>QLOH01000214.1:0-1476672 GCA_026901365.1 Sesbania bispinosa
TATCTTTCCGTAAATTAATTTCTAAAATAATACATTCGAAAATTAATTTTAGTTTTTAGAGGTGGAAAATTTTCACTACTAAACTTGTTAGAGACAAAAAATTATCATCTCTAAAAACTTTCCGTAGGGAATTATGTTTTAGTTTTTAGAGATGAATTTCAGGCTCTAAAAACTGTAAATTTATAATATATAATTATGTGTGTGTGCACGTGCGCGTGCGTGCGTGTACTCTTCCTGAAATTAATTTTCAAAAGTTAATTTTCGAAAGACATTTTTATTATTTAGCTTCATGGAGTTAATTTCTGGAAATAGTTATATGGCATTTTTGGAAAAAAAAAACTTTTTACAAAAAAGTGAGGGGGTGCGAAAAGAAAAGGGAGAGTGTGAAAAGCAAGGATCAACTTTTAGGATACTAATTGTTGTGTACTTGTTTTCGGGCTTTAAAGCCCAATTTCTTAGAATAAAAGTAGTTTATCGGAAATCAGTTTACCCAATTTTTGACTCCACTATCTAGTCGGAAGTGAGGTATTTTTCAGCATATAGATTTGTTTGCATACAAATCTCAATTGCCCTGACTTGAAGTTTGGATTTGGATCTGTCCAACTTTTTGCCTCACCAGCAAAGCTTAGTTATGAAATCACTAGGTAACTAAAATCCGTAGTTAATACTTAGTTGTTTCATAGGTAAATTTTGTTGGAGAGACCAAATGACTAGAGAAAATCCTTACACTTTTTCTTAGAATCTCTTGGTTTAATTGGGCTGGTCTTATTACCAAGTTTTCTGGTCTTATTACCAAGTTTTATGCCTAATGTACAATATCAAATTCTTGAAAATTTGTATATACTATATGCCTCATTAGACTGAGGAACAACTGGATGAGCTTTTAGCTTTTATCTCATATAATAATTTCTTTTTTGTTTGTTAAAGTAAAGCATAAGATGATGTTGATATTCCTAGTTTACATGTATTAAGAAACTTAGAGCATGAGTATCGCTGGGTCTTGACACAAAATTCAAAAATAAGCATCGGTGTTTTCAGAAAAAAGGGCGGTGGAGCATATTTCAACAAGTTCTTAAAATAAGCGCAAATGCTTCTATAAGAACTTGATTTTGTATTTTTTGTGGGTCCAATATATATTATAAGGATATATGAAGTTATTTGTGGGACCCATTTAGCTGAATTTTTATAGGGGCTGGGATTGAGAGAAAACGTGCTTAAATTATAAAAAATAAAATATATGATATGTACTAGTGGGATCCATTAAAATCCGTGTAAATAGTGTAAAAATGAAATGTTGGGATGCAAACAGCCTTATAATATATTAAAGGCACATGATTTTTGTAAATATTCACAAAATTCATTTAGGTTTGAAAACTTGTTTTTGGAAATATAATTCTCAAATTTCGGAAAAGTTTCCGATAAAAGAAGAGAATTTTAAACTTGTTACAAAAACTTATTTCCAATATTTGAAAAACTTTTCCAGAAAAAGTTTCTGGTAGTGGCAATTTTTTTCATACCAAAAACTTGTTTTTGTTAATGATATTTCAAAATTCAGATTCCAATAAAAGAGGGAAGGAGAATAGGAGATGAAGAGTTTATATTAAAAATGCTATTATGGGAAACTAAATTAAATTAAAGAAGGGGATGAGATATGTGGAAGAAAAAATGGTATGTGCAAAAGGAAATTTACGGATGTATTTAAATGTTGTGTTCTGGCTTTTCTGAGTAGCATTTCTAGAATTTTTTTTTTTTTTTTACTTTTCATTCTAATTAACTTTATTGGATTCTGTTCTTTTTTTGTAAATATTGGATTCTGTCGAATAGCTCTAATGTATTTATTGGCCCATTGGGCTGAGAGTTTGTCTTTTGGGCTTCTACCCCCTCCTTCAATGAAAAGTAGTGTTATTAACATTGTGACTTTTATGAACTACACCCCCTCTTTTTTTTTTTTAAGTTTTCTTTCTAAAATATCATTAATAAAATCACAAATTAAAACACAATACAAATAAACCAGTAAGTTATTACTTAGAAATATAATTTATTCTCTTGTGACATGTTATTTGGATCTCCTATGGTATTCTGTTCAAATCATCTTGTTACTTGTATTTGGATTTCCTGTTACAACATGGTATGAATTTATGTACCTAGGATATATGAAGTATAGACCAAGTTATTGAATTAGTTGGAAATGGCAAAATGACATATAAGAATATCATTAATTATTAAATAATGATGAGTGATAATTATTGAAGAATAAAGTTGTAATAAAATTTCAGCTAGTATAGTTGAAAAAGGAGTTTTTTTTTAAAAAAAAAAAAATCTATCTCAAGTAGTTTCTAAAAAAAACTAGAAAAAAAGCTACCTTATAAAACACTAATAAAATGATTTCAACTACTAATTTTAACTTTTATCTACTGAAAATATCTTACCAAACACACTCTCAACTTGTTTGGAAATTTAGAAAGAAGGGGCAAAGAAAAGAGGGGGAAGGAGACCTTCATTCCTATTTATTTATTGATTTTTCTAACTTGTGCAATATTAAACTGAATAATAAATCCCAAAGTAGAAATGTTTTACTGGAAAATGTAACTATCTAACATTCAATGTATTGATAATATTAAATGTTACATTTTTCAATAAATAAATTTTTTTTAATTTTAATTCATTATCTTGTGCAACATTAAACATGTTAGAAAAAACAATTTATTTATACTAGTATATCTTATTTAAAGAATTAAATTTTTATTTCCATTTATCTATATCACTTTGTATGTTTTTCTGTAATAGAACAAATAACTAGGAATGAAGGTAGGTAGTAATAAAGAGCTTCCTGTATCCTACCTCTAAATTTTTTGAGATAACATATTTATATAACCAAAACATACAACAAACTCATACAACACATTTTTTCTCTTTATATCTCTCTATCACATCGCCTATCACATCCCACAATTCTCTCTCTTCTTTCTCTTTTCTCTCCTTATCTTTCCTTGTTGTATGTTGTATGATTTTACAAGTTTCATTTCTCAAATATTTTTCTCCAATTTTAACTAACAAACATATATTCATGCAACAAGCGTGTGCGTAATTTATTAGAATGTAGAGCTGTCAATTCGGGCTGCCCTACCCAACCCGACTTGATGCGGGTAGCGAGCTTTATCGGGTTGGGCTAAAAAGACTGGAAATTATTTGGTTTTTTAAAATAGGTGTCCGAGCCCTACCCTTTAACGGGTTTTTTGCGGGTAGCTTGGTATTTTTGCGGGTTTTTGCAGGTAGGGGGCTTTATTGGGCTGGACTAAAAAGCTCGGGAGTTATTCGGGCTTCTAAATTAGGTGCCCAAACCTTACGTTTTTGCGGGTCGGCCCGGCCCATTTTACCGGCTCTAGTCATGTCTAATGTTTAATCTTTAATGCTTTTATTATTATTTCATAATTTTATCACTTTTATATAATATTTATTACCTTTAAATACCGAAAACCAGTCCAATACAATTTAAATTAGAATGGATTGGATAAGATTTGAATAAAAAAACTGATTAGATGGTGAAATAATAAAATCACAATAATTGAATTGAATGATTTTTTGAAACCAATCCAAACCCGACCACAAACAACACTACTCTTATCCAAAACTTTTGTTCCTCAGGAAATTCGATTGAGATCGCAATTTCAAAATCTTCCTCGGAGCCTAAGTAAATTTTTTGCGTTACTATATTTTTTTTATTAAGTATTGATACATCCGTAATTAAAAGGTAGAATAACTTTTTTTGGTTAAAAAAAGTAGAATAACTGAATTATGTGAAAATAAGAGTATTTGCAATTTCTAAATGAAATTGTTAAAAAAAATTAACATTTACTATTATTTTAAAGTGCAATACTTACTATTATATTAATATGAATAAGCTTGTAACTTTTTGTTTATTCATAAGAGTATTTTCCAGTCAACTTCTGAAATTTAATCTCTTTTGATCTCACCCCACAATCCACATCATCTCCATCTGATTGCATTTAGAAAAAAAAAAAAAGTATATGCCTGCCTAAAATTTAGACTCCAATGATTAAGACAAGGTAGCACACAACTAGTTGAATTAGAACATTAAGAACAATGAAACAAGGCAGAAGGTGGCCTTATGTTTTCAATTTGTTTCATAGAATAGGAAAATGTTGCAAAGGAAAAGAAGTCATATATAAATGTTGAAGTAGAAATTTTCAAACATGGACTTTGTCTATGTCCTTGATCGAATGTTTCTCTCCTCCGAAGAAACTCAACTGACATATCCATTCTATTACCATATACATGGCCAATAATCTCCCTGAGATTCTACATGGCAGACACATGTCACCCACAAAATTCTCTATCTCTCTGTGTGCCTTTATAAACTCTCCTTGTTACTCACCACTCAATCCTCTCAAATTGCAAGAAATCAAACAGTAGGAAACTATGGGGGACAGAGCCACCCTTTTGATCTTGATCCTTGTTCTTTGTCATGATGTTGCTGTGACAAAAGGGTACTTGTGGGGGAAAGAGGCAAAAGAAGGGCCTCCAAGTCCAGACAAATTGTTCTTGTTGCAAAACTCCAAGAGCGTGGCCAAGACTGATGCAGGAGAGATGCGAGTGCTAGAAAGCAATGGTGGTAGGATTTCTGACAGGCGCTTGCACATTGGTTTTATCACTATGGAACCAAGATCTCTCTTCATTCCTCAGTACCTTGACTCCGGTTTGATCATATTCATCCGTGCAGGTGCCAAAATGCCCTTCCCTATATATATAATCTATTGTGTAATCTGCATGAAATTTGGACCTTGTTAGGAGTACCATGACTTCCATCTTGTTTTATTTTAATAAAATGTGATAAGGAAAAAGGGAAGACATGAACTTGAAACCTGTGAAACTCTAAAAGCTACATTTCAAGTGTAGATCTGGACAAATGCTACTGAGAGTAGCATGTTTGAAACGTGATTTCCGGGTAAACCAAACACACTATATTTTGCATGGATATGGTATGTGACAAGATTAAGATACAAGGAATATGGTACATTTTAAAAAATATAGGGCACCGCACTGGTGTAGTATATATAACACATCAAATTTGGTAAAAAAAGATAATATAGAAACACCTATAAATCAATATTTTAAATTTTAGTATTAATCATTTTAAACATAATAGCAATGCTATCATTTATTTAATTATTATGGTATTGCATCTTTATCCTCATAAAACTTCAGAAGAATATTGTAAAATATGTTAGTAAGTTTTATGCAGTGTCTGTGCTTTATAATCCAAGATGTAGCCCCTGCAATTGTGTGCTGGAAAATTGAGGATTTTTTAGTTTTGGAAATTGGTTTCAGGTGAAGCAAAGCTGGGATTCATATATAAGGATAAACTGTCAGAAAGGGGATTGAAGATGGGGGATGTGTATCAAATCCCTGCCGGTTCTGCATTCTATTTGGTGAATACAGGGGAGGGTCAAACACTTCACATTATCTGCAGTATTGACCCCTCTGAAAGCTTAGGAATAGGAATTTTCGAGGTACATGCATCCATAATAACTTTGTGGTACTTTATAAATTTGATTAGTTTTGCTGGATAGTAACACATTCAATTGTCTAAGGCCTGACATTCTTCAATGTTTTCCTGTAGTCCTTCTATATTGGAGGAGGAGTCAATCCAGTTTCAGTGCTTTCTGGATTTGAACCTGAAATCCTTGAAACTGCTTTTAACGTAAGCTAACAACTTTCTGCATGGAGAACCAAGCCATCAACTTAGACATGGGATCAGTTTGGACGAAACTTCTGGAGAAGTATTTCTAGGTGAAAAAAATAGAATGAATCAAAGAGGTCGAATGTATTTAACTTCTCCATAAGTTGAAATTAGTCTTTGTAGCCCACCTACTCTAAAATCTCTCCCATTTAACTTCTCCATAAATAATTAATTTCAACTTATAGAGAAGTTAAATTTATTTGACCTCTTTGATTCACTTTATTTTTATCTTCTAGAAGTTCTTCTACAGGAGTGTATCCAAACTTGGCCCATAGAACACTAACAAATGACTTATATTATATATGACCCAGGCATCAGGAGCAGAGTTGAGGAAATTCTTCATGAGGCAACATGAAGGCCCAATTGTGCATGTGGGTGATTCAGGTGCCACAAGCATATGGACCAAATTCCTTCAACTGAAGGAGGAAGACAAACTGCAGCATCTGAAGCAAATGGTGCCAAACCAAGAAGAACGTTATGATGAAGAAGAAGATGATGAGGAAGAGGATCAACAACAAACAATTTGGTCGTGGAGGAAACTCTTGGAATCTGTACTTGGGGATGAAATTGAGAACACAAGGGAGAAGGGTACCCATAAACCCCCTCACTCTTGCAACCTCTATGACAGAAAACCAGATTTCATTAACGATTACGGTTGGAGCATTGCTCTAGATGGCTCTGATTATTCTCCTCTCAAAAGATCTGACATTGGCATTTATCACGTCAATCTCAAAGCGGTATGCAAAAATCTTTCAAGAAATGCTAGTAACACAATTATTGGAACAGTTAGAAAAATATTTATTCGTCCTCCACCCAATAGCTTGAGCTTCCAGGATAGTTGGTTCATGACACGGTATTCGTTATTGGGCCTTCACTCATAGATTTCCACTTCTACAAATTCCGTGTTCCAAATATCCGCCCTGGGCGTGAGGGATATGTTGGAGACTGGAGAGTATCACATTGACTAGAGATAAGGTCAAATAAAAGTATATAATACAAACTAGCTTTCGGGATTGAGTTAAACCCAAGTCTAAAATCTAAGAGTAACATAAGTGTGTTGCACATTTCTTGTCATCAATGTGTGTGTATGGAAATTCTAGCAAAGTGTGATTTACTTAATTTTGCATTCACTATATGGCAGGGATCCATGATGACACCCCATGTGAACCCAAGGGCAACAGAATATGGTATAGTGTTGAGAGGGACTGGTAGAATCCAAATTGTGTTTCCAAATGGGAGCAATGCAATGGACACCCAAATAAAAGGAGGGGATGTGTTCTTTGTACCAAGATACTTCCCCTTCTGCCAAATAGCATCAAGGAGTGGATCACTAGAGTTCTTTGGGTTCACCACATCGGCAAGGAAAAACAAGCCACAGTTTTTGGTGGGTGCTACATCGCTTTTAAAGACCATGATGGGGCCTGAGCTTGCGGCTGCATTTGGGGTGAGCGAGGAAACCATGAGGAGTGTGGTTAATGCACAACACGAGGCTGTGATACTACCTACTCCATGGGCTGCAAATGCTGACCAGAATAATAAGAACAAGGTGGAGTCGCTTCCAAGTATTATTAAGAATGACATGATTATGAACTTTTGATTTTTTTTTTATTATTATGAGATGATTAGAGGAATATTTGGGTAGTGTTAGTGCCACTGAGAATAAGGTGGGACTGGGACACTGAGGTTGTATGAGGGGCTAGCTTTCTAGCCTAAGCGGCTTTTCATTTTTGCTTATCTTTTTCTTTTGTTGTTTGGTTTTTTTGTTAATTATTGTTTTTGTTTTTCTTTTCCTTTTACTGAGGCCATTTTCACAACAGATAGTGAATAAAATTAAATTCTTTTATTCAATTTTCTAATTTAAATATTTTCCTAAATTTTGTTCATATATTTTTTAATATATTCACTCAGTAGAATAAGATAGCATTAATTAAATAAGAAATAAAAAAATCATATAATCAAATTGTTCCAACAAAGACCAAAATCCTAGAGGCTAAAACTCTATTCAAAGGGTAGGATTACAATTGGACAACGTAACGGCTCACTCTTTGAGGTAAGAAGCTTGTGTATGTTTCATCTCTGAAGGCTCCTTATATAGGTGCAGGGTTGACTTCATTACACGAGTGATATCCTCCCTTTGATTAGGATCCTTCCCTTGATTTCCGATATCTGTCTTGAAGTGCTTTCCTTTCTTGGTTTAATCTGCCTCTCGTGATTATTTTGATTAGCTTGATAATCTCTAATTAAGATGTGAGATCTGTCTGTTTGTTTGTTCAATGAACCTGGACAATCAGAGAGGTTGGAGAGCTAAGAGATTTCTCATAAGGACCGATCTATAAGCCGATGTAATTAGTTGATTACTAGATTTTGACTGGCCGACTTCTATCTCGGCTAGGTGTAGTACACAGTCCCCCAAGCTACGAGCTTATAAAAGCGAAGTAGGTTCCAAGTGTAGAATCTTTAATTACCTCGGTTGACCGATGTCTAGTTTGGCCTGGTACGATACACAAATAAATATATTTTTTAAATTAAAATATTTAATAATTTTTATATTTAATATTAAAAAATAATTATTTTTACACGGATGAATATACTAAAAATTTTCATATTTTCTTTCAGTTTTCTAATTAAAGTTGGATAGAACAAATTCCACCCTTTCTTTATAAGAGTCGCTCAATTGCATACCCCTTTATAGATTTCATCCAAGGATAATTTGAAATACAAATAGAAAAGTCCTGTTTTTTAACCCAAACATGAAACAATCAGCAGCCTAGCACCAACATTAAGCAAGTAATGAAAGATTATGATTTCTTCTTACCGTTTTCCTCCATAATTGTATCATACTTCTTGTTTGCTTTCCCATGACAGAACAGATGCCAAAAGTGAAAAGCACCAATGCAGCAACAGTAGGGACAATAAATGCAAGAATCACTTGTCAGTTGACACAGGGTAAGCTCCTACCTGCATAAATTTTGAATTCTGCAAAATCAAAATCATAATTTAAAGTTATCTGTACTCATCAAAATCATAAATTAAAGTGATCTATATTGGAGAACTACTTGAATTTAGTGGAGTGGCACTTGGTTTAGTTTAGCCAACACAACATTGGTTACAGAAAATAATCCCACAGGAAATCAGCCTTGTGCTTCAAAAAAATAAAACAAATTGGTAGAGATTGAAAATTATTCTGGTCTCTCCAAGAGAATCATGCTTTATCCATTCTAAATGTGCATCCAGCATCAAGTTTGTAAGGATTTAGAACCAAAAGAATCTGCACTGATGGTCGTAATTTTTACCATTCCTCAGACAAACTTTTTTTTAGCCATTAATATTTACAGTGTATATCCACTAGGTATATGTAATAGTAATACCTTAGTTTGACATGATTTGAACATACCCTGGATGGATTGAAGAGAAGATAAATGATCTTCTATCGAGGCTATACTTCACTCACAGACCACGGAACTGAACAGGTGGTGGACTGATCAGAATCAAGTCCATGTTTTAGCCTGTTAGGCTGTTAGGTGTTCTTCCATGCAGGAAAGATGCTGGCTGTCGTGGTAATGACAAGGTAACTGAATAACTGTTCAGCATAAGTGCAATAGTTGCCATAGAAGGCCTGTAAGATGGATTTTCCTGAACACACAATAAACCTATGTGGATGCATCTGATTACTTCATTTCTTGAATAAGAACCTCTAAGTGTTGGATCCAGCAATTCCAAAGGTGTTTGCTCTGTCCAATTTTTCCAAGCCTATGGTAGGTAATACAGTGTTAGTATTTAAATTTGGAATCTCTCATTCTCACCCGCTGAAATGTTGTATAACTTTGCATTGCAGCTGAGCTTTTTATCAGTAAATCATAAGAAAGAAGTTACACTTAATTATACTCACATAGCTTAAGAGGTCACCAGTATGATTCGATTGATGAAAATTAGCATTCTTCTTGCCACTCACAATCTCCAAAACTAGGACACCAAAGCTGAATACATCTGATTTCACAGAGTACTGTCCACGCGTTGCATATTCTGGAGACATGTAACCACTGGAAAACAACATTATAATCCACATATTCAAAAAAGGATTGACAATTTTTTTTTAAAATAAGTACCATTTTTTTTCAGAATTTAGTTGACTGTATTAACTTATAACATAAGCTACTCATATATGTAAGAGGAGATGACAGAAAGGCCCTAAACTTACTAAGTCCCAACTATCCTTCTTGTATTTATTTGAGTCTGATCTGCCTGGAAAATTTTTGCCATGCCAAAATCTGAAATCTTTGGGTTCATATTTTCATCTAATAGAACATTGCTAGCTTTGAGATCACGATGTATAATTGTAAGCTGGGAATCTTCATGAAGATAAAGAATTCCTCGAGTAATGCCAACTATAATCTTGTAGCGTCTTGACCAATCTAACTCTCTTTGCTTTACAGGATCTACAATGTTTGTCAAATGAAATATCCAGATTAGCAATAGTAGGTACTAGGTAGGGTTACTAAAATTTCCATTTGTTAAAAATCTCTTTGCTTTACAGGATCTACACCTTTCATTGCGAAAAAGTGGCTATTCTTTAATAAGGGAAGAGGTAACACCATATGAATATATGAAGTTATTCTGCTTTTGAGGTTACATATCAGTCTGTTCACTTCAGGGCAATCAATCATCTTACATTAATAGAGATGTCAAGTAATGGAAGAGTTGAAAAGGTCCATACCAAATAGAAAGTGATCAAGGCTTTTGTTTGGTATGTATTCATAGACAAGCATCTTCTCCTGCCCCTCCAAGTAAAATCCCAATAGCCTCACTAAATTTCTATGATGAAGCTTGGTCATAAGGGTAGCTTCATTCCTGAACTCTACTGTACCCTGCAAGGAGTTTACTGACAATCTCTTCACGGCTATCCTCTGTCCGCTAGGGAGGATACCCTAAAAACAAGCAATGGCTTAGACTAATTTACTTAATTTTGCACATAAAATTATGAGTCATCATTTTTCATAAACATGTTTCTTAACTTATAAACTGCACCAAATCCACCTTGGCCAATCTTGTTCTCATCCGAGAAGCGGTTAGTGGCAGCTTCAACTGTAACGTCCTAATTTCTAAATTCGGAAACAATGCCGGTTGGAAGCACTATTTCCAAATTCATAAAATTAATTCGTCAATTTTGCGTATCAAAATAAAACATACTCGCTTGAGTAACCCAACAATTACTAAAGCTCCAACAATACATACATAACTCAGTGAAATAATAACATAATGTTGTCATCAAGGCACCAATACCAAAATATTAAAAATATAAAACTAACATAATGATTCCTAAAGTAGCTTTAACAATTAACACTAGTGGTCCTAACAACATGAACATCATCAAGAAAATAAGCCATAAGACTAATGGTCTTCACATGCCATCTACTACTCATCATAACTTTGCTCAGCATCCTGCACCACTGAAAATATTGTTCCCATAGAATGGGGTGAGACCAACGTCCCAGTGAGTGTAACCGTGTGTGCAGTGTGGGGGAAAGCAAACAAGAACCATCATGGCATACATACAATTTTAATAGACATAACAGAGATAACAATACATGATTCAATACAAAGGAAATCAGTCATCAATATGCAATGCATGGCTGTGAGGTGTTATTCCCGACACCCGGGGTCTTTACACTGTAACGTGACTGTGATGAGCGCTCGGCCATGTAACCAAGGACGGTCGTCCAAGGCTACATATGATTAAATTTTAAATGACATTAAAATATAATTCTGTGATTGGGGACCCCATCTCCCTCTTGGCCATGAGTTCGATGTGGTTACCCCGTTGTTATTAATTAATTTGCCCGAAGGCCTGTGATGGTCAAGACCCTGTGATAGCCTGAAGGCTCTATGATTTCTCTTAAATTCAGAATTTCATGACTGTGATGGCCAAAGGCCCATGAATTACAGAATAATACAATCAAGAATCACCAAACATAATCAAGAATTATCATACAAAATCATCCAATCATCTACCCTAAGGTTTTGACAATCCAACACATACAATAAGCAGCATATTCACAATTCTTATGTTCCTACTACACATATATCACTAATTCCTAGAGGGAAACGGGAAAAAGAATAGGGAGCATACAATGGCAATCATTCAGAACAGATAAGTGAAAGTCCACCCACCTGTGGGATGAGAAGACGGAGAAAGAACGAAGAACGGAGGGCCTTGAAGGGAGAAAGATTGAAGCAAGACTCGTTCTTGATGAGTAGAATTCGTTCTTGGCCTTTGCTGGGACTTTCTCTCACTAGAACCCCTCTCTCTCTCTCTGAAAATACGAAAGAATGGAAGAAGGAACTGGCAGAAACCGTCCACAAACGTGTTTTAAAATGCAGAAATCGGACCCGCGCTCAAGCCTCGCTTGAGCGCAGCTCGAGCGCGAGTTCTCGCTCAGGCTGCGCTTGAGCTCAGCTCAAGCTGAATTTCCTCGAATTGCTCTCTGTTTTTCTGCGCTCAGGCTGCGCTCGAGCTCAGCTTGAGCGAGAAAACCAGATTGCGATTTTCCCTTTTTACTGGTATCCTCGCTCAGGCTGCGCTTGAGCTCAGCTTGAGCGAGGAAACCAGAGTGAAATTTCCCCTTCTTGTTAAGGTGCAGTTTTTATCCAAACCCTATCGTATGACCTATCAAACTGAAGCCTCGGAAATGAGCTTTCTAATGAGAGTGGAATCCTCTCCATCGGACATCCACAACTCTAGATATTTTCAATTTAGTGCATCAAGGCCATTAGGCTTAGAACCAACATCAAGCACAACCTATATTTCTTGATTCTACTTTCAGTTACGATATTCCTATGAATTAAGGTATTAATTAGCGGGATGTTACAATTCTACCCCCCTTAAAATAATTTTGTCCTCAAAATTGGCTAAAGAATGTTAACTGAAAAACTCAAAGGCGATCTAAAGTTCCTTACCTCAAACGAATAGCTCTGGAAACTAAGAGCGGAGATCTTCCTCTTTTTCCCAAGTTGCTTCCTCGGGTGACTGACCCTCCCAAAACACCTTCACTAACGGAATCGTCTTATTTCTCAAGGTTTTGACACTGCGGTCAATGATCTGTGCAGGCCTCGAGGGAATAGTTAAATCCTCCCTTAATTGTACCGATTCTGAACTTATGACGTGAGAAGGATCATGAAGGTATTTTCTAAGCTGAGAGACATGGAATACATCATGGATGTTGGCTAAATGGGGTGGAAGGGCTATTCTGTATGCAAGGGGACCAATCCTTTGCAATATTTGAAAAGGACCGATAAAACGGGGATTCAACTTTTTGGCTTTAATAGATCTTCCAATGTCATTGATGGGAGTAACTTTCAAAAACACATGGTCACCTTCCTCAAACTCTAGGTCCTTCCGCCTCCTATCAGCATAGCACTTCTGGCGGCTCTGGGCAGTTACCAACTTTTCCCTAATACTCTTAATCTTTTCTGTAGTGATTTGTACCAACTCTGGTCCTAAAAAGCTTTTCTCTCCCACCTCACACCAACATAAAGGTGAGTTACACTTCCTACCATACAGCGCCTCATAGGGTGCCATACCTATACTACCATGGAAACTGTTGTTATAGGCAAACTCTATAAGAGGTAGGTACTTATCCCAACTACCCTTCTCTTCCAACACACAGGATCTAAGCATGTCCTCTAAGGTCTGGATTGTTCTCTCAGACTGCCCATCAGTCTGAGGGTGGTAAGCGGTACTAAATTTCAGTTTAGTACCGAAGGCTTGGTGTAGGGCATTCCAAAATCTAGAGGTAAATCTGGGATCTCTATCTGACACTATGCTGGAAGGAACACCATGAAGCTTCACAATCTCCTTGATATACAATTCTGCTAATTTGGTCAAAGGGTAGGTTGCCTTGATTGCTAAGAAATGAGCTGACTTGGTCAGCCGATCCACAATCACCCAAATGGCATCAAAGCCTGCTGGAACTCTGGGAAGTCCCATCACAAAGTCCATGGATATGGCTTCCCATTTCCACTCGGGAATTTCTAATGGTTTTAGCATACCCGAGGCTTTTTGGTGTTCTATCTTAACCTGTTGGCATACAAGACACTTAGAAATGAACTCAACTATCTCTCTCTTCATTCCATCCCACCAAAACATGGTCCTCAAGTCTTGGTACATCTTGGTAATACCCGGATGTACCGTGAACTTGCTCTTATGGGCTTCCTCTAAAATCTCTTCTCTAAGACTACCCTCCTTAGGGACACAGACTCTCCCTTGGAAGAGAATCATCCCATTTTCTGATACAGAAAATCCTGTTTGTCCCTTTCGGGACTAGAGTTCTAAGTCTAAGATCTGAGCCTCTCTAATCCTTGTCCTTAACTCATTAACTACTTCTAGCCTATGGAGTCTCATACTATCTCCCTCATAGTTCCCATCAAGTTTTAAATCCCTAAACTTCTCTAACAATACTAGCTCATGCACCATCATGGATGACGCATGCAGGGATTTCCTACTTAGGGCGTCGGCCACTACATTGGCCTTACCTGGGTGGTACTTAAGCTCAAAATCATAGTCCTTTAGAAATTCCATCCACCTCCTCTGTCTCATGTTAAGTTCCTTCTGATCAAACAGGTACTTTAAGCTCTTGTGATCACTAAAAACCTCAAACTGCACACCATATAGGTAATGCCTCCACATCTTGAGAGCAAACACTACTGCAGCCAACTCTAAGTCATGGGTTGGGTAATTTTCCTCATGGGGTCTAAGATGTCTAGAACCATAAGCCACTACCCTCTTATCCTGCATCAAAACACAACCTAATCCCTTTCCTGAAGCGTCACTATACACTTCAAAGGGTTTGGACAAGTCCGGCAATACCAACACCGGGGTGGTGGTTAACCTCTCCTTGAGTTCCTTGAAACTCTTCTCACATTTCTCATCCCAAACAAAAGCATGACCCTTACGAGTCAGCCGGGTGAGAGGTAAAGCCAACTGGGAAAAACCTCTAATAAACCTGCGATAATACCCAGCTAGTCCCAAGAAACTCCTAACCTCAGTGACTGATTTGGGCCTATCCCAATCTATCACTGCCTCTATCTTACTGGGGTCCACTAACACACCTTCACTAGATATCACATGTCCTAGGAAGTGAACTTTATCCAACCAAAACTCACATTTATCAGGGTTAGCAAACAGTTTCTTCTCTCTTAACACTTCCAAAACCACTCTAAGATGTTGCTCATGTTCTTCTAAGGTTTTAGAATAGATAAGGATGTCATCGATGAATACAACCACAAACTTATCTAAATAGGGCCTAAAGATACGGTTCATGTAGTCCATGAATACAGCTGGAGCATTGGTCAAGCCAAATGGCATCACCAAATACTCATAATGCCTATACCTAGTCCTAAAAGCAGTTTTGGGAATATCCTCACTTCTAATCTTTATCTGATGGTAACCTGATCTCAAGTCTATCTTAGAAAATACTGCTGCCCATCTAAGTTGATCTAACAGGTCATCTATCCTAGGCAAGGGATATTTATTCTTAACTGTTACCTTATTCAACTGCCTAAAGTCAACACACAACCTCATGCTACCATTCTTCTTCTTAACAAGGAGCACTGGAGCTCCCCAAGGGGATACACTAGGCCTAATGAACTGCTTCTCTATTAATTCCTCTAGTTGCTTCTTAAGTTCACCCATCTCCAAGGGTGACATCCTATAGGGAGCCTTAGAAATAGGCCCTGTGCCCGGCACAAGGTCTATGGAAAACTTAGTCTCTCGGTCCGGAGGTAAGGTGGTCACCTCACTAGGGAAAACATCCTGGAACTCCCTAACAATGGCTATGCTGCCTAGGTCGGGTTTCGACTCTACAGTTGAGGAAAGCAGTAATATAAAACAATAACTACTATCAGTCAGGCATTCAGAAATTTGAGTGGAACAAGATAGCAAATATGATGGTCTCTCCTTCGGGGAAGGAAGAAGAGTAGGAAAAACAATTTCTTTATTGCAACAGTCAAGCATGACCTGGTTACGGGATAGCCAGTTCATACCCAAGATAACATCAAGCTTTTTCAATGACAAACAAATCAAATCAACCTTAAAGATTCTACCTTGGATTTCTAAGGGACATGCAAGACATACCAAGGAAGTGGAAATGGCTTCCTTAGCAGGGGTGTGGACATTCAAATGAAAAGGTAAGGGAGTAAATTGTAATTTCATCCTTTCCACACAATCATAAGAAATGAAGGAGTGAGTTGCTCCAGAATCATACAGTACAATCAAAGGAGTGTCATTTAAATTACATGTACCTTGCATCAGATCATCGGCCTGAGTTGCCATCTCGCCGTTGAGGGTAAAGACCCTTCCGGTAGCTTGGGGTTTGGGCTGGTCCTTATTCCTCTTTGGGCAGTCTCCAATCCTATGAGTTGGATCCCGACAGTAGAAACAGACTCGTTGTCCTGCCAGGCACTCGCCCCGATGGTGTTTGCCACACTTGGGACAAGCAGGAGAAGATGTAGTGGAGGGAAGGGCGACCTGCTTGCCCTTTCCTCCCTGGAACTGAGGTCGGAAATTCTTACTGACAGGTGCATCATCTCTCTTCCTCTTACTCTCAACCCAAGTCCTAGCTGTCGGCTTGGGCGCCTCATCCACCAAACTTTGTTCAACGACCAGACACTTGGTCACTAAGGCTGGGAAATCCTTGAGCTGGAAGGCTGACACAATTTTCCTGATCTCGGGCTTGAGGCCCGCTTCCAAGTGAGAACATTTCCAACCCTCATTAGGATTGGCTTGCAGCAGGGAGTGATACTTGGAGAGTTCTTCAAACTTGGCCACAAACTGGCCCACGGTCATGTTGCCTTGCTTCAGATTGAGAAACTCTAGCTCTTTCTGTTTCCTGACTGGTTCAGGGAAATACTTCTCCAGGAATACATTCTGGAATGCATCCCAAGAGAGTAGAGTTCCCGGAGCATTCAAACTGATCTTCACATTCTTCCACCAATTCTCTGCTTCTCCTTGTAACATGTAGGTAACAAATCTCACCTTCAGGTCGTCCGCACAAGCCATCACCTCAAAGATCTTGTTCATGGCATTAAGCCAGGAGTCTGCTGCTGCTGGGTCATAAGCCCCATTAAAGGCTGGAGGGTGGTGTTTCCTGAATTCTGTTAATCCCTGAAGAAAAGGATCTACTACTGTCCTCGGTGGAGGAGTACCGGTGGACTGCCTGTGCAAGGCCTGAAGTACTGCGGCATTAGAGGTGGCTTGCTCCCCCATGATTTGGGTGAGCATTTGAAGGGCCACCGCCACGGGATCCTGAGGTTGATCCGGTGAGGGTGAAGGTGAATTGGCACGAAGACGTCCCCTCCTACCGTTAGCCATGACCCTATACACATCATTAAGAAATATCCAGGTGATCAGTCTATCAATTCCCTAATAATGCATATAAAAATTATGACTAACTTAAGGAGTAACACATAACCACAGTCCAACTGGAGTGAACTGCTCTGATACCAAAATGTAACGTCCTAATTTCTAAATTCGGAAACAATGCCTGTTGGAAGCACTATTTCCAAATTCATAAAATTAATTCGTCAATTTCGCGTATCAAAATAAAACATACTCGCTTGAGTAACCCAACAATTACTAAAGCTCCAACAATACATACATAACTCAGTGAAATAATAACATAATGTTGCCATCAAGGCACCAATACCAAAATATTAAAAATATAAAACTAACATAATGATTCCTAAAGTAGCTTTAACAATTAACACTAGTGGTCCTAACAACATGAACATCATCAAGAAAATAAGCCATAAGACTAATGGTCTTCACATGCCATCTACTACTCATCATAACTTTGCTCAGCATCCTGCACCACTGAAAATATTGTTCCCATAGAATAGGGTGAGACCAACGTCCCAGTGAGTGTAACCGTGTGTGCAGTGTGGGGGAAAGCAAACAAGAACCATCATGGCATACATACAATTTTAATAGACATAACAGAGATAACAATACATGATTCAATACAAAGGAAATCAGTCATCAATATGCAATGCATGGCTGTGAGGTGTTATTCCCGACACCCGGGGTCTTTACACTGTAACGTGACTGTGATGAGCGCTCGACCATGTAACCAAGGACCGTCGTCCAAGGCTACCTATGATTAAATTTTAAATGACATTAAAATACAATTCTGTGATTGGGGACCCCATCTCCCTCTTGGCCATAAGTTCGATGTGGTTACCCCGTTGTTATTAATTAATTTGCCCGAAGGCCTGTGATGGTCAAAGACCCTGTGATAGCCTGAAGGCTCTATGATTTCTCTTAAATTCAGAATTTCATGACTGTGATGGCCAAAGGCCCATGAATTACAGAATAATACAATCAAGAATCACCAAACATAATCAAGAATTATCATACAAAATCATCCAATCATCTACCCTAAGGTTTTGACAATCCAACACATACAATAAGCAGCATATTCACAATTCTTATGTTCCTACTACACATATATCACTAATTCCTAGAGGGAAAGGGGAAAAAGAATAGGGAGCATACAATGGCAATCATTCAGAACAGATAAGTGAAAGTCCACCCACCTGTGGGATGAGAAGACGGAGAAAGAACGAAGAACGGAGGGCCTTGAAGGGAGAAAGATTGAAGCAAGACTCGTTCTTGATGAGTAGAATTCGTTCTTGGCCTTTGCTGGGACTTTCTCTCACTAGAACCCCTCTCTCTCTCTCTGAAAATACGAAAGAATGGAAGAAGGAACTGGCAGAAACCGTCCACAAACGTGTTTTAAAATGCAGAAATCGGACCCGCGCTCAAGCCTCGCTTGAGCGCAGCTCGAGCGCGAGTTCTCGCTCAGGCTGCGCTTGAGCTCAGCTCAAGCTGAATTTCCTCGAATTGCTCTCTGTTTTTCTGCGCTCAGGCTGCACTCGAGCTCAGCTTGAGCGAGAAAACCAGATTGCGATTTTCCCTTTTTACTGGTATCCTCGCTCAGGCTGCGCTTGAGCTCAGCTCGAGCGAGGAAACCAGAGTGAAATTTCCCCTTCTTGTTAAGGTGCAGCTTTTATCCAAACCCTATCGTATGACCTATCAAACTGAAGCCCCGGAAATGAGCTTTCTAATGAGAGTGGAATCCTCTCCATCGGACATCCACAACTCTAGATATTTTCAATTTAGTGCATCAAGGCCATTAGGCTTAGAACCAACATCAAGCACAACCTATATTTCTTGATTCTACTTTCAGTTATGATATTCCTATGAATTAAGGTATTAATTAGTGGGATGTTACATCAACTGTAGCCAAGTCAAATTGCAAAGCATCCACATCTGTAAAATCCTCCTCAACTACACATAGAAAAGAAAGACAGTATTTATCATCAACCAAATTACAATCAACTGAGATTAACAGAAGCAATCGCTATGAAGTTAAAAGAGAGATTACTTGAATCCTGGTTGAATGTATTATACTTGTCGCTTGCCCTCTTACGCAGGAAGCATAAACCGAGAATGAAAAGTACCATGGCAACAACAATTGGGACAACAACCACAACAATTACAGAGATACTGCTTTTTCCTGCACAAGTTTATCACTTTAAACACCTCAGCAACAGGGTCATTATGAGAGTTACTAATATGATGTAGAATGTGTTTGGTTTACTACAAAATCACAATTCACATTTGAAACATGATTTTATATTAAGTGTGTGTTTGGTTTGCTTCAAAATCACGTTTAAACGTGGATATGAGTAAACGCAACAGAGAGTAGCGTTGGCCCAGATTCACGTTTAAAACGTGTTTTCAGGCTAAATCAAACACACTATAACGGTGTATTTGGTTTGGTGTTGAAATTGGCCAAATACATGTTTGGATTCCCCAACGCAACTATTTCTAACGTTAGAAACGCAAATTTACCATGTTTCAGCGCTAAATCAAACACACACTAAGTTTGTGTTTGGTTTGGCGTTTAACCGATCAAACTCAAATTTATATTCCCTAAGGGGGAGTTGTTTCAAGTCATAGAAACATATTCCCGGGAAAGTGAACTTGGGAATGCTATTTTCCCACATTTGGTATAAGTTTTAAAAATCATATTCCCAAGTATTATTGATTCCAAGGAAAGTTATTTATTCATATTCTTGTTACTTTTTATTCCCATGGTGAGGGGTGGGAATGTTACATTCCCATGGGAATTTCCCACTCTCACCACATTCTACTATATTTTTTCTATTTTTAATTTTTGTAATTTTAAAATAAACAAATTTTAAAAATATTCCCGGGAATATTAAATATCTACCAAACATTTTTAGAAATTTTACCCGGGAATAACATTCCTGGTAATAGGATTCCGGGGAACGTTATTCCCAGGAATATGATATAAAACCATGAAACAAACTCCCCCTAAGGGTATGTTTGTGAGTTGAATTTTGAAGGGAAAGGAAGGGAAGGGAAGGGTTGATTGGAAGCTCTTTCTCCCTTTATGTTTATGAGTTTGAGACTTTGAGTATTTTACAAAGTCTTTCCCTCCTCTTCTCCCCTTCCTTTCTCCCTCTAATCTTTCTCTTTCCCTCCTCTCTAAACTCACAAACACACTCTAATGCAACTATGTCTAGCGCTAAAACAAATATGCTCATAAAGGGAACACACACTAATATACTTACTTTTGATACCCGAAGAAGGAGAGGGGAACTGAGGTTGAATTGAGACATTGTAAAACGGGTACAATTCATATCTAACATTACAACCCGGAAGCAGGGACCTTGCACTTCGTTTCCCATCACAGCATGCTGGAAGGTCACCTATGGCGCTTCTGAAGCACGTGTTACACTCAAATGTGGATAAATCGGGTGTGCACTGCACCAGGGTGTAGAGCGTCATGGAGCTCGTGAAATTTGCTTCTTTTGTAGCGAATTTCTTATCAGAAGGAGAATTCAGAGCTTCTTGTGCTACATCATTCAACGTGGCTGCGAGAAATTCATTGAACCGAGCAAGGTATGACTCTGAATCAGAGACCCTCTCAACGGCCATCGAGTCCGTTGATGGGACTAAGTTGTTGAAGGAATTATTGGAGTAACGCAGCATGCACTCGTCGTACCAAATTATAGACTCTGTTTGGTTGGGGCAGTGAGGTATGATGTTGTTGGCTGCGGCGGAGACACAATATTGGCAGGCGGAGGGGGTGACGTCACCGCGGCAGAGGAAAAGTCCTTTTACTTGGTAAGGGGTTCCGAGGGAGATGTTGGTGCTGTAGAATCCATTGTGGAGGGTGGCGTTGGAGACAAGGGAAGAGAGGAGGGCATTGAGGTTGGATTGGAAAGTTGTGTTGGGTCAGTAATAGGATCCCTCTGTGCATATAGATGAGGTGTATGTTGGGGATGCTTCACTTGTAATTGCAAAGCTCAGCAAGCCAAATAGGGATACAACAAGTGCCAAGTGGGTTGCAGGGGATTTGGAGATACACATATCTCTGTTTTTCTCTCTCTGAGATGAGATGAGATGAAGAAGGGTGTTGGTGTTGTAAAGTGTAAACTATAAGCCACGAAGAGCTATTTCTTCTCTCACTGTGTTTGTTAGATTCTGGTGGGCCATGATTTGTATTTTTTCTTTCTTCTTATATGATTTTTATTTTATGTTTTATATATTTTTTTCACTTCTTAAATATTCCTACAATTTATATGAGGTGAAGTTTATCGGTACATAAGTAAAGTAAATCATTGGATATATTATTATTTAAATAAGTGGATCAGAATAATTTGTTACATCAGGTTGGTTGCAAGTTGCATGGTAAAAGCATTGTCAATTTTGCAATTATGGGTATGGAAAAAATAAATTTATTCGTAAACCCATAACTTCAATCACTTAAAAATATTGCATAAAGGTAACTATCTCGCAGCTTCTTCTGATGGATGGATGGATTGAAACAATCCACTAATCCATTTATGATCCATTAAAAATATATTATAAAAATTCAATTTATCCATGACCCATTAAATAAAAATCACCTAATCCATTCGTTAACAATTATTTTATGGATGGATATCCAGTCCATCAGACTTTTTAAAAAAATATTTTTTATTATTCTTTTAAAATATTTTTTTTATTAACTAAAAAATTTTAAAAATTTTAACTAAATATTTCTTTCTTTATATTTTTCATTTATTAAAAATCTCTCATCTCTCTCTCCTCAATTTCTCTTTGTCTCCTTGTTTCTCTCTCTCCTCCCTCTCCTCCCTCTCCTTGTTCTCTCTCTCCCCTCTCTCATCTCTCTCTCTTTCCTCTCTCTCCTTATTTCTCTCTCCTCTCTCCCCCCTCTCTCCTTTGTTTCTCTCCTCTTTCTCTCTCCTTATTCTCTCTCCCCCTCTATTTCTCTCTCTCCGCCTGTCTCTCCAGTCTCTCTCCTCTGTTTCTCTCTCTCTCCCCTCTCTCCTTTGTTTCCCTCCTTTCTCTCTCCTTGTTTCTCTCTCCCCTCTCTCTCCTTTCTCTTTATCCTCTCTCTCCCCCCTCTCTCATGTTCCAATATTTTTTTTGTTTCAATTAAAGAAAAATATAATTTTTTTGTTTCAATTAAAGAAAAATTAATGGGGTAAATATGCAATCAACCTTAAATATGCAGTCAATGCACTGGAAAATATGTTCAATCAAATCATTATTATGCTTCCATTAACAAAGAAGATGCTCATGTGACAAATCAAAATGCACTGGAAAATAGGTTTAATCAAATCATTATTATTCATAAATGAGTAAAGAATTGATAGGGGGGATATTCAAAGTGTTTGATTGATAGTATTTGATTTGAACCACTTTGTGTTACGTCCTAAGTCCTAATTCTTTACTTGTTTGGGATCAACAGTGGAGTCAACAGTATAATAATGATTTGATTTGAACCATTTCATGTCATTAAACAATTTGGGATCAACGGTGGGGTCTTTTGGAAACAAAGGAGAGACAAGAGAGAAACAAGGAGAGAGACATAGAGATAGGAGAGAGAGGGGAGAGGGGGAGAAAGAGAAACGGAGGAGAGAGACAGGAGAGAGGGGAGAGAGAGATAGAGGAGAGAGGGGGAGAGAGAAATAGAGGAGAGAGAGGAGGAGAAATACAGTGCCTCACACACCCTCTTACACTATTGTGGACTCAAATCTAACAAAGTCAACACAGGGACGTTTAAGGCACACTTATGCATGGAATCATGAGTTAGGGTTTCATATAGTTAACTTGAACCTTAACGCAAACCACATGCTTGGAAAATCTTGATACCTAGTTCACCTCGTTAGGCCCAGCCCTTCCAGCCATATGTGCACCATTATAAAAGGACTGTGAACTGAATTTTCTGAAATTTTTTTTAAGAAAATCCTAGCTATTTTTAGTTATTTTTTTATCTATTTTAATCAAATAATTCATAGTAAATCCATTTTTATTCCAAAAATCACCAAAATTGGTTTTGAGACACCTGGCGTGACCCTCCACGTCCTTCTCAAGTAATGTTGGGGATATAGTGTTGTGTGAATAGTATTTTGGCACCCAATATTTGATGGGCACAAGGCATTTTTCCTCCTTAAGAGTTGTCCCCAAATGACATCCATTGGCCAAGGCATTATTGACACTTGACCATCATCCCAAATGGACCGTGAAATGATTTTTCTAGAATTTTTGGGAACTAGCAGCTATATTTTGTGATTTTTCTCTATTTTTTGACCAAATAATTCACAATAAATACATTATAAGTTAAAAATCACCAAAATTGGGTACAATGTGCTCACACACCCCCCTTACACTGTTGCGGACTCAAATCTAACAAAGTCAACACAGGGACATTCAAGGAACACCTATACGTGGAATTATGAGTTAGGTTTTCATATAGTTAACTTGAACCTTAACGCAAACCACATGTTCGGAAAATCTTGATTCCTACTTCACCCCGTTAGGCCCAGCCCTTCCAACCATATGTGTACCACTATAAAAGAAGTGTGAAATGATTTTTCTAGAATTTAAAAAAAAAATCTAGCTATTTTTAGTTATTTTTTCTCTATTTTTAACCAAATAATTCATAGTAAATCCATTTTTATTCCAAAAAATCACCAAAATTGGTTTTGAGACACCTAGCGTGACCCATTGAGCATGTTGAAGTATGTGGTGGAAGGTTGAGGTGAAACGGAGTGTTTGGTTAGTTGACTCAGGGTTAGGGTTTGTATACTACCACCATCTACTCACAAGGGTCAACTAACAAAACACTTCGTTTCACCTCAACCTTCTACCACATACTTCAGCATGCTCAATGGGACACCAAAAATATTTTTCCAATTTCTTTTCTCATTATCCAATATTTTTAATTTAATTATCATCTTTTTAATGTAATTAATTCATAGTAATTAACAAAAATATAAAAAAAACACGAAAATTCACCACGGGATCCAACGTAAAACCCAAGTCATGCATGCAAAATTTCAAGATAAAATTCATTCGTCAACCATGCAAGCCCCCATTATCCATGAAAAGTGTACTTAGGGTTAGCATTTGTATATTACCACAATTTACTCACCAGGGTCAACTAAACAAACACTTCGTTTCACCTCAACCTTCCATCACATACTTCAACATGCTCAATGTGGCACCAAAAATATTTTTCCAGAATTTTTTTCTCATTACCCAATATTTTAATTTAATTATCTTCTTTTTAATGTAATTAATTCATAGTAATTACCAAAAATATAAAAAAAAACAGACAAAATTTCACCACGGGAGCCAATGTAACACCCAAGTCATGCATGCAAAATTTCAAGACAAAATTCATTCGTCAACCATGCAAGTCCCCCACTATCCATGAAAAGTGTACTTAGGGTTGGGGTTTGTATACTACCACCATCTACTCACCAAGGTCAACTAACCAAACACTTCGTTGCACCTCAACCTTTCACCACATACTTCAACATTCTCAATGGGACACCAACAATATTTTTCCAGAATTTTTTTCTCATTCCCCAATATTTTAATTTAATTAACTTCTTTTTAATGTAATTAATTCATAGTAATTACCAAAAGTATAAAAAAAACACGAAAAATCACCACGGGAGCAAACGTAACACCCAAGTCATGCATGCAAAAATTAAGACAAAATTCATTCGTCAACCATGCAAGCCCCCCACTATGCATGAAAAGTGTACTTAGGGTTAGGGTTTGTATACTACCACCATCTACTCACCAGGGTCAACTAACCAAACACTTCGTTTCACCTCAACCTTCGACCACATACTTCAACATGCTCAATGAGACACCAACAATATTTTTCCAAATTTTTTTCTCATTGCCCAATATTTTAATTTAATTATCATCTTTTTAATGTAATTAATTCATAGTAATTACCAAAAATATAAAAAAGCACGAAAATTCACCATGAGAGCCAACATAACACCCAAGTCATGCATGCAAAATTTTAAGACAAAATTCATTCGTCAACCATGCAAGCCCCCCACTATCCATGGAAAGTGTAGTTAGGGTTAGAGTTTGTATACTACAACCATCTACTCACCAAATGACCTTCATTCGCCAAGGAATTATTAACACTTGACCACCATCATATCCCAAATGGATCGTGAAATGATTTTTCTTGAATTTTTGGGAATTAGCAGCTATATTTTGTGATTTTTCTCTATTTTTTCACCAAATAATTTACAATAAATACATTATAACTTGAAAAATCACCAAAATTGGGTACACGGTGCCTCACCCACTTTGGGATGTCCCAAATGAAAGGTTGGCTTTTTTATGGTCATTTGGTGGTTTTTGTTCTTAAATTGTAATTATTATAAACTTTTTCCTATGAAAATCAATTAAAAAAGTATGAAAATTTTGTAAAAAAACATTTTAAGGAGAGATTAAAAAAATGGCACGAAATTAAAGAAATCAGTGTATAATAGGACACGTTGAATGTTAATTAAAATATAAAAATTTATAATAAAGAATAGTCTATTTTATAATTATAATAGTTAAAGGGCTTATTTGCAAAATATAAAAATTCATGAAAACCTGCTATAGCAGGTCACCCTAACTTGTGTACCGTACCATAACCTTCACCTTTATATGATTAAAAAACTAAATACAACATTTCACACTCATTTTTTTTTTCTTATTTTTCTATTTCTTTTTTTTACATCTTTTATTTTTTATTTTTTTTCTTCACAGCTCTCAGCCTAAAAGGCCTAAACAAATTAGGTGTTTTTATTTCCTAAATTAGAGAGAAAATAAAACTGAAGGAAAGCTAAACATACATAAGTACAGTATTACATCATTTATACCACATTAGTTTTTTTCTTTTTGCACCTCCTCCCCATTTTTAGGCGTTTTTTTTAACCCATCTTTTTTACCATTTTTCTTTTTTTTAAAAAAATAGTTTTTATATTTTTTTTATTTATTTATTTATCTCATTAAAAAAATATAGATAAAAAATACAATAAATGATCACATAAAATTTGTGTTAATCATTCATGTTAACACAAGATTAATTATGTGTACCAAAACAGTGAACATATTAAAAAATGAGGTTAATGGTGTTTCCGTTTGTGGTTAATAGAAAAGGATTTTTGGTTAATTGATTTTGTGAGGTTAATTGCAATTCCTGTTAACACGAGGTTAATCATGTGACAAAAAACGGTGAACATATTTAAAAATGAGGTTAATGGTGTATCCATTTGTGGTTAACAGAATACGACTTTTAGTTAATTGATGTTGTGAGGTTAATTGCAACTTCTGTTAAACGAGGTTAATTATGTGTGCAAAAACGGTGAACATATTTAAAAAAATAGGTTAATGGTGTATCCATTTATGGTTAACAGAATACGACTTTTGGTTAATTAATGTTGTGGGATTAATTGCAACTCCTGCTAACCCGAGGTTAATTATGTGTCAAGAAACAATGAACATATTTAAAAATGAGGTTAATGGTATATCTATTTGTGTTTAACAAAATATGATTTTTGGTTAATTGAATTTGTGCGGTTAATTACAACTCCTGTTAACACGGGGTTAATTATGTGTTCAGAAACGGTGAACATATTAAAAAATGAGGTTAATGGTGTATCAATTTGTGGTTAACAGAGTGAGATTTTTGGTTAATTGAATTTGTGAGGTTAATTGCAACTCTTGTTAACACGGGGTTAATTTTGTGTCCAGAAACGGTGATCGTATTTTTAAATGAGGTTAATGGTGTATACATTGGCGGTTAACAGAGTGAGATATTTGGTTAATTGATTCTGTGCGGTTAATTGTGTGCGCAGAAATGGTGAATGAAGTAGTACATTTGGTTAATAACATCAAATCAAAGTAGAATAATGATGATAAAAAACTTATGTAAACCTATAAAAAAATACACATTTATTATATTTCTTGATCTATATTATTATATATTAAAATAAATAAATAAATATATTAATAAATTAAAAAAATAAAAAACTATTTATAAAAATAAAAAAATAAAAGAAGAAGAAAAAAAAGGAACAGTGCTCCCCAGTGTAGAAATGTGGGAGCCCTGTTTTATGTACCTAAATCGCGATTGAAAATTGAAACACAACCAAGTCCAAAACTGAGGTGGCTGTTAGCATGAAGTACCAAGCTGGATGGTTTACGTGTAAGTCAACTAAAGTCACCCCTTATTACAGGTTAAAATTACCGGTTATATATCAAGCATTGAATTCTCAATTTGGCCCTATTTTCGTTAAAATTACTAAATGACCTAAAGTGAAATAAAAACAAATACAAAATCCCAAATTTAATAACAATACCAAATGAATTGAACTGTATTTTTTGTTTCTATCTTGTTCTTTCATCACCGTAGCTTGGAGAAGATAGATTCGGATGGCCGAGGAACACAAAGCAACACATAGTTTATGGTTCTGCAAGAGGGCTAGGTGTGAGTCTGAGAACTCCATAAAGAGGTGTGAGAGAGTAGGGGATTTGCGTCTTGAGAGACAGGGGAGAGCTTGATCTGCGTTTTGCGAGTCTGATTCGTGGATTTGTCCAACGCCGATTAAGGTCGACCGCGTTCGGAGAGTGGAAAACTCAGATCTTCCATTTAATCGTAAATATTGAAATTTGAAATTTACATTAAGAAGCTAAGAAAAAAAAACATGTTAAAAGTTTGGTGCTTTAATGGGACAACAAAGCACGAGTTGAATGGGAAAACAAAGTCCCCTGTGACTTTGAGAGTGATATATATTTCAGAGAGAGAGCAACTAAAAGCATGGATTTTGTTGATTTGGCAACGAAAGAGGTTTGATGCCGGAAAATGGTGGCGAGGGCGGGGTGGAGCGGAGCGGAGATGGGAAACAATGTAGTAGAAGAAGGCCTCATTGGCGAGCTCTTGCTCGGAGAAACATCACATGAAGGAGGGAGGTGGTTGGTGCGGAGGAGAGAGAGGAGGACTCAGAATATCTCCTCGAAACTTTTGTAATTGATTCATTTACACATGGCAATTTCATAATAATTCAACATTGAAGTGTTTCAGGTAACCGGTAAACAATCTTCACCGTTGAATAATTTATTTATAAATCTTACGGTGTATTTCACTGCCTTAGTGGTAGACTGTCCGCGTGATGCTTCACGCGAGTCACCACCCCAAAACTGAATGATACAATTCAATAGAGTCACTTTTCGTAAGTGGGTCAACACTCAACACAGATAGTATATTGACTTTCCTATCGGCCATCTTCTTTGAAGAAACTGTTCAGACTTCAGACTTCAAAATTCACATTCACATTTGAAGAAAGAAAATACGATTTCATTTGATTGTTTTTAATTGAAAAAAATTGTTTACTTAAAGAAAAATTCTATGGTACCCTCTGATAAGAAAGGGTTTTAGTACCTTCTTTGATCATTTAATTAATTTTTCTCAATTTTCTTAAATGATCTTAGTATTTTTATAGTTATGGGACAATATTTAACTATTAGAATTTGTATTTTTAATTTTTTAAAAGACTTTTTGGCCCTCTATAACTATTGTCCTGTATTTTTTATTGTATTCTCCCATTTTTTCACATTCTCATTTACAATATACACATGTCTCATTTAAAATCTATTTTATGTCTTTAAAATAATTTAGGACAGAGTACGAGATTTGTTCCTATGTAGTTTTGACCTTTATGCCTCCATTAAATAAAAAAAATAACAAGGTACCAAAACACTCCCTAGCTGGAGGGTACCAAATTGCAACCCTATTTTAAAAGATAAATGATAAAGCAAGTGTTAACTTTGTGATGGGTTAAAACTTCTAAATAAAATTTGGAGGGTTAAATATGTTTTTAGTCCAAAAAATATAGGGTGAATTTGAATGTACTTTTGTAGAAGAATTTATAGGTGAAAAAAATTGAATGAATGAAAGAGGTCAATGAATTTAACTTTTTCATGAGTTAAAATTAGTCTTTATAGCTCGCATTCTCCAAAAGTTCTCTCATTTAACTACTCCATAAGGCCTTGTTTGGATGCAACTTCTGGAGAAGAACTTCTAGGTGAAAAATAATAGAAGAAATGAAAGAGGTCAAATGAATTTAACTTCTCCATAAGTTGAAATTAATTACTTATGGAGAAGTTAATTAGGAGAACTTTTGGAGAAAGTGAGATAAAAGACTAATTTCAACTTATACAGAAGTTAAATTCATTTGATCTCTTTGATTTATTCAACTTATTCAGAAGTGTATCCAAACTAGACCGTAGTCAATATTTGGTTTCAGTCCTTGTAATTTAAAATCAATGGTTCTGGTCCTTCAAAAAATTTAAAATACATCAATTTAGTCCTTATTGCACAATTTTACTATAGATTAACTAAGAATTTTTATCCATAAGGACTAAAAAGGGGTATTTTCATTTTTTGAGGGACCAAATTCACTAGTTTTTAATCACAAAAGCTAAAACAAAATTCACTATATTTAAAGGACTAAAATCATATTTAATCCAAAATTTTGTTACAAACTAGTCAGTATTTTACACATTGCATTAATATTTTGTTCAAATATAAAAGAAATTTTAAAAAATTAGTTATATAAGGATAGATTTATTTTAAGATAAAATTTGTTAGCATAGATTATTTTACTATAAACTTAATTTAAGTCCAAATTAATTTTATAAAATAAAATAATTTAAATTTATGTTCCAATTTACTTTTTAGTTTCTTTTCTCGCCTCTTCCTCCTTGATGGGGCTTTTAGTGAAATTAATCCCTCCAAAATCTTTGCCTAAATTAAAAAAAAATTCTTTAAGTATCATGTGTTGAGCTAAATATTTAATTAACAAAATATTTTAATATTTCAGTTTTTAATGCTATTTATTGCTACCATGAATTGAATGCAACGTGACGTAAAAAAAAATGAATTGAATGCAACTTTTTTTAATCTATTTATGTTTTTTTAATTATTTTTTAACTTTTTATTTTCTATTTGTTCACGTATTTCTTAATTGTTTCTATAAGATTCTTTATTTTTTTGAAATAAAGCATGCCATGTTAGTCGTAAAATTGAAATTGATTGCTCTTCCTGACGAAATCCTATTGTTAACACTCACAAAAAAAAATCCTATTAACATATTAAATTATATTTTATAAATTTTTTTTACCATATGGGCTTGTTATATTACTCAAACCCGAGAACTTGCTTAAGGGAATCAAGCATGTACCACTTGAACAAACCTCATTGTTGTTTGTTATATTAATATAAAAGATTAACAAATATGATAAACCATATGAGTCATATATATATATATATATGGATGGGGATCAACTTACTCCAGGAGTAAGTTTGGGTAAAGTTACTCCGCTTAATAACTTCTTATCAATATTGAATTTCATCAATCCTACCGTCATATTAACAGTTTTCATTGAGTAGATCAAGCCTATAAAATTTTATAAAATTTAAAAATCATTTGATGTTTCATCAAATCACTTCAATTTAACGGGCAATATACTTTTTAAAATATAAGTAAATGTTCACTCTAAAATTACATACCTATGAATGTCCAATTAATCTAAAATTTGGTGAGCATAATCATCATATTAATATCAAATTAATCAACGGTTAGATTTATTAAATTCACATTCTATAAGAATGTTATCAAGCGGAGTAACTTACCCAGACTTACTCCTGGAGTAAGTTGATCCCCACCCTATATGTATATATATACTGTAACCAAAAAAAAATATGAGTCATATATTGTTTTCTGGACAATTATTCAAAGAGAAGTACATTTTTATTTCTATAGTAAACTTTCATCCATTTAGAGTATTTATATCTTAATTTTTTTAATCTAGGTTTATTCTTTAAATATTTTCATTGTAAATATGAACAAAATAAAGGTTCTAGTTGGAGATATCTATACTTATGTAAGGGAACTCTTTTAAGTGCCATTTTCACGTTGAATACTTATTCAACACTCTTCAATCGAGATTTGACAAATGGAAAGTTCTCGGAAATATTAGAGTATGCTTGATTTAGCGTTGAAACGTGGTAAACTAATGTTTCCAATATTAAATAGTTGCGTTGGGGAATCTAAATTTGAGTTTCGTCATGAACTGGTGAAGTTCTCCGATGGAGGATTCCGGTCGCAAGATTGGTTGTCCACGGTGTTTTCCTTCAGCAACAGAGGAGGGGGTGTACCTGCAGACACTCTGACGCTCAAGTCAGTTTGTGTAGCAGATATGTGTGTGTTTAGAATGATACCTGATAATATGAAGTTGATGCTTTTATATGGAGGTAAGTGGCGGGAATTTCCATTAACTTTGCTTAGTTTCCACATGTTGTTTCCTGCATAAGGTTCGCGCCCTTGGTGGCATACGCTGACGGTGGCCTTTCATGCAGGTAGGCGCCCATGTAAATGCGGTCGTGGTTTTCATGCTGGATGCCGGTAGGCGGTCCAGAACAGTTGCCCCCCAAGTCGTATCATTCATATTGATGAATGTGCGGCTTGAATGTATTACTTTGATGGTGAGTGGCTCCATGCCGGACGCCGCCAACCTTTGGAATGCTTCCAGCTGTAACCGCACGGATCTCGAGATGCGACGTGTCCCGATCCAAGGGGCACGTCCCTTGGTTTCCTGCCACGTGTCCAAATCTGGCTTAGTGTATTAAAATCAATTGAAGGAGAGGGAGAACGTTCCCGTTCGAATTTCGGTCCCTTCTCTGTACTTCTCTCCCGCCCTCTCCTTCTTCTTCACCGCAAGTTGCAGAGTACCATTTCAGCACTCACAAACAGAATCGTTGCATGCCATTCGAGCCTTCTGGTCTTCCTGAGTTTCTAGCGGCATTTTGTTCCGAATTTTTGCAAGGTATTCTTCGGCTCCTTCCCTCTTTGTTATCTGCAATTTTTCACTTTTTTTGGGGTGGAACTCTGTTGCATTTCGGTGTAGTTTTTGGGTTGGTTTAGGGTTCTGATTGTTCCGGAAAATGAATAGTAAGGGCAAATTTGGGATTGTGGTCGATGATTGTGTGGAAGACAGTAGTATAGAACCGTTGATTCGAAGGTCTCAAAAGCGTTCTGGAACCGTTGTTCATGGGTCCAGCAACTTAGGCCGTGGAGGTGAATCCTCTCCTAGAGGAGGTTTGCCTTCTCAAACCCTAACGGCTAGGGAGTTTCGAGCCCTGGAAGTCGGATTGACGGCTAGTCTAGGTAGATCCGTTGGGGAGGAAGAGGTTGCCAAATTCGCTGGCGTTATCCGGCTATGTTCCGGTATTGATTCGTCGTCTGACTCGGACTCTGATGAAGAACTGTTGGGTCCTTTGTACAGGTCCCGGTCATATAGGTCGAAAATGGGTAGAAGGAAAATCCATATCTCCCCAGAAACTGATTTCCCGGAGCCGCCCAACTGTGCAAACCTTATGTGGGTAGACGTAGAGGCCCTGGGCACCCCTTGCTGGTATAGTTCTGAACTGACCTTGGAGCTGGCGTTTCGGCATGTGACTTATGCTGCCCCTGGTCATGAAGAAGATTTGACTATTGAGCTTCCAGGGGAAAACGACAGGGTCTGCAGCCAAGGGACTACTGAAAGACCTTTCCTCCCTATGTACAAATGCGTTTTTACAGATTTGGGCGTCCGGCTTCCCTTCATGGATTTTGAAGTTAGCATCCTTCGATATTTGGATGTTGCCCCCTCGCAGCTGCATCCTAATGCATGGGGGTTTATACGTAGTTTTACGGCGCTATGTGATGCCTTGGGGCTTGAATATACGCTTGACGTGTTTTTTCATATGTTTAAGTCGTATCCCGTCATAGATGCCAACGGGCGGAAGGCGTGGCTAGCCTTAAGATCTGGTCTGGGGGGTAAACTTTTTGAGGTTTACCAGGCTTCATACAAGTTGTTTAAGGAACGCTTCGTCTTCTTTCGACCTGCAGAAGGCGGACGCCGGTGGCTATTCAAGGCAGATGGTCAACCAAAATTTTCGCTATACTGGACTCAGAACCATTATAGCCGCCGGTCGAAGGAATATGTGTTTTCCTTATCGGAGTTGTCTGAAGAAGTTGCTACGGTAGAGGCGCTGCAGGCCTTTAAGAAAAAACATGGGATCCTCGGTTGTCATCGGATCCTGGATGGCGGAAGTCGTAGCCTAAAGGATCGTTTAGGTATATCCCAAATTACCTTGTGCTCTTTAACTATATTCTTCGATTAATTTCTTCTTTGATTCTGGAGGTGACATGGCGGGCAATAATACCTTGGCATTGGCGGAGAAGAGAGCTAAACGTGAGGCCTCCAAAAAGGCGGTTGCTGCCGCCATTGCGGCTGCCGCCGCCGCCGGTTCGTCAACCCCTCAGTCTTCACAACCGGGTGATGCCGGTCCCATTCAAGGTCGCCCTGAAAAAAGGGCTCGTATGGAGGAGGTGAAATATACCAATGATTCTAGAAAGGGGGGTAGGATCAAGCGCATCTCTATCCAGCCCTCTACAGTCTTCCGGAGTTCCGCCTTCTCCGAGGATTTCCTGGGCGACCCTCGATCCTGAGGAGGATGCCGCCTTGAAGCTGTTGTCCCAGCAGAGGCAGTGTAACATCCCGTAAATTAGGACTTTTATAAATTCATAAAATTAAGATAGAGATTTATATGCTAATAATTGAGGAAAGGAAGTTTGAGAAATTAGGAGATAAAACTTAGGTTGAAAACCAAGTTTCAGGGGTTTCGCTCAAGCGAAATAGATTCGCTTGAGCGAATTATGCAGAGAAGATCTGAAATTGAGTTTTCTGCAATTTTCGCTTAAGCGAAGGTGATTTCGCTCAAGCGAAAATAGGGGGTCTTGGGAAAGCTCTCTAGACGATTTTCGCTCAAGCGAAACAGATTCGCTTGAGCGAGATTGCGAATTTTACATGCAGATGCCCCGCTCGCTCAAGCGAGAATATCTCGCTTGAGCGAGAATTCACTTAAAGCACTAAATCTCTCTTCAGAATCAGAATTTTTCACTTCTTCTTCTTCCACCTTAACCTAGAGAGAGGCTCTGGAATTCTAGAGAGAGGAAGTATAGATTGAAGCCTGAAAAGGGAAATTGGGGCAAGGAATCATCAAGTGATCAACTCTTATCCAATTTTCATCCTTTGATCTTCGAGTATAGGTGAGTGGAACTCACACACTTTCACTTTCATTTGATATTTGTTTCCTTTCATGACCCCTATCCTCTCATTCCTCTTCCCTTGACTTGTGAGTGTATTTTATCGGTGGAATTGAATGATTTACATGGTTTGTATTGACTATGAGATTACATGTGAACCCTAGGTTAGGGAATTTGGGGATTTGGGAATACATGTGGAATTGATGGTTGCTTGGCGATTATGATGATTATGTATGATCTTATTGTTATGTTTGATCATACGATATTAGGGATTTCAATTCATTGTTGAATGAATGCAATATTTGATTATTGTTGAGGGCGTATGCGCCGAGTCACAGTTCAGAGGTGGGCGTATGCGCCGAGTCACAGTTCAGAGGTGGGCGTGTGCGCCGAGTCACGATTCAGTTGTGGGCGCGTACATCGAGTCATGATTCAATGTGGGCGTATGCGCCAGTCCAGAAAGGATGTGCTGGAAAATGAGAACTGTATGTAGAATATAATCTTTAGTATCATGAATGGTGTATACGTCTCATGTTGTGGCTTTGTTGCATCTCATTTACCTGTTTCCCCACACTGCATGCTTGCATAGTTATGCTCACTGAGACTTTTAGTCTCACCACACGTTTTGTGGCTACTTTTCAGTTGTGCAGGATACTCCTCAGGATGGAGATGACCAGTAGGAGCTATATGTCATGGATAGTTTAACACTTTGTTATGTTCTATGTATTTAGTTGTTGTTATGTTATATCGGAGCCTGTGTGGCGAGTCTAAATTATGGTTATTTCTTTGTTTCATGTATGAAATATTTGAAGTTTTAGTAAGTGTTGGATTACTTAAGCGAATTATGTTGTGTGCCGATACGCGAAATGAATGAAATGATTTCACGAATTTGGAAATAATGCTCCCAACAGGCATTATTTCTGAATTTAGAAATTAGGACATTACATTTTGGTATCAGAGCAGTTCAATCCAATTGGACTGTGGTTATGTGTGTCACTCCTTAAACTAGTAGTTGTCTAATGTACACTATTATGAAATTGATAGACTGATCACCTGGAGAATTTCCTAATAATGTGTATAGGACATGGCTAGTGGCAGGAGGGGGCGTCCTCATGCCAACCCACATTCTTCTCAGCAAGATGAACCTCAGGATTCTGTGGCGGAAACTCTTCGGATGCTTACACAAATTATGGGAAATCAGACGACTTCTAACCATGCAATACTTCAAGCTTGAGAAAGACAGTCTAATGGCACATTTCCATCAGGAGCACGTGCAGACCCATTCCTCAAAGGACTTACAGAATTCGGGAAGCACAATCCCCCTACTTTCACCGGAGCCTATGACCCAGCGGCAGCAGACTCATGGCTTAATGCAATAAATAAAATCTTTGAGGTGATGGCTTGCACGAACGATCTGAAGGTGAGATTCACAACTTACATGCTATGGTGAGAGGCGGAGAATTGGTGGAAGAATGTTAGGGCTGGCCTCACTACCCCGGGAACTCATTTCCCTTGGGGCGCATTCCAAGCGGCTTTCCTGGAGAAGTATTTCCCCGAACCGGCAAGGAGGCAGAAGGAGTTAGAATTTCTTCAACTGGAGCAAGGCAACTTGACCGTGGGCCAATATGTGGCCAAATTCGAGGAACTCTCCAAGTACCACACCTTACTTCAAGCCAATCCTAATGAGGGTTGGAAATGCTCGCACCTAGAGACGGGCCTCAGGCCCGAGATCAAAGAGATCATGGCAGCCTTTCAGCTCAAGGAATTCTCAGCTTTGGTGACTAAGTGTTTAGTGGTGGAGCAAAGCTTGACAGATGAGACACCCCAACCCGTGGCGAGGACTTGGGGAGAAGGGAAGAGAAAACTAGAGGAGCCCAACCAGGAGATAGACTCAGGACCGGAGGAGCAGGACGATGCTATTGTGGACGACGCTACAACTCAGAGGCAGCGGGAGGTGCCCCAATGCCCCAAGTGTGGGAGGGGCCATGGGGGAGAGTGCATGTGGGGACTCGGGGTATGCTTCAGGTGTGGTCAACCTGGACATGTGATGCGGGACTGCCCGGAAACTACAAATCGGAAGAGGTGTTTCCATTGCCAGAAGTGGGGTCACATAGCATGTAAGTGCTCAGAGTTAAGGGAGGATGAAGGTAAGAACAAGGTTAATTTTTCCTTAATTTAGCCCTCACGTGAGGGAGTGAACATTATCTTTTCAGCTACTTCCTTATTTTGTTTCATCTTGTTTCCGTTGATATGATATGGAACATGTGTGCTTGTGCCTTGTTTTTGGTGTACCACCTTTGATTGCTTGCTATCTTGTTATTTGGTCTATTTGAGAGGCTTGATTAGAGTAAGAGATGTAGAGAGGATTCGTGAGGCAAATTTTGAGGACAAAATTTCTTTTTGGGGGGTAGAATTGTAACATCCCGTAAATTAGGACTTTTATAAATTCATAAAATTAAAATATAGATTTATATGCTAATAATTGAGGAAAGGAAGTTTGAGAAATTAGGAGATAAAACTTAGGTTGAAAACCAAGTTTCAGGGGTTTCACTCAAGCAAAATAGATTCGCTTGAGCGAATTATGCAGAGAAGTTCTGAAATTGAGTTTTTTTGCAATTTTCGCTTAAGCGAAGGTGATTTCGCTCAAACGAAAATAGGGGGTCTTGGGAAAGCTCTCTAGACGATTTTCGCTCAAGCGAAATAGATTCGCTTGAGCGAGATTGCAAATTTTACGTGCAGATGCCCCGCTCGCTCAAGCGAGAATTTCTCGCTTGAGCGAGAATTCACTTAAAGCACCTAATCTCTCTTCAAAATCAGAATTTTTTACTTCTTCTTCTTCTTCCACCTTAACCTAGAGAGAGAGGCTCTGGAATTCTAGAGAGAGGAAGTATAGATTGAAGCTTGAAAAGGGAAATTGGGGCAAGGAATCATCAAGTGATCAACTCTTATCCACTTTTCATCCTTTGATCTTCGAGTATAGGTGAGTGTAACTCACACACTTTTCACTTTCACTTGATATTTGTCTCCTTTCATGACCCCTATCCTCTCATTCCTCTTCCCCTTGACTTGTGAGTGTATTTTATCGGTGGAATTGAATGATTTACATGGTTTGTATTGACTATGAGATTTCATGTGAACCCTAGGTTAGGGAATTTGGGGATTTGGGAATACATGTGGAATTGATGGTTGCTTGGCGATTATGATGGTTATGTATGCTCTTATTGTTATGTTTGATCATACGATATTAGGGATTTCAATTCATTGTTGAATGAATGCAATATTTGATTATTGTTGAGGGCGTATGCGCCGAGTCACAGTTCAGAGGTGGGCGTGTGCGCCGAGTCACGGTTCAGTTTTGGGCGTGTGCGCCGAGTCATGATTCAGTGTGGGCATATGCGCCAGTCCAGAAAGGATGTGTTGGAAAATGAGAACTGTATGTAGAATATAATCTTTAGTATCATGAATGGTGTATATGTCTCATGTTGTGGCTTTGTTGCATCTCATTTACATGTTCCTTACACTGCATGCTTGCATTGTTTTGCTCACTGAGACTTTTAGTCTCACCACACGTTTTGTGGCTACTTTTCAGTTGTGCAGGATACTCGTCGGGATGGAGATGACCAATAGGAGCTATATGTCATGGATAGTTTAACACTTTGTTATGTTCTATGTATTTAGTTGTTGTTATGTTATATCGGAGCCTGTGTAGCGAGTCTAAATTATGGTTATTTCTTTGTTTCTTGTATAAAATATTTGAAGCTTTAGTAAGTGTTGGATTACTTAAGCTAATTATGTTGTGTGCCGATACGCGAAATGAACGAAATTATTTCACGAATTTGGAAATAGTGCTCCCAACATGCATTATTTCTAAATTTAGAAATTAGGATGTTACAGGCAGCGAGTTTTTAAAGGTACTTCGGCCTCCGAGATGAAGGACTTTCTTGGCCAAGTTGGCACCTAGTGCCTGCGGGGGGCTATGATGGCGGAATTTTTCCACAGTACCATTGACGAGGTGGTTGCCCTCCCCCAGATCAAGAAGGACTTCGAAGCAGTTACCCAAAAGCTAAAGGATGATGAAGCGAAGATGGCAGATGCTCTTGGGAAGGTGAAGGGCTTCTCAGAAGATAATCTTAAACTTACTGAAAAGAACGGCAAACTTCTGGAGGAGATCGAAAAGCTGAAGCTGGACTTGGCGGCTAAGAAATCCGAAACCATCCAAGCTGTTCTTGAAAAGCAGAAAATGGTAGAAGATTTTGAGGCCGCCAAGGAGGATTGGAAGCTGAAGGAGGCCGATTATGAAAAGGAGATCCGGCGTGTGGAGGATCTATGGGATGAATCAACCGAGTGCTTCTTCCACAATGTTATTGACCAAATAAAGTACCTAAACCCCGAGACTGAATTCCGTACTAAAGGCATGAGCACACTCTGTGTTGTTCGTGACGGAAAGTGGTACCGGGGTGTGGGTAAATACTTTGTGGAAGAACATCCGGGCGAGAAAGAGCTTATCCCGCCTCTTATGCAACCCATTCCTCTTGAGGCTGATGCTGCTCGTGAAGGCAAGAAGGGACCAACAGAATCCGAGATGGTCGATGCCCAAGTTCTTGGATTGGATGAGAGCAAGCCCCCAAAAGATGCCGGCAAGGAATGAAGGACCGAGATGCCGGTTGAATTTGTAATTACTTTATTTTGGTGGGCGCTTTGACGCCCATGTTTGTAAGCGACCAGACGCTTTTTATTGCAATATCGTAATGCTTATTTGTTTCGTATCCCAGCTTTCCTTCGCTCCTTTATAAATTTGTTTTTTGAACGCGCACCTCGGGATCCTGGAAATTGCCGGTGTCGGGATCCCTTCAGTCCCTTCACTAATATCGAGTTTAGTGAGGGGGGCACCATCGGATGTATCCTTGCTATGAGGGTGGCATGCCATCATAGAAGGATTTCATCATTAAGAACTTAGTCCGTTGCCGGTTTAGGAGCGGAATCCGGTGTTTTAGGTAACTCAAGTCGCTACGCAATTTACGGTGCGAAGTCGTTTATTATAAGTAAAAATTTTCCATGAGAATGAATCTTTATTTGGCGTTATAGCCACGACGTTAAGCCTTGTAGAATTTACAATGGTTCTTGAATTGGACCCTCGTCTGGCATCATTGCCACGACATAAAGCCTTGTAGGATTTACAATGCGTTCTTTTACATCGAAAACTTTACATCGAAAATGTTTAACTGAAATACTTCCTCAGCTTCGCGGCATTCCAAGTCCTAGGGATAGGTATCCCTGCTAAAGTTTCGAGAGAATACGCTCCCGTGTTGGTCTTCGACGTCACCCGGTATGAGCCTTCCCAATTACATGCCAGCTTTCCTTGGGCGGCGTTCTTGTTCCTGATGTCGGCACGACGCAACACCAAGTCCCCTACCTTGAAGGCTCTAGGGACTACTTTGAAATTATACTGGGCCGCTGATTGTGCTTTGATGGCGGCTTCACGGATGGCCGCTCTGTCCCGGACTTCCTATATCAAGTCGAGGTCCTCCCTGAGTCGGGATTCGTTATTTGTAGCTTCAAAGTTGAGGGTTCTGAGAGATGGTTCGCCGATCTCCACCAGGATAACGGCTTCCGTGCCATAGGTGAGTCGGAAAGGAGATTCCCCCATTGTGGAATGGGGGGGGTGCGATAGGCCCATAAAACGTGCCAGAGCTGTTTTGGCCAGAGTCCTTTTGCATATTCTAGCCTTTTCTTTAATCCTCTAAGAATGACCTTATTAGCGGCCTCCGCTTGTCCGTTGGTCTGCGGATGCTCCACTGATGTGAAGTGCTACGTGATATGGAGTCCTTGAAGCAAGTCCCGGAAACCCTTGTCGGTGAACTGGGTGCCGTTATCCGTCACGATGGTATTAGGAATGCCGAATTGACATATGATCCTGCGAAATACAAACTTCTCAAGATTTTTTGTTGTTATCTTCGCCAGGGGCTCTGCTTCGATCCACTTGGTAAAGTAGTCAACGACCACTGCTAGATACTTCACTTGCCCAGGGGCCAGGGGGAATGGTCCCAAGATATCGATTCCCCACCAGGAAAATGGCCAAGGGCCACTGATGGAGGAAAGTTCCTGAGGCAGGGCCCAGTGGATGTTGGCATGCCACTGGCAGGAGTCGCACTTCTGTACATAATCCGTGACGTCTCTCTCCATGGTTGGCCAGTAGTATCCAACCCGGAGAATCTTCTTAGCTAGTGCCTTTGCACCGAGATGCTGCCCGCAACATCCTTCATGCACCTCTGCTAAGATGTAGGGGGTATCAGATGGGGGGATGCACTTTAGCAATGGCTGAGAGATTCCCCTTCTGTAAACCTTTCCCTGATGTAAGAAATACCTTGCGGCATGTCGCTGAATTCTTCTGGCTTCGTTGGTTTCTGAAGGAAGGATGCCAAATTCCAAGTAGCTCTGGATGCCGGAGAACCAGTGGGTCTCACTCTCGACAACTAAAACAACTGTTGAAGAGGCGATAGTTTCTTGTATGACGGAACGATGTTTGCCGGAAGAGCGGGTACTGGCCTGTTTAGACAGAATGTCGGCTCGTGCGCTCCTCTCCCGGGGAACATGGAGAATATCCACCTTACGGAACTGTAACACCAATTCCTTTACCCGTGCTAGATACTTCATTAGCAATGGTTCTTTAACTTGATAATCTCCTTTTATTTGGGAGACTACCAATTGGGAGTCACTGTTTATCCTGATGTCTTGGGCACCGACCTCGACCGCCATCCGTAATTCGGCGATACACGCTTCATATTCTGCTTGGTTGTTAGATGTTGGGAAAGAAAACCTCAGGGAGTGTTCAAGGATGATCCCCTGGTTGTTTTCCAGCAGAATTTCGGCCCCGGAACCCTTTGGATTGGCTGATCCATCGACATAAATTTCCCAATGGATGGGTTCAGTGACGGATGCAGGAGTCAGTTCTGCTATAAAATCTGCAAGAGCTTGTGCCTTGAGGGCCTGCTGAGGCTCATAAACTATCCCAAATTCTGATAACTCCATGGCCCATGCCACCATTCTTCCTGCTAGGTCCGGCCTGTGGAGGATTTTCCGAATGGGCTGATCAGTGCGCACTAATTTTTGGTGACTTTGGAAATACTGCCTGAGTCGTCGTGCCGCCGTTAGAAGTGCGTATGCCACCTTCTCAACTTTAGGGTATCTCAACTCTGGCCCTTGTAAGGCTTTGCTTATGAAGAAAACTAGCCAATGTGTGTTGTCCTACTCCCGGACCAAGACGGCGCTGACGGCCTCTTAGGTGATAGAGAGGTATATGAAGAGGGGTTCTCCGGCTACTGGCTTGGTTAGGATAGGTGGAGTCGACAAGACTTCTTTAATATGTTGGAAAGCGTCTTCACACTCCGGTGCCTATTCAAACTGTGATCCTTTCTTCAACAGGCGGAAGAACGGTAACGCTCTTGCTGCTGATTTTGCTATAAAGCGAGTCAGGGCGGCTGAACGGCCCGTGAGTTGCTGAACCTCCTTAACACATGCTGGGCTCTTCATGGCCAATACTGCTTGGCATTTATCAGGGTTTGCCTCGACTCCTCTTTCTGTGAGCATGAAGCCCAAAAATTTTCCATCCCGGACCCCAAAGGTGCACTTCCTGGGATTCAAGCGCATGTTGTGTTTGTGGAGATGATTGAAAATCGTTGCTAAGTCCTCCACATGCAGCTCCTCTTGGGTGATTTTGACTATCATATCGTCAATGTATACTTCTATGATTTTTCCAATCAGCCCTTCGAACACTTTATTCATCATCCGCTGATATGTAGCTCCTGCGTTCTTTAGTCCGAAAGGCATCATACGGTAACAGTAGTTGGCCTGGTCCGTCATGAAAGCCGTTTTTTCTGATCAGGTGGGTACATTGGAATTTGGTTATAGCCGGAGTAGGCGTCCATGAATGACAGAAGGCGGTAGCCGGCTGACTGGTCTACCAGGCGATCAATATTTGTGAGCGGGTAGCAGTCCTTTGGGCATGCTTTGTTAAAATCCGTATAATCCACGCACATTCTCCACTTGCAGGAAGCCTTCTTTACCAGGACCACGTTAGATAGCCAAGTAGTATACTTGACTTCCCTGATGAATCCAGCTTCGAGGAGTTCTGAAACCTGTTGCGAGACGGCCTCCAAGCGTTCAGATCCCATCTTCCTCCTTCTCTGGGAAACTGGTTTTAACTTTGGGTCAACTGATAGGCGGTGGCAGATGAACTCCGGGTCTATGCCGGGCATGTCGGCTGAGGTCCAAGCAAATAAGTCCCTGTTATGCTGCAGTAGTTTACATAAGGCGGCGCGTACTTCTGGGTTTATTACCACTTTCACTTGTACAGTTTGATCAGGCTGTTGGCCCACCTGAAGTGGTTGGGATTCGCCTGCAGGCAGGGGGCGGTCAATGGCGAAATCGTCGCGTACGTCAAGGTCAGCTAGCAATATCTCGCTTCCGGGATGCCTGGGGTCCTCCACTGGTGGCCTTTCCTCTTTAACTATGCACAAGGACTCTTTGTAGTCACTTGATTTCCTCTGAGGGATATGATTTCTCCTGCATCGCCCCAGAATTTCATGATGAGGTGATTGGTGAAAATGATAGCCCATATGGCGTTCAGAGCAGGTCTGCCCAGGATGGCATTATATGTTGACGGACAATCTACCACCAGAAAACGTGTCTTGACAGTTTTAGATGTCGGGGGTAAGCCCAAAGTGACCAATAGTTCTACATAACCCATAGGCCGGGTTTTGTCGCCAGTGAATCCGATGAGGTCTCCCCCAGTGTAAGGGAGTAAGTCTGATTCCGGAATATGAAGGTTCCAGAAATTTTTCTCAAATAAAATGTCCGCGGAGCTACCCTGATCAACGAAGATTCGCCGGACCTCGTGGTTGGCAAGGAAAGTTGTGATTAGGAGCGGATCGTCATGTCCTGGAACAACTGGGCCAAAGTCATCATCAGTGAAAGTCATGGCAGGGTACCGTCGTCTATGTAGACTGGATGACGGCTCTGAGGTTGTGCTCAATATCTCCTTCAGGTGACGCTTCTTAGAATTATTACTCTCTCCTCCTCCCGCGAATCCTCCTGCGATGACATAGATGATGGGACGGCTGGCATCCGAGGTTTGTTGTTCTCTTGTAGGGGTGCCTCGATGCTGGGAGGCCTTGGGAGTGTCTTCTTGTGGCCTGGGAGAATTGGATCGAGGCCTGCGGGATGTGTCTCTATCGCTTCTGGATTGATGCCGGCGCGGGCTCCTGCTTCTGGAGCGGCTTCTCTCCCTGCGAGGGTAAGCATCTCTTCTGTAGCCTCTTTCTGCTCCATCTCCCTTCTTCACGAATCTGTTAAGTTTCCCCAGTCGTATAAGGTCCTCTATGGCATCCTTAAGCTGGATGCACTTATCTGTATCATGTCCCTGGCACCTGTGGAAGCGGCAGTACTTGCTTTATCCGTGTCCGGCCTTGACTTCAGTGGCTTAGGTCGGGGTATCCCGACTTCGAACATTTCAACATGCATCACTTCATTTAAAATTCTGTTGGGAGAGGTGGTCAATGGCGTGTACAGGTTGTATCGACCCTGTAACGGTTTGATTTGGCGGTTACCCTTGTCTCCTGCCGGCTTCTCCTGCTTCCCGCCTTGCTCTATTACGCCTTTTAACTTTAGGGCTAGTTCTTCATCTTCCAAGCTGATATATTATTTCGCCCTTGTCAAGAAATCTTCCATAGTAGGCGGCTTCTTTTTGGACAGATCAATCCAGAACGGGGAATGGGGAATCAACCCATCTTTGGCCAGCATAAGTTGCACCCCAGGTTGTATTCCTTGTACGAGTAATGCCTCTTTGGTGAACCGGCTAATGTAGTCCCTCAGTGATTCCGCTGGATTCTGTTGATATTGCTTTAGGATGGCTTCCGTCTTAGGCTGCACCTTGCTGGTGGTAAAGCTGGTGATAAATTTGCACCGCAGATCAACCCACGTATTGACGGATCGCGGGGGGAGTGACTGGAACCAGCACAAACCTGTCTTCTTGAGCGATAAGGGGAATACACGACACATGATGGGGCTGGTGGCCCCCTGATGGACATGACGGACTCATATACGTCTAGGTGCTCTAAGGGGTCCCCGGTTCCGTCGTACTGCTCCGACACCGGGAGTTTCTCAAGTCTGCGATCCACTGGGAAGAGCATGATCCTCTCAGAAAAGGGGACGACGACCTGAATTACCTCATCATCAGTGTGGAAGTCATGCTGGGATTCTTCATGTCGTCCCTGATGGGCGATTGATGGACGCCGCTTGTGATAAGAACGAGCCGGGGAGACGGAATGGACGGAGGCTTCCGGCGATGGGCGGCGTTTGCGTGATGGCTTTGGTTGGCCCTGAGACGGATGAGGCTCTCCGTTCTGCGGCTCCCTTCTTGGAGAGATTCTTGGTTCAGCAGTGTGGTGGGAAGGAGGTGGTGGCTGGCGGTGCGGCTGAGCGTTCACTCGTGGCGTTTCTTGCGTAACTATTTGGGCTGAGAGCCGGAGATGGTCTTCTTCCAATCTTGATAACCTCTGTGCGTATTCCTGCAACATTGCATCTTGTTTGCTGATGAAAGAAAGCAGTTCTTGACGGGACGACTGCCCTGGAGGGGTGGAACCCGAAGGTGGCGGAGTGGGAGGAGGCCGATTGTTGGTTTGCGGCGGGGCCTTGCGATTTGCCGCGGCCAAGGAAGCCGCTGCGGCAGCTGCAACCGCGGAGGTTGCGTCAACATTGTTGGGGTCAGGTATCCGAGTGTGCTGGGGGGCGGCAGTCGGAATGATGGTGGCGGCTGCAGCAGTTACGGCAGCATCAGCGGCGGCGCTGTCTTGATTGCGTCCATGCCCGGTGCCAGTGGTGGAGTTTGCTCTTGTGTCAACCATTCTTGCAGGTAGAGGTGGCGGAAAACGATCGTCATCCCCACAGACAGCGCCAATGAACTGGTGAAGTTCTCTGATGGAGGATTCCGATTGCAAGATTGGTTGTCCACGGTGTTTTCCTTCAGCAACAGAGAAGGGGGGTTTACCTGCAGACACTCCGACACTCAAGTCAGTTTGTGTAGCAGATATGTGTGTGTTTAGAATGATACCTGATAATATGAAGTTGATGCTTTTATATGGAGGTAAGTGGCGGGAATTTCCATTAACTTTGCTTAGTTTCCACATGTTTTTTCCTGCATAAGGTTCGCGCCCTTGGTGGCATACGCTGACGGTGGCCTTTCATGCCGGTAGGCGCCCATGTAAATGCGGTCGTGGTTTTCATGTTGGATGTCGGTAGGTGGTCCAGAACACGTCAATTTTAAACATTAAACCAAATACACACTTAGGCTTTGTTTGAAAGAAGAGTGAAAATGAGAGGAAGAAAAATAGAAGGAAAGAAAAGGGAAGGAAGAAAAAAGAAGAGAAAATAAAGGAAAAATAGAGAGATTTTTAAGTTGTTTGTTTTGAGATAAAAGGAGTGAAAAAGTGAGGGAAAGGAAAATAAGTGTGATATATAATTACCAATTTGCCCTCTTTCTTAGAATTATTATTATTATTGTTTTATTATTATTTCTTTTATTATCATTATTATTATTTCTATTATTAGTTTTAATATTTTTTGTTAACTGGGGGAGTTTTTTGGTGCAAGACCACAGGTATCCTCCACGGGAGGCAATCCTGTCGAGCCGGGTAGGACCTCTATGGGCGGCAAAGCTCTCCCTCCGAGTATTTAACACAGCTGCATACCAAGCGCGCGAACTCGAGACCACTGGTTAAGCTGGAACAGCCCCTTACCAGCTGACCCACGTGCTCGGTGGTAACTAGAGGAGTTTAATATTTATATTTGTAGGAACACAGGGAAACACTAGAAGGGGGGTTGAATAGTGTTTCTAAATATTTTACAAAGCTTTTCGCAAACAGGTTCTCAAAACAGAATTTCAGACAGGCTTTTGAAGGACTGTCTGAAGTTTTCAGACGGCTTGTAAAAATTGTTTTTAAAAGATGTTTTGTGCCTTTTAAAATATTAGATTAATTACTCAGACCCCTTGATTAGTTTAAACTGAATTTACAAGAGATAGGGGTAAGAAAACTTAGCCACAGAATTTATCCCGGTTCACTCACTACCACTTGTGAGCTACGTCCAGTCCCAATGCCAACTAGCAATTGGATTTTCTCTTAATCTCTCAAGATTACAAGTATTCTTTTCCAGTCAAGCCTCTTCAGGCTCTACAACCAAGTATTCTTTTACAGTCAAGCCTCTCCAGGCTTTACAACCAAGTATTCTTTTACAGTCAAGCCTCTCCAGGCTCTAAAACAATTACAGAGAAGAGAAAGGCTTAAGCTCACAAACTATATCAGTTTTGAGACTTAAACAATTACAGATGTACAAAGATTACTGAGGTATGCTCAGGATAATACAATATGTGTGTACAAAGATGATAAATTCTATCAGAGTGTTGCAGCGAAAAACTTGCAGAGTTTTTGTTCTTTTTCAAAAAAATTCTTCTCTCACAGAGGTCTTCAAGGTTGGGGGTATTTATACCCAAAAGATTGACCCCTTGAAGAAAAACAATGCTTGTGAAAACCATAATAGCCGTTGTGAGACAGCCTGCTGCAGTACAGAATATTCTCTGACAAATTCTGATATTCCCTGACAATCCTGACATTTTCTGACACGTTACAAGGTTTGCTCCTGCCAAAAAGTGCTTTTTGTTGCTGTTGCAATTGCTGCGTAGCAGAGGACGAGTAGTGGCAGAGAACGTGCTTAAAATGCAATACAAGGTGCCAGTTGTTGTAGCAGAGAACGTGCGTCAAACAAACAGGTACAGATGGGTCTTCACAACTTCAGATAAGAGATGCCATGTCATCAAGGGACTTCAGACAGCCTTGATGTATCAGACAGGTTGAACTTCTTCAGACAGCTTCTGCTTCTTCAGACAGTTTCAACACTTAGTCTTTTTAATTAAGCTTTCGATGGCTCTTGCTGAAATCATAGATAATAGATTGAGTTAAATATGTATCTATGATAAATATTTTAAGTTGTTAACCGTTAAAACTTGGGAATATTTCTGCCTTTAAAACATCATAAACTTCTTTATGATATTTTTGAGACTCAACAATATTATCTTTATTATTTCTATAATAATAATAAGAAGAAGAAGAAGAAGTAAGTTCTAGATTTATGGCATCATCCATCAAAGACATATCTTGCACAAATCACATAGCCAATGGGAAGTAAAGCTAGAGAAGTCCAGAAGCCCATCATTGGATGTCATCGTTGATGCTAGCCACTTGATAGTTAGGAGGCATGGTGATTGCTCTTGGGTAGAGGGCAAATGATGATGGTTACGGGAGAGGGAGAGACAGACGGTGATGACTTGTGGAGAAGAAGTACGAACAATGGTGACACAGAGGTTGAGCTGGCGGATGAGAGGCAATTGAAGCAACTTTCAAAGGATAGAAAGAGGTAGAAGAAGACAGGGGTAAAAATGGAAGAGAACTCCAACATTCTTCTGCATGGAAGGCGAGAAAACTTTTTTATGGGACCCACAGTGACTTGCCAGCTTACCAAGGATGAACAAAAATCCTGAGTTTAAAAGGTTTTTTGTTTGCCTAGATGCAATGAAAAAGGGATTTGTGCGAGGTTGTAGGCCTTGGTTTGGCATTGATGGTTGCCACTGAAAAGGACCATATGGAGGAATGTTACTCTCAGCTGTAGGAATTGATGGAAACAAATGCATGTTTCTAATTCCCTTTGTTGTTGTTGAAATTGAGTGTACGAGCTCATGTATGTTTTTTTTTCCTTCTTAAATGATTCATTGAATTTTGTTCCTGAATGGCAAGATAAGCAAGTGACAATCATGTCAGATATGCAAAAGGTTAGTGTTGATTTTCTCCTAATCTATCTATTGATTTTGATTGTATTTTCATTCATTGTTTTACATAACACTTGTTTTACCAATATACTTTTTTTTTGTCTAACAGGGATTGCAAAATGCAGTTACAGAAAAATTTCCTTATACCAAACACATGTATTGTTCTAACCATTAACTTTAATAATTTGGTAAGTATTTTATTGCTTGACTAATTTTTTTTTATCACTTATAGGTATTATTGCAATCATTTGCTAAACAATTTCAAACTGAATTTTCGAACATTGCTTCTTAGAACACAATTTTGGGTTGTTGCTATGGCTTATAATGAATTTGTGTTTGAGAAAGCTATGGACAAACTAAAAAAAATGAGTTGCGAGGCTACAAATTGGTTGTTAGATCCAGAAAGGCCTAAAAGCATGTGGCCAAGACATACTATTGGCCCCGAGTGTAAATTTTATCATGTAACAAATAATGTGTGTGAGTCCTTTAATAGTTGGTTGGGAGATGATAGAAAGAAAACAATTTTGTCCATGCTTGAATCCATTACTTGTAGGTTGATGAGCATATTTCAAAGGAGGTATGAAAAAGGGTATGGGTTTGAGAACATTATTACACCTAAATTTAGAAAGGTGCTTGATATTACAATGCAAGATGGAAGAGTGTGTGGAGTCATGTAACGTCCTAATTCCGGAAACCTAGGAATAGTGCCCGTTGGAAGCACCTTCCTAAATTATTGAAATTATTTTTACGACATTACCAATATCGTAAACAAGCAACACATATAAAGCTTAGGTAACCAACGTTTACTTAAGCGGAACTTTCCAAATACACATCTATACAGTAACTCGCCAATATTTAGCTACAATTCAACAAAGACAACTAATTCAATTAATTTCATTGTTCTGATACAAATGAATCTAATTAGTCTAATCCAATTGACTCCTAGGGGAAATATCCATCCCTAAACATCAAATCTTAAATCTCATGCTCCAACTGGACATCCTGCATATCTAAAATGTTCCACAAAACGTGTGGTGAGACTTACGTCCCAGTGAGTGTGATAAAACATGCAGTGTAGGGTAGCATACAAATGAGATGCAACAGTCAATAAACTCAGCAGTCCCAAAACATGTACAATTACTATGAAATTATGCAACTGTGAAGTGTTTTTTACCCGACACCCGGGGTCTTTTCTCTATTTGTGATTGTGATTGAGCGCTCGGCCATGTGACCAAGGATCGTCGTCCAGGACCACCTATGATTAAATCTTATTATCAATGATAAACAATGCATGTTGTCATTTTTAGCTTGAGGACCCTCATCTCCCTCTTGGCCGAGAGTTCAATGTGGTTACCTCATTCTTCTTATAAATTTGTGTCTGAAGGCCTGTGATGGTCCGGAGACCCTATGATATTTCCTTGATTGGCCATAGGCCCATGAGTGCTTGGATGGATTATAGATATAATCATCAATGAGCATGAATGGCATTGTATGCACAAATAAATGTTCCATAAAGATTAACAACATAAAACACTAAGCATAACCTAGGGTTCAAGGGCATTAACACATACCATTCAATAATCATAGAATCCATTAATAACATACACAAACAAGGTAAATAAGAAAGGGGAAGAAGAATGGGGAACATCCAATGGAGCAAACAGGATGAAAGTGAGTGGGTGACCACACTTACCTCAAGAATAAGAGAAATGAGATGATTGAGAGCTGGGGGATGATGATCCAAGGCTCCTCTATAGATTTGAGGCTTCAATCCAAACTTCTCTCATTCAATCTCCCCCTTCTCTCTCTAGTTCCTCTCTATAGCAATGGAGAAAATTAAAGGAATGAAGGCCAAAAGCCCTAACGCTTTATTTTTAAAAATTGAATCTGCGTGTTCTCGCTCAAGTGAGAAATAAAGCGAGCCTCAAAAACCTTCTCCGGTCACGCATTCTCGCTTAAATGAGGATATTATCGCTTGAGCGAGACCAAGTCAGAGAGCAAACTCTAAAATTCCCCCTATTGCGCTCAAGCGAGTGTTTTCTCGCTCAAGCGCGAAAACCAAAAACGAAATCATTTGTTTTACTGATATTTTTGCTCAAGCGAGAGATTTCTTGCTTGAGCAAAAATAAGCTTTTTTAAAGGTGAAACTGAGACTGGAATACTATCGTGTAACGTGTCAAACTAAAGCCCCGAATCTTAGCTTTTCAATTCAAATTGAAACACCTAAATCGGACACCTACAACTTTAGATATCATCGAATTAGTGCACAAAGGTCATTAGCAAAAACCTTGATTGAAGCCCAACGGGGTACACTTCACGTGAACAATGATATAAATCATCAATTCACTCCAATATGGCTAAGCATCTATAAAAATATGCTCATCATAATTTTTTTTTCTCTATTTCCTTACTATAAAAACATACTCCATGTCCTAGTTTATCTTCCTCATAAGTTCAATTGTGATTGGAAACGGGGGCTTAGCGTTGAGATATACATTTAAGATTTTCTCTAGAATTCAAAGCTTTTCTTAAATTCCCTTTCTCTTTCTCTTAACATATTCCTTAACCTGTGATTTCTCTTGCAGTCCTTAGAGTCCTAATTTTTGGGATGTTACAAGTCACATATGCAGGTGATGATGAGTTTCAAGTGAAAGACGGGTTTACCACCTTTGTGGTGAATTTGAGGACTAGAGCATGTAGCTGCAATTATTGGAGGCTTTCAGTTCTACCTTGCAAGCATGCATGTGCATGCATTTCCTATAAAAGAGCAAATGTGGAGATGTTTTGTGATAATGTTTACATTGCTAAAATTTACTATTTAGCTTACAAGAAGATAATACATCCCATGCTTGAATTGGATACCAATAACAAAGGTGGTTATGTACAGAACTTAATATGCATTTTTTATTCATTGTATAACATAAAAACATTTTGTCTATTTGGTTACAAACTCATGGTACAACTTTACTCACTTAGAACTTGTTACAAAATAACCTACACTGCTAAAATTACAATGAAACCCAATACAATAACCCAAATTTGTACCCAACACTAACAGCTTTAACAACCCAATTGTGCCTTCTAATACTTTCACTTGCTTCTTGAACTTTCGCACATCTTTCTCAAGGCTTCTTATCTTGATCTATGCACTGTCAACTTCATTTTGAATGTTTTAAAAAGGCACCAAAAGATTTAACATTGGATGGAACCATTAGCTTCACTCATGCTTGATAGACCAAGTAGCTGAAGGGAATCAAGCATGTGGTCAGGGTGCAGCGGAAATAAATGGATTCCCTCCCTTGTTATAATCGTTTTGCGAAAACACGAATCAAGGCATAAAAGGTATTGAAATGAAAGGTCGTACCTTATTAGGATTATAAACTAGGCAAGTGTAGCCACGTCTCTATTGGTATCCACGCCAATAGCCGAACTAGGATACCCTCCTCAGCTCTGCTAGTAGCCTTAGAAAGTAAGAAGCTATTGCTCATGTGTCTCTGGGGTAGTGCATCTTATGCTCTATTTATAGAGTGGTGGCTAGGGTTTTACCCCTTCACTCACTTAACCCTCACACTTATGGGCCTGACCCATTATGTTATAATTCTAATTAAATTAAATTAGAATTATTATCCTTTCCTAGTGGCTTGTTGTATGCGTGTGACCCAATAGGCTTTTAATATTTGGTTATAATATTAAAATAAAACCCTTTTATATTTAATATAATAAATAGTGAGCAGTATCTAGCAACACATCACTATCCAAATATTGAGATTATCAATAACTTTGATAAATCCTATTTTATGATAATAATTTATATGATCCGTCCCTTTGTCCAAATATCTAATTGAACACAAGGGCATGGATTGTGTCAACCTTGTATAGTTCAATTTATGTATTTTTCTTGATCCCCAAGTAGACTATACAGAAAATAAACATCTCATGTTTATCCTCCTGAGCATGGCCATGCATTTTGCAGTCTCACTTTATCAAGAGGCCTACAGATATAACTCCTGTTACATAGGAGGGACAAATTCCATCTAGGGCACTCACATTCCTCCACATAATTTATTATATGTCCAAATACCAACTTTATGATCACCCTGTTACAGGCAACGTTTGATGATATTCAAATCACATAATTCCTTATGTTGGAATCGTAGTGATTTCAGGTCAAATGACTTTATATAACATTTATCAATTTAAGAAACGTTCATGACACTTATGTAACAACCCATGCAACGTTCTTAAGGTGGGTCTGTCCAGTACACCATTACTCTTAATGTGTACCTATGTGAGCGCATGATATCTCATATCCATGATCTGTGAGATGCGATCATCAATGAACTCACATACTAGTCTAAATGCATCTTTGTCCTAAGATGATAATTGACTAGGGACTATTTAAGAATAGTTCTTCATAAGCTCTCACGATCAAGTCATCTACTTGATTCCTTATGAAGTTTAAGCTTACTATTCTGAGGACAATAATTATATTCTAAAAGAATAAGTTTGCCTTTATAAAATAACATGATACAAGTGATGGATATTCATAAATATATAAGTCTCTAGTGCATATTCCTAACAGTAGCACTGATTCTGCATACAAAGCAAGTCAAAATACCACTTCAAGTTAAAAAACGAAAACAAGTGCATGATATACTGCTAAATAATTCTTGTTTCTCTTGCTTCTGTGTTTAAAAGATTCACATATGTTAATTCAATGATAAGTTCATATGGTTGGCCATACCTTAAGTTTCTTCACAAGAATTTGGAAGCATTTGGTAAATTCCATCAATACCTGCAATATATAACAGTAGGTGTGACTTGAATGGCCTCTTCATTAACTTAAAATCACAAGAAATAATTGATTTACAATTTTTATCATTGTAAATGGATCAGTCGATTATTAAAATCAAACCCGCAAATTGAACTTGGTAGAGTTTATGCAATCAAATCCCTGCAAGTCATCTAATCAAAATTTGATAGGGTCGACCTTAGGTTTGGGACAGTAGGGGATTGCAAGTTCTTCCCTTCTGAATCAGGTAGATTCATATCGGAAAGAGGTTGCCAATAAGTTCTTTCAAAATTAACTATTTGTCCCTCTGTTAGAGGTGTTCCAGAAAGGTCTACAGTCGAGTAAATAGCTCTACAAATGAATGGATCGGATCCAATTCGAAAATGGAAAGATTTGTACAAGTTATTGATAAGTGAAAAATATATGATAAATTAGAGTACTTTTTAGTGCACTTATCAAGGGTAAAATGGTATTTTATGCCCGAATCCCTTTTATTAATAATTAGATAAATTGTATTTATTAGTCTTGAATTTGAATTTGATGCTATTTTAATATAAATTTGGCTGATTTTTGCAGATTATGGCAAAGATTTGATATGGAGAGAAGATAACATTAAATCGGGGAGATATTTGTAAGATTTGAAGTTTAATTGAGGACCATTAATGAAGATTTGAAGTTTAATTGAGACCAATTAATGGAGATATTAGCTGCCAATTAAACAAGGATTCTGCAGACAACCTTCCCATTTAAATTCAAGATGCTCAATAAATGCAAGATTTCATCAAGAAAAAGGGAAACAAGGAAAGACAATCAACCAAAACCAGTCTCGGGAAGAAATCAAGTTAAAAAGAGAAAGATTGAAGCTGTGCAACCCGTGTTGCTCGCTTCATCTGCGCTGTAGCGCAGATGAAGCGCAGCAAATTAAATGTAGCTTCTGACATCTGCGCTTCACCCATGCTGTAGCGCAGGTGAAGCGCAGAACTCGTAACTGTTTGCTCTGTTTCCCGTTTTTAGATAGATTTCTTCCCAATTTCCTTTGTCTTTCCTTGACCTATAAATAAGACCCTCTTGCACCAGATCAAGGTGTGCAGGGAGTAGTACAGGATCAGTAAAATTTCATGCACCATATTTACTTTTAGAATAGGAGAGGCGAAGCGCTGCACGAGGATTGAAGAAGGTGACGGATTCTTCAATGGTTTGTATGGCTACCATGAGTAGCTAACTCTCCAGTAGGATTGAATGTAGTTGATTTGATCTCTTGAGTATATGTAATTTCTATTTTATTGTTTATGATTCTCTATCTTGTAATTTCGGTATCCTTATTCTGTGCTTAATTCCTAACTTTCGCGCATGCGCCAGAGTTATAGGCTAGCATCTGTGACATAATGTGGATAGAGACTTCCGGCTAGGAATGAGGATGAGGGAGCCTAGACATAGAGAACTCAAACTCTGATTGTTTAAGGGTACTCGCTAGTCATATTGAACTATAGGCGGGATCTCGTGATTGAGGGGGTAATGACAGCCCCCAATTGAAGAGCGTTTATAGGAAGGTATAGTTAGTCGATAATAACATAGTTGAAAGTTAATTGTATGTGAGGGATAAACTGGATCTCGTGATCGAGGGGGTAGTGACAACTCCTGATTGAAGAGCGTTTATAGGGAAGTGCAATTAATGGACAATTCAAACAAATGGAACAATAATTAATTAATTAATTAAGAGCTTAATGAGCCGAGGGTAATTTGCCGCTTGGGAGAGCCCGCATGGATTATCTTTGAGTGGTAGGCTACTGGTAACTCGGGGTTGTATCAATTCAGTTTGGCTAAGTCTTTACAAGAATATAATCATAAAGAATAGATAGTCATTACATATACGAAGGGTGAGATGATGCGAAGTTCAATCCTAATCCAAGTAAAGTGCTTTCAACTCCTCATTTTCATTGTTTTTATTTATTATTCTGCAATTTATATTTTCCGCACCAATTATTCTCATAAATCCGTTATTTTCCACTTGATAAATAGATCACAAGTACACGCAAATTGACCGTTCCCTGTGGATACGATACTTTACTTACTATTATACTGTTGGACTTTTGGTTCGCTTGCCAGAATTCCATCAGTTATACATACCCGTGAAGCACCAAATCCAGAAGCTGAAAGAAACAGCTGGCGGCGAACCAGGTGAAGGTTCGTTGCGGCATGATGAAGCTGCAGGACACGATGTGCGACTCTCCGGCTACACAGTGGCAATGTAGGGGCTGGAGAAAAGCGCATTGTGCAATCGAAGAAGCATGACAATGTGAGTAGAGGCTGGAGAAAAAAATGCACGCGTTGCGGGCAGGATATAGTGGCACAGTGCGAGCATCTGAATGGAGAAGAAGGCACTGTAAGTGACGACTTCAAATGGATTTCTCTTGGGAAATGAAGAACTAACTCCCCTAGGACTTCCACCTTCTCATGAAAAGGAATAGGGACGAGGGTATAAAAGTTATTTTTTTATGATTGGTCTAAGAGTTATTAGAAAAAGAATTTTTTTTTAAAGATAACTAGGAAATTAACTAACATTAGTCAAGGGGTAGTTTATGCAGAATTCTATAGGCACTTGTTTTGCTTTCAACATGCACCTCATTATGTCCATGATTGTCATGTTATTCCTTTCAACAACTCCATTTTGTTGGGGAGTGTATCTGGTTGTCAGTTGATGGTGAATTCCATGTTGCTCAAAGAAATCTGCATAGACGAGGTATTCTTGACCTCTGTTTGTTCTCAATGCTTTAATCTTCCATTCACTTTGTTTCTCCACAAATGCCTTAAATGACTTAAAAGCATCACAAGCTTCTGATTTCTGCTTCAAAAGATACACGCAAGTCTTTCTACTAAAATCATCAATAAAGGTAATAAAATACTTACTACCACCATGTGTTGGGATTTCAACTGTGCACAAGTCTAAGTGAACAATCTCCAATGGCTTCCTTGCTCTCCATGACTTTCCTGTAGAAAATGATTCTTTGTGCTTCTTTCCCAACTGGAAAGTCTCACATACACTATTGGGAATATTTACAACAAGCAAACCAGAAACATATTCTTTCTTTGAAAGATAGTTTAATCCAGAGAAATGAAAATGACCAAAGCGCATATGCCACAACCAATCATCATTTGGCATTATAGACATCAAACAAGGAAATCTTTCAAGTTGAAACTTCAAAGGGAATAGGCGGTTAGGAGTCATTTTTACTTTGGCAATAAATCCCCCATTTTTGTCAATCAACGTGCAATACCCATGTTCTATATGCATGTTGTAGCATTTCTCTGATAGTTGTCTCATACTTAATAGATTATGATGAAGTCCAGGAGCATAGAAACATCAGAGATGAAGTTTTGGGATCCATCTTTCAATCTGATAGCAACTTGGCCTTTTCCCAGAATTGGAATATTGGCGTTGTTGCCAAATTTTACAGTAGAGATCATTGTTTCATCTAGAGAAGAAAATAACTCTTTTTTCCCACACATATGATTACTGCACCCAGTATCTAAATACCCGATGTTTTCACCTTTTAAAAAAATACTGCTTTCCAAAAATAAACTTTGTGGGTTAGAATTCTCACCAACATCCTGATACTGGTTTTCTGCTATGTTTGCTTGTTGTTTGTATCTACAATCTACAACTTTATGTCTAAACTTCCCACAATGATAACAATTATAATTTGCTTTTTCTTGGTAATTGTTACCTCTTCCTCTTCCTTGGTTGAAATTGTCACGTCCTCTTCCTCCGAAATTTCTGTGACCTCTGCCTTTATAATTTCCATTTCCTCCATTATTGAAATTGTCATGGCTTCCACCTTCTATGGTTTGATTGGATTCAGCAACGTTGTTGAGATTCACCCGAATTTTCAAGGCTTCTTCGTGTACTTTTTCTATCTTCTCCAGGATTCTACTCACGTGGCCTTCAATGCTTCCTTGAAACTCTGATACTGTCACACTATCTGTGTCGTGGGACTCTATTATTGTAGTCACTACATGGTCAAACTTCATTGGCATGGTACGTAAAATTTTCTCCACCACTTTACTTTCAGGAATATCTTCTCCATACACCCTGATGGGTTTCTGGCAAGCGAACCACAAATCCAGCAGTATAATAGTAAGAAGAGTATCGTATCCACAAGGAACAGTTAATTTATGTAGATTGTGATCTATTTATCAAGAGAAAGCACGGTTTAGAGAGTATAGTTGCGGAATTGTAAATAGAAAGTAAATATTCAATTGGAATTAGAAAGGAAGAGTTAGAGACACTTTACTTGGATTAGGATTGGACCTCATCTCATCGCACCCTTTGTGCATGTAAAAACTATCTATTATTTTAGGGGCCGTTCGGGGTGGTTGCGAGTTTTCAGTTTTTGGTTTTTAAAAATTTTCAATCAAATTTTTACAACTCAAAACCAAAAATTGAAAACTTGTTTTTGTGGTTTTCAAAACAAACATTTTGAAAACCACAAAAAATGGTTTTCAATTTTTGGTTTTGAGTTGTAAAAACTTGATTGAAAATTTTTAAAAACCAAAAACTGAAAACTCGCAACCACCCCGAACGACACCTTAGGTTTACTCTATAATACTGTAGACAAACTTTATTGCTAAGACCCCGAGTTACCAGCGGCCTCACACACTCAAAGATAATCTATGCGGGCTCTCCCAAGCGACAGACTTACCCTCGACTTATTTTGCTCTTTTTTAGTCACTTTGTAAAGGAACTTAGTTGATAAACGAGGCCAACTCTGTAGACTCACCTTCGCTCAAGTACTGTCACTACCCTCACTCATTAGAATACGCCTATGTTCGAATCCTGGATTCACAATCAACTAACCCTTTGCTATCGATAAACAGACCTAATCTTGTGAACGCCCTTCGCTAGAGTACTGTCACTACCCATCGCTCATTAGTAACGCTCATGTTTCGGTTTTCTGATATCGAGTCCTCTTATTCAATCAGAGAGTGAGTTTCTTTGGAAGCCACTTCTCAACTCTCAGTCCTAATCAAAACTAACCTAGTTAGTTGAGACTAGTCTATAACTCCAGACGCAAGCGTGAAAATTAAGGATTAAGTACAGAATAAGATTACCAATATTATAGACAGAGAGCTCGGAAATAATAATATAGAGTTTACATACACTTGGGGATAGAATCAATTACATCCAATCCTAATGGAGAGTTAACTACACGAGGTAGCCATACAAACCACCGAAGATGCTGTCACCATCTTCAATCCTTGCGAAGCGCTCCTCCTCTCCTACTCTAAACTTAGCTCTGGTGCATTATCACTGAAATATAGACTGATTACAATAATCGTGCACACCGGATTTGGTGCAAGAGGTTCCTATTTATAGACTAAGGAAAGACAAAGCAATTTGGGGAGAAATCTATCTAAAAACGGCAACAGGGAACAAATCAGCGTGAGCTGCGCTCCAGGCTGCGCTACAGCGCAGGATGGAGCGCAACTTCCAGAGAATCTGCGCTTCACCCTGCGCTATAGCGCAGGTAGCGTCCTGCTGCTCCAACATTCTCTTTTTAATCTTGATCTCTCCCCGAGACTGGTTTTGTCAGATTTGTCTTTCCTTGTTTCCCCTTTCTTGATAAAATCCTTGCATTTATTGAGCAATCCTTGATTTATTTGGGAAGCTTGTCTGCAGAATCCTTGATTGATTGGCAGTGATCTCCTCATTAATGTCTCAAATCTTCTTTAAATCTTCATTAAATATCTTCAATCAATCTCAAATCTTGCAGATATCTTCCTCATTTGATGCTATTTATCCTTCAAATCAAATCTTTGCAATATCCTGCAAAAATCAGCAATATTTCTATCAAAATAGCATCAAATTCAAATCTTAGATTAATAAATATAATTTATCTAATATTAAATAAAAAGGGATTAAATTGGGGTAAAATTATCATTTTATCCTTGATAAGTGAACTAAAAAGTGCTCTAATTTATCAACTAATTTTCACTTATCACACCCTCATTTTATTTACAAGGTCAGTAACACGTGAGAAATATTGCTCAATAGTTTCTGAACTGGACATTTCATACCTCTCATATTCTCTACACATGGATTGTAACTTGGATTTCTAGGCTTTCTCCACTCCTTTATATGACCGCTTCAAGATATCCCATACTTCTTTAGCAATTTTGGCATTTGTTATTTTAACAAAAATTAAGTAATGTACTCGTTGATGGATTTGTGTCAGAGTCAGCTGTCATGTCGTCGAGCAACATCATCGACTCCTTCTTGCACGTCCGGTTCAACATAGCTCCAAATATTATGAGCTTTCAAATGGGTAACCATTAATAGCGCCCAATAATTATAATCTAGTTTCCCATCTAATTTGGGACCTAATCAAACAATATTGTAGTTTGTCATCTTTCTCACACTGGCTCAAAAAAATATGAAAGTGAGAACACTCGTGTTCCTCACACACTCTTGATTTTTTAACACTCACAATATCAGGCTCTCAAGCTCTTCTACCAATTTGATATCAGTGGGACATTATTATTTTCTTTAAAACTCACACACACACGGCGGAAGCAAGAAAGAGGAAGAGCTTGTTTCACAACTCAATTCAACTTCACTCAATATTGTATTCAATTCTACTTACATTCTTGGAGCATCAAAACATAATAATTTATAGGCAAACAAAAATATTATAGTAGTACAAATCCTATCATAAAGAAAATATGCTAAATTTACGGTGGCTAAGAGAGCTCAATTTTTATTTTACTTCTCCATCGTCCAAGTCGTTTTTCACATGTTTCTTGATTTATTATGCCATCGTCCAAATTTACTTTTCACATGTTGCTTGATTTATTATGCCATCGTCCAAATTTACGTTTCACATGTTGCTTGATTTATTAGACCATCATCCAAGTTTGTATTTCACATGTTGCTTGATTTATTAGGCTAACATTGGTGTCAGGTTAAAAAATATAGGGGTATTTATTGTTATTTTAATAGACTTTAGGGAAGGTGATAACATTTTTTCAATAATTTTAACTTTCATTAAAATTAAAAATTTAAATATTCATACTTATAGACTTTACGTAATCTAATTTGATACTCCCTCCGGTCCTATTTATAAGAACCTTTTAACTATATCACACGGATTAAGAAAGTTGGTTAATTTAGTTGATTGCAATAAATTTGTCAAGAATGTGTATGATATTTCCTAAACTACCCTTGAATTTATTGATACCCATTATCTTTCTCTTTCCACTTGACTACTCAATCGTGTCATACTCTCTCTACTAATTAATTACGCACCTACCTCCACTAATGGGGTATTTTTGTCAAAAAATAATTAATGCATGGGACAATCTGAAAAGGTTCTTATAAAAAGGACCAAGACTCACCTAGAAAAAGTTCTTATAAATAGGACCGGAGGGAGTATTACTTAAGATAAATTAAAAATATAAATTTAAGCTTTCATCATATGAAGCTTAAATTTTTTATTTTATATTTTATATTCAAATTTATTTATTTCCTTTTTTTTAAGCACACGGTAGTCTACCTCTACGAACAAGGGCATAGACAACCCGAAGATAGATATATGGATCACGCGCGAACCACGTGCCTGCAAGATCTGCAGACCAAATTTTTGGGTGCCGCAGAGAGCAAAGGCAAAGAAGCAAAGCATAGATCAGCGATGAGAACTCACACTCATCCTCCAATTCCATCCTCTCTTCTCCTAACAATCACATGTCTCATTCTCCTCTCCTTCTCTATTCCCACCCAATCCGAGGTTTTAACATTAACCTCTGACACTTTCTCTGATAAGGTCCGTATCTCCTCTCTCTCGAGGGTTTTCAATTTTCTTTTTCTTTTCTTTTTTGAAAAATCACAGTAATATTCTTTCGCAACTAATTGCAGTATACCACTATAGATTCAGATAGGGATACAAGTTGTTTAATTAGGGGTTTGCTTTTGTGCTCGAGTTTACAGGGGAACTTCTTTTTTTTCACAAAAAAATACTATTATAGAAATATATCTCGTTCATTATTGCTATGGTCTCAATTCTCAGTTACATTTTTTTTTGTTTGTGTGTAGATCAAGGAGAAAGATACTGCATGGTTTGTGAAATTCTGCGTTCCCTGGTGCAAGCATTGGTGATTAATTCTTCTATACACTCTGCAATAGCCTAAACTTGATGCTGAACCTGCTGGTTCTTTTTTTTTTAACTGTTTTCTAACATGTAAAATTATAATAATGGTTGCCAGTAAGAACCTGGGTTCATTGTGGGATGATTTGGGGGCAGCAATGGAAGGAGAAGATGAAATAGAGGTTGGAGAAGTGGATTGTGGCACGGAGAAACCAGTCTGTTCCAAAGTTGATATTCATTCATATCCTACCTTTAAGGTTTTCTACGATGGCGAGGAAGTTGCCAAATACCAAGGTACTTTGAATTTTCCCTTATGCATAAGATGGATTTTGCTCAATTCCCCTCTATCCTTCAACTTAATCTTTCACTCTGAATCACCATAAATGTCCAATTATGACCTGGTGATGTTTCATGTTTGCTTGTATCCCTTGATTTCTGGTGTATAACTTGCCCTGGATTAGGATAAAAAAAAATTAGAATTCTTTCAGAGTTCTTATATATCAAGTTTGGAAAACCAAACAAAGCATCACTTCAGTCATTTCGTTGCATCATACAAGTAGTATGATCTTTCTCTGCAAATCATGAATGTGGAAATGTGAAACAAAAATGAGGAGATCAGCATTAACCCTCACACATACTTTCTGCTTAGTGAAGGTGCAAGATGACACCTATCACTTGTGTTAAATAACAACTATAATCAAATGAATTTGTTACTTATAAGAGATGGTGGTCTATGCACTATGCATCTATGAGTTTATGGTAATAACATAGGGTAGCATGTATCCTCACATCATATGTGTCATCTTAGAGTCCAATCCAGTAATCCACTACTAAGTTCAGCTCACAGAGGGAAACTTCTGTGAACTACCTGATAGCAATGGACTCAAGCTTTTTATGATTTATATTTCATTTTATCAGCCTTGAAGGAAGAAATATATTCTTAAATTTTTAGGAGAAACAAATAAATGATAATGGTCTTTTTGCCATAGATTAATTTTTGGCTTATGTTTTTGAGTTTTATATGATTTATTTAGAGGACACTTTTAATAGCTATACTCCCCCTCCCCCCTTCTCCCAACCAAAGCTAGGGGGAGAAGTGATAAATAATAAATCTAATCTTATTTTTGCCTGTGGTGCAAATGATTAGGTTCAAGGGATGTCGAATCATTGAAAACCTTTGTTTTGGAAGAAGCTGAAAAGGCAGCAGCAAAAGCACAACTTGACACTGAGAACGAATTATAACAACTTTTGAGGTATACTACAAGGCACCCACCCCCTGCAAGTTAATTTTTCTACTATCCCTATGGAATCTTTGCAACAGTATTGTGTAAGGGAGGACTTAAAATCTGAGGATGGTGCTAAATCAATGTGTTTGGCTGCCATCTTTCTTTGTGTTACCTTTTGATATTTATTTTTGTGAGAGTTACAATTTAGGATATTCTAGTGAGAAATTATCGATTTTGAATTAAGTAGTTGAATGAATGGTTGATTAAGTCAAAATATTAACTAGTTCACCACTCTTTTGGGTACTAATCTTGAATTTGAAATATCTTTTCCTCCATATTCTAATAATTAACTATATCTTTATATGTAGTGCTAAGAAGGATTTCGATTTAAATGGTTCATCTTTAGACCTGATTCACAATAAAGCATTATGACATCATTTGATCTATGTAACCGATCCCACCTAATGGATAAAGGCTTTCGATGCTGTTTCTTGTTGTGATGTGCCAATTTATTGATTATAGTTGCTTCTTGTGCAATCATTACCTGAATTGCAACCAGCTCTTTAATGCAGGCGGTGCACATCCCAGATTAGGAATCATCTTTGTTTTCAGGCTGAGTAAGCGAAGATCCATTCTGCTCTGTTCTACTTCTTATCAGCATTTGTTTATTTGACCACACAGTCGTGAATTTAGAACAGTTGGGGATTTTGGAACTAGTTTTGTATACTACAACATTTTGTTTCTTTTATAGTCTACAAGATTGATAGCATCTTTTTCGGTAAAGTTTCAAAGCGCTGATCATTGATGTTTAATCATGAATAATGCTTCAGGATTTGTTCTTATATCATTCCGTCTTTCAAATGCTCAATTTTTTGTATTTTATGGGACCTACACATAAAATTATGTTATGTCATTAGTCATTAAGTAAATAAATATAAAGCAAGTGAGGTTAGTTAGTTATAGTTCTCTCCTGTAGCTCTCTTCTCTAGGATTATACCATCCTATAATGGCCCTTTTGAATACCGGCTAATTCCCTCCAGAGCTCTTCCTCGTGAAGCTGCTGCAAAAGATGAAGAACATGAGGTGGTGTTTAATGACATCAGTCTAGGGATGTGTAAGTGTAAACAAAGCATTGTTGGAAGGACGTGTTTGATAGACGGTGCATACTGTGTAATGTGTACCGTTGGTATAGAATAGCAATGGGTTTTGCAGTGGAGCCCTTAAAACAGGTTACTTCTATATCATTCAACATGACCAGGGGGAACGTTTAATGGCCTTTTTTGGCTGCTAAACATTGGAAAGATTGGTTGAGCAAAGAAGCTACGATCTGGGTTCTATTTGGAATTTACTATACCTGTGTAAGTAAAACAAAGAGGATCCGTAAAGATTATGGTCCATGATGTTGGACTATATAGCGTTTGGGATAGACACTGTTGTTCTGTAGCAGAAGATCGTCAAAGCCCAACAACATGCACCAAGCGATAGACCCTGAGCCTAGAAAACATATGAAAGGGTACTGTCAGCTGTGCAAAGAATCCCCTGACCCTGAGTCCAAAAAGAAAGTGTGTGGGGTGACTATATTGAGGACGAGAATTTAACTGGTTCGTTTCAAGGCTCCGGGGGCTTGACGGTTTGCATCCTTTTTTCGTTCAGAATTATTGGGACCTTGTTAATATTTATCGTGATCCTTCTCTGGTTAAGAATATAAATGACACCTTAATTGTTCTGATCCCTAAGATAGAAGTCCATGTCACCATGAAATACTTCCGGCCTATTAGGCTATAATGTCATTTACAAGTATGTGACTAAGATCATGAAGCTAGCTACTAGCTTATAAGCCGGTTTGATTGACATAAAAGTGTTTAGTAAAGCACGAGCTTCTAGCTTATTTTAGGAGTTTCTAGCTTATAAGCTACAAGTTGCTTCAGCTAGTTTATAGCTCCTAGCTTGTAACTTATTTATTTTTCTTCTATTTTTATCCCTCGTATTTTAATATACTTTCCCATTTGTCTTTCTTTTTACGTCTTTTTGTCATTTTACATTTATTACGTAGCTTATCAGTTAGTTTTACCAAGTACTTTTAATTTAATAAACTAGCTTATAAGCTCAGGGCTTGTCAGCTAGGAGTTAGCTTATAAGCTAGTTTTACCAAATATACTCTTAAAAGAAACATACTTTCTTGTTAATCCTTGTCCGTCTATATAATGTTATTATTATTATTATGAGTATGTTGTCTTAAATAAAAGTTGAGCCTCTAAATTTATTTAAATATATATTTATAACATATTCAAAGACTTCATCATAAAACCAGACTTTTGAACAATTCAAATCAAACATTTAAATAGGTCAGAACATAAAAATCCTAGTTCATAGACTTGAGTGCACTAGTTTATCATGTCCAAAACATTTTGTCCTCTTTATTTTATAAAACACAAGTATTCTTTACGGGAGGCAATTATGCTCGAGCTGAACATATTTATATTATAGCAGAACAAGCTCTCCCAATCAGAGATTTTTTTTCATCCACCATACCCGAATCCGATACCTTACTTAGGGGAATTAAATATGTATAACCAACCCCTAGGAAACATTTTGTCCTTTTGAGGACACTTGTCATTGTCTAATGAAAAGTCCAAATATCTGTTCTTTCTAAGTTTGACGTTTCAAACTGCTTTCATAGCGTTAAGATACAGTATGGAGTGGTTTTCCGCAATTTGTCAGATAATTTGTTTCTTTTTTCATATTGGTTGAATTTTCAAGATTTTGACGTCTATGGTTTAAATATCAAGGAATATCATTATCCGCACATTATTTGGAAGAAACACTTTTACGAACAATGCACCCAATATCGAGAATAATTATTCTTATTATTGTTATAATAGTTAATAGATAAATCAAGCAGTATTTCATTTCTTGTTATAATAAATAATAGTTAATTCTTTTTGGAGTGAAATTTATCTATTAGTTGGAAGTTGATCGCACTCCAGAAGAGAGAGGTTAATGTGTTTGGTTAATCCTAAAATCACGTTTCAAACGTAGATAAGAGAAATGTTATTGAGAGTAACTTCTGACTAGATTTACGTCTGAAACGTGGATCCAATGTAAACCAAACAAACCATAAAGAAATATGCACCGAGAGGATTTGTATTTTGGTTTTGACTTTGACAAAAGGTGTCGGAGTTGTCTAACACAAGAAGAATCAATTGCAATTTGCAACACAAATCTATAACAACAGCTCAGAATTAGTCATTCTCTTTTATGTTACAACCAAGTCTCACCTTTTTGCTTGATATTTGTCTCGTTGTTTTTCACTTCTATCATTCTATGCAACTCTGACATGTTCCCTGTTTCCTACTATTTCCAAGTAAATTGGAATTTGTGTTCACTAGAAGGATTGTGGATGCAAAGTTTTATTCATGAACTAGGGATCTTTAACTCAGAAGACATCAAGACCCTTTAACTCAAGAAATCACCTTGTTTTTAGTATCACCCCTTCAAACAAGCTGAAGAAATCTGTTAGCCTGATAAATTCAAAATTCCAAACAGAATACTGAAAATAGATTCATTCTAGAGCTTCTCAGAATACCAGATAACAAAATGGAAGCCGTGAGAGAGAAAGGGAAATATTCAAATAAAGCTAGGTACTTTTATTTCAGAACCATGGAGGGCTTAGTGTATAATATAAAGTCCATTTGGAAGCACACTGTTTCCTGGATGAATATGTAATGTCTGCAGAAGAAGAAGTACTATGGTGAAGTTGTAAAGAGCACTTACCTTGGCTCCATGTTGCTTCTCTTAGCCATTTTAAAAACAGAACTCCTTTCATTTTGCATATGCAAGGTTTACTATGCAGGAGGTATGGTGCTAACAGCTCTGCTCCTTCCTATATAAAAGATATAAGGATGGATGCAAGTGACAGCGTCATCTCTCCTGCGTAGCAAACCTTTCAATGCCATAACTCCTTCTTCAATATTCACCATTCACTATTTCTTAGATTCTAGGCCAGGAGGCCAACCAATAATATATAGACCAGAATTTTTACAATTTTTCTATTTGTTTGTTTATCCATCTTTACAGCCCTCCACTAGGACTACGTCACTATGTTACAAAATTCTATCCACAAAAGGTGCATAGCATTATTTCAACAGACATTTGCTGCATCATTGTTGTCTGCACGTGTTTTTTTTAACTGAGGTCCGGATTCATTGATTAATTTCCGTTTGATTTAAAGTTGAGTAGAATTGATTCTAGAAATCAATGGATGAGATGAGTAATGTACGTTTTACGAAACAAATTGGACTGAAGTGATTTAAAATCAAACCTGCAAAATCATGGTTTTGATCTGTAGCAACTGTAAAACAAACACGGAGGCTAATTGGTAATAATATATTTTTTCTGTTGTTGCATGTGGTCTGGATTAATCCAGCAGTACCTTCTAAAGTGCCAATTTTGATGAGGTCATAGTTCTATCGTCACCTGTTGCCACATCAGTATCCACAAAAATCTGCTGACTTTCTGCCACTATGGTCTTATTGGTGCATCTATATGGTCAGGTCGGCCCAAGGATAAGGCTGCTCAAGCCCTTGCTTTAGGCCCCCAATTGTTAGTAACATCTTTTATACAAAAAATAAAAAATATTATTATAATTAGGCCTAGTTCATTGGTTTATAAATTGATTTTCCTCCTCAATGGTTGATGGTTCAATCCTTATTGTAAAGCCTCTTTCTTTCACTTCATGTATTTAAAAAGACCCCAAAATAAAAGTTTGTTTGAGGCCTCACTGTATATTGGGCGATATTGGGCCAGCCCTGTATATGGTTGTTCACCAACTCTTTCATTTTCATCTAGCTGGGTTTAGTGGATTCATGCAATGATATTCTGATTCTGTTTATAAACCATGAGAGGACTGAAATTGGGGAAGGACCCTAAGGGATATATCCTACCCATGTCCATTGCATATTTGAACTTAACTTACCTACTCCCTCAAATAAGGTCTTTTTAATTATATATATTATAAAGGCACTCAAATCCCTTTTTAAACTCAGAACAAGATGGAAAGTAGAATTGATTTGCTCTGCTAAAAAGTTTATTGAAAAGATTAACTAATCACACACACACAAACAGAAATCCCTCAAGCTGGTTTATGCACTTGATCTTTTTATATGCCTTTCTACTCCAAGACTGCTACTTTGTATTGATAAGAAATAAAATGGCTTGCTTTGTCACTTTCTCTACTCTCAAGAATATATGCTGTGGAATAACTGCAGAATGAAAATAAAACCAGAAACAGTAGGCACGGTTTGCTGGCAGTTCCAAGTTCCAACTCATTCAACTCAATTACTAGATGATTAAGAAATGCACAATGCTTGTTGCTTTATCATTCTCCTGTATGATTGGAAAGTAGCCCCATCGTGTGAATTCACAATTATAGAATTGATGACCAAAGCAATTATAGAAATTGATATCAGTGGACATTAAAATAACTAAATAGAATTCATTAACAACGGAAACACTTAAGGAAATGGAAGGAAGAGAGTGTTTTAAACACTTTAAAATTTCAATATAAATCTTGATAATAGTCTCTTGTACAAGTTGAAGCCTTTTATAGGCAATTGTAAACATAACATGTCATATAGAAGGAAACAAATCATCATGTCAAATTATCTCTTCACTGAATTTTTGTTTGAAGCATTGGGATCCATTCCTTTTGTTAATGACCACACAAAATAGGCATGCTATCAATCTTTGACAGTTTTCACAATTTTGGAGGCTTTTAGTCACAATCTTGACATTGCTAGCTATAGCGTGAACAAGGTACAGGTAATGCTTGATTTATTTGCCTACACTCCCTTCTTAAATCAAGTATATATCATTTCAAACATTTTTTTTAACTTGTAAAATAATTCAACTTTTAACGGTTTCGTAAATATATCTACAATTTGATCTTTGGTGTGAAATTAAGTAATCTCCACTTCTATCTCAGCTACCAATTCTCGTATTTTAGGAAACCGTATATCTATGTGCTTGGACCATTCATGAAAAAGTGGATTTTTGCAAAGAGCAATGGCAGACTTGTTATCACAAAATATCTTTGTGAAGTATTTTGCATCTGATGCATCACTTCTAGAATTCTTCTCAGCCATACCATTTGTGTAGCACAACTGACTGCAACTATATATTTTGCTTCAGTTGTTATGAGTGCAACAACTAGTTGTTTCTTTGAAGACCATGATATTGCGTCAGTGCCTAGATGAAATGCGTACCCTTACGTGCTTATTTTTGTTTCTATATCTCCTGCCCATCACTATTACATCCAACAAGATTCACAACATTATTATTGACATAAAAATTCCATCGGTCAGAGTACCTTTGATGTATCTCATTATTCTTTTGGCTCTTCCATAAATCTGCTGAGCAATCCAACTTCAAAAATAATGTATGGCCTAGTTGCAATCAAATATCTCATACTTCCTATCAAGCTCTTGTAATAGATTGGATCTATCTTCTTTCCATCAATCTCTCTTGTTAACTTCAACTTTTCTTCAATTGGAATGGAAATCGGCTTTGAATTCTTCATCTTGAATTTCTTCTAAATATCACCAACATACTTCTTTTGAGATATATATGAAATTCCATCATCCTGTTGATCGACTTCAATGTCGAGACAATATGGCATTAGGCCTAAATCTGTCATTTCAAAGCATCTCATCATAATCTCCCTGAATTATGCAGTCATCTTCAGATTATTGCTAGTAAAGATTACATAATCAACATAAATGTACACAATAACAATATCATTTGGATCAACAACTTTAATATATAAAGTGTGCTCAAATGGATATCTCTAAATCCATGATGCACAAAATAAGAATCAATATTTTTTACCACGCTCTGGGTGCCTACTTCAAGTCATACAATGTTTTCTTCAATTTATAAACCTTGTCTTCTTTTTCTTCAATCACATATCCTGACGTTGCTCAACATACAATAATTAATTAAGCTACTTTAGTTATGAGCTTCAGTTTGCTATTCCTCTAACACTATTTTTGTACGTAACTTCTTTTTTATGAGCTTATAAATTTAATTTGTTCATAAATGTTTAACTTTTAGTTCTCAATTTATAACTTTGTTAGACAAAAGTTATAAGGCTACTTAAAAAATTACGCACTTCGAGATAAAAGTTATAAAGTTGATGATGAAATAGTGTAATACCTCCTTTGGAACAAAAAAAAAAAAAACCCTCCTTTAGAAGGAGTACCAAAGTAAGCTACTTAACGAAGATAACGTCAAGGTAAAAAAGGTGTCCAACTAGTGGGTGAAATGGCCATAACATCTTATGTTGATTACGATGAAGTAAGGAACTTGGAAGTACTTTACTTGGTTATTTTTAATGTTTTCATTACTTTCTCTCGTTGAAATTTCATAACCATCAAGCCCTACTTATCTTAAACTAGATGTAGACCTCGTTGTGCCGTGAATAATTATATTCACTCTAACAGGTTTTGTTGGTTCGAATGATAAACAGTTTGATTGCCCTTATGATGTCGACTTGGATATTAGAGTTCAATATGGTCTTAAATATGTGCAAAGATGTTTGAAAGAGAAAGTAATTGATAGATGGCTTTAAAATCATGTCTCGAATGAGAATGAAATATTTAAATTTTAAAACTTTCCAAATGATATGGTTTTTTTTACAAGGAATGCAATGAAATTTGAACCTAATATCTCATGTTAAACTAACCTAAATGATATATATGAATTAAATAGTTAATAATTATTTGATAATTACTTAACCAAAGATATATCGGAGAAACTATAAGGGTGCATTTGACGTTTGGTATGTTGTATAGGATATAGTTTGAAATAATAAGGTTTGATAAAATTAATACTATATATAATGCTTGTATAGTATCAGATATTATATATATTGTATAAAATAATGCAATGCTATATTAGTGGGTATAAAAAAATTTATAAAAGAGATACCCTTTACTTTAAACATATTTTTATTTAAATTTATTATATTATATTATTATATTATTTTTATGAAAATTGAATTCCTAAAAATAAAAAGGGTTAAATGTCTTTTAATCTCTGAAATATAGTCAAGATTTAGTTTTAGTCCCTATATATAATTTAAAATCGATTGTTTTGACCCTTCAAAAATTAAAAATACACCAATTAGTCCTTAACACAAAGACTAAGATTAAATCTCGACTATATTTCAAGGAAAATATATTTAACCCAAATACCAATAGATATATATACTTCATATTATTTTATAAAAAAGTGATGAGAGAGATGATTAAGGGTTATGATTGGAAAAATTTTACAAAAGCTTATACGTTAAAATCCTACGAAGTCTTATCCCACCTCCTTAGACCTGAATTAAGTTATCCATTATTTTATTGTATGACATAGAATTTAATGGATAATCTTATACTGATACGAATCGGAAGCGTAAAGATAAGAATGTCTTGAAAATTAATTAATAGCAAGGAGCTTGACACAATCCAAGATTTTCTGGAAGCACCAAAGCTATCAAGATAGGAACTTGGCACTATCCGTGACCTGCCGAAAGCACCAAAGTATCAAGATTTTCAAGCAACTATACTCTAACCAAGACCTGTTGGTAACCTAAGTTATTAAGTAGTTCTTAATCCAAGAACAAAGGATATGCTCTCACAATAAAAAAAGATTTTATTGAATTCATTTGTGCCTTACAAAACTGATTCTCAATGTCATTATATAGCAAAGGAATTCCCTAAAATAAATTATCTAAAGATACAGTCCTAAATTAAATAGATTTAATCATAGACAAGATAAAATATAATCCTAAAAGATTTAATCCTAGATTAGATAAAATATAATCCTAACAGATCTGATGTTGTCTCTTAGTCCTAACAGATCTGATCCTAAATAAATCATTTACGATCTGATTAGATACACTTTCTCGAAATAGGCTCTCCTAAGATTCCGATAACAGACATATTCGATTGTCAAGTCGGATAAGCGCCCTCGTGCTCGGCTAACTCGTCTAACTCGTATAACTAGTCCTGCTCGAATAAGTGTCCCTGCTTAGATTCCTTTCTGCTCGGATTATTAACCCTGCTCAGATGCAGGTCAGATAGCACTCTTGTACTTCAATCCGAATTAAGTTAAACCACTTCTTTGGATCTTCTTCTGCTTGGTGGTCTACTTTCCTTTGGACTTCAGTGATCAAGAGTTGCAAAGCTCTCTTTACATCCGCTCGGATCTGGCCCCAGTCATTGACCTTCATTCCCTTGCAAAGCATCCGAGGCATCCTGGTTGAGGTCGGACGGGATCGTGTCGTTCCCCCTTTCTTTGAAAGGATTCGTCCTCGAATCTGATTCATCACCTACATCAAATAAAGATAAGTCAGTTACATTAAATGTTTCACTAACATTACCATATTCACTTGGAAGATTTATCTTGTAGGCAGTCATTGATCCTCTCTAGAACTTGGAATTGGCCATCTCCTCTTGGTTGAAGCTTGTTCTTCCTTTAAGCTGGAAACCTCTCTTTCCTCATGTGAATCCAGACCCAGTCGCCTGGTTCAAGTACTATCTTCCTCCGCCATTTATTGGCTTGTTTTGCATACTGCTCATTTTTCCTCTCAATATTAGCTCGGACCTTTACATGTAACTTCCTGTCATGACCTATTTTCCTTTTACCATCTAAGCTGGAAATTTCAGATATACGTAATGGCAAAATATCCAAATGAGTTAGTGGATTAAAACCATATACAACCTCAGATGCTGAAAAAAAAGTAGTATATTATACCGTCCAGTTATATGCAAACTCAACATGTGGCAAACATTTTTCCCATTGCTTTAGATTCTTGCTAATGATAGAATGTAATAAGGTTGAAAGTGTTCTATTTATTGTTTCAGTTTGTCCATCCGTTTGAGGATGTGCAACAGTAGAAATTGTTCCCAATTTATTCCATAAAGTCCTCCAAAAATGACTTAGGAATTTAACGTCCCTATCATTCACAATTGTCCTTGGTGAACCACGTGATCGGACAACTTCCTTAAAGAATAGGTCAACAATTTTGTTGTATCGTTTGTCTTTGAACACGCAATACAGTGTGCCATTTTACTAAACCGATCAACAACCAAAAATACTATCTTTACCACTTTGAGTTTTTGGCAAACCGATCACAAAGTTCACGGAAATATATGTCCAAGGCTGCTCAAGAGAAGTCAAAGGTGTATAAAATCCATGCGAATTTAATTTTGACTTAGCTTGCTTGCATGTTATGCACCTTTCACACTCAGCTCGAATGTCATTCTTCATGCTCGGCCAGAAAAAGTTCTCGGCCAAGATGTTGAATCTCTTATGCACTCTAAAGTCTCCCATCAAACTGCCTCCATGGGTCTCCTTAATCAACAATTCTCTTAGAGAACTAACTGGTACGCACAGCTGGTTCTTCTGGAACAAAATCCTTCATACCTAAAAAATTTCTCACAAGATCGGTTAGAACAAGAATCCCAGATTTGTTCAAAATCTAACAATTTTTCTTGTAAAGAAGTAAGTAAAACATACCTCCTTGACAAAGCATCAGCAACTATATTGTCCTTACCATTTGATACCTTATTACATATGGAAACATCTCAATAAATTCAAACCACTTTGCATGTCTCTTTTGAAGCTTCCCTTGAGACTTTAAGAACTTTAAACTTTGATAATCAGAATGTATAAAAAACTCTCTTGGCCACAAATAATGTTGCCAAATTTGTAGTGCCCTTACCAAGGCATACAACTCCTTGTTATAAGTCGGATAGTTCAATGTTGCCCATTAAACTTTTCACTAAAGTATGTAGTTAGTTGGGATACTCCTGCATTAAAACAGCCCCTATACCAACACCAGAAGCATCACATTCAATCTTAAAAGCTTTATCAAAATTAGGTAAAACAAGCAAGGGTGCATTTGTTAATTTCTCTTTTAAAGTGTTAAAAGCCTTTTCATGTGCATCTGACTATTTAAACACAATATTTTTCTTAACAAATTCATTTAAAGGCACAACAATAGTGCTAAAATCTTTCACAAACCACCTATAAAAACTTGCTAATCATGAAAACTTCTCACTTCACTAGCACTTTTTGGGGTCGGCCACTCTCTAATAGCCTTAACATTTTCCTCATCTACACTTTCCCCCTTTAAACTTACCACAAAACCCAAGAATACAACAGAATCAAGGCAAAAGGTACATTTCTTTAAATTAGCATATAATTTATTTTCCCTTAATACCTTAAAAACAACATGTAAGTGTTCAACATATGATTTATAAGATTAGTTGTAAACCTAAATGTCATCAAAGAAACTACCACAAATTTTCCTATGAAAAAGCGCAACACGTGGTTCATTAACCTCATAAAAGTACTCAGTGCACTAGTTATACCAAAGGGCATCACTGACCACTTATACAAACCATACTTTGTTTTAAAAGCAATTTTCCACTCATCACCCTCTTTCATTCGAATTTGATAGTAACCACTTTTCAAATCAATTTTAGAGAACAAACAAGCACCATGAAACTCATCAAGCATGTGGTCCAATCTAGGAATTGGATAATGATACTTTACCGTTATCTTTTAATGGCTTGGCAATCAGTACACATACGCCAAGAACCATCTTTCTTTGGTACCAATATTACCGGTACAACACATGGACTAAGGCTCTCCCTTACATACCATTTTTCCCTTAGATCACTGACTTGTTTGGATCTCCTCGGTCTCATCCGGGTTGGTTCTGTATGATGGCCGATTTGGTAGAGCACGGTCGGGTACAAAATCAATCTGGTGTTCTATACCTCTTGAAGGTGATAATCCTTGAGGTGGCTCATCCGGAAAGACTTCTCCAAACTCCTGCAACAAATTTTGAATTTCAGAAGGTAAAGAATTGTTAGAATAATCAGAGAAGTATATGTCTTTAAAAACAATAACCAATAATTGTCCTTTATCTAACAATACACTTTCAACTTCCCTTTTTCTTGCAGAAGCATTAATATTCACTTTGCTTCTGCCCTTTCTCGGATGTGACATCGGACAAGTATCCAATCTTGAGGTCAGAATTGAAGTCGGACAGATATTCGATCTTGAGGTCGGATATGAGTTCATGCTCACTTCTCTCTTCTTCTATTTTCTTTCTTTTTCTTGAACAAAAAACTGTTCTTCCAACTCCTTGCTCTCCCAAGCAATTCTTATTTGATCTGCATATGCTTCAGAAGGCTGAAGAGCGGTTAGCACAAAGGTTTTATTATTTAATTTAAAACTATACTTGTTGTGATACCCATCATGAGTTACTCGCCTATCAAATTGCCATGGTCGGCCAAGTAGAATGTGTCCAACATGTATAGGTACAACATCACACAAGACTTTGTCTTTATATTTTCCAATGGAAAATGAAAGCAAAACATGTTTTGTTACCCTTATGTCCCCACAATCATTTAGCCACTGCAATCTATAAGGATTAGGATGTTTTATGGTAGGTAATTTTAATTTCTCAACCATCAAAATACTAGCAACATTGGTAAAGCTACCACTATCAATTAAAAGACTGCAAACCTTATCATTTACACAACACCTTGTATGGAATATGTGCTCACGTTGCTCCTCAACTCCTCCCATCTTTGGTTGTACATTCAACACCCTCCTGGTGACTAATGCATTACCCTAGTCTGGCTCGATGTATTCCACTTCACTGCAATCCTCCAGCTCAGGTATTTCATCATCTTCTTCTTCACTTGCACTTTCCACTTCACCATTGTCATGCATGAGTATGACCCTCTTGTTCGGACAATCAGAAGCAACATGTCCAAGACCTTGACACCTGAAACATTTAATTTCACATGCTTTCAAAGATGAACTGAATTCAAACTTACCTTTACTGGTTGTAGTCTGTTGTCTGATCTTTGCCTCTTCTTTTGGCCGAGTTGCTGGTTTGTTGGTCGGCCAGGATTTCCAAGAGATACTAGGAGTTCCTGGAAATCTTACAACTCTTGGATTGCTTTGTGTAATGAATCCTCCATCTCCACATAATGATGGAGTTCCACTACATTTGCAATTTGTTTTCTTAACCCTTCAATGATTCTAGCCATTGTTGCTTTTCGGTCTTCTTGCACATTGGCTCTCATTATGGCTATTTCCATCTCCTTGTAGTAATAATCTATACTCATAGAACCTTGACGTAGGTCCTGCAATTTTCTGTACAAGTCTCTGTGGTAATGACTGGGTAAAAATCTCCTTCTCATCATGACCTTCATCTCCTCTCAATATTGAATCTATCTTTCTCCACACCTTTGCCTGCTCAACACATATTGATCTCACCATATACTTGCATAATCAATGAATTCCACTACAACTAATTTTACCTTTTTCTCCTCGGAATAATTGTGGCAATAAAAAACATGCTCCACCTTTCTTTCCCACTCCAAATATAAATCAGAATCATTCTTCCCTTGGAAAGAAGGAATGTTCATCTTGGTATTTCCAAGATGATTATCCTTGTTGCTTTCTCTTCTAGAACTACCTCCCCTGTCCTTTTGTTCCTCTTCCTCTTCTTCAGTTCGGTTAGGAGACGTTCTACTCATTCTCCTTGGAAGCCGATCTTCCATCTCATCCATTCTTGGACTCATTCTCATAAATTCATTTTTTAGTGCCTTGAGGAACAATTTGAGGTCTACTTCTCCAGCATCCTCCTCACATCGATTTACTGCACTCATGATTAATAAAAATAAATTTGGCTACAAATCAAAAAATGTTAGTGATAAAAAAATAAGAATCCTCACAACACTCCCTTACGTGTTTACACTCAAAATTTTTTTCTCTCGTGTATCACTCTAATTTTGGCCTTTTCTCACTATATATTGTACTCACCACTCTTGTCTTTTTCCACTCAACTTATCATTACAGGCTCTTGAAATAAGGAACTTTTAGGATAGATTCTACTAACAAGTAATAAAAATGGCGTTGATGATAACTTGACAGCTTTTAGTGACAAACAACTAGCCCGAAAGTAATCAAAATGTGTGGTCAAATTTGTAATCAAATGTGTAGCTGGTAACAACTCTTCACCTCAAATGAAATCTCCACCTCGGATTAAATCTTGACCTCGGATGAATTTGTCACCTCGGATGAAATCTTCACCTCTGATGATCTCGTGACCTCAGATGATTTCTTCCGCTTGGAACAAATTTTGCGGACAAACAGAAACTGAATTGTTATTCAGAAATTAATTTTGGATGTTTCCCAGAATTTGACACTGCTCAGAAAATTTAATACTGCAACCTTTTTTTGTACTATATGCACCTCCCTTTTTTTTAAACTACTGCATTTTTTTTAATAACTGGTATTCAACAACGACTTGAAGAACTTAATTACAAGGAACTGGAAATTTCAGAATTGATTTTTTTTTTACAAGATAAAGACTCAAAGATAAGGATAGATGTTACCAATTGATCTCAAGAGTCGAAGCTCTGATACCAAATGATACAAACCAGAAGCGTAAAGATAGGAACATCTTGAATATCAATTAACGGTAAAGAGCTTGACATAATCCAAGACCTGCTGGAAGCACCAAAACTATCAAGATAGGAACTTGACACTATCCGTGACCTGCCGGAAGCACCAAAGTTATCAAGATTTTCGAGCAACTAGACTTTAACCAAGACCTGTTGGTAGAACCCAAATTATCAAGTAGTTCTTTAATCCAAGAATAAATGATAAGCTCTCACAATGAGAAAACTCAGATTTTATTGAATTCAATTGTGCCTTTAAAAACTGATTCTCAATACCATTATATAGCAAAGGAATTCCCTAAAATAAACTATCTAAAAGATACAATCCTAAATTAAATATATTTAATCCTAAATAAGATAAAATATAATTCTAAAAGATTTAATCCTAGATAAGATAAAATATAATCCTAAAAGATTTAAAGATAATCCTAATAGATCTGATATTGATTCCTAACAGATCTGATCCGAAATAAATCATTTACGATTTGATTAGATACATTTTCCCGAAATAGGCTCTCATAAGATTTAAATAACAGACATATTCAATTGTCAAGTCGGATGAGCGCCCTTGTGCTTGGCTAACTCGTCCAACTCGGATAACTAGTCTTGTTCAAATAAGTGTCCCTGCTTAGATCGCGTACTCTGCTGATCTCCTTTCAACTCGAATTATTAACCCTACTCAGACGCAGGTCGGATGGAGGTCGGATAGGACTCTTGTACTTCAATGTGAATTAAGTTAAACCACTTCTTTGGATCTTCTTCTTCTTGGTGGTCTACTTTCCTTTGGACTTTAGTGATCAAGAGTTGCAAAGCTCTCTTCATCCGCTCATATCTGGCCCTGGTCTTTGGACCTTCAGTCCCTTGCAATGCATCTGAGGCATCCTGGTTGAGGTCGCACGGACCATGTCATATACAATATAATGTTGACACCAAAAAAATAATAGGATCATAATGTACCCTCCGGTCTCAAATATAAGCAACAAAATCCACTTGTATTGGTCTAAAATATAAGCAAATTTCAACTAACATTGCCTTATTTAATGACCTCGGACTAAAATATTCTTAACTTAAATTCAAATTGTTCTATCCAATGATCCTATTTAATGCCATGTAAAGATAGTGTTTCTACTTGGAACAAGTTTCAATAAAATTGGAGTCTCCTATGAAGGGCAATTTAGAGAATGCAATTCATTTTTAGATGTTATCAAGAAAATTTAATAAAGTTAACTAACATTTCTTAATTAGCGTGAGTTAATTTTTTTTGCTTATATTGAGATCAGAGGGAGTATTGTATTAAGCATGATACAACGTACTAAACAAGCCCTAATAGTGTAGTAAAATGGTTATTGAAAATTTGATCTATCGAAGGTTAAAAATTAAAGTTAGGAAAGAAATACTTCCAATTGTTTAAAATGAAAAGAAATTGATGCGGCAGCTCCATGTAATATTATAAAAATTATAGATAGAATTTAAATTTAATATGTTATTATAAATATAATTTTAAGCATAAAAGTATATATTATTTTAATTTTTATAAAAATTATAACAAATTCTAGAACTAGAGATAAAAATGTTTATATTTTGTTCGAGAGAAATGTTGTTTGTACAACAAAATGGTATACAACAATGAGAGAGATAGAGAGAAAAGAGAGAAAAGAGAGAAATGTGAGATGTGATGGAGAGATATAGAGAGAGAAAAAGTGTGTTGTATAAGTTGTTGTATGATTTTTGGTGTATGAATAAGTTATCTCTTTGTTCAATGAGCTTGGTTAATTTTTCATATGCAAAATGAGTTTAATTTATTTTTTCAAGAAAACTTGAATTGACCTTTTTAAAACCTAAAATAAATTTAAAATCTTACTTTAATTTATAATAAAAAATTTAAATAAACTAAAAAATCTATTTATAAATAGGCTAAAAATTTTAGATTAATTTTTAAATAGCTCAATTAATATATAATTTTAAAATATTACAATATAGATTTTATAATAACTGAAAAACTGAATAATTGATCGCTCTAAATATGTTTTTGAAATAAAAACTAACTTATAGAATATTTGGAAAAACGTTAAAATGGTGTAAAATTAATTTTAAAATCTGACACTAATAAATTTATTAAGTCATGCCTATATCTACAAATCATGCTGTAAATCCTTACAAGCCGTATGCTTTGTTACCCTCCCTTGCTTAGGATATGCAAATAATATTAACAATAATAAAAGGAAAACTTCTGCAATAGTGGCATTTATGTTATAAAAAATGATTTCTGTAATAATATAGCACTTTCCATTTTTAAGGATAATATATAAAATTTTACACCATAAAAGCTTATATATGTTGCTACCTCTATATGTTACTATTTAATGTTTTTCTGATCAGAAGAAGAGATAAGTTCAAAGAAAATGATAGAGACAGCCTTTGAAAAAGACAAATGAGTAAAAAAGGAATGGAAAAAGTAAAAACAAGCAAAATTTTACAGCTTTGCAACATTTGTGGTGAGTCTATCATAAATGGTTCGTGGACAGGACAAGAGAGACGTCACACACACACACACACAAATGCTTACAAAACAAGACTAGCTCTTTACCCTGTATTCATATGATTACTAAGAAACTACAATAATAATGCAGTCCATGTTAAACATCCGTGCCAACCATGGAGTTCCTCTCTGTCTTTCAGGGATAATCCACCCTCTTGCTCTTTCTCATGAGTAAGTAATTAACCAACCCCCCTTTCTTCCCTTGTTGATTCCACCTTGGTTTGATCTCTCTCTCTCTCTGTCTCTCTAATATCTATGATCTGTTCTGTTCTTGGTGGTGCAGGATGGCAGATCATGACCGCAGGAGGCAAGCCATGAGGAGGCAAAGATCACTTGCAAGAGAGGCTTTTCATGCAAATCAAGAAATGGGTAGTCAAATTAACTACTTTGGAAGTGACTTTGTGGAGGTCAAAGGTGGAGATCTGGATGATATCTTGCATGATCTGTTACACGGTTACCTGCCTTTAACAGCAAGAGCTGCTTGATTAGCTTAATTCTTCACCAAAATCTCACCACTACTTGTGGACTTGTTGTGTGTATCTTTATGGAAAATGTTACTAGTTGGTTCATCTTAATTTATTCTGTTACCAATTTTATTTTCTTGAACTATGTGGATCCATTTCTTGTATACCTGCTACTCCCATGATAAATTCTTCTTAATCATGATGTTGCCCATTGTAATGTGGCAGGCACTTCAATTTAGCCTCAAAACTACCTTATCAAATTGGTGCAATATTTAGTATAACTACTCCAGATGGGTTCTGTTCTGTCTGTCCTGAAAGTATTTGTGTAACATTGACTAAAGTAGATTCAGATTTGAGTCACACACTTTGTACTTGGTAAGAGTGTCCTTTTACTATTTTTGAAAACCCAAATTTCCTGCTCAGGCTACTCCCAAATTTCCTGCTCAAGCTAGGATACTGAAAATGGTAATTGGAGAAGAATATGAAAAGCAACAAGCAATGATGAATTTCATTCAACTCCTTTTTTTTTATCAAGATAATTGGTGTATGTACAACTTAATCTCCAAAAATATTTTTAGTTATTTTAACTCTTAAATATATTTTTAGTCTTTATATGTCAAGAAAATTATAAAAAAAAAATAGTATTCTGAGTAAAAAAAATTATAAAAAGTTAGTCTATCATCTTACAACTTTTTCTGATTATCTCCTAATTAGTATTTATGTATCAATTTTATTAGGTGACTTCCCATATCCTATTAACTCTAATTAAAATTTATGTATTTTATTAAAGGCAAAGCCATCAAAATACTAGTTAAACTTTAGTTATCTATTAAAAATCTTAATAAAGATTAATAATGTTTCAATATAGATTAAATGAACTAAATTTATTATTAAATTAAAATTTTTAAATAAAATTATAATATTTTTCTCAATTATTTAATTAATTTAACTCTCATCTTAAAAGCCATGTTAAGATACATTAAGGCAGCCCTTGGTGTATGTAATTAAGGTAGGTACAAAAGGCAATCATACGTGAAACTCCGAAGCTCCAAAGCATGGGGCTATTTAGAGGGAAGAGGGAAAAATGAAAATGATTAGATATGTGTTATCAAACTTCCTTAATTCGAAGTTATTAACAGTGTTATTAATAGTGTGTTTGGTTTATCATAAAATCACGTTTTAAAACGTGGATCCAAGCAAACGCTATTCTCTTAAACGTCTGTTCGAATTTACATTTGAAACGTGATTTTGGAGTAAATCAAACACTCAATAAATTATTGTTTAACAAGTCATTAGTTTGTTACTTGAATTGATCGAGTCATATATACATACATTATACATACATAATCATTTTACTAATTTTAATAACAGATATATAACAAATTTTAATAATAGAAATTATAACCAACATATAGTTGTGTCTTAGTGGTTGATATTGTAGAAATTTATTTTCAAGACTCGTTTGATATTTACTAATCAATATTTTAAATTAAGCAATTACTTTCTTCTAATCTTGGTCAAATTTTAACGATCTTTATATCAATTGGATATAATGTACATGAAACCAAATAACAATTAACATTTCGTGACATAATTCAAAAGATTATCAATCTCACCAAGGTAGCAAAGCATATCTCCCAAACAAGTCATTTGTATCTCTCCTTTGTTCATAGTCAAAGCCATCTTCATACGCCTCTTTATCTTGGCTATTTTGCTTGTTAATCAGTTCCTTATGTCCATATGGGTAAAAAGTAACCACATTATTATGATTCATGACACAATAATAACACATGTGAAAAAAAATCACAGGTTAAATATATTTTTAATCCGTAAAATATAATTGAGATTTGATTTTAGTCCTTGTAATTCAAAACGGGTGGTTTTGGTCGCTCAAAAAGTGAAAATTATATCCCTTTTTAGTCCTGATCTATAAAATATGTAGTTGATTCATAGCAAAATCTGTAGTGAAACTATGCAATGAGAGCTAAATTGGTGTATTTTCAATTTTTGAAGGATCAAAACCATTGGTTTAAAATTATAAGGACAGACCAAATCTTGACTATATATGTTTCAGGGATTAAAAACATATTTAACAATTCAAATATGATTTCAAATAAATTTTTATGAAGGGCATCTCCATATGGGAGTTTCTAACTTGCTATATTCATTTTCTTCATCAAAGATTTAAAAGGATGACATTATACAGTGAAACACTTAAGTAAGTGTCTTAGTGGTGATGCTTAGCGTGTGGCGCCCTCAATGCAGGTGTTCGATCCCTACCACACTACTTTCTTAATTTTTTTAGTAAGAAAGAATGGTTTTGCTTCAGTTTCAAGAGTCGATTCAAAATGGATCGGTTTTGTCAGTTCATGACCAGTTCGATAACATAACTAATCCATTATCGTGATTGAACCGATCATGGGTCTAGTTCTCGATTGTACTAGTCAATCCGAATAAAACTAAATGCCCTTACCAGCCGATAAAATCTTACAAGCCAAAATAAAATTGAAGTTATGGTTACCTTTGATAGTGAATAAGTACGTATAGAATGATCTTCTTGGGTCTTTTGAAGTTTGTAATACAACTTTTTCTTCATAATAGCAAGGGTGATTGTATTTACCCTTTAAATCTAAATCATTTGTCCTTGAAGACCCAAGGCCATACCAACTACCATTGCTTGATGTTTACTTGTGTTGTTGCAATTGAGCAATCTCGCTTCCCCCACCCATATCTCCCACCCTTAACCTTAAGCAAGTGTGCCCAATATGAAAATTTTGTTGTCGATTCGAGGGTTTAGGAATTAGGGTTTCTTCTATTTATATTGGGGGGAATATGTTGTTGAAGACAATGTAATTAGCAGGAAGGACAAACGTGAGACCATTGACTTTTAAAACATTTTACACTCAAATTTCCCTCACACTTTTTTTTTGTGTTAACCACGGGTATCCTTTATTATCATTGTTCGGGCTTAGTCATAGTTAAGTTTCCCATCCCTCCCTAAGAGCGTGTTTATAGTGAGGATCGAACTCATGAGTTCTTTTCCACAATCTCAGTGTTGACAGCCCCACACTTCAATTTCCTTCTATTCTCTCTTTTCTTTCTTTTTTTTATTTCCCACCCATTTACATATTGAGATGTAAAAGAATCATTGTTTATATAAGGGTAAAGAGGTTTAGTTGGTTCACTTGGTTGTCAACTAATCATTATTTTTTTATTTATTTGTTGTGTTGCACTTACATTCCATACATATTATTTTTTGAAGGATGAACATTTTAGTGGAATTTTATTTGACAATATGGAAATTAAAAAGTTAAATAAAAAAAATTAACGAATAATTTAATAAATAATGCACATTTAATATGAATGGAAGTATTAAATTTTATCACATGTAAACGTTGTTGCTAAACTCTAACCGGACCGGCCGGTCTGACCAGTTCAACCGGAAACCGGACCCTTGGCCGGTCCGGTCAGACCAATGGATCGTTTCAGCTATTGACCCGTCAACAAAACGGTCCAACCAACCGCACTTAAACCGGGAAAATCGGTAAGAATCAGTCCGATTCCGGTTCACAAGCTACCCAGTCAGCAATTGTTTGTTACTTTAAAAAAAATACAAGGCAAGTAGCACGCGCACAGGACTTGAACCCACGTCCCTTCTGGAGGTTGTGAAGCGCCTAACCACTTGAGCCACAATTGATCTTACTACATATATGCTAATGTTTATATATATAATATATCACTTTGAATGGGCCAGGCCACTTATTTTTTTTCTAAGTTCTAACATAACATTCATATATTTTTGTTGACCAAAAAAAGAAAACATTCATTTATTTTACGTACTAACTCATTAAATAATACAAATAATTATATTCTTTTATATCAAACTCAATTATAAAATTATTTATATACTTAAAAAATATTATATTTATTTTTATATGCCATATTTTTTAGTATGAATTTATAGATTTTTATATATACCGGTGTAATCAGTTCAACCAGTGACTCATTGGTTCGACCATTGATCCACTGACCTAGTATTCTGACTGAGTCAATGACCGGTCCGAGTTTCCAACACTACATGTAAATATATACTCCATACTGAGTTATTCAATAATTACGAAACATAAAAATAAAAAAATACATTTTTTAAAAATTTTATAAAATATTTTAGAACAAAATATGTTTTTAATTATTATAAAATTAGTTAGTTTTATTTTTGGTCCCATTAAAATATTTTTTAAAAATAAATCCTTCTAAAAAAATTGTTTAAAATCATCTCTCCCGTAATTATCATATGTGTGTCAGCCCTCTTTAATAGTCAACAATCCTACTTGCCTGTCACATGTGTCAGCCCTCTTTCATAGTCAACATTCCTATATGGCTCTCACTAATCCTATGTGGATACTTATTAATCATTTTAATTAACCATAATTAAACCTAACTAATTCAATTTAACCCTCAATATGGTAAAAGGGGTACTACTCTGCTATGAAGTGTGTCTCCTCTTTCTCAATCAAGAAACCCAGTGTGTGTTTGGATTGACGTTTGTAAACTTGAATTTATATGAACGTGATTTATTTAATGTGATTTCGAGTGAACTTGAGTTTGTATAAACGTGATTTTATGTTTGGATAATTTGTTGCAAACGTGAGTTTAAGAAAGTGAATGTTGTTTGGATGATATTTTTTTAATCAAGTTTGAAGATATAATTACTAAAAAGGACATGTTTTTATTTACATAGATTTCCATTTTTTTATATTAAGTATATGTTTGATATTGATGCTTAAAAAATAAAGATATTTTAAGTAAAATTAGTTCAAATTGAGATTTTTTTTCCTGATAATTGGCATCATTTATAGAATCACAATGTATATGTTAAACATTTGCTTTATGTATTCCGTGAGGATATCCTAAATTATAATTTGATCAAAAGCTTATCTTTATAAATTTTGCCTAAATTGTGGTTTGAGAGATCCAAACACACAATAAGTCTAAAGTGAGGTTAAAACTAACATGTGCATATTGCATAGGCTCATAATTAAAAAAAAAAAAGCTTACAACTGATTTTCTAAAAAATTATGAAAATTAAAATTTAAAGTTATAAGAAGCCTCTACTCATCTCTCTTTTCAAAGGAGTTTCTGGAAAACTCTAAAAATGCCTTGTTGTCCACACACCTTTTACAATATCAGTATGCTTTTAATTCTTTTTTCATATAAATGAAAAAGAAAATAAAAAGAATGAAAATTATATTGTTTTCTCTACCAGGATTTAATTGTGTTTATCTTTGTCTTTTTTTTTTTGGTCAAATCTTTGTCTTTTTAATAGAAATGAAAAACTAGCACACCCTTTATTTCTGGCAGATAATGGGTCGAAACCATATAGCAAATCGAATTCTTGGATGGATTTAAGGATCGATATTGAAGCATATCAATGCCCCTCTTAAAAGCCTCTCGGTCCATCATCTTGATTCTCTCTTGTCCCCCACCATTATAAATTATAGACATTTGAAACCATCTTCGTAACCCATTTTCCTACTGCACATGAGAGTATCAAAGACTCATCAAAGAGGAGAGCATCCAACTCTTTTTTAGACTCGACAAATCTTTCTTTGTCATAAGCATCAACCAAGTAGACCATTGCATCAACTTTGAGCCTTTTATACTTGATGTATTTATCTCAAAATGCTCTGTATCAAGTATCAACTTCACTCACACATACGATGAAAAGCAAAAAGGTTGCAGTTGCTGGTTCCTCCCAAGAGCTTGAGTTTCTGTTCTGTGAGATGGGACCAAGATGGGTTCTGTTTGTTTGAAAATGGGGGGTGGAACAGCCAGATTCAAGAGAACAATTATGTGTTCTTCACCGGTTAACACTCATTATCTCTTGTGTTATCATCACCAACCTTTTCGCCCTTTATGTCTTCATTCACTTCCTCCCCAAAAATGATAACACCGATTGAGCTACTTCACCAAGCCCACAACAATGAAATCAAGTAAGAACTATTGCAACCCACCGCTCGCTCCCTCACTCAGAATGCGATCAGCTTGAATGCTTTGGTGAACATGAAGGGCAAAAATGAAAATGGAAGAAGTTTCGAAAACGTGGTAGCTTGAAACACGTATAAAAAAACGTAGAAGCTTGAAAATGTAGCATCTGAGTAAACTCACGTGCTCTTCCAAACTCACATCTGAGAAGCTTAACCGAACAATGTTCCAATGAGTAAACTCACATCTGAATTTATATGATAAATACGCACGTTCAAGATGGCGGAACGCCAATCCAAACACAACCTCATTCTCCATGTGAAGAACTCCTAACCCTAAGAACTCAGACTTCCGGCCATCCAAACTGTAGCACAATGCTAGTTCTGCGCGTTTTTGCACTCGCTGACATGCTAAAATTAGGTTTTTGCAATTATGTTTACAATTAGGTTGACATGCCTAAAGTTATGTTTACAAATTATGTGTAAACATGATATAAACATTCTAAAAAACATCTATGAGACTGTAAGTTCATAATAACAGAGTGTTCTCGTAACAAAATTCTGAGATCAACCTGCAGCGCAACACTTTTTGACCGAATTCTATGTGCAAGATAAACAAAGTAAGAAGCAAATGACGAATAAAAACAAAAGAAAATTGAGAAGAAGATTGTATCGCCTTTACTCAAAAATCTGAATGAAATACAAAACAAAACAGTTGAGCCGCTTCAGCATAAGCCGAAGCACCTCGGAGAGCATCAAAGGCTCCACAAAACACTAAATAAAGTTCTACCCTTGCCACCGTCTATCAAGCACCCAATTCTGAGATTGGCAACCCAATAAAGATGACAAAAAACTACAACACAAAAAAGAGAAATAACAAAGCAAGCAACAAATCCTACAACTACTAAAAATCAAGTCCTCAGCAAAACAATCATTCCCATAACAAAATTTTGATGTGGAAACCCGAGGATGAACCATCATGGTTCACTTTCCACCTTTCTTTGCAGCAGACTTGGTCACCTTGGCACCAGTTGGTTCCTTCTTCTCCACACTCTTGATGACTCCAACTGCCACAGTTTGACGCATGTCCCTCACAGCAAACCTACCAAGTGGAGGGTACTCAGAGAAAGTCTCAACAACCATAGGCTTTGTGGGAACCATCTTCACCATCCCTGCATCACCATTCTTCAAGAACTTGGGCTCCTTCTCAAGCTCTTTACCTGATCGCCTGTCAATCTTGGTCAAGAGCTCAGAAAACTTGACAGCAATGTGTGAAGTGTGGCAATCAAGCACTGGAGCATAACCGTTACCAATCTGACCAGGGTGGTTCATGATGATGACCTGAGAAGTGAAGTTAGCAGCTTCCTTGGCAGGATCATCCTTGGAGTTAGAAGCAACATAACCACGCTTCAAGTCCTTCACTGCCACATTCTTCACGTTGAAACCAACATTATCCCCAGGAAGAGCCTCAGTAAGAGCTTCATGGTGCATCTCTACGGACTTAACCTCAGTTTGTAGTCCAGTTGGGGCAAAAGTCACAACCATACCAGGCTTGAGGACACCAGTTTCAACACGACCCACAGGGACAGTTCCAATACCACCAATCTTATACACATCTTGAAGTGGCAATCGAAGAGGCTTATCAGAGGGCCTCTTTGGCTCATTAATCTGGTCCAGAGCCTCAAGCAGAGTGGGACCCTTGTACCAGTCAAGGTTGGTTGATCTCTCAATCATGTTATCACCCTCAAATCCAGAAATTGGGACAAATGGGATCTTGTCAGGGTTGTAACCAACCTTCTTCAAATAGGATGAAACTTCCTTCACAATTTCATCATACCTAGCCTTAGAGTACTTTGGGGTTGTTGCATCCATCTGCATAACACACAAACCACAAATACTCAGCAACAAAATTAACACAAACAAATCAACAAAAACTCAATAACCAATTAAAAAGGCAGGACCTTGTTGCAACAACAGATCATTTGCTTAACACCAAGAGTGAAAGCAAGGAGAGCATGCTCACGGGTCTGTCCATCCTTTGAGATACCAGCCTCAAAACCTCCAGTGGTGGAATCAATAATCAAGACAGCACAATCTGCTTGACTGGTTCCGGTGATCATGTTTTTGATAAAGTCACGATGACCAGGTGCATCAATGACAGTGCAGTAGTATTTGGTGGTCTCAAACTTCCACAGGGCAATGTCAATGGTGATTCCACGTTCACGCTCTGCCTTGAGCTTGTCCAACACCCAAGCGTACTTGAATGAACGCTTGTTCATCTCAGCAGCTTCCTTCTCGAACCTCTCAATCACACGCTTGTCAATACCACCAAGCTTGTAGATGAGATGACCAGTGGTCGTTGACTTCCCAGAGTCGACATGACCAATGACAACAATGTTAATGTGAACCTTTTCTTTACCCATTGTCACGCACTGAAATCAAACTGCATCAAATATATAAAATATCATCGTTAAATAAGTCCAATAACAAGGGGGAAAAAAGAGCAATCTTTCTTTTTCATCAAGTAGAACGACGAACATTCAGAAATACCAAGAATAACCTGAAAACTCATACACATTATAATTTTTAAAAAAAAAAAAACTCACGAAGGAAACCTCGTACTGGAAATTAAATTGAATTGAAGAGAGAAACAAACAACAACGAAGGAACATACAGATATGCGGATCCAATAACAAGAACATAATTGAGATTGGCATTTAAAAGAAAAGGAATGAAGCAGAGGACTCACCTTAGAGTGGAGAGGTCTTGAAGAGAAAGGAAAGGGTTGCGACTGCGAATGAGAAGAGAGGGACGGAGGCAGTGATACTTATAGCACAAGAGTTGGTGTTGGAGTGAGACTAGTTAGGGTTTCTTGATAATTAATTGACGGTAGTACCCCTGCAATAGTGCAATTCTTCCGCGGATTGTGTGAGAGACACTGGCGGCGCTAATGTTCCATTGAGGTCGGTGATTTTGGAAACAATCCGGATTTAGGTCACGCCACTCACTTAGATTATAATAATAATATAAATATAAATAAAATAATAATAATATTGCACTACTATTATTATCTTTACTTCCTCTTTTTTTTTTTTGACGAAATTGTATCATCTTAACTTGGAGATTAAGACTTATTTTAACTTGGAATATATCTCTAATCCGATATTTATGTATTGTATTGCTTATAATTACAAGTAATAATAGATATTAAATGGGAAGATTTTTTAGATAGAGAAAAAAGCGGATGTATTTATATCTTTGTGTTGATAAACAATAAATGAGTTGACTCTTATCAATATTTGTAAAATTTAAATTTAAATTAAACAAATAATCTTTATCTTTTTTTAAAAAAACACAAATAATCCTCTTTCGAATTGATAAAATAAAGGGGAAATTTTGTTGATTTTTTTTATTTATGATTGAAGCTTTCTTTTAAAAAAAGATTATTTTAGGTTGTTATCGTTCCTTTTTCAATTCATTACTTCAATTTTTAATACAATTAAAATTAAGATTTAATTACTTCCTATTATAGCTTATTTATGATTTTAGTCTTTCTAATTTTTTCTCATAATTTTGATCCTCCTAAAATTTTTAATTTTTAATTTTGAATAATCCTAAAAAATTTGATCCCCATACCTTCAAATATGTGTATGAGGAATCGTTAAATAAAAATAAAAAAAATTAGAGTGATTAAAATAAAAAAAAACTAAGGGTACTAAAATCATGATTTGACAGTTATAAAAGGACGAAAAGTATAATTAAATTTAAAATTAATAAATATGTGTACATGAAAATGCCTTTCAAACAAATGGCATTGAAATATCCCCGTATTTTAACCACGGGTGCAATTCATGGAATAACATTCTTAACTTTATTTTGTTAATACTTTTAGTATAACTAACAAAAAAATATAAAAGACCTTAAAAAAAACAAATAAATATAAAAAAAAAATGTATGTTTTTAAACATGCGCGTAACTAAGGGAGGTTGGCAGGGGCACTACCCCTAAAATTTTTCAATCTTTTTAACAATTATACAGATCTCACATAAAATATTTTATTAACTATTAGTCCGAGCTCTCCAAAATATTTTGTAAATGTTATAGTATTATCTCTTTATAATTCTTTCACTACTTGTATTGAGTCCTCATTTCTTTTTTTATTTATTTTTTATTAATTATTTTTTCTTATTTAGAGATCTTAGAGTCTTATTCAAAATTAAAGAAGATTGTGTTTTATTTAAATGTGATTTTTTAGATCTCCATGGTAAAAAATAAAAATCTTACAAGAATAAAAATGAATTTTATTTGATTTGATTTGAATTTCACTTTTAGGATTGGATAATAAAATTTAAAAAAAAAGTTTTAATAATTTTTGTTTTTTAAAAAATCATGCAACCTCTGAATTTATCCTTATCGTAAGTTTTTTTCGATATCCTTTTTGTAAGTCAAACTCTATTGTATTCCCCACATTAACTAACCTAAAAATTATAAATGTTTAATAATTATGAGAGGTAAAGATGAAAAAAGATAATAAATGCATCTAAAAATTTGTAAAAAGCTTAGAAAAAAGACTAAATAAAATCATCAAAAGAATGTGATAAAAATGACTCAATATAGTATTTTATTCTGACCCCTCAATGAAAAAATCCTGGCTACGACCCTGTTTTTAAATTGAATTTAATAACTATATATAATTAGTGTAAAAAGTTTTATATTGTTATCCTACAATTGTGTTGCTACATTATTTAATAAGTTTAAAGTTTAATAATACATTATATATCATATTTACTAAATGATGTGGCAATACATCACTGAATGACAAGTTTGTGTTCATATTATTTATTGAATTTTTATGTTTTATATTTTAATTACTATTTTTAAAATATTTTTGTGACATACTTATTTTTTGGTGACTTTTTAAAATAATATTATCACCTTATAAATTTGAGAAAATTCGCACCTTATGTTTTATAATATGATAATTAAATTTTCTTTATCAGAGACGTACCCTGCTTTTATTATTATTATTACTACTAGAGAAACAACCTGATAATCCAGGATCATCAACGACATATATCGTGATTGTACGGGATAAGGTGCTAGTTTCTAATGATAAGGCAATGATTGTTGAGGCTAAATTGCATGGTGTGGGATCCAAGATTAAAAAGGTAGTTGCAAAGTCAATGCGGAGGGATGTTATTGTATTAACCAACAATAGAGTAAAGAACTCACCTAGTGGGTCAATAGTAAATAGGCCTTCAAATAATTTGCACAACTCCTCTAGGAACCTGGACCATTGAAACATAATGCAGCTATTATCCGGAACCCAACTCATCCACGAACCTGGACAATGTGAATCATAATGCAGATATTATCCAGGACCCCACACTTGCGGAGGCACAAGTTTCTCTCCTTTGGGCCAATGCGAACTTACGAACCTGCATAGAGTTCATTGTAGGAATTGGTGGGTTACATGGCAAAGAAGGAAGGGACCTAAGGAGCGCCTCCTTGTGATTAATACTTGTCCCCCATAATAGGTTGTTGGGGAATCCCAAAATATGGAAGAGGAACTTAGGGTTGGCCTGAATGGGCATGTAGAAGCTTTGGGGCCTGATAACGCAGGCACCGACCTTCGAGTTAGCCTATACAACTATGTTTCATCTTTGTGAATGTCCTAACCTGGAATGTAAGGGGAGCAGGGGATCACTCTTTCCTTTCCCTGATTATAGACCTCTTATTCAGACACAAAGTTGGCATTCTTGCCATATTTGAACCCCGGACCAATGGCCAATTGTAACATCCAGGAAACTGGAACCTAGGAAACCTAAGAGAAGCCTTAGGTGGTGAATTAGCCAAGAGAGGAAGTTAGAAGTAGGGTAAGAATTTGGAGGATTTAAGACAAGAAATTAGGGAAATCCATTTGGAGCCATGTGTTTTAAAAGAGCTTAGAGGAGGGACCAAGAGTTAAGGAGAAAGAGCTTCACCCTAGATCTTAGCCATTAAGTGTGGAAGAATAAGCTTTATGGTCAAGGGAATGGATTCGTTAAGAATTAGAGTGGGGGAAGGTTTGGACGAGAAGAAGTAAGTTAGAATAAGGTTTTCATGGATAGGAATTAGGTTTAAGAAGGAGAGAATTGAATTGGAATCAAAGAGGGGCAAGAACCAAGGTTGTTGCTTGATTTCGGGTTTTAAGCCTAATGACCTTAGTGCACTAAATTGCAAATATCTAGAATTGTAGATGTCCAATTGAGGTGATTCCACTTGGAATAGAAAGCTAGGATCTGGGGCTTCAGTTTGATATTCTATATGATATGGTTCTGATTTGATTTTCACCTTCAAAACAACGTATTCTCGCTCAAGCGAGAAAGGTCTCGCTTGAGCGAATTATGCAACAAAAACTGCAAAAGTCAGTTTTGCAATTCTCGCTTAAGCCAAAATGTTCTCGCTTAAGCCAAAATCTTCCAGAGAGGTGTATTTTCATGAGCATTCTCGCTCAAGCCAAAAATTCTCGCTTGAGCCAGAACGACAGTTTCAACATTTTTAAAACATGACTACAGACAGTTTCCACTCAGTTTCTCTTTTGTTTCTTCGTCTTTTTAGAGATAGAAAGAGAGGTTCTAGTGAGAGAATGTGCTAGTGAAAGTCAAGAATGGTTTCTACGCTCGAAGATCAAGTCTTTCATCAATCTTTCCTCCCTCAACGCCAATTACTCTTCATTCATTCTTCGCTTTCTCGACGCTCAGGTGGGTGTGACTCTCGCTTGTTTGTTATTATGGCTGCTAGAGCATGACCCTCACTCTTCTTCCCCTTTCCTTCATGGAATAATGATGTAGGTATGAGATAAACTTAGGAAATATGAATGTATTGATGATTGGGTGTATTGATTTGCAAAACCATAGGGTAAAGGACTTGAATGATTATGTATTATGAATCTTGAGTATGTTATTCTGAAATCATGGGCCTTTGGCCATCACAGTCATGGAGTATGAGTTAAGATATCACAGGGCTTATGGCCATCACAGAGCCTTTGGGCTATCACAGGGTCATTGACCGTCATAGGCCTTCGGGCAATTTAATTAAGAAAGACGGGGTAACCACATCGAACTCATGGCCAAGAGGGAGATGGGGTCCCCAATCACAGAATGAAAATTAAATGTTACTTAAGACTTAATCATAGGTAGCCCTGGACGACGGTCCTTGGTTACATGGTCGAACGCTCATCACAGTCACGTTACAGAGAAAAGACCCCGGGTGTCGGGTACAACACCTCACAGTCATGCATTGCATAATAAATATTACTTCAATGATGATATATTATGTTTAATTCATTTGTTTATGATGCTTTAGATAGATATGTGTAATTGTAGTGATTCTTGATTGTTTCCCCACACCGCACACACTTGTTACGCTCACTGGGACGTTGGTCTTACCCCATTCCATGGGAACAATATTTCAGTGGTGCAAGATACTCTTCAGGATTATGATGAGCAGTAGAGGACTCGTGAAGGATAGTAGTATAGTGTTTAGTTACATTGATGTATTTAACTTTGCTTAGGACCACTATTGTTATTTGTTAGGATGTTCTTAGGAATTATCATGTTATTTTAATACTTTGGATTAGAACCTTGATGGCAACCTTGTATTGACTTTCTTTAACTTATGTATGTAATGTTGGAGCTTTAGTAATTGTTGGGTTACTCAAGCGACTATGTTTTATTTTGATACGTGAAATTGACGAATTAATTTCACGAGTTTGGAAATAGTGCTCCCAACAGGCATTATTTCTGAATTTAGAAATTAGGACGTTACACCAATAACCTGCTAGTGTCATTGACAAATTGGGATTCCAGCGTAATTTTTTTGTAGAGAAATAGGTTTTCGGAAGATAGTTTGATCTTAAGGAATGAGGATAACTGGGAAGTGGGAGTGGTACAATATCACCCACAACTAGTTCATTTGAAAATTAATGAGGTCTACCTCGATTTCTTGGTTTCTAACGTGTATATGGTGTTCCTAAAAGAAACATAAGAAAAGGTTTATAGCTAGAATTAAGATCAATTGTTAAAGAAGTTTGAAGCCCGTGGGCACTGATGGGGGATTTTAATGCTTATATTTCGCCAAGCGAAAACATGGAGGAATATCTCCGGACTATAATTCACTAAATAGTTTCAACAGTTGCATTGAAGATTTTCAACTAGTAGATTTAGGCTTCAAAGGGGCACCATTAACTTGGGAATGAAGAAGCATGATGAGAGATTAGATAGGGGTCTTTGCACCTCGGGTTGGAGGATGTGCTTCTAGGAGGCTTTAATCTTCCATCTGCCTGCGTTTTTTATGACCATAAGCCATTTCTTCTCTTACTTGAAGAATTAAGTTATGGTCATGTTCACAAACGTCCATTCAGGTTCATGACCAACTAGTTAACTGATAGCTCATTCAAGATAGTGGTTTAGGAATCTTGGTTCTCTAATCACCGAAGTATTGCTACAACTACTTTTTAGGAGAAAGCCAAATGGAACTATAGATGCTTTGGCAATATTTTTCATAAGAAGAAGCATATCATGGCCAGATTGGAAGGCATTGACAAAACTTTTGGCATGGAACGTAACTTGGGCTTAGAGCGGTTGCGGAAAGACTTTGGAAGGAATACCAACGAATACATCATCAAGAGGATTTTTTTTAGCACCAACGTGCTAGAATGAATTAGATAAAATTTGGTGATAGAAAAACTTGTTTCTTTCACCTTGCCACTGTGTCCGTAGGAAAAAGAATTCGGCGATAACCTTAACTAATGAGAATGGAGACCTCATCACGGATGAGGAGCGTCTAAGAGTTATGGCAGTGGATTTCTTTAAGAAAATGTGTGTGTTCGAAGGTTTGGTCACTCAATGGCCTTTGTTGGGAATGTTTCCACAACTTCATCAATTTGTCCTTGTGAAATTAGGGGTTATTCCTATAGAGGTAGAGATTAAAGAAGCCATATTTGATACGACCCCATTTAAGGCCTTGAGACATGGCGGATGTTAGATTGTTATTGTTAGTGTATCATATGATAGATATGGGCTTGGGCCTATCACTATGTATAATTGTAAATACACTTATGTGTATATATATTATTTTCCGCCGTGTATTCTAGACACACGGATTCTATCATATGTCTCTCGTTTTCTCTTCATCTCAACATGGTATCTAGAGCCTAACGAGAGATAACCCTAGTCCGTGCCTTCCCAGTGGACCCACTGTCCATTGGTGTCAAATTATTTTCCGAAAACCGTGTCTCATTCCATTGGTTTCCGGTCTGCCCGTGTTGCCGTGTTATTTTTCCGGCACTTTTTTCTCTCTTTTTCCGCCACTGCTGCCTCTGCCGCTCCCGCCTGAAGGCGGAAGGGGGACGTTCCCGCCTCCTCCCCCTTTATCCAACCCCTCTCCCCCGCCTTCTCCTCCGTCGCCGTCAATCCGAGTCCAACGCCGCTGGAATCGTGTCCATCGGAGCAGCAACGCGCTCTCACGCGCCGTTTCTTCTTTTCTTCTTTCTTCTTCTTCTTTCTTTTCTTTTCGCCGGAGCGTTTCTTCCAACCCACCGTCAGTCGCCGTCATCCCGCGTGGAGGCGCGTCCGGCCGCCGTTCCGGCCGCCCTCCCGCCGCTAGACTCGCCTCGGTGTCCTCTACCCGATCTGGTCTTTGTTTGTGAGTTTCAGGTCTGGTCCTCGCGGGTTCTTCCTTTTTGGACGTTTTCTCTCTCCTGTGGCTGTTTCTCTCTCCTACAGTTGACCCATGGCTACTCTTGTTGCTACTAAATCTGATACTCCTATCTTTACTAACCATGTCAATGTCCCACTCTCTATTGACAAGTTGGATGGCAGTAACTATGATACCTGGGCCTCTGATATAAGACTCTGGCTAAAGGGACAGGATTATCTTGATCATCTTACTCAGAAGGCTGATTCCATCGACGCAAAAGATCGCCCCCTGGTCCAAAGTTGATGCTCAGATTTGCAGTGTTCTTAAGTCGACTATTCATCCTACCCTGAAGCAGATATTTCGAGCTCATGAGACATGTGTTGGGGTTTGGGAGCAGGCAAGGGTGCTTTACACCAATGATACTCAACGCCTCTATGGTGTTTGCCACAATCTCTTGAGTACCATTGTCCCTAGACGACTTGATGGATCCATGGCTGAGTACTTGGGCAAAGTTCATGTCTTTTACATGACTTCAATGAACTCTTGCCCCCCGCTTCCACTCCTGCCCAAGAACTGGAGCAACGCCAAACTTTCTTTATGTTGATGGCATTGTATGGGCTCCCAGACGAGTATTCTTTGTTCCGTGATCAGATCTTGGGATCTCCGACTGTGCCCACTTTGACCTCCACTTGGTCAACGTTGTTGCGTGTGCCGCCCAAGTCATCTATTGACATACCTTCTCCTATCACCCCTGTTGACTCTTCTGCCTTAGTATCCCAGCGTGATGATCGTAGCCGCTCTCGCAAACCAGGCAAGACTCATCATAGGTGTGATCATTGCCACAAATTGGGCCACACTATTGATCAAGGTTTTACATTGCATGGTCGCCCTCCTCGGTCTGCTAATGTTGCCCAGGTTGCTCCCTCTGTGCCTTCTGATGTTGATGCCACTTCCTCTGCTCATCCAGGACCGTCGGCTATCTTCAACGACTTCCTTAAATGGTATAAGGATCGTCAGGCCTCTGGTTCCACTGCTTCTGTTGCGCACACGGGTAATTCCTTTGCTGTCTCACTCACTCCACCTCCCTTGGCCCTTAGGTTCTTGATTCTGGTGCCACCGATCATATTACTGGTAATAATCCCTTTTCTCTACCCTTTCCAATTCTGGTTACTACCGTCTGTGACTTTGGCTAATGGCTCCCAGGCCCCATCCCATGGTGTTGGTAGTGTCCACCCTCTTCCTTCTCTCTCCATTAATAATGTCCTTTATTCCCTGGGTCACCATTAACTTATTATCCATTAGCCGTCTCACTCGTACTCTTGATTGTGTCATTTCTTTTACTAAAGACTCTGTTTTCTTACAGGACCGGAGTTCGGGACGGATGATTGGCGCCGGATGTGAGTCTCATGGCCTTTATCAGCTCGTACTTCTGCTCATGCTGGCTCGGTGGTGGATTCTCCCCTTCTCATCCATGCTCAGTTGGGTCACCCTAGCCTTGCCAAGCTACAACAACTAGTACCAAGTCTGTTTAAGTTGTCCCTTTGTCGTGTGAGTCATGTCAATTAGGAAACATAGTCGTAGTCCATTTCCTAGGAGTATCAATAACAGAGCTTCGTCTCTTTTCTTTAGTTCACTCTGATATTTGGGGTCCGAGTCGTATTAGGTCTACTTTAGGGTTTCAGTATTTTGTTACTTTCATTGATGATTATTCTCGATGTACGTGGTTGTTTTTAATGAAAAATCATTCTGAGTTGTTTTCTATTTTTCAATCATTTTATAATGAAGTGAAAAATCAATTTGGTATTTCTATCCGTGCTCTCCGCAGTGATAATGCTCGTGAATTCTCTCCCATTCTTTTCAAACATTATGGCTTCTCATGGTATTCTTCATCAGACCTCTTGTGCATATACCCCCCAACAAAATGGGGTTGCAGAGCGCAAGAATAGACATCTCATTGAAACAACTCGAACCCTTTTACTTCATGGTCATGTCCCTCAACAATTTTGGGGTGATGCTGTTCTCACCGCGTGCTATCTCATCAATCGCATGCCCTCTTCTGTCCTAAACAACCCAGGTCCCTAACTCTATATTGTTCCCTCATGAGCCTCTCCACCCCTTACCTCCTAGAGTCTTCGGGTCTACGAGAGTTGTTCACAATCATAGTCCTGGTCTGATAAATTGTCTGCGAAGTCTCATAAGTGTGTCTTTCTAGGTTTCCCTCGGTCTCAGAGGGGTATAAGTGTTTCTCACCCTCTCTTCGTAGATATCTCATTTCAGCTGATGTCACGTTCTTTGAGTCTTCTCTCTACTTTGAGTCTAGTTCCTTAACCTCTGATCTGACTTAATATCCACCACCACCCTTTTTGTCTTTGATCCCTCAAACATGCCCATTGTGCAGGGAGATCCACCACCTCAGCCACCTCTACAGGTTTATCATCGTCGGCAACCTCCACGCCTTCCAGACGGGCCACCTATTGACTCTCCTCCGGAGCCAACTCCTCTCCGTCCCCGGTCCCACCTCCTTCGGCCCCACCTCCTGAGTCTGATCTCCCTATTGCACTTCGTAAAGGTATACGCTCCACTCGTAATCCTTCACCTCATTATGTCACTCTAGTTATCACAGGTTATCCCCATCCCTTTACTTGTCTCCTTCCATTTCCTCTTGTCTATTCCTAAACTGCAGGTGATGCCTTAGCCCACCCTGGTTGGAGACAAGCTATGATTGATGAGATGTGTGCTCTTCAGAACAGTGGTACTTAGGATCTCGTTCCTTTGCCTCCTGGGAAATCTGTTGTTGGTTTTTGGTGGATCTTCACAATGAAAGTTGGCCCTGATGGCACAATTGATCGGCTCAAAGCTCGATTAGTCGCCAAAGGTTATACTCAGATATTCGGGTTACTACGGTGACACTTTTTCTCTCGTCGCCAAGATGGCTTCTGTCAGATTATTTTAGCCATGACTGCTATTCGTCATTGGCCCCTCTATCAGTTAGATGTCAAAAATGCCTTCCTTCATGGTGACCTGTTGGAGGAAGTTTATAATGGAGCAACCTCTGGTTTTGTTGCTCAGGGGGGCTTCAGGCTAGTGTCGTCTCCGTAAGTCTTTATACGGTTTTAAGCAGTCTCCCAGGGCTTGGTTTGGTAGATTCAGTACAGTAGTTCAACAGTTTGGTATGACTCGGAGTGAGGCTGATCATTCTGTGTTTTATCGCCATTCGGCTGCTGGGTGTATCTACTTGGTAGTGTATGTTGACGACATTGTCATTACAGGTAGTGATCACCATGGCATTTCACAGATAAAACAACACCTTTGTCATCATTTTTAGACTAAAGACCTTGGCAGACTGAGATACTTCTTGGGGATTGAGGTAGCACAATCCAAGAATGGAATTGTAATTTCCCAGAGAAATATGCATTGGATATTTTAGAGGAGACCGGGCTAATGAATTCCAAGTCCGTTGACACACCTATGATCCAAATGCTAAACTTCTACCAGGTCAAGGGAGCCACTTTTAGATCTGAGAGATACAGGAGACTGGTTGGAAAACTGAACTACCTCACTGTCACTCGTCCAGACATCTCTTTTGCAATTAGTGTGGTAAGTCAGTTTCTTAATTCTCCTTGTGCTAGTCATTGGGATGCAGTCATTCGCATTCTAAAATATTAAAGGAGCTCCAGGAAAAGGTTTGTTATATGAAGACAATAACATACTCGAGTTGTGGGATACTCAGATGCAGATTGGGCAGGTTCTCCTATTGATAGGAGATCCACTTCTGGATATTGTGTCTTTATTGGTGACAACTTGATTTCCTGGAAAAGCAAGAAGCAAAATTGTGGTGGCGAGATCCAGTGCAGAAGCAGAGTATAGAGCTATGGCTTCAGCTACTTGTGAGCTTATTTGGCTCAAACAGTTACTTGAAGAACTAAGATTTGGGGAGGTTACACAAATGCCCCTCATTTGTGATAACCAAGCTGCCCTTCACATTGCCTCTAATCCAGTATTCCATGAGAGGACCAAACATATTGAGATAGATTGCCATTTCATCAGAGAAAGATTTTATCTGGAGACATTACTACTCAGTTTGTTAATTCCAATGATCAGTTGGCAGATGTCTTCACCAAATCATTGAGGGGTCCTAGGATTGATTATATGTAACAAGCTTGGTGTATATGATTTATATCTCCAGCTTGAGGGGGAGTGTTACATTGTTATTGTTAGTGATCATAATGATATATATGGGGCTTGGGCCTATCACTATGTATAATTGTAAATACACTTATGTGTATATATATTTTTTCCGTTGTGTATTCTAGACACACGGATTCTATCATATGTCTCTCGTTTTCTCTTCATCTCAACGGCGGACTTCACCCTATATTCTTCCACACACAGTGGGATGTAGTTGGTAAGTCAGTGTTTCTCTAATTCAAGATATTTTCACATATCTAGGCAATTCAAGGGTGTTAATTATACCCTCATTGTTTTGATACTGGAAGTAGATAAACCAAACAAACTAAAACAGTTTTGGCCCATTAGTTTGTGTAATGTGGTATACAAAATAGTTACCAAGATTTTGATTAACGACTGAAGCATCACATGAACTTCTTTTTGAGCTCGTACCAGTGTAATTTTGTCCCGGGATGCCATAGCTTGGATAACATTGTTATAGCACGGGAAGTTATCCACTTTATGAGAAGTATGAGAGGAAAAATGATGGCTTGACTATAAAGGTAGACCTTGAAAAGGCATACGATAGAATCCATTAGGAGTTCGTTGTTGATACCTCCTGTTCTTTGCATGTTATCTTCAATGGTCAGAAAATAGAGGCTTTCATTCCTACCCGAGGTATTCGACAAGGAGATCTACTTTCACCATATATTTTCGTGCTGTGCATGGAAGACTCTCCCATTTAATCCAAATAGCAGTCAGAGAGAAGATTGGAAACCCCTGATGCTAAGCAAAATAGACCAACCAATTTCCCGTATGTTTTCATGGATAACCTCAATGTTGTTTGGTGAACCTTTTATTGAGCATTGGATACCATTCGAATGTTCCTAACTTGTTTTATGTTGCATCGGGAGAGAAGGTAAATGTGGAGAAAACCAAACTTTTTGTTTCAAGGAATATTAACCATACTTGGGTCAGACAGTTTAGTATACATATTGGCTTATCCCTCACTAGTGATTTGGGGAAGTATCTCAGTATCCCTTTGCTTCATGGAAGACAAGATAAGAGTAGCTACCACTTCTTGTTGGAAAAGACACAACAACGACTTGCTCAATATTGGAAGGTCAACTCCCTAGCTTCTGCAAGGAGAATAACATTGGCTTAGTTAGTGGTTGTCGCGCTACCTACCCACACAATGCAAACTTGCCTTCTGCCCAAAAGGGTTTGCAATGATTTGGAGCGTATGAATAGAAACTTCATCCGAGGGAATAGAGAGACATTAAAGCTGGCATATTGTGTCATGGGATAAATTTTGTAGACCTAAAGACTATGGTGGAATGGGTCTAGGCAACTTACATGCGTTTAACCTGGCCATGTTCATGAAGCTAGGTCGGGGCCTTCTCACAAAGTCAGAGGCTCTTTGGGTAATGGTGCTAAAAAGTAAGTATAATTGTGGTAGTGAGAGAATTCCTAGAGTTCATGCGAAAAAAACTCATCTAGTGTTTGGAAGGGTGTGGTTAAAACATGGAACTTTATTCAGAAAGAAACATCTCGGTTGGTTGGTGATGGGAGGGCTACTTGTTTTTGGACTGTCCCCTAGCTACTGTCCAGGCCCACTTTGTAGTGTTGTAGCAGTACACCAAATCCTCAAGACGAGTTAGTGAAATAGTGTCCTAGTGATGGATTTCTGGAAAGCGAACCACAAATCCAGCAGTATAATAGTAAGAGAGTATCGTATCCACAGGGAATGGTCAATTTACGTAGACTGTGATCTAATTATCAAGGGAAAACAACAGTTTAGAGATATTGTTGCGGAATTGTAAATAACAGATAAAATATTAATGGAATAGAAAGGAAGAGTTGAGACACTTTACTTGGATTAGGATTGGATTTCATATCATCACACCCTTGTGCATGTAAAAACTATCTATTATTTTAGGTTTACTCTATAATACTGTAGACAAACTTTATTGCTAAGACCCCGAGTTACCAGCAGCCTCATACACTCAAAGGTTATCCAGCGGGCTCTCCCAAGCGACAGACTTACCCCCGGCTTATTTTGCTCCCTTTGTTCAGTTTGTAAAGGACTAATTGAAATACGGGGCCTACCAAATAAAGTATACCTTCGCTAGAGTACTGTCACTACCCATCGCTCATTAGATATACCCACATCTCGCTTCCGGGATTCACAATCAACTAATCATTTGCTATCGGTAATTCAAAAACCATGCCTAACATATTGGAACGCCCTTCATTAGAGTACTCACACTACCCATCAATCATAAGCAACGCCCCCGTAAAGGAACCCTGGCTACCGAGTCCTCTTATCCAATCAGAGAGTGAGTTTCTTCAGAATCCGCTCCCCCACTCTCAATCGTAGTCAAAACTAACTAAGTCAAGACCAGCCTATAACTCCAGACGCAAGCGTGGGAATTAGGAATTAAGTACAGAATAAGATTACAAATATTATAGACAGAGAGCACAGAAATAATAATATAGAATTTACATACACTTGGGGATAGAATCAATTATATCCAATCCTAATGGAGAGTTAACTACACAAGGTAGCCATACAAACCACCGAAGATGTTGTCACCATCTTCAATCCTTGTGAAGCGCTCCTCCTCTCCTACTCTAAACTTAGCTTTGGTACATTATCACTGAAATATATGGATTACAATGATCATGCACACTGGGATTGGTGTAAGAGGTTCCTATTTATAGACTAAGGAAAGACACAAATTTGGGAAGAGATCTATCTAAAAACGGCAACAAAGACCAAATCAGCGTAACTTGCGCTCCAGGCTGCGCGCTACAGCGCAGGATGAGGCGCAATTTCCAGAGAGTCTGCGCTTCACCTGCGCTATAGCGCGGGGTGAAGCGCAGGTAGCGTCCTACAACTCCAACTTTCTTTTTAATCTTGATCTCTCCCCGAGACTGGTTTTAGCAGATTTGTTTTTCCTTATTTCCCTTTCTGATGATATCTTTGTATTTATTGAGCAATCTTTGATTTAATTGGGAAACTTATCTGCAGAATCCTTGATTGATTGGCAGCGATCTCCTCATTAATGGCTTCAAATCTTCTTTAAATCTTCATTAAATATCTTCAATCAATCTCAAATCTTGCAGACATCTCCCTAATTTAATGCTATCTATCCTTCAAATCAAATCTTTGCAATATCCTGCAAAAATCAGCAATATTTCCATCAAAATAGCATCAAATTCAAATCTTAGATTAATAATACAATTTATAATTTTAATAAAAAAGGATTAAATTGGGGTAAAATTATCATTGTATCCTTGATAAGTGAATAAAAAGTGCTCTAATTTATCAACTAATTTTCACTTATCACCTAGCATATCCCTAATGATGGCACATGGATGTTGGATTTGTTTAGTCAATTTCTTAGTGTAGATAGCTAAAATACACGACTATCAGATACCCAAAGTGGATTTGGGTGAGGTGATGGGTTTCCTGGCAAGTTTACCAGTAGTCCAGTAGTTTTAGAGTAAGTGAGATATCGTATCCACAGGGAGCGGTTGTAATTTATATATTGATAGTGATTGTACTTCCAATACACACGGTTTTCAAAAGAGTTTGATTGTAATAATAAAATAATAAATAAATAAAAACAAAGATAACGAGAAATAGTGGTTTGGACTAGGATTTGACTTCGTTTCATCTCCCCCCTTGTGCACGCGAATCCTTCCCTTATTTATCGTACTTGTAATCACCTTAGCATTGTTTATTTACAATAATTATAAGGCATGCCTGGTAATTATCGTACCCGCAAATTCCCCTATAACATCATAAATAAACGCCAAAAGCTATTCTCTACAGGCATTCAAAGTGGCATTTGGCGACCCCGAACATTCCCCGTATTTTGCAATCAGCGCTATCGATTTAGCCATACTTTCATATAAGGCACCTATGGAGGGGTGTGTCACTCACTGAACCTCCAATCGTTAGAATACAATCCTTATACTACGATATGACTAAACCGAGTACTTTAGCAATCCGAGAATAAGCTTCATGAACAGCTCCATGCTCACCTACCTCTGATACTAGCCAGTTCCACTTTTTGTATCCAGAGCACTAGCCTACCACCCCGGCGCACGCGCGGAGGTGATGCATTACAAACAGCATAAAGATACCGATAAATTACAAGCATAGAATCATAAATAAAAGGAAAAGAATTCTTATACACAAGGGGATTGAATCTACTACATCAAATCCTACTGGAGAGTTTAGCTACAAATAGTAGCCATTACAAACCACTGAGAAATCTGTCACCTTTCTCAATCCTATACTACTCTCTCTATGTGTATCAGTGTTGTCTGTGACCTATGCAAAGGGTTCTATTTATAGACTTGGAAAACCTTGAAGAGATCAGGCTGTGATGTCACTTCTGTGAAGCTTGTCCAATAAGAAGCTGCCTTTTCATTAATTGACGTCACTTGTGTGAAGCTTATCCAATCAGGAGCTTCCCTTTCATTAATTGACGTCACTCTGCGTGGCTTCATTAATCAAGAGGCGCGCTTCATGCGCGCTTAGCGTGTGTGCAGCCTGGTTAATCTGCTAATGCGCTCCACGTGGCTTAGCGTGATTGGAGCGTGTGATGCGCTCCATATGCGCTAGGCGTGTGGAGCGTGTTATACGCTGCAGCTTCCCTTAAATTGTGGATCTAACCTCTGGATCTCTTTCTGATTTTATCTGGTTTTCTTCTATCCCTTTATCCGAATTATTTTTGTATTTATCTGCTTTGGATTTGAATTGGAGAGATTCTTTGCAGGATTCTCTGATTATCTTTTATTTATTTGAATTTGAATCTGCAATATCTTCCATTCTGATGTATTTTCACTCTTGTCCCAAATCTGCTGTAAATCTGCATAAAATAACAGATTTCTATTTAAAATAGCATCATATTCAAATTTACATCAAATAAATACAATTATTATAATTTAACAAAAAGGGATATTTTGGGGCATAAATTACTATTTAATCCTTGATAAGTGTAATAAAAACTATATGAAATTAACGCTAATTTTACACTTATCAAATACCCCCCAACTTAATTTCTTGCTTGTCCTCAAGCAAGACACCCTTGCAGTCAAAATTTCAAAACACCCTTGATAAAAATTCAAAAAACTACAAGAAATTTTTTTGTTATCTCTTTATTAGGCAGAAGTCACTTTTCATTTTAGGAAAAATCAAGACCAAGTGATATTACCATGGCTCAACCAGAATTAGAATACAAACATCAATTTGAATTTTCTCAGAGTAGTAATTAAAGCAATAAACAAATACCAAGGAACTTCACTCATGCTCACGGGTACTGTTTCCCTCAATATTTTCACCACTGCTGAACAACTAATATTGATAGTCGTTTCTAGTTCCTAAGCTTGTTTATGGTTGATATGGATCAAAAGGTCTTTTCAAGGTTGTAATGAGGCTGGGTTATCAAGAATTTATGGTTTTTCTTGGATAAACAATAAACATCTAGAATAGAGAGCATCTTTGGATGTTGCTTTTGATTTTCTCTCCTTCCACCATTTTTTTCTTGATTTATTTCTTTTCTTTGCAGGCCTCTTTCCTTGATTGAAGATGCACTCCCCCCAACTTATTCAATTTATTTCTTTTTGATTTTAGGGGAGTGCTCTTCTTTTCTTTTTGTTTTTCTATACCTGCTCCTTGGAATTTCACACCTTTTCTTCCCATTCTTTTTTACTTGCCACCTTGCTCTCTATCCCAAATGTGTGAGGGACAGGATATAATTTTTTTGGCTTGGGTGAACAAGAATAAACAATTTAGGCTCAAAATGGGTATTCAAAAATTGGAAAAATTGTATCAAGGTTGGCTTTTTGGCTCTGGTAGATATATTAAAAACAAATTTTGCCTTTGTCATTTCCATATTTTCCAAAAATAGCAAAAGATTAAAAACTCAACCAATAAAAATTGACAGCGGTGAAAAACTCTCAATTTACTGTTTGGGCTCTCAACTCACCGGTTACTTGGCTAAATTCCTTGATAAAATATTTATTGGTTTTAATTAACTACCCTGATTGATTCTCATGTGAAGTATCCTAATCCTAATTGATTATGGGATTAATCACAAGACCTTTTTCCTTCCTAATCTGATTAGTTAAACTGCCTAATTTCAGAGATTTTTATTTCCTAAATCCTAAATCCTAAAAAAAATTTAAATATGGGAATGTACTGCTGCATAAATATGTCAGTGTAAATATATACAGTACATGCCAAAATAAAAGAAAAGAAAAAAAAAAAAATAAAAAGAAAATAAAAAAAAAGAAAGAAAGAAAAGCGAAAAGAAAGAAAACACCGAATAAAAAAATAATCAGGTCCTAGTCCTGGTGGTCCTGCTCCATTGATCATCATCATCATCCTGCTGCTCCACCCCCCTCTGGAGGAATAGGCCTGTCCCCAGGCCACTGAAGATACTCTCTGAACTGCTCTGGTGGCATCCCTGGGTATGGGGTCTAATGGAGTACAAATACTCCTGCAGATGAACCTGGCCCCTATGGATGGAAGCCAGCTGGGCAAAGATATGCTGATGATGCTGATGGAGTAATGGGTCTGCTGCTGCTGGTGGTGGTGGTGGTGGATCCTGATGCTGCTCCTCCTCAACCTCCTCATAAGGTGTGCAGTAGGTCTCAATATATGCTCTAGTCATAGGGCGGTGGATGCGAATTGGGGTTCACATCCACACCCCTAGATCTGCAGAGGGCAGTGATGAGTGCAGGGAAACCTAAACTGATCCTGGTAGCGGGAGTGCGGTCTGTGATGGTGGAAATGAAGTCAGCTATCTTCTGGGTGATGACCCTGGAGATATCCACATCGCCGCCTGTGAGGATGGTATGGATGAGGTGTGCTACTGGCATCTGGATGTCAGAGACATGGTCAGTAGGTGTGACATTAGCAAGGATCAGCACAGTCCACATCCTTGCTAATGCTGTCATATGTTGCCTGTAGAGCGAGCAGCCTGCCCTGAAGAATTCCTCTCAAGGAATATCCTGGTAAGCAAAGTCTGGGCAGTGGCCAGATCCATAGGATCATATCCGCGATCCCCACCTCTCTCATCCTAAGCTGGTACTGGCACTCCATCTGGTCTCTGTCATGGGTGCTGGGTACTGGAGTAGTGCATTGATTGCGTCGCAATCAAATCTGATCTCAATGCCCCTCACAAATGATGTTCTGTCTGGTCCATGGGCATTGGCATAGAACTCCCTCACCACAGTAGGATCAAAATGGTTGTCTGGCTGCTGAGGCGCACCCAGTTCCTCCTATGAATCTGATCTGAACTCCTCATATCCCCTGATGGAGTCTGACAGGTCTCTCCTTGATGAAGTTACAGTTTTGGATGTCACTGTAAGCTTCTGCACTTTGGTCCCGGAACCTGCGAGGATCAAAATCAGTATCCTTCTGTGGTGGTTGGCGAGGTCTCTTGCCCTTTTGGACCCTCCTAGAAGTACCTCCTCTGCTGACTATCTTTGTTCGTGCCATCTGCAATATTTGATACCAAAAATTATTTATGCAACAAAAATAGATTATTCAAAATTAATTGATTAAATGGCCAATTTAAATCAATAATTAAAATAATCTTCAAATTAATTAATTGCACAAATTTTTTATTTTAAAATTTCCTCTTTATTAATTAATTAATTTATTAAGAACATGCAAAAATGATCAGTTAAAGCAAGCCCTAATTAATTATTTAATAATAAGGAGTTGGTAACAAATATTAATGCTCAAAAACCATGTTACTAAGAAACATGCATGAAAGCACAATTATTTTTATTTTGGTCATGCAAAAATATTATTTATTTTATTTAAGCAGGCATGCACCAAAATTAAATAATTTGCAATAATTCATTGAGCATTTTAAAAGAAACCACCTAACATCCTAAATATACTCCTAGCAGCATGCATACTTAAGGCTTTCCTAACAAATATTTTATCCTAAAGTGTCCTAAAAGCCTTAGTCTCTACCCTAATATTTCTAAAAAAATAAGGACTCAAATCAAAATTCTGATCGGTGCAAAACTTTTAAAATACTAAAAACATACCTGGTGTAGCTTCAGAAATGGTAAAAGCAAGGGTATGTGAGCAGAAACAGCAAAAATGGTAGTTAGAATCTCAGAGAATCAGGGAAGGATTTTGAAATTTGAAAAATTTCGCAATCCCTCCGTTAAAATAGGCTCAGCGCGTATGTGCGCTGCACCTGCGCTTAGCGTGGGTGCAGCGCGTGTCTTCAGTGGAAGATGAAGCGTTGCGCATACGCTGCACTATGCGCTTGGCGCATATGCAGCGCGCGTGCGCTTTATTATACGCTTAGCGTGTATAAAGCGCACATGCCAGTTTTCCTTTCTTCCTTTTTGCTGTTTTTATTCACATTATCCTTTGTACCCTTTCCTAATCCACACAGGTAGAGACTCAAATAAATAAAAAATAAAAAAATAACTAAATAAATTAAAAATAAAAAAAATGCTGGGTTGCCTCCCAGGAAGCGCTTGTTTAACGTCTCTTAGCTCGACGCCTGGTTCTTTTTGTGTTTTCATGGTGGCCTCAATTGGAGGATGATGGTTGATTCTGTGCCACTCCTCCTGTAAATCCCATCCTCCAATCCACTTGTTCCATGTTTCTGCTTCTCTGCCTTCTTCTTCAGTAGCTGATATTGTTCTTTTTCTTTTCTTGAACCCCCAAATTTTGTCTGGCTGTTTTCTCATCATTCTTGGTTTCCTCAGAAATTTGGAAACCTTCTTTTTCTTTTTGTTCTTGATCTTCAATCAAGATCCCTTTCTTTTTGTCCCTGCAGCCTTGCTTGGAATTGATAGATCCTATCAGGAGGATCTTCTTCAATGTTGTGGAGTTGAAGGATCTTGGGGCTTCCTTTATCAATGAAAGGTGATCCTTTCATCCTTTGAACTCACCTGGTACTCCCCTTTATCTATATCAACAATCAGCTTGGCAGACTTCATAAAAGGTCTTCCCAATATGAGGGGGACATCAGTGTCCACTTCTTCTGTCTTGCTATGATGAAATCTACTGAGTACACAAACTTATCTACTCGAACAGGCAAATCTTCTATAATCCCATAAGGGCTTTGAGTAGATTGTTTGCGAACTGTAGTTTACATCAACAGGCTTGACTTCACATCACTCAACTTGTTAAAATACGTAAGCGGCATCAAATTGATGCTCGCTCCAAGATCTAGTAAAGCATGAGTGGTAGGTAAATTCTTAATACTGGGATAGTGAACTTACCTGGATCAAGCGCTTTTTCTGTGATAACTACCTCATTGGGTGCCTTTTCTTTTTCTTCAACTTCTGTCACTGTCTCTTGACTTTTCTCTTTCTCACATGGTTCATGGACTTTTTCTTCTTGGGATGACTGTTCCTCTGGATAAGTTCCTCATCTTCCTCACCATCTTCTGACTGATTGCCATCAGTAGCAATCAAATGACATTGTTCCTTGGGGTTGGTAAGAGTATGCGCTGAAAGTGGCTCTTCTTGAATTCTCCCATGTCTTGTGCTAACTGGCCCACTTGATGTTCCAACGCCTTAGTGATGCATCATTATTCTTCTTGTACCCTTCAAAGCCTGATATGAATGCATCAATCTTTTCCTCCAACCTTGAGATCTTGTCATTTACTGAAGGTTGTTGCTGCTGGTAAGGAGCCTGCCTATTACCACCATTCTGACCCCATCCGGAATTGGCTTGGTTGTTCCTCCATCCTTGAGAATAGTAGTTATTGTTGTTGTTGGAGAAACTTCCTTGCCCTCTTTGATTTCCCATGAAATTGACTTGTTCTGTCTGTGTCTCTTGAATAGAACATTGACCATTTGCATGATCTCCTCCACAGAAGTCACAGTTCATTGGTTGGGTCTGAATTGGTTGAGCATGGATGGCCTTTAGTTGCTGAGGGAGTGCTTCCAAAGATTTTGTAAGTGCCTCTAGTTGCCTCTTGAGCAATTTCTGTTCAGCTAGGAGGGCATCATTGGAATTGAGCTCTAGCATTCCCTTTGCTTGCATCTGTACTGGTTGCCTTCTATGTTGAGCCTGTTGGTCATTATGAGCCATGTTTTCAATGATCATCACAGCTCTTTCTGGTTCCACGGACAAGATAGTCCCTCCTGCTGAGGCGTCAATGAAGGATTTGGAATCTGGTTTGAGTCCTTTGCAAAACATATTCAGTTGAGCAATATCTTCGTAACCATGATTCGGGCATTTCCTCAGCAGGGTCTTGTATCTTTCCCAGGCTTCATAGAGTGACTCATCTGTTCCTTGCATAAAAGAGGATATTTCTGCTTTTGCTTGGATGTGCTTTCCTGCTGGAAAGAATCTATCCAAGAACTTTTCTTCCACAATATCCCAATTATGCAGGCTTTGATTTGGATGAGACTTCAACCATTCTTTTGCTTTACCTATCAAAGAGAAAGGAAAAAGACGTAAATATACAGATTCTAAGTTTCCTTCTTCAAATCCCATAGTGCCTATCAATTCATAAAAATTAGAAAGATGATTATGTGGATCTTCATGATCCAATCCTGCGAATTGATTTGCGGTTATGAGGTTGAGATGAGCACTTTCAACTCTAAGGTCCTTGCAGTTGTGGGCATCACAATGCTGGAATGATAGCGAGGGCCTCGATTTCTGACATAGTCCCCTAAAGTCCTTCTGGGCTCTGCCATATCTTCTATTATCCTCCTTCTTCTTTGGCTCCTTTTCTTCCTGGTTGTCCTCTCGATCTCTGGATCGAAAACTAGTTGCTTTGGAGATACCTGGCTTCTTAAAAGCATAAACAGAGAAGCTAAAAGAAATTAGATAACATAATTTTTTTTAATAAATTCGAAAATAAATAAAAATAAAAGAAAAATTAAAAAACAAAATTGAAAACAAAATTTTTAATTTTAATTTTTTTTGAAAATTTTCTTGAAACAATTGGAAATATAATCAACTAAAATTATATAAATTGAGACACCCGCTCCCCGGCAACGGCGCCAAAAACTTGATGGGTTTCCTGGCAAGTTTACCAGTAGTCCAGTAGTTTTAGAGTAAGTGAGATATCGTATCCACAGGGAGCGGTTGTAATTTATATATGATAGTGATTGTACTTCCAATACACACGGTTTTCAAAAGAGTTTGATTGTAAAAATAAAATAATAAAATAAAATAAATAAAGTAAACAAAGATAACGCGAGAAGAATAGTGGTTTGGACTAGGATTTGACTTCGTTTCATCTCCCCCTTGTGTACGCGAATCCTTTCCCTTATTTATGATCGTACTTGTAATCACCTTAGCATTGTTTATTTACAATAATTATAAGGCATGCCTGGTAATTATCGTACCCGCAAATTCCCCTATAACATCATAAATAAACGCCAAAAGCTATTCTCTACAGGCATTCAAAGTGGCATTTGGCGACCCCGAACATTCCCGTATTTTGCAATCAGCGCTATCGATTTAGCCATACTTTCATATAAGGCACCTATGGAGGGGTGTGTCACTCACTGAACCTCCAATCGTTAGAATACAATCCTTATACTACGATATGACTAAACCGAGTACCTTTAGCAATCCGAGAATAAGCTTCATGAACAGCTCCATGCTCACCTACCTCTGATACTAGCCAGTTCCACTTTTTGTATCCAGAGCACTAGCCTACCACCCCGGCGCATGCGCGGAGGTGATGCATTACAAACAGCATAAAGATACCGATAAATTACAAGCATAGAATCATAAATAAAAGGAAAAGAATTCTTATACACAAGGGGATTGAATCTACTACATCAAATCCTACTGGAGAGTTTAGCTACAAAGTAGCCATTACAAACCACTGAGAAATCTGTCACCTTTCTCAATCCTATACTACTCTCTCTATGTGTATCAGTGTGTCTGTGACCTATGCAAAGGGTTCTATTTATAGACTTGGAAAACCTTGAAGAGATCAGGCTGTGATGTCACTTATGCGAAGCTTGTCCAATAAGAAGCTGCCTTTTCATTAATTGACGTCACTTGTGTGAAGCTTATCCAATCAGGAGCTTCCCTTTCATTAATTGACGTCACTCTGCGTGGCTTCATTAATCAAGAGGTGCGCTTCATGCGCGCTTAGCGTGTGTGCAGCCTGGTTAATCTGCTAATGCGCTCCACGTGGGCTTAGCGTGATTGGAGCGTGTGATGCGCTCCATATGCGCTAGGCGCGTGTGGAGCGTGTTATACGCTGCAGCTTCCCTTAAATTGTGGATCTAACCTCTGGATCTCTTTCTGATTTTATCTGGTTTTCTTCTATCCCTTTATCCGAATTATTTTTGTATTTATCTGCTTTGGATTTGAATTGGAGAGATTCTTTGCAGGATTCTCTGATTATCTTTTATTTATTTGAATTTGAATCTGCAATATCTTCCATTCTGATGCTATTTTCACTCTTGTCCCAAATCTGCTGTAAATCTGCATAAAATAACAGATTTCTATTTAAAATAGCTTCATATTCAAATTTACATCAAATAAATACAATTATTATAATTATTAACAAAAGGGATATTTTGGGGCATAAATTACTATTTAATCCTTGATAAGTGTAATAAAAACTATATGAAATTAACGCTAATTTTACACTTATCATGAGAACAAAATTATTTGGGCTTGCACAAATAATGAGAAATTTTATGTAAAGAGTTATAATCAGCTAGTTTTCAATAATCACAATCGTAGACCACAGAGAAGATGGCAAAACGTATGGAAATGGGAGAGACCCTATAGAATTCAATGCTTCATTTGGATGGTGCTACAAGGAGGTTGAAGAATGAAGACTAATGTGCGTCGAACTCGATGCAACTTGGGGGATGATGCTAAATGCCCTTTAGGTAAAGTCGCACCAAAATATGAGACCCATATTATTCGTGATTACAATTTAGTTCGCCGGGTTTGGCTAAGGAATCTGCATCCATCTCGTGCTCCTAGTTTCTTTACTGGTAACCTTCGGGACTGGATCAACCCGAATTTGTGTCCTCATTGTGGGGATTGGTATGTTATGTTTGCACTAATGCTATGGTGTGTGTGGCGCATTAGAAACTTGTTTGTGTTCCAACAAAAAACCTTTGATGTTGAGAGAGTAGTAAGGCAGGTTTATTACTATTTGAATGAGGTCCGTCATTGTAGTCTAACAAGGGATCATTTGCAGCCACGTTATAAGCAGAATCTTGTAAGGTAAGACTTCCCTCTAATAAGGTGGGTCAAAGCCAATGTTGATGGCTCGATATGTGACGGTGATGCTTCTGCATCTTGTGGTGGGACAATTCGGGACAACATGGTGTTAGGAATATGCACTAGAGACTTATATATTTATGAACATCCATCACTTATATCATGTTATTTTATAAAGGCAAACTTATTCTTTTAGAATATAATTATTGTTCGTAGAATAGTAAGCTTAAACTTCATAAGAAATCAAGTAGATGACTTGATCGTGAGATCTTATGAAGAACTATTCTTAAAATAGTCCTTAGTCAATATCATCTCAGGACAAAGATGCATTTAGACTAGTATGTGAGTTCCTTGATGATCACATCTCACGGATCATGGATATGAGATATCATGTGCTCACATAAGTACACATTAAGAGTAATGGTGTACTAGACAGACCCACCTTAAGAACGTTGTATAAGTTGTTACATAAGTGTCATGAACGTTTCTTAAATTAATAAATGTTATGTGAAGTCCTTCGACCTGAAATCACTACGATTCCTACATAAGGAATTATGTTTTAATTATCATCAAACGTTACCTGTAACAGGGTAATCATAAAGTTGGTTTTTGGACATATAATAAATTATGTGGTGGATTGTGAGTGCTCTAGATGGGATTTGTCCCTCCTATGTAACAGGAGTTATATCTTTAGGCCTCTTGATAAAGTGAGACTGCAAAATGCATGACCATGCTCAGGAGGATAAATATGAGATATTTATTTTCTGTACAGTCTACTTGGGATCAAGAAATATATATTGAACTATACAAGGTTGACACAATCCATGCCCTTGTGTTCAATTAGATATTTGGACAAAGGGACAAAGCATATAAATTATTATAATAAAATAGGATTTGTCAAAGTTATTGATAATTTCAATATTTGGATAGTGATTTGTTGCTAGATACCACTCACTATTTATGATATTAAATATAAAAAGGGTTTTATTTAATATTATAACCAAACATTAAAATCCTATTGGGTCACACGCATACAACAAGCCACTAGGAAAGGATAATACTTCTAATTAAATTAAATTAGAATTATTACATAATGGGTCAGGCCCATAAGTGTGAGAGTTAAGTGAGTGAGGGGGCAAAACCCTAGCCACCACTCTATAAATAGAGCATAAGATGCACTACCCTAGAGACACATGAGCAATCGCTTCTTACTTTCTAAGGCTGCTAGTAGAGATGGGGAAGGTTTCCTAGTCCAAGCATTCATGTGAAGGGATCCAAGCATCCAATGATCATGCAATGAAAATAAATGGATTCTCTCCCTTGTTATAATCGTTTTACGAAAACAATGAGGCATAAAAGGTATTGAAACCATAAATTCTGTTAGCGTGGATACCAATAGAGACGTGGCTACCACTCTGACCACAATTCCCTTCACATGGATGCTTGGAGCTACGGCTTTGGCCACAATTCCCTTCACATGGATGCTTGGATCTACGGCTTTGCCCACAATTTGCGAGCTACCTTTGTACTTAGAGCGAAACTTTGGGGGCATGATCATTGTCTTGTAGGTTGCTTGGGATTATGGGTGTTCGCAAAATCTTACTGGAAAAGCGATTCTCAAGTTGCAGTCCAATTGGTTCATGATGGAGTAACACTTTCTCATCCTTGTTAAGGCTTATTGGGAACAAGTAAAGGCTTTTCGTTATAGGTCTTAAGAGCTAAGATCACCCATGTGTACAAGGAAGCTAACACCAATGGCTGATCAACATGGCCTAATTTTACTTATAAATTGGAGATTAGTGTTTATTTGTTTAGTAGAACTCATTCCAGTTTCATTTCTATTCTTTGGCAGGATATGGTGGGGGAAAGTTTTCCTTGTAGTACTATTTTGTAATTTGCTGGCCTACACGGCCTCCAGTTTAGCAAAAAAAAATAAAACATTTAAAGGATGAAGAAAGTATTATATAAAAAACATCAATATTCTTTTTAATCAATACAATCTAAAATATAAACAAAAAAAGAAAATCAATTTTCCAATGATAAAAAACTTTTAAATTTATTTATTATCTTTTTACAATTCAAAACAAAGTAAAAAATTACGTGTATAATATTGGATATGGAGATATTCAAACATTTATAATGATATAATCTTTTAAAAGTTTACAATAAAATTATGTGGTTTAACATGACAGCTCCTTTGGGTGTGTCGTTCACACACCTCCCTTACAAAGATTTTTAATATGTGTCCCAAATCTTTTCATTCACTTAAAAACTATATTATAAAATTTAAACATTTATTATTATATTCTTTAAACTTAATATTGAATCATTTTCAATTTAAATTCAAATTTTTATCATTATAATTTAATAATTTAATATTCCTCAATTAATAATTATAGCAACAAGTGATTAAATTATTATTTTTTTAGTAATATGATAATTGATTACATTTAAAAATTTAAACTATATAAAATGATATGATAATTTTAAAATTATATAAAATATTACCAATTAATAATATGATATAAATAATTGATTTTCTTAAAGTAATAATTCAAATTTAAATGAATTATATTTAATATAAATAGTTGTATATCAACCTAGCTATAATATTAACATGTAAAATTTAAATTACCCATTTTAAATCCAACGTATACTTTATATTTAATATATTTGTTTTTAAAAAAACTGTATATATATTTAAAATATATATTTAAATGTTTAAATTATGTAAAAATAAATATATTTTTATATATTGCATAAGGTAAAATACTAGTTTCCGATATTATCATCACATTTCTATCTCTCCATTATTATTACTTATTACTTGTTATATTTTAATACAATAAAAAAGGTGTGATTACAAAACAAGATACCTTTCAAACTAGCTATATGCCACACCTAAAATATCTGTGATTTATTTTTGTTAAAAAATTCATTGACATGTTTGTGTTCATATTATTTATTGAATTGTTATGCTTTATATTTTAATTTATTCACTTATTTTTAAAATATTGTCATCGCCTTATAATGTGAGAGAATTGCATGTTAAGTTTTGGATTATAATAATTAAATTTTTCTTTAATTTTTTTGACGGAAAAATTTTCCTTTATAAGAGACGCCTCATGCTTTATTTATCATTTCGATTTTTATCATATCAATCATTTTATTATCTTAATAATATTATACTATTATATTTAAACCTAAAACAAGGACAAGTACTATATAAATTATTTATAATAAAAAAAATCTGTCAGTGCCTTTAGACAGCAAATAACGCAGTCTGTCATCATGGAACAGATTTTCTAGAAGCATGTAAAACAAAACATTCGGGATCCTTTTCCAATTTCAATCGAGAAAAAAAAATGAAAAACCATTACGTGCATTTGATGCATATCGGAACAACTGCCGACAAATACCTGAGTTTAGTTATAAGATAATTTTTTATTCCCTTTTGTTATTTGAACGATTGATAAACAATATAAATATTTTTATATTATACATTATTTGATATGATTTATAATGGAGAACTAAAATCTTTATGTTTTGAATTTTGATTCAGAAAAATTTAATCATCACATATACAATAAATTTGATTTATAACTAATATATGTATTTTATGAATAAAAGATCAGTCCATCTCTTAAAAAACAACATAAATAAATTTGATTTATAACCAATATATGTATTTATGAATAAAAGATCAGTCCATCTCTTAAAAACAACATAAAGGCATGTCACTATCACATGATAAAACAAACTATAAAAAAATAATAATGACATTTCTCTTCCAAATAAAAAAATAATTAACATCATCCGTCACACAATTCAACAAGTAAATAAAAAAGAGTTAATGTGCAATCCATCCTTAAATGTGATATTTTGTTTATCTTTGATTCACAAAAGGTTAGTTTGTAAAACTTGATCCCTGAAATTTTGGTCATTCTATTAAAAAAATGTGTGTTAAATATATATGAGTAAATTGTAAGCAAAATTAACGCATTTAAAAATTAAAGTGTATATTGACACTTTAGGGAATAATTTGTTTCATAAATAAATTAATACATTTAGGTGTTGTTTGGAAGAGCTTATTTGAGTTTATCTTATGACATAAGCATTTATGTAACTGTTTGGATAAACTTATGAAAAAAGCTTATAACATGCTCATAAGCTGTTTTCAGCTTATTTCAATAAGCTCATGAGAATAACTTATAGAATAGCTTATGGAGAATTTAAGCACACTACACCCTCTTTAATTTTCATCAATCTTTTTAAGAATTTATTCATTAAGTGCTTATTAAATAAAATCTTATATTATAAGCACTAAAATAAGTTGTATTTTCAAACGGGGCCTAGTACCAAATAATACACACTAACATTTTAAGGACAAAAGATAAATAATAATCGCTTTCAAGGACCAAATTATATGTTAACTATAATAAAAACTTAAGAAATTAGTGAGTTTAAAGAAAAAATATTGTAATATATTTTATCTTTCAATTAAGTATTTTAATAAAAAGAATGATAAAATATAATAAGAGAAGGATATAAGGGAGCCAAAAACAATTTTATATATAATATTGTAAAATATTTTAAAAAATAAGGGGGGCCACGACCACGACCACGACAGTCCATAAAATATAACAATGTGAATTTTATTATAATATCCTTTAGCGCCTCAACTTTAAATTTTAAGCTCGGATTAAAATTGGGTTGTTTTAGTCTGACCCAAATTATAAAAAGGATAGGTTTAGCTAACAAAATGGTGAAAACCCCACATATAGTTGGATTTGTGGATCATTTTTTAAGCCCAAGTGAAATAAATTTGGGCTTTCTTTCCCGGCCCGTTATAGCTTATGGCTTACTTTGAGCCATCAAGTATCGAGCTGGATAACTCGTTTTGACAACTCTATATTTAATATATTTTTAAAAATGGACACTTGCCTAGTTAGGTCGACCTAAATATAACTGATGAAATGAAGGGTTGAGCTTTAAGTTTTGAGTTCAAATAAAACTCAGGCATTTTTAGCTTGGATTATTTTATAAAATGGCGGATTTAAGCTGTAAAAACTTGCTAAAATGGCTTTAAAAAAGTCTTCATAGCAATGAGTTTGAGCATCATTTTAAAAATTTGGGTTGAATTCAAGTTTTTTTTAACCCGACTCGTCATAGTATATAGCTCGCACCTGGCCAGCCATATATAGCTTGGATAGCCCATTTGCAATCTATATATAGTAATGATGTGGGTTAGTGAGTAACATACTAGTTTTATTTTAGTTTAAAATGGAGTTAATATTATTTAAATTATATAATAGGGTTTTCTCAATTTTACTATTAGAATAATTAATACATATTTATTATCATTTTTTTTATGAATTTCTAATATTTTTTATATTTTTTAAATTTCATTTCTTTATTATTAAACATGTGGGTTAACCCTAGTTCAGTTAACTATGGGTTAACATGGCCCGTATACTCACTTCTAAATAGAAAACAATTGTGTATTTTCATAGCAATGTTTACAGATTTATCAATATTGCCTTTACTATGTAAAACCATTGCCAAAATGATAGGCAACACCTTAGAGTTAGGCTGCCACGGACCACTGTTCAATAACCATATTTAAAAGAAAACGCAACAAAATTTTTGCTTCAAGCTACGGTAAGGTACAATTTTAGGTGTTGCAAATAAAAAATGTTGTGGTGATAATTGATAAGCTAATTTTCTACCACTACGAGAATTTTCGTTTTTAGCGACAGTCATGGGCCGCCGCTACACAAGGAAAAACCGTCTCTACAGGTTGCGACTGTGTGGCGATGACGTAGAGACGGCCATGTGGACGTCGATACATAAGTCGTCGTAAATACAATAGCGACGAATAAAGTGAGTCGTCGCTGTGTAGATACGGTCTGGCCGTCGCTGAAGTTGTCTCTAAAAACATGGTCATCGCTAAAAATATTTCTTTTTTTAAAAATATTTTTATCTAGAGACGGTTGTAGTGACGACCACGACCGTCGCTGCAGGTGATCTTTTTTTAAAAAAATTATCATTATTTATTTTATTTAATAATTTATTAATTTATTATTTATTAATTTTAAAATTAATAAAAACAATACTAAAAAAGCATATATATATATAGATAGATAAGAAATATATACACATAATCTGTTAAAAAATAATACAATAAAACCATAATAAAACATAATGAAAAAGAAATCAATGGCGGCGACGACGCTGGGGCTGTGGTGGGGGCGACTCGTCCTCATCATCCACCGGTAGGTCATCCAGGGTGGCATCATAATGGGGGTGCGACTGTGCCTGAGCCTGAGCGTCCAACAACTCCTGCATCTGTCATCAGAGTACGTTCTAACTCGTCCTCCAACGTTGCAGTCTTTGTCATGGCCTACCCGAGACTGCTCCTTTGCTTCATGGACTTCTTGGCGCAACGCCTCCCCAGTAGAATGCCGTAACTCGGACCCATCAGTACTCTCGCCAGGGTGAGCCCAGGACTCCTAAGCCAAGGTGGTCACACCTGGACGAATGTGGAAGGCCAAGTCTCCGGTGCCATAACAACGACCCCTTGTCTTGCCACCCGCAACATCTCTCCAGATCTCCAGCTTGGTGGAGGCATCAGTCATGGAGGTGTCCCCCATCTGTGACTCCACCTCCCTCAGGCGCTCCTTGTAATTTATTTGTTGAGGTAAAAGTAAAATTAGTCATTGGTTATATATTCAATTGCATATAAGCATGTTAAAAGTTTCAGGAGTAGAACCCTCAAAATTTTGTATCGTATCTACCTTTCATAGAAGCATCAAAAGATGTAATCTATTCCCATACTTCTCCAACTACATTGCATGCTAAAAAACGACTTTAGAATAACTTTGCAAAAGAATAAAAGATATGCACTATAAGTAAGGTTTGGTCAAAATACTTTAATTGTGAGAGAAAACATGCTCTTGAGAAAGTGACACCTCATTAAAAGCAAAGGACAACTACTAAGCTCCAACAATTATAAAATAACCATATTAATTTGGAACTCCTTATATACTGTCGTGGTTAAAAATGTTTGTGGTTCGATTTAGATCGATTTTAAGGCAAAAAATCATATGATCCGATCATTGTAGTTTTGTCATTTTATCATCAAATTGGTTTTTTTTTTTTCAAATTTGATCCAATCTAATTGGATTAGATTGGAGCGGTTTTTAGTTTTTTAAAAAGGTAATAAATATTAGATAAAAGTGATAAAAATATGAAATAATATAAACTTATATTTATTAATATAAATATAAAAGAATAACATGAGACATGAAAACCAATTTTTAACTAATTTAAAATTGATACATTTATAAAAATATTAAAGTGTTATTAGATAATAAAATCATAAAAAGTATGTTAGTATAAGTAATTTAATAAATATATTATTGTTTTATAAATAAGATAATATATGTGTATACAAGATCGGTTTGGATTGGTTCTCAACATATATAACATCCGAAAATCAATCTAATCCAATAAAAAGTTGATTTTTGCGATTTTTAATTTTTTTATTTCGATTTAATTCGATATGCGATTTTTTGGTTTGTTTTTTACGGTTTATTTATGTTGGATTAGATTATATTTGAACACCTCTATCCATGTTACAAGATAAGAAGAAAGAAGAAATCCAAGTGCCAAAGTGTTGGTAAAGTACAATTTCTACCTTATAATTATAATAAAGCTTGTTTAATTTCTATAAGAGAGCCACTCTAGAAAACATGTATTGTTGCTTTTTGGAGTATGTTATTAGTTTTGTATTGCAAAGAAAATACACTCTTTTAGTGTTTTGAGAGCTCTTTGTAAACAATGCACTTCATTTGACTGTCAAATGTTTGTTAATCTCCTTAAGCTGATTAATGAGAGTTCGTGTAATTCATAAGCTAATCAATGAAGATTAATGTTGGTTAAAAAGGTGCAGATCGTTATTGCTAAAGCATGCAATGACTTGAGAAAAGAATAGCCGTTGTTATTGTAAAATTGAGAAAGTAGAAGTAAACGTAAAAGAACGCATGTTGCAAATAAACTTGTTTGGAAAATCTTAGTAAGGCAGAGACTCACTGTATACTTTGCATTTATTTTTTACTTGCTTCCTCATGCGTGATTTTTCATAATAACTTGATTTTAAACAAAAATTAATTTCTTGAAAACTCGTGCTTAAACTATATTTTCTTCACAATAATATAATTATAATTTAAATAAGGATTCTTAAAAGTTTCGTTAAATTCTATATTGATATTATATATCAAGAGCATACGTTATCGATTTTGTGCATGCCTTTCTTTTACAACTTGAGTCTATTATATTATCATCTAAAAAAAAACTTGAGTCTATTATATTTAATTTATATAAAAGTGCTTCTAGAGAAAATGTAACATATATTCTTATTGGTTATTTATTAACTATGCAACTTTTTTTTTATCTTTTATTATCTATGCACTGTTACATACTTAAGTATTCAAATTACATTTAATCTGTATCTTATATCTTATATATATAGGTGATTCATTTTCAAATATATTTTTATTTATTTGAGTTAACTTGTTGTCTCATATTTTCTTTATTATTTACAAAATTATTCTAGAACATATTAAAATATTTATTTAGTTAGCATATATTAAAAGTAATTAAATTTATTAAGGTTTATGTAAATATTTAGCTAATGAAATTGATTGTTGATTCGTATTTTCTTTCTTTATTTATAAAATTAAAGTAAAAAAATATTAATTTTAAATATTTATATAATTAACTTATATTAAAAATCTAAACTAATTTGTATTCAGTAATTTAAAAAGAATTATTAATTAAATATATGATTATTTCTAGGAGTATATATACGAGGAAGTTTTTATACCAATTTATGCATCAATGCCTTATTATGTCTAATCCCATTCCATGAAATAATTAAATTTTGAGTAAACCCTCAAAATGATCCCTGAAAGATATATGGTCGGTCACATTAGTCCCTGAAAGATAGTAAATTGCAAAATAGTTCATGAGAAATAGTTACGTCTGTCAATAACGTCCTTTTGTTAAGTCCTCACTGTTAAAGTCAACAAAACTACACACATGGCAAAAAAATTGACATGTCATGTCTGATGTGGCATTGTAGGAACTAAAATGAAAGTTTTACAATTATTTGAAGTGTATGTTAATTAGGGACTAAACTGAATAGTTACATTATTCCCAACGTATTTCTTCTTCCCCTACCTCTCTCTCCACCATTATCACCTTCCACAAATTTTTGAAACCCTAAAAACCTCTAACAGGAAGAAACATGCGATGATGGGAGGGGAGACTGAGCATCCTCAATCTCAAACACATAGGAGAAACAACAATGGAAGCTGGAGTACGTTCTCACCATTAATGGGTAATGTTGCTCGTTTGTGCCATTGCGGTTTGAAGGCGGTTGCAAGGACCTAAAAAACGTAGAGAAATCCAGGGAGGGCATTTTATAGTTGTCCTCTGCCAAATGTAATGGTACCTTAATGGGATTTAGGTTGTGTGTTCATGAAGCTCGTTTGTGTACTGACATATGCCTTTGATTTTTTTTAAATTCCAGGATCACTCCCAAAACTGTAGTTACTTTTGTTGGATTAATGAAGTGGTTGAGGATTCTGCAGTATATGGGGATAACATTGAAGTGTGGATGAAAACTCAACTCACAATGAAGATTGATAGTTCAATGGATGAAGTTAGATTAGTCAGGAAATGTGTAATAGGAATGGGATGTATCATGTTTGTCATGTGTTTCTTGCTATTGATTCTATTGGTTCATTAAGTAGTGTAGGCTATGTTAAGTACTTTGTAAGTTTTTATGGTGCAAACTCAATTCTGGGAGTGTATTAAAGACCATACCTTTGATTAATGAAATTCTTGAAGAAATTGATGAAAAGTTGTTTGAAGTTATTTTTCCCTATTTGTGTACTCATTTGTATATTTACTTTAAATGTAAATGTTACCTGAATTGTATGAGATGGATTAAACAACAAAACCATAGACATAATTCAATCAACACTGTTGAAATGACCAAAACTTAAACCAAGCTAATGCATTATCAATGTCTAAAGTAATTCAACCATATCCAAAATAAAAGCATAGTGTGTTAACAATACCACAAAAGCAAAACATGAGAAGGCACCTTTAAGTGCTACATTGTCAATTACTATTGAATCTAAATTTAGGAAATTGTAATTTTTTTTTATAAAAGCTCAAAATGTTGTTGTCTTCTTCAAATTTCCGGTGCATCACATATGCTTTGAACTTTGTCACTTAGGCTGTGTTGGTGGCCCTCTTGGTGTAGGGATGAATTTCATTGGCTGTTGTCTACTGCCTTGGCTTGATGCCTGAACTGTTCCTTGTGATGGTTGTAGTGGCTCTGGTGGTGTTGAGGAAATTGTCATTGAATTATGAGGTGTTGGTTGTGGGGGTACAACAGATCCAGCAGAAGGAGGTCTCAGAGTACTCATTTTATTCCTAAATACAGTTTTAGTCACTAGCCCTGGAGGTCTATATGGTGGATTTTTTGAAGTAATCCCTTTGCTTGGTGGTCTAACACCAGTACTCCCTCCTATGATATTTGGTGCTGCAAAAATCTGCAGATATAATTACCAATCATTAAGTTTAAAATTAAGTAAACTAAACTCAATAAAAAAAGGATCACTATCAGTTGAAGATGTGCAGATCAAACAATTACCTGAACTTGTGGAGTGGCTTCAGGTATAAGAGTGCCTGGAATAGGTGTGGCTGCATTAATAGTATTGCCTTCAGTAGCAGAAGAGGTTTCACCTTGCAATCCAGCATTCATAAATTAATATGGACATTTGGAATGAGGATTTAAAAATGTAAAAAACTAATACCACTGTAGTTGGTGGTCGTGATTCCTGAGGATCAGAACTTGAAACCCTTTGACTGAGATCAACTTCATCTTGCTCTATTTGTTGATTATCATAGACGGTGGAGCCATTTTTTTGGTTTTTGAGGCACTCCAACATTAGTACAAGTCCTGTTATTATGGTTACTCAACCCACATCTGGAACAAATTACATTAGCATATGTCCTTTTCAGCTTGTTGCCACTCACTGGTTCCTCATTACCATCCCTCCTTCTTTGCTTTTTAGGCCTTCCAACTAATCTCTTAATTATTGGTGGAACAGGTGGGTTGTAGTTAGTTTTCTCCCAAAATTGTTGGCTTTCTGTTGGTTGTACAAAGTGCTCATGTGGCTTTTTAAGCCCTTATGGTGAGCCAAGAATGGCAATAGTCTTCTGGTCTCTGGTTTTTGTATGCAATTGCTGCAATTGCATGATGGCATGGCATTCCAGTAAGTTGCCAGAATCTGCAGGTGCAAGTATGCTTGCCCAAATCTACATCCACCCTACCTTGAAATGACTGAACCTCAAATCTAGTCCCTTCACCATCCCCAGACCAAATTGGTGTCCACATATTGCTTTCCTTTTTTTCTCAATTTCAAGTCTGCTCTGCTGCATGGGAGGCAATCTTCCATGGTATCCAGCCAGCTTCATTTTATGATTGGCCATGCTTTTCATTATATAGCATCTTACTTCCTCTGCCATTGTTAGAATTGGTAGCCCCCTGAACTTTAAAATTTTGGCATTAAAGACCTCACAATTGTTGTTTGTGATGTTGTCACATTTTGGCCACTCATTAAAAAATGCTTTAGTCCATGATTGTAGGGGAAATTTGTTCAGGTAGGCCCATAGTTTGTCATTCTTCATCATCAGTCTTTCCATATCTATTATCTATTATATATATTAAAGTTGAGTCGCGGATTATAGTGTTGCCACTTCTATTCTATTTTTGCCACATCAACATTTTATCTTAGTTGGCACCATCTCAAGTTCTCAACCCTTGAACTTCCTAATCTTCTAATTCTCATACACAAATGGTTCATTCACTTACATTCCTTTTACCATCATTAAAATACTTTTAGTATTTTGAAATGATTAATTTCACACGAATTCACTCATATTTTTCTTTTTATCATTAAAATCCATTTAATATTTTAAAATATTATAATTCAACAAAAAACACAATATTTTCTATCAAATATAATTCTTATTAAATTTCATATAAAAAATTAAACATAAAAATTATATATTTAATATTTCAAATGTTTTCACATGTACATTATTTTTACCATGCTAAGATTTTATCTTAATTGACACCACCTCAATATCCCAACCTTTTTTATCATTAGAATCCTTTTAATATTTTAACAAATTATTAATAATCAAATTTGACAAATATATTTTTTCCACTTACATTATCTCAAACCCATATTTTCTATAAAATTAATTTTTATTCAATTTAAAAACAAAGCTTAATTTCTATTACATTTATACGTGATATGTTTAATATTTTACATTTATACTTAAATTCTTTCAATTTCTTAATCTTCTAATTCTCGTACTCAAACGGATCATCCATCCATACTCATTTGATCATCATTAAAGTACCTTTAATATCTTAAAATGGTTATTTCAATATGGATTCACTCTTTTTTCCCTTTTTATCATTAAAATCTTTTTAATATTTTAACATATTATTGATTAACCAAAATTGATAAATATCTTTTTTCTCACTTACATCATCTCAAACTCATATTTTCTATAAAATATAATTTGTATTCAATTTAAAATCAAACCTTAAATTCTATTACATTTATACTTAATATATTTATATTTGTAATTTGAGTTAGAAAATTTTATAAAATTATTTTTCCTTCGCGCAACGCGCAGGTCAACATCTAGTTTGCATTAAATGGAGGAACAATAGTGGACTTGGCACACTGCCATACATCACCTCTCATTTCCAAATCCTTCCATTGCTTAGTAAAATTCTTCCACAGATGCATAACACAAAATCTATGTAGCACTCCAGACATCACTTCCTGCATTGCTGGGATAAGCCCCTGCAATCACAAAAATAATAGTTAAAACAATCAAAACAGACAGTCCCTAAAAGAGTTCATTAAACATCAAAGTAGTCCATAGTTTTCACAATAATGATATCAAATTAGTCCCTAAAAACATTAATTAAATCACTTACCTTCTGCATGTCCAACATGAAGTTCCACCCATGTCGTTGGTAGTCACCAATATCCTGGTGCAGCAGAGTGAGGAACCACTTCCAGTTATCCTCGTTCTCCACATCCATTATTGCATATGTCAATGGAAAAATATGCATGTTTGCATCCTGTGAAATTGCAGCCAAAATTTGTCCACCAAAATAACCTTTCAGAAAAGCTCCATCTAGACCAATGAATGGTCTACAACCAGCCAAGAAACCCCTCTTACATCCCTCTAGGTAGACATAAAACCTCTGAAACTGTGGTGGTCCTTCGGGCATGGGTATGACATCCATTTTCACATTGGATCCGGGATTCCTTCTCATTAATTCATGAGCATAATCCCATAATTTGGCATATTGTGCAGCTTCATCACCCTCCACAAGCTTCCTAGCTTCCCTCATGCTTCTAAAGATTTTGGAATCATTTAAATGGACTCCAAATTCTTGCTTCATATAATTAAAAGCTTCCAAATGTGTAAGTGTGGGCTATGTTCTCAACTTTTCCTCCAGCTTCTTCATAACCCACTTTGTGTTAGCAACAATGTTTCTGAAACCCCTTGCACAAGTATGGTCTTAGTTGAATGTCTTAACTCGAAAGCTTTTAGTAACACTAGAAAATGCACAGAAAATAGTCCAAGGGCACCCCTGAACCTTGCATTTTTCCTTAGCTCTCACCTTATTATTCTTCACCCATTTAATCTCTCTGCGAAGGTGAATAGTGTAGTCCCTCACAGCTTTCTTGAATGTCTCCAATGTTGCAAACTCCATTCCAATCTCCAAGCTCACATGTCCAAAGCTGAGGCCCTCATTAAACTGTGGAAATACAGGTGATAAGTGAAAATTAGTTGATAAATTAGAGTACTTTTTAGTTCACTTATCAAGGATAAAATGGTAATTTTGCCCCATTTTAATCCCTTTTTATTAAATATTAGAGAAATTGTATTTATTAATCTAAGATTTGAATTTGATGCTATTTTGATAGAAATATTGCTGATTTTTGCAGAATATTGAAAATATTTGAATTAAGGGATAGATAACAATAAATGAGGGAGATATCTGCAAGATTTGAGATTGATTGAAGACATTTAATAAAGATTTGAAGAAGATTTAAGGCAATTAATGAGGAGATCACTGTCAATCAATCAAGGATTCTGCAGACAAGCTTCCCAAATAAATCAAGATTGCTCAATAAATGCAAGAATTTTATCAAGAAAAGGGAAACAAGGAAAGACAAATCTGCCAAAACCAGTCTCGGGGAGAGATCAAGATTAAAAAGAGAAAGTTGGAGCTGCAGGACGCTACCTGCGCTACAGCGCAGGGTGAAGCGCAGACTCTCTGGAAGTTGCGCTCCATCCTGCGCTGTAGCGCATCCTGGAGCGCAGGTCACGCTGATTTGCTCCCTATTGCCGTTTTTAGATAGATTTCTCCCCAATTTCCTTTGTCTTTCCTTAGTCTATAAATAGGAACCTCTTGCACTAAATCCAGTGTGCACGATTATTGTAATTCAATCTTATTTCAGTGATAATGCACCAGAGCTAAGTTTAGAGTAGGAGAGGAGGAGTGCTTCACAAGGATTGAAGATGGTGACAACATCTTCGGTGGTTTGTATGGCTACCTCGTGTAGTTAACTCTCCATTAGGATTGAATGTAATCGATTCCATTCCCAAGTGTATGTTGAACTCTATCTATTTATTTATGCAGTTCCCTAATTATAGTGCTGGTAATCTCGTTCTGTACTTTATTCCTAACTTCCGCGCTTGCGCCGGAGTTATAGGCTAGTTTGTAATTAACGTTACGACTAGGATTGAGTTTGGGGGAGCCTAGACATAGGAAACTCAACCTCTGAGTGAATGAGAATACTCGGTTAACCACTGACTAAACCATGGGTGTTACTAATGATTGATGGGTAGTGTGAGTACCATAATGAAGGGCATCTAAACATTAAGCTTGGTATTAATAAACCGATAACAAAGGTGAGTTGATTGTCAATCCAGGATTCGACGCAAGGATGTGTCCAATGAGTGATGGGTAGTGACAGTACTCTAATGAAGATGTGTCTGTAGCTTTAGGCCTCGTTTATCAACTAATTCTTTTACAAACGGAATAAAAGAGAGCAAAATAAGTCGAGGGTAAGTCTGTCGCTTAGGAGAGCCCGCATGGATTACCTTTGAGTGTGAGGGGCGCATGGTAACTCGGGGTCATTAGCAATAAAGTTTGTCTACAACGTTATAGTTCAAAGCCTATAAATAGTAGGTAGTCTCGACATACATGAGGGGTGGATGAGATGAAGTTCAATCCTAATCCAAGTAAAGTGTCTCTAACTCTTCCTTTCTAATTCCATTGATTATTATTTTACTATTTACAATTTCTGCAATAATACTCTTAAAACCGTTGTTTTCCCTTGATAATTAGATCACAGTCTACGTAAATTGACTGTTCCTTGTGGATACGATACTCTTCTTACTATTATACTACTGAATTTTTGGTTCGCTTTCCAGAAACCCATCAAGTATTTTTGGCGCCGTTGCCGGGGAGCGGTTTCCAATTCGTGTAGAACTTGGAGGTCTAATTATCAAGAATATCTATCTTAGGATTTCTTTTATTTATTATTCTTATTATTTTAGGAAATTGTATTATTTAGGAAATTTATACTTTATTTTTTATATATATACTATTATTTTTTTTTGATTATTTTCTTTTTATAAAAAAAGTTATTTTGTTCCTCTTTCCTGAGCTAACATTTGTTTGAGCTTCTTGAATTGTGAAAGACAGGTGTCTCAAGAGCAATTGAGAGAAGTGACCAAATAGGGAGAGAAAAAGGGCAAGGAGACAAATTCAAGACTCTCCATAATTTAGGAAATGTGTATTATTTTTTGGAAATTTATAGTTTTTCTATTTTTTTTAATTTTTCTTCCACACTTACCTTTTTTTAAGTTTCTTGTTTATGTTTTTGAGAGGCCATGTGTCCCCCAATCAATTACAACTTGAAGCAGAAATAGGAAGGACATCAAGGAAGAACAATAGTAGAAACAAGGAAAAGAGACAGGGGAGAAGTCGAGAAGAAAACAAAATTATTTTATTTTTAATTGTTTTATTTTAATTATTTTCTTTAAAAAAATATATTATTATTTATTATTAATTTTTTTTAAAAATATTTAAAATTTTTAAATTTTTTTTTAAAAAAAATATATTATTGTTTTTTATTTTGTTCTTCTCTTTGTTCGAGCTTCTTGATTATTTATCTTGAGGAAACAGGTAACAGAAAAAAAGGGCAGAGCTCAAGGAGACAATTTCAACACTCTCTGATCACCCAAGAAGAGGAAGGGACAAGCTCAATGAGACAATCTCAACACTCTCTGTTCAACCACCCCAAGTGAAGTAAATGTCACATGGCTTTTGGATGGCAAAATTCACCAAAAAGACTCTTGGGAGACTATATTATGCCTCAAGGGCTACGTTATCACTCAAGTATTGCCATTCCAAGTACTGCAAAAGTTGTGGAGTTCCAAGCATCACACCTTCAACTTGTTGAAGATCACCAGTTCTCAGGCCTAGAACATGAAAATCCAAATGATCATCTTTTTACATTATTTAAATAGATTGAAACTATGGGTTTTGCTGAAGAGGACAAAGAGGTTGCATACTTACGTTTATTTCCTTTTTCTCTTACAGGAAAAGCACAAGATTGGTTAAGGTCACACCCCAGCCAAAGTCTGACCAATTGGAACATGGTAGAAGAAATTTTTTTAAGGAGATTCTTTCGCAGGCCATGTTACATTCAAGCCAAGGCAGACATTCCTTCGTTCAAGTAGGAACAAAAATATTTCTCCCATTCACCGATTCAAGGTAACTTCTCTAATTACAGTAATTATTCTAACAATCTTTCGCAGGATTAGGGAAATTACCAGAATCAAAATTTTGGGCGGCAACAAGATGCTATTTCATCCCATAAGCAAACTCTTAAAGATGAACTCAGGGAAGAAAATAAGAGTTTGAAGCAGTCATTAGAAGCACTCCAACAGTAGCTAGACAGACTTTCTCAGCCACTGCAACCAGTTCACTCTTATCCTGGTCAGTCTCCACAATTAATTTGTGATTTTTGCGGAGGTAACCATCTCAATGGTCACTCATCTTATCCGGACATTCAAGAAGAGGAAACTGAAGCAATACAAGAAAGAGAAATTGAAGAAAAGAATTCAGAGGAAGCTGCTAAAGAAAATAAGAAGAAGAAAAAGAAGAGTTCACACATGCACTGCAAGACAGGGAATTACCATATCCAAAGAATCCCTCCATGAAAGATATGAACATGATATTTACAGCCTTCATAGAGAGTAACAAAATAGTGCAACTCAACATCCCAACGTTGGAGGCCATGGAGCAACTCATGTTGGAACTGCTGAACAAGAAAAGAGAGTCTCCTAATGCAACAATTGAAGAGATAGCAAAAGCAATAGCCAACCAACAGTCAGAACAGAGCTCAACAAACACTCAACCCAACCATGTAGAATTTTGTCCCACCATAATCGTTAAATTAACAGGGGAGGAAATCAATGATGATCTGGCTGATGAAGAGGAGGGATCTGAAGAAACACAAGAAGGTGCAGCAGAAGTAGAAGAAGAAGATGGAGAGGATAAAACAGAAAAGATGGTGCTTGAAGAAGAGACTGACTGTGAAAGGGAGAAAGAGAACAACACATATGATGGTGTACATGATCAAGAAAAGAGAAAAAAAGTGAACAGAGAGACGGTGAAGCAAAGCCCGAGGAAGGAAGGAAAATGATTTCAAGAACAAAGACCTTGCCTTATCCAACCATTCCTCTAAAAGAAGATCAAGAAAGGCATGGTGCAAGTGATAAACCTTCCAGACCTAACAAAAGAAAGGCCTGCAATCACACTGACCAGGACAGGCAAAGAGAAGAAAATTAAAGCTAGAATTAAATTCAAAGCCTAGAGCCAGATTGAAGATCAAGTGGTCAGGTGTGTTTCATATCAAAGAATCCCCCGAAGCAAGGAAATTGAGATAAATCATTTGTGAATCATTCAAGCTTCAGGAGAAGAAGACTCATGCACATCAAAGCAAGAAAATAAAGAAAAGCACAGATTGCTCCAAGGCAAGATTATAGGGAGGTTTACAGGCCAGAAAAAGGAAGGGTGCAGCTCACAAGCTCACTAAAATATTTCAGTTTCAGCCACCTTGAGACAACAGGCGTCGAGCTATCAGACGTTAGACAAGCGCTTTCTGGGAGGCAACCCGGAGATTTTTAAAGTCTTTAATTAATTTCAGTTTTGTTTTAATTAGGATTTTTCAATTTTTTTAGGATTTAGGAAATTTTCAAAATTGATGGGAATACGTTTGTGGAAAATAAATTTTTTGAAAAAAATAGGAAGTAGCAAAAAACGTGACTAAAAATTGTAAAATTGCATTCTGTTTTCTGCGTTGTAGCGCAGGTAAAGCGCAGAAATGCAATTTTAGTGATTGTATTCTGCGCTTCACTTGCGCTGTAGCGCAGGATACGAAATTTAAAAAAAAATCTTCTATTTTCTCATGTATTGTTTCTCTACTTCCTAAGCTCTTTTTTTCACTCTTTCCACTCACAAACTTCCATCAATTTTGAAACTTTCAGTTATGTTTTCTTTAATTTTTACCAATTGAAATCTCCATTTAGTCTATTTTTATGATTTGCACTTTAAGGTAGCAACCTTAGGATTGAGAATATTATTGATTATTGCTATCTTGAATGTGATTTTGGTTGTGTGAAACATGAAGAACAATTTGTTGAATTGAAATGCTCTTTGTTTTGTGAGTTATTAAATTTGAAAGTGTTATGCTCTCACTTTCCATGAATTGATTGAATGCTTGCAAAACAAATGAGTATGATTGTTTTTAGGAAGTCATTACCAAGTGCACTGAACTTTTGTTGTGAAAATATTAATTCATTGAATTATGTATGTAAATTGGTTAATGATGGCTTCCATGTTCTTCATGAATTGCACAGACTTCTGCAAAGTATAAAAACCAGTTGCCCTCAAACCAATTAGGAGTACTAGACCCATACCCAAGCATGCTGCTTGAAGAGTTTCGGACATTCTTGCAGTGGCCTGGGGACAGGCCTATTTTCCCAGGGGGATGGAGCAGCAGTAGGACAAGAACTCACAGGATACATAGGATGAAGATTGATACTGGTGTTTTCTTTCTTTTAGCTTTTCTTTTATTTTCTACTATTTTTTCTATTAATTGGGATTTTTTGTTTTGTATTTCATATTTTTTAAAATTTTTAGAATTTTTTAAAAATTTTAGGACCTTAGGAAATTAGGAATCAAGGTAACTTTTTCAAATTCTCTGTAATTAAGTAAGTTTAACTAACTAGACTAGGAAAGATGATAGGATTTTGTGATTAATTCCATAATCAGTTAGGATTAGGGTACTTCTCAAGAGAACCTATCAGGATAGTTAATTAAAATCATTAAGTGCTTTATTAAGGAATTTTAGCCAGTAACCGGTGAGATGAGAGCCCAGACACTGAAATTGAGAGCTTTTCACCGCTGCTTGTCAACCGTTATTGCTTGAGTTTCTGAATTTTTGCTTGCTTGAAGAAGATATGGAAGTGACAAAGGCATATTTTTTTATTATAATATTTTGCTCAGTGCCAAATAGCAAACCCTGATTAAATGTTTCCATTTATTGACTGCCTATTTGAGCTTGAATATTTCCTTGATGCACCCTAACCATATTCATTGAATGTAACCTGTCCCTTAACACTTGGGATAGAGAGCAAGGTGCACCACAACAATATGGGACAAGAGGTTGGTGAAGTGAAAAGTCACAGATAGTCAAGAAAAGGCACAAGAAAATCACAAAGAAGAATACTCCCCCATAAATAAATTATCTATGTTATTTTTTATGATTCAAAAAAAAGAAAAGAAAAGAAAAGAAAAGAAAAGAAAAAAAGAAAAAAAAATTCTGCACAAAAGTGTGGAAATTGAATAAGTTGGGGGGAGAATTTCTTCAAACAATGAGGCCAAGCTGAAAAAGGGTGACCATTCAAGAATGACCAGGTGAATTGAGAGAAGTCCCAAGCACAATCACAAGATTTTCTGTATTCAAAGTGTTCCTTGAATATCCAGAAAAACCATGATTTCTTGATAGCCCAGCCTCATTACAACCTATGAAAGACCTTTTGATTCATATTAACTGCTTGCAGGTTCAGATCTTGGAAACGACTATCAATTCTAGTTGATCAACAGTGGTGAATAAGATTGAGGGAAACACTACCCGTGAGAATGAGAGATTTCCTTGGTTTATCACTTACTGCTTTAATTGCTATTATTGAGAAGTTTGATTGATGTTTGTATTTCTATTCTAATTGATGATTGGTAACATCCCTTGATCCTGAGTTTTTCTTGTGTTTGGAAAGTGACTGCTACTTAGGAAGGAGTTGAGGAATAGTTCCTTGAATTTGTTTTAATTGTTAGAAATACACTAGGAATAGAATTGATTTTGATTGCAAAGAGGTCTCTTGCTTGAGGACAATCAATAAGTTAAGTTGGGGGAATTTTGATAAGTGAAAATTAGTTGATAAATTAGAGTACTTTTTAGTTCACTTATCAAGGATAAAATGGTAATTTTGCCCCAGTTTAATCCCTTTTTATTAAATATTAGAGAAATTGTATTTATTAATCTAAGATTTGAATTTGATGTTATTTTGATAGAAATATTACTGATTTTTGCAGGATATTGCAAAGATTTGATTTGAGGGATAAATAACATTAAATGAGGGAGATATCTGCAAGATTTGAGATTGATTGAATACATTTATTAAAGATTTGAAGAAGATTTAAGGCAACTAATGAGGAGATCATTGTCAATCAATCAAGGATTCTGCAGACAAGCTTCCCAAATAAATCAAGATTGCTCAATAAATGCAAGGATTTTATCAAGAAAAGGGAAACAAGGAAAGACAAATCTGCCAAAACCAGTCTCGGGGAGAGATCAAGATTAAAAAGAGAAAGTTGGAGCTGCAGGACGCTACCTGCGCTTCACCTGCTGATGTGAATCCAATCGGGTAAAATTTGAAAAAAATGGTGACATGGTTTTTAATGAAGTTTTCTTTCATTTCTTATTTTAAATAAATGGCTGAATCAAATTCATCACATGGGGTGGTCAATTAAAGGATTATGAAGGCTGAATTATGGTTCAAGAGACAAGGGAGGTTGCAAAATAATTTAACATTCAAGAGCTGTTACAACACTTGAAGAGAGGCGACTAGCATTCAACATGGGGGGTTACAAATTGATGGAGCCACCAAAACTTAATTTTGGGGCTGTTATGTCTAACAATTGGAGCAGCCACTTCATGGCTGAATCAAGGCCTATTATTCTTTTGTTGGTTGTTACAAAATCCATGTTAAATGTGCGGCCACATGTGGAAGATTGTAGGCTGAATTTTTTTAGTTTTATTTCCTAAGTTTATTTGCTATTAGTAGGATTAAATGAGGCTACACGGGTAGTTATAGGCTGATTAGTTTAATTGTTGGTAGTTATGTTTCTAAATTTTAATAGAATTCTTAGGAGAATTAAGTGGCTGAATGTGAAAAGCCATGCAAGGATTGTAGGCACATTTAAAAGGGGCGCATCATTCATGCAGAATTTTACAAGACAAGTTTGAATCAGAATTTTTATTTCATATTGGAGAGTGTTTCTCTAATTTTCTTGTTAATTCAAGAATCGAGTTTTATCAAAGGTCCTTCATCCCTTTGTGTGTATAACTCTTAGGCTTATCTTCCATCCTTGGAAGTGTGGCGTCTTTCAATTTCCATTCCATCTTCTTACCTTTTTCCATTTTCTTGTTTAAACCATTTTCCAAATTTCCTAATTATGAGCATTCCAACCTAGATAGATCCGTAAAACGAATCCACCCCCCTTGGATTCTCGTCATTTGGTATCAAAGCTTCGGCTCTAGGTTTGGAATGGCGATGGAAATTTACTATACAAGGTGTTTAATCGAAGGCCACAAATGTTTAGTTGCATATGATTACAGAAGCGACAACAATGTTGTGAGTCAAAGATTGGTAGAGAAACTCCATCTACCAACGAGTTTTCATCCGAATCAAGCGTGGATCACATTCACTGTGGGGCAGTGTGAGAAAGAAGTATTATGTGATATCGCTCCCATGGACTCTTGTCATCTTCTTTTAGGATGGCCATGGCTTCGTTATAAAACACTCAATCTTGGTGAACGCTCGCTTTCTTTGAGGCATGAGGGACGTAAGATTAAGTTGAAATTTCTGACACCAAGTCGAGCCAGTGAGTATCAATGTAAGTTGGAGGAGAAAATAGAAAAAGAAAGGAGAGAAAAAGAAGCAAGAGAGAGTGAAGAGAAAATGAGAGAAAAAAAAAGAAAAAGAAAGATAAGAAAAACGACGAGAAGAAATAGAAAAAGAACTAGAGAAAAAGATCGAGGAAATTTTATTAGTTAATGATTTTTCTTCTACTGTTTGTGATGTTAATTTACAGGAACAAGAGGATGGTCATGTGAATGAAATACACCAACTCCCATGTTTGAAGAGGAAGCTTGTTGATATTGTTCCTAGTGCTCCATTATACGTTCAGCCCACTATTGAAAGCAAAACTCATGAGGATATCAAAGACAAACACATGTGGTCTTTTGATTTTGAAGCTGAATTACATTTGTTTAACAAAGAAACTTTGCAGATTTGTTTGACAAGAATAATTGCCCACGATCATGATGTTTGGGTTTGGAAATCAAAAAGGAAGATTTCTTTGATGCATCAGGAAGGAAAAACCAAATCTGAATTTTTAAAAGTTGTGTTTGATCCAGGAGGAAGCTTGAGTTTATGCAGTAGTTAGTGATTTAAATTAAGCAAATAAAACTTTAAGATTCGGGACGAATCTTTTCGAAGAAGGAGGGTATGATGTGAATCCAACCGGGTAAAATTTAGAAAAGATGGTGACATGGTTTTTAATGAAGTTTTCTTTCATTTCTTATTTTAAATAAATGGCTGAATCAAATTCATCACATGGGGCGGCCAATTAAAGGATTATGAAGGCTGAATTATGGTTCAAGAGACAAGGGAGGTTACAAAATAATTTAGCATTCAAGAGCTGTTACAACACTTGAAGAGAGGCGGCTAGCATTCAACATGGGGGGTTACAAATTGATGGAGCCACCAACACTTAATTTTGGGGCTGTTATGTCTAGCAATTGGAGCAGCCGCTTCATGGATGAATTAAGGCCTATTATTCTTTTGTTGGTTGTTACAAAATCCATGTTAAATGTGCGGCCACATGTGGAAGATTGTAGGCTGATTTTTTTTTGTTTTATTTCCTAAATTTATTTTCTATTAGCAGGATTAAATGGGGCTACATGGGTAGTTATAGGCTGATTAGTTTAATTGTTGGTAGTTATGTTTCTAAATTTTAATAGAATTCTTAGGAGAATTAAGTGGCTGAATGTGAAAAGCCATGCAAGAATTGTAGGAACCTTTAAAAGGGGCGCATCATGCATGCAGAATTTTACAAGACAAGTTTGAATCAGAATTTTTATTTCATATTGGAGAGTGTTTCTCTAATTTTCTTATTAATTCAAGAATCAAGTTTTATCAAAGATCCTTCATCCCTTTGTGTGTATAAGGATTATCTTCCATTCTTGGAAGTGTGACGTCTTTCAATTTTCATTCCATCTTCTTACCTTTTTCCATTTTCTTGTTTAAACCATTTTCCAAATTTCCTAATTATTAGCATTCCAACCTAGATAGATCCGTAAAACAAATCCACCCCCTTTGGATTCTCGTCACCTGCGCTACAACGCAGGGTGAAGCGCAAACTCTCTGGAAGTTGCGCTCCATCCTGCGCTGTAGCGCAGCCTGGAGCGCAGGTCACGCTGGTTTGGTCCCTGTTGCCGTTTTTAGATAGATTTCTCCCCAATTTCCTTTGTCTTTCCTTAGTCTATAAATAGGAACCTCTTGCACCAAATCCGGTGTGCACGATTATTGTAATTCGGTCTTATTTCAGTGATAATGCACCAGAGCTGAGTTTAGAGTAGGAGAGGAGGAGCGCTTCACTAGGATTGAAGATGGTGACAGCATCTTCGGTGGTTTGTATGGCTACCTTGTGTAGTTAACTCTCCATTAGGATTGAATGTAATCGATTCCATTCCCAAGTGTATGCTGAACTCTATCTATTTATTTATGCAGTTCCCTAATTATAGTGTTGGTAATCTCGTTCTGTGCTTTATTCCTAACTTCCGCGCTTGCGCCGAAGTTATAGGCTAGTTTGTAATTAACGTTACGACTAGGATTGAGTTTGGGGGAGCCTAGACATAGGAAACTCAATCTCTGAGTGAATGAGAATACTCGGTTAACCACTAACTAAACCATGGGTGTTACTAATGATTGATGGGTAGTGTGAGTACCATAATGAAGGACATCTAAACATTAAACTTGGTATTAATAAACCGATAGCAAAGGTTAGTTGATTGTCAATCCAGGATTCGATGCAAGGATGTGTCTAATGAGTGATGGGTAGTGACAGAACTGTAATGAAGATGTGTATGTAGCTTTAGGCCTCGTTTATCAATTAATTCTTTTACAAACAGAATAAAAGAGAGCAAAATAAGCCGAGGGTAAGTCTGTCGCTTGGGAGAGCCCGCATGGATTACCTTTGAGTGTGAGGGGCGCCTGGTAACTCGGGGTCATTAGCAATAAAGTTTGTCTACAACGTTATAGTTCAAAGCCTATAAATAGTAGGTAGTCTCGACATACATGAGGGGTGCGATGAGATGAAGTTCAATCCTAATCCAAGTAAAGTGTCTCTAACTCTTCCTTTCTAATTCCATTGATTATTATTTTACTATTTACAATTTCCGCAATAATACTCTTAAAACCGTTGTTTTCCCTTGATAATTAGATCACAGTCTACGTAAATTGACCGTTCCCTGTGGATACGATACTCTTCTTACTATTATACTACTGGATTTTTGGTTCGCTTGCCAGAAACCCATCAACAGGCCTCATTATTTCAGGCTCCTCATCATCGGATGATACTGGTGTCTTTAATTCCTCAGACTAATAACTGTTCCTCTCATCATCACTAGCCAAATCCTGAGGTTCAGGACCAACTAGGGGTTCATTTGACATTCCCTGAGTATAAGTATCCCTATGGCTAACATTACCACCTTGTACACTCTCTTCACGTTCAAAAACGACATCTTCATCCATGTGTTTAGGCTTTTCAATCTCCTGTCAACAACCTCATTTTCCTCCCTAGGTCTAACTTGGGGTTCAGCTCTGATTAAAGTCCCTACATTCCCACTGCCAGAAGCACATGCCTTTCCTTTCCTCTTCCTACTAGCAGGAGACTTCATTCTTTTATTAGAACCAACTGCAATTCCCTTCCCCTTGACAAGTTTTTTGTATTCTTCATCACACTTTTCTTCTTCACCACACTACCATCTTCGTCACTGAACACATGGAGATGGTTTATATGCACTATCCTCATCACTCTCATAATCATCACTGTCATCACTCATCTCAGGGATAGGTGAACCTAATGGTGTGTGCAGAGGTGAAGCCACATGTGGGGCTGGGGGTTTGCTCAATGTTGGTGTCTGTTCAATTGGGTGGATAAAAAATATCTCAATCTCCCCTTGATTTTTCCTTGCTGCATTACACATATTAACCACGTGAGCATCCTTCTCTAATTCCCTCAATCCAACCTCTAAGTCTCTCCCAGACTTTAACCAATACATTTTCTCAAACCTTGGATAATGATGTTCCTTGCACAAAGCCTCCACAGAGAACCTGTTAATGGTGTCTATATCTATACCTTCCCATACACACATTTCCCCACCAACATACTTCAACACTCCTTTTTCTCTTAACATGGAACCTCTATGATGTAGAATGAGTGTGATTCTTTCTATTGTCATCTACAAAAAGTCATAAATTTAGCACTTAGACAGAAATAAACTTGGGCATGTGAGATTCTGAATAAGGGTATGAAATGCCATGCAAAAATTTCTATAATACGGTAACATTATACTTAAAAAACACAACGGGACCACACTAAAGGAACACAGTTTTATGCTTTCTAGATTCAGGGGACCACATTTGGGTTTCATGCATTCCAAATCATATACAAACAAAAACCACCATTCATTTCAACAAATCTCACATTTGCACAACAAACAAACAAATATCGGACATGGGGTTACACTCATAATTTTTTCACGAACAAACCTGCACTATCAAAGGCACTCTATCTATACCAACATGAATTAAATTTAAAAAACACATAGCAACCAAGGATACGAAAAGCATTCAAGAACACAAAATAAAAAATTATTGTAGGAACAAGAAGTATTGGACGTCATTGTACCTTGGTGGAACAAAACAGAGTGGTCACCTCACGGCTACCATCTCTTCTTCTCCGGCGAGGAAACCCTACAAACCTTCAGCGTCCAATGAATGTTTGATTTGCTGAAAAAAAGAGACTGATATGGCTCTCTAATAGTTGGTTACTTCTGCTACAAGGTGAAGAGGATTTGGAGGGAAAAGGGTTATGGACGTTTCAGTTTCAGTGAAGCGGCAGGGATCATTTTGAGTGATTTCAATCAGGGATTATTTTGAATACTTTTAATCATTTTGCCACATCAGACATTTCAAACTAGGGACTATTTTGAAAACTTTTAATCTTTTTGCCATGTGTGCAGTTCTGTTAACTTTAACTAGAGCTGGGTATATGGGCTTAAGCCCGCGGACCAACCCGCGAAACCCGCACTGCATGTGGGCCTGGACTAAAAATGGAAGCCCATTTAAGAAGTGGGCTCAAACGGATTAATCGCATAACCCGTGGGCTGAAACGAATTTGACCCGCAAACCCGTGGGGGCCCACGGACCAGCTACTATTTTAAATAAAAAAACAAATTAACCTTAAATAACCCATTTCTTCTCAATCTCAGCCGCACTCAACTGCATTTCTAAACTAGATCTTTGAACATGAAATCCATGGCTTTCAACTCCTGTTGGCGTGCTTCCTCCGGTCTGCCTTCTCTGTTGCCGGCGCGCTTCCTCTGGTATGCCTTCTCTATTTGCCGGCGCACTTCCTCCGATCCGCCTTCTCCGTTCGCGGTGCTTCGTTGCCATTTGCTTTCGCGTTCGAGTTTGCGCTTCTTCAGTCTGGTATGTTTCTTTTTGTCCGAATGCACATGGCTATGATGGTGGTGGTGGTGTGGCTTGGATGGTTCTGTGAGTGGCTGGATGTTTCACGATTCACGGTGACTGTCAGTGAGGGATTGGGCTTCACGGATGTGGGCATGGCCATGGGGTTGAGATTTTGGTTAGTTGGGGAGTGGTTTTTTTTCATTTTCATTTTTAATTTTTGGTTAATTGGGAATTTGGGACTAAGAACTAAGATGGGAGATGGGTGGTACAAGTATAACTGAGCTTTTTCCTTAGAATTATACAGAATGTAACCATGAAAGAATTTGTATTGAAGCATTCTCGTATTTTTTTTTGGTTGAAAGCTTTCTCATATGAAAGCGTAAACAATGAACACAATCTGTAACAAAAAAAAAATATGAACACAATAAGCTTATAGTAAACTAATTTTTGAAGGAAAAAGTATTTATTATCATTTATTAAAAGTTTTATTTTTTTAAAAATGTAATTAATATGCGGGTTAGTCCGCGGGTTAGCCCGCAAACCCGCGGGTCCATGCAGACTTAGTTTTTAAAGGCCCATTTAGAATGTGGGCTTAAGTGGGCTAATCCGTTTAACCGCGGATTTATGCGGACCGTCCTGTTACCCAGCTCTAACTTTAACAGTGGGGATTTAACAGAAGAACGTTATATACTGGCGTAACTATTTCTCAGGGACTATTTTGCAATTTACTATCTTTCAGGGACCAATGTGACCGACTCCATATTTTTCAGGGACCATTTTGAGGGTTTACTCTTAAATTTTTCATCATTTTCATGTATAAAATATATTGATAAATAAATTTATACAATATGTTTGAGTAAGAAACTCGAACTTGGTTCTTTGGATCTCGGACTCGGGTATCTGCTCTGGTGGGTTTGCAAGTCGATCTGCAACGGCGGTGGGGTATACATGCGAAGATACTCCGACGCCCAAGTTAGTGGTGGTTCGGGTTGATAACAATCAATGTGTAATTAATGCATACTTAATATCTGACGTCTACAATTTTTATAGGGAATATCTTGGGATTCGGGCCTTGGGACTGATCCATAAAATATTATCCTATAGGAGGCACTATGGTGCTCCATATCTTGTAGCCGTCTTTCACTAGGCTGGGCCAACTCTATCAAGTCGGACCGACTTGTCCTGAGGGATTGGATCAGACGGTTTTTAGGACAGTCTGTAACACATAAGGATGACAATTGAACTCAGACCCAATGAAAACCCGTAAAAATTACCCACAATGGGTAGGGTAATTACCCACCGAATGGGTCTGGGTAATTACCCGCACTTTTTAATGGGTACGAGTGCAGGTACGGGTACTATGGTACCCTACCCTACCCATACCCGCATTTATATAATTAATGTGATTTATATACATATGATTAATTTAATATATATGTCTATATTATTAATTAATATTTTTCTAAAAAAAATTAATTAATGTATATATATTACAGTCATAAAAAACATTAATATATATTACTAATTGAATTAATTTAAATGTTATAATTTTGAAAATGGTATAATTTTGTATTCTAAAACACTAAAATAGCAAAACTTGAACTAATTTTCATTTTCCCTCCCACTATTCTCATCTCTCACCCACTTCCATATTACCAAAGTTGTTTTTTTAGTTAAACTCGGGTGACCTATGAATTATTTTCCATTTGTGCTGGAGTGATTTTTTAATTAGTTTTTCATTTTCTAATCAATTTATTATTTTTATAGTTAACAAAAGTGCGGGTAATAGGTATTGGTACGGGTACTTAAGTACCAAACAGGTAAGGGTACGAGTATTAGAATCACTATCTACGCGAGTATGGGTCCGAGTATGGATATTTTTTCAAAACATGGGTATGGAGACGGGTACTATAGTACCCTACCTAGACTCTACCCATTGCCATCCCTAGTAACACAATATAATATTTACATCAAACAATTAATTAAAGGATTTAATTAGTATACACGGTCAGTGTAAAGAAATTTTACACAGATATCCAATGGTGTGCCGCCAAATCATTTAATGAATACGACACCTCATATGTTATTACATTCATTAAATGATGTAGCAACACATGATTGTATGTCTGTGTAAAATTTCTTTACACAAATAATGTATATATATTAAACTCTTAATTAAATTATAATATATTATATAAGTTTATATTGTCATGCTTAAATTACATACTAAACGAGAAAAAAATCTGCACTTACACCTCATTTTTTAGAGCAAAGATGGATGGGTAGAAAAAAAAGATAAAAATGAGAGAAAAAATGTAAAATATAATAAATAATGTGTTGGAAAAAGAAAAAAAAAATGAGTTATAAAAAACACATAAATATAAAAAGTTCAACAACAAATATGCGACTAAATTATCAATTTGGTTCCTGAAAGATTGGAATACATTCATTTTAGTCCCTTAAAAAAGGAAACTATCAATTTAGGCGCTGAATGTACTTTTCATCTTTCAATTTAATCTCTCTGTTACAATCCATCGGTTAATCTTAACGGAAATGCTGACGTGACACGTTAAGTGCCACATGTACATAATGACGCGTCAATAAAACTATTTATTTTAGTCTCTCATTAATTAAATAGTTCATTTTTCTATTGAGGGACTAAAATGTAGCAGGGGGGATGAAAATGAAATTATTAACCTTAATGAGGGACTACAATGAGCTAATTTAATCATGAGGGATGAAAATGAAATCATTAACTTTAATGAGGGACTACAATGAATTAATTTAATTATGAGGGACTAAAATAAAATATTTTATTAATGAGAGACTAAAATGAATAACTTGATTGACATGTCATTATGTATACGTGACACTTAATGTGTCATGTCAACATTTCCTTAAATTGACGGATTATAATAGAGGGACTGGATTAGATAACGAAAAACATATTTGAAGACTAAAATGACAATTTCCTCTTTTTGACGTTCATAAATAAATAAATTCAAACAAAGAAAAGGAGAAACTGAGAAACGGGCAATATGTTCCATTGAACTTAGACGCGATTCCACTGAAACCTAACCCGGACATTTTCCCGTTAAAAAACTGGATTGGATAATCGGCGATAGGTCCGAATTTTCAAGCGTAGATTTGGTTGTGGGTCAAAAGGAAACGCACACCAGCGCACGAACAGAGACGACCACAGAGTCGGCGTTAAGTAAGCTCCCAAAACCCTATTCGTTACTGTCTTTTCCTTTTCTCTTGTTTGCGCTACGATTTCGATTTGTTTCTATCATTTGTATTTGGTAATTTGCGGTTAGTTTCCCCTTCCTCTGCCCTGATAGATAGTAACCATCAGTTATGAATTCCACTTCCACTTTTTTTTTGCGTGTTTTTAAAATTTAGCTTCTAAATTCTACTAATTGCTTTTGTTTTTGCTTGTTTTATTTGATTTGAGTAGATCGATTAACTGCTCGGAGCAGCATGCGCTAGCTTACGTGGCCTTACTTGTCTATTGCTGATTGTTATTGTTGAAGAATCTGTGCAAAATGGATTTGGTATCCAGTTGCAAGGTATATCATTCAATTTTCTATAAGGGGATTCTAATTTATGATAAAAAAAATTTCGTCATTACTTTTTTTTTTTAAGATTTTGTTGTAACCGAATTGCTTATTAATTTAAAATGTATGTTAAAGTAGCCTTTTAGATAGCATTGGCATTACTTTTGCATACTGCTATTGGGGAATCAGAAGGGATTTTTCTTTCTTAAAAAAATTTCAAGTTTTGGTTAAGTGGTGCCTAACTAATGAATTCTTTGTTTACCTTTTTTTTTGTATGTTGTGTTATCTCAGTTTCTAATTATTAAAATGTTAATGCAGAATACAGATTTTGATTTTCCTGGTAATTGGCAATATAAGGTTTAAAAGCTAGAAGCGTCTAGGAAGAGCAAGGAAATTTCTTGTTTTTAAATTTGATCCACATAGATAGGTGAAAGAATTTTCTGTGGCAAGCATAGTTCATGTCTTGTTCATTGATTGGACTTATAGTTTGGTATACATATCGCAAAACATTGTTAATCAGGTGTTTATTACAAGTTTTATGCTTTTTTCTCTCTCTTTTGTTTGGGGTGTGATTTATGCTGTGAGATATCAATCATGGGGGAGGTTGTCCTACTTCATTGATCTAGTGACTATTCTTGTAGGAAAAATTGACATATTTTCGTATAAAGGAGCTCAAAGATGTGCTCACTCAGATAGGACTTTCAAAGCAGGGAAAGAAGCAGGTGAGATGAGAAACATATTACTGAATGCTAGTATTGAACATCATTGAGTAGTGTCTGTTGACTAATTAATGGTTATTTTTAATATGATTTCTTTTTACCCCCTTCCACACTTCATTACATGCAATTTGAATTGCTGCATTTAGGTCTTGTGTGGTTTAGACTTGCATGTTTCTTGCTAATCAGGAGTGTTGGTTTGAAACTCTTAGAAAAGATGGATATTGTCAATCTGAGGCATGAACTTTAATGCCTGTTGTAATTTTGGTTTTTACCCCACACATCATTTTTTTAGTGCTTAACTACCTGCTATCTTTTTTGGAGTTTTAGAACAATATCATGATGCAAATGCTTCATTTTCTGCAGGATCTTGTTGATAGGATATTATCTGTTCTCTCAGATGAACAAGGTATGATTATATTCTCTCCATGACTCAGACACAAACATGCTACTCAATCTTTAGTACTAATTGTATCTTGTGTAAAAGCTTGCATATTGAATTTTTTAGATGATATCTGCATAATACAGTTATTAATTAAATTCTTGAACATACAGATGTCGAAAATGTTGTATATGTTTTTGAATATCTCATTGAAATTTATCAATTGTAGTATGTGTATTGATTTTCTTTAATTCAAGTTAGATGGAAATCCTAGGAGAATGCAGTGAATTTTTTCTTTTGCACCAACCAAATAGTAAACCTTCCTTCTTAATCAGATGAGTTTGGGTTGTTTCTTTTCACCTGGCCTTTGTTTGTACCCCTGATTTACTTTTGATATCTCCTTTGTTCTGTGTGTTTGGAGCTTAGTTTTAAAACTTGCTCTAGTTATCAACTCGGCCAAAGTTTGGGTCAAACCGCATAAAATAAATTAATTTGTAGATATTAAATATAAATGGAGATTTTTAAATAAAATGAGCCTTACTGAATAAAATTTACAATTTTTCCATTTAATGGGAGAAGGCTCTGGTTGTTGCTGTTGTTATTACTAGTTCAGATTCAAAGGCCCCTGTTAAAAATAGAACTTTGGGCCATAAAATAAAAATATTAACAAACTATATTAAAAATAAAGAAAAATTAGGTTTTCACATATTAATGAGTCCCATTTTGTAGGCTGCTGCATACCCCATCTCCTTTTGCTTGTATGTTTTGCAATATGCATCCTCAAGGCAATGGCAAGCCATTGTCATCAAACTTTAAGCCTTAGTGCATGGCAGTTGGCAGATCTGCTACCCTCAGATTCTGCGGCTCCTGCTTCCTCTGCTTTCTCCCCAATATTTGCTACATCTGATGTCTTGCTTTGCATAGTCTCAGCCTTCCACCTTACAACATTGACAAGGCAACTAACTAGCCACTGACAAGGGGGTGGGGATGATGGCACTTCCTTGCTGAGTGCAATGGGTGGGTTGTGTTGCCATTGTGTTTCTTGTTCTCCTCTTTCTCTGTCGTGCTCGTGCAAGATGCAAACACAAATCATTCTATTCGTTTTTTAAAATTAATTTCATCAACCTGCTGGTTTGGAAAACTGGCTGTCTCTTCAGGTGTGCTTTAAACTGGCCGAGTCAAACTTGTTTTTACTGATTCATTTGCATTTCTGATATGATTTGAGGCTTGGACTAGTTGAACCAGCTGGTCCAAGCAGAGTTTTAACTTCTAAAACACTGGTTTGGAGTCGTAGCAACTTCTATGACAGCATAGTTTATGAATATGAAATTTGGAATATGTAGTACTTGTGTTTCTAATTCAATATAGCTATTTTAATATGTGAAGTTCCTTTCCTATTTTCCTCCCTCTTCTCCTGTAAACTAAGAAACTTCTTATTTTTTCCCAGTTGCGAAAATGTGGGCTAAGAAGAATGCTGTTGGAAAAGAACAGGTGGTAAAATTAGTGGATGACACATATAGGTCAGTGTTAGAGACAACACTGTTGACGACATTTTCTTCATCTAGCTTTGGTATGCTTCAGATTAATGTAATGGCCCAAAGTTTTTAGATAAGTTCGTAGTTCACACATGATTTGGTGATCTGTTTTTAGGTTTGTCTTAAGTTGATTATACTGATATATATATGTGCCATGATGTCCCTCATTTTATTAATTTTCTTTCATGACATTTTGTATTTTCCCATTGCCCAGAAAATTGCAAATTTCTGGGGCCACTGATCTGGCATCAAAGGGGCAGGGTGCCTCAGACAGCAGTAATGTGAAAATTAAAGGTGAAATTGATGATTCCTTTCAATCAGACACAAAGATTCGCTGTCTCTGTGGAAGATCATTGGAAACAGAGCTATTGATCAAGGTGTAATATTCAACATATGTCTTCTATCCTCGTGATATCTAAAATTATATGCCTTTTTATATGCTCACATATTTTGTTGATCATTCCCATTTTTATCCTTGATGACATGTGCTTTCCATTAAGATCTCCAATGACATCTTATATTTGAAATTATGGCATTTTTTGCAGTGTGAAGATACAACATGCCATGTATCACAGCACATCAACTGTGTTATTATTCCAGAGAAACCTATGGAAGGAATCCCACCAGTTCCTGACAAGTTTTTTTGTGAAATATGTCGCCTCAGTCGAGCAGACCCGTATGTTATGTTCCCTTCTTATTTTAGCTTATAATGGGGTGGGAATAAATTTTTTGAAAGTTTTTTCATTCATACTTCAGTTCTGAATGCTTTTTATGTCTACCACAAGTTCATTTGTGTTTGTGTCTTGTCAAGGACTTGTGTTGGTTGACATAATTTGCTTGCAATTTTCTATTTGTTGGCGGTTATATCCTCTATTAGCCCACTAAACTGAGCTTAGTAGCTGTCAGATGATAACATGTTGCAGTATGGTAATTTTAGTGCCCATTTGTTTAAAGCTTCAAAAGAAATTGATTCTTTGATATGACATTTTTTAGAAGCTACTATTTCAGCTTAGGAGAAAAGTTATCTTTTGAAGTTTTATGCTTTTTTTCTCTCCCAAAAGACTTACCTAACTATTATAATTATTTTCAACCACCTTTTAACTGATTTTTTTCCTCTAAAAACACAAACAAATGGCTGTTAATTTTTATATGATGATTTGTTCAAATAGCATAGTTATAGTAGTAAAGGTGGTCAAATTATATGTATTTATTCATCTATCTTTTATTCATGACTAGAGATTCTAATCAATTAATATGGTGCTCTGTGAGACTTTGAATTTTTGTAATATACTAATTTTCCTTTCAAGGATGTAATTATGATTCTCTGTTGTATGCTAAGTTTGTTGTATTAAGTGACCTTTTTCCTCTCTTTTTTGGTTATATTCTCTTGTAATTGAAAGAAGTTTCCTGTCGATTTATTATTTGTCCATCACTCAAATTTGCATTTTTTTTATCTTCCCTATGTTACAGGTTTTGGGTTTCAGTGGCACACCCTTTATTTCCCGTGAAGTTGACTACAACCCATATTCCAACGGACGGGTGAGTACCTTGTGTTGATTCTGCTGAAGCTAGATGTAGTTTGTGTAATTGTGTTCTATCTTCGTGCAAAATGAATGTCTTGTTCAATTATGTGATAACTTTTATGCCACTAGGTGGATATTTTATTGCCTAAGTTATAACCTTTGTGAGAGACTGATATGTTCTCCATCCATTTCCTTTGGGGGGTGAGAGTGGAGGTGAGGGTGGGGCGAGGGATGTGTAATTCCAATCTTGAATGCAAGTTCATGTGCTTTGTTCATTGTGTACATCTTCAGGTTGTGTTCTGTACATGTCGCGCATTCAGTTTTTTTGTGCCAAAGGGATTGTGATGTTAGTGTTATTTCATATTTATGTTGTTTGAATTAAAATTGTTTGGCCGATGAACTTTTTCTCCAAGGTGAAAATTCTCTCAGGTCTCAGCACAATTATCTATTCGAAAAGAAAACTTTATCCCTCCTCTTTGTTGAGTTTTTCTTCTCTTGTCTGAAGGTTTTCTTAAATCTTTTTAGATCTAAATTTCTAAGACAAACAAATCTTTTACTAGTTAAAATCTAGTTTTGAACGTGGCTTTCTGCTTGAATGACTTAACCATGTTTGAATTGTTCAGAACCAACCCAATGCAGAGTGTTGATAGAACATTTCAACTTACAAGAGCAAACAAGGACTTGATATCAAAATCGGAATTTGAGGTTCAGGTTGGTTGGTTTCTCAGATTGAGTAGTTAAATGCTTATCTTTCTACCAATCTATCTAGGTAGTTTGTTGATGTATACCAAATGACATCATATATGTAGGCTTGGTGTATGCTTCTGAACGACAAAGTTACATTCAGGATGCAATGGCCACAATATACAGACCTACAGGTCAATGGTATGTTATTACATGTCATGATCTCCTCACAGGTGTTATTTTGGTCCCATTTGAGAATTTTATTTTACTGTTATGGGTATCATTTTGGTTGCATATTACATTATTATGTAATTATGTAATTAATAGTTTATAATTTTCATGGAAAACATCAAATATTTCTTCATGAAATTTATGAATTCTGTCATATTGAATTTTCGTTCTCTTCAATTTTCGACTATGATCATATAGGTGTTCCTGTTCGTGCTATTAACAGACCAGGTTCACAAATGCTTGGGGCTAATGGCCGTGATGATGGTCCAATTGTGAGTTTATTATCATTAATGGTTATGACTAATGAGAATTTTCTGCTGTCATTTTATTTACTGTGTATTTTAATGTAGATATTCATGTCTGGGTGAAAGTTTTAGTCTAATCTTTTTAGCAGTGTTAATTAACTTTCATCTATATATTGGTTTTATTCAATTTCTTATTTTATTTTTCCTTTGTCAGATCACGCCATATACAAAAGATGGAATTAATAAGATTTCTTTAACGGGGTGCGATGCTCGTAATTTTTGTTTAGGGGTCCGTATTGTTAAAAGGCGTAGCCTGCAACAGGTAGATTGCGTTCTTAACTTGCTTAATTTCTAAGTATAGTAATTTGGATGACTGTTGCTAATCCAGGCTCATTGGAATAATCAAGTTTGATGTTTAGAAGCTGTGTGATGTCAGTCCAAAATTTCTGAGGTTGATGCCTTTAGGTTGATTTCTGAAAATATTGAAGTTTGACAAAACTTGGAATGCTTTTGTGGTTCTCCTTATATGTCAATTTTGAATAATACATGTTTTAGGCAAGTATTGAAGGGCCAGGGTTGTTTTTGAATATTTTACACAGTGCTATAGCTCGATATTGTAACACTTGCTGATCTATAGGCATTTAACACTCGTTTGAACTTTGAATAATCTAATGCATGCGTCTTACTATTGTATTGAACAAAAGAATTGTCTGAGTTCCAATGCCTTTTCAGCTTCATGCTTTATTGTTATTGGCTTATTACTTCGCATTTTCTGTGATATGCCTTACTCTTTCAGTCACATATATTATGACGAAGTTAAGCAGGGTTGGGTGCACTAACCTGTTCAAATAAATATAAATCTTCTTGATTCGTTTTTTTGTATCAGAATCCTAGTGTTCGAGTTCGACTTGGTGAATAGAGCCAAGAATACAAATTTTTGTTGAGGATTAACTTGCTCCCCCCCTCCCAGGAATATACTAACCATTTTATCTCCATTCTCTTGATTTTATTTGGTATGTCTGTTTTCATCAAGAAGCTGCATTCAGTCTGACCAAATTTGTTTTTGATGTTTCCAAACAAAGTCTTACTATTATTTTTATATGTTTAAGTTAGTGATCTAAGTTTTGTTTGCTCCAAGTCCATTTTACAAAGTGTACCAACTTGCTTATCCATTTTGAATATGGAGAAAGGTTTTGTGCATGGATCCTAATGGGGTGACCGCAGCAGACTTCACTGTCTAAATGAAAATATTTCTTTCATGGAGAAAAGAAATTGTAGTAGATAGAAACAAATGAATGTACAAGGGGTTGAGGATAAGGTATCCTTTAAAACAGGTAGAAACACAATAGGTGAAAACAGAAAAAAAGGTGAAAAACTAAGAATACAAAAACCAACAAGGATGCCTAATCTTTGTTAGAGGTGGCTACACTGTTGAAACTACCAGGGGCAGGAGTTCTGCACACCAGAGACAAACAACATAATTCCTTTGTAAGATAAAAATTCAATCCATAATGGATGAGATATTTAGGTCAGGTCTATATTGTTGAAATGTCTTTTACATATATGATGAGTTTTTGAAATGACTATATTTTGATTGAACCTATGCTTGTTTTCCATCAGTTCCATACAACTAAATAATTTAGTCTCTGGTATCCAGATCCTAAACATGATTCCAAAGGAGTCTGATGGTGAGCGTTTTGAGGATGCTCTTGCACGCGTCTGTTGTTGTGTTGGGGGTGGAAATGCAACTGATAATGGTGATAGTGACAGTGATTTGGAAGTGGTTTCAGATAATTTTAGCATCAACCTTCGCTGTCCAGTAAGGCTTTCATGTATTGGATTACTTTAGCAATTCATGGAAGTTTTACAAGTCAGTTCCCAAAGTCTTAAAAATTTTATACACTTGTGAAATTTATAGATGAGTGGTTCAAGAATGAAGATTGCAGGAAGATTCAAACCTTGTGTTCACATGGGTTGTTTTGATCTTGAAGTATTTGTGGAAATGAATCAACGTTCAAGAAAGGTAAGATTCTAAGAAATTGTGCATGATTTGTTTGATCCTTTCTTTTTTATTTTTTAAAATTGTTCAATGAACCATAGAATGTTTCTGCAGTGGCAGTGCCCCATATGTCTTAAAAATTATGCATTGGAGAATATCATTATTGATCCTTATTTCAATCGCATCACTACTATGGTAGTTCTCCTCCTCTTTGATCTTCATTTCTCTCTTGCTAATATTTGAGTCTGATGAACCAGTAGTTATTACTGAAATTGGTTTGCTGGCACAGATGAAAAATTGTGGGGAAGAGTTTACAGAGGTGGAGGTGAGGCCGGATGGTTATTGGCGTGTCAAGGCTAAGAGTGAAAGTGAATGCCGTGAGCTAGGGAATCTTGCTCAATGGCACTGTCCTGATGGATTCTCTGTCTCTACTAACGGAGAAGACAAGAGGGTGGAAACTTCAAAGCTCAAACAAGAAGGTATTTCAGACTGTCCTGCTGGTTTAAGACTTGGCATTAGGAAGAATTGTAATGGAGTTTGGGAAGTCAGCAAACCCAAGGACACAAACACCTCTTCTGGTAATAGATTGAATCAGGATTTTGGAAATCACGAGCATGTGGTTATTCCAATGAGCAGCAGTGCCACTGGAAGTGGCCGGGATGGTGATGATCCTAGTGTAAATCAGGGTGGTGGTGGTGGGCATATTGATTATTCTACTACTAATGGGATTGAGATGGAGTCTGTGTGTCACACTAATGTTGATGCAACTTATGGATATACTGTTCATAACACTTCTGCTCCGATGGTTGACGCAGAAGTTATTGTCCTTAGTGATTCTGAAGACGATGGTATAGTGGTATCTCCTACAATTGGTTACAAAAATAATCAAACTGGTGATGCAAATGCAGTTGATGTCTACTCGGTGCCACCACCCGGAATTATTGATCCATATTCAGAAGATCACAATCTTGGTGGAAATCCATGCTTGGGAGTTTTTAATAATCCCAGTGAAGATGATTTTGGGATTCCCTCCCTCTGGCCATTGCATTCTGGAACTCAAGCAGGCTCAGGATTCCAATTATTTAGTTCTGATGTGGATGTTTCAGATGCGTTGGTCCATTTGCAGCATGGTGACATTAACTGCTCCTCATCACTGAATGGTTATACATTGGCTCCAGATACTACTGCTTTGGGATCTAGTACTCTAATACCAGATTCCTCTGCAGGTCGGTCTGATGCTGATTTAAATGGTGGCTTGGTTGACAATCCATTGGCATTTGCTGGAGAGGATCCCTCGCTTCAGATTTTTCTCCCTACAAGACCAGCAGAATCATCTGCGCAGCATGAATTGAGAGATCATGCAGATATGTCAAATGGTGTCTGCACAGAGGATTGGATCTCTCTCAGGCTTGGGGGTGGTGCTGGTGCCAGTAATGGTGATGCTTCTACTCCAAGTGGGTTGAATTCCAGACCGCAAGTTACATCCAGAAAAGATGCCACAGATTCTTTGACTAATACTGGTTTGTTACTTTCTGAATCTAAATTTCACTATTTATTTTTGGTGAAAATTACTCCTGTAAATTTCATTATATGGAAGTCCACTGGAGTAATGTTGTTAGTTGGGGAAAGGAAGTTGCTCTACTTACCCCCCATAATATATTGGGATTCAAAAAGTTACACACACACACACACATGGAGGTGAGTCTCCTCCACTTCAAGTGGGCAACCATTTTCTTATTCTATGAAAGCAAATATATTAAGCCATTGTAGGAATAGGGGAGTTTTTTAAATAAATTATTTTCTTTCCAAGAGGATTCTTTTGCTCTGTCCCACTGTTTCTCTGCCTTTCACTCTTCTGTAAATGAACATGTTAGGATTTTGAGAAGGGAGGATTTTTTACTCCTTAATTCTTTAACATGTCTGATCACTGAGATTGTTCTAAGCTCCATATCAAGTTATTTTGTGGATGCTATAAATGGTGATTGGAAACTGGTTATTTCATTTTCTTTTCATGAAATGCTGTTATATCTGGTGTTAAATGTTACAAAACTTAAATTAGTTTGTTTGAACTTAGCATAGATGTTATTGTGTTTGTTATTGTGGAATGGTGGTTGTAGACAAGTGAAAATACCCTGCATAGTTCTGTTAATCTTCTGCATCATATCATTGTCTAATTCAATTGATAAATTGAAAGCACTTGCATGAAAGGAAATAGCGGTTTGCTAAACTATTGATATACTTTATATGATGATTGAAAAAATCCATTTAGTTGAAGATTTTTTTCCACATTGATATAAACTATATAAATTTGGTTTCTTGGAATGAATCTGTTAATATGGCTTGCATTTCTATCCTGTTTGCAAGTTTTACAACTAAATCACCATTGCCTGGTCTCTGCCTACTTATAAGGAAACGTTCTTTATTGCTTGCTAGGGTTAAACATTTTCCTTGTTTTCATGAAAGAATATTTTAGAGCAAGGGAGGGGAGAGGACAGGGAAGGATGATCTAATTAAATCTTTCAGAGGTCTTTTTGTCTTAAAAATGGTCCCAAATGTCTATAATTTGGGCCTCTGTATTGTAATGTTACTTTGTGCACCTTGTAAATGTGGAGATTCTAATCCCTAAAACAAAGGTGAGGAGGTTAACTGTATGTGATTGTGTGTTATCACATGTCCGTCTCCTTCCTCGTGTTTTTTTCCTTTAGTTTGCTCTTATTTACAGACAATTATATGCCAATTTGTTTTATGTGACTATTTTGTCTATATTCAAGTTCAAAGTCAGGTGATTCTTAATGCTGTATGTCATTTTTTCCTCCAAGCCTTATTTTTCCTCCTCATGCAGCTTCTTTGCTTCTTGGTATGAATGATGTCAGATCTGACAAGGCAAGTAGGCAAAGATCAGATAGCCCTTTCTCATTTCCCCGCCAAAAACGTTCAGTAAGGCCCCGCCTGTATCTTTCTATTGATTCAGATTCAGAGTAGAGGTATTAGACCTTGTCTTTCTAATAGCTTTAGATGCCCTTCTTACCATCACATTTTGTATTTAGAAACTGAAGAAAGTTGAGCAGCATTTTTGGTCCTCAGGAAATGAAAGTTGATGTGGTCTGAGGCATCTCTGGTGGAGTAGGGTTGTGAAATTTGCCCTAGAAACATCTTGCACCTGTAGCGTATCTTTTCCCTATTGGTTCAAAGATGTTGGCTGCAAGGATTCTCAAATTTTCATGCTTAATATTCAAGATGTCCTTATGGCACATTGATTACAGATCAAGCGCCATGCTATTGTTCCCCCAGTTTTCAACGAGGATCTGATGGTTACTTGTATAGTGCTGCTATGATGTCCATATGGACATTCAGATCTGACAGTTCAAACTTTTTGATATGGTGGGCAGTTCGCTTTAAGAATATTATATCTGCAATTTTGTCTTTGCTGGTAGCAATTAACCTGTAAATGTTTAGCCAACAGATTAATAGTAAAGATACGAAAGGTTTTATTTTGTTTACTCCCAGGTAGATGCTCAATTTTGTAATATATGGTCGCCAATATTTGTAATATATTTAGGCACTAGAGTTGCCTCCTGGATTGTAATCCTGGTGAGGATTAACATTTCCCCGTCAGTGTATTTAGTCGGCATTCTTTGGAGCAGTTAGAACAGCTGGTGTTCAAAATAGTTTATATATTAATATATGAGCTTCAATGTGGTGGAGTTATTGGGCCTCTGCAATAATGGTGATAAAAAGATAGCTCAAATTGCACTATCCTGTTCTGTCATAGGATATTTTTTTTGTGGAAAAGTTCAGGATGAAATGAAATGATGTTTGATATTTAAGAGTTCGCGTTCTTATATAGTAAAATAGTTTTTATAATTCGATGATTTGACGCTTGATTTATTTTGTTCCTATTAAAAATAAATTTTAGCGTAGCTATTGTCCAGAAAGATTTGGTGCATTGTTCGCCCTTTCCTCCATGGTTAAGGATGGGGTTCTAATTTCAAGTTTTTACAATTTTAAAACTAAAATACGTTTAGTCTTGTGGTTTCACTCTTTATATTATGTGGTTTTTAGTGATCAAGTTATGGTTAACTTGTTTGGTGGTCAAAATAAAAGAGAATGATCTAAACTATGCTAACATTACTTGTTTTAGTGGTGGAATGTGTCGACCTGCAATAAAAGTTAGGGTGTTAGGTAATATTAGTGGTAGTGGAGTGTTGAGTGATGAAGGCCGCAATAGAAGGTATAATAAGATGATAATGACTATGGAGAGTGCTGGGCGACAATAGCGATGATGGTAACAAACTAACAATGCTAGAGGATGTAAGGAAGTAGTAGTGGTAGGGGTGTTGCGTTGGACAACGATCATGGGGTTCGGGTGGTGGTGGTGGTGGATGTTAGATAGTATCAATGGTAGAAGGTGCTAGATAGTAGTGGTGGAAGACATCCGGCAATAGTGGTGGAGGGCGTGAAATAGTGGTAGAGATTGTGGAGGGTGCTGAGCACAATAGTGGTGGAAGGTGAGAGGTGGTGGTGACGGTGGGGAATATGGTAGAGGGTGTAAGATGAAGGGTTCGTTTGATTTACAGTTGAGTAAAATTGATTCTAGAAATAAAAGGTTGATATGAATAATGCACATTTTACGAAATATGTTGCATGAAAGTGATTTGAAATCAATTTTATTTTTTTGGACGAAAATCAATTCTATAAAACCATGGTTTTATTAGGTTAAAATTTAAAACAAACGGGCTAGAAGACACGTTTTATTTTGAAATTCACTCGAATACTCCGAATGAGTACTAAATAGACAATCCTGCATTGGTTTTCTCTTGAAATTTCATCCGCATCAATTTTTTAAATTGTTCAGTTTTATTTTTTTTAAAGGCATACTACAAAAGCAATAAATAATGGACTAGTATGTGGTGTTATGTTTCTTTTATTTTTTAAGTAGGTTGTGAAATATTGACCTTTTCACTGTACAACTCAGTTATTAACTTATTATTACCTCCGTTCCTATTTAACTGTTCACTTTCAAAGAAAAAATGTGTTCCTATTTAATTGTACACTTAAAAACTCAATGCACTAATAAATACACTTTTCTTCATTTTACCCCTATGTTAATAAATGATCCACTATTAAAAACTAATGAGAGCCAATAGTAGTAAGAGAGATAAAAGGGTAAAATAGAAAGTTTAAAATTTATTTCCATAAAAACGAGAGTAATAATTGCATTTCTTAATGTGTGTTTTAGTCAAAGTGGACAGTTAAATAGGAACAGAGGTAGTATATAAGACGACTTGTAGTAAGGTCAAGGTGCTAATGGTCTGTTGTAAGAATATAATTTTTTTTTATTTTATTAATAATGATAAAAATATATGTTTTATTTTAAAATGTGTATAAAAGTAATAAAAATATTTTTATTATTTTATTGTTTTATATAAATATTTAAAAGTAAAAAAATTATAATTATTTGTGAAAAAGATGATAATAAAAATAAAAGCTTTTCCAAACTATACAAACTATTATTTTTCTCTTTTTAATCTTATATAGTTATATTAGACCACGATGGAAGACGAGTTTGGACACCATTACCACTCCACAGAGAATGTAACTCCTAACCGGTAATGGCTTATGGCTTATTACTTAATGTGATTATTCCTAGCGCTAACGATGATTTTATGTTTTTTCTCCTTGCTGGCCTTAAGAGCTTACTCAATCATGACAGATTCGCAAATTGTGTTGATTATATTGCATAGAAACGAGGCCAACATAATAATACTTAATACAACCTGAAACTAGATTCTAACTACTGTGGGAGAAGAATCTGGCTGACCCACTGAGGAAGACTTTGAAGCCTCCATAATCTGTGGTGCCTGTTCCAAACAGCTCTGGGTATCATCATTGATAATCCCAATTGTCATCTTCTCCACTTCTTCTTGTGTATATATATGAATCTTTGTTACCACATCGCAGAATTCACTGCAGCCAAAAGGGAAAATGGAAAAAAAGCATTTTTTTTTCAGTATGTATCACCCATAATGTTAACATAGGATGAAATGGAACAGGTATCAGGTTCTGGCCAGTGTTTATTCACTAATGAATAAAGAAATGTTGAGTCAAGGAAGACGAGTACTTACTGCCATGGGTCATCTCCCACAACCATAATGTCATTTTCACTGTCAGTGTAAAGGATTCTCCATCCCTTATCAGGATCTCTTAGAAGGCCTTCCATGCAAAATAGTCTCTCTAGTTCACTCAACAGGTCACTGTAGCTGCTCAGTCTTGAGAGATCAATGGCTCTTCCAACTAAGCTACCTTGCTTGTGAACCTTCATTCAGTGTATGTCACATGGGTGGGCAAACTGTCAAAGGAAGAGAAAAAGGGCATATCATAATATAACTCTGTTGCTATCATCGCTCACCTTTGTGCAACTTCTTTTAGTAGAGTTCTGTAAATTTTGGGTGGTAGTTTCACCAGACAAGGAAAATCCAAATAGTTTACAAGCATTAGCCTTTCCCTTGAAATTGTCATCATTTGGAATCCTCATGTTTGCCCCTAAAGAAGCAGCACCAGAAATGTTGTCCTGCAGCTTCTGCTCATTTGGGATTGTGAGACCTGACAGTCCAACTTCACTTCTCATGATCCCTGACTGAGTGGAAGGTGTGTTAAATGGCACATTCTCTAGTTGGAAATTGGTGGGTTTAGAGCACAACATGCTGCTACCTTGACCAGCTTTGTGAATATCACCATAGGGAAAATAGGCACTTTGAAGAACTTCTGGTCCTAAAGAGTGAAAGCTTGGCTTGGTTGCCTGATGCAGGTTGTAATTTGTGCAACTGATATTGGGTTTGCCCCAAGCACTAAGGTTCAAGTCAACCTTTCCTCCTGTCAGGGACCTCAATGGACATATTTCTTGACCTTGCAAGACCCTTGGAAACCTGTTAGTTTCCGTGAAGCCTGCATAACTAGAAGGGTGAACCCTCATAAGCTCAGCAGCAGTAATCTTTCTTGCTCCAGTTGATGCAAGATTAGGATGACTTGGAGTTCTGATATCAAATTCTGGCTGCTTAGTTACTGTGTCACATCCATAATATAGTGACATAAAACTTGTATTTTCTTGACCTTGCAAGACCTTGGGTGATCTTACAGACTCCTCAAAGTCCATAAACCCATTGCCTCCTGCTGCCACCCCTCCCAACCAGAAGCCAAAAAATGAATAGAGGAAGATTAGAATGCATTAACTTTACTGATTTATGCAACTGTAGCTATCTCAGCATTAGGATTCATACCAGTGATGAGGTGACTGGGTGATTCAGCTTGCAGACCTGTCCGCAGTTTCTTCAGCCTCCGGGAAGATTGAATGCTCAAGGGAGGGAGAGAAGCAGAAGGATCAATCTCCCATGGAGATACTCTATCTTGATGATTGATCTCAATATCCTCATCCCATCTGACCTGTTGGACATCACAGCAAGCTTATACTATTAACTAAGCTATCACCATTTGGTCATTATTAATGTACTGTCTTAAAAAAAACATATGAATGGCAAACTTTGTGACTATAAAAATCCATAGAAAATGCTAATGTATGGTCAAAACATACTGCATTGTGTGTGAAGATTGTAGAAAAATAGAAAATGTACCATCAAGCACCTCCATTTTGACTTAGGCCATTTATAGGGATCCAAATCACTCATTCCAGTCACTATACCACCACTACACCTGCAAGACAGGAAGGTAATGTGATATTCCTCACAAGAAATTTTTGGTTCATGGAAGACAATTTATAACTAATGCTGTAGTTGACCTTCTTTCTGGAGATTCATCCATCTCAAATTTCATTTTAAATCTTGTCCCGATGGTCACTGGATTCTTGATGCTTTTGACAAATTTTTGGTAGGGTATGACAAAATCTGCATGACTTGCTCTGTATTATACCAAATTCAAACACGTTACAAATTTATTGCTAGATTCATATGCCAATCACAAGTATACTGAAATCCTTTATCAAGCAAGAAACAGATAATTAATTATTTGCAAGAAAAAGTTTCACATATCATGAACATGTTCCAAGAAGAAAGTTCATTAATCCTAACATTTGAAGGTACAGGCTCCTTTTTGACACAAAACAAAAGAAACTTAAAAGTTACAGGACAAATGTACAGATTCCAATTATCTGATGAAACAAAAATGATAAAATATTGTATTTATTAAGATGAAAGAAAAGTATGTAGCAGGATGATCAGCAACCTTATTATAAACAAGGGAGACAAAGGAAAACCTAACGGAAAAAAAAGAATTCAGCTGAAGAGGGTTATCCACTCCCTTCACTGATTTATTTCTTTACAGGCTGAGATGGAACTCATCCCCCCCCCAAAAAAAAGGTCCAAAAAGGTCAAAGTAAATTGTAAAGATATCATCATCTGAGTTCCTAGCCAGTTCTGTTCAAATCAAAATTTTCACTCTACTATTCTTCCATCCACATGTGTTAATATGATAATCTTCACCAACCACAGCCAGTATGAAGGTCAGATGTCTTTGTGTGTCAGATCCTCAAGATGGTCAGGAGTTTCACAAGTCCATTCCTATTTTAAAGCCTAATGAGAATATCCTATGGACATGACCAATAAGTAAAATGTGATTTCAGCTGACAACTTCAGCTAAAATCCATAACTGCCAGATATGGTATTGCAGCCAAACTAACAGAAGCTGGTATATTTCTATGTAGCTCACTATCCACTCCATGTATGGTTCGGGCAACATTGAGAGAATTGACAGGGATGTATTTGCTGATAAAGCCTAGTTGTCTATTTCTGAACATTAAATCCCTTCTTTGATCAGGATGGAAAGCCCTAAAACAGATTTGTCTGTTATATTCCCAGCATCAAATTGGAAGAATAACAGAACTAGGAGACATTAATAAACATGTGGGCTAAAGGAACCCCTTATTATATCTATCTAGCACTTCTCAGTCAGAACAATGTTGTTACTGTGTAACCTTCCACTCAAAAGTTGTCCAGGTACTTCATTTTTTCTCCATAGTCCATACCTTACTGTGTCAACTTAAATAATGCTAATATGCTATCACTCTCAGTATGCAAGATCTAAACTAATTTTGTGACAGAGTTGTTTATACACTAACAGATAAGCTATTAAGCATTGTAAAAAATAAAATAGCATATTTGATTAATCTATGCCACCTTACTGTCATCATGGCATACTTCAAACTGATATTTCATACAACAAATTGAAAATCAGAGATTAAATAATTAGTGTGTTAGCTTGATATATTTTGCAAAACAAAAAGAAAAATCTGATTCATTAATCTAGTACCTTGGGCTGTAGAAAACATGAAACATGCTTTTCGCAGATATAGCATTAGCCACAGAAGAAAGGAAATTGGGATAACAACTCTGGTTACCAACAATTGACTCAGGAAGACCATTTCTTGGCCGAGCAGCTCTTCTGATTCCCAATCTCAATTCTCCATTTTCACCCCTACAGAAAGAGATTAATGAGCAGTAAGGGATCTGAAAGGTACTAGCATCATAAAGTTGGTATTCAGATATCATTATCACTCATTTCTCATGCTTACAAAGTTTGGCAAGAGCAAGACATAAATTCTAGATTCTCATGTACAAAATAAGTCAGAGGTTTAGAGATATGTTTCAAGACAAATTCCTTTTTCTATTTTGGTACCTTACCGTCACCTTCACAAGAAGCTCCTTACTATTAATAATCAACACAAAATATACATTAATCATTCCAATAAAAGGACAACATTAACTACATCCAAATATTTTTATCTGGCATTGATAATTACTTTATCCTGAATATAGCAGCATGACAATATTGATTGCAAGTGCATTATATAAAGAATGTATCATATACAGATTAATGCCAATAAAAAAGCCCCACTTCCAACACAAAAACATAAACACACCTTAGAAAGAGCACTGCATCACCAGAAACAAGATTCTTTTGGCTAACAAAAATACTCCAGCCAGTAGTAAGCAGATGCCGCCTTGGTTGACCTGACAAAAATTACCACATGAACTTACTCTATCATTTTATAGTCAATATATGAAGCTACCTAGACAGAGTTTTTCTGTTTCAGTTACCTCTGTAAATATGGCGAAATTTCCACTCCACACCATGCAGGTCTTTTGCAACAAGCTCTTGAGAGGGTCTCTGCTGCTTATAATCCTGCAGTGAAAATAAACAGAACTCATCACCTTCAAAACTTTTCAACAATTTCATGTAAGAGAATATCAGAGCAAACTAGAGCATAGTGTCACACCAAAGGAGGAAAACAGTCTTCAGCAGCTCTACGAGGAACAGAGAACCCCCCATGAGTGCTAGTATCAGAGGCAGTAAGAGTTTTGCAAAACATGTGAGGGGTTGATTTTGTAGCTGTTTTTCCATTTCCCTCTTCATCATCTCCCAATCCCTCAATCTCTTTGCCCTCCAAATATATCCCTGCTAACTGAAGACAACCCAAGATTTAGAGTTACTTTATGGTATGTGCTCAAAGGAGCAATTGCTACATCATATAACATCTCAAGCCAGAACCCTTCCTTCCTTTCAATAAACGAATATATTCTCACCACCTTGAATGAAGCTCAAAATAACTAGAACCAATCCTTTAATTAAAACTTATCTATCTCCAAACAAGAAGTTCAAACCAAAATTAACTAGAGATGCACAAAAAACACAAATTACTCAACAAATTAAAAACCAACCTCTGCCTGGGGAAGCAAAGTAACCTGTGTATAAACCTCATCATTCTCCTTATTAGCCTGTTGATGGATTCAAAAAGTAATAAAAGAAGACAATTAAGCCAAACCATATGAATAGAATCAACACAAGGGTGCAACTTTATATGAATTAAGCAGATACAAGTCAATCTAAGAGGAGAATTCACTCAATTTCAGTACTCACAAGTAGCTGGACATTAACAACCCTGCAAAAGATCTGTGGCTGAAGATCATAGGTGGGCATCTCCAATGGAGAGAAGGGAGAGAAAGATGCAGCTTGTTCTAAGTGTCCTTGTGGAAAATAGACCACCACATTCCCTTTCTTTGGAAGGTTGGTAAGAGGGCCAGCACAAGCATGCCAGAGCTCAAGATAAGAAGAAGAGACACGAGCTGAAGAGGAACAAGTTGGAGAGGACAAACAGCAAACACAAGCACCTTTGTGACAATCCCCATTGCAAGTTGCATTCTTCTCAACCTCAGTCACTGCATCATTCAGATCAATTTCCATGAACACCCCAAGTGTAGTAGTTTCTTGTCTCGTGGGACTCAAATGGAAAGGAAAGAGCAAAACAGAATATAAAAAAAACAAAAAAGAAGATAAAGGAGGAGGCCAAGAGTGTAATCAAGTGGATTTTAAAAAGGAAAGGGAAACCCAGAAAGCGGAAACTGTAATAAAATGGGAAAAGAGGTCAAATCATGAAAAAGGAATTCATATTTGGAGGGACACCACAAAGGTAAAAACAGGGGAAGAGAGATGAACAGAGAACATGCTGGGAAGGAGAGAAAGAAAAAAAAGAAGAGTATATCAAAATATATCAAATAATAACAAGAAATTCAAAGTATGATTCCTCCCCCATTTGCAGGTACTGAGAAGAGGGAGCAGAAGCAGGAGACATAGACAATTGCATAGGAAGCACAGAAACAAAAGGCAAGAAAAGCCAATGTGGTAGTGGCTTTTGGATGGAGTGTTAGAGAGAGAAAGAGAGAGTTGTGTGTGTGTTGGGTGGGGGGGACAAGCCAAGACAGTACAGAACCCACACTCTTCCCCTTTGCTTTGCACTTAACTTTATCTTTTCTTCTTTATTAATAATTTCATTCACTTGTGGGTGAGGCCCTCCACCAACACAACCAAAAAGGGAGAGAGAAGGGGTTTCATTCATTTGATAAGATAAAACTGAAAACAACATCCACCACATTTCCCCCTTCCCTCCCCTCATAATTTTTAAGGAAAATACAATCTGACAACTTAACCCATGACACAATTTATCAAGTAGACAATGAATAGCATAGTTCAACTTGAATTGAATGTTAATAAATAAATAAATGCTCTTTTTATACTGATATCAGACAATAGTGCTACAAAGGTTGATTAATAATAATAAAAGTAATAAAATGAGAGAGAGTGTGTGTCTATATATAAATGTTACTGTAGTGTAGTGTTTGGCAGACAGCAACTATGGTGGGCTTGTTGTTAGTTGTTAGGACTCCTAATCAGTTGCTCAGACTTCAGAGAGAGGAGCTCTGTCTGCATCACCAGTCCTCTCCTTTACATATCTCACGTCTCATCACTCTTCCCTTTCTTTTTTTCATTTTTTATACTTATCATGTTTTCAATTGCATCTCACGCGCTTCCAATTTTTATATCAAAATCACATTATAAATTTGAATTCAAACCACTATTATATTAAGTGTATTTTTGATTTAGCGTAAAAAACGGGTCAAGTGTGTGTTTGGATTAGCGTTTGCAAACTTGAGTTTCAATGAACGTGGATTTAGTAATAAACTTGAATATGAGTAAACATGATTTCATGTTTGGATATTTTGCTGCAAATGTGAGTCTAAGAAAGTAAATATTGAGAAAACTCAAGTTTCACACGCAGAAGCTACAAAAATCTGCGTTTTGCAAACTCAAGTTTCAGAACTCAAACGTGCGTTTTGATCAGTGGAGCCAAACAACATAAAAAATATGAAATGTGAGTTTACTCTTAGGGACGTGAATTTGGGATTGACAAACGCCAATCCAAACAAGCTCCAAATTAAAGTTTAAATATCTCAATCCAACTATTTCTAATGTTTGAAACGTGAGTTTATCACATTCCAACACTAAATCAAACATGTTGTAAAATCAACGAATAACTAGTGTTGATCCATATTGATAAAACCAAACACACACTTACTTGTCCCACTTTTATGTGCTTTTATTTTTGGCAAAAATTGACCCTTCATCTTCATCCTTTTGTGGAGCATATACTTTTGAGAAAAAAAAAAGAAAGGGGGTTAAAATGTTAGTTAAAATTGGTTTTAATTATTAAGAATGAATTTCATGTCATATATATTAATGTATATCTGCTGCAACCACAACCCAAACTCAGATGTAGGACATCTATAGAATTGACATTACAATTTGCAAAACTTGCAGATTGAAATAAGTCGAATACGACAGCATCTTTAAATGCTACTTTTGCTGATGCTAAAGTATGATAAATAACTTCTGCACATATACTCATTCACTCTTTAGTAAGCAAAACAAGGGGGAAAATTCAAATAAGGATGGTCAGCTACAGCTAGGATTTGTTTGACTATAGTGGTTGCTTTTGCTTAACAAGTGTACAAAAATAATGATCATAAAGGTTTGAGTAATTTGCAGGTTTTGAATTCAATCCTCCTAAAGTTACTGAGTTATTTTGGTTAAACTTCAAATAGATGTAAAAATTACTTGTTGTGTTTGATTTACACGTTTTAAACATGGATCCAGACCAACGTTATTTCTACTAGAACCATGTTTAAAACGTGATTTTAAGGTAAACCAAACATAGTCAAGTGATTTTCAACATTTCATGCATGAATGTGAAAGTTTTTTAATTGGGCCCCTGAAGAAGAAGTTGGCTAATTCCTGTATATATCTCCTTCCCCGACACAGAGATAAGAATTGTTTGGATAAAGATAAACTAATTAGACAGCACTTTTCAATGGCTTTTGAGAACTATAACATTTTTTTTCCTTTCAATATTTGCATCACTTATTGTCTGTTCTGTATCTTTGATTGTTAGCTCTTGAAATGCACGTCAGGCCAGCCTCCTTGAGAGAACCCTCGTGCATTAGCACACATAATCAAGACACTTCTTTAATAATAACAATGGTTTGAGTAATATCTTTCCATAAAGTAATACTAATTAAAATATTGTCTTGCACGGTTTAATTTTCCATTTTCACTTTATTTTTTCCTCAATACTTATTTATATAGAAGTGCTAATGCAATCATACGTCATAATCAACAGAAAAAAACGAAAACAAAAACTTATGTAATTGATAATAGATAAGAAAGATTATATACTGATAATGGGCTAAGGGAAGTTGGTAGTGTGAAGCAATTAAACATTAAGATGTTAATATTTATATCTCTTTTTTCTATTCTTATTGAAAAAATGAAAGCAATAATGTAATAAAATCTACATTGTTGTTCTTCCTATAATAGTATATGCAGATACATTGGACATATACTCAGGGCTCTGCTAAAAAATATTTGCATCGCAGAGTTATATACTCTTCCAAGTTACTAAAAAGTTGCAAGTGTCCACCATGTTGTGTGTCTAAGTTTGTTCTATATAAAATAGTTGCATTAAAAAATTCAAACTTAAGTTTAATCAATTTTGACGTAAAACCAAACACATGCTTATTACATCAATAGTAATTCTTAGAGCACGAAAGAAAGATTGATTCTTAATATTTAGTAGTTATATATATAGATATATAACTCCTTTAATTTTCAGTCAGTATTAATTGGATTTACTAATTTGCAAAGAATAATAAGTGATTTTTTTTGGTGGTGCATTAATTAACTTCGTTGTGAAAGATGCCTACAGAATATACATTTATCTTCTTCACATGCCTACAAATGGATAGTAGACAATTAGATATGGACATGACTTAAAGGTTTGTCTGTCCTCGTGCTAAAGTCATGCAAGTTTCATCAAAAGTTGGTTTAGTCCACATCAAAAGTGGGGTTATATTGACTGAAATATTGGAATTGGCTTTGCTATTTCTCTTTTACTATGAGAATATGAAAAGGGATAACAAAAACATCAATTGTATTTTGCTTTATCATCTGTCACCGACAATAAGTATATATCTATCTCTTTAAATCTAATTACATAATATTTATAAATAAATTTGCATAATATTAATTCCAAACTAATTTTTAGAAAAATTATATTTTTTTTATCAACTATTATACGCTACTTAGCGAATGCTTAATTTAACATTGAGAAGTAGTTAAACTCATATTTAGACCTCTCAACATAACTATTTATAGCGAGTAAAAAATATATTTAATGAAAATCAAATTTAAAAGTTTTTCCCACACAATCTCTTAGCGTTATCAACTCAATCACATCTTTGACGAAAAATCAATTTTATAATAAGTAAAAATAAATGTATGTTTGATTTACAGTTGAATAGAATTGATTCTGAAAATCAATGGTTGAGATAAGTGAGACACATTTTACGAATCATGTTGAACGAAAGTAATTTATAATCAATTCCACGAAATGATAATTTTGCATTTTTTAATGCCATAACTTGCTTCAAGATTTACACAGAGCTAGATATCATCCGGTGAAATGGGGTCATAAATGATTTTAGAAATTTGGGTATAAAGTATAAACCTAAAGAATGCAAGGAAGCACCACAAGACACTATACGAACTAAAATTAGTTATACTATAGATGCCCTGCCATAAAAAGCTATATAACTATACAGCACTGAACACACATAAATATATCTTTTTTTTGTATCAGGATGCTGACAATAAACAGTCTTCTTCTAGGAGAGATTCCATCCTTTTTAAGTGCATGCATGCGCCCTTTATATATTGTTAATTAATTTTAAAGTCGAATTTAAATATATAAACACAGTCTTCTTTATAAGGATCAAACGAGGATTGATTATATTTCAAGTTACGTACTCATGGTAATTAATTATGAGTTTTGCAATTTAAGGAATCTTTTCTTACCGCAAGTGATGCAAGCTGAATACTTTTACTTTTTCAAAAATATAAAAGAAAAGTTAGACTCTTTCATGATTGAGTGATTTCATTTTATATTTCAAAAGAAGTAATAAATTTTAACTTTCAATATATCAAATTTCGTGTTTACTTAATTTCTTAAGATCCAAGCTAAAAAATATCTTAATGATTAATTCGTGCACAATATTTTTTAATAAAAAAAGCTGAATTGTATCATTCGTTTTGAAAAAAATTAAGCATGGAATAATGGATAATTTGACTCGTTGCATTACCATAAAACAGCTATAATTACAAAGTTGAATCATGATTTGGATTTGGTTACTTTTTTTTTTCACGAAAATTAAGGATGTTTCTTCCACCCTCTTGGGATCGCACGTGGCAGTAATTAAAATTCCTTGTTTTTCCCCCGAGGTTTTCTCTGAAGTCTTTTTATTTTCTGGGTAGAAAGCAAGGTAACATTGTGACACAGACAATGACATGCATGTATAGTGACTTTATTAAAGCCACAGCACAGCACAAGCTTCTATCAATCCTGAACAGAGTGAGAGAGTGAAATGTGAGGGCTTTGTTTGTGTTTGTGTACCCGTTTATTTATGTTATAGAAACAACACTTAAATTTAGCTACGAGTCCAGAGACAGAGAAAAATAAAAAGGTCATGTTAATATATTGGACCAAAAAAAAATTGTATGGATATTAATTACTTATTAGCAGTAATCAGCATCATTATCTATAGGTCAAAAAGAAGACCATCCCACCTTCGAAGGCTCAAATGCAGGCTGAGATTGTGGGAAGAGCTCCCGGATTCGATCTCCACTAAACACATTCTTCGGGAGGGTGAGAAGCGAGTGTGTGACTAAGCCCCGAATAGAATTGCCCTTGGTAATAGGATATAACTATGATTTACACAAAAAAAAACCTTCAAAGGCTCAAGAGTAAAGGGAGAAAAAATTGGAAAAAAAAAAAACAAAGAGGATATAAGGACCGACCCAATATAATACTATAAGTGTGTGAGGTATTTTAAATTAATTAAAACAAGAGTTTAATGAGAAAAGTCTTATTTTAATCCCAAAAATATTGAAGTTGATCATATTAGTCACTAAATAATATAAAAGTTTGGATGAAACTTCTACGGGAGTACTTCTGAGTGAAAAAAAATAGAATGAATCAAAGAGGTCAAATGCATTTAACTTTTTTTCATAAGTTGAAATTAGTCTTTATAGTCCACCTACTTCAAAAACTCTCTCATTTAACTTTTTCATCAATAACTAATTTCAATATAGATAAGTTAAATTCATTTGACCTCTTTAATTAATTCTATTTTTATCTCATAGAAGTTTTTCTGCGCAGAAGTGTATCTAAACTGGGTCAAAAAAAAAATGCTAGCCACACTATTAATTTTTCTATCCCCTTCCTTCTTATCTTAATCCTTCTAAAAAGGGAGCCACGAAAAATTGCGGGACCCATTAATTGTCACTGCACTAAAATTCTTCCCTTTCGATTCCACCCTCACCAAATAAGGGATCAATTTTTCCTTTCCCTTCTTCCTTTTACGTTCCTCCGCTCAAAATTTGCATTACCAAATAAATTAAATTATGAAGGATCTTCAACCTCTGCTAGACACACATGACACTACACAAAAACCCTACTTATTACCCTTTCTCTTTCTCTTTCTCTCTCTCTCTCTACTTTAATCAATGTGTCTTTGTCTGGTGGATTGATTTTGTCTTTGTCTTTGGCAATAAGCAGCTTTCCCCTGTTCCGTTTTAGTCTTATTAATCGCCCGCATTCATCGTACCCTTCATCATATGTCCATGTCTCCTTTCCAATATTGTTGGGGTATGTATATTTCATACAATAATTTTTTATAGTATATTTATGTCGAGATTGAAATTTAAATTGGAACTGAATAGGATTTTGAAATCTAAAGTCTAGTTTGAATTTTTTAATGTAAGGAATTTTTATATTATATTCTCTTCCTTAACAAAACTATTTTACCAATCTTTTAAAATCTGGACCGGTAATTGAACCAATGAAGGCACTTGTTCAATCGTGATCAAACCGGTTTTATTTAAATTTATTTTATAATATTATATAACATTTAAATATATTTTAATTAAGATATATAAAGTTAAAAAACAGTATAAAATAACCTTATTATAAGGTTTAAAAGACTAACAAAAAATTAATAATGATTAGTAAAATAATAGATATCTATGTGTAAATCTTAAATATATGTCTTTATTTATTATAAAAATATTTTAGATTAAATAAAAAAATAAAAAAAATTGAATTTTTTTAAAGAACCGGTTCTCACAGGTTCTGACCGATTTTTGACTGATTCTCATTTTTTATTTTTGATATTTTTTTATCTTTCTTAAATACTATTATTTTTATTTAGTCCACTATATAAATTTTGTCATCAATATAAAAAAATTTCATTGTTTTTAAGTTAAAATTCATAAATTTAAATTTTGGTAGATCATATTAAATTAATAGACACAAACAATAATATACTTATTTTACAATTTAAAAAATTTTATTTACACAATACATATCTTTTTCATAATATTAAATATTTTATCCTATAAATATTTTTAATATTTCTTTTAAATTTTAAAAAATACATGATCATAAATAAGAATTCGGATAAAACATTTAGGAGAAAGAATAGCTTAGATAGTCCGCACTGATGGTTGCTTGAAGCCTTGAACAGTTGAACTGTTGTAAGGCATGTATAGGAATCCACGAATGCTTTTATTAACATGGAATTTCTATTTATAGCTTTTATTGGCTTTATTTTTTGAGAAATGAAAATTGTACAACTATACAACATACAACAATGAGAGATAAAGAGAGAAAAAAAGAAGAAGAGAAAGAATTGTGAGATGTGATGGGTGATGTGATAAAGAGACGATATAGAGAGAAAAAGTGTGTTATATGAGTTTGTTGTATGTTTTGGTTGTATAAATTTATTATCTCTTATTTTTTTAGGTGAATGTTAACAAGGGCAAGAAAAAAATAGAAATTGGAAGTTTTTATTGGATTGACTTAGGGGTGGGAATAGGCTAGCGGGCCTGTGAGGGGCCTGTTTATGACCTGACCTGACTCGTTTATTAAAAAGGTCATGCGCGCTAAGACTTGTTAAAAGACCTGTTTAGTTAAGTAGGCCAGACTTCAGGCCTATGAAAAAAGCTATTAGGCTTGGTAGGTCGGCTTGTTTAATATAATGATATATTAAATTAATTATATAAATACCAATAAATATAATAAAAAACTATAATATAGTAAAAAAACTAGAATATATTAAAATAATTATATAAAAAACATGCTTAAAAGGTCTGCTGGCCTACATAGGCCTATAGGCTTGTTGGCTGTTGGTGGGCCTTGTTATAAAACATACTTCTAAATATGCTTACAGATCGACCAGGTTAGACTTTTGTCTTTTACGCAGGTTAGACCAGGTCTTAAAAAAAAGGCCTGTAACACGTAACATGCTTAGGCTTAAGAATTAGCAGCCAGACCTGGCTCATGCCTGCTAAAGCCTGGCCTGGCCTGGTCTGTTCCCACCCCTAGATTAGATTATGTAATCTTTAATATTATAAATGTAATTAATTAATATCGTGATTTTCAATAAAAATAATTTTATTTTGTAGGCCGCTTAACAATACACTTGTTTCTTTTATTTTTTTTGTTTAAAAACAAGTATTTTTCATGGGAGACAATCTTGCTCGATCTAAGAGCATGCACATCATAGTAAGGTTAGTTCTAGTGGGGATTTTTCCATCCACAAGATTCAAATACAAGATTTTACTTAAGGAAAATCATGTACCACTTGAACCAACTCATTGGTAATGGTTTCTTTTATGAAAAACTTTTTAAGTAACATATATAATTGGCCGGTTAATTATATAATTCTAGTCCTGTATTTAGTATAAACCGTGGCGTAGGCAAGCAAGGATGAGTGAAGCTGTAATTAGTGTCTAATAAGGAGTGTATTCCTTGTAAATTAGGTGCCCCACCCCCATGCTTTGCTTAGTTCCAAAAAACAAAGAGCTGGTGGGTCCATTATAGGAGACAGAGGGTATCCCCATGATTACTGACCTGCAATGGGGTATCACAGCCATAAACAGGTGCTTTTATCAAAGAAAGTAAAGAGTCATCATCTCTCTTTTGGATATTATACTAATTTTCAGCAAGCATAATTATAGATGAAAGATTTAATTGGATCGGGGGTTTAGATATGTTTCAAGAGCTTTCATTACCACTAAATCGTGATAAGGTTATCTTAATCAAACCGGACCTACTCGTCATGCCTCTTTTCAGCCTCAAGAGTTCAATTAAAAAAACTCCTATATAAATCTTAATTTACATTAGCTATATGTTGAGTGGAATTGGTAGGAATCTAGATCGGTAATAAAAGAAAGTAATGTTATTTATAAAAAAACAACTATTTTGTTGTCATAACTGATTCTTTAAATTCCGAATAATACTGATTAATTTTATAATTTTCATCCAAATATTTAATATTTAATTGTAAATTCTATAGAATCTTCCTAAACAACATTATCATAATAATTTTTTATGTGTTTGATTTATAATTTGGTAGAATTAATTTTATAATAAATGGTTAAACATAAATTATACCCGAGTTACGAAATATATTGCATTGAATCGATTTCATTTCAATTCTTTAAAACTCGATGATGCACTATTATAATTGAGTCCCAAACGTTGTGATAGCCCGCTGTCCACTATATTAATGTCTTGCTAATAATGATTGACCAGTCTTACATTTTGAGAAAAAAAATCATTAATAGACTCGGGACAAATAGTAAAAAAAATATAATGTAAATAATATATACATTATTAATTTAAATAAAACATAAAAAAGTCTATTAAATTATATTAAAAATTATAAAAAATATGTATTATTTATTTAAAACGCTCAAATTTTAAATAAAAAAACATGTGTTTTATTTAAAAGTATGTATATTTGAAGGAATAATTTTAAGGCCCTGGCCCAACATGCGGATGCTTGAACAATTGGAGTTACTTTTAACACCCTTTTTGCTATTTGCACCCCCTCTTTTTTAGTTTCACTCCAAAAACACCCTTGTACATTTTCGAAAGTGCATTTCCGGAGATCTCTGGAAATTAACTTCCGAAAGATAAATGATAAAAATCATTAACAGAAAATTTTTGAAAAAAATTTAAATTACAGATGTTAAATTCTGGAAGTATAACTTCTCAGAAGTATATTTCCGGAAGCTTTCAGAAATTTACTTTTGAGAGATCCGAAAAATTACTTCCGAAAGGTTGAATTCATTTTGAAAAATGCTTAGCGACGGAATTAGAGACAAAAAAATTCCATCTCTAAACCCCAAAACTTCAAAAAATAATGTGGAGAAGGGGGAATAGGTTGGGACAGGAAAGGGAGTGGGGGTGGGGGAGTGAGAAGGTTTCCTTGAAAGTTAAAAAAACAAGAAATTATATATATATATGTGTGTGTGTGTGTGTAAGGTTTCCTTGAAAAAAAATTAATAATGAAATTAAAAGGATAAAATTTATCAAAATGATACTATATACATGTTGACATTGCAAAGTATGTAAAATCAATATATAGGATGCACGAAACTAATAATCCTTATGATTCAAAGTGTTTGAGCTCTAGTGTTCTATATATCATGTTTACAATGGGTCAAATTGAGGGAGGTTTTCTTCTATCTCACATGGGCTAATGACGTTATTAACCATATCTACAAGAGAGGGTTGCACTTCTAGATTATATGAAGGAGATGTGGTAGGTGAATTATAAGGCCATTGATCAACTCGTGAACATTGTAAAGAGTCTTGTTGCTTTTCCTTCTTCTTTCTTACATTGGAGTGCCATTGTTGTATAACACTTCCTATATGTTCCTCTAGTACTACACTTTTAAATTGTGAGCCCATCTGCTTGTGTACAAATTGAATACATTTAATATAGTAGTATTGTAGATTTGTTGTGAGAGGGAGAGAGAAAGAAAGAGAAAAAAAAAAGAAAAACTAAGTAAGTATAATTAACCAAACAAATTTACATATGAAAATACCTGAGTTATTAGAGCATAAAGAGGAAGAGTGATGTAACTGCATAAAACTTGGACACTCACCCTAGATATAACATATAAAATAAGATTGATTAGCAATTACTAGGTACGCAACACAAAAAAAAAGACTGTTTAGCTATTGAAAAAAAACCTTTGAGGGATATTTAATAAATTTATCTAAAGAGAGAATTAGGCACACAAATATTGAATTTCAAATATAATTATTTTGGAGAAAATGTTAGAGTAAGTAGCTAGAAAGCATTAATGAACAATTCATATGTGAATGTTGCAAATTAATCATTAATGGTCATCCATGTACTTACCTATATATGTCACAACTAAAGTATCGAAAATAAGAGGTCAAACACGACTCGTAAATAATCCAAGGAACATATATAATAGATACAACAACTATTAAATATACTAAACATATAAGAACAACAACTACTAATTCATCAGCTAATATATTTTTGAAAAGTAAAAGAACTAAGCGATAAGTGTTTTGTGAAATCTTTTGAGATGATATTCACATAAGATAGAACCAATCAAAAGCTCATAATAATAATATTAAATAACTTTAACACAAGTTTTAATGTTATTTTTATTATTATTTTAGCGTATTTTAAGCTTTTAACTATGTCTATAAGGTATATAAGAAAAAATCAACATAAACTAAATTGTACTTACGCTAGTACAATCCTTGTTATAATTATCTCGATATGTTCATGATAGCAAGACTTTATTCCGAATTGTAACTGAAATGAAAAAGAAAGCAAAGAAGTAAAAAAGAATTTAAAATATTTCAACATACTACTAATTAGAGAACATCAAAACATATTTAAGGAGAGAAAATAATACCGTGACCCAAATGAAGAATGATATCTCAAATGCATTCTGGATTAAAAAAATAAAAGATAGACAACTTATAAAATTCAACATACTACTAATTAGAACACACAATATAAAGTTGTAATATGATGATCTATTGAGAAGAAGAGTGAATAATTAATGTACCATGAACAAGGTGAAGTGTAAAAGGGTTAAGATGTGTCTTGGGTCGCCAAACCAAAAAAGATCATCATTTAGTTGCACTAAGGGGGTCCCTATTGTAACATGGTTTTGATTTTTGAGTTGAAGAGCCATCTTTGCTACTATCATCTCCATCTTGGTTCCAATGATAAGCACTATCTATAAATCAACTGTATAGCTTAATTATATGTATAAAGAGTATTTCATACAAATATTTTCTCTATATTATGTACTTAAGAATGATAATGAGATAATGCATACTATACCATTAATGGGAGAAATGATATCCAAAGATATACTCGCCATCCTGCAAGTTATATTAATTAAAACAATCAGTAACAAAATAAGCATTAATAAATTAAATGTGAATTATACAAGTCTAAACACATGCTCACCATGCACATCAAGGAGCAAGAATATGACCACCATAATCCACATAAATGGCCTGCTTCTTATAATTATACAAAGATGAGTTTGACAACATCATTCACGAAATGAAATACACTATACATAAATATGAAATTTGCAAAAAAATAAAAAAAATTGTTGCAAGAGCATTACTCAATGAAGGAAATAATTATTAAATACAAAGTAATATATGTATGTATATATAATGAGATGTCCACCATATGGGTTGTTTTATTAAGTTGAAACAATAATGTATTATATAAGCTAAGTTGAATCAGACTCTATTCTTTAGTAATATATCATTATGAGTTTATACTAATCCACTCAAGAAAATCTAGGCCTAATACACTAAATTTGGCATATTAGACAGAGATAAAATATAACTTGATGAGCATGATCATTATGATAAACATGATTCTCAAATACATAGAATGATGAGCTACTACATAATGACTATATATGAGGTACAATTGTTAAATAGCTACCTCATGAAGAATATTTTCTTATGAGAACGAGAAATGAATGAAAAAAACATAATGGTCATCGAGGAAGCAAACTATTATTGTGTTGATTCTTGAGTCTTTGTTACAACTTCGTTTCATATGTATAATAGAGATGTGAATAAGATCACAAAAAATGTATAACATTTTAATCATTAAGAAATTTGAAATATTTAATATATATATAATATTAAAAATATCTTAGTAAGTAAATTATTCTTTAACAAAACTTATAGATGATAGGAAGATATTTAAGGGATAGTTAAGACGCATGACCTGATGCCAACTACAACTTTGAAGTCATGTTCTAGGGAGCGTTCTACATGCTTTTGGAAATCAAAAGATTTATTATTTGGGAAGTGAGCCTACAATGAGAGTGTAAACAAAAATTAATAAAAAAACTTGATAAAATTAATGAAAATTAAATTAGAAGATCTACCAATTATTAACTAACCGATATAAACCCATGACGTAGAGTGAGGAAGTCAACTTTTGCCAATGAGTGAAAGAATTGCCAGAAAAAGCATTTCTACTCCATTCCAAGCAAGCGTCGTAAACATTGCGAATGTATAAAAGAAAACAAGAAAAGACCAAAATGAATAGTCAAACAACATAAATATTATATTAATAATACAAAAAGAGAGATACAAAATTACAAACGATAAACATATATATATAACTCACAATCCATAATTGAAGTGATGTACGCGTACAATAATTTGTGTGTCGAAGTCCAAATGTTGTTTGTCTTGTAAGTCTGAATCGATTTGGATCTAAAAAATCACAAATAAAAGAGAATCATTAAGAACCATGAATATGTGCGCGTGTCTCATTTTAACCTTTTTAACAAATAATTTCATAAAATGCATAAAAAAACACCTTAATGATGATTTTGATTACAGGTCTTAAGCAGATTTTGCCTTGGATATTAAATACCACATTTGAATCAATGGATAGGATAAAACCTCTAAGTTATATAGCTAAATTATATATCTTAATATTTTTTAATAACACTTTAATTACGTTAAAAAGGAATTTAATATTCTTCAAAATATTCATTTTTTAATTAATAAACTAATTCATTAATTAGGAGTTCATTTGGATTTGATTTGAACTTTGAAAAACTAGAAAAAAAAAATACTTTTTTTAGTTCAATGGATGTGGATTTGACATTTCATGGTTTCATTTTGAGTTTCTTTTCACATGATATGTGAGGACACTTTCTTATCAAGTGAAGAAATAAATGAAAAGTTAGAGATTTGGAGACAAGCCTAGAAAACATAGGATTTCTACCTAGCTAATTGGAAGTAAATCAGAATATATAATGCAGGTTTAACAAGAGAATACAAATCTCAACTTTGAGGTAAAAAATTAAAGAACATATATTACCATAAGTTTTCAATTTGCAATATATTAGGTCTAATGGTCTATGGCACAAGTGATAGAAAAAAAATGAGATGTTAATCACAATATCCAAATACGATGAATAAAATTGAGGGATGATTCGAGTGTGATATATGATAAAAAGTACCACTCAAACTTTGAAGGAAAAATTTAAGATCTTCAATATTGTATGAGACAGAGTGTTTGACAGTAAAGAATCAGTAAAAAAAAATAAATGTAATGTCACATAAATAAGAATGTTACAATGAATTGGTGGTTATATAAGATAAGATTATGAACACAATAAAAAGAAAGAAAGTTAAGGTTGTTTCCATTATAGAAAAAATGATAGTCCTGTCTTAGATAAATTAGACATTTGTAGAAAAGACTTGTAGAGGCACTATTATAGAAGGGTTGGATAGATAAAGGATAATACAATTGTTAGATATTAAGTAAGACAAAGGAAAATTATAAGTTAAACCACCGAAAGAAATTTAGAGTTAAATGGTTTATCTTTTAACTTTTTTATAAACAAACTAATATCAAATCTACAAGTGGTACTCTAACCTATATAAAAAATAGTCAATGAAACAATAATAAACAGACAAGTATAAAAAATCTAATCTCAACCTTTGCAAATTAAGAAATCTGCCGAATACAAACTAGAATATTAGTGCACCAATCAAAGAAAAGAAACTTTTCGCACCTTTCAAGCAAAATTATTAAAAACTGACATTCCTCAACAACCGTAAATAGGGGTGAGAACAAGCCAAGCCGCTCGTCAAGGGCCTACATCCCGACTTACATTAGGCCCAGGCCAGGTCAAGCCAATTTATTAAATAGATCAAGTCAAGGCTTTTTCAAAAGCATATATAGCAAAACAGGTCAGACTTCAGGCCATTGAAAAAGCCTTATGAGCTTATCAGACCGGCCTATTTAACTAAGTATAAAAAATTACTAGTAATTTTTATATTGTTATTATTATTATTGTAAATATTTCTATTATATTACCTTATAATTATATAGTTATTAGTCTGTGTAAATATATAAGTATGTTGTCTTACCTAAAAACCTTGCGCTTATAAGGCTATTCAAATAGATGCTTGTGATATATTCAAGTACCTCACTATAAAACAGGCTTTTAAGCAGGCTTTCAGGCCATGTCAGGCTTTAAATAGGTCAGACTCAAACCCTAAAATAAAGCCTATATCGGGTAAACAAGCCAGGCCCAGGCCATGGAATTAAGGTGCAGACCAGGCTCAGGCCTTGAAAAGCCTTGCTCGGCTCATCCTATTCCCACCCCTAGCCACAAAGACTAAACCACCACAATTAAGCTCCATAGTTTTTCCTTTTTCCACCAAATGCATAAAGTGTAGATACAAGTAGAATAAATTACTTCATATAACAAAAGAAAAAAATAACTCAGCCATTGTAACACATAATACCATACCCTAGATGAAAACTTGTAAGAGTAGAACAAATGGTTATCATCCTCCATATGAATATGATTAAAGCTAAAAATACATAAAAGCTACTCGGAAAAAGATCCTTTAAAGTGAGGTTGTGTGTAAAGTGAGAAAGTAAGGGGTTATTCATCATTGGATTTTTATGGGTTGGGATTGTGATGCTTTTAAAATTAAATCAATGGTAGATATACCCTTACTTGCTCACTTTACACACAACCTCACTTTAGAGGAGCCCGATCCAAGCTACTCTTATCTGACAATAATATTCTTAATATACAAATACATCTTAGAAGGAAACATATTCTAAAGCACTAACCAAAAGAACACAACTACTTTATGAGGAGCAATAACTTTTCTTAAATAATTAAAAGCATCCATTTGATCATGTGAACAATTTGAAGGTTGTTGAAGCATATTTTGAAAAACAAATAAATGTAGATTTAACTGAATAACCACTAATTTTGTTAGACAACCACACTCATCTATTTCCCTACACAATACAAGAGTCATAACATTCAATATGTTTAATAGTTGAGATTGAAAATTGTTTTCCCAAAAGAAAAAGCTTTCTTATCAAGTTTAAACTCCAAGTCCACCTAACATTCATCGAAAAGCTACCACCTAAAACTTAACAAATTTTTAAGGCCATAAAAAATACCTTGGAAAGATATCTCTTTTTTTTTTTTATCACCTAACCGAACATCCTCTTAAAAAAATAGCTGAACTATCATCCTCAATTCCCTTTCTCACAATTCATAAGGAACTACTTCATATTCACACATGCATTTATTCCAACCCTATAAACATCCTTTCCACCATGCAAAATGTCTTGCATTAAAACCAACGAAATGATTTCCCTCAAGATCAAAACCTCCACAAACCCCTTTCACCATACCTTGCTTTGAGAATCTTATACACCATAATGCTTTTTTATATTCCAAAAAATTTTCCACCTCCAATTCCTTAAAATAATAAGGTCAAACAATTGTATATTTCTAATCCTCAATCCCCTTCTTTTTAGGCTTACACACCTCTTCCCACTAAACCTAATAAACTTTTGTACTCTCTTCTAGCACACCCTAAAGAAACCTTCTTGAATTTTAATCAAATTTTGAATCATACACTTGGGTATCTTACAAAAGGACAAAAGATAAAATGAATCATAACCTTTATCATTTCTGGGGGTGAGATACCAAGATATATAAATGGAATGAATAAATATATATCATTTTAAGAATCTAACCTTTATCTCACCAAATTAATCATTGGTTGCCAAGTAAAAATTCTCCTTAAGCTAGCACCAATTGAGATACCAAGATATATAAATGGAATGGATCCTACCATACAATTTAAAAATTCAAATGTAGAATAGATAAACAAACCAACATTCACTCCTATAAGACTACTCTCGTGAAAATTAATCTTTAAACCAAATATTACCTCAAAACTCCTAAGGTTTAACTTTAAAAAGCATAAATTCTCCATAGTAGTCTCCTCCGCCATTGAGGTATCATCTTCATATTGAAGGTGGGATATCAAAAAGCCTTTGGCCCCTAATTTAAAGGGATGAAATGTCCTCTTTTCAACTAAAAAACGAACTAAGACTCCTAATCCCTCCACCACCAAACAAGAAAATAAAAGGGACAAATGGATCTCCCTACTTAAAGTCCTTTCTAAATATTTATTTCCCCCGTTGGACTACTATTTACTAACATTGAAAGGTTTCTCTTCATCTTGCATAAAACCCAAATCTTCCTAACATATAAACTTTACTTGATTGAATTGTTTGTTTTTTCAAAGTCGATTTTTATAATTAAACACATTCTCCCATGCTTATTTGCAAAATCTACTACCTTATTAATGACCACAACTTCATCCAAAATATATCTACTCGGGATGAAGGTTAATTGGTTATGGGATATAATCGAGTCCATAACCAATTTCAGCCCTGATACAATAACCTCAAATAATTATATACAAATAGCCCAATAAAGAAATAGGAAGGTAGTCCACTGTTTTACTTACTGGGCAATATACTTTTGGAATCAAAGCCATAAAAGTGATTTGGGAATCATAGCTTGATTATGAAAACCATGCATCTTCTTAATTCCTAAAATGACTTGATAAATAAAATTGAAAACAAATAGGTCCGAGCTTTTAATACATAATAAAACATTATGGTATCTTATGATCCATGTAACTTACTCCACCAAGTGAAAAATGTTTTGTTGCCATTGTGAGGTCACTTTCTCCCTCAACAAACTATATCGTCTCAACCATATTTCAACTAGCCATTAATCAGTTATCAATGTTTAACAATAGGCCACAATCCAGTAATGACTGACCATAGATCAAATTTTGAATCGATCACCACGAAGTATGTCTTAGCAAACATTATTATTGAGTTTGATCTAGGAATTCATATATATAAACAAATATTACTGAGAGATATGTTCCTTTGACATATAACCATATTTTAAGAGACATATTGATCTCTCATCAATTGATTCAGAACATACTTTATGGGGGGATAGATCCATGCTTATTGAGTATATATATTCAATTAAGTCTCACCAAAAAATCCCTCAAAGAAAATGTAATTTAAATCGAATTTGATAAAATGGGGGATGCCTCTATTTAAAAATATAAGGTCACAAGAACTCTCTTGAGATTTAATTGAAAATTGAGAAACTGAGATATAAGAGGATTTAGAACCCTAAAGCTAGAATCAAATAATTTAGTTTGTGACTTATAATATAAAAATATATAATTTAAAAAATAGTCAAAGTCATGAAAGAAATTGCGTATATTTTTTATTTTATTTCAACTAAAAATAATTAAAAAAAAAAGCAAAAGAGGATGCAATTGAGAAGTAGTGTTAAAAAGGTTACCGTTGGCAACTTGGTATTCGACCGTTTGAGTTTCTTTCTCCCATGTTTTCCAACTCCTCATCTTTGAACAAAATATATTGAATCCATATTGTCAGTAAAATAACACATGCGTGTGCGTGGATAAAAGTGTCAAGCATGTCCTTCATAAGTAGGACCTACGCGACTTCAATTTTTTTATAAGAAGAAGACATTGTGATTGTGTTGGTTGAGCCTATTGGTCAAATAATAAAAAAGAACAACCCTTTTTATGTGGCAATGATCATGCCACAAAGGAGAAGAAAGAAGAAATAATAACACTACGATAATAAGGAAGAAGAAAATGATTGATGTCCATCATAAAGTTACTCTTGTCACTGAACCCTTTATTTTGACACGTTTTGTTTATTTTTAATTTTTATTTTATTATTTGATCTACATACTCATCGGATTTTATTATCTTGATTTTCATGGTATTGGTAATTATTTTGATGTTATGTTGATCACCAGTGGTGCTAGAAAGACTTTATTCTTGTACCCGTTATTTTAGTTTGTGGTGTCCTTATTTAATTTTTCTACTTCTTTTATTACTATTATTGTCTTGAATGATCTTTACTTGGTATTTTTTTGTTAGGTTGTCACAAGCAACAAAGATTTGTTGGAATCTTAATGTTTCACCATGTACTCTCATACTAATAATGAACATCAGAGTTTTGATTCTATTGTGATAATTATCTTGTGTGAATAATTGAAGTCAATACAAGTCGGATGATAATTTTAAATGGTTTTAATTGTGCCTTTGGAGAGGTATGATGTAGAATATGCTCTATGTGAAGAATTTTCATGAACCTATCTTTGCTACAAAGAAGCTTAGTGATAAAACAAACAAAGAGTAGATTGTATTTTACAAACAAGTGTATTGGGTTCATTTTCCAGTAGGTAGACGACAATGTTTTAAAACATATTAGTGGTGATACACATGTTTGAACCTCATCGAATCAACAATTGTATTAAAAGAAGAATATGAATAAGATGCATTTGATCAAACAAATGTTGGTCTTGAAATATTAAGATGTGACTTCATTAACACATCATTTGAATACCTTCCAAGGAATTCTAAACTAATTCATGCGTATTAAATTTGATGAAGAAATTAAGAGTTTATTGCTTCTTGGTTCCTTTACAGAGGCATAAGAAACATTCAAAACCACATAATTTAATTTTACTCCTAATAGTGTTGTCAATGGATCTTATTAAGAGCAATATTTTTAATGGTGATATGAGAAGAAAATTGCAATGTTCCTTTTCACAATTAGAAGTCTCAGTTATTGAGTCAAGGGAGGAAACATGGGTCATATAGTTCAAGCAAAGGACACCAAATCAAAAGTAAATCCAGAAACAAGTACAAAAATATTGAGAGCCACTATTGTGGTATATTCAAATATTATGTTAGCTTTTGAAAAGGGAGAATTGGGACAAAGATAAAGGGGAAAGGAAAGAAGAGAGTACCGATGAAGATAACACTAACATGATATTTGATGATTTCCTTCTTATTGAAGAATATGTTGATGCTAGTATTGTTGATAGTGTAATTGATTGGGTGGTTGACAATAGTGTTTTGTTACATGCTACATTTAATAGGGTATTTTTAGTTCTCATACTCAATGATTTTGGTGATGTGAGGTTGGTTTGGCTTATAAATTATTATTGGAGTATGTCAATAATGGAGAAAATAATCTAGATACGTTTGATACTACAAAATTAAATCTCAAGTGTGGGAAGCATGTTCTAGACATATGATTAACACTGCTTTCAATGGTTGAGCTATGCAATGAAAATTGTGATAATTTGTTCTCACAAAACACTTAAAAACTCAAGTTCTATGATTTTTGTTGGAGGTACGAAATAATTTACACTTTATATAGCATAAGCAAAAATAATTAAAGGTGTTGTCCATATAGTGAAATCAATTGAAGACAATTTGTAATATAAGAGGCTGTTTCGCCGTGTCACATGAGTGAGGAAGACATGGTTAAGGCTAACTAAACAAGACATGCTGCTTAGAATAAAAAAATCCACATCTACAAAAGTGTGTTCATTGTTTTGCTTAGAAACACAATAGAGTTTCTTTCAAGATTCCTTTGCCTACCAAGAGACCAAAAATTCTTAATTTGATGCATTTTGATCTATATGACCTACATACAAGATCGTTTAAGGGCAGTGCATATTTTGTGATGTTCATTAAAGACCACTTAAGAAAGACTTAGGTTTATACTTTAAAGAGTAAAAATATTTTCCTAAATGTGTTTAAGCAATGTTATACATTAGTTAAGAGAGAAATAAGGAAGAAAATTAAAATGTATGTGCACAAACATTAGAGGTAGATACTTAAGACCATTTGATGCTTACTGGAGAGAACGAGATTAAACATCGTAGGACTTCTGCAAACAATTGAATGATGTGTCTGAAAGTATGAATAGAACAATGATTAAGAGAGTTAGATGTTTATTTCACGGGCAAAACTTCTACATTGGTTTTAAGGTGAAGCATTAAGTATAGTCATGTGCATGTCCTTAATCTTTCACCACGTGTGTCTTACAATATGAAGTACCAAAGAATATTAATTTGGTCAGGAAAGAATGGTTCTTAAGATCACATATATATGTCTTTAGATGTCAAGTATTCGTGTACATTCCTAAAGATGAAAGGTCTAATCTAGATGAGCTTTAATACACATTTTATGATCTTATTGAAAAAAAAACTTATTAAAAGCTATGATGTTGAGTTTATAGAAGATTAAAGGTTGAAAGACACTGTGAAAAAAATTGGGAAAAATATGGTTTTCATCCCTATAGTTTCGGTCAACTTTAGTCTTCGTCCCTATACTTTAAATCTTGTGTTTTTTGTCCCTAAACTTTCTAACCCCCAAACTTTGGTCATTGTCGTTAGTGAGATATGTTAACCTGATGAGCCGACTAATTAACATAAGTTACATGTCAGCCTTAATGGTGCCCCAAATAGCTGACTCATCTAATTAACATTTTTTTACTATTTTTTAATTATTAAAATAACCTTAATTACTAAATTAGGATTTTCACCTCAGCAATTTTATCCCGTTAATAAACCTAATTTAGTAATTAGGGTTATTTTAATAATTTAAAATTAATAAAATAAGATTAATCATATGAGTCAGCTATTTGAGGCCACTATTGAGGCTGACATACAACTTCTATTAGCCAGCCCATCAAGTTAACATATCTCTACTAACGACAAGGACCACATATTGAGGGTTTAGAAAGTTTAGAGCCACAAAACAAAGGATTTAAAGTATAGGGATGAAGACCAAAGTTGATCGAAACTATAAAAACGAAAAAACATATTTTTCCAAAGAAATTTTAGTGATTCGTGTTAAAGGTAATGCAATTGACTTTGATTTAGTTTCTTCTACACCTAGAAAAGAATAAGGTTATTAATTAACCAGATGCAACTGATGTTGTTGACCCTGCCTAAGATGAAAACCATAAATTTTTTTATGAAGAACAATTAAATCAAAAGATGAACCTATTGCATTGAGAAGATCCATTATTGAAAGGCCACATTTCGAAAGATACACTACAAATTATTATGTTTCGAAGAATGATGGAGGAGAGCTCGAATGTTTTGATACAATTTTGTAGGATGATCACAACGAAAAGTGGATGTAAGCCATGTAAGATTATGAAACGCACCTTTTCATTTACGAAAAAAACTGATAGAAATAACACGCGAGAAGCATTTTCACAGCCCCTCTTCCCCCTCATTCTTTCTCTCTCGTCCGCCTCCCCCTCCCTTCTGTTTCATTTTTCTTTCATTTTCATCTCCTTTCATCTTTTTAGTGTTCCATTTCCTCTCAATCCCTTACGTACGCCCAGTGAAAGGTAATGAAACCCATAATTTCTAGCCATTTCCTTTTTCTTTCTGAAACTAAGTTTTGTAATTTTTGGGGTAAAGGATAGTGCTCTAAGGAAGGGGGAGAGTACTCACACCGTAAATGTTGCTCGTTTTGGCTCTCTACGGTAAACTCATATCTCGTAACTTAAAGAATAGACTATTAGCATGTGCTAGCTTTAGGTAGAATTTTTTTTAGAGCGCTGAGCACTAGTTTTAGGGATTTTATGGTTACCCAAAAAAAATTCTAAAATGTTGGAAATATTTGTTGGTGCTCAAACATGTTGATTTCTACCTTGCACAATACTCCCGGAGTTGTTGGCAAGTTTGGTTGACTCTCCCTAATTGTGAGTGGTTTAATGGTTATCGTGGCCTATTTTAATTTTTTTAGAAATGTTTTTTAAATTATCATGCTATATTTTAATGTCGATTATTTAAATAAAATATGGGAAATATTCTCTTTATATTGATTTCATTCTCCGTGAAATTCATATCAAATGTTGTTAAATTATAAATTTAAATTGATTATGTTTGATGAAAATAGAGATTTATTTTTGGAAGGGACTTTGAGAAAATAGAATAAAATTGTTGTTTATATTTTTGGGATCCATGTTAGAACCCCATGTGTCATTAGCGGAGGATAACGACCTAGGTGCACCTAGTTGTATGAATCCGGGAGGAGAGGGTTATCCCTTAGACAGAGCCACCACTTTGTGGAGAGGGCTATCAACGAGATGGAATTGCCCCCGATGATATGATATGATATGATATGACATGACATTGAGACATGACACGATTCCGGGAGGAAAGGGTTATCCGCTAGATGGAGCCGCCCCAAGAGAGAGACCACTCTCGGAGGATAGAGCTATCAGTGTGATATAGCTTCCTTCGATGATATTGAGATATGGACATGGTTCTAGAGGGAAGGGGGCTATCCGTTAGATGGAGTCGCCCATGGAGAAAGGCCACCCTTCGAAGGAGAGGGCTATCAACGAGATGGAGCCACCTCTCGGTTCTATAATGAATGATTCCTACTGTATTTACATTTCATATGATTTATAGTTTACTCAATGTAATTCATTTCGGATTCACTTACTAAACTTATATACGATCAATTTGTTATTGCTTTGGATATGATAAACTTATCTCATGAATATTGGAAACAAGTTACCTGAGATATATTGTGGGACTTATTGAACTCACTTGTTTGTAAGTTTTATGTTGAGAAATAATTTTATACTGAGAATGGTTTCTATCGAACAACTCGTGCATTGGTATGTTTCCCTTCTAGTTCATGGTGGTTGTTAGGCCATCACTAAGTCTTTGTGACTTACCCCTTTCTATTTTTTTTATCCAGATTCCTAGGCAGCTGAGTAACAGGCTGTTGGAAAATTTATTTGTTCCAACTCTACTGTTATTTCATTTTGGCAGGCCTCCCTTGTGTTGGTGGCCATTTGATGTTATTTTGAGATTATTTGTACATTCTGCAGCTATAGGGAGTTTAGTTATGGGATTTATGTTTAGACATTGTATATTCGATGTTAATTGAACAGTTATGATGTTGTTGGAAACTCTGACTGTTGATTTATATTGATAACATGATTTTTTTTTGTAATTTTGGGATGTCCAAAATATAGGGGAGACTCTGTCAAAATTTCTGTAGAATCCTAGAAGTATGTTTATTTTGAAAAATTATTTGTCAGATATTGTCTTGTTCTTGTTAGGCTTGTCAGGTTAAGGATGTTTGTCTGTGCGCCAGTCACGACCTTGAATTAATTTGGGTCGTGACAGATTATATAAATTAATTACGTAAAAATCATACTTTCGACTTGGTAAGTTTGCTTAATAGTAAGAGAGCATTTTGAAAAAAAAAAATGGGTGTACATGTTTAAAAAAATGAATATTGTATAACCTTGATACATAACAATGCTAATGGTTAAAAGTTTAAACTAAAGAAAAGTTGACTTTGATGAGATATTTTCTCCAATTGTAAAGATGTCCTTTATCAGTGTATTGCTTAACCTAATAGCTAATATTGAATTAGAGATTAAGTGAATGATGTAAATTTACCTTCCTCTATGATGATTTAGAAGAAGAGATCCATGGGCCAGTCAGAAGGTTGTGAGATAAAAGAAAACAATATTATGTTTGCAAATAAAAATGAATATGTATGAGTTTAAGCAAACTCTTAGATAATGGTTTAAGAAGTATAAGTCTATTATGGGGGAGCAAGGCTATACGAAGAAAACTTCAGATAATTGTGTGTTTGTCTAAAAAAAGTTCCATGAAGGAATTCACTATCCTCTTACTTTATTTAGATTATATTATGATTATGGAAAAGATTATTTTCAAAATTGATAAGTTGAAAAAAGAATTGAGCAAGTTCTTTGTCATGAAGGATTTGAATGTGTTAGTTATGACTTAGGAATGAGTTTGTTATTCTGTTAGGTTGTTATTTCAGTTAGGCTAGTTAGTCGTTGCTCTCTAAATTGCCTATATATATAGTACCTTGCTGTATAGGGAAAGTGGTGGTGCGAGTGTAAGTGAGAACGATTGCGGAAGAACCTGTCTGAAGTTAACAGGTGTAACCTTGTCTGAAGCTGGTTGTCTGAAATAGAGAAACGTTTTTTTCTTCTTGCATATTTTCTTCTCTCTCTTCGTGTTCTTTGATTCTTTTTCTTTTAAGCTTTCGATTGCTTGTTATTATCCAACAAGTGGCGCCGTCTGTGGGGAGTAAAGAGGAAAGATAATCAAGAATGGCAACGAAGTTTGATATTGAGAAGTTCTCTGGAGCAAATGACTTTGGGCTGTGGAAAATCAAGATGGAGGCTATCTTGATACAATAAGGATGCGAGGAAGCGTTGAAGGGGGAGGTGAACATGTCATCATCTTTAACGCAGACAGAGAAAAAGAATATGGTAGACAAGGCAAGGAGTGCAATCGTTCTGTGTCTTGGTGATAAGGCACTCAGAGAGGTGGCGAAGGAGATAACAGCTGCAGGTATGTGGACAAAGCTGGAATCTTTTTACATGACAAAGTCTTTGGCTCATAGACTCTATCTAAAGCAACAACTTTACTCGTTCAAGATGGTGGAGTCAAGAACGATTGAAGAGCAGTTGGCAGTTTTCAGCAAGATTGTTGATGATCTTGAAAACATTGGTGTGAAGCTTGAAGATGAGGACAAGGCCGTTATTCTTCTGAATTCTTTACCTAAGACCTTTGAACTTTTCAGAGATGTTTTACTGTACGGGAAAGATCAGATGATCACTCTAGAGGAGGTTGTGACCTCAGTTCGAACCAAAGAGTTGCAGAAACTTCAAGATTCGAAAGGTGTAGAGGAGGTTCCCTCTGGTCTAGTTACAGTGAAGGGCAAGGGAAAGAAGTCAGAGAACAAAGGGAAGAAGGCAAAGACTGAAGGCAAGAAGCAGATCAAATGTTACAAGTTTCAGAAGTTGGGTCATATCAAGAAGCATTGTCCTGAGAAAGATGCACAGGAGCCTAGGAGACAGGAAACTGCAGGTGTTGCAGAGGCTTCTGAAGGATATGAATCTGCAGGTGTTTTGGTAGCTTCGTCTGAAGACTCTCTGAAGAGTTGGGTCATGGATTCAGGGTGTACCTATCACATGTGTCCTGTGAAAGATTACTTTGAAACCTTAGAACTGAAGGAGTATGGATCTGTACTTCTTGGGAACAACAAAGCTTGCAAGGTGCAGGGCATTGGGGCAATCAGACTGAGGATGTTTGATAACAGAGAGATGTTGCTGCAGGATGTGAGGTATTTCTAGAGCTCAAAAGGAACCTTATGTCCATTAGCATGTTTGATGTTATGGGGTATTCCACTAAGGTGGAGGGTTGGATGATGAAGGTGTCCAATGGAGCATCCATAGTTGCTAAGGGGAGAAGAAGTAATGGGTTCTACATTCTGGAAGGATCAACTGTCATTCCACACGCATCAGTTTCAAGTCAGTCAATGGTTGACAAGACTAAACTATGGCACCTACGTTTGGGCCATGTTAGTGAGAAAGGCTTGGTGGAGTTGGAGAAGCAACAACTGCTGATGGGTGATAAGCATCAGAAGCTGGATTTCTGTGACCAGTGTGTTTTGGGTAAGTCTCATAGAGTGCAGTTTGGGACAGGTAAACACACTTCCAGCAGACCTTTTGAATATGCACATACAGATCTGTGGGGTCCAGCTAGGACTCAGACGCATGGTGGAGGGTCTTATTTTCTGAGCATTATTGATGACTTCTCAAGGAGGGTATGGACTTACATTCTGAAAAACAAGACTGAGACATTTCAGAAGTTCAGAGAATGGCATACTCAAATAGCTAATCAGCAGGGGACCAAGCTGAAGGTACTGAGAATAGACAATGGGTTGGAATTTGTTTCAGATGAGTTTAACAGTTTTTGCAGGAACCAGGGAATCAAAAGGCATAAAACTGTGGCAGGGACTCCTCAACAAAATGGACTTGCTGAAAGGATGAACAGGACCATTTTGGAGAGAGTCAGATGCATGCTTTTGGGAGCAGGGATGCCTAAGATCTTCTGGGGAGAAGCTGTAAACGTTGTTGTGTATCTGATTAACAGGTGCCCTTCGTCTGCTTTGGGGTACAAGACACCTATGGAAGTTTGGAGTGGAAAACCAGCTGATTACTCTAATCTGAGGGTGTTTGGGGCTTTGGCATATGCACATGTCAAGCAGGATAAGCTGGAGGCACGAGCTGAGAAGTGTATCTTCCTTGGATACGCTGAAGGAGTCAAGGGATATAGGTTATGGAGGTTAGAACCTAAACCTTCAAAGCTTATTATCAGCAGGGATGTAACATTTGATGAGACGAGAATGGGAATGCTTGGTGAAGACTCTGAAAATGGGAGGGAGAAAGCTCACATTGAGATGGAGGCATCTACGAGCAAACTCAGGGAGGATCGTCTGAAGACTTCAGAAGGTGCTACTTCAGAAAGTACATCAGATGATACTTCAACAGGTTCAGACTTCAGAAGGTCTGAAGACTTCAAAAGGTCAGAACGCGCTGTGAATGAATATCAACTAGCTCATGATAGAGAAAGGAGGGTTCCAAAACCTACCAAAAGGTTTGGACACGCTGACCTTATCTGTTATGCTCTTAGTATGGCTGAAGATATACAGGGTTTAGATGAAACAAGAAACTTCAGAGAGGCACAAGAGAGTTCAGAGAGGCATCAATGGTAACGTGCCATGGAGGAGGAACTTGATTCGCTGAAGAAGAACAACACATGGAGACTTGTAGACTTACCTGAGGCACAGAAGGTAATCAGATGCAAGTGGGTCTTTAAGAAGAAAAACGAGATTCCTGGTGTTGAGAAAGCTAGGTTCAAGGCAAGACTTGTGGCTAAGGGATTTACACAGGTTGAGGGTGTGGATTATAATGAGATATTCTCACCAGTTGTGAAGCACTGTTCTATCAGGATCTTGATGTCAATTGTAAACCAGTTTGATTTGCACCTGGAGCAATTGGATGTCAAGACAGCCTTCCTGCACGGAGATCTGGATGAAACCATTTACATGGAACAACCAGAGGGGTTTGCTGAGGATCAGAGAGTGTGTCTACTTCAAAAATCATTGTATGGTCTGAAACAGAGCCCAAGGCAGTGGTATAAGAAGTTTGATGATTTTCTGATGAGAATGGACTTCAGCAAGTGTAGTTATGACAACTGTGTCTACATTTTAAGAGAAGAACAAGACATTTTGTACCTGCTCTTGTATGTAGATGATATCCTGGTGGCTAGCCGTAACAAGCACATGATCAATCAGCTTAAGACAAGGTTAAATTCAAAATTTGAGATGAAGGATCTTGGAGTGGCCAAACGCATACTTGGCGTTGATATAGTAAGAGATGAGTCAAAGGGTGTACTGCGTCTAACTCAGCAGGCCTATCTAAGGAAGGTTTTGAAGAGGTTTAGGATGCATAAATCTAAATCTGTGGGCACACCCTTAGGACACCACATGAAGCTCTCAAGGAGTCAAGCTCCTGATTCAGAAAATGAAAGGAGGAAGATGAATGATGTTCCTTATTCTAGTGGAGTTGGAAGCATCATGTATGGGATGGTCTGTACTAGACCAGACTTGGCTCATGCTGTGAGTGTTGTCAGCAGATTCATGGGAGACCCTGGACAAGCACATTGGGAGTCTCTGAAGTGGATCCTCAGATACCTGAATGGAACTCTGGATTCAGGTTTGCTATATCAGAAGAAACGGTACCTCTCAGAAGGTGGAGCTGCAATTGAAGGGTTCGTTGATGCAGACTATGCAGGGTGTGTGGATACACAAAAATCCTTATCAGGGTATGTGTTTACTCTATTTGGAACTGCAGTGAGTTGGAAGGCAAACCTTCAATCAGTGGTAGCACTGTCTACAACAGAGGCTGAGTATATTACGTTGTCTGAAGGAGTGAAGGAAGGTCTTTGGTTGAAAGGCATGCTGAATGAGTTGGGAATCGAACAGGAGTGTGTTCAGATTCATTGTGATAGTCAGAGTGCTATTCACTTGGCCAATCATCAGATGTACCATGAAAGGACCAAGCACATTGATGTGAAGTTTCACTTTATCAGAGAAGTGGTTGAAACAGGGGCAGTAAGGATTGTGAAGATCACTTCTGAAGATAATCCTGCTGACATGTTGACCAAAACACTACCAAGATGCAAGTTTGAAAGATGCTTAAACTTGGTGGGCTTCGTCTGAATGATGTCATTCCAAAGTCAAGGTGGAGATTGTTAGTTATGACTTGGGAATGAGTTTGTTATTCTGTTAGGTTGTTATTTCAGTTGGGTTAGTTAGTCGTTGCTCTCTAAACTGCCTATATATATAGTACCTTGCTGTATAGGGAAAGTGGTGGTGCGAGTGTAAGTGAGAACGATTGCGGAAGAACCTGTCTGAAGTTAACAGGTGTAACCTTGTCTGAAGCATCTTGTCTGAAGCTGGTTGTCTGAAATAGAGAAACGTTTTTTTTTCTTCTTGCATATTTTCTTCTCTCTCTTCGTGTTCTTTGATTCTTTTTCTTTTTAGCTTTCGATTGCTTGTTATTATTACCCAACAAAATGATATAAAGAAAATCCTAAGTTTATCGATATCTCGAGATAGAGTAAAAATATCTCTTCTTGTTGCAAGAAAGGTCTTGTCATGAAATTCTTCAAAGGTTGGGAATGAATTATGTCAAAGTTGTTAGTATTCCTTTTGCATCACATTTCAAGTTGATTACTAAGTAGTCTCCCACAACAAATGAAGAAGAGAAATCGATGAAAAGAATTCCTCCTATAGCGGTAATGATCTGTATTTTGAAAAAAGAGTTTTATCTCGTTATTAAAGTATTTTTTTTTATATTATCACCTATCGATGACAATGATAAAAATTTAAATGAGTTTTTTAAGTAATTAGAATAAAAATTTTAATGGATAAGATAATCTCGGAACTAAATCCACCTATTAATAATTAGTCAAATAAGTGTAGTTAAGTATGAAATGTTTGAAAATAATTTAGAGTCTATTCGTTATATATAATTAACAGAAAAAATTGATTTTTAAAGAAGTAATTAGTCAAATATATGTAATTTAGTGTATGTTTGGTTATCAGTTGTGCATAATGCAGAATCAATTTTACGGAATTGATTTTAAATCACTTCCGCCCAACGTGTTTCATAAAGGTATATCATTTATTTCCAACCATTAATTCTATAATCAATTCTAATCAACTGTAAACCAAACAAATACTTAATCTATATTGAGATTAATGAAAATTTGATTTTTGATTTTTCTACCTACAAACAAACATACTCTTATGTCGCTGCCATAGAATTGGCCTCCTATATGTTTAGGGTAATGTTTTTTTTTAAGAATAAATTAATATTTTATTTTATATAACTTTTTTAGGGGTAATTACTTGTTATTTTTAAAATCTTAAATTTAAATTATTTTACATTAACTATATTTTTTATTTATATATTCAATATTTTATTTCGTTAATTATACATTTATCTTATAATTTTATATAATTTTTTACTTGTTTTAATTTTAATTAAATTAAAAACTATCCATATAATGTAGTACAACATACCAAAAACAAAAGATAGATAAGTTATGAATTGTGAGCAAGTCACCGTACAATTCCAAATTTCCAAAAAGCAATTTACCTACCTTGGCTCTTCCTAAAGCCATTGTGAGAACACTGTAAACTATCTGCATAACAGCCAATATAAAGATGAAAATGCTCAGCCGATTGACCCCTTCTTCTGAGATTAAAGAGGTCTTCCCCTGAAAACCAACCAACAAATTAGGGAAATACTTAGAAGTCAAGTTTTATGCTCATTGCTAAGTGTAATTAATCAAGTGGTTTTTAGTTCTCTTAATTAATTAGGTGATCAAAATTAGCTAGGTAGATCAAGTGATAAAGAACCTGAGATTGACAATGATCAAATCCACTCTGTTGATGAGCTGCTTGCAAATCTTTTTGTGCCTTTTTACGACAAGGAAGCATGGAGTATGCCATTTTTGTAGGTATGCAAATTCTGGAAACGGGTCTTTGAATCACTGTCAATAAGAGTGACATGAAACCTAACACCATCAACACTGCAAAAGAAAATAATTAAGCATACAGTACATGAGATTCCAATTGCTAATTGAAATTAACTATTATGATTCAAGGACACAAAGTGCTTGCCAAATGCTGAAAACTACCTGATTTAAGCTTTTGGACAGCCTCAAACAAGGCCTTCTGTTTGTGCCTTTTAAGCCACTGCAAACATAATATAAGACGCATTTCGAAATACTCACAGCAAATTGTTACTTTATTTTAAAAATACTCACATTGCACACAAGATGGATCAAATGCTCAATGAAAATTGAGACGGTGATAATAACGAAGCAAACAGTGGCCAGAGCCCAAGTGGGTGTGTCACGCAGGGAGCGAGAACTGGCCCCCCCTCCGGTTCCCATTCGCTTAGCAGAACTCGTACATTTTGAAACAGAGAAAAAAGAGAACCACGAAATGCGTGTCTATAAAATTCTAATGTAGCAAGATCTAGAAGCACGATCACTTTTCAACCATCGAATTTTTTTATTGACTTTTAAGCATCCAAATTAAATCACTTTGAAACGGTGTAGGGCAGGCGTTGCTATGCCTTCGCAATTCGCATTAATTCCTAGCGAAGCAAATTAATATCATTAATGATAGAGGACAGATATAGGTGCAAGTCCAACTAATCTGATTTATATGCTTTGCTCCTCCGCATAACAGATCCAGAACTTAATTAATTCATATATTAAGTAGTCAGTTGAAGCCTTGAGGGCACCTTGGTTGGTTCATATATAAATAAATAAGATCTTTCTATTTTGAATTTTTTAGTCCGTGCTTCTCTCCCTAACTTTTTTTAGGGTGATGCAGCTTAATTATTAGAAAATATAGAAAATCTAAATACTTGACCTAACTTTATGTTTTTCGTTAATTTTATTTTATGATGTGTCACGTTTAGTGACATTGTGTCACACTATTTATCACTATATATAATGTCCACTTTGGCAAGAAGTCAGAGGATTCGATCTATTGAGGTTTTCTATTTTTTAGGGACTAAACTGCATGACCAAAAAAAGACATAGACGAATTTGCTAGTTTACTCTTTTCGTAATTAAATAATATTTTTAATATTATATAATATATTAAATAAATAATTAATATCAAATTATAAAAAACAAATTAGATAAAATTTAAAGTAATAAGAAAATTCTATTATATAATTACAAAATAAAAATTAAATAATAATAATAATAATAATTTATGTGTAAGTCTCTAGCCTAATATAAAAAACTTATCTGAGTTAAAAGAATATGTTGGTTGAATTTGTTTCCAAAAATGAAAAGCAATATTCCAAATCATTTTTATCGATTTAAAATTGATTCTTTAATTATTAACTTTTAAAATTAAATGATCTGAACACATGAAAGATTCACTAATCAAATTAATTTATGTTTGGTTAAAATAGTTTATAAATTAGTTAAAAAAATGAAAAGTTAATTTTTAACAAAAAGTTGTTAAGGTGATTTATTGAATTAATTGGAAGTGTTTAGTATAATTACTTACTCCCTCTTGACTCAAATATAAGCAACAAAAATTTCACTTATGGTGATCTAAAATATAAGCAAATTTCAACTAATTTTACCATATTTAATGACTTCATACCAAAATACCCTTTAATTAAATTCAGATTTTATTTTCCAATGACCCTATTTAATGGACCATGTAGAGAGAGTGTTTCCGCTCATAACAAGTTTCAATAAAATTGAAGTCTGCCATGGAGGGTAATTTAGAGAATACAATTGACTTTTAGATAACATCAAGAAAATTAAATGAGGTTAACTAATTTTCTTAATTTGCGTGAGATAGTTTTTTTTTTTTGCTTATATTCGAGTCTAGAGTAGTACTGCTCCGGACTTGAATATAAGCAAAAATAATTAAATTCACACGTATTAAGAAAGTTAGTTAAACTCATTAAATTTTCTTGATATCATGTAAAAAGTATTTGCATTGCCTAAATTACTCTACATTCAATTTTATTGAAAATTGTTTCAAGTGGACATACTCTCTTTCTATTGGCACATGATTCATTAAATAGAATGGTTGGAAAGTAAAATCTGAATTAAATAAAAACATTTTGGGTTTATCTCATTAAATAGGGTAAAATTAGTTCAGATTTACTTATATTTTATTCCACCAAATGTGAGTTTTGCTTATATTCAAGTTTGGAGGGAGTATTTAACTAGCTAATAAATGTATAACTTTTTTATCTAATTAATTTTTATTTTTCATAGATAAAAATATACTTTTAGGTAATTATATTTTTTATATAAATTCTATTTTGTTAGTATGGCTGTCCTTGTATAATTAATATGCAAGAGTGATGAACACAAGGAGAGGGTCATATGTAACATGTATACATGTCATGAACTATGTTCTCACCTTCCGAAAACTCTATTCATGTATAAATGTTTTCATGGGTCTTTGGCCAAGAGAAATTTTATGGGTCTACGGATCAAAGTGGAAAAAGAGGAATCTCATGGATCTATGAATCAAATAGGGGTCTTTGGATCAATGAGGAATAAGAGATACGAGTTATGCAAGGATCCTCTCCCGCCGTATGCAAGGATCCCTCTTGCATAATTAATCCCGCTGCACTCTTGCATATTAATTATAATCACACTGTGAAGTAGGGTGAAAGATTTTCCTGAATTAAGAGGGAGTGAATGAGTAATTTTATTAAGATATTAAGGGTAAAAGTGAAAAAAAAAAATAATTTGTAAGCTCAAATGTTATTTGAATTAACATTTGAAAATATGCTATAAATTTGTTTATAAAAAACAAAACTTCAATTTTTATCAAACAACTCTATTATAAACTAATCAAATAAGCTATAAATTAGAAAAGAGAAAAATATGTTTTTCGTCTCTATAGTTTTGGTCAATTTTAGTCTTCGTCCGTGTACTTTAAATCATGTGTTTTTTGTCCCTAAACTTTTTAAACCCCCAAATCGTGGTCCCTGCATGTCAGTGAAATATGTTAACCAAATGAGTTGGCTAACAAAAGTTACATGTCAGCCTCAATAGTGAGTCCCAAATAACTGATGGATCATCTAATTAACTTTTTTATTAATTTTTAATTATTAAAATAAGAGGAGTGCTAGCAACACATTCTCTAACACATTCTTTTCAACACACTCCATATGATTGGTTGAAATTCACATGGGTCCCACCAAATTATGTGGGTCCCACTACCAATGTTGTGGGATCACCATGAATTTTAACCAATCATAAGGAGTGTGCTAGAAAAAGTGTGCTAGAGAGTGTGTTGTTAGTAATTTTACCCAATAAAAAACCTAATTTCATAATTATGGTTATTTTAATAATTAAAAAATTAATAGAAAAAAGATTAATTAGATGAGTCAGCTATTTGGAGCCCACTATTGATGCTAACGTGTAACTTTTGTTACCCAACTTATCAGGTTAACAGGTCTCACTAACGGCCCAGGACCATGATTTGGGGTTTAGAAAGTTAAGAGACAAAAAAATAAAGGATCTAAAGTACATGAACGAAAACTAAAGTTGACCGAAACTATATGAATGAAATATTTTTCCCATTAGAAAATGACTGGTCAATAAACATAGCCTTAGTTATTAATAGTTTCAACGTTCCAATTTGAAAAGCTACTAGTCCTCAATCATGTCAGCGGAGTGAATCACACCATTGTGTGCCCTACATTTAAATCAAAGTCAACATGAAGTTGTACTCTAATGGTTGAAAAGTGTTACCAATGAGGTTAGTTCAAGTGCAATATGCTTGATTTTCTTTAAGTAAGGTCTTGAGTTTGAGTATTGTTAATAGAAATTTTTTCTATTAGGAGAGCTAGCCCCACCATAATATAAATTTTCCTGACTTGAGCAAGATTGCCTTGGATGAAGAATATCAGTGGTTTAAACAAAAAAAAACCATGCTAAAAGTTAAAAAATTAATTTTTAATTAAGAGTTATTAAGTTGATTGATTGAATTAGAAGAGTTTATTAAAATTAGTTATGAAATTAGCTAATAAATATCAAATAATAACATAAAAAGACATGCTTATGAGATTTTTTATATAAATTCTATTGTTATAGAAAAGATATATCTTTAGATAGTTATATAGAGTTTTAATTAGATTTTTCAATTACTTTAATAATTTTTTTTTATTTAAAGACCAAATATTTTATTAAAAAATTAATATAAGAATGTTTGAATAGTGTACAAAATAGTGTAATATTAAAAAATCTAAAATAGTAAAAATTATATAATAATTTAAATAAATATCTAGGATTTTTAATTCTATTTTATTAATTTCGCTATCTCCAAAATAATAAATAAAACACACATATCATCTAGTGTCCCGTAATAAATTAGCAACATTGTTACATATTTTATTAAAATAAATGGGGTTATAGGAGAAATTTTATTAAAATATTGAGGATTAAAATGAAAATCATAACCTCGTTTCCACTTTATACCATAGTAGTTATATACAGAGCACGAGCTAGTTCAATCGGAAAATCGGTGAACTAATCTATTATCTGGTCTAATAAAATCACAAAACCGATCATGGAAAAAATTGGTCAAAAATCACTTAAACTGATAAAAAATCAGTGAAAATGGTAAAAATCAGTGGTTCACCGGTTTGATTATTTTATTAAAAACAATGTAATTTTATTAAAAAAAATGTTTGGTCGTTTTCTATTCACTGGTATCACGAAATTGTAAGCCCTTATCAGATATAATTTGCAACAATGAGTGATTCCAACAAGAGAGTTGATATTGCACATTTGCTATTAGGAGATCTCGTCCTTACCAGATGAGTATCATATTGTTTGTGACTTGCTCCATGGCAAAAGATGTCACCTTCCAAGTATTTTCAGCGCCACCCCTTTACCATGGTTTGCCCAATCCCAAGGCTACTAAAGTCATCGCTTTAGGCCTCCAAAAAAGTATCTTCATTTTAGGCCTCAAAAAATTATTTATTATTAATATTTTTTTAAAAAATAGTTAATAATCATTTAATAAATAATATTAAATTATTAAGAGTAACTAAGTATTTTTTACTAAAAAATGGTTCATTTTATCATGATTTTCTTTTTTCTTGTAAATAATAATTATCAATAATCAATTGTAAACATTATTTTCATTACCTACTTTATTTCTTTCTTTTTGTCTTTTCTTTCGTACGTGCTATACTAATGTTGTTTATTCTATGGCTCACTTTTTTACAACTAATGAACGAAATGAGCCCTTTTTGTCTTTTGCAAAATAAATCTCCACACTCTCCCTTTAGTCTTTTCTCCAAAATGTGTTGTGTGATTAATAATTTAATAAAATTATTGATAATGAAATTGTAAAATCTTCTCAAGAATCATTTAGGATTGATTATTTTTTGTACATAATAGATCAAGCAAACACTACACTTCCAAAGTTCTCATCAAAAAATTCATTTTAGTCCCAAAGAAAATGTTGGGCTGGCCAAGCCTTGAACATTACAGCCTACTTTAGAGACAAGTGAAATTTCAAAAAAGGGTTCTTACTTGTGAAAGAAAAGGAAATGATGGATGTGAAGAGATTACAAAAGTGGAATAAATAGGGTGATGTTGAGCTTTGAAGTACGCATAAGTAGCTTGCACTCATTGTTTAGTCCCACCTACCCATCCTTTTTTTCCTTATCATTTAATTAATATTTTATTATAATAATTTTATTTTTCAGTATTTCTTATGAAATTAGCCACATGTGTCTCAGATAACTTTTCTTATCAAGAAAAATAATGACTTTTTATGGATTATTATTGTTATTTATTATTTATTTAGGTTTTAATTTATTTACTTTTTATTTATAAACATTATTTGTTTTAATATTATATAGTATAATATATTATACTTTTTTTGGTGCAAGATAGTATAATATATTATATGAATTAAAAAAATATTTTTTTTAATTATTACTGGTTCAACCACAGTTGGACCATTAAACCTTGAACAGGTATCTTCATCAGTTCAATGTCTGGTCTGATTTTTAAAGCATTGCTTTATACTAGTTAAGTAAACTTACAAACTAATGTTATTGTTGAAGTTATAGGGTTTTGGATATAAAAAGGAAGAAGGGAGGAGAAGAATGATTGATAATTGATATAAAAGGCTATACAATGACACTTATTTATACTGACCAATATAGACTAATAATTAGGAAACAAATCATAATAATTATCTAAAAATATGGAACTTAATCCTAGGAGATATTATAGGATAAGGCCTAATCTTAACAGATATATTAAACATATTATTCTAATATTCTAACACTCCCCATCAAGCTAAAACTTAATAAGTTTTAAGCTTGTTATAAATAAACCCATATCAACAAAATTGAAGATAATAAATCGCGGAGCCATGTTGATTACACTAGGAAATCCTGGGGCCATATAGATTACACTGGGAAAGTCGTAAGTCCAGGTAGATTATACTGGGAAAGTCGTGGGGGCCATATAGGTTGCACTAGGAAAGCCACGGGGCCGGCTAGATTTCACTGGGAAAGCAACAGGACTAGGTAGATAACTCTAAGATAGCTAGAGAGACATTAAATTACTTTGGGTGGCCGCAAGATACATTTATAGGTTTTAAAAGTCATGGGTCCTTGGAGAATAACAAACAGGAGAGAGAAAACAACACTAGAAACACGTCTAAAATAGGAAGGATCCGTAAATACCAGACTTGAAACACTCAAACAAAGGCCAGATTTGGATAGATCACAATGAGACGAGCCTGGTGGCGGCAAGATCGGCCAGAACGACCGCTAGACGTGCTGCCACGCGTGGTGGACGACGATTGTCACGGAGAGATACACGCCGACAAAGAACATGTGCGTGAGAGGTCGTCGCAGATTTGATCTAGGTACTTCCGGCGACAGTGGACTCGCTTGACGCGGGACTCTGGTGGTGGGGTCACCAGTCGAAGTTGTTGACAACAATGATGGCGAGAGACAGCGACAACGACAAAAAATAGGGGAAAATATGAAAAATGCCTAGATACTAGAATGAAGACACAGTAGGTTAAAAAACTAGACACTCCAGTAAAATGTACGATAGAGAAATTGAAAAAGCACGCTCGAAAAATGCACGGAGGAAGAGATTGAAAATAAAAGAAGAGTATGAATATATGGTGAGAGAGACAAACAAATAAAAGTTCCAAACTTTGGAACCCAACAGCGGAATAGGGCTGAGACAGGTCACAGTGGATGATACCACTCTGATACCATGTTGAAGTTATAAGGTTTTAGATATAAAAAAGAAGAATAGAGGGGAAGAATAATTGATAGTTGATACAAAAGGCTATACACTTACGCTTATTTATAATGACAAATATAGACTAGTAATTAGAAAACAAATCATAATAATTATCTAGAAATATGAAAACTTTTTAAACTAGGAGATATTATAGGATAAAACATAATCTTAACAAATATTATATGATATTAACTATATTATTCAAACAATTATATGAAATGATTGGCCAAATACAACCTAGATTTTTTCACTAAATGAAATCAGTTATGTGGATCATTCGACATTAATTATATTTGTTATGCTTTAGATATTTCCTGGATTGTGTGAGTGATTTTATGAAATATAAAAATAAATAATGTTGAGATATAAAATATTTGTAACATTTAATTTTGAAAAAAATTTAAAATAAATCCAATTGGTAGAAAATTTATTTAATGATGATTTACAAATATATAATATTAATTGAATAAATAAATTTAAGTATTGATTAAAAAATTTAAGAAAATTAATAATATCGTATAATTGATTAATTATTTAAAATGATAATTAATTTTGATTTAATATGGGAACTCACAACATGCATCACATTATAAAAAAAGATATGTGGCTTTGTGAGTACTGAGTTAAAATGTACTACATGATTTAATGAGATTCAAGAATAATTACTCAAATTTAATGTATATAGATAAACTAAATTTAAAGGTAAATCATTTACTCTAAATTTTTTATTGATTTGACTTGTAATTTAATGTATCAGACTGGTGTAATTCTCTTTGGAATTTATCACCCTAATGCAGAGTTTTTAAAAAATATTTATCGATTTAGTATCATCGTGGATGAGACTCGATTTGGAAATTGAAAATCGTTGACAAGGATACAATTTATTATAAAATATTTACTGTGTGTAAAATCATAGATACATAATATGATTTACTTGTCTTTTTTTTCTATACTTTTAACAAAAAAAAAAAGCAATTTTAACATATGTTGTAGCGATAAAATAAACTTATAAAACCACTAGTTATTGTCCCCTCACGTGATATATATACCGTAGAGTGAGAGGTATTGTTTGTCCTAGGATTTAGTCCAAACAAATGTATCTCAGAGCAATCTAGGACGAGATACGAATCCTTTAATTATGTGGGTTCTACCTAGTGTGAAATCTAGGAGAGAAGTGGAGAAGAAGACAGAACAAGTAGTAAGAGGCCCCTGAACGAGCCTTAATATGTATTTAAAGCGAAAATCAACGTACAACACAATGGTAACTTACTTGAGCAATTACAAGATCATAAATCCTATACTAGAAAGCATGGAAATGTAAATAAAGAACGTAAAAGGATGGTCTGCATGATCCCTACTTCCTCTCAGCGTGCTGGGTGCCTTTGATCTCTGCGGTGGATGCTGCGGCTTTCAGGGTGCTAGTGAGTGTTCAGGTTGCGAACCCTTGCCTCTTCTCTCTTTCTCCTATTTATATTTGTCCCTGGTAACCATTTCTGGGTTGCCATAACTTCCCCTCAACTCTCCATGTAAATCCCATGAACACACGTTCTCAGCATGCACTAATGGGGATCTGTCTCTGATAATTGTCGTTGATGACGTGGAAAAATGCCTAAGACGTTCTGAGCAAAAGGGGAAATATGAACCCCTTCGAACTGAGGAGAAAGGGTTCCTTTGAACCACAACAAGGAATCCATTTCGAGCCACAACAAAGGCTCTTCTTCTTTGAATCATGATTTGCCTTGAATTCGTCTAGACCCTTTCTTAATTCTCTCTCTATACCAAGGGACTTTGAACCTCTTATGGCTTACCCTGCTCTTCGAAGCAACATACACCTGCCGACCAACTTGACTTTCTTGCCACCGTCCACCTTGGTCAAAGTGATTAAGAGCTTCTCTCATTGGCTCATTGGAGTGGCGCTCTTAATACCTTCATGGCTTTCATCCCTATAAAAGGGTGAAACTCCATTTTGCTTTATCATTCTTCCCCTCAACAATGGAGAGATCCCTGATATTGGCTGCCCTATACGACCTGATCCTTCCATTACTTTTGGATTTCAGGTCGACAGGGTGTCCAACATCAGTGGTCACTTCAACATGGACCTTGACCTCAGGTCGAACAGCGCAACCAATGTACAAGTCCTTAGCCCCATGCATGGCCTGGTATTACTCCCACCTCCTTGGTGCCAAGCTTGATCCTAGGGCAATGGGTGATCTCAAGGCCCAAAGCCCAACCTTCTGATCCCTGGAAGAAGAGGAGGAGGAGGAGGAGGAGGAGGAGGATGCAGAGGAAGAAGATGAGGGTGAGGGATTCGGGTTCTTGGATTATTTGGAAGATCCAAAGCTTCGAACCAATCCCCCCTCAAGGCTCAAAGTACAACGCCACTCCTCCTCCGAAGACATGACACTGACTCGTGGGTCAGAGCAACTACTTCTCGAAGATGAAGCACTGGTTCGAAGAGCGAACGTCCCTGTAGAAAATGTAATAGGAAAAAGAAATGTTAGGTTCGAATAGCGAACCCTTGTGATCTGATTCGACCTACTGTAACTCTATTGAAACATTTTAATAAATATTTCCCTTTGTCTACTGTCAACAACTTCGATTCATAATTTTTTATTTTATGAGTAACAAATGCCCCCCAAAATGCATAGCTTCGAATTCTCAGAAGCTTTGCATTTTCACACGTGGCAGATCTCTGCCCCGTTGGAAACCACTTACGTGTCCCTTTCTCTCTCCCACGATCACGTGGACTGAGAACTTGGGCTTTCCACTAACGTCAGTTGGGCTTGTAACTGCCAATGACTCTTTGGTTTCCCTCTCTTAACTTTGTAACAGGGGTTTAAGACTCATCATCTTCTCCTTTAGCCTTTTTACCTTCTCCTTCACGTCTCTTCTCATTCCTTCTAAAACCCTTGCTTTTCTTCTTCCTTCAGCTGCCTTACTTTTCATTTCCCCTCAACTTTTCCAATGGAAACGACATTGACTAGCCTGCTCTTCCCCAATGACAAATATAGAGTAACTTGCCCTACTCCTCTTGCAGCAGTAAATGGAAAGACTATTGTCAAAGATGATGGCACCTTCGTGCCGAAGCCGGAAGCTACTGAAGAGAACTTGAAAGCGTGGGGAACCAGTGCTATCATCCCCACCAATATCAATGGCTTTCGTATGGGTTTTCTTGGTCCCTATGAGTTCCCTCCTAGGACTCTTCAGTTCAAGGATCTCCAAGCGCTTTACCCCACAGAGAAATTATTAGCTTTCAATGATCCTATCAGAGCTGATTTTGTTGAACAAGAGAAGTACATTTTCAGAGCTACTCCAATGCTCCTCAAGAAGGCTTACCTCAATTGGTTAGACAAGGTTGAATCGAAGAAAAGGGACTTCTGGAAGAGGATGGGTATCTTGTTAGAACCACAAGAAACACTAGAAGGGGGGTTGAATAGTGTTTTAAACTTTCATAAATAATTTTGGAAATCTTTGATAAAACAATCGTATGAAACGATCAAAGTACAAAACAAATCTTAAGATCAGAGTTAGTTTCAAAACATGCGGAAGATGAGAGAGATAAAGATAGAAAATCTTTCTCTTAAACTTAAGATTGTTTTGATCGAAAAGCTTCTCAAAATATCTTCTGAAGATTGTTACACAGAGTATCTTAAGCATAGTTTCTAAAATACTTCAGCAGACTGAAGACTGTCTGAAGTCTAATTCTGATTTCTGAACTAAGTTCATTTCAGACTCACTTCAGACACTTACTTTAGAAGTTCTTCAAGGTACATTCTCTGTAATATCTCAAATGATATGAGAGAGACTTGAGGTTTAATTATCTTTGAAGAACTTGTTTGATTGAAATTGTTTTGTTATGGTGAATCTGAAAATACTTTTCAATCCCCAAAGTAAATGCAAAACTGAAAGTAGAAGAGTTTAAGGGATAGAAGACTTAGACAAGAATTTATCCTTGTTCACCCACAAAACCCGTGAGCTACATCCAGTCCCAGGGCAAACCACCACTGGATTTTCCACTATCTGAAACCACAGATACAAGTATTATTCACAGCCTCTTCAGGCCAACACAAGTATTACTTTGTTTTCAACTGCCTCTCCAGGCAACTCATGCAGTATTCTTTTACAGACAAGCCTCTCCAGGCCAACACAAGTATTACTTTGTTTTCAACTGCCTTTCCAGGCAACTCATGCTGTATTCTTTTACAGACAAGCCTCTCCAGGCTCAACAAGTATTCTTTCTTACCAAGTCTCTCCAGGCTCTAACCAAGTATTCTTTGTCAACCAAGCCTCTCAAGGCTCTAACCAAGTATTCTTTTCTAGCAAGCCTCTCCAGGCTCTACCATGAGTATTCTTTCTTCCACCAAGTCTCTCCAGGCTCTCAGACACATAAAGTGTTTACAAATTATAACCAAGTTTAAGTTTCCATGAAATATAAACTTAATCTCTTCCTGTACTAGAGGTTAACTGAGTACTACTCAGGATACAATGTATAAATCTAAGTACAAGGGTAAGGCAGAGACATAAGTGTTTAAGTTAAGTACAATCTCGTCTCTAATAAGTGAGGTACTTCTCCCTCAACTAGTTTGGCCTAAGTGAGATATGAAATTAAGATCCAGCCTCATTCTCGAACCATTGGTTTCCATGGGCTACATTCTCACCCGTATCATTGGAATACCAAGGTATGTTCAAAGCTTCAAACCGTACCTAGTTTGATAGTCATTTGCTCAGCATGGTTGTCTTCAGACCAACAACCAACTTAATTGATCTAACAGATCAACTGAACAACATGACTAACTGACTAGCTAGTCAGTAGCCCGATTGATCAACAGAGATCAACTTGATCCACTCTGATCAATTTGATCCTCTCTGATCAATTCTTGTTGACATATTGGTGATCCACATTAGCTCAAGTCAACCCATGTTAACCATTTGGCACTCAGCCTAGTTAACTCTGTTTGATCAACTGACTTACTAACCAGTAGGTTAGCAACAACTTGATTGATCCTATCGATCAACATGGTTGGTTGTTCAACCGAACAACAACAATAACTCTTGGTTGGGCAGTAATGCCAACTTGGTTGTGTTAACAACAACAACTGGTTGGCCCGACCAACATCTTCAAATTCAATCTTGAGGCTATTTATATGTTCTGCTTGAATATAGTCGTTGAAGATGATTCATAATACCGTTGAGCTGATGATGATGTGGCTCATATAGCCGTTGTGTAATAGCTTCTCAAACGGTTGCTTCTCCTTAAGCGAATAGGTGTGCAGACGATCCCGTTCTGACACTTGTTTTTGTGCTTCTTTATGAGAGATATTTTGATATTGTTTTGCATACTTTCTCTCTTGAATTTCTTCTGCTTTTGCTTTCACCTTCAGCTTTCTTCTGCTTTCTTTTGGATTGTATAAATGAGGAAATATTCGTTGAAATACTATCGTTTAGAGACAGCATTGAATCCTCTTTAATCCGTTGTGAGACACGCTTCTGAGGGCTCTGACATAGTACAGCGTAGGTGCTGCTATAAAGCTGCCACCGTTGTTGCTGCGAATGCTGCGTTGCAGAGATTTCCTCAATGGTGTATGAAATTCAAAAGCACCAGGAATGGTCTCTGTGTTTCTTGCCATAAATGTGTTTGAAAAGGTACGTGCAGCAGAGATTCTGAAAAATCCTCACAAACTTCAGCAAAGGGTGCCACGTCATAAATGAGATTTCAGACAGATTGAAACTTCAGACAGCTTCAACACTTCAGACGGGTTGATACTTTAGACAACTTCAATACTTCAGATGGGTTGATACTTCAGACAGCTTCAATACTTCAGACAGGTTGATACTTCAGACAACTTCAATACTTCAGACAGGTTGATACTTTAGACAGCTTCAATACTTCAGACAGGTTGCGCCCTTCAGACGGATTGCGCACTTCAGATGACTTCAACACTTCAGACTGGTTGAAACTTCAGGAGGCTTCTTCCTTTTGATAAGAAGATTGTAGCTTCATTTTTCTTTGTATCTTCTTCTTCTTCTTCTTGTTCTTCTTCTTCTTCTTGTATCTTCTTTTTTTTTTGTTTGGTCTCTTGATACATTCTGGATAGCAGCAGGTGTAGATGCAGTAGGTCTACGCACACAAATCCTTTTGTTGCAGGTGCAGCAGGCGTTGCAGAAAGTCTCTGCAGTATTTCCTTATTTGTGCAAGACTTTGATCGAGGTAGAAAAGCATGTCTAGCTTTATCTACTGAGATGAGTGTGTTCCATTTGATGGAGTGTGCTTTACGCTTTGCAACGTCTTCCAAGAGATCATTTCTTGATTCTGACATCTTCATCTTTCATTTGTAAGACTGCTTTAGATCATCTTCAAATCTTCAAGTCTTCGTAGTCTTCAATTCTTCAGATCTTCAAAGTCTTCAGATATACCGAATTTCTTTAAAATTGCTTCAACTTAGTTGTGGATTACTCTTCTTAGGATTCTGCACTTTGTCCTTCTGATTTGATCTTCTACTCTTCTTCTTCAAATAATTATTCTGACCTGAAACATAATTAACAAACCAATACCTTTCTCAGTAGAACCTGTTTACGTAATCTTATTAAGTTCTTATACAAACTTATTTGTCCTTAATATAATCTTATTTGTTATTCATTAAAACTTAAGGATGTTAAGTCTTATAGTCATGTTTAAATACTTAAACTGATTTATAGACTTCACAATCTCCCCCTTTTTAATGATGACAAATAAATTATATATTACTGACAAAATGTGTATAAAAAGAAACGAGAGATAATAAACAAAATATTTAATTGTATTACTCCCCCTATCTATATTACTCCCCCTGAGACAAGCATTTGATTCTTTTAGTTATCTTCTGAAACAATTAAATCTTTTCTATACCAATTGTTAGTTAAGTCTTTTAGATACCAACTGTTAAATCTTTATTATCCAACTGTTAAATCTTTACTGTTAATATTTTAGATACCTATTGTTAAGACTTATTGTTATTCTTACTTATTTTATATTTTCCTATATATTTCCCCTTTAGTTACATTCTTTTTAGCATTTTGTTCGTTTATATTTCTCCCCCTTTTGTCATTGATTAAAAAGGTTTGGTGATTACCCCCTCTTTTGTTACTTAACTTTCCTCTGTACCTTGCATTAAACAGAGTAAAGTCTTAAATTAGTTGTTATAAAGACCGAAAAAGATAACCAAAAAGAGGATTTTATTAGATTAAATTGTTACAATTGCTCAGATACAATTTTGAAGAGAAACAAAAGAGAAAAGAAAGAAGGAAAATATTTTCTAAAAACATTTTATATGTACAAAAGCAGGTTTTCACAGAAAGGAAGGGATGGTACATTCCAAAAACAGAATACATCCATCCATTGCTTCCTTCTTCTTATTCCTATGGAGGCCTTAGGCATAGCCTCAGAGACTTCATCTCTCCAAAGCTTCACTACTTCTTCTGCTGCAGAGCTTCAGGAGTTGCCTCAGATCCCCAGACTTCATCCTTAACCGTGCTTTGCTGCACGCATTTTCCTTCTAACTGCTGGGACAGTGGAGGTGCATCCTTTTAAGGCTGTATTTCGACCACCAGCCACAACCTTAATTCTGAGAACCACATTTGAAGTGGCTCCTATTATAAGATTGGCTATTCTGGGATCTCCCAGGGGTCTTCCAATGCCCTGAGGATGTAACAAGATCACCATGGTCCAAGTAAAGAGAAATGGGTTTTCCGAAGAAACCTTTCCCTTACTTTTCATTCCAAACATTATCATCCAAGATGACTTGATCTTTGCTCCATTATGTTCCAGAGATCCTTCATTGATTTTTCTTTGCTTCTTCATTGTCCTTCAGAGAGCAACACACTCAGATCCTTTAGACAAAGCTATGGAAGAGCTTTGAGGATGTGAGTTTGTGTAGAGAGCTCTTGTGAATTTATAGGACTTGAAGCAAGGGTAAAATAGAGAAGTGAGGAAAATGAATCCATTGGATTGTTGTTTACGGAATGTCCATAGGCTCAGATAGCTTTGATGATGACGGTTTCAGACTTTGGGAGTCTCAAAACGTACATCATTGATTGGTCATGGATGAAGTACCATAGGAAACAGAGTCCTTAGCATAGATAGAGTAAGTTTTGGGAAAACGTTTTAAAAAAAATCAGAAAAGGCAGATATATATAAAAACAATTTTTTGAAAACATATTTGAAATACTTTTCGAAAAGAGAGAGGATAAAACGTTTGAAAAAGAATTAGAATTTATAAAAGCAAGTATCTGAGAGATTGTTTAAGGTGAGATTGTCTTAGATTTTTACCTATTAGGGAAAATTAGGTTTTATTATCAGATTTTAAAGGTTTTCACTACAGATCAATATTCACAGGTAATAAAGTTCTAAGATGAAGTGATGTTACCAATGATCTGGTTATTGTTCTTTGGATAAAGAGATGCTTCTCTGACATTACTCCTTTCTTTGAAGACTTTTTCTTCATCTAAAGTGGACTGATGTCTGCACGTTCCACTTTTGTCTTTTGCGCTCCAGAGAATCTTTGAACAATCATCTTAACCTATCCTCAAGGATTGAGATAGACTTTAATGGCTTAAGTATCAGTCACCTTAGCATTCTTGACCTACAATTTCAGCAAGTCCATAAAACTTCCTGAACAGGTTTAGAGAATAGGGATGTTACTAAGTCATGATTATCTTCTCAAGATTTGAGTTAGGTTTGGTGCATAGAGTGTTAGCCATCTTAACATTGTTTAACCCATAATTTCAGTGAGTTCATTTTGAACTTATCTGAATAGATTTAGACAATGATGATGTTACCATACTACTCAGCCCTTTTAGATGATGTTATTTGACGATCTCCTTAAAACCTGTTTCCTGAAATAAGAACAACTAAAAATACCTTTCAGTAGCATCTGATGTTTAAGTTAATCATTAAACCAATTGTCTTAAATTCCTGATTATATTTTACCAATTTAAGAAATTATCTTAGATTTTAGTTGAGTTAATTTAATTTATCTTTTAGTTGAATTATTTAAGGGAACAAATGTTAAGTTATAAGATTTATGTATAGTATAATCACAAAATTTAATACAATTATTAATTAATTAAAGATAGAGTTATGTTATTGATACAAGGAAACACATATAAACAAATAGAACACATAGAATATTAACATTAAAAGAAACACATAAATAAGGATAGAAAGTGAAATGGACTCAAGGCAGAAAGACAGAGACTCAATAACAGAGCACAAGTATATCATTGATAATCAACAGGGTTGTTTTCATTGGCACTGGCTTTCTCCTTTTGTGTTTTCAGCATCTGCAGTTCTCTTTGATAGAATCTGAGTGTTTCTTCCAGTCGTCCGATCCGTTCATTCAACTTCCTTATGTTACATCTTCTGAAAATTTCTCTCAAATCTCCATGATTACTTAGAGAATCAGATGACTCCATATGGTTCTGAGTTGATGACGGAGAATTGTGTTCTTCTTTTATCTCTGTTGTTATCCCTTTAGAATGTTCATATTCCTTTATAGTGAACAAGGGTGATGGCTCCTGGTCAAAGAATCTTTCAATAAGAAATCCTTTATATTGAAGGATTTTCATAATCAGTGTAGTATGGGGAAAGACTTTGACTTCTTCTAATTTTCTTCTCATCATATGATAGAGGATGATTCTTGGAAGATTTAGTCTCTTTCTTTTGAGAAGATGAATCAGCACAAATCTTTCCATGTCTGAGATGATGAATGTATCCTTCTTGTTGGGGAGAATACAACATTTAATAATTGTTAGCAGAATTCCGGGAATTTCCAACAATTTTGAGCATACTGGTGTTTCAAGAGTTCTGCAACCAAATAGCATTTGATCATGCATCTCTTTCTCTCTATCATTGATTTCCCAATCTGAAGAGAATTGTTCTCCGGTTGCTTCAACATCAATAATCTCCTTCAGAACTTTGGAGTCCACCTTGATAGGCATACCCATTACAGAGGTGTTTAGACCGCATGTCTCTTCCGTGAACACTTCTGAATTGTTCCAGAATTCCAAAACACTTTGTTCGTGCCAGGGAGAAGATGCCTTTTCAAGATAAGGAATCCAACCAGCAGCTTAAAAAAAAACTCAAAGATTTTGAGTTTTCCTTTGTCAAAGTCACTTAGTCTTATTCCTCTTGTGGGAATGATCCTTTCATCATACTTGCATGGTCTGTGAACACCTGAGATAACTAATCTTGATGCCATTGAAATGAATTTCGAGGAATTGGAAGGAAATGTACTAGGAGGTTCTTCTGGTGGTCTTCCAATCCTTAAATAGGCAATCAATCGTCGCTTCAATTTATGAGGAGAAGTGTGCAGTTATGGAGAAGTGTGCACCGTGCCAGTTATGAGAAATCGGTTGATGATTCACATTGCGTCGTTTCACATTTAATAGTTAAACAAATATGACTCTTCATTTACTTAAATGAATGTACACATATATTCATACATATGATACAGAAAATAATCTATAAATATGCACGACCGTTCAACTTTAATCAGATAATGAAAACATTTAACTAGTATATACACAACGGATCAGACAATATACATATAAAACACATAGCATGCAATAGTTTATCTTCAAACAATTATATATAAAAACACATTTAAGAAATAATGATTTCAAACAGACTGATCATGCAACGCATACTATAAACAATTTCAATAAAACAAAACATGCAACAGATAAGTAACTATATTTAAATTTAAATTTAGATTGAAAAGGTGTCACCCGTTTGTGATCTAGAATTAGATACACTTTCCTTTTCCAGTTACGTCCTGCGCTTCAGTTCTATGAATAATGAGTTTTGGAAAATGATTTTCCTATTCTCATTATCATTCTTCAGAGTTGCTTAAGCTTGGTGAGATTTCCATCTTCTGAGGATCTACTTCTTCTGCATTTGTTAGATGCTCAACCCGAAGGTGAGCTCTGATACCAATTGTTAGAACCACAAGAAACACTAGAAGGGGGTTGAATAGTATTTTAAACTTTCATAAATAATTTTGGAAATCTTTGATAAAACAATCGTATGAAACGATCAAAGTACAAAACAAATCTTAAGATCAGAGTTAGTTTCAAAACATGCGGAAGATGAGAGAGATAAAGATAGAAAATCTTTCTCTTAAACTTAAGATTGTTTTGATCGAAAGGCTTCTCAAAATATCTTCTGAAGATTGTTACATAGAGTATCTTAAGCACAGTTTCTAAAATACTTCAGCAGACTGAAGACTGTCTGAAGTCTAATTCTGATTTCTGAACTAAGTTCATTTCAGACTCACTTCAGACACTTACTTTAGAAGTTCTTCAAGGTACATTCTCTGTAATATCTCAAATGATATGAGAGAGACTTGAGGTTTAATTATCTTTGAAGAACTTGTTTGATTGAAATTATTTTGTTATGGTGAATCTGAAAATACTTTTCAATCCCCAAAGTAAATGCAAAACTGAAAGTAGAAGAGTTTAAGGGATAGAAGACTAAGACAAGAATTTATCCTGGTTCACCCATAAAATTCGTGAGCTACATCCAGTCCTAGGGCAAACCACCACTGGATTTTCCACTATCTGAAACCACAAATACAAGTATTATTCCCAGCCTCTTCAGGCCAACACAAGTATTACTTTGTTTTCAACTGCCTCTCCAGGCAACTCATGCAGTATTCTTTTACAGACAAGCCTCTCCAAACCACCACAAGTATTACTTTGTTTTCAACTGCCTCTCCAGGCAACTCATGCAGTATTCTTTTACAGACATGCCTCTCCAGGCTCAACAAGTATTCTTTCTTACCAAGCCTCTCCAGGCTCTAACCAAGTATTCTTTGTCAACCAAGCCTCTCCATGCTCTACCATGAGTATTCTTTCTTCCACCAAGCCTCTCCAGGCTCTCAGACACATAAAGTGTTTACAAATTATAACCAAGTTTAAGTTTCCATGAAACATAAACTTAATCTCTTCCTGTACTAGAGGTTAACTGAGTACTACTCAGGATACAATGTATAAATCTAAGTACAAGGGTAAGACAGAGACATAAGTGTTTAAGTTAAGTATAATCTCGTCTCTAATAAGTGAGGTACTTCTCCCTCAACTAGTTTGGCCTAAGTGAGATATGAAATTAAGCTCCAGCCTCATTCTGGAACCATTGGTTTCCATGGGCTACATTCTCACCCGTATCATTGGAATACCAAGGTATGTTCAAAGCTTCAAACCGTACCTAGTTTGATAGTCATTTACTCAGCATGGTTGTCTTCAGACCAACAACCAACTTAATTAATCTAACAGATCAACTGAACAACATGACTAACTGACCAGCTAGTCAGTAGCCCGATTGATTCAACAGAGATCAACTTGATCCACTCAGATCAATTTGATCCTCTCTGATCAATTCTTGTTGAAATATTGGTGATCCACCTTAGCTCAAGTCAACCCATGTTAACCATTTGGCACTCAGCCTAGTTAACTCTGTTTGATCAACTGACTTACTAACCAGTAGGTTAGCAGCAACTTGATTGATCCTATCGATCAACATGGTTGGTTGTTCAACCGAACAACAACAACAACAACAACTCTTGGTTGGGCAGTAATGCCAACTTGGTTTTTTTAACAACAACAACGGGTTGGCCCGACCAACATCTTCAAATTCAATCTTGAGGCTATTTATATGTTCTGCTTGAATACAGCCGTTGAAGATGATTCATAATACCGTTGAGCTGATGATGATGTGGCTCATATAGCCGTTCTGTAATAGCTTCTCAAACGGTTGCTTCTCCTTAAGCGAATAGGTGTGCAGACAATCCCGTTCTGACACTTGTTTTTGTGCTTCTTTATGAGAGATATTTTGATATTGTTTTGCATACTCTCTCTCTTGAATTTCTTCTGCTTTTGCTTTCACCTTCAGCTTTCTTCTGCTTTCTTTTGGATTGTATAAATAAGGAAATATCCGTTGAAATACTATCGTTTAGAGACAACATTGAATCCTCTTTAATCCGTTGTGAGACACGCTTCTGAGGGCTCTGACATAGTACAACGTAGATGCTGCTATAAAGCTGCCACCGTTGTTGCTGCGAATGCTGCGTTGCAGAGATTTCCTAAGTGGTGTATGAAATTCAAAAGCACCAGGAAAGGTCTCTGTGTTTCTTGCCATAAATGTGTTTGAAAAGGTATGTGCAGCAGAGATTCAGAAAAATCTTCACAAACTTCAGCAAAGGGTGCCACGTCATAAATGAGATTTCAGACAGATTAAAACTTCAGACAGCTTCAACACTTCAGACGGGTTGATGCTTCAGACAGCTTCAATACTTCAGATGGGTTGATACTTCAGACAGCTTCAATACTTCAGACAGGTTGATACTTCAGACAACTTCAATACTTCAGACAGGTTGATACTTCAGACAACTTCAATACTTCAGACAGGTTGCGCCCTTCAGACGGATTGCGCACTTCAGATGACTTCAACACTTTAGACTGGTTGAAACTTCAGAAGGCTTCTTCCTTTTGATAAGAAGATTGTAGCTTCATTTTTCTTTGTATCTTCTTCTTCTTCTTGTATCTTCTTTTTTTTTTTGTTTGGTCTCTTGATACATTCTGGATAGCAGCAGGTGTAGATGCAGTAGGTCTACGCACACAAATCCTTTTGTTGCAGGTGCAGCAGGCGTTTCAGAAAGTCTCTGCAGTATTTCCTTATTTGTGCAAGACTGTGATCGAGGTAGAAAAGCATGTCTAGCTTTATCTACTGAGATGAGTGTGTTCCATTTGATGGAGTGTGCTTTACGCTTTGCAACGTCTTCCAAGAGATCATTTCTTGATTCTGACATCTTCATCTTTCATTTGTAAGACTGCTTTAGATCATCTTCAAGTCTTCGTAGTCTTCAATTCTTCAGATCTTCAAAGTCTTCAGATATACCGAATTTCTTTAAAATTGCTTCAACTTAGTTGTGGATTACTCTTCTTAGGATTCTGCACTTTGTCCTTCTGATTTGATCTTCTACTCTTCTTCTTCTTCAAATAATTATTCTGACCTGAAACATAATTAACAAACCAATACCTTTTTCAGTAGAACCTGTTTACATAATCTTATTAAGTTCTTATACAAACTTATTTGTCCTTAATATAATCTTATTTGTTATTCATTAAAACTTAAGGATGTTAAGTCTTATAGTCATGTTTAAATACTTAAACTAATTTATAGACTTCACATATCTATGATTTGATCCAGCTGTCTCGTGAGCATCTACAATACAACAATGATCTCCTTCTTGTTGTATTGAACTTCTGGGATCGAGGTACCTGTACTTTCTTTCTCCCATGTGGGATGATCACCCCCATTCTACTTGATGTCTGTGTCATCACTGGTCTTGAACCTTGTGGGGAGACTTACCTTCCCAACAATAAACCTTCCAGGACTGAGTATGAGGTCAAAACTTCTAGAATGACCTTTCAGGCCTTTATTAGCAGTAACCATGACCAAACATCTTCTGATGTTTTTGAGGCTGAACATGTTGCCTTCCTTTGGCTATGGTTAGCCAATTTTGTCTTCTGTGCTCGATCCCTCCAAGTTCCTCATGGTTTATTCCCCTTGGTTGTTTGTCTCCATGAGGGTAGGAAAATAAACTTGGCCAAATTGCTCCTTGGCCATTTGTACCTGTGTATTTCTGATGTTTTGAGCAACTACAAAGTGCTCAAACCTTTGGGTGGCTTCTATGGCCCTTTCTAGCTCCTTGATTTTTGGATTCGATCCACCTTCCTTAAGGATGCCAAGCTCAAAAAAGAGGTGTCCCATGCCTTTGATCCCACTGCTAAAAGCCTTACTTACACTTACCTTTGCCCCCTCAGGGCTAAAGCATCAGATGGCTTAAAGCCTTTCATGGAGTATTTCTTTGACCAGCAAGTGTATGAAGACACCCTTAACCCCTACTCTAAAAGAAATCTTGGGCCTCGATGGGTTCAGCAACCCATTGTAAGTATCAACCCTGCTGAGCAAGCTGAACAGGATCGAAGATGGAGTGAGATCCTTCGAAATCAACTAATTTTTCCCCACTATGATCAGTCCATACCTTGTCTCATGCACTATCAGCCAACTCTAGTGGCTAGGCAGTTTGGACTTTGCCAAGACATCCCAATCCCTTTTATCAAAGGGAAAGATATTGCTCCCTGCACGTTAGTGGATGAAGTAATGTAAAGGATCAGAGAGTTCGAGGCCACCAAACCTCCCTATGTGCCTACTGACTTCACTCCATCGAACTATTGCACTGCTGCTTATGATCATTGGTGGCGTAACTCCTATAAGGAAATAGCATGCTCCAAGTGTGACACCCTTCTACCCCATACTCTTATACAATTAATAATTTGAAATATAGAAAGAATAGTGTCCCACAACGGGTAAAAAGGTTCACATTTCTCATCGTAATAAACGTCATTTATTTCATAAGTAAACGCATATAAGATAAAATAGAAGTCAGAAACTTCAAAATATTTTAAGCAGCGGAATCAACATCAAAATAACCTACTGGCCATGTAAGGCACTTAACAGTTTACAAAATCCTTTCCTAGAAATAGAAAACATGAAATAAAAACCCCCAGCAGTAAACCCTGATGTCACATATATCAGAGAGACTCTCCCTTCAATCAATACTCAACACCAGTCATGTCATCATCATCACCTGTCAAATTAACCATAGTGTAACGGTGAGGAAAAGAATACTACTCATACATACACATAGGAGGTTACCCTATCCTCACCCACATATAATCATCATTATCATCAATTAATCACATACTCATTTCATCTTACGTCTTTATTATCAAACATCTTATCTCATCATAAGTACGCTAATCACACTTTATAAGTCATCAATCTCATTCTCAATATGTAATAGTCATCTCAACAATAAATCTCATACATCATAATGCAGTTCAATATCATCATCAATTCAACGCATGTTCAACAATCATCATGCACACCAAAACATCATCAATATGATTACCATCATCATAATCATCATAAATCATTACAATCATCATAAATCATCACAATCATCATCCCAAGGATCATGACTTAGAACTCCGCACGATGGGCGTTCCTCATCAATCTCCCTAGTTGTCACCAATGATGGACCCCATCATGGTCTCTGCACCCCCCTCTAATGGGTCCGCGCAGTTCACCTCCCCGAGTTGCACTTCACCCTTCTCTAGGCTTGTGCAATCTCGAGTACAACACCTCCCTGAGCTACACTCGCCTCTCACTAGGCTTGTGCATCTCAAGTACAATCACCTCCCCGAGTGCACTCTACCCCTCACTGGGCATTGTGCACCTCGAGTACAATCACCTCCCTGAGTTACACTTGCCTCTCACTAGGCTCGTATACCCCAAGTACAATCACCTCCCTGAGTTACACTCGCCTCTAATTAGACTCGTGTACCTCAAGTACAACATCATATATGCTCAAACATCATCAACATCATAAGATTAATTACGTCATCATCATCATTATTATCAAAACATCATCATAAACATCCTCATCATAATTCGTCATAAACATCATTATTCATCATCATCGTAAAATATCATAAGCATCATCAAGCATCATCATCATACATCGCAATAGTATAAACATCTATCATCAAGGATATGTCATATACTCATACCACAATCAATACCCTTTAAACTTTCCACTTAATATCATCAATTCCACAAAATAACATTTGTATTAAATACATATCAATCTCAATTCCACATGTTAAGGAAAAACCATCCTCACTCCGAAAAGAACTCATCAAAATCACATCAAAAACAGAAATCTGCGAGCTGCGCTTCAACCTGCGCTGCAGCGCAACCTGTAGCGTAGATTCCAGAGGGCCACGCTTCAACTTGCGTTGCAGCGCAGGTTACGTAGAACGCGTCTGTTCTACGTTTTACCCCTTTTTCTCCCTTTCTTCAATCCCTACTCAATCCTCATCTTTATACTTCAATCATATTCGTTTATATCGATTAAACTCAACAAAAACAACAATATTTGCACAGATTATACAGTTAACCCATCAAAACCCCAAATAATCAAACCCCTAATTACCCATTTTCATTATTCTCAATAACCTCTTCAATTTCACCCAAGAATTCATCAAGATTCATCAAATCAATCATCAATCAACAATTTTCATCATCCATTCTCAATATAACACATACCAATACGAATTTAAAGTCTTAAATTACTACCCAAACACCCCCCATATGCACATACAAGCAGCACCCTCTCCCCCACCGTACCTTGAAGTGAAGATTAAACAGCAAGGAAGATTCTTTCTTGGTTCTTGATGATTACTCCTCAGCAACCTCCTCTTGAGACTTGGTTTCTCCCCTCCTTAGCGTTTCGCTCTCTGACGATTATACGAATAAGGATTAGGGTGAATTGATAACCCTCTCCCTATTAAAATGCCTATATGGGCTTGGGCCCATTCTTAACCCCCTTATCTTCTTTTTAAATTTAAAATAACTTTATGGATAAAACTACTCATAATATTAATCCTATTATTTATTTATTTATTTCTTCTACTTTATTAATTTAATTTTATTTTATTTTACTTAATAAAATTCAGGATGTTACACCAAGGAAGAATGCTTCAGCCGCATCATTACCACCATGACATACCCAAAAGACGAGGGGAGAAAGAGACAAGGTATTCAAAACAATCTTATTACTTTGACTTTTTCCTTATCTTTGTGAGTGGTTTCCTAATTTCTTCCTCGATCCTTACAGTTTCTAAGGATGTCGGTGAAGCCTAAGTCTAAGAAACAAAAGGCCCCCAAAGTAGATGATGGGTTTCTGGCAAGCGAACCAAAAATCCAGTAGTATAATAGTAAGAAGAGTTATCGTATCCACAGGGAACGGTCAATTTACGTAGACTGTGATCTAATTATCAAGGGAAAACAACAGTTTAGAGATATTGTTGCGGAATTGTAAATAACAGATAAAATAGTAATGGAATTAGAAAGGAAGAGTTAGAGACACTTTACTTGGATTAGGATTGAACTTCATCTCATCGCACCCCTCATGTATGTCGAGACTACCTACTACTTATAAGCTTTGAATTATAACGCTGTAGACAAACTTTATTGCTAATGACCCCGAGTTACCAGGCGCCCCTCACACTCAAAGGTAATCCATGCGGCCTCTCCCAGGCGACAGACTTACCCTCGGCTTATTTTGCTCTCTTTTATTCCGTTTGTAGAAGAATTAGTTGATAAACGAGGCCTAAAGCTACAGACACATCCTCATTAGAGTACTGTCACTACCCATCACTCATTAGATACATCCTTGCGTCGAATCCTGGATTGACAATCAACTAACCTTCGCTATCGATTTATTAATACCAAGCTTAATGTTTAGATGCCCTTCATTATGGTACTCACACTACCCATCAATCATTAGTAAACACCCATGGTTCAGTCAGTGGTTAACCGAGTATTCTCATTCACTCAGAGGTTGAGTTTCCTATGTCTAGGCTCCCCCAAACTCAATCCTAGTCGTAACGTTAATTACAAACTAGCCTATAACTCCGGCGCAAGCGCGGAAGTTAGGAATAAAGCACAGAACAGATTACCAGCACTATAATTAGGGAACTGCATAAATAAATAGATAGAGTTCAACATACACTTGGGAATGGAATCAATTACATTCAATCCTAATGGAGAGTTAACTACACGAGGTAGCCATACAAACCACCGAAGATGCTGTCACCATCTTCAATCCTTGTGAAGCGTTCCTCCTCTCCTACTCTAAACTTAGCTCTGGTGCATTATCACTGAAATAAGACTGAATTACAATAATCGTGCACCCTGGGATTGGTGCAAGAGGTTCCTATTTATAGACTAAGGAAAGACACAGCAATTTGGGAATAGATCTATCTAAAAATGGCAACAGGGACCAAATTAGCGTAACCTGCGCTCCAGGCCGCGCTACAGCGCAGGATGAGGCGCAACTTCCAGAGAGTCTGCGCTTCACCTGCGCTATAGCGCGGGGTGAACCGCAGGTAGCGTCCTGCAGCTCCAACTTTCTCTTTTTAATCTTGATCTCTCCCCGAGACTGGTTTTAGCGGATTTGTCTTTCCTTGTTTCCCTTTTCTTGATGATATCTTTGTATTTATTGAGCAATCTTTGATTTAATTGGGAAACTTGTCTGCAGAATCCTTGATTGATTGGTAGTGATCTCCTCATTAATGGCTTCAAATCTTCTTTAAATCTTCATTAAATATCTTCAATCAGTCTTAAATCTTGCAGACATCTCCCTTATTTAATGTTATCTATCCTTCAAATCAAATCTTTGTAATATCCTGCAAAAATCAATAATATTTCCATCAAAATAGCATCAAATTCAAATCTTAGATTAATAAATACAATTTATCTAATATTAAATAAAAAGGGAATAAATTGGGGTAAAACTATCATTTTATCCTTGATAAGTGAACTAAAAAGTGCTGTAATTTATCAACTAATTTTCACTTATCAAAATCCCTACAACTTAACTTCTTGCTTGTCCTCAAGCAAGAGACCTCTTTGCAATCAGAATCAATTCTATTCTCAGTGTATTTCTAACAATTAAAACAATTTCAAGGAACTATTCCTCAACTCCTTCCTAAGTAGCAGTCACTTTCCAAACATAAGAAAAACTCAGGATCAAGGGATGTTACCAATCATCAATCAGAATAGAAATACAAACATCAATCAAACTTCTCAATAATAACAATTAAAGCAGTAAGTGATAAACCAAGGAAATCTCTCATTCTCATGGGTAAGTGTGTCCCTCAATCTTATTCACCACTGTTGAACAACTAGAATTGATAGTCGTTTCCAATATCTGAACCTGCAAGCAGTTAATATGGATCAAAAGGTCTTTCTTAGGTTGTAATGAGGCTGGGCTATCAAGAATTCATGGTTTTTCTGGATATGCAAGGAACACTTTGAATAGAGAGCATCTTGTGATTGTGCTTGGGACTTCTCTTAATTCACCTGGTCATTCTTGAATGGTCACCCTTTTTCAGCTTGGCCTCATTGTTTGAAGAAATTCTCCCCCCAACTTATTCAATTTCCACACTTTTGTGCAGAATTTTTTTTTTGAATCATAAATAATAACATAGAGAATTTATTTATGGGGGAGTATTCTTCTTTGTGATTTTCTTGTGCCTTTTCTTGACTCTCTGTGACTTTTCACTTCACCAACCTTTTGTCCCAAGTTGTTGTGGTGCACCTTGCTCTCTATCCCAAGTGTTAAGGGACAGGTTACATTCAATGAATATGGTTAGGGTGCATCAAGGAAATATTCAAGCTCAAATGGGCAGTCAATAAATGGAAACATTTAATCAGGGTTGGCTATTTGGCACTGAGCAAAATATTATAATCACAAAATATGCCTTTGTCACTTCCATATCTTCTTGAAGAAAGCAAAAATTCAGAAATTCAAGCAAGAACAGTTGGCAAGCAGCGGTGAAAAGCTCTCAATTTCAGTGTTTGGGCTCTCAGCTCACCGGTTATTGGCTAAAATTTCCTTGATAAAGCACTTACTGGATTTAATTAACTATCTTGATAGGTTTTCTTGAGAAGTACCCTAATCCTAACCGATTATGGAATTAATCACAAAACCCTATCATCTTTCCTAGAATGGTTTGTTAAACTAATTATTTACAGAGAATTTGAAAAAGTTACCTTGATTCCTAATTTCCTAAGGTCCTAAAAATTTTAAAAATTCTAATTTTTTTTTTTAAAAATATGAAATACAAAACAAAAAATCCTAATTAATAGAAAAATTATTATAAAATAAAAGAAAAACTAAAAGAAAGAAAACACCAGTATCAATCTTCATCCTTTGTATCCTGTGAGTTCTTGTTCTGCTGCTGCTCCATCCCCCCTGGAAAAATAGGTCTATCCCCAGGCCACTGCAAGAATATCCGGAACTCTTCAAGCAGCAAACTTGGGTATGGGTCTAGTACTCCTGATTGGTTTGAGGTCAACTGGTCTTTATACTTTGCAGCAGTATGTGCACTTTTGATTCTCATGGGATCATATTCTTTGATCCTTTTCACAATGCCTTCTCCTTGTGAGCTAAAGCCACGGGAAAGACCAACAATTTAATTCTGACATCTGAAAAGTCAAATAACAACACATTCAATTCAATGATGCCTTATTGCAAATATCAATTCATGAAGAACATGGAAGTCTATCATTAACCAATTTGCATGAATGATTCAAAGAATTAATATCTTCACAACAAAAGTTCAGTGCACTTGGTAATGACTTCCTAAAAACAAAACATACTCATTTGTTTTGCAAGCATTCAATCAATCCATGGAAAGTGAAAGTTTAAATTTTTTGAAAGAAACAGAGCATAACACTTTCAACTGTAATAACTCACAAAACAAAGAGCATTTCAATTCACGCAAATTGTTCTTCATGTTCCACACAACCAAAATCACATTCAAGATAGCAATAGTCAATAATATTCACAATCCTAAAGTTGCTACCATAAAGTGCAAATAGAGTAAATGAAGATTTCAATTGGTAACAATTATAGAAAACATAACTGAAAGCTTCAAAATTGATGGAGGTTTGTGAGTGGAAAGATTGAAAAGAAGAGCTTAGGAAGTAGAGAAACAGTACATGAGAAATAGAAGATTTTTTTTTTAAAATTTCGTATCCTGCGCTACAACGCAAGTGAAGCGCAAAATACAATGACTAAAATTGCATATCTGCGCTTTACCTGCGCTATAGCGCAGGTTGAAGCGCATAAAACAGAATGCAATTTTGCAATTTTCAGTCACGTTTTCTGCTACTTCTTATTTTTTTAAAAATTTTATTTTCCACAAACTTATTCCAATCAATTTTGAAAATTTCCTAAATTCTAAAAAAATCCTAATTAATAGCAAGAAAATAAAACAAAACGAAAATTAATTAAAAACTTTAAAAATCTCTGGGTTGCCTCCCAGAAAGCGCTTGTTTAACGTCTGATAGCTCGACGCCTGTTCCCTCAAGGTGGCTGAAACTGAAATATTTTGATGAGCCTGTGAGCTGCACCCTTCCTTTTTCTGGCCTGTAAACCTCCCCATAATCTTGCCTTGGAGCAATCTGTCCTTTTCTTTATTTTCTTGCTCTCATGTGCATAAGTCTTCTTTTCCTGAAGCTTGAATGATTCACAAATGATTTCTCTCAATTTCATTGCTTCGAGGGGTTCTTTGATATGAAACACACCTGACCACTTGATCTTCAATCTGGCTCTAGGCTCTGAATTTGATTCTAGCTTGACTTTTCTTCTCTTTGCATTGTCCTGGTCAGTGTGATTGCAGGCCTTTCTTTTGTGAGGTCTGGAAGGTTGATCACTTGTACCATGCCTTTCTTGATCTTCCTTTAGAGGACTGATTAGATAGGGCAAGGTCTCTGTTCTTGAAATCATTTCCCTTCCTTCCTCGGGCTTTGATTCACCATCTCTATGCTCACTCTTTTTCTCATTATCTTGATTTTTATCATGAACGCCCTCATATGTGTTGTTTTCTTTCTCCCTTTCACAGTCAGTCTCTTCTTCAAGCACCATCTTTTCTGTTTCATCCTCTCCATCTTCTTCTTCTACTTTTGCTGCATCTTCTTCTTCTTTTTCTTCATCAGCCCGATTGTCATTGATTTCCTCCCCTATCAGCTGAACAATGTCATCGCACTGCTCTTCGGGGTTGGGTAATGCATTTGTTGAAGATTGCTTGTTCCAATAGTTGATCATATTTTCTATCTCCTCTAGTACGAGGCCAACGGTAAGACCTTCTCTTTCACAATACTGCTGAAATTGTATATATTCGTCCCACTTGTCTTCAATATCATCGTCACTATCTGAATGCCTTGCTGAGATTTGTTCTGACTGTTGGTTGGCTCCTGCTTCTTTGAATTGCTCCAACAAGGCGCCAGTGTTTCTTCTTGCTTCTTCTTTATTTTCTTCAGCAGCTTCTCCTGATTTCATTTCTTCAATCTCTCTTTCTTGTATTTCTTCAGTCTCATCTTCTTGAATCTCTGGATAAGAGCAGCAACCATTGGGATGGTTACCTCCGCAAAAATCACAAATTAATTGTGGTGACTGGTCAGGATAAGAGTGAACTGGTTGCAGTGGCTGAGAAAGTCTGTCTATTTGCTCTTGGAGTGCTTCTAATGACTGCGTCAAACTCTTATTTTCTGACCTGATTTCATCTTCAAAAGTTTGCTTATGGGATGAAATAGCATCTTGTTGCCACCCAAAATTTTGATTCTGGTAACTCCCCCAATCTTGTGAAAGATTGTTAGAATAATTATTGTAATTAGAGAAGTTACCTTGAATTGGTGCATGGGAGAAATATTTTGGTTCTTGCTTGAACGAAGAAATGTCTGCCTTGGCTTGAATGTAACATGGCCTGCGAAAGAATCTCCTTAAAAAAATTTCTTCTACCATGTTCCAATTGGTCAGACTTTGGCTGGGGTGTGACCTTAACCAATCTTGTGCTTTTCCTATAAGAGAAAAAGGAAATAAACGTAAGTATACAACCTCTTTGTCCTATTCAGCGAAACCCATAGTTTCAACAAGTTGAAGGTGTGATGCTTGGAACTCCACAGCTTTTGCCGTACTTGGAATGTCAATACTTGAGCGATAACGTAGCCCTTGAGGCATAATATAGTCTCCCAAGAGTCTTTTTGGTCGATTTTGCTATTCAGAAGCCATGTGACATTCACTTCACTTGAGGTGGTTGAACAGAGAGTGTTGAGATTGTCTCCTTGAGCTTGTCCCTTCTTCTTCTTGGGTGATCAGAGAGTCTTGAAATTGTCTCCTTGAGCTCTGCCCCTTTTTCTGTTACCTGTTTTCTCAAGAGAAATAATCAAGATTCTCAAACAAAGAGAAAAACAAAATAACAAGAAATAATATGTAATTTTTTTAAAATAAAAATAAATATTTATTATTTTTTATTTATTAAAAAAATAATAACAATAAAAAAATTCAAAATAATAATAAATAATAATTTTTTTAAAGAAAATAATTAAAATAAAATAATTAAAAATAAAATAGTTTTGTTTTCTTCTCGACTTCTCCCTTGTCTCTTTTCCTTGTTTCTACTTTTGTTCTTCCTTGATGTCCTTCTTATTTCTGCTTCAAGTTGTAATTGATTGGGGGACACCTGGCCTCTCAAAAACATAAACAAGAAACTAAAAAAAAGGTAAGTGTGGAAGAAAAAAAATAAAAATAGAAAAACTATAAATTTCCTAAAAAATACAAATTTCCTAAATTATGGAGAGTCTTGAATTTGTCTCCTTGCCATTTTTCTCTCTCTATTTGGTCACTTCTCTCAATTGCTCTTGAGACACCTGTCTTTCACAATTCAAGAAGCTCAAACAAATGTTAGCTCAGGAAAGAGAAACAAAATAATAATTTTTTATTATTATTTATATTTTTTTATTTGTTTATTATTTTTTTTATTTTTTATTTTTTTAAATAATTAATTAATTAATTTTTTAAAAAGAAAATAATCAAAATAAAATAATAAAGTATATAAAAAAATAAAGTATAAATTTCCTAAATAATAAAATTTCCTAAAATAATAGTAATAATATATAAAAGAAATCCTAAGATAGATATTCTTGATAATTAGACCTCCAAGTTCTACACGAATTGGAAACCGTTCCCCGGCAACGGCGCCAAAAATACTTGATGGGTTTCTGGCAAGCGAACCAAAATCCAGTAGTATAATAGTAAGAAGAGTTATCGTATCCACATGGAACGGTCAATTTACGTAGACTGTGATCTAATTATCAAGGGAAAACAACGGTTTAGAGATATTGTTGCGGAATTGTAAATAACAGATAAAATATTAATGGAATTAGAAAGGAAGAGTTAGAGACACTTTACTTGGATTAGGATTGAACTTCATCTCATCGCACCCCTCATGTATGTCGAGACTACCTACTACTTATAGGCTTTGAATTATAACGCTGTAGACAAACTTTATTGCTAATGACCCCGAGTTACCAGGCGCCCCTCACACTCAAAGGTAATCCATGCGGGCTCTCCCAGGCGACAGACTTACCCTCGGCTTATTTTGCTCTCTTTTATTCCGTTTGTAGAAGAATTAGTTGATAAACGAGGCCTAAAGCTACAGACACATCCTCATTAGAGTACTGTCACTACCCATCACTCATTAGATACATCCTTGCGTCGAATCCTGGATTGACAGTCAACTAACCTTCGCTATCGATTTATTAATACCAAGCTTAATGTTTAGATGCCCTTCATTATGGTACTCACACTACCCATCAATCATTAGTAAACACCCATGGTTCAGTCAGTGGTTAACCGAGTATTCTCATTCACTCAGAGGTTGAGTTTCCTATGTCTAGGCTCCCCCAAACTCAATCCTAGTCGTAACGTTAATTACAAACTAGCCTATAACTCCGGCGCAAGCGCGGAAGTTAGGAATAAAGCACAGAACGAGATTACCAGCACTATAATTAGGGAACTGCATAAATAAATAGATAGAGTTCAACATACACTTGGGAATGAAATCGATTACATTCAATCCTAATGGAGAGTTAACTACACGAGGTAGCCATACAAACCACCGAAGATGCTGTCACCATCTTCAATCCTTGTGAAGCGCTCCTCCTCTCCTACTCTAAACTTAGCTCTGGTGCATTATCAATGAAATAAGACTGAATTACAATAATCGTGCACCCTGGGATTGGTGCAAGAGGTTCCCATTTATAGACTAAGGAAAGACACATCAATTTGGGAAGAGATCTATCGAAAAACGGCAACAGGGACCAAATTAGTGTAACCTGCGCTCCAGGCTGCGCTGCAGCGCAGGATGAGGCGCAACCTCCAGAGAGTATGCGCTTCACCTGCGCTATAGCGCGGGGTGAAGCGCAGGTAGCGTCCTGCAGCTCCAACTTTCTCTTTTTAATCTCGATCTCTCCCCGAGACTGGTTTTAGCGGATTTGTCTTTCCTTATTTCCCTTTTCTTGATGATATCTTTGTATTTATTGAGCAATCTTTGATTTAATTGGGAAACTTGTCTGCAGAATCCTTGATTGATTGGCAGTGATCTCCTCATTAATGGCTTCAAATCTTCATTAAATATCATCAACCAGTCTCAAATCTTATAGACATCTCCCTCATTTAATGTTATCTATCCTTCAAATCAAATCTTTGCAATATCCTGCAAAAATCAGCAATGTTTCCATCAAAATAGCATCAAATTCAAATCTTAGATTAATAAATACAATTTATCTAATATTAAATAAAAAGAGATTAAATTGGGGCAAAATTATCCTTTTATCCTTGATAAGTGAACTAAAAGTGCTCTAATTTATCAACTAATTTTCACTTGTCAGTAGACAAGGTAAGAAAGAAAAAATTTGTAACACTTATCTACCCTTTGTACTTGTGTTACTCTAACCTTCATATGTCTTGAACTTTTGTAGAATGCTCAACTTAAGAAGAAACCGGCTTCGAAGCCCCTTGCCAAGAAAGCTGCAACCACCTCGAGAAAGAGAAAGACCCCTGCTGCTGCTTCATCTGAGCCACAAGTTGAAGCCACTCGATCCCAAACTCCTTCTACTGGGACTCAGGGTGAGGATCCTTCGAGCACAAAGCAGACAGATGAGCAAGTTGTTGCTTCTGATTCTGAGGCAACTCCTTCTGAGTTGGACAAGACCGTTGGTGGTGATACCGATGAACCTGGTTCTTCCATAAATCCTCAGGCCACTGAGGTTTGTATTTTGAAGTCATTTCTTATATTTTCTTTTGCTTCAAGTACCTAACCCAGACCTTTAACTTACAGGGCCCTAATCCAAAGAAGAGGATCAAGCATGTGGCACCCAGTGTTAGACACACTTGGAAAGCCAACAGGGTGGTAAGATATGATCTTGTTTGGGCTTCTTTTTGTTTTGAGCTAATCCATTCTGATTCGAACATTCCTTCTTCAGGTACTTTCAGATACTACCAATCAAGGAAGTACTCCAGGTTCGAGTTCCTCAAGCCTTGATTCTTTTTTAAATTATCTTCCCATTGTTGTTCAATATCCTGGGTCGAACAGGATCATAATATTTCAAGTTACAGGGGATCAAGCTATGACTAAGGAACCTGAAGTTAACTCCCCTGTTCACTCTGATAACCCCACCCATGAGGAGGAGCAAGAGGGAAACAAAGGAACTTCTTAGCAGATATGAGGTGAAGGAACTTCTGGGGTTCGACCTAATGATGATGATGTTATAATCATTGAACCACATGAGCATGAGGCTGCACCTGAGAAGGAGGTTCCACATTCTGAACAAGATGTTCCTGGAGCCCAAACTAGTGAAGTTGTTCGAGACCCTCAATTAGATGAGCCTTCAAAGGTTCAACCATCCTTTGATAATCAAGGAGTTGATGTTTCGACCCAGGGTAAGGCTCAAGGAGATGGGAACGAACAAGTTTCTCAAGATGATTTGCCTTCTACTCCTTCTTTCACTGTCCCTGAAGGCGACAATGAAGGCCATGGCCGAACTCCTCCTGATGAGACCTGATAAGTGAAAAATAGTTGATAAATTAGTATATATTTTATTTCACTTATCAAGGACAAAATGATAATTTTACCCCATTTTTATCCCTTTTTATTTAATATTTAATAATTTATATTTATTAATCCTAGTTTTGAATTTGATGCTATTTTAATAGATTTATTGCTGATTTTTGCAGGATTTTTGCAAATATTTAATTCAGAGATTAAATGGCATTAAATAAGGAGGATTTATGCAAGATTGTAGATTGATTGAAGATAATTAATTAAAGATTTGAATCATTAATGAGGAGATCAGAGCCAATCAATCAAAGATATTGCAGACAAGCTTCTCCAATAAACAAGGATTGCACAATAAATACAAATATATCAGAAAATAAAGGGAAACAAGGAAGGACAAACGCACGAAAACCAGTCTTGGGGAGAGATCAACAATTAAAAGAGGAAAGTTGAAGCTGCAGGACGCTAGCTGCGCTTCACCCCGCGCTATAGCGCAGGTGAAGCGCAACTCTCTGGAACTTGCGCTACAGCCTACGCTGTAGCGCAGCTTGAAGCGCAGAACACGCAGATTGCTTCCCAGTTGCCGTTTTTAAGAGGATCTCTTCCCAAATTTGCTTTGTCTTTCCTAATCTATAAATAGGAACCTCTTGCGTCAGTCCAAGAAGGGAGCGAGTTAGACAGTGTGGAGAATAGTATTGTAATCTCATCTATTGATTATGTACTGTAACTAAATTTAGAGTAGGAGAGGAGGAGCGCTTCATGAGGATTGAAGATGGTGACAGCATCTTCGGTGGTTTGTATGGCTACCTCGCGTAGTTAACTCTCCAGTAGGATTGAATGTAATTGATTCCATTCCCAAGTGTATGTAGAACTCTATCTATTTTATTTATGCAGTTCCCTAATTATAATGCTGGTAATCTCGTTCTGTGCGTATTCCTAACTTTCGCGCTTGCGCCGGAGTTATAGGCTAGTTAGTAATTAACGTTACGACTAGGATTGAGTTTGGGGGAGCCTAGACATAGGAAACTCAACCTCTGATTGAATGAGAATACTCGGTTAACCACTGTTCCGAAAATGGGTGTTTACTAATGATTGATGGGTAGTGTGAGTACTCTAATGAAGGGGCATCCGACCATTAGGCTTGGTATTGATAAACCGATAACAAAGGGTTAATTGAATGTCAATCCCGGAAGCGATAACGTAGATGTATTCTAATGAGTGAGGGTAGTGACAGTACTTGAGCGAAGGTGCATCTAGAGGAGTAGGCCGCGTATTTCAATTAGTTCTTTACAAACGGAATAGAAGAGAGTAAAATAAGTCGAGGGTAAACCTGTCTCCCGGGAGAGCCCGCATAGATTAACTTTGAGTGTGAGTGGCACCTGGTAACTCGGGGTCATAAGCTATATAGTTTGTCTACAACGTTATAATTCAAAGCCTATAAATAGTAGGTAGTCTCGACATACATGAGGGGTGCGATGAGATAAAGTTCAATCCTAATCCAAGTAAAGTGTCTCTAACTCTACCTTTCTAATTCCCACTGAATACTATATTCGTTATTCTGCAATTATACACTCTCTAAACAGTGTTTCCTCTTGATAAATACAATTTCGGTTTACATAAATTGTCGTTCCCTGTGGAGACGATATCTTACTTACTATTATACTGCTGGATTTGTGGTTCGCTTGCCAAAAACCCATCAAGACCATTATGAAAGTACCTTCAAAGGAGCCTGAGGTTCAACAGATTGCTCTCCCTTCGACCCAAGTGCAGAAAGAGCTTCGAGATCAATCACCACCACTAGCTCCTGCGCCAGTTGTCGATTTGGAAGCTCTCAGTAAATAGCTCGAGGATGATCCATTCTCGACCATAAATAGACTGCTGGCAGGGTCACTTCCTCCTGTTGTGGTGAGTCGAAGTGCCAAGACTTCAGAATCAAGCACCCATCAACAGGTCCAAGTCTTGGTGGGTAGGCTCCGACACTTGGTCTTTTCACAAGACTTGGTAGAGGTTCTGAGCAAAGATATCAATAAACAAATTCGAGAAGTCTTGGCCGAGCTGAAGAAGGTACCTGAAGGCATTCCCTCCGAGTTGGATGAGGCCCTTGGAGTCTTTTGTACATGGTATGACACTTTAACTCTCACTCTGAATCGGATTCATGCAAATGAGACTCAGCAGGATGAAATTCAAGGCCAAGAAGGAGTTTTAAAGAATTGACTCTTGGAGCACAACACTCAGTTCAAAGCTGCTTCTGAGACTTTGGAGCAAGGGGAAATTCAAATGGGGGTCTTAGATGGAGAGATCGAGGAGCTGCAGAGGCAACTGGCCTTGAAGACTAATGAAAGAAATGTCCTTGCTGCAGCCGTGAATCAGGGCAAGAAACGCCAAGAACAGCTGAAAGACGCTGTGAAGACTGATTCTGCAGCACTCCTCAATTGCTTCAGGAATATTGAGAAGGCAAAGAATGAACATGCCACCTTTGAAGCAACATTGTCAAAGATCAAGGAGGAGTACCTTGAGTTTAAGGCCAAAGACTTATTTTAGGACTTTTCCTTTTAGGCCTCTTTTCTAGATTTTATTATTTATTTGTAATAGCCACTTTTGGCTTCAGACTCATTTACTTCTAATAAATTTTTACTTCATGCATGATTGGTTTGTATTTTTTTAAGTGTTTGCGATTTATGGCTCGAATCACGCAATTAGAAGTAACATCTCAAATAGTATATGCGTTGTTCGATAATACTTCTTCCACTTCAAATGGTACCTCCCAAATGGGGGTCCACTTACCAAATCTTGGTGACTTCTTGCCCAAAGGCAACTGCACTTTTCATAGTAAATCCCCTTCTTGGAAAGTTTTGTTACTAACCCTTCGATTGTAGAATCGAGCCACTCTTTCTTTCTGCTTGACTATGTTTTCCAACGCTGCAAGTCTTTCTTCATCCAAAGTATCCAACTCATCGAACATCAGGCTGAGATAATCCTGTGTAGGCAATTCATGTTGCCTTTGGATTCGAAGGGATTAGAGGTTGATTTCTAAAGGTAAAACGACCTTGTGATCGTATACCAATTTATATGGGGAAGCTGCAATGGCATCTGTGGGGGAATTCCTATAGGCCCACAATACCTGACTAAGTGTTTCATGCCAATTTCGAGGCTTCTGCCTATATGCTTCTTAATCAAACCTATCAAAATTTTGTTAATGGCCTCAACTTGGCCATTGGCTTGGGCATAATAAGGGGTAGAAGTGAGTAGTTTGATCTTCCTTGACTCTACATACTGTATAACCTTTCTTCCTGTGAACATAGTCCCTTGATCTGTTGTTATAGTATCAGGAATACCAAACCTATGAACTATGTGTTCCTCTACAAAGTCAATCACCTCTTTCTGTCCTACATCTTTCAGGGGAATAACTTCGACCTACTTAGTGAAGTAATCTACTCCTACTAGGATGAATTTATGCCCTTTTGAAGAAGGAGGATGAATCATACCTATCAGATCGAGGGCCCACCCTCGAAATGGCCATGGTTTGATTATTGAGTGCAACTCTACTGCAGGTGCATGGTGTACATGTCCATGCTTTTGACATTCTTCACAACCCTTGGCATAATCATGACAATCTTTGAGCATGGTTGGCCAAAATTAACAATGCCTTAGCAAAGTCCATCTCATCTTTTCCCCTGCTTGGTGGGCTCCACAAATTCCTTCATGTACTTCAGCCAATGCTAAGTATGCCTCTGCCTCTCGTAAACATCTCAAGAAATGCCCCCCACTTGACTTTTTGTATAAATCATCTCCCAGAATAGTATAGTTCAAAGCTCTAAACTTAACTTTTCTGTCAGTTGGCTTTGATGGATCCCTTAAGTAATCTACTAAGGGTTTCCTCTAGTCTGAGAGCATCAATGAATCTATATTCAGAACCATTTTCTCTTCTATGGTTAAGAGAGGTTTGGCTTCAATCAAGGCTTCGAACAACTCTGGTTTAACTTTGTAACAAGAGGCTATTTGAGCTAGTTCGTTTGCCACTTCATTTTCTATTCGAGGCACGTGTTCTAGTGTTACTTCCTCGAAATGGCCAATTAAACTTTTGGCCCTGGCAAAATATTTTGCCAACTTTGAACTACAACACTTGTAAACTCCCTTCAACTGATTAATAACCAATTAGGAGTCACCTTTTACATGAACGTGAATAGCTTCAAAACTTATTAAGAGTTCGAGGCCAACAATTAACGCTTCGTACTCTATTTCATTGGTTGAGCATTCTCCTTTAATTCTAAACATGACCTCAGTTATAACTTCACTGGGGGATATAATCAGCATACCAATGCCACTCCCTTTACCATGTTTAGAACCGTCGAAGAACAGTCTCCAAGGTTTAATTCCAACGAAATTAACCTCTCTAAATTGAACCGTGGGTTGTTCGGCTAGAAAATCAGCAAGAGCTTTCCCCTTTATCGCTTTTAAAGGCATGTACTTTAATGAAAACTCAGTTAATGCAAGAGCCCATTTCCCAATCCTGCAATGAAGTGTTGACTTGATTAACATGTACTTAATTACATTGAAATGTGAACTTACAAAAACCTCAAAAGGTTTCAAGTAATACTTAAGCTTCATACAAGAGAAATATAAGCATAAACATAGTTTTTCTAAAGCTGAATATCTATTTTCTACATCACTTAGGCTCCTACTTAAGTAGTATATTACTCTTTCGAAGCCATTCTTATCCTCTTGGGCCAACATGCTACCCAGAGTCTCTTTAGATGCAGAAATATATAGCCTTAGAGGCCTCCCACACATGGGTGGAGTCATCACTGGTGGATTGGCTAAGTATTTCTTGATTGCTTTGAAAGCCACTTGATGTTCTTCCTTCCACTCGAACTTTTCTTCCTTCTTTAGCTTGATCAACGGGGAAAACACTCTTGTTTTTCCTGACAGGTTTGAAATGAACCTCCTTAGGTAATTGATCTTCCCTAACAAGCACTCCAGTTGCTTCTTGTTTTCTAGGGGTCTTGCCTCGATTATGGCTTGTGCTTTGTTTTTATCCACTTCGATTCCTTGTTGTTGCACTAAGAATCCCAAGAAGTTTCCTGCAGAGACTCCAAAGGCACATTTTAAAGGGTTCATGTTTAGCCCGTGCACCTGAAGGAATTTTGGCAAGCGTACCAAAATTTCAGCAGTATAATAGTAAGTATGAGTTATCGTATCCACAGGGAACGGTTCACTTCGTATTTACTTGTGATCAGATTATTAAGTAGAAAACGGTATTTGAGAGTCTGTGGTGAGGAAAGTAAATTTGCATAAAAGAAAGAGACGATTAAGAAAGGATAAATACTTTACTTGGATTAGGATTGAACTTCGTATCATCGCACCCCTTCATGTATGTGAATTCCAATATTATTTATGAATATATTTTTATAATATCCTAGCCAAACTATGTTGCTTTTACCCCGAGTTACCATGTAGTAAAAACACTCAAAGATAATTCATGCGGGTTCTCCCAGGCGACAAATTACCCCGACTTGATTGCTCTACCTTTCCATTTGTTTAATACTATCAATTCGCCCTATAGAACCGTAGTGTCAGCTATGAAGAGATTGCCTACTTCTTCTTCAATGGTCACTTTCTCCTACAACCCTATAGTAACTACTATGAGTACTTTTACCAATCAGACTTTGAGTTTCCTATGTATCGGCTCCCCCAAACTCAGCTATTAATTTTTTAGAAACATCTGTCACCTGAATCCTAAAATTAACCTATAACTTCGGCACACAGGCGGAAGCTATGAATTAAGTAAAGATAAAAATACCGATATTATAAAACAGGGATTCATAAATAAATACAAGAATTCACATACACTTTGGGGATTAAATCAACTACATTCAATCCTATCGAGACGCTTAGCTACGCATGGTAGCCATTACAACCCAATGGAGAAGTTGTCACCTTGCTCCAATCCTAGCTCTGCCTTTGTCGTCTCTCTAATCTCCTCCTAAATGCTCCTTTGCTAACCTCTTTTTGGGGTCTCGGGGACCTACTTTGATCTTTGCAAAAAGTCCTATTTATAGACCAAGGAAAGCTATTTTAAATCTGGAAGAGATCTGATTTGAAAACAGATCTGAAAAATAGATCTAAAACTAATCCACGCAGTTGCGCTTCGTCTGCGCTCAATGTATCTGGAGCGCAGGAAACAGTAAGCAATTCTGATATTTGCGCTTCACTTGCGCTAAGCGCAAGTGAAGCGTGGAACGCGTAACTGATTGCTCTGTTTCTTCTTTTAACAACTTGATCTTTTCTTGATTTTATCTTTGTTTGCTTGGCTTTCCTTATTTCCCTCTTTTTAGCTTGATCTTGTGCTGATTTGATCTTCAATTTGAATTTAGAATTAAATCCGCAGAATCCTTATCCAATTAATTGTTGATCTTATCCAAATCAGCTGCCATTTAAATCCTTATCTCGCAGATTCTCCTTTCAAATAAATGCTATCTTGTTTCCTCATTTAAATCCTTCCAATTTATCTGCAAAATCAACAGTTTTTCTATCAAAATAGCATCATATTCAAATTCAAATCAAATATTCACAATTTATGCAATTATTACTAAAAAGAGATATTTTGGGGCATAAATTCACTAATTTAACCTTGATAAGTGCAGTAAAAATACAATAATATATCATATAATTTGCACTTATCAGCACCCTCATCCTTTCGAATGAACATCTCAAGTGTTCTAAGTGTTGTGTTTTGGTCTTTGACTTGACCATGACATCATCTATATATACCTGCATGAACTCACCAATGAAATCATGAAAAATTAAGTTCATGGCCCTTTGGTATGTGGCCCCAACATTCTTTAAACCAAAAGGCATCATTATCCATTCGAAGGTACCCAACGCCCCAGGACAACGAAAAGCAGTTTTTGAAACATATTCTTCTGCAATAAATATCTGGTTATAACCAGAATAGCCATCAAGAAGGCTTATCACTTCATTTCCTGCTGCTGAATCTATGAGCATATCAGCTATGGGCATTGGGTACTCATCTTTTGGAGTGGCCTCATTAAGGTTTTCGAAAGTCAATGCGTACTCTTAGTTTTCCATTCTTTTTAATAACTGGCATAATGTTAGAAAGCCAATTTACATACCTGGTGGTTCGAATGAACTTGGCCTTGATGAGTCTTTCTATTTCCTATTTGATCTTCGAGACCACCTCTGGAGCAAACCTTTGAGGGGGCTGCTTCACTGGCTTCTTTCCAGGAAAGATGGGCAATCTATGCTCAACCAACTCTCGATCCAGACCTGACATCTCATCATAGTCCCAAGCAAAACAGTCTTTGTACTATTTTAACAACTCGATCAGCTCTTGCCTGATTGTTGAATCCACTTTAGTACTAATGAAGGTAGGTCTCTTATCTTCGGCCGTTCCCATATTCACTTCTTCGAGCTAATCTTGTGCCTCGAACCTTGGTACCTTCTCCTGGCCGTACCCTGCACTTGATGCTTCATCATCATATATGCAATCCAATCGATTTGAGTTTTCATTTGATCCAACCTCTCGAACCCGAGTGGACTCATACTGGTCTTTATCTCCTCCCAATATCTTTTCCACTGACTTCGAAGGTGATTCGGACCTTGATTCGGCCACATAGGTCGTTATTCTATTCATAAGCGCTTCTATGCTTTCCATGAGGCACCAAGCATTTCCAGGGTCGTATCAAGATCGACCTCCCTCTTCAAGGTGAAACCCTTGATGGGGTCCAACCTTACTAAGTAAGGAACTTTTGCTGAGTGTATGGCTGATTTGGAGTCCAATTCATAAGGGCTAATATGGGCCAGGTTCATATCGAAATCCATCTCTACCAAACCTTGCTCAGCTGTATATATACCTTGGTCAACTTTGACCACTATTGGATTGCCTTCTTGATCCCACAAGAATAATGTTTTATGCACAATTGATGGAATAACTCCTATTCCATGGATCCATTCCCTCCCCAACAACATGTTAAAGCTTGCTTTGGTCTGGATTACAACAAAAATGGTGGTCCTAACTTGACCACCTACCACCAAGTCAAGGGCTACAACACCTTCTGATCCTGATGACTTCCCAGCAAAATCGGTGATTACGATGTTGTGTGGGAGTAAATCTCTGTTGGTCTTCCCGAGTCTATCGAAGGTTGTTCTTGGTAGTAGGTTGATTGTTGCCCCACCATCAATAATAACCCTATTAATAGGATTACCTTTGACCACTGCCTTGATGTATAATGGCTTCATGTGTTCCATGACTCTTGGAGCTGGTTTAGTTATACTGACCACTTTATTCTTGGTCTTTTCTTCTGTTTGGTTCAACATGACAGCACTTTGAAGGTTGTCATCTTCAAAGTCCTCTTCATTCTCCAACCTATGTACCTGCTGAGCAAACTCAGCTGGTAAGATTGAAATAATACCACAAATTTCTTGGATCGAATCAGGGAACCCTGATTCGAACTCCTCAGATAAGAGGTCATCTTCCTCCATCTTCTTTACCTTAGCACGTTAATTTTCTCACGCAGGTCACTTTGAGACTTTGATGAAGAAGCCTCAAATCTCCTCTTAGGCCTCTGGGGTAACCTTACACACTCTACCTGAACTTGTTCCATTCGTGCCCTGTACATTCTCTGGGCCCTACGCCATTGAGTTCTTGTCATGGAACCTTTGGCCTTGGAGTATTGGCTAAAGTGGTACCAACTCTCACGAGGAGGTTCCATCTCCTTGGAAGGCTTCACCATTATCTCCTTACCCTTGGCAGAGTCTGAAGCTCCTGCCTTCTGTGCCACTGGTTGCCACCTTGCTTGGACTTTTGGCTTTGCAGGCACTTGTCTCACCCATTGGTTTGAAGGTGCCTTGGCAGGGGGAACAAAGGTGTGATTTTGAATAGGCATGCCCCTTCCCGCACCTTTTAGAGCCTTGTACATTTTCTGACCCTCTTCATATTTCTAATGGCTCAACATTTCTTCAGCTGATGCTTCTTGTTCGAAGCTTCCTCGAAAGTTTTGGCTGAATCCGCGTAAAAAACGGGACTGCATCTTGGGCACAACATCACATTCCTATCTTCATTTTGCTTCCCGGTTAGGTATTCCAGAATGCTTTCATCAGCAGAAGGATAGCTATCCTTCACTTCCTTTTCAAACTCATCAATGGCCATGTCAGTGGCCCTGACATCAACTGACTCCACTTCGACCATATTGATTTCGAAGGGCTCAGTATAGTGAACACTGTTGTCGAATGGGTTGGCGTCCACCTTCATTGTGTTCTTCATTTTCTCTTCGAACTTGAGTCTCCCTTCATCAATGGCCATGAAATTGCTTTTTGAATCAAGTCCCAGAAACGAACACAATGATTAGTTAGATGACCAGAAACATTATGATATTTGCAATATTTCTTCCTCTTCCTCTGTTCGAGTGTAGGGATTTTATGATCATCATTCAAGACTATCTATTTATCTTTTAGCAAAATATCAAAGATTTGGTTTGCCTTTGTGACATCAAAACCATATGATGGTTTCTTAAATTTCTCATTATTAAAGAAACTCGAGTCCTCTTTTGCTGGTCTCAGCAGAGAACAAACATAGGATGGCTCACGTTTTAATTCGGCCACATTAACCTCATTTTCTTCATTGTCACTATTCAAATCACTACCATTTTCAATGGCCTCTAAATAGGCTATTTTATCTTTCTTGCTTACCCTATCGAACTTCTTATACTTGGCTTTTTCTGCTTTGATCTGCTCTATTTGCCTAACTCTATCTGCTAGTTGGGCCATATCTCGAACTGGGAGTTTGATCAACTTCTTTCTAATGTAAAACTCAAGACCTCCAGTGGCTATCTGAACCAACTCATGTTGCGGAACAGGAGTGAAGCACCTAGCCTTAGATTGTTTGAACCGATTCAGATAATCTTCTATAGTTTCATTAGGTGTCCACCTAATACCCATAAGATCCACTAGGCTCACTATACTCTCACCCCTAAAGAACTGCTCATGAAACGTTCTTTCTAACTGGACCCAATTCTGGATTGAATTTGGGGGCAATGTGGTGAACCAAGTAAATGCATTCTTGGTTAATTAACTAGGGAAATATTTCATTTTCAGCGGCTCATTATTGGCTAGGTCTCCACATTCGATCTGGTATCTAGCCACATGTTCCACAGTTGACTCCCCTATCTCTACAGCAAACTTGGAGAACTTTGGAACCTTTAGTCCCCTAGGCAATTCTGCCTACAGGACATCTTGGGGAAATGCTGAGGCAAAATAGGGCTGGTTTGCATAACCTACATTAAAACCATGCCTATTCAGTACTTGTTCCACTATATTGGCAACATTATGTTGCCCCCAAGGTTCATCTGCCTTACCCTCTCAAAAACTAAGTCAGGATCTTGGTTTCGAGCCACAATCACTGGGGGTACTCTCTCTGGTCCATTCAAACCAAGTTCGAGTTGAGGCTCTCTCCTAATTGCCTCCCGTCTCTCAAGGCCAACCACTTCTGGTTTGGTTCCAAAAACATCAGCAAGCCTCCCCATTTGTCTTGCTAACAGTTGGTAGTTTTGGTTTGTGGTCGCTACCAAGGGGGTTATCATTGTGGCCATTTGGTGGGTTAACATGTTAACCATGTCATGGTTACTCTCATCCATTTGCTGCCTCATGGACTGCAAGGCCACATTAGTGAAGACACTTGGTCCTAGTTGGTTGGACCACATTTCTGGTGAGTTCCTATTGTTCATGGGAGGAACATGAACTGTCAATGGGTTAGTGTAAACACTTTGAGGCATACCTAAAGTAGCCACAACAATCTGGGTATAAAAACCAGGGGGTGGTCCCTCAGCCCTAAGGGGCTCGTATAATCTCACTTGACTAACCACTGGTTCCTCAGGTTGAGGATGAGTACCCGTGTGTACATCATCTTCCTAATATCTCCCAACTCCACCTGGAGAGTTTTGACTACCATTGTGGCTGCCATGAGAAGCCTCATTGGTTGAGGAATTTCCAGAAGAAGTTACAGAACCATTTTTGTTCCTATTTGTCATGGTTTTCCTACAAATCCTTAGATTCATGCAACACTATGAAGAAAGGAGTCCAACTGGGCATGCTAATTTGTTTGTCCTTGGATTTAGTCCAAACAAATGTATCTCATAGCAATCTAGGACGAGATACGAATCCTTTAATTATTTGGGTTCTATCTAGTGTGAAATCTAGGAGAGAAGTGGAGAAGAAGACAGAACAAGTAGTAAGAGGCCCCTGAACGGGCCTTAATATGTATTTAAAGCGAAAATCAACGTACAACACAATGGTAACTGACTTAAGCAATTACAAGATCATAAATCCTAAACTAGAAAGCATGGAAATGTAAATAAAGAACGTAAAAGGGTGGTCTGCATGATCCTTACTTCCTCTCAGCGTGTCGGGTGCCTTTGATCTCTGCGGTGGATGCTACGAATTTCAGGGTGCTAGTGAGTGTTCAAGTTACGCACCCTTGCCTCTTCTCTCTTTCTCCTATTTATATCCGTCCCTGGTAACCGTTTCTGGGTTGCCATAAGTGCCCATTAACTCTCCATGTAAATCCCATGAAAACACGTTCTCAGCATGCACTAATGGGGATCTGTCTCTGATAACTGTCGTTGATGACGTGGAAAAACGCCTAAGACGTTCTGAGCAAAAGGGGAAATATGAACCCCTTCGAACCACAACAAGGAAGCCATTTCAAGCCACAACAAAGGCTCTTCTTCTTTGAATCATGATCTGCCTCGAATTCGTGTAGACTCTTTCTTAATTCTCTCTCTATACCAAGGAACTTCGAACCTCTTATGGCTTACCCTGCTCTTCGAAGCAACATACACCTGCCGGCCAACTTGACTTTCTTGATCACCGTCCACCTTGGTCAAAGTGATTAAGACCTTCTCTCATTGGCTCGTTGGAGTGGCGCTCTTAATACCTTCATGGCTTTCATCCCTATAAAAGGGTGAAACTCCATTTTGCTTCATCATTCTTCCCCTCAACAATGGAGAGATCCCTGATATTGGCTGCCCTGTACGACCTGATCCTTCCATTACTTCTGGATTTCAAGTCGACAGGGTGTCCAACATTAGTGGTCACTTCAACATGGACCTTGACCTCAGGTCGAACAGCGCAACCAATGTACAAGTCCTTAGCCCCATGCATGGCCTAGTATTACTCCCACCTCCTTGGTGCCAAGCTTGATCCTAGGGCAATGGGTGATCTCAAGGCCCAACGCCCAGCCTTCTGATCCCTGGAAGAAGAAGAAGAGGAGGAAGAAGATGAGGGTGAGGGATTCGGGTTCCTGGATTATCTGGAAGATCCAAAGCTTCGAACCAATCCCCCCTCAAGGCTCAAAGTACAACGCCAATCCTCCTCCGAAGACATGACACTGACTCATGGGTCAGAGCAACTACTTCTCGAAGATGAAGCACTGGTTCGAAGAGCGAACATCCCTGTAGAAAATGTAATAGGAAAAAGAAATGTTAGGTTCGAATAGCGAACCCTTGTGATCTGATTCGACCTATTGTAACTCTGTTGAAACATTTTAATAAATATTTCCTTTTGTCTACTGTCAACAGCTTCGATTCATAATTTTTTATTTTATGAGTAACGGGTATATACCATTTATATATCATAAATTTTCAGGTAAAATACCAACATAATGATCACCATTAAGTAAACGAGTATGCTAGTTGTAAAATATCAAACATCACCTTGGATAGTAGACAGAGTGGAAGACCCTTATAATACGATTCTCGATCCTACGTTTTGGTCATTTAAGCTATGCATTGAGGGCTTTTCATATTGCAAACCAATTGATCAAGTTGATGGGACAATTTTGGCAGGAAAATATTGTGGCGCATTATTAGTTGTTGTTGCTCAAGATGGAAACTGTGAGATCCTTCCTCTCCCATTTATAATTGTTGAAGAAGATACAAAAGAAGTTTGGAAGTGGTTCTTGTACAATCTAAGGAAATTTCTCATACCACAACCAAATTTATGTATAATATCATATAGAGAAAAAGCTTTACTCGCTACTTTATTACAATCAGATGAAGTCATATGGGTTAAGCCAAATGCACATTACCAGTATTTTTAATAAATGATTTTAAAATGTTGGTCTTAAGAAAGATGTCATCAACATAGGTAATGAGATTTAATCTTTCATTTTTACTTACTATAATAAATTACTATGTAGCTCATTTTATTAAAAATTATTTTACAAGATATGAATAGCGGTCACGGTTTGAAGCAAAGCTTCTTGCCAAAAGATCACAATTTTGGCAAGTTTTTGTGCAAATCTCCAAGTTAGCTGTGTAAATCCCTAAGTTGGTTGTCGTGCAATGATTTACACAGTCAAATTGAATGACTGGTCGTTTGATTATGAGCAATTTCTAACACTAAGACTTCCTTGTTCACATGTAATTGCTTCATGTTCCTACTGCAATTTAGATTTTAGTTTGTTTGTTAACCCTATATACATACTTGATCATATCTATAATCTTTACCATCACAAATTTCATTCCTTGGAAAATGAATAATATTGGCCAGTGGCCACCATATTCAGGTCCGAGTTTCAAGCACTATTAGAAACCCTAAACCCTACAGTTTTTTCCTGCAAAAAATATTTGCAATAATTTCATGCAAATTTTTGTATAAAATTTATATTTTCCTATGACTCTAAAACTTGTAACAAGAGTTGCAAGGAAATGAATTTTATTGGGAAATTCGTAGAAAAATTTACAGAAAAATCTCTAAAGAATATTAGGTGGAAAAGAAAATGGTATTAAAATATGTAGGAAACTTTATCTATAAATTTACTTGTAACTTTTTTCTACAGATTTTCCTATAAATTGTTTTCTTGAGGATTTTCCTACAATTTAAGCCTAATCCGGTCATGAGACGAGACACTTTAGGAAGGCTAAAGACTTCTCGTATACATAACGAGATGGATGCATCTGGTCCAAATAGAATAAAAAATGCATTTTTGTTTCGATTCACATGTCACTCCTAATGATTACATGTGTGTGTGTGCATGTGCATATAAAGACATAGGGGAATCTACCTATTCTATCATTAGGTCTTCTCAAATTTAATTCATTTAATAAGTAATAACTTTTTTTTATACCGAGGAAAAAGAAAAAACCAAAAAATCAAATTATGTTGGTGTATCATCCAAAAAGAGAAAAATTACCACATCTGGAGGAGGTTCCCCCATATATACGAGCTAGTCTATTAGCCTCGCGATACATGTGAACAAGCTGAACTTGCCAAGAGATTTAATCAGTAATAACTTGTTATACACGTTTAATTTTGTGGATTGAAAATTTCTTATTAAACAAATTAAATGCACACAATTTCATATCGTTTAAAAACTAATTGATATTTCATTACACAACTTCATTTTATTGTATAATTTAGTTATAATATATTTTTTAATGTACAAGTAAATATAACTTATAAAATGACATATTTATAAGTATATAGTTTATTTAAAGTATATATATATATGTGTGTGTGCGTGGTAATCATGTTAATATTATATGAATTTAATTTTGACCAATTCTAAATAAGATATTTATATCATATAGAAATTTAGATTTTCAGAATATTATGATAATAACTTTTTGGAATATTGAGTGTGTTTGGTAAACTAGCTGAAAGCTTAAAGTTAGTTGAAAGCTGAAAAACTATTGCATGTGTTTGGTAAAATTAGCTGAAAATGGTAAAATGACATTCAAAGACAATATTAATTATTAAATAATGATAAGTGAGGGTGGTTGAAGGCTAAACTTGTAATTAATTTTCAGGTTCGCATGAATCATTTTTATGTTTAAGGAAAAATTCAAGACAAGAAAGTTTGGAAATGTACCAAATGAAATAATACACACGCATATCAAACATGGGCATTTGGTCTAGTGGTATGATTCTCGCTTAGGGTGCGAGAGGTCCCGAGTTCAATTCTCGGAATGCCCCAAATTTTAAAATCCTTTTTATTTCCCAACAACTTTAAAGGCTAGTCGTCTCTCGTCCCAAAAATGCTTGCAGATTCTCTCATTTTGCGTTCAACTTCAAGAATACGAGGTGTCGAGTTTGACTTTTTTTTGGTCAAGTGTCGAGTTCGACCTTATCTTTTGGTTTAGAGAGAAATCAAAAGCACAAAAACGCGGCCCATAAACGGCCAAGCAGCAAGATAGGAAGCCCACCATCAGAACAAGCCCAAACAAGCTCGTCCAAAAAAAAAAGCTAACTTAATTTCACTGACCCACGTTGTCCAAAAAAAATTCACATTTGCTTTAGATTAACTAACGATTTCAATTGTTGATACTTGATGACTATTGACTAGCATCAATAATACATCTCAGAAAACAAAGAGCCTCTAGTCCGGCACAGCTCAATATATATACACTGGCTGTCTACTTGTCTTGTCTTATTAATTTACCAAAACAGAAAAGTCTATGCTCTTAGTTCTGAGTAATAGCTCAATATGCACTTTTAATTTCAACTCTTCCATCTCCAATATACATTGGATTTGTATTCTTTCTTTTTTTATTAATTTACTATATGTATCCATTTCTTTGTTTTATTAACTTTAGTTGACGTTGATGTGACAAACGAATATCCGGGTCAATTGTCTAGTTACTTTCAATGACCATAACGTGACAATTGAATTACAACTCATTTAATCCAAATAATTTTGTGACACGTCACAAAATTATGCAGAATTAATTCTGGAGAATTCAAAATCTTAACCAAACAGACACATTGTAACTGGATGGACAAACTGACACAAAAAATCGTTTGTCACGTCAGCCTCAAAGTTAATAGTTATAAGTGGAGAGACTCTTTTTTTTTGTCAAAAAGTGGAGAGACTTAAATTATGTTATTTCAGAGTATGAGGGATCCAAACCAATGATTTTAAAGTTTATAACTAAAATTAAATTCAAATCAATTTTCAAGGACGAAAAATATATTTAACCATTTTATCTTTATAATAACTATATATATATATATATATATATAAACTTATTAATATTTATATTACAGGCATTATACATATAGGAATGAATAATTTACACGAAAAGTGTGATGATTAAAATTTGAAATATAGTGTATATAAAATACTTACAACACAGGTAGAAAATATTTACACGAAAGCACAGGAGACTAATGTTTTGTTGTATCTTCAATTTATTCTAATGTTAAAATATGAATTACAAAAGCAATTATATCGTTGATGACTTTGAAATATTTGCAAACCATTAATTAGGGAAAAAAAGAAATGGATTGTGAATTGTCTCTTTTTATCACCATATATATTGGTATCTATACATGTTTTACTTTATCTCAAATAATTTAATTAACATGAAATTTTTATTGAATTTTAATTGTATACATGAACGATTTAATAACGTAAGAAAAAACCATTATTATAACTCTGCTCTCTCACAAATATCATACTACTCCCCATCTGTCATGCTTTACTTATCATTTTAGAAAAAAAAATTAACCAATTTCATTTGTCATTGTACAATTTTAAAATTAATTAAATTTCTTTCACTAAATATATCCTTTATAAATGACAATTGTATTATTTTTTTAATATTGTACGTGACCCAAACAATTCCACTAGAAATAATTCCAATAGTGCCTCGTATATGATATCATGAGGTAAGTATATCATAATACTCTCAGAATTGAATTAGGGAATGGAGGTTGAGGTAGAAAAGCTCTTTACTGAGCAGGCCACCGTGTTCCCACACCGGAGCCACCTGATAAAGGAGGGAGAGCAGGTATTCCTAAAGTATCATTCCGAGACAAGCTGATAGGAGGTAAATCTCTCCTTTGCCCCGTAAGGAAGCAACCGATCTTTTAAGCCAGAAACTCATGCGTATTGAATGGGAAGATGATAATAGACTATTACCAAAATGCTTTATTGAGGATAGTGTTTTGAATGATTTGTGGCAACCTTGGGAGGATGCAGTATTCGTCAAGCTTCTAGGTAGGAGTGTTGGCTTTCTAACCATGAGAGACAAATTGAAGGCTACTTGGAGGCTAGCAGGAGATTTTGATATGATGGATGTTGGACATGGCTTTTTCATGGTCAAGTTTGATTTGATGGAGGATAAGGATAAGGTCATTAGCAATGGCCCTTGGATGATATATGACCATTACCTCTCAGTGAAGCCATGGGAACCTGATTTTGTTTCGTCCCAAGCCACCATAGACAGAACTTTAGTCTGGGTGATATTTCCTAGTTTGGGTATGGAGTACTATGATGAGAGTGTTAATGAGATTGGCATCAGCTATTAGGAAGCCACTAAAAGTTAATATGAGGACTGTCAATGCTACTAGAGGAAGGTTTGCCCGGGTATGTGTGGAAGTAGAATTAAACAAACCCGTTGTTGGAAAGGTTTGGCTCTGGGGGAATTGGTACAAGGTCGAATATGAAGGACTTCATCTCCTTTGTACAAAATGTGGATGCTATGGTCATGTTGCAAGGAATTGCTCATCTATACCGGCTGTTTCTGTGGCAACGACTGAGACTTAGGGCAAAACGACGGTGGCTGAGGATGCACCCAAGCCACAGGGGGCTGGTTCCAACCCTAGCACATTGCAAGGCGATAATTCAGGAGCTCAGGATCTTTACGGGAATTGGTTTATTGTTTCGAAAAATAAGCGGCCACACAAGCCTCAACAGTAGAATCTGGAAAGCAGTCCAAACTTTAATACAGAGTATTCTAAAGGAGATATCGTGCAGCAAAGAAATCTCAACAGATATACGGAACTTTATGAGCATAATAAGTCTACTACTACGACTCTACAAAAGGCAAGTGAGCAAGTCAGTCAAGGAGATAAAAAACATGATACCCCAAAGATTTGGAAGAAAAAAAAACGGCCAAGGAAAGAGTTACCGTTACCTCCTCTTCCAAAGGTTGTTACGGATGACGCGTATGCGAAATTGATGGAGCGACTAGGAGAAACTTTCAATTTTAACAAAGAGGTCAATGAGAATGTCAAAGTGGGTCCCTTGGCAAAAGCAAGTACGTCACGGGTGCACACTCCAAAGGGGGTTGAGATGCATGGAATTCAGACCACCATGCACGTGGAAGTAGTTGCTCCAAATCATCTCCGTTTCGTGGATGAGCCCCGCCCCCCAGATATCGAACCGGTCCAGTGCACTGATGGAGTGGTGGATATACAGGAAGTGGATGATGATAGTGACGAAGAAGTTGTCGAGATGGTTGTGAAGACCATTGTACTTCGGCATTAAGGTTCCAGAAGTCTGTGCAGAGTGTTTTCTATCATATTTTTGTTATGATGATACACTTCAATGAATTTTTAGTTTTGGCTTGGAACATTCGGGGTGCTGCTAGTAGACGTAGTCAACGTCATCTCAGTGAGCTCTTGCATAGAACAAAACTGTCCGTGGTTTTTATTCTTGAAACTCATACTGCCTTTAAAAATACTCATGCTTTTTGGTCTCGTGTGGGATACCAAAGCATTGATGTGTCAGATGCTCAGGGACATTCAAGGGGTATATGGGCCTTATATCAACAAGGCTTACCTTTATCTTTCCAGCTGCTAGATTGTGGTCCTCAAATTATTTCCATTTTGATTTCCCTTGGTTCAGAGAGTTGGATATGTTCGAGGGTATATGCCAGTCCCTCCTATCAACGTTAAAGCGTTCTGTGGGAACTAGGGGTGGGAGTCAGGTAGGCCGCCTGGTAGGGGCCTGATTAAAGCCTGGCCTGGCCTGGCCTGTTTATTAGATAGATAGGCCTAGGCCTTTTTTAAAGCTTGTTTATGTAAACAAGCCAGGCCCAGGTAGGTTTAAAAGCCTGTTTAGCCTGCCAGGCGGCCTGTTTAAATATAATAATATTTAATTAATATAATTTTATATTTATATTTATATTTATATATTATTTATTATTTTTATAAAATTATTTTTTAGGGTTTATTTTTAATTTTTAATTTTTAAAACTTTATTTCTGAATTCTGAAACCCTAATCACTCTCTCTTTGTCTCTCAGACTCTCACACAGACCTGCCGCCTCCAACAACACTCAGTCTCTAACCCAAAGGCGATCCATTCCGTAACTTTCGTTCTTCTTCTCCGTCTCCGTCGACCGTCGACCGTTCTGCGTCTCCGTTCCGTCGGTCGGGCTTAGGCATCCGTTCTGCGTCTCTGTCTCCGTCTCCGTCAACCGTTCTGCGTCTCCGTCTCCGTCGAACGTTCTGCGTCTCCGTTCCGTAACTCGCCGTGCTTCGTCTTAGACTCTCAGTTCTTCGTCGCTGTTCAACGTTCACCGTTCTGTGTCCGTCGTCGCGCTTCGTCCATGCTGCGTTCGTGGTTCGTCGTCGTTCAAAAGGTAGGATTTGTGCTTCATTTGCTTCAAATTAATTTGTGCTTCACTGTTTTGGTTTTTCTTCGTTTGCTTCAATTTAATTTGTGCTTCATTGCTTCGGTTCAGCCACTGTGTGATTGCGTCCATCCACACTCCGTCATCGTCGACTCGTCGCCGTCTTCCCTTCGCCTGCAACTCTGCCTCCGTCTGCAACTCTGCCTCTGTCGGTTAATATTGCATTCTCTGTTTGTATTGTTGTTTTTTGATGTTTTAAGATTAGTATCATAGTATGGATGCTTTCTGGAACTGTTTGTATATGTCCTGTTGGTTTGCTATATCCTGATTCCTGAGCAAGTTGCTTTGTTTGTTCCCTGTTTGGTTCTGGTTTGTTTCCTATTTAGCCAAGAATATAAATAGGCTTTAGGCCTTTTTACTGGCCTTCATTACATGTAGGCTTTTAAATAGGTTACTGGCCTTCATTACATGTAGGCTTTTAAATAGGCTCGTAGGCTTAACAGACTTTTAAACGAACCAGGCCTAGGTACTAATTAAAGCCTATCACAGGTAAACGGCCAGGCTTAGGCTTTAAAATTTTGAAACAGGCCTGACCTATTTATGTAAAGCTCGACCTAGCCTACCTGATTCCCACCCCTAGTGGGAAAATCTTCGGCAGCTTAGGAGTATCTTCTCCTTCCCCTGGCTCATTATAAGTGACTTTAACGATATCGTGCTGCCCAGTGAACAAAGAGGTGGCAATTTCATCAGTACAAGGCCTCTTCTTTTTTAGACATGATGGAAGCTTGCGACCTGGTGGATCTTGGGTGCTTTAGTGGGCAATTCACGTGGCAACGCCCTGGTCCTACTGGACAGTTGATATCTCGCATGCTTGACAGAGGGCTAGCTGATGTTAATTGTCGGAGACAGTTTTCTGAGGCATCAGTTAAGCATCTTTGTAAATTCCACTCTGACCATACTCCCCTTCTTCTCAGGTGTGGCCCTTTTCATAGACGTCAAAGGCAACGACCTTTTCGTTTTGAAGCAGCCTGGGCTACCCACCAACAGTATCAATATGTAGTGCAATCTGCTTGGAATAAAACCCATGGGGATGTGGTGCACTCGCTGAAACGGGTTCAAGATGATTCCCTTGTTTTTAATAAGGAAGTGTTTGGCAGCATTTTTGCCAAGAAAAGGAAGTTGGAAGCTCGTTTGAAGGGTGTACAACGGAGATTGGAATCTATTGACTCAGCATCTCTCTTACTTCTTCAAATTCAACTTCAGAATGAATATGAATCTATTCTCTTTCAAGAGGAAGTGTTCTGGTTCCAAAAATCCCATGAAAACTGGGTAAAATTTGGTAATCGAAATACTTCCTTTTTCCATACCCAGACTTTGGTGCATCGTAAACGCAGCAGGATCCATGGTTTGACTCTTCCTAATGGTGAGTGGTGTACAGATGATGAAACTCTCCAGAGAGAAGCTGTTAATTTTTTCCAAAATCTGTTTTGTGTGAAAGAGGCGCAAAATACTAGAATAAACACCCCTAGTATGCCAAGACTAGATGATCATGGAAGACTCAGCTTGACCAAACCGGTTTCTAAGAAGGAGGTCTATAATGCTCTAATGGGAATGAAATCTTATAAAGCTCCAGGACCAGATGATTTCCAACCCATCTTCTACAAGCTTTATTGGAAGGTCGTAGGGGATGAGGTTTGGCACTTTGTTGAAACTGCTTTTTCTTCAGGATATTTTGATGCAAGAGTCGCTGAAACGTTGATTGTTCTAATTTTGAAAGTCAGCTATCCTGCGACTTTTAAGGACTTTAGGCCAATTAGTTTATGTAATATGATTTACAAGCTGATCACCAAAGTTCTTGTTAACCGCTTGCGTCCCTTTTGGATTCACTGATCAGCCCATTACAGAGTAGCTTCATTCCTGGAAGAGGAACGGTTGACAATGTAATTATTCTCCAAGAAGTCCTTCATCATATGCATACATCGAAAAAGAAGAAGGGTGGTTTGATTTTCAAAATGGACTTGGAGAAGGCCTATGACCGCGTTGATTGGGATTTTTTTATGTCAGGTTCTTGTTGATTTTAATTTCTCTGGTATTACGATCCATCTTATTATGCATTGTGTTTCTGCTACATCTCTTTCTCTTTTGTGGAATGGGGGTCGAACTCCTACGTTCTCTCCTAAAAGAGGACTACAGCAAGGGGATCCTCTTTCCCCATATTTGTTTGTCCTTTGCATGGAGAAATTGGGCCTTTTGATCACAGAAGCCATGCATCAAGGTTATTGGAATCCGGTTAAAATTACTAAGGACTGCCCAGGCCTTTCACACCTTTTCTTTGTGGATGATTATCTCTTGTACGTTTGTGAAAGCTAAGAACGGTCAAGTCTGCTTCATGACTACTTTGGTTGATGGTTTTTGCAAAGCTTCTGGTTTAAAAATTAATGTGGATAAATAAAGGGTTTTGGCTTCAAATAAAGTATCTAATATCAAGAAAGGTCGTCTTCATCAAATCTCTGGTATTCGTTTTACCTCTAATTTGGGGCGTTACCTTGGCTTCAGGGTCTTTAAAGGGCGGCCCACTAGGGATGTGTTTCAACCCATTCTTGACCAAGTACAAGCTAAATTGGCCAGCTGGAAGCAGAAATTGCTAAATAAGCCCGGTAGACTATGCCTTGCTCAATCTGTCTTGGCTTTAATTCCAACATATACGATGCGGGCTTTCTGGATACCTCAATTTATTTGTAATTCCTTGGACTCTACTACTCGCAAATTCCTCTGGAAAGGTAGTTCGAACAATGGTCTTCACTTGGTGAGTTGGTCGAAAGTTACTCGTTGCCGCAAGCAAGGTGATTTAGGCTTACGGACAGCGCGCATGTAGAATACTTCATTGTTGGGCAAGCTAGTTTGGGATTTAATCCACAACGATCATAAGCTTTGGGTTAAATTGTTGCGAGCTAGATACATGCGTAACTTTGATTTCTTCTCCGTGGCAAATAGGAATGGATACTTGGTTTGGCGGTCTATACTAAAGGCTGGAGAGGAGCTTCGCAGGGGCTTTGGGATTCAGTTAGGAAATGGTTCTGCATCTTTTTGGTATGACCCCTGGCTCAACAATACAATGCTCTGCACTGTTGTCCCCTTTGTTGACATTCACGATATTAGCATGAGAGTTCGAGATGTATGGATTGATGGTGGTTGGTAGATTGATCATCTCTGGACAATAATTCCTACTCAAGTTAAAGATATAATCTTGACTCAACGCCCATTTTTGTGTGATACTGCAGTGGATAAGCTTATTTGGCAAGGTTCTCTAAATGGCATATATACAACTCGGTCTGGTTACAAGTGGTTAGTGGAGAAAGATTACATTCCATTGACAAATCAAAATTGGAGCTGGATTTGGCATTTGGAAAATATCAGATTTCTTCTCTGGCTAATTTTCCATGGATCTCTTCCAACCATGAGCACCTTGGCGTCACGGGGAATTCCAATCCAGCCTTTGTGTTTGCGATGTTCCCATGACCAAGAAACTATTTACCATTGCCTTAGAGGTTGTCCAGCCGCGAGAAGAATATGGGACCACTTGGGTTTTAGCTTGTCTCATGATTTCTACCAAATTGATGATATCAAGGTTTGGCTGGAGCGCAATATTCAATTGCATAAAGGCCTTTTCCTTGCTGCTATTTGGCTTATTTGGTGTACCCGTAACAACAAAGTCTTTAACCATGAAGAGACTTGTGTCTGGGATGTGGCATAAAAAATCACATCTCTTAGCCATACTATATCCAAGGTTTACGATAAGCCTCCTCCCATAAGCCAGCAAATTCGTTTTGTTTGTTGGGAGCGACCTGATGAAACCTCCTTGGCGTTGAACACAGACGGTAGCTACAAACACAACAAGTGTGGTTATGGTGGCATCCTCTGTACGTTCTGCTGATGGCCAATGTATTCACTGTTTTTTTGGGGAGCTAGGAGACAAAGACATCCTTTTTGGGGAGTTGTTTGCTATTTGGAAGGGTCTCACCCTTTGTTGGAATAGACATGTTCATGCGGTTAATGTTTGGACTGATTCAAAACTAGTTGTGACTTTGATACATTAAGAGATTGTCCAATTTCATCACCATTCTGCTCTCATTTTGTCTATAAAAGAGCTTTTGTTGCGGGATTGGGTGGTCTCTGTTCAACATATTTTAAGAGAGGGCAATTCGTGTGTTGATTTTCTTGCAAAGCTTGGAGTTGAATCATATTCTGCTTTCGTTAGTCTCCAAGATGCTCCTAAGGGCATTCTCCCCTTGTTGGCTGCTGATGCTAATGGGACCATGTATCCCAGATTGTAGGCCTCTTTTGTAGTTTGTTTCTTTTTCTTTTCCTTTTCTTTTTTAGCCTTTGTTACCAAAAAAAATATGATATCATGGGGTGCTAATTATTTTTGGGGTTTGACTAATTATTTTTTTAAAAAAATAAGGAAAAGATTAATTAACTAATTAATTAATAATTGGTAATGGGTATACTATAAAAGTAACTGATATTTTTTTATGAAAATAAAAGAATTAATTACATTTTTTAATTTTAATTTCAAAAACCTTAAATTGCATGTAAAATGAGATGGAGGGGACTAATATTATATTAAATTTGTCCCAAAGGTTCTCATGTGTCAATTTTTATATAATTCTTTTCGCTCAAATGACATTTTTGTTGTTTTCATCAATAAGATGGTTGTTCTCTCTTCTGTACCTAGCTAGTTATTTAAGTAGCGTATATAATATGAGGCATAGGAATCTCTATATCAGAATTTTAATGACCTGCATGATTGGATCCTGTTTTTCAACTTTTAGAAGTATGAACTATGAAATGCCTTTCTTTGTCCAAATAAATCTGACCACCCACCTCCACTATTAGAACATAGATTCTGCTTCACAAACCTCCACCACAGTCCCTCCCACACGAATTTTCTCCCTTCAATATTGGAGAGCTTCTACTTGGTCCCCCCATCATCTATTTATATTACACTTAGATTCAAAGAAATTAATTAAAAAGCTATATCGATCATATATATTAATTTAATTTCTTGCAACTTAAGAAGCTTAGCAAATTAAAACATGGCAGGAGGAAGCGGAGGAAGAAGCTTAGAGGAAACGCCTACTTGGGCCGTTGCTGTTGTTTGCTTTGTTTTGCTCTTCATATCTATCATCATTGAGCATATCTTCCATCTCATTGGAAAGGTATATAATATATATTTTGAAATCTTAATTACATCATCTTCTTATAGTAAAATTTCATCTTTATTTTTTTATATAAATATTCACAAATGTTAATGGCATAAAATTTTAACATAGCAAGATAGTGAAATTTCAAGGATTCATTCATTGCTAAATACGTACACATGTCACTATTTAATTTTAGCATTAATTAACTCTTACACCATGTGTATTTGTATGCGAGCAGTGGTTGAAGAAGAAGCACAAAAGAGCTCTGTTTGAGTCACTTGAAAAGATCAAATCAGGTGTGAGTTTGAACCACTAATTAACCTCTCTAATTCAAAAAATTAAGTAGTTTAACTTTGAAATTCAGAAAGCTTATTAACTAAAATTAACTACTATGTTTGGGTTGCAGAGCTTATGTTATTGGGATTCATATCGTTGCTGCTAACGGTGGGACAAGGTCCAATATCTCGGATATGTATATCAGAAAAGGTTGCAGGGTCATGGCACCCCTGCAGCAAAAAAGAAGATATTGAACAGAATGAAACCAGTACTGGACGTAGGAGATTACTAACGGCGTTACTTGCTTCTGAAAACGAAAATCCCCGTCGTATTTTGGCAGCGGGAGGAAGTGACAAATGTGCAGCTCAGGTTGGACTCTAGTATTGCTTTAATTTCATCGTAATACGTTGGGATGACAATTGAGCTCGAGCCCTATGGGTACCCACAAAAATTACCCTAATGGGCAGGGTAAAAACCCGCAAAGCGGTTATGGGCGCGGGTACGGGCTAAAACCCGCATTTTTTCATGGGGACGGGCGCGGGTACGGGCACTTTGATGCCCAGCCCGCCCCATACCCGCACTCATATATATAATTATTTAATAAAAAATACTATATATAATTATATAGAGATATATTAATTTTATTAAAATATCTAATATATTTATGCATATTTTTAAAATTGATATATATATATATATTACAAATTAAAAATATATTTTTATAACTATCTATTTATGTTTTTTTTTACTTTATAGTATATGACTAATTAGTGTTAATAATCATTTTTTACAGATCTTGAAGAATTCTAACACATGATATCCAAGTTTATAAAATAGTGTGACGTGAAAGTATATTATAATATTTAACAAAAATTTTGAACTTTAGATAATTTGTTGCATGTGTTTTAGAAAATTAACATATTGTGTTCCAATGTAATTAAATTGTTGTATCACTGATATTTAAAAATTATATTTGGACAAACTTCGAGTAACTTTTTCAATTAAGATATAGTTTTCTTAAGTTAATATTTTTTTAGTAAGTTTTTAATTTTTTACTTAAGAAAAGTGCGGGGTAACGGGCGCGGGTACGGGCATATAAGTGCCCAGCGGGTATGGGGACGGGCACTAAAGTTACTGCCCACGCGGGTATGGGCGCGGGTACGAGATTTTTTTAAAAACGCGGGTACGGGGACGGGCACTGTGGTACCCTGCCCAGAGGGTACCCATTGCCATCCCTAATATGCATAGAAATTTCATAGATTTTTATCTTTCTTTCTGCGTACGTCTTAAATATAGGATTAGAAAATTCCATTGGAGGGTCCACCATGGACTCATTTGTAAGAAAAAAGGAAGGGAATGATCGAAACATAACGAAAATTAATAGATGGTATATATCATGGAACTTTATGGACTATAAGTTATTTTAAAGAATATATTTTTTAAATATTTTAATCTAGAAACGGCAACAGTTTGAAAAGTGTTAAGAATATTGTATTTTGAGAGTGACAAGCTTTTATTTCTTTTATTTAAAGTTTGATTTTTGTTTAAAAAAAATTAATTTAATTTACTTATGCATAGTTTCTTATTCAATTCAAAATATATTTTTCTTTTAATTATTAATCAATTTTTGGATATTGCACATTAATTACTATTTATCACTAGCAAACGTAATTAGTTAGCTGCAGGGTTGTAAGTGTTTTTTATTTTATTGACATAAATTTTCAGGGTAAAGTCCCGTTTGTCTCATCAGAGGGTATCCATCAACTCCACATATTTATCTTCGTTCTAGCTGTTTTTCATGTCCTTTACTGCATACTCACTCTGGCTCTAGGTCGGGCAAAGGTAACTAAAACAACCACATTCCAATATATTAATATATATACCACTTAATTTGGAGATAATATCCAAGTAATTAACTTATATATATCTGGTTAATAATTGTAACTGAATAGATGAGAAGATGGAAAAGATGGGAAGAGGAGACGAAGACACCTGAGTACCAATTTTCACACGGTAAGCCATCTATGTCACGTATATATAATTAATAATAATTTCACATAGTATTATGTTAGGGAAAGAAAGTCACAATATTTATTGTGTGTGTATCGATCACAGATCCTGAACGGTTCAGATTTGCTAGGGAGACGTCGTTTGGGAAAAGACACTTGAGTTTCTGGACCCAAAATCCTGTCCTCATTTGGATTGTAAGCCAACCTCTGTTTTTTACTTTGCCTTTTCATCCATGGCATTCTTATCTTATGTAATCAACCTTGGCCTCTTACCGATTGAAATATGCAGGTTTGTTTCTTCAGACAGTTTGTACGGTCAGTTCCCAAAGTGGATTACATGACCTTGAGACATGGATTTATCATGGTACTACATTTCACCTACCATTTCCATTTATTAAAAATTAAAAATACTTATTTTGTCTGCTATATATTCTTTATTTCTAGAACAAAATTAGTTGGAATTTAACTTCCTTTTTTTGTGTAAATTATTTCACCTCCAAAATCAACACGCCCAAATTAGCTGATTATTTCAATTTTTCCTTTTGTGTTTTAAATGCATTGATCATTTAATAGAATTTAACGTTAATTGATTTAGGCACATTTGGCGCCTCAAAGTCACCAGAAATTCGACTTTCGGCAATATATCAAAAGGTCTTTGGAAGAGGACTTCAAAGTCGTTGTAGAAATCAGGTTTTGCTTTATTCCCTCTTTTGTCCTTTGCTTTTTTTTGTAAAAAAGAAAAAAACATTTACGAAAATAACAATACTGTCATAATTTGATTAATTTACAAGTTTACAGTATAATTAACTGCTCTCTTTCTAATTTTTCAGCCCTCCAATCTGGTTCATCACAGTCTTGTTTCTCCTATTCAACACTCATGGTAAGCAGAACATCTTTTAACTCATTAGGCACTGATTATAATCTGTATATATTCTTACCTTAATATCCATTCAACATTTATGTATGGACAGGGTGGTACTCTTATCTGTGGCTGCCATTTGTTCCTTTGATTGTAAGTACATGCAATGCCTTAATTAGCTCAATTAATCATCACATTCACATATAGTACTATAGTGTACCGGTTCCTTCTACTTTGTCTAATTAATGTTCCCAAATTAAATTCAGATTATCCTATTAGTTGGAACCAAGCTGCAAGTGATCATAACAAAGATGGGTCTTAGGATTCAACAGAGAGGAGAGGTTGTAAAGGGCGTGCCAGTGGTGCAACCTGGGGATGACCTCTTCTGGTTTAACAAACCTCGACTTATTCTCTACCTCATTAATTTTGTGCTCTTTCAGGTACGTGTATACTACCTTAATTTCTTAATCAAAGCAATAAATATGGAAATTTTTTCCTCTCTTCACGATAGTGACTAATCCAAGTCTCCTTTTCTGGCGTATTTATGGAACAGAATGCTTTCCAGCTTGCTTTCTTTTCATGGACTGCGGTAAGTCCTCCAAAATAAATTTCTCTTATGCTTGCTAGTAAACTGGTCAATGAATTGAAAATACATAAAAATATGATCAAAACTTAGTGCAATTGCAATCTGAATAAGTGATAGTGCAATATTTCTTTTCGTTGGTGAATATTCGATGCTATCTATGATGGAACTTATTGTTTGATTTTTTTCCCCAGCTTCAATTTGGGTTAAAATCCTGTTTCAATTCGCATACGGAGAATGTGGTGATCAGAATCTCGATGGGGTGAGTCTCATTTCCATTCCCTTTTATCTTGCACTACAAGTATGTGATCAATTTTACAATCAAGTTTATTGCATACAATTAACATGGATAATTTGGCAGGGTGTTCGTTCAAATCCTTTGCAGTTACGTCACTCTTCCTCTCTATGCTCTCGTGACACAGGTAATCTAATATTAGTTAATTCCATAAACAACTTCTTTATTTCATTTTGTTAAGATCCCCAATAAATCCAAGCTAATAATTATCAAAAGAAAGAATCTATCCTTTCTTATTTAAATTCAGAGCTTAGCAAACACAATTTAAAAATGAATGAAATTGATTTACTGTGGGTGAGAACAGATGGGTTCAACGATGAAGCCAACTATTTTCAATGAAAGAGTAGCCGTAGCTCTGAGGAATTGGCACCACACAGCGAAGAAGCACGTAAAGCAGAACCGTGGGTCGGGCTTGCAGACCCCTTTATCAAGCAGGCCCATAACCCCGACCCATCCCATGTCACCGGTCCACCTCCTGCGCTATTATCGCAGCGAAATGGACACTTACCCATCATCTCCGAGAAGACTCAACTTTGAGGCCCATCATAACTACGAGTCACCCTCCAACTCACACCACGACAAGGCCCAGGACAATGCTTCTTCTTCTAGTTCAGCCCATCACCGTGAAATGGAAATGGGTCACCTGGCCCATGCTCAACAACCAGTAGTCAATGAGCCCAGCTCAGTTTCTGTAGCTTCAGGGCTGACTCATCATGAGATTGATATTGTACACAGCAAGGAATTTTCATTTGATAAATTGACTACAAATTTTATAAAATGACAAGGGTTATGATGATTAATTGATTATCGTATACCTCGTGTAGATCTTTCAAGAACGGTAGTTAATTAATTTATTGTTTTGCTGTATGTATTATTTGTATACATCAATAAGACATTCTGTTGCAGTTTCATTTAGTAAATTAAGTGATTGTTTGATTATCTGTTAGAAATACTAACAATCAATTATACTGGAATTGATTTTAAATTATTTCCGTTTAATTTAATATACTTTGTAAATCTTACCATGATTTATTTTTTGTAATTTATTCTATAAGTTTATCTAAATTCATTTTGTTCAACAACAATCCAAACACATCATAAATTCACTTGCAAAATTGGATATTTGTGAAAGTGTAACTTGAACATTAACGATCATTATAAACCATGGAAGAGACTCTGGTTCAATTTTGTTCACATGTATGTCTATAGAGGAACATTTATTTGTTTTTTTATTCATCAATAACAGTTAGCTTCACAAATTGAATTCACAATCCTTATGCGAGTATGTCCAACTAATATTATCCATATGAAAAATATACGTCAGAGGATAGAAAAATACAGGCAAGTATAAAACAAAAGAGTAGCTTTAGTAGGTGCTGCCATGTTTGGTGACACGTTGTGTCGTGGTCATTTCAAACAATATCTGATATGTGTACAGCACACTGCATGACTGCACTAGACAGGTAGCAGAGAAAACCATGGGCAGCTCTCTTCAGTGCTACACGGGAAGTGCAGTAATTACAACTATTGATAGTTGGATTATATTTACGGAAACATACTTGGATTATATTTTACGAGTTAGTTACAACTATTGATAGTTAGTTTTAAATTTCTGTTATCGGTTATAAAAGCTCAAAGAATTAAATAAAAACTTTCATCATCAGAAAGTGTTAAAAATTTTATTTTATTTTCTATAATTGTAAAAACTAAGAAAAGAAAAATAGTACTAAGGTTTAGTATTTAAATTATCTAAAATAAAATAGAATAAAAATGTAACTTAATAAATTATATTTATTTAATTTATATGATTCTTTTATTTCTCTTTAATTTAAGGGCAATGAAATTAGTCTTTTTTATTACATTATAAAAATGGCAATTTCTCTGGTACCCCGTCTAGTTGGTGGGGTAACGGTACCCTCTATAGGTGGACCAATAAATGTGTGCCACATATGTTAGCTTGATTTTAGAATTTATTTTTAGGTCCTTTTGCAATTTAGTTCCTTGATCATTTCATTAAAACCCCTTTTTTCTAAAAAATAATCATTAATTGCATTAATTACATGATCAAAATCTTTACGGATCATATTCATCAATAGATTAATTTTTATAAAATTCAAATCCACAATCCATTTTAAATTAGAGGGAAATTATTAAATGAATATATCACATTGATGAGAAAATTTATTAATCAAGACTTGATCCCATTTTGTATTCTTGATAAAAATATGCTCTTTTCAAAGGATCCCGACATTAATGTAATATTTTCCATCATCTTCTCCTCTCTCTTTTTTTTAAATTTTGTATTTATTATTTGATATATATATTTATATTATTTTATTAAAATTTATATTTCTTATCATTTAATTTTTTTAATTTTATTACCTACAAATAAATAAAATTTTTCCACCCATTTAATAAAGAAAAATAAGAAAAAAATACCTAGGACCGAGGAAAAATTTGGAAAATTCACGTTAACTTCGTTTTTACATGCAGAAAACAGAATTTGCATGCACAACGGGTCTCATGCACCTGGTAAGATTTGGACATTGTGTAGTTGTCACATGGCCAATACTAGGGGTTTAGGGTTCATAACTTAACTTGTGTTCTTTCATGGGTTCCTATGGTGTGTTATACCCCAGGTGTCTAAAATGGAAAAATGACTTTAACAACATGCTAGGCAGACAGTGAGGGGCCCACTATTAATTTTTTTTTATTTTTCCGAGTTAAAATGTATTTACAATAAATTATTTACCCGTTTAATAAAGAAAAATAAGAACAAAATACCTAGGGACCGAGGAAAAATTTGGAAAATTCATGTTAGCTTCATTTTTGCATGCAGAAAACAGAATTTGCATGCATGACGGGTCTCACACACCTGGTAGGATTTGGACATTGTGTAGTTGTCACGTGGTCAATACTAGGGGGTTAGGGTTCAGAACCTAACTTGTGTTCTTTCATGGGTTCCTATGTTGTGTTATATCCTATATGACTAAAATGGAAAATTGACTTCACCAACATGTTGGGGGAGACAGTGTGTAACGCCCTAATTTCTAAATCCACAATTTAGTCCGTTGGAAACCAAATTTCAAAAATTTGAAATTAAAACATACAATTATGTATATCAAACCTCACATTTACATAAGTTTCCAACAAAACTCATACAAATGTGAATAACTTAAACCTTAATATCATAATCAGAGTCCAACATATACATATCCACAAGCTCCAAGATATATATGTACATCAGGCCCGTAGGCTACAAACTGAATAACTTAACGAAATTCAAAGAAATTCAACTTTTCTATACAATCCAAAAAGTAACATCTAAATCCAACAGTTCTTGCTCTAACTCACTTATTACTTCCTGGAGGTACCTGCGCACCTAGATTATCCACAAAACGCGTGGTGAGACTAATGCCTCAGTGAATATAACTAATCATGCTCAGTGTACAAGAAACAAGCACAAATAAAAGTGTATCAAGTTAATCAACATCAATCATCATAATGCTTTTAAATTCCAAAACATAACTAACATAATCTACATCAATAAAATGCAACTCACTACTGAATCCAGTAGGCATGAACTTATTACTGAAACTGGAGTTAGAACTGAGCTCAGACTACAGGAAACGTCTTTCCCGAGGACATATCCCACCCATAACTGGACCGAAGTCAATAATTTTACTTAATCAATCAATTTCTTAACTCACAACACAAGGTTGGCTTACTTAACTCACGGTCGGAACCGGTAACTATGAATTGATAACCCAAAACTAGAATTTCAAGTAATTCGAGTGTTTCGAGACTTTCGTAAGTTTCGTAACTTTCGTAATTTCGAAATTCAAGGGATTTATAATCAATTCCAAGCACAATATACTCAATTCTAGTACAATCATCATAATTCCAATCACTTTAATCAAATAGAAAGGAAATCAAGGGAGTAGGGGTCATACATTGAGCATTTCGTCAATTTCGCAATTTCGCTACTTTCGTAAATCTCGCTACCCTAAGGTTTTTCAATGAAAATCCTAACGAAACTACTCAATCTTACACAACTATCATCAATCCAACTACAATATGCATATAGAAAGGGGATCAAGAGGATAGGGTTCATACAATGGGGAAAATCAAAATCAAAGAATAGTGAGAGTGTGTGAGTTATACTCACCAATTTCTTGAAGTTCTCAAGAGGAATTGATGAATTGAGTGACCCTTTGTAGAATCCTAGCTTCAAATCCCTTCCAAGGCCTTCAATTTAATGTTTCTCTCTCTAAATCGTTCACTCTCTCTCTAGGGTTCGCGAAAGGGGAAGAATAGAATTAGAAAATCTGATTTTTTGCATGTCTTGGTATATATACTGGACTGCTGGTAATCGATTACAGTAATGCTGTAATCGATTACCAAAGGCAAAAATCACACTAGAGAACGATTCTGGAGAGCTGGTAATCGATTACGACATTGAGTAATCGATTACCTAAAAACTAGCTCTCTGGTAATCGATTACACCCTGTGAGTAATCGATTACCTAAAACTAGCTCTCTGGTAATCGATTACACCCCGTGAGTAATCGATTACCAGAACCCAATTTTTCTCAATTTTTACTAAGTTAAAACATAAACTTGGTTTTTAACCTATAATTTCACAATTTACTTTTCTTGATTTACTAATACCTAATTCTCTTGTTTGTAACCTAATAGATTATTAAAATTCCTAATTTGCGGGATGTTACACAGTGGGGTGTCCACCATTAAAGTTATCAATTTTTTCGAGTTAAAATGTATTTACGGTGAATTATTTACCCGTTTAATAAAGAAAAATAATACCTAGTGATCGAGGAAAATTTTGAAAAATTCACGTTAGCAAACATACCTAATCCTATTCCGTTATTAATGACTTGTTGAAGCAAGCCATTCCAAGAACCACCGCCATGAGCATTCTGCATTTAATAATTTGATATAACAACATTATTTCCATCTCTTTTGCTAATTAATACACTACCTACAACTACTAACATTATATTGGATTAAACTAACGTGAATTTTCCAAATTTTTTCTCGGTCCCTAGGTATTTTTTCTTACTTTTCTTTATTAAACGAGTAAATAATTCACCGTAAATACATTTTAACTCGAAAAAATTGACAAATTTAATAGTGGACCCCTCACTGTCTCCCCAGCATGTTGTTGAAGTCATTTTTCCATTTTAGTCACATGGGGTATAACACACCATATGAACCCATGACAGAACACAAGTTAGGTTATGAACCATAAACCCCTAATATTGGCCATGTGACAAGTACACAATATCCAAATACTACCAGGTGGATATGAGACCCGTCATGCATGCAAATTCTGCTTTCCCCATGCAAAAATGAAGCTAACGTGAATTTTTCAAAAAAATTTCTCGGTCCATAGGTATTTTTTTCTTATTTTTCTTTATTAATTAAACGGGTAAATAATTCATCTTAAATGTATTTTAACTCGGAAAAATTGACAAATTTAATAGCGGACCCCTCACTGTCTCCCCAGCATGTTGTTGAAGTCATTTTTCCATTTTAGTCATATAGGGTATAACTATATCCGGCAAAATGGGCTAGCCCGACCAGGCCGGTCTACAAAAGCCCACAAAAATGTAGGGCTCGGGCACCTATTTTAGAAGCCCAAATAACTCCCGAGCTTTTTAGCCCAGCCCGATAAAGCCCGCTACCCATAAAAACCACAAAAAACTGAGTAGCCCGCAAAAACTCGCCAAAAAGTCGGGCTACCCGCAAAATGGTAGAGCTCAGGCACCTATTTTAGAAGCCCGAATAACCTCCGGGATTTTTAGCCCATCCCGATAAAACCCGCTACCCGCATCAAGGCGGGTCGGGCCGGGTAGCCCGAATTGCCACCTCTAGGTATAACACACCATAGGAACCCATGAAATAACACAAGTTAGGTTATGAACTCTAAACCCCTGGTATTGACCACGTGACAATTACACAATGTCCAAATTCTACCAGGTGCATGACACCCATCATGCATGCAAATTCTGCTTTCCCCATGCAAAAACGAAGCTAACGTGAATTTTCCAAATTTTTTCTCGTCCATAGGTATTTTTTTCTTATTTTTCTTTATTAAATGGGTAAATAATTTACCGTAAATGCATTTTAACTCGGAAAAATCGAAAAAATTAATAGTGGACCCCTCACTGTCTCCCCAACATGTTGTTGAAGTCATTTTTCCATTTTAGTCATCTGGAGTATAACACACCATAGGAACCCATGAAAGAACACAAGTTGGGTTATGAACCCTAAACCCCTAGTATTGGCCACGTGACAACTACACAATGTCCAAATCCTACCAGGTGCATGGGACCTGTCATGCATGCAAATTCTTTTTTCCCTTGCAAAAACGAAGCTAACGTGAATTTTACAAATTTTTCTCGGTCCCTAAGTATTTTTTTCTTATTTTTCTTTAATAAACGTGTAAAAAAATTTATTTATTTGTAGGTAATAAAATTAAGAAACTTAAATGATAAAAAATATAAATTTTAATAAAAATATATATCAAATAATAAATACAAAATTAAAAAAGAGGAGAAGATGATGGAAGATATTACATTAATGTCAGGATCCTTTGAAAAGAGCATATTTTTATCAAGAATACAAAAAGGATCAAATCTTGATTAATAAATTTTCTCATCAATGTGATATATTCATTTAGTAATTTTCCTCTCAATTAAAATGGATTGTGGATTTGATTTTTATAAAGATTGATCTATTGATGAATATGATCCGTAAAGATTTTGAACATGTAATTAATGCAATTAATGATTATTTTTTAGAAAATTGGGATTTAGGGTTCATTGTGAGAAAGATTACAAAGCATATTTATATCAAGAATACAAAAAGGATCAAATCTTGATTAATAATTTTTCTCATCAATGTGATATATTCATTTAATAATTTTCATCTCAATTAAAATGGATTGTGGATTTGATTTTTATAAAAATTAATCTATTGATGAATATGATCCGTAAAGATTCTGAACATGTAATTAATGATTATTTTTTAGAAAATTGGGATTTAGGGGTTCTTCGTGAGAAAGATTACAGAGAGAAAAGTGAAGTGTGAATAGTTGGGAGAAGTGGAAAAAACTAGTTTGGAATTTCTGAACCATATGAAAAATCAAATGGAGATGTAAATTTTGAGAAAGCCTTGTTACAAAATGACGAATGAAACATTAGCAGACAATTTTTTATTAGCCACTAAAACTTTGAATTAAAATGAAATTCCGACAAGTAGTTGATTGCCACTGAATAATAGTTGTTAAAAGTATTTTGTGTAGTAGTGCATTCATTCCCTCTGTCTCCGAACTGCAACATTCCAAACTTCTTTCCAACATTCCGGTTCAGGAAATGAAGCGCTTCAATGGTTTATGTGACAACAAGGGATGCGTGTAAGATTGAGATTAGGGTTCATGGAGTTAATCAAATAATGAGTGAGGAAGAATAAATGGTGGGAGGAGTGTTTTATTTTCTGTTTTAATTTGGGGGAATGCGGTTAATGAAAATGAATAAAAGAAAAAAGAGGGAGAAAAAATTCTGATTTAATTTGGGAAAACTTTGGTATAATAGATAAATGAAGGGTTTTCCTGAAATGATCAAATGGACTAAATTTTAAAGGGACTTATAAATAAATTCTAAAACCAAGCTAACCTATGTGGCACACATTTATTGGACCACCTATAGAGGGTACCGTTACCCCTATCTAGAGGGGATACCAGAGAAAGCCCCTATATATATATATATATATACAATTGAGTGTCATGATAAAGTTGTATGAAAATATCTAAATATCATTATTTATCATTTATTAAGACATCCACTGTTTTGTTGGCTTTAGTGGTACCAAACCAAACCAGGATCCAGACGGCGCCCCCTTTTCAATTTGATGGTAATCCTAATCCTATCTATGCTACTGATCTGACCCTCGATCTCTACAAATCGCGAGTTTCAGAGTTTAATTAGCTGCACACCAAAACAGAGAGAGAGAGAGAGATGGTGATGTTGCAAGAATTGTTTAGAAGGTTAAGTCAGCATTGGTTTGCGATGGCGTGCTTGGTGGTGGTTGTGGTGTGGGTTGCAATAGCTCACCGTGCCGAGCCTGAGAAGCCCAACAGCAATCATGACCGTACCATACGGCGTCTTCGTGCCTTGCATGGTCCACCTCTTCATCTTCGCCTTCGCTCCCACAACTCATCCCTCTTCTAGGCTAGCTAACTAGCTAATTCCCAATAGATTCATGTAAGTGTCCAAAGAAAGGATGGATCGATACACCCAGCAGCTTCCTACTTCAATTTCTTCATCTTTTCATGTAATCAAGACCATCCATGTACATATATATATATATATATACACTATTAGTTTATATCATCATCGTCTTATTGTCTTCAAGTTCACTGTTCTACTTTTTCAACGCTAGCTGGAGGAGATCGATCGAGATCAATTGCCCACGCCTTCATCCGTCTTCCCATCTTATCTTAATTTTTGTTTCTTTTGCGGAGTTAAAGATAATTACAAATTGTTGTTGGGTTCAGATTTGAGGGCCTGTAAGCTGTAGCATGGATATATCCAACTCCTACATGAATGAATGGGCCTGGGCAATTAGGAATCTTCCGAGTGTACTACAGTACATATGAAAGAACGTATACTTCCATGCCAGCTTCATTCTGTTATTAATTTTGAAAAGAGAAATGATATTCATATAATCATCCAATAAAGAAAGATAAAAAAAATGTGATAAATAATATATAATCATCCAATAAAGAAAGATAAAAAAAATATGATAAATAATGTAATGGAAAGATATTAAAAAAATATATTAAATGAGTTTGTATGTTTTTATTGATGAATTTATTATCTCTTTTAAAAATTTGGGGCTTTCTTTCTTTAGGATAAAATTTCATAATTTAACTATTCTAAACAATTAGTTTGATGCGACACACACAGCATAAAGGATTTAGTGATTAAATATTGGTTAGGACCCTATATTTTGGGTAGTAAATATATATTATACATTTAATATTAAAAAATTTAATAATATATTTTATTGATTTAAATTTACTTTTTATAGTAATAAAGTGTTTGGTCCATTAAAGCGTTGTGGCTCAGTTAACAATGTGGACTGAAATTGTGGGAAGAGCTTCCGGGTTCGATCCCTACTAATTAAACACACTCTTCGAGAGGGGTGTGGAACCTTAACTGTGACTAAGTCTCAAACAAGATTATTCCTGGTAATAAGGGATATTTGTGGTTAACACAAAAAAAAGTGTGTGGCTCACGTAGATCCAAACTTAAAATAGTCTATCTTAAAATTATCCATTAGGTTAAATATGTTTTTAATATCTGGATGTTAAGATTTGATTTTAGTCCCTATAATTTAAAACAAATAGTTTTGGTCCTTCAAAAATTATAAATACACCAATTTAGTCCTTATTACACATTTTCACTACTGATTTTGATACATATTTTTTATGAATTTTTATTGATAAGGACTGAAAAAAGAGTATTTACACTTTTTAAGGGACCAAATCCATCAATTTTAAATTTCAAGAATTAAAATCAAATATCGACTATATTTCGTAGATTAAAAATATATATTTAACCATTAAATATTTCTCTTTCAATTCAATACTATTATATACTTCTCATACCCTGGTGTTGGAATTCGAATTTCAAGTATTTTGAGTTTCACAAGCTTGTAAGTCCTTTACACTATTTCGAGTTCACAAAAAAACATAAAAGTTCAAGATTCGAATTTGCTAATGAATTTAATAGCTTAGAAGTTTTTTTTGAAGTTAAGTTGATATAAAGAGAACTTCAAAAATTCGAAAAGGAGAAACTCGAAAACATAAGATTTCTGATATTCAGAAAAGAAAAGATAGTTCTTTTATTTATTCATAATCCAATGTCGAATTACATAAGAGTTCGAATACATTGAAAATACTTCTTAGAAAAGAAACTATCATATGTGCTCCATACATTAGAAAGGAAACTATCCTAAATTACAAGGAGTACTTGACTCATGCCTACCAGACCTCTTCCTCTTCTTCTTCCTCCACAAGCTTTGATTGAGCCAAGGCAAAAGTCTTATGATGAAGTGATTGCGCAGCCCTTGGTGCATGAGGTGATAAGAAAGTCAGCCTAGGAAAGTAATGAAAAGGATTCATTTATTATATAAATGAACCTTTAATTGGCTACTACGTTCAACTCAAAAAGAAACCTTCAAAAAGAAAGGTTGAAAAAGCCTATAGCTTTGGCCACTTCGTTAACCCTATCAAAAATGAAATCATTCCAGATTGGATTGTACGCAATAGCCAAAGGAATAAACCTCTTCATATTTCTTAAGGAATTAGAAAAGGAAGAGAAGGGATGAAGGAAACGTCCAAATGAAGATCCTATTTATAGGAGCAAAAGGAATGAAGGTTCATAAATGAGCCTCTTCAAACGCCCAATGAAAAGAACCTTCATAATGAGGTTGAATGGACGGTGGTCTTCATGACCTTTGGTTCAGCCAAGCAGAAATTGACAGGTGGTAGATCTGAAGACACAATCAAATTTCGCAATTAGAGAATGTTCAGAAAGTCAAATATCAACATAATAGGATAAGTGTAAAAAATGAAAGATGCATTCGATTACAACAAGTAAAGAAACCAAGAAGCAGATTTCGAGAAATTGAAGAGCAAGTTTTCGAAGTTACAGAAAGAAGAAAATCGAAAACAAGGTGCATGAAGACTTAGAAGATTTCTGAATCAAGAAATGATCTGTTCGAGCAAACAGAAAAGAGAAGAAAAAAGCAGTTAATGGAAGTTACAGAAGTTTGCTGATCAAGAACAGGTGGCAACATCCTAGTGGAAGTACTTTGAAAAGTGCAAAGAAGAAAGGGGAGTTTTCTGGTCAATAGAAGACGTGGCAGACATGCATGTTGTCAACACATAGAGATAGATGATGCGTCAAATGTACATTAGTTAGTCGTTAGAATGAAAAACTATAAATAGGTGAACTTTCTATGTAATAAGGGTTGGAAAATCATTTGTACAAACACTCTAAAACACCTACACGTCCATCCATTCAGTGACTACAAAGGTTACAACGAGTGTTAGTATGTGAATTCCTTCCACTTTCAATCAATGCAATTATTTTACATGTTCTTTATCGCTTTCTTGTTTCTTACTTTGATTTTTATCATTTCCAGTACTTTTTATTGTTTCTTTTTCTTTATTCTGCAATTTACATTTGATGCAAACTTTTTCTTTCTTTCTTTCAAATTTTCTGTTCTTACTTCTTTGAAATTTTGTTCTTCTTTGATTTCTAAAATTTCAACTTAGAACTTTAATTGATGAAATTCTGAATCAATTTGTTCTGAACTTTCAAGAAACAAGTTCTTTTGCTCAAGTAAAAGTTTAATTGATGGAATTCTGAATCAGTTTGTTTCAAACTTTTAAAAAATCAAATCTTTTACAAATTCTGCAAATTAGAACACTGTAAACCTACTTTTTAAAGAGTCCCGTAAGAGAATCTGATTCTAATCCCCAGATTGTTCTTAGAATCAAAGTGAGTAAAAGTAAATTTTCGAGATTGACTTTTATCACCACAAACACCTGGTTACAAACACACAAAAAAAAGTCTTATACCTCATTTTTTTTTGTACAACTTTGTCAACATAATATCCATCTTTGTGATAAGGTACAATAAGAATAAGTTGAGTTGATCATAATATACTCCCATTAGTCATAAGATAAAGTATTCTTTAGGTAGAACCGAGCTTTCTTTTTCATCCTTACCATGTCAAATAAGTTTTTTACTTCTTATAATGATATCATAAAAAAAATTATATAAAATAGTATAACAAAACATCTTAATCGGTTCATGTTTAAATTAACTTATTTTGGAATTAAAACAGTTTAGAGCAAAAATAATTGTAAGAGCTTTTGAAAAAATAACTTTTTCTTAAAAAACAAATTGTTGAATATCGGTAATGCAATATTGATAATCTCATTGTTTTTTTACGACAAAAAGATATTCATATATTGATAACCTCATTGTTGAATCAGATTGTCAGAAGCAACCACCGAGCAAGTGGATCAACTGATAAGGGATTGTTCTATCTTAACCGGTGATTTCGGGTTCGAGCTGTCCAAGCTAACACTTTATCTTATTATGCTTGGTGGAATGGAAGTCTCACCTTGTATATTGCTTGTCGTGGCTTCAAATGTTATCAATGAATGGGAACTTTATGATTTAAAAAATATGTTGTTTTTTTAACAAAAAATTATTTTTGATTTTTTATCAAGTACATTACGGATATTTGTAAGCATTTCCTTATATAAAATTGACACTTGGAATTGGTGATTGCATAATTAATAAACATCAAAAATGAAAAATAAATTGAAACATTTTTAAAATTACTCTCACTTTAGTGAATTACCATTAAATTAACTTAATTAGTAAGTTATCATTTTATTTAATTGGTTATCTTTTCTACTTGACTTTTTTATATGGGTCCAATATATGAAGGCATGTATATACCTATTTGAAGGCATGTATATACCTACTACTATAAACATGTAATCTCCATGCACTTGGGCATGAATTACTTCATGAGCATATGGGACTACACCCCACCAACCACAATGGAAGCTTCTATGCACTATTCCATTCCCCCTATATATACATGCATGCAGGACCATCTCCGGATATTTCATCTTTCTTATATACCTATACTCTGCTCAATTATACCATCTGAGTTGAGTGCCTTTGCAAATATCACTTTCCATTCAACCATTGAAGATTTTGGAGGACTTAAAGCTAAGAAAAGATAATACCCGTGGATGTTGGAGACCTGCAATGAAGTGTTATGGAGAAAAAAGTGCTATAAGAACACTTATTAATATTTTCATATACTAATAAGGGCCCATTTGGTAGACAGGATAAGAGACATGATATGATAACTTTATCACATCATATCACTCATCATGTGTTTGTTGCACTAATAGGATGTGATAACTCTATCATATAACTTATTGATAAGTGCTCAATTTAAGTGAAATTTGATGATGAATTTGAGCACTTATCCTTTGAAAGTTGTTTATTTTGGAAGTTGATTCTCCTGACTTTAGAACTTTTTGGATTCAACTGTTTATTCCGAGATATGCATGTAAATGAAGTCATTTGATCCCAATTTGTGCATTTTCCAGGTTTATTAAAGTGAAGAGAAAGAAGGAAGATTGAAGAAGCAAGAAGAAAGAAGAGAAAATGAGAAAAAAGTTTCTGCTATATTTTCGCTCAAGCGAGAATTTTCTCGCTTGAGCGAAAATAGTCTATAGATGGGTGGTTTTGTACTTCATTCTTGCTCAAGCGAGAAAACTCTCGCAACTCTCGCAACTCTTGCTTGAGCGAGAGTACGTTTCTTCAGGATGAAGTACTCTTCTCGCTTGAGCGAGAATTGGTTCACTCAAGTGAGAAATCATTTACCCAAGCACAAAACAGAGTTAAAAACATAATCAGAGGCCGTAACTCCACACTTTCCATTTTTAGTAAGCACGGGAAGCGGACGGGAACGAAGAGCTCCAGAAGGAGATTTTCTTCATTTATTCTCCAAATCCTATGTCTATAATGACTGTCATGAGCGGTGGGATTGAATGTAGTTTATTCGAACTCAGATGTATTCTGCTGATATATATATATAGTATTTTCGTTTATATTCGATCTTGGTATTTTTATTCTGTTCTTAATGCCTGATTCTATCTGATCAATAGATTCTAGATTTCGATTTTTAGATCTGACTGGAAAGTACTTCTTTAAATCTGATATGAATGAAAATACTCGATATGTTGTAATGCTAGGGATACATTCCAAAGTATCGATTGTTTATAACACTTGAACATAATGCTGGATAATCTGTTAAATATTCGAGGAATCGATATTTAGGGGATTTATCTTATGAATTTTACATATGAGGAATCGATATAAATAATTTTAGTGCGTTGCATCAATATATCATTAGTTTCGATTACTGTATATTATAAATTTACCAGAATACATATGAGTGAGATAGATGAAATTCAATCCCAATTTCTCCAACTAAATTCTCTATAACTTACTTCATTGCTTTTTTTATTAATTTTATGCAAACTAGCTTTAGTATATTATCAATCAACCATAACATATCCAAATTTTGTGTAAATATACTTAGTGAGCAGTTTAACTAGGAAATTCAATTGAATAAGTGTTCCTCGTGAGTATGACAACCCTTACTCAAATCTATTATACTACAGTTGACTTTGGTTCACTTGTCAGATAATCAAACACTTATCCTATCATTTCCTCCTAATGTAATTCTTATTCTAAGGGGGGAGATGGATTAGGGAACAATTTTTTCTTCCTCATTTGTCCCCTCTCTCTCCACTCCCTTACTCCTCTCCCATCTCTCCTTTCTCCCCTCCTTATATATCTCTCCTCTCTCCCCTCTCTAGTCTCTCTCTCCTCTCCACTCCCCCTCTCTCCCCTCTCGAGTCCCTCTCTCTTATCTCCTCTACTCTCTCCTCTTTTTATGATAATTTCGATATTATCTATATTAATTTTTTTTATTAAATTTATATATTTTTTCATAAATAAAATATTTTTTTATTCATATATGCTTATTGAAAAATAAAAAAATTAAAAATGAATTTACTACAAAATTGAATTTAATTTTATAATAAGGGTAATTTGTCATATCAATATTTTTTATATTCTATCATATTATCATCTGTCAATTTCAAACGTATGATAAGATAAAATAATGTTATCCGATTTCTTATCATGATTTGTATCAAATATAGGATATGATAAGAGCTTATAATGTTCTTATCATATTCTATTTTTATCCAACTCGTTTATCTTATCATATCCTATCTACCAAACGAATCTGAAATTTATGGTGTACTCGTGTTTATCCATTATCAGTTTGAGAAATGTAATTTGTACATGTACAACATGTACAACAAAGAGAGAGAAAGAGAAAAAAGAGAAATGTGAGATGTGATAAGTGATGTGATGGAAAGAAATAGAGAGAAAAATGTGTTGTATGTTTTTACGTTGTATAAATTTTGATATCTCAAATACTTTTAACCCTTTTAGTGTCAAATTAACGGGTATGACTAGAGAAAATGATGAATGGATAGAATAATTTACTAATTTGTAACGCAAATTCCTACGATTTTTGTTTTGTGTCATTTAGCATTAATCCTGATTTTTTATAAATAGTCATCGAGGATCACTTACTCACCGTCACCTACCGGTCGATATTTAAGATAGAAATTCGATTTCAAGTCCCCACAAAGATCAGTGTAGATGGAAGATAAGTCAAAATTAATCTTCTAAGGAGAAAGACGAAAGACGACACTAGCCCAAATGTTAGCACAAGATAAAAATGTCCGTGATATTTGTTTTTTTTTTAATTAAAATAAAACTAGCTGGATAAGTACAAAATATTAAATAACCCAAATATCATACCTATTTTATTTTAACTTTGATGATGCCATTCTAATTTGTAACCCTTGTTTGTTCTCTGCACCCATTTTCTTCTCTTCTGATTCCATCTTCTTCCTGCATTTCCACCACTCGCGATCTCACCTACCCTTCCACATGGCCAGAGGTGCCTCTCAGTCTCAGTCCGCCACTTCCACAGGCTCGCGGCCAGGAGGAGTCGTGGCTCCCCGCGGCTCTGCTGCCGCCACCGCCGGCATGCGCCGCCGTCGTCTCGGAGGAGGCGGAAACAGCTCCTCCGGCGCAGGAGCTGGATCCGGCCCTGGCAGCAACATGCTGAGGTTCTACACGGACGACGCCCCGGGGCTGAAGATTTCGCCGACGGTGGTGCTGGTCATGAGCCTCTGCTTCATCGGCTTCGTCACCGCCCTCCACGTGTTCGGCAAGCTCTACCGCTACAAATCTGCCGGTGGCGTATGATTGCAGGTTCCAATAGCTTAGGTTTCGGATCCTCTTGGATTTGGGGTCCTGATCCGTGCTCAAATCCCTTTGTTTTCGGTTCTCCACCCCTAATTCAAAGCTGCATGCGTTGTTTTTTCTTAATTACAATCTCTAATTTGTAGCTCTGGAATCAAATGGTTGAATCTTCTTACTGTTGTTGAAGGAAAGTCTCTGCTTTTGGCTTTTTCTGTAGAAATCGATCTATGCTATTTTATTTTATTTTATTTATTTGATCACTTTACTTTAGTCATGAAATCAATCTCCTTTATATATAAAAAGTGGTTTTTCAGGGATAAATTCTGTTTTATGAGCTAGGTTGCTTTGTTGTTATCGATGTAGCTTAATTAGCTTTCTAATTATGCTCTCATTGTTGAGCAAGTTGAGATCTTTCCGTGAAGAGATTACGATATTTTAGAGGGTGTCGTATAAAATCATTGCAATGAACTTCAATTATATAAGGGTACATCACAAAATTGCATTAAGGGGGTCAATTTAAATTAAATGGCCCGAGTATAGATGTTAGAAGGAGTGTATGTTCTTGGTTTACCAAGGTTATATTATTTCCCCTCTTTCACGAATCAAAAGAGGTAATTCGGTGGGTTGCATGTTGCATTGTAGATTTTTTGCTTGCTCTTATCTCCATCACTGACTCAACATTTAAGATTGAATTTATTAATGTACAACAACATCGTTGCTGCTTGCTGGATCTGGGTTTCACCTTAAATCCAGAGTTAATTTAGTTAGTAATCTTTCATCCCTACACTTGAGTTATGATCTCTTGCGAGTATATTTTAATTTAGTTAGTAATCTTTTCATATTTCCTTGACTTTATGAAAAGCCTGAGGAAGATTTAACTTGTGTGTACAAGTTGGGGATAAGGGTTTATGTTATGTCTAGTGAGCCTGCTCCTGTGATTGCGGCGGAATAATCGTTTAGACTGTCCGGGCCACGTTCAGTTTCCAGTTTTTACTTTTAGGGTTGTAATTTGCTACCCTCCGGGTTATTTTAGACTGTCCGGGCCACGTTCAGTTTCTAGTTTTTACTTTTAGGGTTTTGGTAACTTCTTGTTATTATTTTTATTGAATGAATGTATAAAGGTCAAAATTATGTAGGAACAAGTTGTGTACTCCGTCCTAAATTATTTTGAAGACATATAGTAGATTTTAAACGAGACACGTGTGTATTATAAATGAGAATGTGAAAGAATGGGAGAAGACAATAAAAAACATGGTTATAGGGGTTAAAAAGTATTTTTAAAAATTAAAAATACAAATTCTAATAGTTAAATATCGTCTCTTAATGGTAAAAATACTAAGACCATTTAAGAAAGTTGAGAGAAATTGATTAAATGATCAAAGAATGTACCAAAACCCTCTCTCACCGGAGGGTAGCATAGAATTTCCCTTACTTTTAATTGCTATTCCAACATCTTCCAATTACTTTTTGGCTTATGAACTATAGCATTTATTGAATAATATTTTGAGGAAACTTTTAAGTGCATTTTTTAAATATTACCCGGTTAGAATGATTAGAATGAATCAAAGAAGTCAAATGATTTTAATTTCTTTATAAGTTGAAATTACTTACTTATAAAGAAGTTAAATGTGAGAGCTTTTAGAGTAGGTGGACTAGAAAGACTAATTTCAACTTATGGAGAAGTTAAATGTATTTGACATCTTTGATTCATTCTATTTTTTTCACCTAGAAGTACTTCTGTAGAAGTTTTATCCAAACTACTCGTTATATCAACTTTTTTAATATTTTGTTGTTTTACATTTTTTTAAATAATGAGGTGACATAAAAAATAAATTAAATAATTATTTGCTTTATTTAAAAAAATTTATAATAAAATTTTTTAAAATAGTTAGAGCCATTAGTATAAGTTGATCTCGTTGAGTCAACTCCCGACTTAACCCGATTCATCGGTGGGTTTGGTTGGTAAAAATTAGGTTCATGTTTTGACGGGTCAAAGTGAGTTTGAGTCGGGCCGAGGTAAGTTGGCTCACTTTTTATTTTTATTTTATTCTTATATTCTTAAGTCATTTAATAGTTTTTTTTATAGTTTTTTTTTGGCTTTATTATTATTTTTTAATTAATTTTATAAAATTTTATATTAGGTGAGTATATCAACCCACGGTAGGTCGAGCCATATTGGTATTTTTTTTACTCACCAAAAAAATGAGTTAACCAATTCGACTCACTTTTAGCCTAATATGTGGTGAACCTTATAAGTTTTAAGAAAAAAAAACATTTTCAAGGCTTTTTCTCAGCCAAATTTGAATGACATTGACATGCCCCTGCCAATATAAATAAGTCGAAGGTAAGTTAGGAGATGATCGAAAAAAGGGACAAGAGAAAAGAAATTCAAACGAGCCTTCTTTTTCCCGCACCGCCCTTTAGAGAGACTTCTTCCCTCTCATGGAGGGGTTCTCTTCCCACTTTAGGTGGGTCTTTCTCTCTTCATAGTGAGACTTTTTTCTCATTCCTCCATTTCCTTCTCTCATTCATCCACCTTCTTCTCCTTTCTGCATGGTTCCACCTCCCTCCTCTCCTGCAGGGTCACTTCCCAGCCCCCTTTCCACTCCCTCTATTTTTCTTCCCTTCATAAATCTATCATCAGTCACCCCCTTTACTTCACCCCACCTTTATTTCCCTCTCCCTCTGACGCCCAGCCGACATGAGATCAATCGTCTAACTCTAACACACGTCAACAAAATATGCCTCTAGTGATTAAGTGGCCTTTTGCATCCCACAGTACCAACAAAGTTGGTTGGGCCAGGAAAAAAGAAAGAAGTAGATGCGATTGGAAAAAAGGAAAAGAAAATTATATTCTCTCATGGAGTTAGTGGTTCGATTTCGATGCTAAAGTGTGTTGCTATGGAAATTTTGGACTTGTTGATTCTATTTATTTTTCTACTTTTACTTGTTCTGATTTTTATATTTTTAGTTTATGTTAGTACTCTTTTATGTTTTTGAAGTGGTATGCTATTTGTTATGTACGTAATGTTTATTATTTGAAGCATTGCGGTATCGCTCCTAGAATCTGTTTGAATCCGTTGTAAGTGTCGTTTGGCTGGTTTCAATCCAATTATCTTTGATAAAAAAAACAAGGCTTTTTGTATAAATAAAAGGAATGTCTCCAAATAACATATTTGTAAAAAAAATGTTATTAGTCATTTATTGATGTGTTACATTATTTTATTGAATTTAATAATATATAAGATGTCATATTCATTAAAGGGTGTAATAATATATTATTAAATAAAACCTATTTATTTTTATATTTTACTTGTTTGGAATAAATGTGTTAGAATGCGTTATTCTAACCCTGGGGGTTGGTTCAGCGGAGCTGATCCAAGTTTAACCAAGGTCGGGGGTTCGAATCCCGCCTTGGGCATGCAGCTCCTTTAAAATCCAGGGCCAGCTGTCCCACCCATCGAGGTGCCTACAAACCAGCGAGGGGATTAGTCACTGCGGTCGGCGGTGGATACCCTGGTCAAGTACAAAAAAAAAAGAATGCGTTATTCTTGATTTATATAATGATATAAGAATTAGAGTCAGGATCCGTTGACACCAGGTGTCAAACTTGTAGAGTTACACCTCTTAATAACTTTTTGTAAAATGTGAATTTGACCAATCCAACCGTTGAATCACATTATATTACCTTCATGATCATGTGTATAAAATTTCAAGTTATTTGAACATTTGTAGGTATGCTATCTAATAGTGGACTTTTACTTATATTTTAAAAACATATTATACGTTAAAATAAATTAGTTTGATGAAGTATCAATTAGTTTTCGATTTTTATGATATTTCATAAGCTTGATCTCCTGTATAACAATTTTCAATTCAACGGTTGGATTGGTCAAATTCACATTTTATAAAAAGTTATCAAGAGGTGTAACTCTACAAGTTTGACACCTGGTGTCAACGGATTCTGACTCTAAGAATTATATAAAATTTTAATTTACCTCGACCAACATCTTAGTTTGTATTTAGGATAATGACTCCTCTAAAATGGTTGTAATTTAAAGGGTAAAGCACAAATTATAACCATTAATTAAAATATTAACAATTAAAATTGTGATAAAATAATATATACTTGCGCATATATATATATATATATATATATACACGCAAATTATGGTAATGTTAAAATATCAATAATTTATTTTCTAATTGAAAATTAGAAAAGTCAGCCATCCTTTAAAGTATACCTATCATTTTTTAAGAATCAAATTCTCATATTTAATAATAAAATATTATTTTATCTGTAAATATTAAGTTAAACTCTTTAAGCTAAAAGTATAATGAACAAAATTAAAGAAGTTAAAAACAATTGATTTGTAATGTAAATATGATAGAAGAGGACAACTAATAAATATACTACATTCATCTCAAAATAAGAGTTATTTAACAATTTTTGTATAAAGTTTAGAAAAATCATTAAAAACTCTTAATTCAAAAGAAATATAATTGTTTTGTTTAAATTATCTCCTCACTCAACACATCCTCTCGTTTCATTTAATAAAACATTTTTGAAATAATTAGGGAAGGAAGTGAAAAGAAAGGAAAGGCAAAGTGAGAATGGAAAGGGAGGGATTTGTTAGTTGTTAGTTGTTAGTTGTTACCCGCCAGAAATGAAGTCAACACAAGGATTGGCATTGCCACGCTATTTTCTGCAAATCACTTCGCAATTGCATAGCGTTTTCTGCGCTGAACGCCTCGTTGCGTTTGAGATGGAACAGTGCAGACGAACACAAACAGAGACGAAATCAAACAAAACAACAGCCTTAACCTTCTCTCTCACTCCTCATTTTCCTCACTTTCCCCTCCAAACAACCAAACTGAGGAGAAGGAGAAACCCAACACAATGTCCGTCATCGACATTCTCTTCCGCGTCGACGCCATATGCCACAAATATGACAAATACGACATTGATAAACAACGCCAGGACAACGCCTATGGCGATGACGCCTTCGCTCGTCTCTACGCTGCAGTTGAATCCAGCATTCAAGAATCTCTCAATGTTCGTTCCATTCTCTTCCTACCTTTTCTTTCTCTTTCTGTTCCCTCTACCCCCATTGCTTTCTCGCCGCTATAACTGACCAAACGACACAAATTTTGGATCTTTAAGCGTTTTAAGGAAGCCCCTTTTGATTATTTTCTCTGGGGTGTGTGTGTGGGATTGGAAAATGGGATTAGGTTGAATCATAGTATGTGAGGACCTGCGTGTTCCTTTTTTCCCTCTTTTTGAAATTTGAACTGTTTATTTGAATGCAGAAATCTGAGCTTGCTTCCACTGAGAAGAACAGGGCAGTTGCTGCGGCTTTGAATGCAGAGGTTCGTCGAACCAAAGGTAGATTGATGGACGAAGTTCCTAAACTGCGCAAACTGGTGAATAAGAAGGTGAGCCTTGCTTCAGAGCTATTCATAAACTCTAACGTTTAAGTTGTGTACTTCTTTATTTCTTATTGTATTAAGTGCAGCCTTATTAGCCTTTAGCGTATGCTAAAACAACGGTAATTTAAACCCTGTGGCTTTATAAATCAATTGCAAGTGATCATTGTTAGAACTTAGAACCATATTTAGTTTTTTATGTTTGATATAAGCAGGAATGACTGGTTAGTCAAGTAATATATAAATCTTTAAAAGAAGATGAAGATGTGGATGAGATCAGTTGTCTTATAGAAAAAAGATGAATATGTCTATGATCATGAACTTGAATAATTTGGCTGCTAGTTCAAGTTCTTAACCTGCTATAAAAACAAGCTGCAGTTTTTTTATGGTTTGCTCTCACTAGAGGTTACTCCCTTTGTCACTGGTAGAGGAATGGCTAGATATTATGTATCAGAAACCTTTTAAATGTGCTCAGAGTGCCACCTTCTATTTGTGTATATTTCAGTAAGAATCCATGGATATAATTAAAAATAAAAACAAACAAGGCTTCCTCCCAAAAGGGTGTAAATGGCAAACAATGCTATTTAATTATTTATTTATTTTCAAAAGAGGGAATGTTTTAGCATGCTTCAGTTTGCTTTTTGTTTTTGGCCCATGTTATCTTCTACCAGCAATAACAAAAGTAAGGTTATGATTGCATTTGTGATTCTAATCCTATCAGTAACAGGTTAAAGGTCTCACAAATGAAGATATAGCCATTCGTCATGATCTTGTTCTGGCATTGCCAGAAAGAATCCAAGCAATACCAGATGGTATTACTGGAGCATCTAATCATACTGGGGGATGGGCAGCTACCTCATCCAATCCTCAAATCAAGTTTGATTCATCAGGTGATCAGTGTTTCTGACACTAAATGCATTTAATAGTGGCATTTGAATTATGTGTAATGGTTGTCTCTTTCTTCCCAACCTCAGGGGGAAATCTTGACAGTGAATATTTCCAGCAAAGTGAAGAATCCAGTCAGTTTAGACAAGAGTATGAAATGCGCAAGATGAAACAGGTATGCAAGATTCCTGCTTTATTTCACTTACCTCTCTATGCTAAAGTAGAAAGGGCCTGAGTTTTATAGTCATTTTATTTTGTGGTAATTGTCACTGGGTGATCTACCATCTTAGATGATTCAAATTTTCATTTGTACAGGATGAAGGGCTTGATATCATATCAGAGGGATTGGATACCCTGAAGGATATGGCTCATGATATGAATGAGGTTGGTTGTGAATCCAGTCTGTTTGGGAATTCCATTTGGATTTGTTGGATTTTAAGACGATAATCAATCTTTTTCTTTGTTTTTCCCCCAACTATGTTCAGGAATTAGATCGGCAAGTTCCTTTAATGGATGAAATTGACACAAAGGTAAAAAAAAGTTATTTATTTGATCTTGCATTTCTTTGTTCAAATAGATAGCTTTCAGCCTTTCAGAAATAATATTGCAAGTGTGTCATAAATACATTACATGTTGCTTTGTATGTGGTCTGATTATACAGGTGGATAGGGCAACAGCTGATGTGAAAAACACTAACCTAAGGCTGAAGAAAACTCTCACCGAGGTAATTGACTTGATTAATTGCACTCTCCTTAGTCCTTTATGTGGAAATTTGCAAGTTTCCAATGAAATGCTATTTTCATTTCATCTCCAGCTGAGGTCTAGTCGAAATTTCTGCATTGACATCATTCTTCTGTGTGTTCTTCTGGGAATCCTTGCCTATTTATACAAGTAAGTCCGTCTGATTCCTGGTCACCAAGCTTTCCAATTAAAAACATCGTTGATGACAAAAATATTTGCTTTTGTTGTCCAAATTTACTTCCTATATTATTTATTTACTTTCACTATTGATCTCTGCAACCAGCAGTCTGATTAACATGATTTCTGACATGAGATATCATTCTACTATTGGTGTCCTTTTACAAAACTATTTATCATGACTACTTTTCTGCTAACCACTTTCTTTCTTACACAAAAAACAAGATGCTATGTATTCTGTAAATTGATATGCACTGCATGCTCAACTTCTAGTTTGGCATATCTGTTGCTCCATTGCTCAGAGCTAAGTAAGGTCATCCATGTCTATGATTTCTGGCATATACCAGCCTTAATACATGTTTTTGTGCCCTTGTGTCGTCTGGTACCTATATTTGGATGAATTGCGAAATTCAAAATATGCTTTGATTTCTCATTGATTATAGTACTAACAGTAGTCTCTGATTATCATCATTTGCATAGCAGTATTATATATGAAGCCTTTGCCACTTTGATTTTGCTGAGACACATGATAAATTTGGTTACATATATATATTGTATAACTGATAATGTTATTATGATGGTGGGAAAGTGGATGTACTTCCTTTAGTTGACTTAAAGCCAATTAGCAGAAATGGGCATATCACTAGAAGTATAATCTTTAAGTTGCTGTAATTGTATGATTGGTATTCCTTGGCTGTATGGATGATATTTTTGACACATTAAATATATTCAGCTCACTTTATTCATCAAAACAAAACAAGCGAAGAATGTGGATATATATTCTTTTATGCTAATTTTGTACTCTTTTTCCTCCACTGTGTACACAATATCTTCTTTTTTGGTTTCAGTGCACTGAGGTGATTTGATCTCAAACTCTTTCCCCTGTACCGGTTGTACTACGGTATTACATCCTCACACTATCTGAGAGATTTCTTTGTAATTTTCCAATATTATGTTATGGTTCAGCTGCTGGAGGATGGCAACATATATATAATCAATGTGCTTTGTAGATCTTTGTTGTATTAATGGGTCACCTGGATATGTCATCACACTTTTCTATAACTCTATGAGTACCTTTGCTTGCTTATCTATTTCTCATTAAATGAAAGTCTATGCATACTAGTTAGAAGATTGATGTTTGGCACATCTATCTTTTTTCACCATACTACGCCACTTCTCATACACAGCTATTTCTTATTAAATATTAATTCAATCGACCATTTATGTTAAAACAATGAGAGAAACATATGATGCAAGTGTAATGTAAAAGTTTTGTTGTTCATGTACATTTATGTTATCAAGTCCATGATGATTTATGCCGCTGAAGTGTTTGTATTGGAATGAGATACATATCAATGACAAATAATCTTTGTACCTTCAATATCATTTTGAAATAACACGCAACTACTGTAGGTTGGAGGAATATAAAATGTACTTTACAGTTTATCATTACTAAGTAGGATAAAGTTCTAGTTCAATGACACAGTGCAAGACTAAGAAGATAATTGGCCAAATGACAATCTTGTTTATTTGGTCACGGCATTATTCACAATGTTTACAAGGAATTTCATGAATACATGGAAACTTCTATGTCTAGTTATGGCGCCATCTTGTAGGTTGCAATACTTATAACCATGCATTAAGAAATAGATCTAGAGCAATAATTTGCTTGAATGTCGAGGCCTATTGTCTGTCTGGTTACTTCTACGTCTTAAGTTGCATAATCCATGAAAATCTAAAGGATTGTTGACTGTCTTACAGTTAGTCCCTTCATCACTGAGGGTATCTTCCTGCAAAGGTTATTTCGTTTAGCTCTTCAAACTTGATGAGATCTGGTGGGTTCCCACTAAAAATGTCAACTTGATACTGATTTTGGTTATAGCAGTTCAATTCTCTACTGGTCAACACCTTGCTAGGAGATTCGTCTATTTTGTTCTCACTGTTGAACTTCCTGTTAAAAGAAATCAGGTTTTCATAATGGTCATCCTCTTTAGATTTTCTTAGTGGGTTGAAGTAACTGTCCAAAGAAGGAATTGTTGTTTGAGAATTCACTTTATTGAAACCATCTTCATAAATTGAGGCTAGATTATTGCCTTTGCTGCCCTTAAAGCTCAGATTGGACATGTTCTCAGTGGGAGGTATAGATCCACCAACAAGAATAGAGGCTATGATCTGATAGTCTTTGAATTGGTAATCTGTGATCATGTCAGCCTGAAAGTTTGGGTTTGTTGGGTATTCTTCACTCCTTGATACATTTGCTGGCAAGTTTGATTCACAAGGATTCTCTTGATTTTCACACAAACTCTTAAATGAGTAGCCTTTATGTCGAACCCGGCATAGTACCCAATCATCCAACTGTGACAACAAGAGAAATGCTTATTATTGCATCGAGCTCAAGCACTATGAATAAGACCATGTTTGGTTTAGTGTTGAAACGTGTTAAACTCACATTTCCAACGCTAGAAATAGTTGCGTTAGGAAAACCAAACTTAATTTAGTTAGTTTCATCGTTAAACCAAACACACACTAAATAATCTCAGTTTCAAAAGCATGTATGAAGGTATGTATAGACCTTGCATGTTACCTAGTAGAAAAATAATCCTAGAATTTTTTTTTTTCTTTTTAAAAGATGCTTGGTGTGTCTGCCATTAACATATTGCATTTTAATAACCATAAACCTCATTTAAGGGCACAAGCTTGAACTCCTGTCATCCTAAACCATATACCATCCTTCTTAAGGAACAATAACTCTATGAGGAAGCAGATCATCTCATGTTAAAACATGTAAACATCTATAAAAAGAGACACTTATACAAAATTTTAATATAACAAGGTAATGTGAAATTTTAACATAAGAGGATCCATTTTCATATGCATGAACACTTACCCGCATGGAACCTTTTAGCTGAGAGGATTTGGTGATTGTGTCAACCAATCTATATTCATTCATGATCCAGTCAGTCTTAGCACCCTTAGGAGGTCGACCTGAATAAAATACCAGAGCTTTCTTCACTCCTATGCGCTTTGATCCACTAGAAGAAAGAATTGGCTTGTCAGTTCCTGTTGCCTTCCAGTATCCTGAAGCTGCTGCTCTGTTTGGCCTTAATCCATTTGGGTATTTCCTATCTCTTGGACTAAAGAAATACCACTCTTCCTCCCCAAACAAAGACTTATCTGTAGAAAAAGAAAACAGCAAAGCAGAATCATTTTTCTCATCTATGATAATAAACAAGATTTAGTAAATACAAAGAGTGGATGGCAAAGAACAGACTAGGTAACTCCCACGGATTATACTTATACAGATCAATTTCAGCTATAATAGAAGCTGGAAGTGGACGTGAGCTGATTTTGTTTTGCAAGTAATGAACTATGAGTTCCTCATCAGAGGGGTGGAATCTGAAGCCAGGTGGAAAGGTGTAATTAGAATTAGAACCCTGTTGATCTCCCTCCATCAAAGAATACTTTGTTCTTGACAAAGGAGAGACCAAAGGAATCAGTAAGTGCCGATGATACCAATTTGGCTCACTTTAGAGTAAAGTGTCGTCTGCATTATATATTGCTCTAGTCTCATGCAGATGCTGATATTGTGGAGAAGATGTAAGAGAGAGGAACCAATTAATTGCATGTAAAGTTTGTGAGAAGAAGACAGAAAAAACAACCAATTTGGCTTTACTCAAGGAATTGACCTTCCCCTATACGTATTAGAAACTTGTGCATGAGACAGATGCTGATAATATATTATCTGCTTAATTAACACCTAATCAGCACAATGCATAGTAGTTCTGCTATGAATTGAGCTTTGCAGAAAATTAAAATTAAGATTTAAAATTGATATTTTGACATAATAAGTTAGTGTCACTTTCACAACCTCATTGTAGATAGTACTCAGGTGCAAAAGGAGAATGTATCCAAACCGAAGCAAATATAGTTAATTACTTGTTTGATTGAATATACAATACAGATGAGTAACTTAATTAATAGCATCTGATACTGACCCTCTATTAAAAATAGCCAACCAAAATAAAAGAATAAACAAAATTTCCCGAATGGTGCCTTTGGATTTTGGTTTTATATATTTTTGTTTTGCCCGCTCTCATGTCTAAACAGTGTAATTCTTATATGAGCACAAAACTAACACTTCAATTTTAGACACAACCAATTAAAAAATGGGAAATTCTAAGGTACCCTATAGCGAGAGACGGTTTTGGTACCTGATCTTCAGAGAATCTGGGGATGACTGGTATCGTGGAGATGGAGTCCAAAGACGTTGAGGATGACAATCCACGGCGGGGCAGGGTGTACCTGCAGGGACTCCGACGCTCAACGTAAGAAATCGATTCAACAGAGTAACAGTAGTATTATCAGTGTGCGTACCTGGAGTGTGAAATTCGGGATATTTATAGTGGAAATATGGCGGGAAAATCCGTTACGGGCGTAACGACCATCTTCAACTGTCGGGGCAACGCACCTTTGAGAGCGTGTTGGTACGCGCGGGACGTGATACATATGTCGAGATGTCGGGGTCCATGTATCGGTGTCGAGGTGATGTGTCAAGGTGCCGCGTCCCGTGTAGTCCCGAGGGCAGGGATGTCGACATGGTGATGGCGAATCCCCTTGCTGCATTAAGCAATGTACTCTCGTCGACGTGTGTAGTCGACAAGCCATGTCTGGTAGTTCTCCATAACAGTTGCCCCCCAAGTCGATCATTCCGGATGTGGATGGTCGAGTTATTAACCTCATCCGTGATGAACATCCGTAGCGAGATCTTGAGCGGGTCTTGTTGGTATAACTATGTCGGATGTCGGGTGTCTTTTGGTATTTCCAAAAGTAACTGTTATTTTGAAATAAAACCGCGACCCTTCCTTTTCCTGCCACGTGTCACGATCGGACGGCATTGGGCCCGTGGGCCTTGTCAGTTGGCTCGATCAGAGCCGTTCGTGTGTCGTATATATATATATGTAGTGTGGGAACCGTCTCCCACTTCCGTTTCTTCCTCTTCAAGCCATATACCTCTGGCGCTTCACTGCTGCCTTTGTTTCCTGCTCAGAGCTCCTTTTTCACTATAACAACTACTGCAAGTTCTCCCCTTTTCCAACTCTTGGTGCACCGACGCTGTTTATGAACTTTGGTGTCGCTGATTTCTACGAAAAGTTCAAAAAGGTTGTTGTCGAGGTCTATAAAGGTACCGCCTTTTCCTCCTTTAACTAGTTACTTTTATAATGGTGCTAACAAGGGCTGGGGCCAAAACACTTGCTGTCAAACGGAGACGGCGGTGTGTTGTGGTGACTGAGGAGGCTGAAGATCCGTCTATCCCGGATTTAGTTCCGAGGTGTAGGGGTGATCTCAGGCCGGATGACCTTTGGTTGTTGCAGCAAGAGTCAGTGCGTAAGACTGCTCACATTGTAAGGAAGTGGGGTTATCCTGAGGTGCTTCCTGCTAGGTCCTCCGGGGTAGGCCCCAACCGTCTCGGGGTGGAACCTCCATCTCATTCTTCTGACTTTGTTGGCGAACTTTTGGACAGGTCCGAGATGGGTAGGCGGAAGGTGTACACCTCACCGGCTTCCAACTATCCAGTGCCGAAGGGTTTGGAGGACATGAACTGGGTTGATACGGAGGCCCTGGGGACATCCAGTATCTACGCGACAAGCATCGACTTGAGGCAGGCATTTCGCGACGTCGAATGGGTGGAACCGGGCAAGGAGAAGGAATGGGCCCTGAGGTGCCCTAAAGAAGATGACAGAATCTGTAGCCAGGGGGATTTAGATGAGAACTTTTTCATTCCCATGTACAAAACCGTTTTCGCCGACTTGGGGGTCTGGATGCCCTTCATGTGGTTTGAGCTCGAGGTGTTGGGGCATCTGGAAGTGGCCCCTTCGCAGTTACACCCCAATGGATGTGGATTTATAAGGAGTTTCGAGATCCTGTGCCACGCACTTGGCTTGGAGCTCAGCAGTGTCGTCTTCTTTTACTTCTTCTGTCCCTTGGCAGTGAAGGAGTCTTCGAATAGATATTCCTGGCTACCCCTCCGGGCTGGTGCCGGGGGGAAGATCTTTGAAGCCTACTACGAGTCTTATCGCAATTTTAAGGACAAATACGTCTTCGTAGTCCCCAAAGGCGCGGGAAGAGAATCCGTGTTCCATAAGGACAGAAGGTTGATCATTAACCCGTATTAGAATACTGGCTTTTACACAAGGAATTCCAACGCCTATACTGTCGACTTCCTGGCTTTGTCGAAAGGGGAGCAGAAGACGACAAAAACTATTGCCAAATTCGTCGAGAAGCACGGCGTGATAGACTGCAAATCCTTGATCAAGGAGGGCGCCGTGGTGACTAAAGATCTTCTCGGTATATTTCCGTCTAGTTTAGTCGTTAATCCTTCTGCATTGACTTTTGCTGATAATCTCTTTCTTTATTTTGCAGTCGAGATGGCATCCGGTCAGCATGAAAAACTAGCTGAAAGGAAGGCGAAGAAGGCCCTTCGCGATTCCCAAAAGAGGAGTGAGGCTCCTGAATCTGAAACCGACCACGCCGACCAGAATTCTAAGCGGATTAAGGTGACAATTCCACGCCCACATCCGCAGCAGAAACAACTCGATAATCTGTTGAAGGGATCCTCTTCGACTTCTCTGATCGGGGATAAGGGCAAGAAAGCCATGACTTTCGGAGCCGGGTTGCCTCCTTCCGACATGACCGTTGAGGAGGTCAACAAGCATTTAGAGGCGCAAGGTCGTGCGCTGCTAGAGGGGAAGTCTGCAGAGGAGATCGACCAAATTCTGGGGTCGGCTTCTGAATGGGGTATGAAGTTCGCCATGATCTCGAGGTATTTCATGAGGGCATCTCGGGATCTGGCCGCCTTTGTCCCCATGAAGAAGGACTTGGAGGAGATGTCGGCGAAGCTGGTGGCCGACGAGAAGAAAATGCAGGAGGCCATTTCTGCTGTTCAAACTATAACAGAGGAGAGGGATAAGTTGCTCACGTCCAACTCCGACTTGACTAAGCAGGTGGAGACCTTGACCCTAGCCAAGGAGAAGGCGGAGCTGGCCGCGTCAATGTCCCAGTCTCTCCTTCAAAAATCCGAGGAGTCCCGCGAGACCCTCGAAGGGGAAGTGGTTGACCTGAAGGCGAGGCTTGCTGAGACGGAGACCCTTTGGGAGGACGCCGCAGATATGTACTTTTACCTTGCCATCAAGCAGATGAAATTCTTGAACCCTGGCGTCGAGCTGAATACCAAAGGTATGTCGACGCTCTGCACGGTGGAGGACGGGAAGTGGTACGATGTTCTTCCCACGGGGAAGGTGGAAGGCACTCCCGGGGATGAAGAGCCCAAGTCCCCACCATTGCATGATGAAGAAGATCCGGCTGCAAATGTCGAGAAGGGGCCTGATGGCGCGCTTACCTCGACCGTTGCTGGTGAGTCAGTCGAGCTGCCTGTTTCAGAACAGGTGGATCCGACTCCTCAGGACGACGCCGAGCAGCAGGATTGAAGGGCCGGAATGCCGGTTAATGTTGTAAAGATTTTAAATTTTTCGGTAGTCGTCATTCGACTTGTAAACTGATTGGAGTCACTACGACACTCGTTTTGTTTCTTTATTTGTACAAGTTCCTTTTACTTGCTTTTGGTCTTTTCGTGATACGCCTTGCTCCTTCCTTACTCGTGGCCTGTTCGGGGTTGTACCCGACTGTAATGACGTACTCGGGGTTGTGCCCGACTATAATGTCGCTTTCAGGGTTGCACCTGATTTTAAACGATGTCTTCGGGGCTGTGCCCAACTTAACATGTCGCTTTCAGGGTTGCACCTGATTTTAAACAATGTCTTCGGGGCTGTGCCCGACTCAACATGTCGCTTTCAGGGTTGTACCTGATTTTAAACGATGTCTTCGGGGCTGTGCCCGACTCAACATTTCGCTTTGAGGGTTGCACCTGATTTTAAACGATGTCTTCGGGGCTGTGCCCGGCCTCGTTTTTGCTCGGGGTTGAACCCGATTCAAATGGGCAAATCAATATAATGAAATGAACCTTTTTATTTCTGCCGTAGTGTTACATTGTAAGAAATTTACAAATTTACGAGCTATGGATCAACTAAAATACCTGCGGAGTTTATCCGCGTTCCAGGTTCGAGGTATGGGCTCTCCGGGCAGCATTTCAAGACGATAGCCCCCAGTTCCTGTGCTGATCGTAACCCGGTATGGCCCTTCCCAGTTTTCCGCCAACTTTCCCTGGGGCGCGTTCTTATTGCCGACGTCTGCCCTTCGCAAGACCAAGTCGCCAACGTTGAAGGTTCGAGGTACGACTGTTTTGTCATGTCGTCTAGCTGATCGCGACTTGATTGTCGCTTCACGGATCGACGCTCTTTCTCGGACTTCCTCGATCAGATCCAACTCCTCTCGGAGCCTCTGTTCAATTGTCTGTGGGTCGAACATCTGGAGTCTAAGGCTATGCTCGCCAATTTCTACCGGGATTATTGCGTCGACTCCATAGGCTAGCCGAAATGGTGTTTCTCCGGTAGTGGAGTGGGGAGTAGTGTGATAAGCCCACAAGACGTTAGGCAGCTGGTCCGCCCACAGACCCTTGGCGGTGTCAAGGCGTTTCTTGAGCCCTTTAAGGATCACCTTGTTGGCGGCTTCGGCTTGCCCGTTGGTTTGGGGGTGTTCTACGGAGGAGAACCAATGATTAATATGGAAATCCGACATAAGTTCTTGAAACCCTTTATCGGTGAATTGTCTGCCGTTATCCGTTACCACGGTGTTCGGGATCCCGAACCTGCAAATTACAAATCGGTAGATAAACTTCGAGAGGTTCTTTCCAGTAATTTTGGCAAGTGGCAAGGCTTCGATCCACTTGGTGAAGTAGTCGAATGCTACTGCGAGGTATTTTAATTGCCCTGGAGCTTGAGGGAACGGCCCCAAGATGTCCACGCCCCACCAAAAGAATGGGCAGGGGGTTAAGATGGATGTCAGCCTTTCAGTTGGGGCCCGGTGGATGTCGGCATGCTTCTGACATCGTAGGCACTTCTTGACATATTCCATTGAGTCTGCTTCCATGGTGGGCCAATAATAGCCTGCGCGGAGAATTTTCCGTGCTAGGGACCGACCTCCTGGGTGGTGTCCGCATACGCCCTCATGTACTTTTGCCATGACATAGTCGACGGTTTCGCCCGAGATGCACCTCATCAGCGGTTGCGCCAAACCCTTTCTATAGAGGCATTCGTCGATTACGCAGTATCGGGCTGCCTGCCTTTGTACACGGCGCGCTTGGTTAGGGTCGCTTGGAAGCGTCCCATTTCCCAGATAATTTTTGATGTCGGAGTACCAGCACCTGTTTGTGTTAATAGTCAGTATGACGGTAGGCGCGGGTATGACTTCTTGTATGACGGATCTATTGTTCCCGGATGACCTTGTACTGGCTAACTTGGAAAGGATGTCGACCCTGGCGTTCCGTTCCCTAGGAATATGTTGGATCTCGACTTGCGAGAAGCTGGGCATGATACGCCTTACCATCTCGAGGTATCTAAGAAGGAGTGGATCCTTGACCTGATAGTTGCCATTTACCTGAGATACCACAAGCTGTGAGTCGCTGTGGACCTTGATCCGGGATGCCCCTACCTCGGAAGCCATACGCAAGCCGGCTATCACGACCTCATATTCTGCCTAGTTGTTCGAGGTGGGAAATGAGAAGCTGAGGGAGTGTTCTAATACGACCCCCTGCGGGCTCTCCAGAAGGATGCTGGCGCCACTACCCTTGGGGTTCGATGAACCGTCGACGTGGAGCTCCCACCATTCATCCGAGATTGGGTGTGCCGGGGTCAGTTCCGCGATGAAATCAGATAATGCCTGGGCCTTAATCGCTTGTCGTGGCTCATAGGTTACCCCGAATTCCGAGAGCTCTACTGCCCAGGATACCATTCTGCCAGCTAGGTCAGGTCGGTGAAGTACTTGCCGGATTGGTTGATTGGTTCGCACCACAATCTGATGTGCCTGAAAATATTGTCGCAGCCGTCGGGCTGTCACTACGAGGCTTAAAGCAATTTTCTCGACCTTCGGGTAACGGAGCTCAGGGCCTTGCAACGCTTTGCTTACAAAGAAGACTAGATGTTGTACTCCTTCGGGCTCGCGAACCAAGACGGAAGCTATTGCTTCGTCGGCAACAGAGAGATAGAGGTACAGGATCTCTCCGGGGTCGGGCTTGGATAGGACAGGTGGAGATGCCAATATGGCCTTTATCTGCTGAAATGCATCTTCGCAATCTTCATTCCATTCGAACAGTTTCCCCTTCTTTAGAAGTCGGAAGAACGGGAGTGCTCGAGATGCGGATCTCGATATGAACCTCGTCAGGGCGGCCATTCTTCCGGTTAGTTGTTGAACCTCCTTCACAGTTGTTGGGCTTTTCATTTCAAGGACAGCGCGACATTTTTCAGGGTTGGCCTCTACTCCGCTTTCTGTCAACATGAAGCCCAGGAATTTGCCTGCTCGTACACCGAAGGTGCATTTTTTCGGGTTCGGGCGCATGTTGTACTTCCGAAGTTGGCTGAAGATTTCGCCGAGGTCACGGAGGTGGTCGTCGTCAGAAGTGCTTTTTGCAATCATGTCGTCAACGTATACCTCGACTATCCTCCCGATTTGATCGCGAAAGACGGTGTTCATCATTCGCTGATAGGTGGCTCCAGCGTTCTTTAAGCCGAAAGGCATCATCCGATAGCAGTAATTCACTTTGTCGCTCATGAAAGCTGTTTTTTCTTGGTCGGGTGGATGCATCAGAATTTGATTGTAACCAGAGTAGGCATCCATAAATGATAAAAGGTGATAACCAGAAGATTTGTCGACCAAACGGTCGATGTTAGGCAGCGGATAGGAATCTTTGGGACATGCTTTATTCAAATTAGTATAGTCTACACACATGCGCCACTTGCCATTAGGCTTCCTTACAAGTACTACATTAGAAGCCAAGTAGTGTATTTGACCTCCCTAATAAAGCCGGCGTCCAGCAGCTCGGAGACTTGTTGAGTGGCCGCTTCAGCTCTATCAGTCGACATCTTGCGACGCCTTTGTTCCACGGGCTTGATCCTGGGATCCACCGAAAGTCGATGGCAAATGATGTCGGGGTCTAGGCCTGGCATATCGGCAGCTGTCCATGCGAACAAATCCAAATTTCGGCGTATGAGGTCGCAGAGTGCCTCTTCGTCTTGGGGGGCCATGCCGGATCCAACCATCACGACTTGATCCGGAGAGGATGCAATCTGCAGGGGCCTTGAGTCGCCCTCTGGGATGGGTCTTGTTTCGGTGAAGTCTTCTCGGACGTCGAGGTCGGCCAGCATAACCCCTACCGCTGCCGGACTGTCGCCAGCCTTGTCTGGGACTGCAATGGCCTTGTCTGGCCTGGTAATCTTTAGTGATTCCTTGTAACAAGATCTCGCCATGACTTGGTCGCCTCGGAGGCTGATGACGTCGCCTGTATCACTCCAGAATTTCATGACCAAGTGGTTTGTGGAAATGATTGCTCCAATGTTGTTCATGTTGGTCTGCCGAGGATGGCATTGTAGGTCGTGGGGCAATCTACCACGAGAAATCGGACCTTGTCCGTCTTGGAAAGAGGGGCTTGGCTGAAGGTGACGAGGAGTTCCACGTAGCCGTCAGGGCGGACCTTATCCCCTGTAAACCCGATCAGGTCAGCACCTTTGTATGGGAGGAGGTCGGATTCGGGGATACCAAGAAGACGAAACGTCTTGAGAAATAGCACATCGGCGGAGCTTCCTTGGTCGATGAAGATTCTCCTCACCTCGTGGTTAGCCATGAACGTCGTGATGAGGAGGGGATCGTCATGCCCCGGAATCACGGGATCGTAGTCTTCGTCAGAAAATGTAAGCGGTGGTAGCTTCCTTTTGTGGCCGGCATATCCTCCTCGAGCCGAGGAGGATGAGGCTGACAAAACCTCCTTCAAGTGTTTCTTGTGGGAGTTGCTTGACTCCCCCCCGCCGGCAAAACCCCCGGCTATGACGTAAATGACGGGGTGCTTAGGAGATTGAGGTTCAGGCTGTGGAGACCTCTGTCTGGAGGAAGAAGGTTGTTCCCGGCGATCCCTACGTGTTGAAGAGGGAGGGGAACAATCACGTGATGGTCTACGCGATGTCGATCTTCCGGGCCGTGGTGAGCGTGTCCGCGACCTGCTACGCTCATGTCGACTAGATTCTCGCTGGGATTCGTCGTCCCGGTAACTCCTGTTGAAATTTCCTGTTTGTCGAGATGAGCCCGACTGTTCCCTTTTGAACCTGTCCAGCTTCCCACGTCGGATCAACTCCTCTATGGCGTCCTTCAGGCTCATGCAGTGGTCGGTGTCATGACCCTGGGATTTGTGGTACCGGCAATATTTGGATTTGTTAGTACCTGGACCGGCCTTCATGGGTCGAGGTCTTCTCATGCCGGCTTCAAAAAGTTCGACATTCAGGATCTCATTGAGGATCTTCCCACGCGGCAAATTGAGCGGCGTAAAGGATGTATAACGTCCCAGGGACTCTTTGTCACCTTTATCTTGTCGAGATCCCTTTCCCTTTGCTCCGGGCTCCTTCTGGGTCTGTCAGGGATTGGTATCTTTCGCCTTCAGTGCCAGCTCTTCATCTTCCAAGCTAATGTACTCCTCGGCCCGCTGGAGCAACTCCTCCATGCTGTTTGGTTTTTTCTTGGACAAATCAATCCAGAAGGGGGAATGAGTTATCAGGCCGTCCTTGGCCAACATAAGTTGCACCCCGGGCTGCAGTCCCTGAACCAAGAGTGCCTCTTTGGTGAATCTGCTCATGTAATCGCGCAAGGACTCCGAGGTCCCTTGTCGGATCTGCTTCAATGAAGCCTCTGTTTTTGGCTGGACCTTGCTGGTGGTGAAGCTGGTGATGAATCTGCTACGCAAGTCGGCCCACATGTTGATGGAGCAGGGTGGCAAAGACTGGAACCACCTCAAGGCTGTTTTCTTAAGGGAGAGCAGAAATACTCTGCACATTATGGGTCCGGAGGCGTTCCGGATGGACATTGCGGACTCATAGATGTCGAGGTGCTCAAGGGGGTCTCCCATTCCGTCATAAAGTTCTGGGACCGGGATCTTTTCGAAGCGTTTGTCGACGGGAAATAGCATAATCCGCTCCGAGAACGGTAATACCACTTGTATTACCTCGTCGTCAGTTGCGTTGCGAGATTCCTCTTCCGCCCGGTGAGTTCTCTGCCTAGGTCGTGAGTTTGAATGCACGAATTGTGAGTTCTCTGCCTAGGTCGTGAGTTTGAATGCCCGGTGGACGGCGAACTGACGTGGGTGGACGATTTTGTTGAGGAGACACGGGAACTTCGTTGTTCTGCTGGGCGCCGGCGGCGCGGCGCTGTTCTTGGCAGCGATCGTCGAGGATACGTCGGTGCATCGCCTGCTGTTGGTGATCGTTCTCCAAAACTTCAAGGCGGCGTAGATATTCTCCAAGAAGCCCTTCTTGGCGGCGAATAACTTCCAAGAGTTGGTCTCGTGTTGGTGGCTCTTATGGAGATGTGGGTGAGGCTGTTCCGGTGTGTGGCGTCTGGCCGGTGGTCCTGGGTCGATTGGTCCCCGGGTGAGGGGGTGGTATCCCGGCTGTGGCGGAGACGACGCCAGTTGCTGCGGGCGCGAGCGCTGGGCCCGTAGCTGAAGTTACAACGGGTGCAGGATTGCTAACTGGGGTGGCATGGACAGAGGACGTGCTTCTTGTTCCTACCATGGTTGGTTCTCTTGAGTTACCCTGTCAAGATCTGAGTTCAGTTTTCGAAGATCCAAGAACGTGAATCTTGTTCAAAGATTTCGCTCCCCACAGACGGCGCCAATGATCTTCAGAGAATCTGGGGATGACTGGTATCGTGGAGATGGAGTCCAAAGACGTTGAGGATGACAATCCATGGCGGGGCAGGGTGTACCTGCAGGGACTCCGACGCTCAACGTAAGAAATCAATTCAACAGAGTAACAGTAGTATTATCAGTGTGCGTACCTGGAGTGTGAAATTCGGGATATTTATAGTGGAAATATGGCGGGAAAAGCCGTTACGGGCGTAACGACCATCTTCAACTGTCGGGGCAACGCGCCTTCGAGAGTGTGTTGGTACGCGCGGGACGTCATACATATGTCGAGATGTCGGGGTCCATGTATCGGTGTCGAGGTGATGTGTCAAGGTGGCGCGTCCCGTGTAGTGCTGAGGGCAGGGATGTCGACATGGTGATGGCGAATCCCCTAGCTGCATTAAGCAATGTACTCTCGTCGACGTGTGTAGTCGACAAGCCATGTCTGGTAGTTCTCCAGAACAGTACCTTTTTTCACCATTCAATTAATTTCTCTTAACTTTCTTAAATGATCTTAGTATTTTTATAGTTGTAGACATGTTTTAACTATTAGAATTTGTATTTTTAATTTTTGAAAAGACTTTCTGACCCCCTATAACTGTTATCCTGTATTTTTTATTGTATTCTCTCATTTTTTTCACATTCTCATTTGCAATACACGTGTTTCTCATCCAAAATCTATTTTATGTCTTCAAAATGATTTAACAGAGAGTATATGACTCGTTCCTATGTAATTTTGACTTTTATGTCTCCATTTAATAAAAAAATAAACAAGAAGGTACCAAAATCCTCTCGTAGGAGATTGTACAGGATTGCGACCCTTAAAAAATTACAACTCATTTAAATAAATAAAAAAAGAGATAAAATAACAACACGTCATTTGTTCTCATATTTCACAAAGTTAATTATATTTCCATTTTACCCCACTTCACTTTCAGTTTTCCAACCTCTACCACCTGACAAAATCCTCAATTCAACCCAACCATTTTTAAATAGTTCAACTCCATTCTGTTCCCAATAAAAAAGAAAATGAAGACTCCATCTTTTTAGCCGAGACCATCAATGTGAATGTCATTAGTTGCTATTAATTCCCATACTTCTCACACTATGCCTTCAGCCATCAATTTAATTGAGGATGTATCCTTTTAGATAATAAAAATATATATCCCAACTAATTGAAATCATTTTTTTATTACGTTGTTTGGATGGTAAAAATGTGAAGGTTATGAGTCCGTGACGCATGATGATCGAATGTGGTTCAATAATGTGCTCGGATTGAATTTCGATCACCATGGACTTCTATTATTAAAAATAGACTCAACCATTGTTTCAGTAAAAGCACTATTGAAATGTTATAAAAAGCAACCAAGGTGAGGATTGATGGAACACAGAAACAAAGGAGCCATGAAGTCCCAATTTTTTAGAAAAAAAAAACAGAGAGAGAGATCGAGGTTATAAGAGAGCGGTTACATCACTTAAAAAACCGAAAAAAATGAGTTGTAATGTTTGTATTGGGTGTGTCTAAGATTGTGTTGTTAGGTATGTGCTTACACAAGAATTACTCGTCTAAACAACTTGATTGTTGAGAAATGATACTGATATCATCCAATATGATCTTCAAATCAAGTCATTGAATCTGAACTCATTTATTTTCCATATCTTTTGCGTCTTCCAAAAAAGTGAAGTATCCTTTGATCATAATCTCATGACGGTGATGAATATCAGCACTTATAATTTTTTCATCTTTAATTTCTTTCATAAATAAATATTTTTCTTTTTTTGTCGAAAGATTATAATTCATTAAGCCCCAATGGCAGTCATACGACATCTACAACTTCAATAGATTGCAAAGAACACAGCGATATTATAATACTAAACAGATAAACTTTACAATTCTAAGTATGCTCGCTCACAAATAAGTTAAACCAAGGCAATAAAAGAAAGTAACAAATCTCCTAAGTTGGTCATTAGTGACATGGAGATTGCTTGATGGATGAATCATTTTTTCTTCATTTCTTTCCTTTGTTTTTTTCCTCTGTTCAGAACATATGGCTCTGCCATAACTAACCAGAAGAACCTCTCGATATCTCATATGCAAACTAACCTCCAAAAATGTCAAGTTAACACAACTATGGAGAAGAAGAGAAAATAAAATAGAAAAAAAAAACTGAACAGAGAGGGTGGTAGAAATGAAGACGAAAATGGGAAGAAATTAGAAGTGATGAAGCTTAAAAATGGAAGACAGAGAGGAAGGGGAGGAGCAGGAAAAGATGGAAGAAGGAGATAAAAAAAGAAAGGACAAATAAAAAGAAAAAACTCTTACCATAGAAGAGAGAAAACTCATCTAAAATGGGAGACAATCCATCTAAAATGAAAGAAAGCTCTCACAAGGAGGAGGAACCCCCATCCCCTAAGGGGGAGGGAGGCTTGGGGAGGAGGCGGCTTCTGTTCTTTCTGCGAGACTCTTGGAGAGAGGTTTGAATGAAGGAAAAAAAAATATTTTTCTTACCATCTCATTTCCTTTCCTTCGTCCTTATTTCCGTTTTATTTCTCTTTTACCAAACAAATGGAGTTAAAAACTTAAAGGTATTTGCAAAGTAGATTGAATTGGTTTCGTAAAAAAAATCCAATTTAAAGTTATTTGAATTGAATTTGATTGGTTTAAGCATTGTTATCAAAACCGGACCGGACCGGCCGGTTCAACTGGTCCGACTGGGAACCGGCCTGGTGTCCGGTCCATACAGCCCAAAAAATCGGCTGGTTCCAGAACCGGTCGAACCAGTCAAGAACCAGTGAAAACCGGTAAAGAACCGGTGCCAGAAAACCGGTTGAACCGGTCAGTTTCAAAATTTTCAATTTTTTTTTGTTTTTGTTTTTTTATTTAATCTAAAATACTTTTTAAGATAAATAAAAATAACTTTTTAAGGATTACACATAAATATTTATTATTTAGTCAATTATTATTAATTTTTTATGATATAATACATATACTAAGGTCTTTAAAATTATTTTATAATCTTATATATCTTGATTTCTTATGATTTTATCTTATTTTATTATTTAAAAATATTATATAATATTAAAAAAATATATTTAATTATTACCGGTTCAACCACTGAACCGTGAACCAGTACCTTCACCGGTTCAATTATCGGTCCGGTTTTAAAAACATTGGATTTAAGTTTTAATTTTTTTCCCTTTAAGGAGGAAGTGAACAAATATTAAAATATATAATAAATGAAAAAAATCAAAGTACCAAATATCTCATTAATAAGTAAAAACGTAATTAATACTAGTAATGCATTTTTACTCAAATATTTACTTAAATATATATATTTTGAGAAATGCTAGCAATATGTAAGTATGCCAATAACATAATATTTGCTCTGTTCTTATTTATAAGGCACAGTTAATCAAATCACACAGATTAATAAAAATTATTAAAGTTAGTTAATTTTGTTGGGGTTAATTTTAAAAAAGTAGTTTAACTTTCTTGTTTTACCCTTATTTAATATCAATAACCAATTCTACCATCATATGATAATTGAAAAGACATTAAAGTTAATAAGGGTAGATAAGGAAAATGATAATAAATGTTTTCTTGAAATTGTAAAGAGACTTATAAAAAGGAACATAAAAAACTTCTAAAATGCGCCTTATAAATAGGAACGGATGGTACATGCTTGATTCCTTTAAACAAGGTTTCGAGTCTTGTGGATGGAAAAAATCTTTGCTGGGAAAGCTAGCCCTAGCTACCATGATGTGGATGTTCCTAACTCGAGTAGGATTGTCTCCTGTACATGTGGTTTAAAACAAAAAAAAGGAACAAAGGGAGTAGGGGTGATCATGGGTTTGGTAGACCTAATGAATTCGATCAACCCAATTAAAAAAGACGGGTTGGGTAATTGGATCAGATTGTGTTCCATACAGACGAACCCAATCAGATTGAGTTGGGTATCGGGTTTTCATACTTCCAACCCGATCAACCCAACCCAACCTAACCATTAATATTGTATAAATTGATTTCCTTATTATCAAATTATAAGTTTTTATTTTTGTCATACTTATAATGACAACTTATATTTTTTATTTAAGTATTTTTTATTTTTTTTCATTGTTTAATTTATTTACAAGCACAATATTTTTAAATGTTGGACCCAACTGATCCAACCCAACCCAGCCATAACCGGGTTGGGTTGGGTTGTGTACATCTCTAAAAATGAAAAAAAATCCAACCAACCCAACTCAGTATCTCTTCATTGGGTTGAGTCCCGTCAATGCCTTAAACCAGGGACGAATCTACATTAGGGGCTTTGGGGGCAATTGCCCCCACAAAATTTTTATTTTCTTCTTAGTATTACATGTAAATATGTGTCCATTGCCCCCCCACAATTTTTTTTATATGTGTATATATGAATATTGACCCCACAAATTAAAATTTCTAGATCCGTTACTGCCTTAAACCCAACCCAACCCATAAAAGAGAGTATATATATTTATAGATAAAATCATGTATATGTACATAGATTAAATTTGAATTGGATTAAATCAATTTTAAAAATTAAATTTAATATCTGATTTAATCCAATAAAAAAAGAGAAAAAGGAGAGAGTTGTATGGAATATAATACTTGATATTTTGAAGAGATAAATAGATAAAGTCGTGTTATGTGAATTGTTATGTATATATATGATATATTAAATTATTAATGACACTTTTCTATTTTATTCTGTATCCGATACCATATATTATTTATTTAACTTTATATAGTATGAAGAATTAAAGATGCTGTTGGGGGCTTTTGGCCCCGTTTATTATCAAAAAGGAATTAAAGATGCTATCTAGAGCTCAGTGACTCTCATGGCATAGATTTATGCGCTGAGCCTGTGACTTTGGAGAACTACGTGAGTTGTCTTATTACACATACGTAAAAGTTTGCTGGTTCTTGAAATGTTAATTGAAACTTTCTTGTTTGAACATTTTTCTTGTCCTGCTCGTTCCTTGTCTTCTCTTGCTCCTTGTCCTGTAGAGCTTCCAAATACTAGCTGAACCATATATAAACTCCAGGTTACGTGGGGACTAGCTACATGAGTTTGTGACATTTATTTTATCTTAATCTTAATGTTACAAAATTAAATACTCGCGCTGGAATCTCGATCGCTAACAAAAAATAGAGCTAATCGAATCAAAAGCAGCTGGCAAAAAAGTACCTTCAACCTTTCCACCAAACATTTTGGTACATTTCAAACAAACCGATGAAACCCAGGTTTTAAGTTTGTTGGTGAGCAGCGAAAGCTGCATTAGGTTTGGAAGCTACCAGGTAAATAATGGATGCACGTTGACAGAAAACTTAGTTCCAATCGATTTAGGTTGTCATCTTTCTACCATAGTCTACTCCCATTAAGACATTGAATCCTAGGTCGATTTCATGCGTCCATCCCGAAGGTTGCGAAGCATTTACTATCCAGTGAGGTCCTCCAACCTTTCTTATACGTTGTCTTTTCTCGACAAAATTAAATCAAACTGGATTCATAGTTCAATGTGTAATAAATCATAATTAAGATGTGTAACAAGATATATTGATGAATTTAATTTAGGGGAATAGGACTACTATCTCACTATTGAATATATAACTCAAAATTTAATTTTGGTGATCTTAAATATAAGTAAAATTTATAATGCACAATTAACTAAATTACATATTAATAAAAGTGGTTAAAATTAATTAATTTTATTAGAATTTTAAAAGATGATTTAATTTTTTAATTTTACTCTTATTTAATATCACTAACCAACTCTGCTAACATTTGATATAGTTGGAAGTATATTAAAGCTAGTAAAGATAAATAATGAAATGATAATAAATATTATCTTGAAATTACAAAATACTTTTATAAAAAGAACCACAAAATGAACGGGGAGAGTATTTTATAATATTATTGATTTTTATTGTACTATGATTTTTTATATCATTCATGAAATTATAAGGAATTATTATCATTTTTGGTCGAAGACGAAATCTTGAACATAATCAAATTAAACAATATAATAAATTAATCCTAAGGATTTGGTCCAATGGTGCATGATTTAACATGTCGCAAACCTAAACCCCTACTTATCTAGAATAAACAATATAATAAATTAGATTGTTACTATCATAGTAATGGCAATTGGACCCAGATCCAGTGGGTACCCACAAAAATTACTCATAATGGGTAGGGTAATTACCCACCAAATGGGTATGGGTGCGGGTATGGGTAATTACCCGCACTTTTTAATGGGTACGAGTGCGGGTACGGGTACTATGGTAACCTACCCTACCCATACCCGCACTTATATAATATATATAATTAATGTAATTTATATACATATAATTAATTTAATAAATATATATATGTTTATATTATTAATTAATATTTTAAAAAAATTAATTAATGTTAATCTATATTATAGTCACCAAAAAAACATTAATATATATTACTAATTCAATTAATTTAAATTTTATAATTTTGTCCTACACACTAAAAATAGCAAAACATGAACTGATTTTCATTTCCCCTCCCAATTTTTTAATCTCTCATCCACTTCCACATATGATAGTTGTTTTATAGGTTAAACTTGGATGATCTATGGATTATTTTCATTTAATTTTTAATTAATTTTTATTTTCTAATTAATTTATTTTCTTATAATTAACAAAAGTGCGTGTAATTGGTACAGGTACGGGTACTTGAGTACCCAGCGGGTAAGGGTACGGGTACTAGAATCACTACCCACGCGGGTATGGGTCCGGGTACGGGTATTTTTTTAAAACACGAGTATGGGGACGGGTACTATACCCTACCCAAACCCTACCCATTGCCATCCCTATTACTATGTGCCTTATTTTTTTTTTGGTCAAAATTACCATGTGCCTTATGAACTCTAGTGTTTATGCTCGGCCCTTTACTTTTTGAACATCTTTTTAACCCAAACACATAGTCCAAACTTAAAATATGATGGCCGTTACATGAGGCCCAATTTCGTCAGACCCACTGGATCTACAGCTGGCTAATCTTCAGGTTAAATTTTAGTCGTTATTTTCCCTCTCAAAAGTTTTAATTCAGTGCCCTTTCTTTCTCTTTTTGTCGATTGAATCTTCCAATGGTTTGATTTGATTTGATTTCATGCGGTGCTTGTTTACTTTAAACCTAACGCATGAAAGGTGTGCAGGAGAATGAGCAAAACATATTAACATATTCAACAACTTAATAAAGGGAAATGCATTAAATAAATTGAGAAAATAAATATTTGATTTAATAGAGAATCTTATTTTGGACTTATTTGGAGCCTAGAAAACTATGGGTGGCTGTGGCGTTAGAGTCTCACATTACCTAGAGATAAAGTCAAATAAAAGTATAATCTCACCCAATTATACAACCCAATAATGACATATCATCTAGAAAATGTTCTGATAATATATTAGTTTGAACATGACTGGCTCAATCCCAAAAACTAGTTTGTAAAGTGAAAATTGCTCAAGACTTATATATTATATAATTGGTTTTATCATTAGGCAATATTAATCACATTACATTTTCCCCTCTTTATTAATTCTTCCAACTGTTCGAAGAATTTCTTTTCCCATACCTGCTGTTTAATTAGCCAACATTAACAAGATGAATAATTTTCATAATAATTTATTGCATTATTAGTAGACAATGATCATACCTAGCAAAGAGATAAGATATCACTGTATTATTGCGTGTTGTGCAGGTTTCATTTCGAGGGGCTAGGTCCACCACACCCTAGGTCCCATGCATGCATATATATCTTGGCTCTAACCAACCAATTCGATTGATGAAACAGGTCATCTAACCCTCTTATTGGATCAAGAATGCAATTGAAATAAAAATTGATTGAACTCGATGGTTTGGCCACGACTCAATGAGCAGATGGGGAAAAATGGTAAAAAAAAACAAATGAAATTTAAAAGAGAGAAAGAAAGATTGCTAGGATGCTGAAGGGGTACTTTACACTATTACCTTGTGTTTGGATGAGGAATTTGAAATCATTAGATTTTATTTGTTAAAATAGTAAAAGAAAGAATTTTAAATGCCAAATAAGAGAGATTTGTATGATAAATGGGAGGAATTTCAAATGACACATATTGAAAAAGAATTTCAATATTTCCCTTTTATGTTTACATTTTTATGTTATTATTTACAATTCCTCTCATACTTACAATTTACTTAACATACTCTATTACAATTTTGAATATTGCATGCTCTTATATTTAGGGTTTTGATAAAAAAAAATTGGTGAAAAGGGATTTGATAAATTTGATTATTTTTTTTTGTAACAATATTCTTTTGATATTGTGAGTAAAAATATTTAAAATAATAAAGATGTGTTATAAACTAGTGTTTAATTTATCTATGGATGAAAAATATATTTATACTAGTATATTAACCTGCGTAATACGCGGATAAATGTATATTTTATTTAATTAAAATTAAATTTATAATAAATTAATATTTTAAAATTAAAAAATAAAAAAATAGTTTTTGATAATTTTTATTTTTAAATTATAATAGTATATTATATTTTATTTTTAAGATCTAATTTACATATTATTTTATAATAAGATATAATAAAAAATTAAAATCATAAAGATAAGAACAAAGATTTATATATTGAAAAAAAATTAATAGAAAATAATAGGATAAGATTTTGAATCTTAATAAATTTCAAAATTTAAGATTATCATTTATTAGCATTATTTAAAGATTCAAATAGAATGAGAGAGAAAATTAGTATTAATGATTGAGATGAAGAATTAATCTCACTCTCACAAGTGTGAGTAGAATTCATCATTCAATGAGAGAAAGTGAGAGGATATAAAAAATCATTGAGAGGGAGAGTAGGATCACTCTCCAAGTTGAGGTCTTGAAATTATAATATAGAGAGTTGATTTATAAAACTATCTTTAGATATATACTTATGTAAAAATATTGATCATTTTTCATAAAAATAAATATATGAAGACCAACATGTGTTGATCTAAGTGGAAGAGGCCCGGGTCCCTAAAAAATGTAGTCTTGTGTTCAATGTGCTTGGATCTATGTATATGGAAAAAAATTTAATTGGAAGAGTCTCTGCTGAATAATATAAAATTCATATGTAAATATTATATTTGAACCCGTGTGATGCAAAATTAATATATAAAGAGTTAATTAGTCCTTTTTATGCATAATATAATTAGTTTGAATTATGCATATAATCTAAATGCATATATTAAAGGATAATTGTCTTATATTTGAATTAGTAATTCATAAAAATAAATTATTCTAACAATATTATTCAATTATTAATATTTCATATAGCTTTATAATTATGATATCTTTTTATATGTAGTTTAAATTTTGAGATACTTATAATTACCATATTAATCAGATTCGTCCATTTGATTTTATAATTATTAATTGAGAATTGTATATTATTAAAGGATAATGATGAGAAATAAAAATTGAATTAAAAAAAATTTAGTATAAGAAAAAAAATTAGAATCATAAATATTTTGATTTCCAAATATCATTTTTTTTTTCAAAAGATTGGGAAAAATTGGTAGAATACTAAAAAATTCTTTAGACGAATGTGTGTGTGAGAGACACATGCAATTCAAATGAAAATAGCATGTGTCTTTCACTATCCCAAATTTGGGGTGTTGGATGAGGGAAGAAGGGGATAGAAAGAGAAATTAAAAGGAGATTGAGAAAGTGAAAAAAAAAGAGATAAATAAAAAGAAAAAGGTGGCGCAGGATTTATAAGAGTAAGTGGGTGTATGAAAATCAGAACTAAATTTGTATACCGACAATTGGTATTTAAAATATAAGAATTTAATTAAAATTTTCTTAAAAATATAGGAAATTACATGTTAATATAACCTAAATGAATTTATTTTCAGTATTTGCAATAAGTTTCTTAAGTCTAATTGACTTGGTCAAAAAAAGAAAGAGTCAATATGGATAAGTTTTTCACTAAACACTTATAAAAGAATCAAATAAAATGGATTAAGAAGATGAAATGAATTTAATCATTTCTATAAGATAAAATTAATTAGTTTTCATAACTCAACTTTTAATTTCAAAACCCTTCCCATTTAACTTTTTTATAAACACCTAATTTTAGTTTACGAATAAGTTAAATTTATTTTACCTTCTTAATTTTTTTCATAAATGTTTATAAAAAAATTTGTCAAATTAAATGAGTTCTTCTTCCACATTTACCCTTTGTTTGGTTTGAAGAGAGAGTTAGGGAAGAGAGAAGTAGGGAAGAGAGAGATAAGGAAGAGAGAAGTATGAGAGAAATAAAGTAGAAATAGAGGTTGTTTGGTTTGAAAGAAATAGGAGAGAGATATGAGAGAAATTAATTATGGTAGTTGTTTGGTTGTGGAGAAATGAGAGAGAGAGTTGTGTAAAAAGGTAAAAGTACAAAATTACCCTTGAAATTAAAATAACATTTATTCATTCAATTTTGTGAATAATAATCGATTTCCCTGTTTAATAAATCGGTTATATTGAATGAATGAACTGAAATATCGATTTTGAAATTGGCATAATCCATTAAAAATCCAAACAGAATGCCAACGCACTTGATCCCAAATAAAATCGATTTTCATCAATAATGAAATCGATTTTTGCCTATAACAAACTTGTGAATCGATTTATAAGGGGTAAAATCGACTTTTTATAAAACAATACTCATCTCACCCCAGTTTCTCTCTAGCATAGCGGAGAGTTATTTTTTTGTGGACCTATCACTCTAATCTACTCAAACTCTCTCTTCCCAGGGTCCCAAACACGGTAGTGGGCTTATTCTCTCTGCTAACTCTCTCTCTCACGTACTTCTCCTATAACAAACAAAGGGTTAAAGAGGGCTTAAAAGGTTTGCGATGGCTTCATCCCTTTGTCGTCTCATATATGTTCTTGGCATGCTAAGAAAGGAATTTCTTAACAGCAATTTTACTGAATTGGTTAAGATCATATATATAAAAAATAAAAACACTTATTATAATAAAGTTGAAATTTTTTTATAATTAAGCTATATATATCGAATAAATATTAAATATTTCTAAATCAATATTTCAAAACACTCATTATCAAGACTAAATCTGATAAATTATCTGTCCCAGACCGGTAATTATATTATTAATTATTATAATTTGTACGTCTGAACAAGGTTTACAATGCATACACGTGAGTCTCCATGGATTTGAAAATTCGGATTTAATTAATTCAAACTCGTGACAAACAAAACAATGAGGTTTTTGCGGAATATTTGATTAATTATATATATAGCAACACAGAGATAGATGAGGAATGTTATGGAAGCCCCCATCACCTGTGTGGCTGGAAGGTTGGCTTTGGTGAATGATGACATGAAATAAGATATAGATAAAAAAATATGTTCTTCACTTCTACTTTGATTCCCAAGAGACATATAGTTTATGCATACAGGGAAATGATGAAGACGTATATAGTATCTTAAAGGATCGAGGACTACAATTATTCTAATTAGAAACAATTATGATCGCCTCCATGCCCTTTGAATGGGAGATTTAGACGCGTAAGCCAAGAAAGCAGTTCAATATACAATAAGCTATCTGATTGAGCCCGTGTCAGATCTTCTCATAGTCTTGTATACTCCATGTGACCGTTTTTGTAAGATTTTTTTTACAACCTTATTGCTATGAGACAAGGGAGGAGAGCTCTTACGTTAATTTAAAACTGAAAAATGGAATTAAAAAATTGGCAGTGGATCTCACCTGTGACTTTTTTTTTTTATCTGAGTTGAGAAGAAAATGATGAGAACGGAGAGAAAGTTTTTATCCCCAATTTTGGTTTAAACAAATGTACCTCTAGAACAATATGGGGATGGGATATTGATTCTCTAATTGGGTCCTTTTTAAGCGTACGTTGTCCATAAGAAGGAGGAGGAAGAGGAGGAGAAGAAAAAGAAGAGGAAGAACTGGAAACTTTCAATCTTTGGATTAAAACTAAAAACATTACAAGTAAAAGAACATAAATTGCATGAAATTAAAATGTGTACAAGAAAGCAAACGGTGATCTGCAGTCCCTACTTGCTCGCTGTAACTGTGTGCCTTGATCTTAATTTGAATGGATGCTATGGCTACTTTAGGGTGCTTGAGATCAGTTTGCGAATCTTTGCTACTTCGCTTTCATCCTACTTATAGGCTTCCAGAGAAACTACCTTAAGGTAACTGCCGGTGGGTCCTCTTTCAATGTTTGCCACGTCCTACGTTCTCCAGGGATAGCTAAAAACCACCTGCAACTTCCCTCTGACGTGGATACGTAGTGGGAGGAGACTGCCTTCTAACTTGACTCTGACTTGGTTCCTTCGAGCTGGCAACTTCTTGCTTCGCCTGATGATTCGAGATGAATGCTTTTTTTAACCACTTGTTGTTCCTCGCTTGTGACCCTCATTTCGAACTAGCTTCTCAGTTGGAACAATCCTCAAGGCTTCGAGCTATGCACAAAATGAGTCCAATAGATGCCCCCCAAAATGCATAGCTTCAAGAGAAGCTTTGCATTTTAACCAAAAACTAAGTGATCTCTTAGCCTTATGGTAATCGTCCACATGCACGTTTGCCACTAACTGTACTCTTTATATTAATTGCACTTCTTAGCCGTTAAATGGTTGCATTAGTGTTGGCTAACGTGCTAATCATGAGACCCCTGGGCATCACGCGTTTGTCGTTTAGTGGGACTTAAAACCCTGGTTTCTCTCTTTTTCCTCACCTTTGCCTTCTTGCCTACGTTTGTTCTTTCTTCTCCCTGCATTTCTGAATCTTTGAGCTTCTGCAAACCCATTTTCTCTGTTCTTTCTCCCTCAGGTTCCTTTTGTTTACTTCTTCAATGGCCACTACCATTGCTCCCCTTGTCTTCCAGAGTGATTAGTACAGGGTGGTGTGCACCATCCCACTAGCAGCCACCGATGCCAAGCTCATTGTCAGAGACAATGAAACATTCATTCCAGAACTAGAAGCTACTAATGAAAACGTTGAGGTGTTGAGAAAATATGTGTTGATCCTCACTAACGTTGAAGGTCTACGCTTGGCTTTCCTTGGTCATTATGAATTCCCTCCTCGGACTTTGCAGTTCAAAGATTTCCAAGCTTTCTACCCCATGCAGACTATTTTGGTGTTTGGGAATCTTATGCGTGCAAATTTCCCTGAGCAAGAGAAATGCCTATTCAAGGTTGTTCCCATGGTAGGCAAGAAATTGGATCTACCTTGGCTCGATAAAGTTCAAGCTAAGAAATGAGGACTCTAGAAAAGGTTAGGGATTTATGATTTGATTCAACTGTCTCGAATCTCTCGAGCAATATAACTTCGACCTCCTCTTAGATTCTTTATACTTTTGGGATCGAGGTACTTGCACCTTCTTCCTTCCTCGTGGGATGATTACTCCCACTCTTTTAGATGTGTCTATTATCACGGGGCTCGACCCTTGTGGTGAAGCTTACCTCCTTACTACCAAACCTTTGAAACCCATTAACCCAGTTGCCAACAAACTCACCTATAGAGTATTCATTTCGAATAACAATGTCACAAACTCTACTGAAGTGACTGATGCTGAGCACGTGGCCTTTCTTTGGCTATAGCTCTCATGTTTTGTTTTGTGTTCGAGGTCATTACAATGTCCTTGAAGTCTTCTTCCTTTAGCCAATTGCCTTCTATTCGAGGTCATTACAATAGGAGATTTAGACGCTTAAGCCAAGAAAGCAGTTCAATATACAATAAGCTATTTGATTGAGCCCGTTTCAGATCTTCTCATAGTCTTGTACTCTTGTGACCGTTTTTGTAAGATTTTTTTTACAACCTTGATTGGTACGAGACAAGGGAGAAGAGATCTTATGTTAATTTAGAAGTGAAAAAGGGAATTAAAATATTGGTAGTGGATCTCACCTGTGACTTTTTTTTAACTGATTTGAGAAGAAAATGGTGAGAATGGAGAGAAAGTGTTTATCCTGATTTTGGTTTAAACAAATGTATCTTTAGAATAATCTGGGGATGAGATATTGATTCTCTAACGGGGTCCTTTTTAAACGTTGTTCATAAGGAGGAGGAGGAGATGAAGAATTGTAAACTTTCAATCTTTGGATTAAAACTAAAAACATTACAAGTAAAAGAACACAAATAGCATGAAATTAAAATGTGTACAAGAAAGCAAACGATGGTCTACAGTCCCTACTTGCTCGCTGCAACTGGGTGCCTTGATCTTTGAATGGATGTTATGGCTTCAGGGTGCTTTAATCTTTAGTTTGCGGACCTTTGCCACTTCGCTTTCATCCTACTTATAGGCTTCCTGAGAAACTACCTTGAGGTAACTGCTGACGGGTCCTCTTTCAATGTTTGCCATGTTCCACGTTCTTTAGGGATAGGTAAAAACCACCTACAACTGCCCTCTGACATGGATATGTAGTGGGAGGAGACTGCCTTCTAACTTAACTCTAACTTGGTTCCTTCAAGTTGGCAACTCCGAGTTGCGCCTGATGATTTGAGATGAATGCCTCTTTGAACCACTTGTTGTTCCTCACTTGTGACCTTCACTTCGAACTAGCTTATCAGTTGGAACACTTCTTAAGGCTTTGAGCTTTGCACAAAATGAGTCCAACAGATGCCCCCCAAAATACACAGCTTCGAGAGAAGCTTTGCATTTTAACCTAAAACTAAGTGATCTCTTAGCCTTCTGGTAACTGTCCACGTGCACGTTTACCACTAACTGAACTCTTTATCTCAATTGCACTTCTTAGTCGTTAAGCGGATGCATTAGTGTTGGATAACATGCTAATCATGAGACTCTTGGGCATCCCGCATTTGTCGTTTAGTGGGACTTAAAACCCTGGTTTCCCTCTAGTTCCTCACTTTTGCATTCTTGCTTACATTTGTTCTTCCTTCTCCTTGCATTTCTCTTTCATTGAGCTTTTGCAAACCCATTTTCCCTGTTCTTTCTCCCTCAGGTTCCTTTTGTTTACTTCTCCAATGGCCGCTACCATTGCTCCCCTTGTCTTCTAGAGTGATGAGTACAGGGCGGTGTGCACTATCCCACTAGCAGCCACTGATGCCAAGCTCATTGTCACAGGCAATGAAACATTCATTCCAGAACCAGAAGCTATTGATGAAAATGTTGAGGTATGGGGAAAATCTGTGCTGATCCCCACCAACGTTGAAGGTCTGCGCTTGGCCTTCCTTGGTCCTTATGAATTCCCTCCTCGGACTTTGCAGTTCAAAGATTTCTAAGCTTTCTACCCCATGGAGACTATTTTGGCATTTGGGAATCTTGTGCGTGCAGATTTTCCTAAGCAAGAGTAGGCTTGTGCAACGGTCGGTTACGGTCGAATTCGGGCCCAAACGGCCCAATTCAACCAAAATCGACCAATAATTTATCTAGCCCATTTCCGTCCGTTTATCGGGTCGGTTTGATCGGGTGTCGGGTGGTTCGTGTAACGGTCCTGAACGGGTGGGTTAGGTTGGTTTATGGGCCTTTTATTGGGCCAGGTCCTTTTTTGTTTACGATTTCTTTTTGTTTTTGAAATTCATGAAGGTTTGAAAAACACATTTAACACATTGGGCCTTAAATAATGCATTTAGGCAACAAATTTTTTTTCCTAGATTAGTCCAAACTAAGAATTAAAAAAATTATGTAACGGGTCCATTAAAAAATTACGTTTGGCAAACTAACATTACTGATAAAATTTAAACAGTATCAACATGTACCATCAAGTGTTCTAGAATTTAGCTAGCAATATTTATAAGTATGACACTCATATTACAAACAGTCAAACATCATATATATATATTTATATATATAACACCATTTTAACTGTCTTCTCAGCTTGAGAGAGCAATAGCCTTCTTTGCCAATCCTTCTAAGTCATTATAATCATCTTTCAGTGTTGGGCAATGGGCATATTATGTCCAAGAAAAATGTGACAATTTTAAATAGAAATTAGAGTTTTGAAATTCTGAATTATGTAATAAAATAACATGCACTTTGTAATTGATCAATAACAGTAGTTAATCTTACAGAGAAGAAAGAAAAAGTTGTGTGGGTTCGCATAGACCCATCGTTTACATAGACAATCCAAAAGCAATGGAGTTGAGAGCATGGACTAATAATAATCCTCAGATAAAGACAACTCTGCAACAATAGTCAGTAATGGATACACACATCATCATAGAAAACAAGAAATAAATTAAGAAGACAAAATGTGCAGGGTGAAGGGAATCAAGCATGTGGTCAGGGTGCAGCGGAAATAAATGGATTCCCTCCCTTGTTATAATCGTTTTGCGAAAACACGAATCAAGGCATAAAAGGTATTGAAACGAAAGGTCGTACCTTATTAGGATTAAAAACGAGGCAAGTGTAGCCACGTCTCTATTGGTATCCACGCCAACAGCCGGACTAGGAAACCTTTCTCAACTCTGCTAGTAGCCTTAGAAAGTAAGAAGCGATTGCTCATGTGTATTGGGGTAGTGCATCATATGTTCTATTTATAGAGTGGTGGCTAGGGTTTTACCCCTTCACTCACTTAACCCTCACACTTATGGACCTGGTCCTTTATGTTATAATAATTCTAATTAAATTAAATTAGAATTATTATCCTTTTCCTAGTGGCATGTTGTATGCGTGTGACCCAATAGGATTTTAATATTTGGTTATAATATTAAAATAAAACCCTTTTATATTTAATATCATAAATAGTGAGCAGTATCTAGCAACACATCACTATCCAAATATTGAGATTATCAATAACTTTGATAAATCCTATTTTATTATAATAATTTATATGCTCTGTCCCTTTGTCCAAATATCTAATTGAACACAAGGGCATGGATTGTGTCAACCTTGTATAGTTCAATATATATTTTCTTGATCCCCAAGTAGACTGTACAGAAAATAAATATCTCATATTTATCCTCTTGAGCATGGCCATGCATTTTGCAGTCTCACTTTATCAAGAGGCCTAAAGATATAACTCCTGTTACATAGGAAGGACAAATCCCATCTAGGGCACTCACATTCCACCACATAATTTATTATATGTCTAAAAACCAACTTTATGATTACCCTGTTACAGGTAACGTTTGATGATAATTAAAACATATAATTCCTTATGTAGGAATCGTAGTGATTTCAGGTCGAAGGACTTCATATAACATTTATTAATTTAAGAAACGTTCATGACACTTATGTAACAACCCATGCAACGTTCTTAAGGTGGGTCTGTCCTGTACACCATTACTCTTAATGTGTACCTATGTGAGCACATGATATCTCATATCCATGATCTGTGATATGTGATCATCAACGAACTCACATACTAGTCTAAATGCATCTTTGTCCTAAGATTATATTTGACTAGGGACTATTTTAAGAATAGTTCTTCATAAGATCTCACGATCAAGTCATCTACTTGATTTGTTATGAAGTTTAAGCTTACTATTCTAAGGACAATAATTATATTCTAAAAGAATTAATAATAATGAAATGCCTTTATAGAATAATAATATGATACAAGTGATGAATGTTCAAAACAAATAGGTCTTTAGTGCATATACTAACACAGGGAACCAATATACTGTTTTGCCAATATAAATTAATGCATGCTTAGCACAATACTTATAAAGAAGATTTTGATTTTATCCAACTCCCTTTGATTTTTCAAAAACTAATTAGCCTATACAGGATCCTGGAGATTTGAGAATAAAATAAAATGCATCAGAATCAGATACTTTCCATCATGTACATATTATGAAAGTTTCTAAATTACATATAGTTTTGTCTGTTGCAACCTGGAATGTCCTAGGGATTGAAATTCCTGCCCCACCACCCATGGTAATGCCATTTAGAAGAACCACTTGCATGAAGTTTTACTGCATAATTAACTAGTAAACATGAACATTGATTTTACATCCTCTAGTTACTTGCTTGCAGCTAATATTATGTGCACAAAATTCTAATATTCTACCATGTATGAACAATGCGCAAGAAATAACTAAAACAGGAAATAACTACAACTTACCAAAAATGAATACACCTAGTTTGAAACCTAAGCAAAAATGGTTTACTAATAACCCAAAAAATATTATGCCAAATAGATTGAGTTCCATGACTCCAAAAAGCAAAAAGTGGTACAACTGAAAAAATATAAATACAACTCAAATAATAGATGTTCAAAATAAAGAAAGTAAACTATATATGTAAGAATATATGAATGAATAAAATTAAAAAATAAGTTAACAATTCAGAATTTTCTCAAACACAACAGTGGCTGTGATTGGGATGATGGACCACATCTAGTTGCTCCACCACCAACAGCTGCTGCACTTTCACCAATCCCTCCAAAAACCATGGCTCCTCCTCCAAATTCTGGGGTACATGCATATAAAATAAATTAATTTTCTTAATTATATAAAAGAATAATACAAAAGAATTTGATATGCTAAAATTACTAATTAATTACCTGAAACAATCTTCTTAGATATATCAAACTCCTCATACAAATTAAGGTCTTTCGATTGGGAAAGTGATGGCTTCAACCAATTTTGAATGCATATGAGGGCCTCTGCCATTTCTGGATTCAAGGAGCTTCTAAAAACGTCTAAAACTCCACCACCAGTGCTGAATGAACTTTTAGAAGAAATTGTGGAAACATGGGTAGCCAAAACCTCCTTGACCAGACTGATAATATGGGGTACCTTGACGAATTTTGCTTCCACCAAACTAGCAAGTCAAATTTATCATCTCCATCTACACATGGTTCACTCAAGTACCTTTCAAGTTCATCTTTCTGATCAATTGGAACAGATGTTGTTTAAAGGCATTTTCCTTGCTAAATATGTTAAATTTTCAGCCAGAACAGATGTTCCTTCACGAGGAACACCCTCAACATGATCATGAGAAGACTGCCCAAAATTATTTTGTTGGTCACGTGCTAACTTGTACCAATTATACATTCTAGACAGGTTTTTCTTGACACTATTAGACAATTCATTAGCAAAAAAATTGGTTGATCTTTGTACATGTCTTCAAAAGATCATTCCACATATCTCAATTTGTATCGAGGGTCAAGAATAACACCAAAATAGATAAGTTGATTGATGTTCAGAATATTCCCCCAATATTTATCATACTTCTTTTTCATTTGCCAAACCCATAGAAGCATAAAGAGTATTCAAATTCATAGTTGACTAACTAAGCTCACAATATATAGCAGCTAATTGATGAAATGCAAAATGTAAGCTCACATGCAAAGATGTAGAGAAAACCCTAGTAGCCTCATAAAATTTTTTAAGAAATTTCACAAAGGCGCGAGCTTTGTCCCAATCATATTTGTAGGTCAACCAGTAGTCCCCATAAATTCTCTAGAAGATGGCTCCTCAAATTCAAGCCTTTCAAAAGCTGCCTGAAACTTTTCAGCAGCATCTAGCATTAAGTATGTTGAGTTCCACCTAGTTGGGACATCCAGACACACTAACTTTTTTACAAGATTTTCTTGAAAAAGCAATACACTTTTTGAACTTAGCCAACCTTGATGGTGAAGACCTCACAAATCTCACAGCATTTCAAATGCTTGTTATCGATTGTTTCATTTCCTTTAAACCATCATTGACTACTAAATTCAATATATGGGCACAACACCTCATGTGGAAGAATTGCACATCTAGCTCTAACCCATTTACATCGTTTAATAAGTTCTTCAAATATGTTACTACCACATCATTAGATGATGCATTATCTACTATTGTGGACACATTTTTAAGTCCTCATTCCCTTAGAACTTCCTCAACCTTCTTATCTATTGTCTCCCCTTTATGATTAGCAAATATTGAAAAGCTAATAATCCTTTTTTGATATTTTTATTCATTGTCAATAAAGTGTGCGGTGAGTGTCAAATAGTTAAGTTATTGAACAGAAATCCAACAATCAGTAGTAAGTGCAACCCTACTGCATTCTGATCTAAACAAAGCTTTCAACCTCACATTTTCATCAACATATAGTTGAAAACAGTCCCTAGCTGCAGTATACCTTGAAGGGACACTGAATTGAGGCTGCAATTGCCTACACAAGTACTTAAACCCTTCCCCCTCAACAACCTTGAATGGTTGTTCATCTAAACTGACAAACATTGCTAGCGTTTTTCTACATGCTTCGAAATTAAATCTTTCAGTCATACCACCACCTTCTACAGTGCGAGAAGTGATGATAGTTCGTGTGGGGTCATTTATAACAACATGTTGATATTTGGGGCAGTTTTTTAAATGTGCAAGCAAGTTGGATGTCTCATGTTGTTTGCTGTCACGCATATATTTTTTTTACAGTACTTACAAGCTGCAGTAGGTTCCTTGGCTTCACTTTCAAGCAATTTTGTAAAGTGATCCCAAGATGCAGATGTTTTCTGAGGCCCACTCACATTTGATTTCCTCTTCTTATTGTTATTTGGAAGAGGAGGCTTAGCGACAGCTCCTGCAGCTTCAGATGCAGCTGCTGGCTGTTGAGTGGGTTGAATTTCATCACTAATACCTATTGTTGGTGCAGAACTGGTGGATACAACCCCTTGATTCTGAGTTAGTGGTGGTGTTAATATTGGAGGTAACTTTTCCCTACACTCCTCCATTATTGAAACAATAAAGGAGTCTTAGTTTTATTATCCTAATATTTATATGACATTTGATGTTATAAAATTTTTAGTCTTATTTCTTTAGCTTGGTGGAATCAAGATACAAACAACAATCTAACCCTCATACAACACCACATATATGGAATCACACAAATTATAAATCACACAATTGAATTTAATACTAATGAATTTAATTATAAATAACTATTGAAAGTAATATTTAATCAACAAGTACAAATAAGCTAACACTATCAAACAAAATTTCCTTAGTTGTACAAGACAAAAAACAACAGCCATGTGTTTGAAGAAAAACAATAGCTATTTGAATGACATAAGCCAAAAAATGAAGAAAAATACCTTGCAGAAACTATTTGAATGGATTCCTCACTAGCTCACTCCAACAGATTGTCTTTGCATGTTCAGCCTTGCTCCAACATATCCTCACTGCCTTACTAGATTTCCATGTCACTTCTATCATATGGAACGGTAACAAAATTATTTGAATGGATTCCAAATTCTAAATGCAGTCATTAAATCCTATAAGGTATTTAAAATTAATATATCAATGGTAGAATAAAGAATGGATTCTAAAGCATAAAATGTCAGAGTTCAGTAGAACTAGTAGTAATTTACATATCTAAAAATCTTGTCAATTTATTTCTAGATGTATAAATTCATTGATAATTATCAAACCATTTCAAATCCAATTGGCAGGCATATACAACTTGGACTAACGACTTTATTAAGTGCCAAAGCACAGTCACATAGCCAGAATTCTTCAATAAGAAGAATCATCAAAGAGTAGGCCAGGAAGTAAGGAAGGACAAAAGTGAGATATGAGAGTTAAATAAAAGCAAAAGGAAATATATAATATATTAATGGATGTCAACCTTACAATAAGTTATAAGCAAAGGAAGGAAGATAGATGTGAAATTATGCATCGACTAGAAATTGGCATCCTTCTTAAAAGTTTACATTGTTACGTGAAATCGGTTTTATCTCATAAACACGCCTTCAAACTTGAAGGGTGGATAATGCACACACACCACTCTACCTTATGCTGAAATTCAACTTATTTACAAGAAAATGGGTGGAAAAAATCAAACACCTAACTACTTGGTTGTTAAGGTTTTGGTATAATCATGTCAAACACCTAACCGTTGTCACTTTTCTCGCAAGAACATAGGTAATAATTTTATATGTTGTACTATGACAGAAGCAAAAGGATCTAGGGAGTCAAACTTCACTCACAATAGATTAATCAATTACATGCACAATTGTGCTAAGAATACATCTTATAAAGAGCATTTTTTATTAATGCTAGGTTCTTAAATGTTAATCAATTACATGCATATCCAAGATGCACTGGTGCACACATACATAATAAATCAATATAGCACATTGGCAGAAGTGTCAAACCACAAAACAAAACAAAAAAAATTGAGGGTTGGCTGACTGAAAATTGCAAAGATCTATGTAAAGAGAAAGCAAAATAGGTTCCATTACTAATTACTAAGAATAAAATGTTTTGTCTCTGTATTGCTGGGGTGGAGGCAATGAAGATAAATAATTTTGTTTCTGTGCAGACCACAAATTGAAGATAAATACGTAGTTAAAATAGCAGCTAGAGATTTACAAGTATATATGATGAAAAAAAATGAAACCCTAAAACAATTTTAACAAAAACCAAATAAAGATTTACAAACAGAAAATAGCAAATAGAAGATGGAGAACAAAAATAAAAAACATACCTGCAATGGCTTCCATCCTTCCACAGAACGGAGATGATACCGATGAACAGAGGAACGGATAGATGGGAAAAGGTGATGAACGGAGGGAAGAACCAGAGGCAGTGAATGAAGGGAAAGATGAGAGGCGGTGAAAAGAGGGAAGGATGAGAGAGGTGAACGGAGGGAAGACGAGAGGCGGTGAACAGAGGCGAGGGCAGGGGGACAACAGTGGCACAGAGAAAATGACTTATGAGAGACTGAGAGAGTAAAATTAGGGTTTCACTTTCATTGGGTCTAGGGCTCTGGGCTGGGTTACAAATTTACAATACAATGTGATCATTTACTAAGTTCAGGAGGATAGCGCGTCAACTAGTAAATTAGAGTACATCAGTCGGGTTGGATTTCGTCGAAATTTTTTTCTTCAAACAGATCCCGATCGTATAAACCCATATGGAACTGTTCCTTTTCACTCGCTTAAATCGGGACCCGCCCGAACCCGAATTAATCAATTCTTTTATCTTTCGGAAGCCTTGGGTCGGTCGGGTGGCGGGTCCTTGCCCACCATAAGCAAAAGAAATACCTATTCAAGGTTGTTCCCATGGTAGGTAAAAAATTGTATCTACCTTGGCTCGATAAAGTTCACGCTAAGAAAGGAGGACTCTGGAAAAGGTTAGGGATTTATGATTTGATTAAACTGTCTCGAATCTCTCTAGAGCAATATAATTTCAACCTCCTCTTAGCTTCTTTATACTTTTGGGATCGAGGTACTTGTACCTTCTTCCTTCCTTGTGAAATGATTACTCCTACTCTTTTAGATATGTCTATTATCACGGCAGTCGACCCTTGGGGTGAAGCTTACCTGCCTACTACCAAACCTTCGAAACCTATTAACCCAGTTGCCAACAAACTCACCTACAGAGCCTTCATTTCGAATAACCATGTCAAAGACTCTATTGAAGTGACCAATGATGAGCACGTGGCCTTTCTTTCGCTATGCTCTCATCTGTTGTTTTCTGTTCGAGATCATTATAATGTACTTGAAGTCTTCTTATTTTAGCCACCCGCCTTCATGAAGGTAGAAAAATAAACTTGGCCAAACTCCTCTTGGGCCACCTTCACCTATATTTGCCTTTCTGATGTAAGTAGTCAGTTTAGGCAGCCCAAACCTTAGGGAAATTTATATGGTCCTTTCGGGTTCCTTGACATCTAGCTTTGATCCATTTTCTTCGATCCAACCACTTGATGGTTTGAAACAATTCATATCTTTCTTCATTGATCATGAGGACATTGATTCATCCCTTTGTCCTTATGCTGCTCGAACCTTAGGCCCCATCTGGGTTCAGCAACTCATTGATTGTGAATCTCCAGGGGACCAACCTTCTTGTGACTTGAAATGGGGTGAGATCCTTCGTAATCAACTTTTTTTCCCCATTACGATCAAACCATTCCTTGCCTTATCCATTATTTGTTAGTGTATGTACTAGAGACTTATATGTTTCTTAACATTCATCACTTGTTTCATATTATTCTTATAAAGGTGATTCACTTTTATTAATCTTTTCAATAGAATATAATAATATGTCCTTAGAATAGTAAGCTTAAACTTCAAAAGAAATCAAGTAGATGACTTGATCGTGAGATCTTATGAAGAACTATTCTTAAAATAGTCCATATTCAAGCATAATCTTAGGACAATTAGATGCATTAAGACTAGTATGTGAGTTCATTGATGATCACATCTCACACATCATGGATATGGGATATCAATTGCTCACATAAGTACATATTAAGAGTAATGATGTACTGAACTGGTCCACTATAAGAATGTTGCATGGTTTGTTACATAAGTGTCATGAACGTTTCTTAAATTGATAATACTATATGAAGTCTTTTGACCTGGAATCACTACGATTCCTACATAAGGAATTATATGTTTTAATATCATCAAACTTCACCTGTAACAAGGTGACTATAAAGTTGGTTTTTAGACATATAATAAATCATGTGGTGGAATGTGAGTGACCTAGATTGAATTTGTCCCTCATATGTAATAGGAGTTATATATGTAGGCCTCTTGATAAAGTTAGACTACAAAATGCATGACCATGCTCAGGAGGGTAAACATGAGATGTTTATTTTCTGCATAGTCTGCTTGGGCATCAAGAAAACATAAATTGAACTATACAAGGATGACACATTTCATGCCCTTGTGTTCAATTAGATATTTGGACAAATGGACAATTCATATAAAATATTATCATAAAACAGGATACGTCAAATTACTGACATTCTCAATATTTGGGTATTAGTGATGTATTGCTAGATACCACTCGCTATTTATGATATTAAATATAAAAAGGTTTTATTTTAATATCATAACAAGATATTAAGAGAACCTATTGGGTCACATGCATACAACAAGCCCGCTAGGCATATTAGAAATTCTAATCGAATTAGAATGATAACAAAATGGGTCGGGCTCGTAAGTAATAGGGTTAAATGAGTGATGGTAAAACCCTAGCCACCACTCTATAAATATTGCATAAGATGCATAACCAAGATATATGAGTAGTCACTCTTACTCTCCAAACGCTACTAGAAGAGGTGAGGAGGGTTTCCTGGTTCGCTTGTTGACATGGATACCTCTAGAGACGCGACTACAACAGCCTCGTTTGCAATTTGCAAAAGGTATATCAAACTGTTTCTTTTAATTTTATGCCTTAATTCATGTTTTCATATTAACGATCATAACAAGGGGGAATCCAATTATTCCGCTGCATTCTGACCAATATGCTTGATTCCTTTCATTATAAATCAACCTTGGTAGCTAGGCAATTTGGCCTATTCCAGGATATTCCTGTTTCTTTCTTCGAGAAGGATCAAGATATTAGTCCCTGTGAATACGTGGCTAAAGTAATGAAAAGGATTAAAGCTTTTGAAGCAAACCGCCCAGATTTCTACCCCCACTGACTTCACACCAAGGACATTGTGCACTTCTGCTTACGACCGTTGGTGGCGTGCATTGTATTAAGAGATGTTGTGCTTGAAGGAGGAATGATTCAAGCTTCTGAAGGTGGATATTGAGTACGGGGTGGAAGAGTCCAAGAAAAAGAAAAGAGGTAACTTAGGTTTCTTTTGTTCTAATTTTATTCAAGTTCAAAATTTACCTTATGCTTTATTCTTGTCTCTTCCTTTAAGCTGCTCGAGACACTGAAGGTGCTTCTAAAGATAAAAGCCATTCGAATTGCTCAAGCCTCTCAAGCTTCTAAGGTATGCATGGTTTGAAACCTTAACTTGCCTTTTATCATTATTTTAGTTCATTCATGTCTTTATTACTGCATTTTGTAGAAGACGTACTCAACCCAAAAAGAGAATTGTTCCCAAACATCCTCCTTCGAGGGATGCTGACCCTTCGGGCTAAAAGGCAAAAACCTTTGCTTCTTCTTCGACTCCAAAACAAACTTCCTTTTCTCAACCTTCTCCACATCCCAAAAACAAGAAAGAAAATGAGGATCCCAAAACCTCCAGTGAAGTTCCTCTAGAAGGCTCGGGTTCGAAGGATGATAAAAACAACAAGTCTTAATCCTTTGGATCTTAATCCATACCTTCTCAAGAGCGCACTCAAAGTGATAAGGTTAACGAGGATATTTCTAATCAAGAACAACCCTCATCGACATAAGTTCCCTCTGCTACTGAGGTTTGATGTAACATCCCGGAAACTGGAACCTAGGAAACCTAAGAGAATCCTTAGGTGGTGAACTTAGCCAAGAGAGGGAAGTTAGACGTAGGGTAAGAATTCGGAGGTTAAGTGTGATTTCAGACAAGAAATTAGGGAATCCATTAGGAATTATGAGTTTTAAAAGAGTTTAGAAAAGGAAACAGGAATTAAGCTAATTGATTGTAGGTAGGACCTAGAAGGAACCACACCATGTATCAGAGAGAAGTATAAATGTTTAAGAATGAGAAAATTAGTTTGTTTAAAGAAGAATTAAGTTCAAAGGAAGGATTATGAGAAAGAGTTAGGGAGAAGAGCTACACCCGAGATCTTAGCCATTAAATATGGAAGAATGAGCCTCGTAGTCAAGGGAATGGATTTATCAAGGATTAGAGTTGTAAAGATTTGGATGAGAAGAACTAAGTTAGAAGAAGTTTTGAAGGATAGAAAGTAGGTTTGAGAAGGAGAGAATTGAATTGGAACCAAGAGGGGCACAAACTGAGGTTACTGCTTAATTTTGGGAATTAGGCCTAATGACCTTGGTGTACTAATTCGCAAATATCTAAATTTGTAGATGTTCGATTGAGGTGATTCCACTCTCATTAGAAAGCTTATTTCCGGGGCTTCAGTTTGATAGGTTATATGATAGAGTTTGGATGAAAACTGCACCTTCAAACAGACTCATTTTCGCTCAAGCGCAGCCTGAGCGAGGATATCAGCAATAAGGAAAAATTGCAATCTGGTTTTCTCGCTCGAGCTGAGCTCGAGCGCAGTCTGAGGGCAGAAAAATAGAGAGCAATTTGAGAAATTCAGCTCGAGCTGAGCTCAAGCGCAGCCTGAGCGAGAACTTGCGCTTGAGCTGCGCTCAAGCGAGGCTTGAGCGCAGGCCCGATTTCTGCACTTTAAAAACATAAGTTACGATTTCTTTCTTGAATTCTTTCTGTTTCTTCTTCATTTTAGAGAGAGAAAGAGCGGTTTCTAGAGAGAGGAACGCCTTGGGAACTTGGAGGAAGAGGATTAAAGCTAAGGCTCTCCAACCCTAGTCCTCCCCAACCTTCTTCCCTTCTCTTAGGGCTTCTATTGAGGTGGGTGTGACTCTCACTTGTTTGTCTTGATTGTTCTCACAGTATGTTCCCCATTCTTTTTCCCTTTCTTCCGTGGAATAATGATGTATGTATGAGATAAGTTTATGAATTATGAATGTATTGATGATTGGATGTCTAGAATTGCAAAACCATAAGGTAGATGATTTGAATGATTATGTGTTATGAACCTTGAACATGTTATTTATGAAATCACGGGCCTTTGGCCATCATAGTCATGGATTATGAGTTGAGATAATGATGATGTATTATGAACCTTGAATATTTTATTATGAAATCATGGGCCTTTGGCCATCACAGTCATGAATTATGAATTAAGATACCACAGGGCTTATAGCCATCACAGAGCCTCCGGGCTATCACAGGGTCATTGACCGTCACAGGCCTTCGGGCAATCATGTTTAAGAAAGACGAGGTGATCTCATCTAACCCTCGGCCAAGGGGAAGATGGGGGATCCTCAATTATTAAAAATAATCAAGTAATGTGTCATTCATGTTCAAATAAGACTTAATCTCAGGTTTCCCTGGACGACGCTCCTTGGATTCTCAGGCCGAGCGCTCATCACAGTCACTTTACAGTGTAAAGACCCCGGGTGTCGGGTAACAACACCTCACAGTCATGCATTGCATCATGAACATTATTTCAATGATGATATATTATGCGTAATTCATTTATTCATGATGCTCTAGATAGATATGTGTAATTGTGATGATTCTTGATTGTTTTCCCCACACCGCACACACTTGTTACGCTCACTGGGACGTAGTCTCATCCCACGATATGGGAATTATATTTCAGTTGTGCAGGATGAGTTTCAGGATCAGGACGAGAAGTTGAGGATACATGAAGTACCATAGATTAGACATTTATTTCTTATTATCGTTATTGATTTGCTTAGGACTACCGTAGTCTTTTGTTTCGTTGTTTCCTAGGAAATTACTATGTTAATTTTGATGCATTGTATTGGAGCCTTGACGGCAACTTTGTTGGATTTTCTATGTTTTAACTATGTAAAGTGGAGCTTTGGTAATGGTTGGATTACACAAGCGATTATGTTTTATTTTGATACGTGAAATTGACGAATTAATTTTATGAATTTGGAAATAGTGCTCCCAACAGGCATTATTTCTGAATTTAGAAATTAGGACGTTACATTTTGGTATCAGAGCAGTTCAATCCAATTGGACTGTGGTTAGGTTAGTTACCTGTAACTTACTATAATTCCACCGTGCCTCATGCTCAGTTTAGGGACTGATCACCCCTCTACTGGGTGCGTTGTACACGGAATTATGGTTAGTAATGTAATTAGGATACCTTGTTGAGGGAAGTGGGACACTTCTCTAACAAGGTTAGAGCCACCTACATAATAGCTAGAGGGAGAGTGACATAGGTCTATTCTCCAAGAGTAGGATCTCCACCTCAGGAGCTTTATGAGATGTCATTTTAGTTTCCGGAGAAATTAAGGTAACCTTAGAAGGAAAGGTAAAGTAGAAGTTTTTGAGAGAGGTTTAGAGGGAACATGAGGAGTAGGCTCCCTAGTAAGGGAGGATAGTGATGGTTGCTTGTAGTTACACCTTGTGTGTGACTTGTTTGATTAATCATGATGCTTGTTTTTGCTTGAATAATTGACTGATATGTCTGTTTGTTTGCGTTGTTGGAATGTCTTGCATGTGGAGTTGATGGTAAGTTTTCAGGATAGGAGTTTTTCCATGACAGGTAGAGGTTAGAAGAGAAGTGTGGGACTCACGGGAAGTAAATCCTAGTTTTTGATTAAGTTACTTCATTGAGGCCAGGTGATCTTAGAGACAAGTAGAAGGATGGGATTTAGACCTCTAAACCCACACACTTGCCTTCCTTACTTCAGATCCCTAATAGTATATGTGCATGTGGGCGGTTTTGTTACAGTCATCAATTTTAATTTGATGGAGGTGAGAATATTTAAATTCTTATGCCCTATGATTTGGTTTAGAATGTAGGAGGTAAACTCAATCCTTTATCCCCTAAGATGTTAGACTAATACTCCTACAGCTCCAAATTGGTTGTTAGAAGTAGTTCCGGTTCTTATAGGTACATGATCATTATCTAGCTATTTAGCGTGTCCATATTACATCAACTATTGATGGATTTCCGAGTTTAAAGACCAAGTAGGAATCTAGTATGCCTTGTCAATCCATGACTCAACTTATCGGTCGAGTGGTGGTTAGTATACTCTTTTCAAGGGATTATTTGGAAATTTTATCTCATGGGAGTAGTCGGTCTTGCAAAGGAATTAAGGTTGTAACCTTCCCTCATCCTTTCAATTCGGTATGGGTGAGTTGGTAGCCTTAGATCAATTTAATCTTCGAAATCAATTATTGTGTGCTAGATCTTGATAAAAGAATGCTTGGATGAATTGTTAATGATTTCCTTAGCTTCATTAGAATGGTCTAGTGATCTAAGAGCAACTAGAACCCATGACTCTAATACGAATGGAATTTGGACCTTAGTGGTTGGGGGTAAATCTAACCCCTTCGAATTGTTGTTGCGTAGGAAAGATATTGGGAAGTCACTCATGACTTAGCCTGTTAGAGGTGTGAATGTGTGGCATAGTTTCTTGAGGAAACTTGGAACCTCAAATTTGTGGTAATTGTTGTTCAAAGAACCATTATGTGAACCTTTTTTTCCAATCTAGATCTCCTGACAATGTTTTCTCCTTAGAACCATGATTGATAATAAAATTTGTAATACCCAAAATCAGGATTTCCACTTAGGTTCACTTGATGGAGTGATAGGTACAAGAAGGCCTACACACTATCATGTTCCGTTAGATTAGATTTACGTTTCCTCCGGATGAGCTACAGAAGCTTGTCCACTCTTTATTATATATGTATCAAAGAAACTCCACTGTTATTTTTTTTTGTTGTTACCTTAATGTGATGTATTCACTTGGTTGCAATTTTTATTCTTTTCTCGAGATCTGTATGTTGTCCTAGAAACTAGTGATAACATGATGTCGTTAGGTGATTATGTTTCGGGCTAGCCAACCCTTGGGAACGCAAAGTAGTTTCATGAGGTGGACTTAAAACCTAAAGGATTGTAGGAAGGGCCCGAGTCCTTAAGGGGGGTAGACTGGTAGGGGGAAGATATAAGTACCCACAATATAACTTAAAAGACCAATCCGAAATACTTGGGACACAACTAGGCTGTTAGCAGCACCCAATTTTTGTTTTCCTCACACATTGTGTGACCTCTAGATAGCCTTAGTAGTGGGGGATATGTTAGGAATCAAGTTAGAAGTTATAATCAAAGTTTTTGGACTTTCCCATGCTACGAACTTGTCAGTAGTGTGGGAAATTGCATACAAGATAGGTTAGAGAAGAGACAACCACTGTTTTCACTCCTATTAGGAATAATGAGTAGAACGTTTTGACTTGATTAGGAAGGATGATGATACTGGGTAGTTAGACCCTCCGAGGGTGAGGAAAGCCAACTTGTGACCCGTAGGAATCTATGTCAGAGTAGTGAGGAGAGAAACGATAGATTGTCAGATTTCAATGTAAACAAGAAATAGAACCAACAAGGAAGGTGATGTCATCCTATGAGTAACCCATGAGGTGATAGCCTAGGAGACAAGTTTAGTAGTGAACTCGACCCTTAATCCCATTTAGAGACCTTGAGGAATAGAAGTATTAGTTACTAGGCAATGGTTCGGGAAAGATTCTAGTACTTAAAGATAAATGGGGTAAGTGAAACACTTCAGAATAAGTACCCTAGATAGGATTGAATGATGTTAGCGGAAGTTAGGCATGGGATAGTTAGGAGATAGTAATATTAGAGACGAAACTATTAGAGCAAAACCAATGAGATGAATTAGTATGTGTAGCTTTTGATTTCCTTTTTCTTCCTTGAGAAATAGAGTTATTGGTTATCAAGTGGCATTGCGACAAGATTCCAAGTATACAAATATAGTTAAGAATAGGAGGGTGACCTTGTATTGAGGCACTCGGAACAAATTTTGAGGACAAAATTTATTTAAGGGGGGTAGAATTGTAACATCCCGGAAACTGGAACCTAGGAAACCTAAGAAAATCCTTAGGTGGTGAACTTAGCCAAGAGAGGGAAGTTAGACGTAGGGTAAGAATTCGGAGGTTAAGTGTGATTTCAGACAAGAAATTAGGGAATCCATTAGGAATTATGAGTTTTTAAAAGAGTTTAGAAAAGGAAACAGGAATTAAGCTAATTGACTGTAGGTAGGACCTAGAAGGAACCACACCATGTATCAGAGAGAAGTATAAATGTTTAAGAATGAGAAAATTAGTTTGGTTAAAGAAGAATTAAGTTGAAAGGAAGGATTATGAGAAAGAGTTAGGGAGAAGAGCTACACCCGAGATCTTAGCCATTAAATATGGAAGAATGAGCCTCGTAGTCAAGGGAATAGATTTATCAAGGATTAGAGTGGTGAAGATTTGGATGAGAAGAACTAAGTTAGAAGAAGTTTTGAAGGATAGAAAGTAGGTTTGAGAAGGAGAGAATTGAATTGGAACCAAGAGGGGCACAAACTGAGGTTACTGCTTAATTTTGGGAATTAGGCCTAATGACCTTGGTGTACTAATTCGCAAATATCTAAAGTTGTAGATGTTCGATTGAGGTGATTCCACTCTCATTAGAAAGCTTATTTCCGGGGCTTCAGTTTGATAGGTTATATGATAGGGTTTGGATGAAAACTGCACCTTCAAACAGACTCATTTTCGCTCAAGCGCAGCCTGAGCGAGGATATCAGCAATAAGGGATAATTGCAATCTGGTTTTCTCGCTCGAGCTGAGCTAGAGCGCAGCCTGAGCGCAGAAAAACAGAGAGCAATTTGAGAAATTCAGCTCGAGCTGAGCTCAAGCGCAGCCTGAGCGAGAACTTGCGCTTGAGCTGCGCTCAAGTGAGGCTTGAGCGCAGGCCCGATTTCTGCACTTTAAAAACATAAGTTACGGTTTCTTTCTTGAATTCTTTCCGTTTCTTCTTCATTTTAGAGAGAGAAAGAGCGGTTTCTAGAGAGAGGAACGCCTTGGGAACTTGGAGGAAGAGGATTAAAGCTAAGGCTCTCCAACCCTAGTCCTCCCCAACCTTCTTCCCTTCTCTTAGGGCTTCTATTGAGGTGGGTGTGACTCTCACTTGTTTGTCTTGATTGTTCTCACAGCATGTTCCCCATTCTTCTTCCCTTTCTTCCATGGAATAATGATGTATGTATGAGATAAGTTTATGAATTATGAATGTATTGATGATTGGATGTCTAGAATTTCAAAACCATAGGGTAGATGATTTGAGTGATTATGTGTTATGAACCTTGAACATGTTATTTATGAAATCATGGGCCTTTGGCCATCACAGTCATGGATTATGAGTTGAGATAATGATGATGTATTATGAACCTTGAATATTTTATTATGAAATCATGGGCCTTTGGCCATCACAGTCATGAATTATGAATTAAGATATCACAGGGCTTATAGCCATCACAGAGCCTCCGGGCTATCAGAGGGTCATTGACCGTCACAGGCCTTCGGGCAATCATGTTTAAGAAAGACGAGGTGATCTCATCTAACCCTCGGCCAAGGGGAAGATGGGGGATCCTCAATTATTAAAAATAATCAAGTAATGTGTCATTCATGTTCAAATAAGACTTAATCTCAGGTTTCCCTGGACGACGGTCCTTGGATTCTCAGGCCGAGCGCTCATCACAGTCACGTTGCAGTGTAAAGACCCCGGGTGTTGGGTAACAACACCTCACAGTCATGCATTGCATCATAAACATTATTTCAATGATGATATATTATGCGTAATTCATTTATTCATGATGCTCTAGATAGATATGTGTAATTGTGATGATTCTTGATTGTTTTCCCCACACCGCACACACTTGTTACGCTCACTGGGACGTAGTCTCATCCCACGATATGGGAATTATATTTCAGTTGTGCAGGATGAGTTTCAAGATCAGGACGAGAAGTAGAGGATACATGAAGTACCATAGATTAGACATTTATTTCTTATTATCGTTATTGATTTGCTTAGGACTACCGTAGTCTTTTGTTTCGTTGTTTCCTAGGAAATTACTATGTTAATTTTGATGCATTGTATTGGAGCCTTGACGGCAACTTTGTTGGATTTTCTATGTTTTAACTATGTAAAGTGGAGCTTTGGTAATGGTTGGATTACACAAGCGATTATGTTTTATTTTGATACGCGAAATTGACGAATTAATTTTATGAATTTGGAAATAGTGCTCCCAACAGGCATTATTTCTGAATTTAGAAATTAGGACGTTACATTTGACTAACTCATTCTCTTCTTTCTTGTCTTTCTTTGACTCTTTTGCTAACCTTAAAGATTTTAATAGGGTAAACCCAAAAGGCTTCGGCTTAAACATGTCAAGCATTCTTGGAAAGCTAATAAAGTGGTAAGTTTAAGTTACTCAGGTTTCTTTACCCTTTTTCCTGCAATATGTTTCTAATCTAAGTTTCTTTTCTTTTAGGTTCTATCCTTTGATGACACTAACCAAATGAGCACCACATGTTTGAGCTCATCAAGTATTGATTCCTTTTTAAATACATTTCCTTTTGCCATGCAATTTTCTGGATCAGATAAGGTTATAAGGTTTAGATGTGCAGGGGATCGAAGTGCACCTTCAAATGATCAAGAAGTTAACTCCCTGGATCGTTCAACAAAACAATTTGCTGACAGGGTGCTCGAGGAACCTGAATGTGACATTGTACAACCACAAGACACTGACCTCGAACAAGTTCAGGTAAAAAAAGCTTCTTCTTCTTTATCCAAAGAAGACCAACATTTAAAGAGTCCAACTCGATCCAGAAAACGTTCCTCAAGTACCATCACATACTGCACCATCACCCACTCAAATTGAGATATCACCTTCACCATCTGCTCAAGAAACACCTGCTACTCCTACCTTTACAACTCAAGGTAATGATTCAGAGGAGGTAGGTCAGACTCCTCCTCGAGAAGAAAAAAAAATGATGTTTCTCCAAAGGATACTCCTCCTCGAGAAGAAAAAGAAAACGCTCCTTCGAAAGATACTCCTCCTATTCAAGCAGTGGAACCTGAATTGGACCTCGAGGCGCTGAGCAAGAAGCTTGAAGAGGACCCCTTTTCAATTATCAACAACTTTCTCGCAGGTACCCTACCAACTCCAAAACTCAATTTAAGTACAAAAACCTCTGAGTCTAGCACCAACCATCGAGTCAAAACTTTAGTTGGTCGGCTGCGTCGACACTTGGTGTTTTCCCAGGATTTGTTTACAACATTGGATGATGATCTCCACAAGCAAAACCGGGAAGTGCTTACTGAAATCAAGAAATATCCTGATGAGGTGTCTGCTGAGTTAGATTTTGCTTTGGGTACTTTTTGTTCTTGGTATGACTCTCTGACTCGAACCTTGAACCAAATCAATGAGAATGAGACTCGTCAAGAGTCTATTAAAAAAGCATAGGAGGCTTAAGGGTTTAACTTTTAAAGAAGAACTCCGAGTTTCAAGAGTAATCTAAATCCCTAGCAAATGGGGCCTCTAAAGCTAAAATTTTACGAAAGGAGAGATCGAGAAGCTAAAGGCTTTGTTAGCCACAAAGACCGAGGATTATGCCTTACTAACTTCTGCTCAATCCTCGAGTACTTAAAATAACTGAATTGGCTCGAACTCAACATCTTTCCCTTTCTGCGCAACTTGCTAAGATCAATGATGAATATGTTGAGTTCAAAGCCAAGTCGCTTTTCTAGGAGTTTTTTTCCATCATTTAATTTGTATGTTGCCATTTTTGTGTAAAAATATATTTTTTTCCATCATTCAAATCCAACTCAGGATTTTCTTAAAAGTAACAAAATTCATAATATTTATAACATTAAGTACTACATTTTTTAATAATTTTTTATTTTTATTCCTTAACCAATACTAATAAGAAAACTTATTAGTATTTCTCAAATTCAAAATAAGAAATATTTTCTCAAACTAAATGAACACTTAATATATAATTAAGATTCTCATCCCATCCTTATAATAAGATATGTGAGTTTGGCTTGGTGGTGATAAAATTGATTTTGGATTACATTAATTACGTAAAATTAATTTTGTGTAAAATTAATTCATTCGTTAATCAAAAGCCACTCTAGATTACTATGACAAAACTATGATTTGAAAAAAAAATCAATTAGAGTAATCAACCAAACATGTTCAAATTGATTATTTCAGTATATATAATAAGTTTTTCTCTATAAAAAATGGATCTAAACACACACAAAAATTACAACACAAAAATCAGTAGGCGTAGGATTATATGGTCTACACAGATTATTAGATTATTTGTTCCCTCCTATTTAAAAAAAAATTCCATCGTCAAACTCATATATCTAGGAATAATAGTGCACCCAAAAATCGCATTATGTTCGCAAAAAAATATATCTATGAATAATAACTTCTTATATTTATATTTAATAAGTACTTATGTGTAAGTATTTATATTTAAACATGCATGTTGTTTATATTTTAATTGAATGAAATATATCTTTTCAATTTTTCATGTACTTTTCATACATTATTAAAATAAAAATATTAAAAAATGATAAAATACATAAGATGAATTAAAAGTGCAATATATGTTTAATTTAATTAAAACATTAAATAATCTTTTAAAATTTAAATATAAAATATATAAAGTTGTTCTGTATATATAAAAAGGATACTATTAACACTTATAAAACTTTACAAATAGTGATCTATATGTAAAGTTTTCTTTTAATAAGGAAAATTATATTTATTGTAAATACTAATTTTTAATAGAGGAAATCATGAGGGGGCCACGCGGACGAATTTCTGGGGAAATGTGAGGCAATAGGATAGATAGATACTGATTGCATTGCATGTTTGAGAAATGAATAATCAAACATGCGTTGAAGATAGAGAGGGAGATGCTGTGCTGGATCGACACATCAAGCGGTACCAGTCATCTCGTGTCTTTGTATTGTCATAACATATAACATTTCTCTCTCTCTCTCTCTGACAATATTCGTTTTGTGGACTCCCACTCCCAACCAGCGATGCCTCACGGACGCCATCAGCGCCACCTTCTCTCTCTCGCCATCTTTTTCGTGAGACTAGCTATGCGGTCAGGTCAATAATATAATTATACCATAATCATTTTCATTATTGCCTGTAACAGACCACTAACACCCACTTCCGATTTTATGACTGACCGTAGTAGAGATTAATCTTTTGTCCACTAACGGGATACTTTACTTAAATTCCTTTTCCATGCTCTTTTAAATTATTACTTTCTTGTAAGCACCAAAAAATTATTACTTTATTGTTGATTACATCATCTAACTCCCCCCGCTTTATTCAATTTATTTATAATTTTAACAAGATTTTTTCTTTTCATTTAATTAACTTTCTCTATTTTTAATTTAATATTAATTTATTTTTTTCTATTTTATCTTAAATAATATTTAATAAAAAAATTTTTGAGAGTTGTGTCTTCATATTTGTGAATATTAATCAACCACATATTTAATACACGTTAGAAAAATATTAGTTAAGGATAATTTAGTAAAAATATTATATATATATATATATATATTTCTGTGAAATTATTTTTTAATATATGTGTAAAAACTTTAAATGACAAATAAATTAAAAGGGAGGTAGTAACATTTATATTCCTACTTAAAAAATTATGGTGTCAAGTGTCAAATTATTTATTCAATATTTAAAGCTCTAAAACTTAGCTCTATTAATTTGTTTTAATTTATACAACCAATAGCATAAAATGACTAATTTGATATTGATAATAAAAAATGAATATGATGATAGTACATTGATATTTTAACATGTAATGTTTTTTAATTAACTTGAAAAACCTAAAATTAAATATATGGAATTCATACAAGATTCTCTTCCAAAAAACATTTGTACTAGGAAGTGGCAAGGTGAAGCAATGCTCCATCAATCTATGAATAATAAATAAAGACACATGAAAGTTATTGAAACCAATGCATGTGCCGGGTCAAACTCAAAACAACAGTACGATGAACTGCCTTAGCAGCTCATTTAATTAATTAACTTATTATAAATTTACACGGTTACTGGATTAGCTATATTAGTAGTACTATTGGTATATATGGAGGGAGAAAGCGAGAGAGAGAGAAAAAGTGGTCCAGCCTAGTCTATGGCTGACTGACACCAAGAGCAGCCGTGTTGATAAGGAGAGACACAAACAAGAGAAGAGAAGAGATCCAGTGGGCAAAAATTCTCCTTTTCTTCATTAATTTCTTTCTCAAGTATATATAAAACCAATTTATATTCAATTTCTTCTATATCTAACATATATATACTTTTCTCGGTCTCAAATCACTATAAATGAAAAATATATGTTTCTTTCTTTCTTTATTCCTCAAATATTATTTATTTTGTTTAAGTACAGTGCCTCCTTCAAACCTTTTAAGCAAGTACTTTCATAAATTTGCTAGCTATATACATACATAGTTGAATTTGGACTCTCCAATTTAATTTTCTTCAGCTCCAAATTAAGATGATGTCTGAAGAAGCACTTTCTGCTGTTCCTTCCAAGCTCTTAGTTCAACCTCATGATCACCCAAACTCATCAAACCCTAACCCTAATTCAAATTCAGTTAAGAGAAAAAGAAGTCTACCCGGAACACCAGGCAAGTTCAATTCAACAAACTCTCTCAATCTCATCTCACCAACTTTCTTTTCTAATTATGCACTAATTAATTAATTAATTTGAAGCAGATCCAGATGCGGAAGTGATTGCTCTGTCACCAAAGTCACTGATGGCAACGAACCGTTTCGTGTGCGAAGTGTGCAACAAGGGTTTTCAGAGAGACCAGAACCTGCAACTGCATCGGCGTGGCCACAATCTCCCATGGAAGCTTCGGCAGAGAACGAACCAAGAGGTGAAGAAGAAGGTTTATGTGTGTCCAGAGAAGAGCTGCGTGCACCATGACCCTTGCAGAGCACTGGGAGACCTCACAGGGATTAAAAAGCACTTCAGCAGAAAGCACGGTGAGAAGAAGTGGAAGTGCGAAAAGTGCTCTAAGAAATACGCAGTTCAATCTGATTGGAAGGCCCATAGCAAGATTTGTGGGACTAGAGAGTACAGATGTGACTGTGGCACACTATTCTCCAGGTTTGCACTTAGATGCATAATAATGCTTAATTATTAATTATTCACATAAAATTAATTGAGAATTTTCATGAATAATAATAAAAGGGTTTTGTTAATTTAGGAAGGATAGCTTCTTAACGCATAGAGCCTTTTGTGATGCCTTGGCGGAAAGAAGTGCAAGACTAACTTCAATTCCATTAGTTTTATCTAACTTTGGGAATGATCCTTTGATGATGAACGCTCAAGCAGTACCCAGAAATATCTCCCAGAGTTTATTTGGGTTTCAGCATGAATTGGATGGGTCAGGCCCAGAATCATTCATGGGGAATTTTGTTGACTATGGGCAGAAGAGGGTGTCACAATGGAATAATAATCCTCAGCTTCATCAAGTATTAATCTCAAACTCTTCTTGCACCACCTTGCCTGATTTAGTCCAAACAACTAACAACAACAACAGCATGTTTGGGTCATCACCAGAAGCAGCACAGTGGGTGAATTGCCGATACCCAGAAGCATCATCATTTACAACATTGCCACATGGACTGAAGATAGAGCCAGAAGAAAACAAAGGGGACTTGTCACATAGTGTAAGCTCTTTGTATTCTAGTGATCAGAATCAGAACACAACTCATCACATGTCAGCTACTGCATTGCTGCATAAAGCAGCTCAAATGGAATCTGGGAGGATCAATGGAAATACTACTTTCAACAATAATAATAATGTGTTTGGCTTGCTGAGCTCTAATCTCTCAAGCAACAACAACAGGAATAGTACTAGTATTGGGGAAATTCAGAAGTTTTTCAAGGAGGAAAATCAAGGTGAAAACTTGAACTACATTAACCAGTCAATTATGGATATGGAGAAGCAAGTATATTCAGGTTCAAATAGTGAAGACCAACTCAGCTTAACAAGAGATTTTCTTGGAGTTGGAGATGACAGCTCATTGAACAGGCCTTTCTTGCAGCAAGAGTTTTCTGCCAAGTTCAATCCAATGGAACAGGTTGATGTCATGAACCTGCAAGGCCAGTTCAGTGGACATTACTGAAAGAGAGATCGAGTTGCAATGTAATGAAGAAGTTGTATTAAAGTATGATACAAAGCAGAAGAGAAGATACATAGTGATGAAGATGAGGGGCATGGAATCAACTCAGATTCGAAGGCATGCACAGTGAAACAGGGAAAAATCACGTGATATGGATATCATAGAGATATCTCGTGAGGAGGTGGGGCCATTGCATTTTGGAAGACAATATATATGCTCCTTTCTTAATTCTATACGTATATTGTTCAAGTTTAAAGTTACCATCTTTTCTTAATTAACTGTCTAGCTCGTAGTTAATTATAGAGGGCAGGTGAAACAAAAAACGCGCCTTGCTCCATGCATGTTGTAGAAGCAGTAGCAGTAAGCATTACTGTTGTAGTAAATTTGTTGTTTAAGAAGGTTGATAGAACTTTACAGCGTCAGACATGGTGGCTATGGCCTACTTTTATTTGGTTTTTAGTGAGACCTTTCACCTGTGGAGACCGTGAACTCCCTTTTCAGTACCCTCAAATAAAATACTATATATAAACAGCTAAATGCCTTTCTTCCTATATATATCATTTGTTTTTAATGAATTATGGAAGAATTCTGTGTCTTATTCACATACAAGGAGCATCCATATATACATGATACCCTGCTATGATATGGTATCAGGTTTCCTAAACATATGCCTATAAATCCCTAAGATTGTGCCCATAATATCTCCCTGGACAGCTTGATCAAAGGTACAACAAATCACCATGAATATGGCTAATAGTGATTCCATAATAAAAGGAATGCATATAATACAAAAGATTTCTGCAAAGACATTTTATTTCCTATTACCCCCCCTCAAGGTGGTGCATGTGGAGCCCAAATGCCCAGCTTGCCAAGTAAATCATGAAATTGAGTGCGTCCCAAAGCTTTTGTAAATGTATCTGCAAGTTGTGTGTGAGTAGGAACATAAGATGGTTGCAGATTTTGACGGACAATCTCATCGCGGATGAAGTGACAATCTACGTCAATATGTTTGGTACGCTCATGAAAAACGGGATTCTTTGCAATGTGTAACGCAGCTTGATTGTCACAATAGAGCTGTATGGGCATGGAATGAGTGACCCCAAGACTTGAAAGAACACCTTTGATCCACTTCAGTTCACATGTGGTACTAGCCATGGAACGATACTCAGCTTCAGCAGATGAACGAGACACCGTATGTTGTTTTTTGGTTTTCCAAGAAATGGGAGAATGTCCCAGAAAGGCAATCCATCCAGTGAGAGACTTACGAGTAAGTGGGCACGCAGCCCAGTCAGAGTCACACCAACCATAAAGTTGAAGATCGCAGTGACTATCCAAGAGGACTCCTTGACCGGGGTTACTTTTGAGATATCTAACCACTCGCAAGGCAGCTTCCCAATGCTCTATTCGCGGTTGTTGCATGAACTGGGAAAGAACATGGACGCAATACGATAATTCAGGTCTGGTGAAACATAAGTAAATGAGGCGTCCCACCAACCTGCGATAGCGATCGGGATTAGCAAGAAGCTCGCCATTGGCAAGACCAAGATGATGATTTTGTTCGAGTGGGGTACTGGCTGGTTTCGCACCAAGTAAGCCAACCTCACTAATAATATCTAGAGCATATTTTCTCTGACAGAGAAAAATACCTGCAGGGGATCTAGCAACTTCCACTCCTAAGAAGTATTTTAACTTGCCCAAATCTTTCATATGGAAGCATCTGCTCAAGTAATCTTTGAAACGCTGTATGGAGTCGTGATCATTTCCACATATAATCAAATCATCAACATACACTAGAACCACCAGTTGTATGTCTTTATCATGAAGTGTGAATAAAGAATAATCTGAGTAAGACCGCTGGAAACCATACTCTTTGAGAGCCCGAGACAGTTTAGCAAACCAGCAACGTGGGGCTTGCTTTAACCCATACAATGATTTGCGAAGTTTACAAACCATCCCTGGATGAGATGAGCGAAAGCCTGGTGGGAATTTCATGTAGACCTCTTCTTGCAAATCACCATGTAGGAACGCATTGTGTACATCCATTTGGTGAAGTTCCCAGCTCTTTGCAGCAGCGACCGCAAGAACAATTCGCACGGTGACCATTTTTGCCACTGGAGCGAAAGTTTCGTTGTAATCGATACCTTCAATTTGATGATTTCCAAGGATAACCAAGCGAGCTTTAAACCTTTCTATGGTTCCATTGGAATGATACTTGATTTTATAGACCCACTTGCATCCCAGTGCCCTTTTTTGTGTTGGTAGGGGGCACACCGTCCATGTATTATTATCTTCAAGTGCCTGTATTTCTTGTTGCATTGCTGACCGCCATCTGCTATCTTTTACTGCTTCAGCAAATGTCATGGGCTCTTTCTCCACCGTCACAGATGCAAGAAACCTGCGATGCTTCAATGAAAATTTTTCACAGTTAGCATAATGAGCGATGGGATAGAGCACCTTTGATTGTTGCTGTGGAGTGGGTGAACAATTAGATAGGCTCCTTGATGCTTGCACTGTATTGGTCACATAATCTCGAAGCTTTACAGAGGGAATTCTAATACGCTTGCCTCGCCCAAACTGCTCCTCATTTTCTGGTTGTGCATCAATTGCAGCATCAGTTACAGCATGTTGTGCATCCTCAAGGCTGGTACCCCCCCTTATGTCAACATGTGTTTCACCGCCTGCCAGCTCAGTGGTCGCGAGCTGCTCATTATCAGCACTTTCAGTGTCAAAACCGGCCTCTCCATTCTGCATGTCGGTTATCGGTTCATTGCTGCACCTGTCAGTGTTCTCTCCAAAGGGAAATTCTGCCTCAAAAAAATCAACGTCTCTTGATACAAAATAAGTGTTGGTGTCCAAGTCAAATAATTTCCATCCTTTCTTTTCATGTGGGTAGCCCACAAAAACACACTTCTTGCTTCTAGGGGCAAATTTGTCTCCCTTCCTTCCTTGGTTATGAGCGTAACAGAGAGACCCAAATACTCTAAGATGATCATAGGAAGGTGGTTTCCCATTCAGCACCTCATAAGGGGTTTTTCCATTCAGCAAAGGTGTCGGTGTCCTATTTATTAAATATCCTGCAGTCAGAATACATTCACCCCAGAAGGAAATTGGGAGATTACCTTGAAACCTCAATGCTCGAGCCACATTGAGTATGTGTCTATGTTTTCTTTCAACTCGTCCATTTTGTTGAGGCGTTCCGGTGCATGATGTTTGAAACACGATTCCACGTTCAAGAAATTGTGTTCTCAAACATGTAAATTCCGTTCCATTATCGCTTCGAATCATCTTAACCTGCTTTGCATATTGTCTTTCTATTAAAGCAATAAAGTTCATCAAGGCACGAGGAGCTTCCTTTTTATCTAACAACAGAAAAATCCAAATTGCTCGAGAACAATCATCCACTATAGTTAAAAAATAATAAGCACCACATGACGAAGGAGTTCTATAGGGTCCCCATAAGTCACAATGAACCAGTTCAAACACACTAGCGGCTTTATGATTGCTTAAAGAAAAACTATCTCTAGTTTGCTTAGCCCTTTGGCACACATCGCATGCCTTATTTCCATAGTTATTATTCTTGCTACTAGTATTTGAAACTAACTCAGTAATCTTCAAAGAGGGATGCCCCATTCGCTTATGCCAAAGATCAAGTGACATCACACCATCAACTTTGAAGGCTTTCTCATGACGAATTCCTCTGAAATAGTAGAGCCCATCTATTCGTTCACCCAATCCAATCAGCGTCCTCGAAGTGCGGTCCTGCATCACACACAAAGAATTAGTGAACTGCACTATACAGTTTGTCTCATCTATCAACTGGGTCACAGATATCAAGTTGCAGTTTAATTTAGGCACATATAACACGTTGTTTATTTTCAGCCCTCCTTCAAGTGTTGTTGTTCCCTCCTTAGTTGCAACAACTTTTTGTCCATCTGGAAGTCCCACGGGACATCCTTGTACATTCTTCAATTCTTGAAGTGATTTCAAGCTTCCTGTCATGTGGTTGGAAGCCCCTGTATCAATGATCCAAGTTTCTTTACCTGTCATTTTTTCATTGGCAATTCCTTTCTGATTATTCAGGATCTCTACCAATGTTTGCCATTGCTCTGTGCTCAACCCCATCAGGCCTCCCTTGTCTACCTCTGTCGCTGGCTCAGGTGCTCTTCCAACAGCTACTTGGGCAGCATTTGCTCGCACACCTCTGCCGCGTCCAGAGTTTGCACCACGTCCTTGTTGTTGCCCTTTCATGCGAGCAACTCCTTTTCCTTCATGACGTGGCCTATCACCCCACCAATCTGGATATCCAACAAGTTGGAAACAACTCATGGTGTCATGACCTGTCCGATTGCAGTTCGAACAAACTATTCCTTTATCTTTTGTGTCTCCACGTCCTCTCGTCCCTCCTCCGGTCTGTACAGCCAGACCAACAATCTCTTTTCGTTCTTCCTTGGTTCTAACAATGGCCCTCACACGTTCTTCTTGTATCAAGGTGGAATACACTCTATTCAATGATGGTAATGGATCGGTTGCAAGAAGGTTTGAGCGAACCGTTCCATACAACACGTCGTCTAATCCCATCAAGAATTGGTGTACCTTCTCTTCTTCCCTTCGTCTCTCTAATTTTGCCTTGATGTCACATTTGCACCCTTCACATGTGCATGTTGGTATCTGCTGGTAATTTCCCAACTCATCCCACAGCGTCTTGAGCTTTCCATAGTAGTTCACCATGGTCATCCCTTTTTGTTTACATTCAGCCAATTCTGATTTCAGTTGTTGAATCCTTGGCCCATTCACAACTGAAAATCGTTCTTTAATGTCGTCCCACAGTTCCTTTGCGTTCTCCATATAGGAAATAGTAGAACGCAGAGAAGTTTCGATGGTGTTTAAGATCCAAGACACCACCATAGATTGCACGGTCCACCAATCCTCAATTTCTGGTGAGTCTTCATTCGGCTGCTTCACGGTGCCGTCCACAAACCCCCATTTGCGTCGTGCACGTAACGAGGTTCTCACAGCTTTTGCCCACTCTTCATAATTTTCACCCCGCAATTGAACTTGGGTGATTATGCTCCCTGGATTGTCGTTTGAATTCAGGTCATATGGAGATGGCTTCTTCTTCACCACCCCGGATATTTCCACAGATTTCTCTTTCTCAGAACCTGGTTGCTCTGATACCATAATGAATTATGGAAGAATTCTGTGTCTTATTCACATACAAGGAGCATCCATATATACATGATACCCTGCTATGATATGGTATCAGGTTTCCTAAACATATGCCTATAAATCCCTAAGATTGTGCCCATAATATCTCCCTGGACAGCTTGATCAAAGGTACAACAAATCACCATGAATATGGCTAATAGTGATTCCATAATAAAAGGAATGCATATAATACAAAAGATTTCTGCAAAGACATTTTATTTCCTATTAGTTTTCATAAATCTCTAGCTAGCTAGCTCTGTGTCGTTTCTTTGTTATTTAATGTGTGTACATATATTAATATTATAATATCGCAACATCTAGAACATTATGGTCCGTTTGATTTACAGTGGAGTAGAATTGATTCTAGAAATCAATGGTTAAAAATAAGTGTGCACGCTTTACGAAACAACGAATATGATATTTCAGTAATTGGATGTACAAAAGCTAGCTTCATCAGTTATTCAGTGCAAACGAATTGATATTTCAGTAATTTTCTTATATATTAACAAATTTTATTTGAATGCATTATACTAATAACCAATTTAAGTAGTTTTCTTGGTCATGGTTTTTGGCCAAATATAATGAACGGATCTAGCCTTATTTTTCGATCTGCTTTGTGTATGAACCTTAAAATGTACTGTTAGGTTTAGTTTATGTTTTTTTATATATATACAGTACATGCTATCCTTTTAATAAAATTTATTTTGCTTATAAAAAAATTATTTGACTACATATATAGATCATAAATAAGGTCCAAGAGGACACTCAACTCATAAGCCCCCAAGAAATGATATGTCCTCTAGTATATATGTACATCCAAATCCAACTAGGATAAGGGTGTTCGTACCCCTATATATTTTGTTACCATGTAGAGGGAGTATTGCACAAACATACAAAAATCGAGACCAGGCTCCCCTTTATATAAACGTGCTGTTTCTAATTTAGAAAGGTTCTATACGTTAATTAAGTATGGTATCTTATGATTCTTGTCGATCATTATTGTCCTCGATCAAAAAGCTCATACATTGACATGAGCATCAAAAAGCTTTTTGTAGTACCTCATCCTCCACATCTATATATACTGAACGAGGCTCGTTGATGCTAGCTCAAACTGGATACCAGCTTGGTGAAGTCCAATCCATCATTTATTGGATCATTGGACCAAACTAAAAAAACAATTTTTTGCTCATTTTCCTCCCCCTTGGTCTCTTTTTTCCTTTATTCGAAATTTAATTAAAGTAAACAATTACATTGATTTAAAAATTTGAAATTACATTGCAATAGTTTAAAACTAACAAATTAGATATAAACTAAAATTATATTCTTAAATTTGTTTAAATTAAGCAACACACACAAGAATAACGAGTTTTTATTTTACATAATGAGTTTTAATTCTAAACAACTTTTATAATATTTAATTTGATATAAAAATATTTTCTCTTTAAGAGATTGCAACGATAATCTTATAAGTAACGAGCTCGAGTTTCTTAGACATAATTTTACTCTAATTATAATAATGAAACAAGGACATCTATAGGATCCATTAAATGATGGGTGGATCGAATGCTCATGAAATCAAAAGGAAGGGATCAAAAATTAAATTTCATCTTAATTTTTTAATTTACATTGGATTGACCTACTTTTGATGGGTCTCTTTCAATTAATCTTAGGCTGGATGACTTTAATTTCAATTTTATTACTTCTTTTTGGGATTTACATAAGGATATTTTTGAAATCGGAGTTTCATTCTAATGCAAATTAAAACTTCATAAAGGGAATACATCTTTTTACTCGGGCTTGGTTACTGTGGACTCTAAAACTTTTGGGTCCTCAATGGGTTGGGATATTGTTTGTAACTTTTTAAAATTTTTATCTTATCCCTTTCCTATCGCCACCTTCCCCTCCCCAACCCATCTCCACCTCCACCCCCTAACATCCCTACTACTATCTCATTCAAGTTTTCCAAAAAAAAAAACTTTTGAAAATTAATTTCGGAAGCCAAATAATAAAAATGGATTTCAGAAACCAAATTAATTTCATATATAAAATGATAAAAAAAACTTCCGAATATATATTTTCGTTAATTTTCGATATATATATATATGATGAGGGATCAAATTACACCTATGTAAGTTACACTAAGTATTACACCGCTGAATAATTTTTTAATGTATCAGTGTATTGAGTAATCCACCGTTGGATTGAAAGTTACTATCATATAGATTATACATATAAAATTTTATATTAATCCGAAATTATTTGATATGTCATTGAGATGCCTCAAGATTAACGTTATATATACATTTGAAATATATGAAAAACCCAATCGTTTGATTATCGAGTTATTAGTGTCAAAATTTTACGAAATTTGACACATATAATCATGATGATAAATAAACATAATTCAACGGGTGGATTACTAAAAAACACATTCGATTTGTAGTTATCAGCGGTGTAATACTTGGTGTAACTTGCACCGGTGTAAAGTGTTTTTTCATTTTATCATTTGGTTTTTGAAAAATAATATACTAAAGTGTTTTTTTTCAGAAAGAGAAAAAAATTGAATGGAGTAGTGGTGCGAGTGTTAGGAGGTGGAGGTGGATTGAGGAGGTGGAGATGGAGGTGGCCGTGGGGGTGGGGGTGGGGGTGGGGAGAGGAGGGGAGGGGTGATGGGTGGAGAGTAGTTTGAAAAAAAAGAATTTAAAAATGGTAGGGATGGGGTGCGAATAGTGAAAAGGGTGCTAAAATTTACCCGTCATGGCAGGTTTGTGTGATCTACTCCTATTTATAGATATGCCCCTTTATTTGTGCTTAATTGCTTTCCTTAAATTTTAATTATGGTTGTGGCCTCCCATCTCTACTCGAGACAAAATCATTCAAAAAAGCTTCTTTTTTGAAATAAAGTGAATAGGCATACTCAATGCTTTGCTATGGAGTCTGAAAACACAAGGTGGATGTGCATTCGGTAGGACAGACATGTCCTGAGGGTAGTGCGAAGAGGCGTTTATGTGAGATTAATGACAAATATTTATAGTATTAAACGGGTTACTTCTTTTAACATATATATAAAATGCACAAAGTTAAGCATATTAGTGGTCTTAGCATTTCATCAAACAGGTGATTTACAACTAAACTTATGCAAAGCTTCATTGAAACAAATTCCTCTCCCTCCATCCAAATTATATCCCCACACTTGTCAAGCGCCCCACCCCTCCGCGCATTATTCATCCACGCAAATTGTTGTTATAATGCAACACTTTCAAATACTAACTTATGAATATGTACCTTCTCCAAAAATAACTTCACCCTTTAATAATATGCCTAAATCACCCCTCATGGCACAAAATGAATCAATAACCACATGCATTGACAATGTCATACTATATAATAATGACATGAAAAAATAACTTTGAAAACTCAGCACATGAAAAAATGCTTTAAAAACTTAGCACAAATACATTCTTGAGTAAAATATATTTTTTCCCTATATTTTTTGTCATTTAGTTTTCATCCCAAATTTTTAAAATCTTTATTTTATATCCTTATACTTTTAAAATACATTAATCATAGTCTTTAACGTTAATTAATTCTATTAAATTGCTATTAAATTCATTTGCTTAATAAATAAAACTCAGGATCCATGAGACTCAAAACTAAAGGGTTGTGTGGCAATCTATCAAATAGATTAACAACATCATACAGCTAATTAACGTTAGGAACTATTATTAAAGTGTTTTAAAAGTATATGGATATAAAACAACAGTTTTAAAAGTTAGGGACGAAAACTAAAGTTAACCAAAAATTTAGGGATGAAAAACATATTTTATATATTCCCTATATTATTTGTTAACCAAATCAAACAAATGCACACACTACTTTTCTTGACAAACTCTTTCAAAAATTGAAAATACACCAATTTAATTTTTATCGCACAATTTTGCTATAGATATTGCTACGAATTAGCTAAGATTTTTTATCAATAAAGACTAAAAATGATTATTTTTACTTTTTGAGAGACAAAATTCACTGATTTGAATTATAGAAACTAAAATCAAATCTCGATTATATTTGAGGGACTAAAAACATATTTAATTAACCCTAATATAATAATATTAAAAATACATATTTAATTATTATCTAATCAAACACGATTGAACCAATAAATTGTGAAATAGTGCCTTCAACGATTTAATTTCTGATCTGATTTTAAAAAATTAATTGTGTTATATGATGAAAAAGGAAGAGAGATGTGTAAAAATGAGTTAAATGAAAATAAGTGTGAAAAAACACAAACTTATTATTTAATAGGAAATGTTACTTCTACACTCAATTTTTTTAGTGTAGAAAGTGTGGAGAAGATAGAGATAGAAATAATAAAGGAAATATGTGATGATTGATCAAATGAGAAAGAAATATTGAGAAAAAAATGAGAGTATAAAATTGAGTGTAAAAAATGATGATTATACTTAATAACACAAGAAACAAAGATTACAATTTAATTAACAAAACGAACAAGAACGGGAAGAAAAAGAAAGAAAGAAAGAAATTAGACAAGCAATACAGAATTTGGTCCCTGAATGACATTCTATGATGCAAAAAAGTCAAACCCCAAAATAGGACGATGATGCATGTAATGTAAAGCAATCCACCCGGCCGGAGGATGAAAACTCAACTTCATCATATGGTGGCTCCAAGAACAACAACAAGAAGCACCCACATTACGCTCATCTTGGAACCCGCAGAAGTAGTTTCCACAGGAACGACATCGTCACCGTTATCATTTTTACTGCCATGGCCGCTTTCTTCCGCAGATGGCTTCGTTTTATCAGATTTAGGCAAAACCCCTTTCGCCGGAGACGGTGCCGGAGCCTTAGCCTTAGGAAGGACAAAGTCAAGTGGAAGAAGCACTTTATCCACCTGATAAATGGCAAGCTTGTTGTCTGTGTAAACGGTTCCTGTAACGGTGGCGTTAACTGCACCGGTGGTCATGCTCACTTGGCTGCCACCGTAAGTGGTGACATTCAACTGCAGCCTTTTAGGGTCATCGCCGGCTTGGGTCTGAACCGGGTTGGTTAGAGTGTCAAAGTTGGAGATTGAAATGAAGGAAGAGAGAGTGTGGAACTGTAAAAGCTCCACTTTTTGTCTATCACTGAGGGAGTTGAGGAACCCTGCTTTTAGCTTGGAAAAGGCACTGTCTTCAGGGGCGAAAACGGTTAATCCTCCTGAGCCTGATGTTACGAGTTGTGAGTTGAGTTGGTTGATTAATTGGGTGGTTTTTAGGAGACGGATGAGAACAGAGAATCTCTTGGCTTTTCTGAGGATTTGGACAATGTCAATTGTGGGGGCTTTTGGGATGGTGGGTGTAGGGGCTCCATTGGGTGATACGGGTACCAGGGGAACCGTGCTCATTCCCGGTGCTGCCGCGGGGACTGCCACTGGTGGTGATTTTGGTTGTGCAGGGATTGGAGGAGATGATAGTGGAGCTTGAACAGGGGATAGTATCTGAGCTGATGTGGTGATGATAGAGAAGATGGTGAGTAGTAGTACAGGTGAGGCAGAGAAGAGAACTTCTTTTGCCATTGCTTCTGTGATTAAAGAAAGACTGGGGGATTTTTGTATGGGGGTGCAGGGAATGTTTGAGATGAAGAATTAATGCTACTTGAGAGATTCTTATTGTTTCTTGTGTGAGGAAAAGGGCACCAGAGGCTTCTTTTATAACCAGGCTTGCGATAATGATAATTGATTAATAAAGGTGATAGTCTAGAACTTAGAAGGAATAGATAAATTTGTTTCTGAGAACATGGAAAGGTGGTGCATCATTGATGGTTATAAGAGGTGACAAGTGACCACCATTGTGAAATTATTATTTAGTGCTGGTGGGAGAAGATGGAAAAAGTATCATCGGGAACATTGAGAATTTGAGATGTGCACACATGTAAACTATTTTGCTAGCTTTCACGTCATTATATCACAGGTTGTCATCAGCTAGCTAGATACATGTATATATGATTGTAATTGGAAAGGTGGTGATTCCATACACAGGTGTTGAGTAATTTGCATCAGTTAACAAGGAGAAAATGATATTGCCGAATTAATTTGCTAGTCATTGTCTCTGACAGAGGTTTGGTTTAGGATTGAGGAACTGATGATTACAATCCGAGCTATAGCTACCTGAGACAATGATATATCTGCTATATGTACCCCATCGATCATCTCGTCATTCAAATATTAAATCTTAAAAGGTCATCTTCAATGTCAAATTGATTCATTCTTTTCCTGTTAATTATTTTTATTGAGACTATTGCCTGTAACTAAATCTCCTCCGTTTCTCCTGAAGCACCCGTTAGTATAATATCCTTTATGAAATTACTATGTCTTGATTAAAATTATGTTGCATTAATTATTAATTTTTTATAAAAAAATATTTGTAACTAATTTTTTATTATATCACTATCTCTCATATAAATTAATTTCTTACTCATTTATTATATTTTTATTTATTTTTTCTCTCATTTCAATTAATTATTAAGGGTATAACAAAATATTTAATTGTTTATTAGTATTGCAAAATGATATAATTATTCTGAAACTAAACCACACTCAATATGAAAATGTTGGAGTGTTATATAAATTTTTATTGATATTTAAATAATAAATAAATAGACAAATGTGTTTATTTTAAGGATATTAGAACTATCATACACCATTTTTTAAGTGTGAAAAGGAAAGAAAGAGAGTAAGAAAATAATGAAGAGAAAAGGTGAAAGATATGATATATAATATTTGATTGATTAATTAAAAAATGAGAGAGATAAGAAGATGAATGAGATGTTAAAAGGAATGTAAAATATTGAGATGTAAAAAGTTCATCACTTTTATTTTAAACTTTTCTTCTCTTCTCCTAAGCCCTCTCAAACACATTTATTTAAAAACTCTTAACATAAAAAAAGTTGTTATTTTATTAAGAAGAAAATGAGCTTTTTTTAAGTAATTTTAATTTTTGCAACTTAATTTAAAAGACACCGAGCTTTTTTTTAGTTATTTGGCCATCTTTCGAATATCGAGTACAAACAGTTTATAAGTAATCCATCGTTGGATTGAAAGTTACTATCTTATAAATTATATATATAAAGAGATAAAATTTTACTTTAATCCAAAATTATTTGATATATTATTGAGATGTCTCATAAAGTTTATTATGGTAATTACACATTCCAAAAGCAATTCTAAATAAAAGTATTTAAGCAACATTTTATGCTAAAATCGTTTTTCATCATACTTTTAATCAAATAAAAATGTTTTTATCATTTTATGCTAATAATTTTTTGAGTTATTGGCTCTGATGAATGGTATTCAGTTGGTTTGGAATGAAGGTTATAAATCAATCATTTGTTGTTCGGATTGTTTAGAAATTATTCACTTAATTTCTAATTATCAAGTCAATCTTCATCGTTATGTTTCTAATTATTCACTTAATCTCTAGGGAAGAAAATTTTTGTGCTGATGTCTTGGCCAAACAAAGGGTAGTTTCTTTAGATAAGTTCTATATTCTCAAACATCCTTCATTCCTTCTCATGCTCTTAGTAATTGACTTGTAGCTGAGAGAGCTGGAGTTTCTTTTGTAAGAGTGTAGCTCTTTTTAATTTTCCTTGTGTAACAAAAAAAAATGTTACTCCAAACTCATTTTTACTCAAAATTACATTAATCCAAACTCAATTCTTAACTAACACACAATCATTATGTAGTTTATTTAATTATAGAAAATTGGTGCTAATCAAGAGTACTTTCTAGTTCAGAACACACAGCCAAGCATATGCATTAGATGCAAACTGTGACATAATAAAACACTTAATCATTAGAATAAATTTATATAGAGATGCAAAGATCTCGGATACAATAGAATAACGTTAACCCACCCCGATGATATTAATTCCTTCCTTTCTCACTTTCCATGCCCAATCATAACATCAATTCTCAAATATTAATATATCATATATAGCAGCTAGTTCATTAATTGATTGGTATGTATGTATATTTAGGTGTCCAATTCCAGTTTAGATTGCGAACACTTCCACAAAGACAACTCCAAGAACAAGGGACACCCACTTTCCACATATGCTGATTTTCACAGCGCCAGAGGTCTCAGCGGGAACAACCTGCGAAGATGTTTCCGAGGAATCTTCTGAGGATAATGGCTTCTCCTTCTCAGGCTTAGGTGCCTTTGCATCATCGGTGGACGGTGCCGGAGCTAGAGTGGGTGCAGCGGCAATTGTCTTCTTAGTAGCAACGAATTCAGAAGGAAGAAGCACCTTACCAACCTTATAAATAGCAAGGTGTTTGTCCGTATATATGATGCCAGTGAGTGTCGTATTAACAGGTCCTGTTGAAATGTTGACACTTCCACCATAACTGATCACGTTCAGTTCCGCCTTGCCAGGTTTATTCCCTGCCAATGTTCTCACCGGGTTCGTCAATGTGTCGAAATTGGAGCTAGAGACGAAGTCTGGGAGAACGTGAAACTGAAGGAGCTCGAGCTTTTGGCCATCGGAAAGAGTGTTGAGGAACCCTGGTTTGAGTTCTGTAAAGGCACCGTCCTCTGGTGCTAGAATTGTTAAGCCGCCAGATTTTATGGTTATGAGTTGGGAGTTGAGTTGGTTGACCAATTGGGTTGTTTTCATGAGTCGGATGAAGGTGTTGAATGTGTTGGCTCTTCTTAGAATTTCCACAATGTCAGTGGCTCCTTGAGTGTCAGGGGTGTTGTCACTTGGGGTTTGGGGTGATGAGGGGACTAATGGTTTTGCAGGTGCTGCAGCTGGTGGGGTTAGTGTAGGAGCAGGTTGTACTGGTGCTGTTGCAGGGGAAAGGGCTCCTAATGTAGTGGAACACAAGAGGGAGATTAGGAGTGTTAGTGAGATTGATTGCTTTGAAATCATTTTGGTGGTTTTGGTTGTTTTTGGAAATGATGGGAATTGTTGTTGCAATGAGTGTTTGATTGGTGCATTGGAGAGATGGAGAAGAGGGGTTTTATTGAGGCTTGTGGATAATGACTTGCAGGTGAATGGTTTTGTTCATTTTGATTTGTGAACGTACATTTTGTTATATAATGGTGCTGTGTCAATTATGTTGGATTCATGATTGAGAGATGTTTGGGTGATGCATGGAGCAATTGATTTTTAGCTAATTTGAAAGGGACAGGTTAAGCAGAGTGAGATGAGATGGATGCAGAATTGGATGCGTGAATGAGCTTTGAGTGTATATCTCATTGTCTAAGATGGCTAGTCAGTGAAGATTGAAACCATGGAGCATTTTTTTATATTTTATTTATTTTACTTGAGAGGGCAGGGAAAACAGAGTGAGAGCTCAATTTGATGGTAGGCTTACATATAGGAAGAGTTAGATGCATGCATGTTTTGCTTTTATTTTGAAATTGTTTTGTGTTTTAAAATTCACCATATTTTTTAATTCTTAACCAAAATTAAAGGACTTCCCTGAATTTAATGTCTTTTTTTTTTGTTTTTTAATATTAATTTTATAAGAGAACTAAGCATGAAAAAGTGTGGTGAGTGGTACTGGTGACTACTTCAGGTCTTATGAGAATAATCAGTTCCTTTTTAAAATTTAATCCATTCATAAGTTTACTCAATCTTTTTCTTATAGAAAAATATTATTATGGTTTTATATCATTACATTACCTTTTTCTAGTTGTGTAGTAGTACTAAAACTAAAACTCATCCGTCCAGAGTTACCAAGGCTACATCTGGGATAAGTTGCGTGGAGCATCTTAGATCACTAGCAACGATCTATAATTTATTAAAAAAAAATACATTAAGCCTTCGTAACTCTTTTTCCTTTTTCCCTGTGGAGATTTTTATAATGAATCTTATTATACAAAATTTTTGCCTCTGCATAATAATTTTTTTAAATCAGAATATATTTTCAGGAAACCTATAGATTTGACACAAAAAGAAAAAAAATCACACGTATATAGCCTTTATAGAGTAAAACAAGCAAGCATGGTAATTTTGTGAAAGGTAAAAGAAATAATCAAATATAATTTAAATATTTAAAATATAAAAGATATAAAATTTGTAATTGTTAAAATTTAATTTAATGATGATTTTAAACATATAATTTTATTTAATGTTAATCAATTGAAAAATTTAAATGTTAATTAAGGAAAATAAAAAATTAATAATATATTTCACTGAAGAATTATTTTTAAAAGTAATTAATATTAATTTGTTTTTAATTTAATAAAAAACGTTAGGACATGTGTCTGTGAAAAAGACATCCAACTTTGTAAAAAAATAAGATAAGATACCATATGGTTTATATTCAAGTATGAGGACTTTCATGAATACTTGAAAACTTTGATTTACAATCAATATAAACGTTTTTATTCCAACCTACATTTTTTTAAACCACATGTATGTTTCACGGGAGTCAATCATGTTCGAGTTGAGAACATCCACATCATAGTGGAACTAGCTTTTTTAACGGAGATTTTTTTTTTCATCCACAAGATTCTAACCCAAGACCTTGCTGAAGGAAAATAAACATGTATCACTTGAACCAAGCCAATAATAAACCTATATTTCCTTGAATGGATGCCTTATCCAACACAACTTCACGTCAAATTAATATCAATGATTTGAGTCAATAATTAGTCAAAATAAAACCATGATCGATATATGCAATTAACATTTAATGACATAATATAAATGTACGTATGAGGTATAGCCCAATTAACAAAATCCTCTGTTGACCAAAGAAATTAACAAAGTCCTCTTTTTTGTTACGATTAACAAAATCCATTTGCAAAGAGGACAACACCAAACACTTGGGGATTTTTACTTTATTTTGTTATTTCAGTTTACTCCATTGACAATGAGTTCATAATTTTTATTTTGTGAAATTGCTTTCTTATTAAAACAATCCAGTAGTATTTGGCTTACACAAATGCCAAAATATTACCTACCTCTTCTAACACTTTTAAATAATTCTATTACCCTTTCTTTTATCTATCTTTTCAAATAGAGTTTAAGTGATAAATTTTAGTACAAACTTTCAATTTCAAATCTGTTGTATTGCTCCCGTTTTTTTTTTTTTTTTTTCAATTTTAATGTTCTATCCATAGTCTCTTGAACTTCATATTGGTCATGGCTTTCTGCAAGTCCAAACTCCCAACTCCCACCCAAAACAGAAAGCCTTCCAATAAAGATGTGTGTTAATGGGTGGGTGCTGGCACAAATTTTCCTTCATCGTCCACAAAGATTGTTTTGAACGCATGCAAATTGAATCAAATTACTCAAAGAAAATCAAACAATTTAATTTAAAACCAAAAAGTGTAACCACGCAGGATTTACACCAATTGCGTAATCCCAGTACAAAAGAAGTGCGAAGTGAAAAAAAAAGAGATAGAAAGTAATGATCTCATTTTAGAAATTCATATGCAGCTGTGTAAGGAATGATCTTCAAGTCCACAAGGTTGCTACTGCAATGAAAGCTACTGCAAGGGACATCAATGTTGTTCCCTGAATTCTAATTAAACTCTCTGCTCCAGAATTGTTCTGTTCTTCTGTTGTCTCATCCTCATCTGCTGCAGATGACTTCTCCTTATCAGTTTTTGGAGCCTTTGCCACAACAGGAGCTGCAGCTAGAGCCTTTGTTACGAAGAAATCTAGAGGAAGTAGCACCTTGTCCAAACGGTATATGGCGAGCTTGTTATCTGAGTACACTACGCCTGTCACTGTGGCATTCACCACTCCTGTTGATATGTTAACACTGTTACCAAAGGACTCCACATTCAGTGGCAGTCTTGTAGGGTCTTTACCGGCCACTGTCTGAACAGGGTTGCTCAGTGAATCAAAGTTAGAGCTGGAAACATACTCTGGCAGGATGTGGAATTGCAACAGCTCTATCTTTTGGCCTTCGTTTAGGGAGTTGAGGAACCCTGCTTTTAGTTGTGAGAAGGCTGAGTCATCTGGTGCAAGGATGGTTAAACCTCCACTCTTGGCAGTTATCAGCTGTGAGTTGATGTTGTTCATTATTTCTGTGGTTTTCAGGAGGCGGGTTAGGATGGTAAATGTTTTGGCCCTTCTGAGGATTCTGGTGATGTCATCAGGGGTGGAATCAGAGTCAGAGGAGTCTGGAGATTGAGGTAATGTGGGGACTAATGGCTTTGATGTTGGTGCTGCTGCCTTTGGTGAAGGGGCAGCTTTTTGTGAGGCTTTTGGGGCTGCTGCAGGTGCTACAGCTGCTGTGGTGAAAGAATACAATAAGGAAAACATGAGTAAGACAAGGAGGGAGAACGAAAAGAGACCTTGCTTCATCTTCTAATTGGTAATTGGAGGATGGGAGTAAATGGCTTTGACTTTGATGCTTCTTGCAAGTATGCTTGTTTGATGTGTGGGAAGTGAGAAGGAGAGGGATTATATAGAGGCCTAGAAATGGAAGAAGGTAGGTGGAATGTTACATTTGTGAAATGTTCAAGTAGTTGTGGTATGTGAGTAGTGAGTGTATATCTCAACTGTCGCGGAGATTAAGGATCTTTTATCTTGTTATTGCTGGCATCTATGCCAAACATTAACCAATGCTTTAGAATACATAACTGCGGATAAAATATCAAGTTCAGATGTGGTGAGCTGGGAATGGACAGGTGAGCATTATTGTTTGGGAAATATTTGTGCAAAGAATGCAGCTGGAGAAGGGAAACAGTAGTATTAGAAAATTAGAACAAGGATTGTATTAAGATTAAGATGCTCAGTATGAGCCTACTAGAATGATGAGTATATTGTACTTGTATACAAGCTGAAGCTGATAGAAAAACTAAAGAAAGTACAAATCTTTTCAAATCCTAATTACAGAATAAAAAAGATTGTGTTACTGCTATACAAATTATGCTACTGAAATCCTACTATTTGTGAATTTGTTAGATTAAGCATGTCTTTTGGATTAATTTGTTTTAACCTTATAATTTTTTTTAACAATTTTTTAATAGAAGCTTTGGGAAAAATATTATTTTATTTAAAAAACTTTAACATAAAAGACATTAATTTTTACACATCCAAGTAGTGTATGGATTGAGAATAGGCGTAGAAAAATAAGTTAAAAAACTTTACTAGGGGCTTATGGTCTGACTTGCATTATAAGCTTAACCCAAAGTTTATTTGCCAAATGAGTTAAATAAAAAAGGGATGCAACCCCTTCTACTCCTATTTATAAATTTTAATTTTGCTGATATTTAACTAAATGAGTTAAGTCAAAGTTTTTTAAAATTCTATTCAATTAAAAAACCAGAAATTTAGGTTAGCCAAAAAGTTTTTTAAACTTGACAAACTAACCAGTTTAAATAAATATAATAAGTAATTTACCAATGTTATTATTATTTTAATAAGTATGGATATTATATATGTACTTGATAGCTTATTTGTAGCTTAGATTATGTAGGCGTTTGCATACATTTATGATAAGAGCTTATGAACTACTCATAAGTTATTTTTAACTTGTATCAATAAACTACTAAGAATAGTTTATGAAACGACAAAAGTTGTTACATAATAAACACTTATTGAATAAGCATTTAATTAAGTCGTTTTCCCAAACACCTCTCTCATTCATTTACCTTGAGCATGTTAACTTATTTAGAAGAAATTAGGTTGACCTTTTTACTTGTCTTTTAAAAATGTTAGATCATACTCCCACCATTCCAAAACTTTTGTTATTTAAGGTGATGCGCATAGATAAAAGAAAATTTTAAATGTGTCTTAATTTAGTACTATTTTTTATTAAAATATCCTCATTTATATATTTCCCGCTCAATTCATTTAACAGTCCATTATCCCACACTTATTTAAGAGAGAGAAAATGAGAGTAATTGTTAGTTGAAGTAATATTAAGTAAAGGTATAGTTGAAAAAAATAATTAATTCTTTTTGAATTTTTAAAAGAACAAGAGTTTTGAAACATAAGTAATATTTCATTCGGTTTTGAATATAAGTAAAAATTAAATAATTTATGCTAATTAAGAATGTTTTGTTGAGCTCATTAAAATTTCTCAAACTTACATATAGTGAACTGCATTTTCTAAATTATCCTTCATAATATTTGTTGCAAAGTGGAATTTTAGAAAGGAAATTTAAATTAAATAAGGGTATTTTGGGGATATATACTAGCATTTAATAGGGTGGAGGTAGTTAGATTTTGCTTATATATTTGAAAACAATAAAATTGAATTTTGAGGTGCTTTTATTTGAGACAAGGAGTATGTTAAAATAACAATAGATTTGGAATTGAGGGAGTATTATCTGTTGGTCCCAAAGGGAATCTAGAAGGGGGTTGAATAGATTCACAAAAAACTTGGTCATTTTATAAAATCAAAAATCCTTTTCCCCTTTCTAATTTGCCTTCAAGATTCTTTCAAATTGAGTTTTCAAAAAGATAAATTTTCAGAGTTTAAAACCAAAAGTGCAGCAGATCAATAGGTTGCAGAAGGTAATTGATTACCAAGATTAATGCAGAGGGTAATTGATTACTAAGATTGATTACTCAAATTTCGTGATTCAACTTTTAATATTCAGTCCAGTATTGCAGTAAGAATCAATTTACTCTTAACAATTCACAATTATCATGCAGATCAAGATTCAAATTTATAAGCCAAGAAACTCAATTCAAATAGAGTAGGGATAGAGAAAATGACACAGTTGTTTATACTGGTTCAGCCACAAAAGGGGCCTACATCCAGATCCAGTTTAGATTTAGCACACTACTAAACTTACTTTCACTATAGAATTGATTACAAACACCATGCACATACAATCCTAAAGAAAGACTTACTAACAACAATCAAAGGTTTGACTCTTGCACCCCACAAGAGCGTGTTCTTCAATGACACCCCGTCATATGAACATCAACCTTACTCATGACACCCCGTCACAAGATTTCACACCAATCTCTACATTTAAAATATCCACGTAGATCACTACATTTAAAATATCCACGTAGATCACTACAAGAAAATCGATTTTTAGCGACAGCCAAAAGTCATCGCTACAAGAGAAAAATGTTGCTATTTCATAATTAGCAACGGCCTAGCAACGGTCCACCAGCCGTTGCTAATAATTTTTTTTTTAAAAAAATCCCTTCTCCCCAGATTTATCAATTGTGAGGATCAAACCTACAACCTAGATAATACCAAAAAGAACCATTATCATTATGCTAAGTTTATCTTTTGAATTATATAGTGCAAAACATTATATACATAGTGAAAAAATAAAAAGAAATTAGCATTGGCCAGGCCGACAATAACTTTATGAAGGCCGACGCTAAAATTTTTTTTTTGCTTTTAGCGTCGGCCTGGCCAACGCTAAATAAAAAGTTTTAAGAAAATTATTTTACCATTAGCGTCAGCTAGGCCGTCGCTATTTAATAAAGTTAGTGTCGGCCTGCCCGACGCTACATAAAAGAATGTAAAAAATATAAAATTCAACTTAGTGTCGGCCTGACCGACGCTAATAGCGACAGTGTCATGGCCGATGCTACCCGTTCGCATCTAAATCGCTGATTCCCAGGCAGCTGAGTAGCAGGCTGCTGGCAGATTCATTTGTTTCAGCTCTACTGTTATTTCATTTTGGTAGGCCTCCATTGTGTTGGTGGCCATTTGATGTTATTTTAGGATTATTTGTACATTCTACCGCTATAAGGAGTCTAGTTATGGGATTTATATTTAGATATTGTATGTTTGATGTTAATTGAATAGATATGATGTTGATGGAAACTCTGGCTGGTGATTTATATTGATAACTTGAATTTTTTAAATTTTGGGATATCCAAAATATAGGGGAGACTCTGTCAAAATTTCTGTAGAATCCTAGAAGTATGTTTATTTTGAAAAATTATTTTTCAGGTATTGTTCTGTTCTATTAGGCTTGCCAGGCCAAGGATGTTAGTTTGTGTGCTGGTCACGACCTTAAATTTAGGTCGTGACACACAGGTCATTTAAGGGGCGGAAGCCCCCAAAAAATTAACTTATTCATATTAAGAAATAGATATGTAAATAAACATTGGTAGATCATTTAAGGGGCGGAGGCCCCCAAAAAATAAATCATTCTTAGGAGATATATGTAATTTTATATATGGTCACCTTAATAAAATTAGATTTATATGTGTGTGATAAATCTAGAGAGTAGAGACTAACTTTTTTTCATTTAAAACACATTAAATATATATTTTTTATTATCTACTACCTCCATTTTCATTTATTTGTACCATTACATAAAAACACAGATTAAGAAATACAATAAATGTGTTGATTTATATTAAAATTGTTTTATTTTTTTTCCTAATATGCCCTTATCTCTGTGTTTTATTCATTAATTTTTCCACTGTTAGCATGACAACGAGGTTGGTCGAGGGCGAGTTTCGCTCTTCTATCCCCGTCCCCATAAAAGTCGAGCCGGGCTCGAGTTTAAAGAGAACGAGTATGAAATTGTGAAATCCAACCTTATCCATGCGGGTCCCCATTGGGTTCGGGAAAACCCGCGGGGATCCCACTTTTTCTATTTTTTTTTCTATTTGCTTTATTTTTAATAAATTAAATACATGTTTTTAAATAAATCATATATATTTCTAACATATTCTAATTCAAAGAATATGTAAATATAGACATTGAGAATTCTAAAAGTAAGAAATTTAAGAACTATGTTATATTTTAAGAAAAATATATAATCTTACCTCTATTATTTAACTATTAGTATAATTAAAATTATTTAATTATTATATCGGGGTGGGGCGTTCCTTGAACCCGATCAGAGTGGGTTTTCCCTGTTAAAGTCAGGTGGATGATGGTTGGTACTCGCGGGTTCGAATTTGATTGTCATATCCTCTTTTATTAAAGATAAAAGTAGAAAAATATAATCAATATCTTCTTAAATTTCAAATGATACAAATGAATTGAAAATAAAAACTTCAAATGAGAAAGGTAAATAGAAACAAGGTAATATCGATCTTTATAAGCCTAAACCCAATTTTATATATGCCCCAAAATATTTGGTAAAATTCCGGCAATGTATATAAACACCATATCATGACACACATTTTTTTAGATGGACAAGGAAGCAATGAAGTTTGAAATCATGACACACATTTAATTCTGAGAGTTCTTTTTGTGATAATGTTTATGTAAAACAAATATCACTTTTAATAAAATCCATCTCTCAGTTATTAAATGAATTTTGAAAGTGATATCTTTCATCGAGCTTGTTTGGGGCAAGTGAGTTAGACACCACATCCAACCTAAAACCTTAAGATATTAGGTTTATGAGCCTTGTCACTTATATACTGCTCTCATTGCTTATTTCTATCTAATGTGGGACTAATACTTGACATCCCAACACCATCATTTTACATTGTATGTATTTTTATGCAAGAAATGCAAGAGATTCTTCATCAGGTTTCTCTGCTAAAGAATCCGGTATAGGCATATATGATATATCAGTGGCCCTGATAAATAAGATGCCATCCCCTGAAGTGAACCAAAAAAGAACAAATAAACCAGTAATTAATTAATGTCAAGATTGGATATAGTCATGCTTGAACGAACATACATTGTGATCAATTCATACAATTTAAGATCAAAATCACGCAAAAACAATCTTAATCAGATCCCTAAAAACCAAAAATAAACAAGAAGAAAAAAAGAAAGAATAATTAAAAAGACAGAAAGTGAAAGATAGAAAGTATTGATCTTGTTTCAGAAATTCATATGCAGCAGTGAAACGAATGATCTTCAACTCCATAAGGTTGCCACTGCAATAACGAAACCTAATCCAAGAGACATCAATGTTGTTCCTTGAATTACAATTAAGCTCACTGCTCCAGAATTGTTCTGTTCCTGGGTAGTCTCATCCTCATCTTCTGATGATGACTTCTCCTTATCAGCTTTAGGAGCCTTTGCCACAACAGGAGCTGATGCTGGAGCCTTTGTTACGAAGAAGTCGAGAGGAAGCAGGACCTTGTCCAAACGGTATATGGCGAGCTTGTTATCTGAGTACACTACGCCTGTCACTGTGGCATTCACCACTCCTGTTGATATGTTAACACTGTTACCAAAGGACTCCACATTCAGTGGCAGTCTTGTAGGGTCCTTACCGGCCACTGTCTGAACAGGGTTGCTCAGTGAATCAAAGTTAGAGCTGGAAACATACTCTGGCAGGATGTGGAATTGCAACAGCTCTATCTTTTGGCCTTCGTTTAGGGAGTTGAGGAACCCTGCTTTTAGTTGTGAGAAGGCTGAGTCATCTGGTGCAAGGATGGTTAAACCTCCACTCTTGGCAGTTATCAGCTGTGAGTTGATGTTGTTCATTATTTCTGTGGTTTTCAGGAGGCGGGTTAGGATGGTAAATGTTTTGGCCCTTCTGAGGATTCTGGTGATGTCATCAGGGGTGGAATCAGAGTCAGAGGAGTCTGGAGATTGAGGTAATGTGGGGACTAATGGCTTTGATGTTGGTGCTGCTGCCTTTGGAGAAGGGGCAGCTTTTTGTAAGGCTTTGGGGGCTGCTGCAGGTGGTGCTACAGCTGCTGTGGTGGAAGAATACAATGAGGAGAACATGAATAAGACAAGGAGTGAGAAGGAAAAGAGACATTGCTTCATCTTCTAGAATTGGGAATTGGAGGTTGTGAGTAAATGGCTTTGACTTTGATGCTCTTGAAAGTGTGCTTGTTTGATGTGTGAAAAGTGAGAAGGAGAGGGATTATATAGAGGCCCTGGAAATGGAAGGTAGGTGGAATGTTATAGTTGTGAAATGTTCCAAAGTAGTTGTGGTTTACGAGTGGTGAGTGTATATCTCAACTCTTGCGGAGATTAAGGATCTTTTATCTAACTATTGCTGGCATCTACCTCAAACATTAACCAATGCTTTAGATTAGAATACATAACTCAATCCGGATAAAATATCAATTCTTATTATTGTTGGCAAGCTGTGAAAGGACAGATTAACGATATTGTTTCTGAAGTCTGAACTTCTTTGTGCAAAGAATGTGATTAGTGGACGGAAACAACAATAGAGGTTACAGAGTGTTACTGTCTAAATCTAAGGCTCAATAGCCAAAATGGCCAATGTGCAATATAATTATTATATCCATAAATATATGATATATAATTATAATATCCATGCGCAATATAATTATCATATCCATAATTATATCACATATAATTATGGTATCCTTAAATATATGATATATAATTATAATATCCATAATTATATGACGATATCTGCTAAACTTACTCCTTTTACATCTACGCCCACTTACCATATTTATACAGAGAAAACCCCTATAAATAGAGAACATTTACAGATCATAAGGTACGCAATCTCACTCAGTCAATCCCTTTGACTGTTTTACCTATCTGACTTGGGCGACGGAGTCTCTTTGCAGGTACACCCCCCGGGGTTCAACTCGGATTCAAGCCTCCACAACCCAGATTCGGATCCGACTTCTCTCCTGCTGATTCAGACCCAGGTTCGAGTTCTATACCAGAACATTTGGTGCTAGAAGGAGGGCCTCCCCCTCTCCAGCATGACGGTCACAACCTTATGACCAAACCGAACCAAGCCCACGGGCAAGTCAGACCACGTCCACAAGCAAGTCGGACCAAGCCCACAGGCAAGTCGGACCACGTCCATGGGCAAGTTGGACCAAGCCCACGGGCAAGTCAGACCACGCCCATGGGCAAGTCGGACCAAGCCCACATGCAAGTCAAACCAATGGAACGTCCCTCAATCCAGTTCCCTGCAGATTTGTTTATTTCATTTTATTCGTTCTTATTATTTTAACTTCAATACTCATTCCATTTTACATCAGCAACCGGATGTGAAGAGCATCTCGGTCCCATCTCATGCCGGATGTGAAGAGCATCTTGGTCTCATCCCATGCCGGATGAGAAGAGCATCTCGGCCTCATTCAATGCCGGATGTGAAGACCATCTCGGCCTCATTCAAACCGGATGTAAAGACCATCTCGGCTCTGTCAGCAACCGGATGTGAATAGCATCTCGGCCTCATTCAATGCCGGATGTGAAGACCATCTCGGCCTCATTCAATGCCGGATGTGAAGACCATCTCGGCCTCATTCAATACCGGATGCGGAGAGCATCTCGATCTCATTCAATGCCGGATGTGAAGAGCATCTCGGCTCGGTCAGCAACTGGATGTGAAGAGCATCTCGGCCTCGTTCAATACCGGATGCGAAGAGCATCTCGGCCTCATTCAATACCGGATGCGAATAGCATCTTGAATCTTAGTAAAAATCAAAAGAGCATCTCGGCCTCATTCAATACCGGATGCGAAGAGCATCTTGAATCTTAGTAAAAATCAAATTAGCATCTCGGTCTCATTCAATGCCGAATTACAAGACTATCTCGAGATGCTCATTCAAACCGGATGTGAAGCGCATCTCGGCTCTGTCAGCAACCGGATGTGAAGAGCATCTCGGATCTATCAACAACTAGATTTGTTACGGACCAATACTACTTGGTCCTACACAAGTCGGCCCAAGTTTTCAAGTCGGCTCAAGTGCACAAGTCAACCCAAGTGCACAAGTCGGCCCAAATTTTCAAAGTTAGCCCAAGTGCACACCAAGTGCACAAGTCGGTCCAAGTTTTCAAGGTTAGCCCAAGTGCACACCAAGTGCACAAGTCGGCCAAAGTTTTCAAGTCGGCACAAGTGCACAAGTCAGCCCAAGTGTACAAGTCGGCCCAGGTTTTCAAAGTCGGCTCAAGTGCACAAGTCAGCCCATGTGCACAAGTCGGCCCAAGTTTTCAAGTCGGCCCAAGTTTTCAAGGTTAGCCCAAGTGCACACCAAGTGCACAAGTCAGCCCAAGTGTACAAGTCGGCCCAGGTTTTCAAAGTCGGCTCAAGTGCACAAGTCGGCCCATGTGCACAAGTCGGCCCAAGTGCACAAGTCAGTCCATGTGCACAAGTCGGCCCAAGTTTTCAAGTCGGCTCAAGTGCACAAGTCATCCCAAGTGCACAAGTCGGCCCAAATTTTCAAAGTTAGCCCAAGTGCACAAGTCGGCCCAAGTTTTCAAGGTTAGCCCAAGTGCACACCAAGTGCACAAGTCGGCCAAAGTGTACAAGTCGGCTCAAGTGCACAAGTCAGCCCAAGTGCACAAGTGAAGGGAATCAAGCATGTGGTCAGGGTGCAGCGAAAATAAATGGATTCCCTCCCTTGTTATAATCGTTTTGCGAAAACACGAATCAAGGCAAAAAGGTATTGAAACGAAAGGTCGTACCTTATTAGGATTACAAACGAAGCAAGTGTAGCCACGTCTCTATTGGTATCCACGCCAACAGCCGGACTAGGATTCTCTCCTCAGCTCTGCTAGTAGCCTCAGAAAGTAAGAAGCGATTGCTCATGTGTGTTGGGGTAGTGCATCTTATGCTCTATTTATAGAGTGGTGGCTAGAGTTTTACCCCTTCACCCACTTAACCCTCACACTTATGGGCCTGACCCATTATGTAATAATTCTAATTAAATTAGAATTATTATCCTTTTCCTAGTGGCTTGTTGTATGCGTGTGACCCAATAGGATTTTAATATTTGGTTATGATATTAAAATAAAACCCTTTTTATATTTAATATCATAAATAGTGAGCGGTATCTAGCAACACATCACTATCCAAATATTACGATTATTAATAAAATAATAAATCCTATTTTATTATAATAATTTATATGCTCTGTCCCTTTGTCCAAATATCTAATTGAACACAAGGGCATGAATTGTGTCAACCTTGTATAGTTCAATTTATATTTTCTTGATCCCCAAGTAGACTGTACAGAAAATAAATATCTCATATTTATCCTCCTGAGCATGGCCATGCATTTTGCAGTCTCACTTTATCAAGAGGCCTACAGATATAATTCCTGTTACATAGGAGGGACAAATCCCATCTAGGGCACTCACATTCCACCACATAATTTATTATATGTCCAAAAACCAACTTTATGATTACCCTGACACAGGTAACGTTTGATGATAATTAAAACATATAATTCCTTATGTAGGAATCGTAGTGATTTCAGGTCGAAGGACTTCATATAACATTTATTAATTTAAGAAACGTTCATGACACTTATGTAACAACCCTTGCAACATTCTTAAGGTGGGTCTGTCCAGTACACCATAACTCTTAATGTGTACCTATGTGAGCACATGATATCTCATATCCATGATCTGTGAGATGTGATCATCAATGAACTCACATGCTAGTCTAAATGCATCTTTGTCCTAAGATGATAATTGACTAGGGACTATTTAAGAATAGTTCTTCATAAGCTCTCACGATCAAGTCATCTACTTGATTCCTTATGAAGTTTAAGCTTACTATTCTAAGGACAATAATTATATTCTAAAAGAATAAGTTTGCCTTTATAAAATAACATGATACAAGTGATGGATGTGTTGAGTCTCAAAAATATCATAAGAGATTTTATGATGTTTTAAGACAACAATATTTCCAAGTTTTAATGATTAACAAATTTACAGTATTTATTTTCACAGATACTCTTAAGTGTTTAATTATCTATCTGTGATTTCAGCAAGCCACAATACGCTCTATAAGTCTTTAAGAAGTGCTTCAAGTCATCTGAGGGAAACAAGCCTTCTGAAGTGGTCAACCTGTTAAGTGTTGAAACTGTCTGAAGAGCCAAACCCGTCTGAAGTTCAGAAGCCGTCTGAAGTTTTAGTAATGACGTGGCATCCTTGCTGAAACCTTGCGTGAAGACTTTTCTGAGTCTCTGCTGCTCGTACGTTTTGGAACACATTTATGGCAACAAACACAGAGGCCTTTCCTGGTGCATTTGAATTTGATACACCACTGAGGAAATCTCTGTAAACGCAGCAATTCCTGAAGCAGCCTTTTGGCAGATGCAACCTTGTACCGTGTCAGAAATGTCAGGATGCTCAGAAGTATGTCTCACAACGGATTGAATAGCATTTAGTGCTATCTCTAAACGGTGGTTTTTCAACGGATTAAAGTCTGGGTATAAATACCCCTTATGAAGACCATCATTAAGAAAGCAACAAGAGAACAGGGAAGAATATATAGAAAAAGAGAATCATCGCTGCAAATTTTCTTCAAGAAAATCACTCTGATAAACTTCGTTGTACACTTTATATTTTCATATCCTGAGTATACCTCAGTTTTTAAGCTGTACATCGTAATAGGTTTGAGCTTTAAACTTGTGTAGTTTAAAAGCTTAAACTCCTTTTAACTGTAATTGTTGTTGAGCCTGGAGAGGCTTGTCTGAAAAGAATACTTGTGTTGTTGAGCCTGGAGAGGCTTGTCTGGAAAAGAATACTTGTGTTGTTTGAGCCTAGAGAGGCTTGTCTTGGTTGTAGAGCCTGAAGAGGCTTGATAGAAAAGAATACTTGTAATCTTTGTGAAAGATTAAGAGAAAATCCAAGTGCTTGTTGGCATTGGGACTGGAGGTAGCTCACAGTGGTGGTGAGTGAACCAGGATAAATCCTTGGCTAAGTTTTTCTATCCCTTATCTCTTGTCAATTCGTTTATATTAATATCAAGGGTGTTGAACAGCTATTCTAAATATTTTAAAAGCAAAGAAACCTTTTAAAATATATTTTCAGGAACCATTCAAATACTTCAGACAGCCTCGATAAACCTGTCTGAAACTGTTTATAACTTGTTATTTTCAAAAAGCTTTCAAAATACAAAGAAACACTATTCAACCCCCCTTTTAGTGTTTCCCTGTGTTCCTACAGTTGGTACCAGAGCTTAACTCAGGGTTGATCACCTAACAAGTGTTGAGGACTAAAAGATCCAGATGGAAGCTGCAAACAACAACAGGCAATACATCTCTGAGGGTGCATCTATCACAAGACCCCCAACATTTAATGGAGTAGACTATCACTACTGGAGAGATCGTATGAAGCTGTTCATTGAAAGCAACAACATTGATGTCTGGGATGTAGTTACTGATGGAGACTATGTGCCCATGCTAAACAATGTGCCTATACCTAAGACTGACTGGACCTTGGAGCAGAAGGCAAGAGTTCAGATGAATGCCAAAGCCAAACTCTATCTGATATGCTCGTTGAACAAATCAGAATATGAGAAGGTGCACGGTTGTACATCTGCCAAGGAAATCTGGGATACCCTTGCAGCAGCCCATGAAGGGACTGGAACTGTCAAGCAATCCAAGATTAGTATGCTCATACACCAATATGAGATGTTCAAAATGGAAGAAACAGAAACCATTGATCAGATGTTTGGGAGGTTTCAGACCATTACAAATGGACTCAGGTCCTTGGGCAGAACTTATGAATCTGGAGATAATAACAGAAAGATTCTAAGAAGCTTGCCTAAGACCTGGAGACCCAAAGTTACTGCCATTCAAGAGGCAAGAGACTTAAACTCTCTTAGAATGGAGGAACTTCTGGGATCTCTTAAGGTTCATGAGCTTGAGCTTGAAGAAGATGACAACAAGAAGAAATCTCTGGCTCTAAACTCCAATACTAATCAATCTAGGCATGACAAGATGAAGGCTATGCAAGCTGAGGAAACTTCAGAAACAGATGAGGATTCTGAAGATAGCTCGGAAGATGATGATCTTGCTCTTTTAAGTAGGAAGATCAAAAGAATGCTCCAAAACAGAGGAAAGTTCAGAAGGAATCAACCTTCAACCTCTAAAGGAGGTAAGACAGGTAAAGATTTTCAAAATGACAAAATTACTTGTTTTGAATGCAAACAACCAAGTCACATGAAGGCTGAGTGTCCTAAGTTGAAGAAAAACACATTCAAAAAGAAGAAGTTCTTCAAAAAGAAGAAGGGACTAATGGCAACATGGGAAGATCTTGATGAATCTACTTCTGAAGAAGAAGAAGATACTTCAGAAGAGGCCAACTTATGTCTTATGGCCAGTCTGCTATCATCAGACAGCTCTGAAGAAGAGGTATTTCCTTTAACCCTTCAAGAAACGTATGATGATCTGATGGAAAGCTCCAAAGAACTATTCCATGAGTATAAGAATCTATCCAAGGCTCACACAGAAATGTGTAATGAATATGAAGCCCTTGAAATAGAAAATATTATGCTCAAGGAAAAGATCCTTGTGTCTGACATCAGTAGTTCTCAACATGTGTCTGAAGAAAATATAAAACTTCAGAAGCAAGTTGAGCAACTGACAAAAGACATAGCTAAGTTTGTCAAAGGAACTGATAATTTGAACAGATTACTTGGTGATCAAAGACATTTCATTGACAAAAGTGGCTTAGGCTTTTGGGATCATAACATGCCTGAACCTCATATTTTTAATGTTGAAAAAGGCAAGGGAAAGGTTACTGGGTGTTCTCAATGTGGAAAAGCTGGACACAATGTGATTCAGTGTAAACACAAAAGGAGACCAACACCCAGGTCTAACAAAAGAGGACCCAAAAGTATATGGGTACCTAAAAACTTGATTATTCCTGTTGCAGATGTGTTTAATAGGACAAAAGAGACACCACAAATGGTATCTGGACAGTGGATGCTCGCGACACATGACAGGAGAAAGGTCTTTGTTCCAAAACCTTAGACCAAGAAATGGAGGTGTGGTCACCTTTGGTGGAAACCAGCAAGGGAAGATCACAGGAATAGGGACTGTAGGTATGTCACCTTTATCCCTTATTAAAAATGTTCTCCTAGTGGAAGGACTTCAACACAACCTACTGAGCATAAGTCAATTATGTGACAGTGGATATGTGGTCTCTTTTACTAAGGAAGGTTGTATAGTCAAAGACTCTTCTGATCTAATCCTTTTTACTGCTAAAAGGCACAACAATGTGTACAAAATTGATCTAGAGGAACTAGCAAGTCAAAATGTTAAATATTTTATTTCTGTTGAAGATGAAAAACAGATTTGGCATCAAAGACTTGGGCATGCCAGCTTGAGATTAATCTCAAGATTAGCAAAATACAATCTGGTTAAAGGCTTACCCAAGCTCTCATACAAATCTGACATTTTATGTGAAAGTTGTCTGAAAGGGAAACAAACAAGACACTCATTTAAGAGTAAAGATATTGTTTCTACTAGCAGACCTCTAGAACTATTGCATATTGACTTGTTTGGTCCTATTAGAACAGAAAGCATTAGTGGTAAGAAATATGGTTTAGTCATTGTTGATGACTATTCTAGATATACATGGGTTATATTCCTTAGAAGCAAGGATGAAACTTTTAAGAATTTCACAATATTCTGTAAGAAGGTACAAAATGAAAAAGGATTTTGTATATCTGTCATCAGAAGTGATCATGGTGGAGAGTTTGAAAATACAAACTTTGAAATGTTCTGTGATGAGAATGGAATCTCACACAATTTCTCTGTGGCTAGAACACCTCAACAAAATGGGGTTGTTGAGAGAAAGAACAGAAGTCTGCAAGAGATGGGAAGAACCATGCTCAACTCATGCAATCTACCAAGATCCTTCTGGGCAGAAGCTATTAACACAGCTTGCTACCTTCAAAACAGAATATTGGTAAGACTAATTCTTAAAAGAACTCCTTATGAATTGTGGAAAGGAAGAAAACCCAACATATCTTACTTTCATCCCTTTGGCTGTGAGTGTTTTATACTTAACACAAAGGATGATCTTGGAAAGTTTGATGCAAAATCTGACAAAGGATTTTTCATAGGTTATTCTGAAACATCTAAGGCTTACAGAGTTTATAACTCTAGAACTCTAGTTGTAGAAGAATCAATCCATGTTAAATTCAATGACAAGAAAGAGACTGATAGGGAACTATCGGATCTAGAGGATGATTTTGCAGGAATGGAGCTAAATGACAACAGCAACTTGAAAGATGAGCAGTTGTCTGAAGTGCCTACAGTTACTGATCCTCTTCAGACAGATGTTGAGTCTCAGACAGATGCTGTACCCATTCACAGAACTGATTGGAGATACAAGTCACATCACGCTAAAGAGCAAATCATTGGCAGCACTTCAGAAGGAGTTAAGACAAGATCAAAATTCAGACATTTGAACTCTCTTGCTCTCCTGTCTGAAATTGAGCCAAAGAGCATTGATGAAGCTCTGCATGATGAAGGGTGGATCCTAGCCATGCAAGAGGAGCTAAATCAATTTGCTAGGAGTGATGTCTGGACCCTTGTTCCTAAACCCCATGGGAAAACTATTATTGGAACCAAATGGGTGTTCAGAAACAAGCTGTCTGAAGAAGGCAAGGTAGTCAGAAACAAGGCAAGGCTTGTGGCTCAAGGATACAATCAGCAAGAAGGAATTGATTTCACAGACACCTTTGCCCCAGTGGCCAGGTTAGAAGCAATTAGAATTTTATTGTCTTATGCTATAAATAATAGCATCAAGCTATATCAAATGGACGTTAAAAGTGCTTTTCTCAATGGTGTCATTGAAGAAGAAGTCTTTGTTAGACAACCCCCTGGTTTTGAGGATGTCACTTTTCCAGATTACGTTTTCAAATTGAAAAAGGCTCTCTATGGTCTAAAATAAGCCCCAAGAGCTTGGTATGACAGATTGAGCAATTTTCTTATCAAAAATGGTTTTGAAAGAGGAAAAGTTGACACAACTCTTTTTAGAAAACAGTCTAACAAAGGTCTCATGCTAGTCCAGATATATGTTGATGACATTATATTTGGTTCCACTGATTCTTCTCTTTGCAAGGAGTTTTCTGAGTTAATGCAATCTGAATTTGAAATGAGCCTAATGGGTGAATTAAAATTTTTCTTAGGACTTCAAATTAAGCAAGATTCTAATTGTATATGGATTCATCAAGAGAAATATACAAAAGAAATGCTTAAGAAGTTTAATTTAAATGATTGCAAGCCCATGTCAACTCCTATGCATCCTTCAACATATTTAAGCAAAGATGAGAATGAAGAACCAGTGAATCAGACTTTGTATAGAGGAATGATTGGTTCTTTATTGTATCTAACAGCAAGCAGACCTGACATTATGTTCAGTGTGTGTCTTTGTGCTAGATTTCAATCAGATCCAAGAATTACGCATTATAAAGCTGTTAAGAGGATTTTTAGATATCTTAAAGGTACTACTAATCTTGGTCTTTGCTATAAGAAAGACAAAGAACGCAGGTTAATAGGATACTGTGATGCTGAATTTGCTGGAGACAGAATTGAAAGAAAGAGCACCAGTGGAGGTTGTCACTTCTTTGGAGGCAACATGATCAGCTGGTCAAGTAAAAGGCAAAGCACTATTGCATTATCAACAGCTGAAGCTGAATATATCTCAGCAGCAAGTTGTTGTTCACAACTTCTTTGGGTGAAGTATCAGCTTGAGGATTTTAATATTCCTATATCTGTTATACCTGTTTTGTGTGACAATACAAGTGCCATTAATCTATCTAAAAACCCCATTCAACATTCTAGAGCAAAACATATAGAAATCAAGCATCATTTCATTAGAGACTATGTTCAGAAAGGTGTTTTTGATATAAAGTTCATTGAAACAGAGCTTCAATGGGCAGATATATTCACAAAACCTCTGACTGAAGACAGATTTAAGTTCATACGTGATAATTTGAACATACATGCATTTTCTAACTGATCTTGTATGCTGTCTGAAATGAACATTTGAAATCTCAGTATGTCTGAAATTGTGACATGTCTGAAATTTTAGGGTTTCTGAAATTTCATTTAGTTGTCTGAAATTATTCACTTGTCTGAATAATGATGACGTGGCTATCTGAGACGGTTGAATGCCATTTATTTTGTCTCTTCTACTCTGCACGTTCCCCAACGTCTGCGCAGCCAGTACATACCATCATTGCATCGTGGGTTTCTATATAATAAAGGAGGTTACATATTGAAGAAGGCTCACATTTTCTCCTCTGCTCACTCTTCAACTTCATCTTCTCTCTCTCACAACAGTTTTCTGCTCAAAGTTTTTGTCTGCAACTGCAATGGCACCAAAGAAGACAAGCACTGGAGGAAAGATTGTCAAGTCCAAAGGTGTTAATCTTCAGGGTCTCAGTGATTTAGGCATGGACCTTTTTGAGGAATTTGATGCTGCTGGTTGGACTTCATTCTTTGAGAAAACTGATTGCTCTTGGAATGAACAGAGCATCATTGATTTCTGGTTTTCAGCAAGAGGAATTCCAAACAACAAAGGTGAATATGAAAGCATCCGAGCTGAAGTTCTTGGAGAGTCCATCTTCATAGATGCTGATATTCTCTCCAAGGTGACTGGTGTACAAGCTGAAGGAGAGGTCTTCACTCCAGGATGGGAAGGAAGAAATGGTGGTCCTGAGAAGTTCACCAAGATGCTGTATGGAACAATGAAGCCTCAGAGCGCCGACTCAAATAACATGCTGGATAAAGTCAGAGTTCTTCATGCCATTCTAGGGCAATGCATTTTCCCTAAGAGTGGAAGCAGAAATCATGTCTCTGAACTTGAGAGATTCTGCTTGATCAACCTATTGCTGAAGAAGAAGATGAATCTCCCAATGATACTTATGTTCCACATTCAGAAGAAGATTAGGGATTCTGCTGGAAGTCTTACTCATAATTTACTTATCACCAAGGTACTGATGCATTTCAGAGTACCTCTTAAATTTGATCACAAAGCACCTGCTCTTTTTGGTGAGGCCAATATTACCAGTATGAAGCTGAAGAACCCTCTAATTCCAAGACATTCTTCTCCTACTATGAAGGAGAGTCTACTGTTAGAGAAGGCATCTAGAAGTGGAGCTGCTTTTGAAGTTCTGGAACTTGAACTTCAAGGGGACATAAAGAAGGATGAGTTTGTTGCGTCCAAGCCCTCCCCTCAACCTAAGCTGCCGAAGCTACCGGTTAGGAGTGCTGCAAAGGTAGCACCAACAAACCCTAAGTTGCACCTTAAGACTGCTGAACCTATTCAGAAGACTTTGACAAAGTCGTCTGAAATTGTGGGTCAAAAGTCTGAAGGAGCAAAACCTCTTGAGCCTACTTCTAATCTAGAAGGAAAGGCACATGAGGAACCTGTTGCTGATGCTATTGTTGCACAACCTGTTGCTGCCTGTCCCTCTGATCCTGAATTGATCAAGGTAGCTGCAATTGCTACTATGATTGAAAATCAAGAATTGGAGAAGTTAGAACAAGAGAAGGCTGATCATGCTTATGCAGTATCTACACAGATTGTCTTAGCTGAAAAGAAAGGCTAGCTGCCTTGGCTGAAGGAACCAAGAAAATAAAGAGATCCAGTGCTGCCATGAAGAAGAAAAGAATAAGCAAGTTCCTTACTAGTGCTCCTGAAGTTACCACAAGAATCACTAGGAGTATCTCTAGTAAACAAGATGCTATAGACATGGGAGACAAATATCAGAAGTTCGTCACAGCCAATCTTTATTTCAAAAGAAGAAGAGAAGAAAAGCAAACTGATAGGGAGGAGGCAGCAAGGGAAGTCAAGAAAAGCAAAATTCAGAAAGAGGAACCTTCAAAGGAACCCTACAAACCAATAAGGGTGAGGTTTGACAATGTTACACCTTCACCACCTTCATCACCAGAAAAAGGATTGCCAGAAGAGAATGAAGAAGAAGAAATGCCTGAACAAGTTCATAGTGAAGCTGTTTCAGAAGAGGAAGTTTCAGACAAGGTTGCTGAACAACCTATCTTGTCTGAAGAAAAGGAAGCACCATCACCATCATCACCTTCGTCATCTTCATCATCAGAATCATACAGATCCGAAAACTCTGCGGAGGAGACCCAGCAATGTGTGTGGAAAGGAAGCATGCTACTTGCACATCTTAGGCTTGGACCCAAAAGTAGGGATTTCTTCACAGAACCCACTTTTGATCCTTATGCCTATCCTTTTACTGACTCTCAGTATGCAGAAGAAGCTGAAGTGCCCCACAAAAGGTATGAGGGATCCTTCTTTGAAAGGGAAAGAGTGCCAAAATTCCCTAACCTTTATGAAGAGCTGATGTTTTTCAAGGATACACCCCCCATCTACATGCATCAAGGACTTATCTTGCACACTGCTGAAGCTGAAAGGAGAAAGTATACTGGAAGCCTCGATGGTCAATACTCTGGACAGCTTGAGAAGATCAGAAAGGGAGTGGTAGTTCCTGAACACAAGTGGGCTCCACTTGATCCCCGTTCTGAAGATGATTGTCTGAAGATGAGTACTGATGAGTGGTGTTTTGTCAGAAAGCTGTGCACAGAAGGAGAATTGTTTCAAAGAGCTCATCTGAACTGGGTTGGCATGAGAGGTTACAGGCCACCTAGAAGTGCTTCTATCAGGCCAAGCACTAAAATTCTGGTGCAACCTGACAGGATCATTCCTAGGTATCCTTTGAAGGAAGGTTCTGTTGATAAGTTTAAAGAACCCAAGGTTTACACCGCCCCCTTCAAACCTTTGTCACCAAGAGAATGGAAGCATCTACCAGCCAATGTCAGAAAGCAAGGTGGAGGCATGGATCACAGTCTCAGGGACAGAGTTTGGAACTCTTACTGGAAAATCAGAGAGGATGCTGGATCCTCATCTGGGTCAACTGGACCTGATGAAGACTCTCTCATTGGCCATGGGAGATCCATGAATGTGCAGTATATGTTTATCAGACAACACTTCCCACTTTTGACTGCACCTTTTCATGAAGAATGGGAAATGATCAACCCCATTGGAACATTCTTTCATCCAGTCTATCATCCTCAGAAATATGGACTACTTCCAGGATTTGATGCGCTGAGTTTTGTGTGCAGATACATTAAAATTATTTTTTATGAATCGGCACCTGACTATGAAGAAGAGAATAGAAGACTGAGGTTCAAGATACAGAAGCTCGAGAAAGCCAATGCTGAGCTTCTTGCCAAACAAGAACAGACTCTGGCTTTGCACAAGACTGAACTCATAGCTAAGCAAGATCAGATTCTTCATGAACAACAAGTGATCAAGAATGCTCAAGAAGATATGAAGTCTGCCCTTCTTTCTCAATTGGACAAGACAAGGGATGATCTCATGTCCTTGCTGAAGGATGCTTTGTTGAAGAAATCTGGCTAGTCTGTGATGTAGCCATGTTTGTTTTTTTGACAATTCCTATGCTTATCTGAAACTTTTTATGATTATCTATCAGCTGTTCCCTGCATGATTTTTTCTGAGTTTATACTTCATGATTATCCTTTTGATTTCTGTTGTTGTTATGCTCTGGATTCCCTTTTGACTGATGACAAAAGGGGGAGTACTAAAACTAACAAAAATATGATGTGAAGTGCTACAGGACTCAGGGGGAGCAAAGGAGAACTATTAAGTTCATTATCTGAGGGGGAGTTATTATTAAAAGCTACTTTATTCTCACATACTCCTTTCAGATTTTACAGTTTTAAGATAAATTTGTCATCATTAAAAAGGGGGAGAATGTTGAGTCTCAAAAATATCATAAGAGATTTTATGATGTTTTAAGACAGCAATATTTCCAAGTTTTAATGATTAACAAATTTACAGTATTTATTTTCACAGATACTCTTAAGTGTTTAATTATCTATCTGTGATTTCAGCAAGCCACAATACGCTCTATAAGTCTTTAAGAAGTGCTTCAAGTCATCTGAGGGAAACAGGCCTTCTGAAGTGGTCAACCTGTCTTAAGTGTTGAAACTGTCTGAAGAGCCAAACCCGTCTGAAGTTCGGAAGCTGTCTGAAGTTTTAGTAATGACGTGGCATCCTTGCTGAAACCTTGCATGAAGACTTTTCTGAGTCTCTGCTGCTCGTACGTTTTGGAACACATTTATGGCAACAAACACAGAGGCCTTTCCTGGTGCATTTGAATTTGATACACCACTGAGGAAATCTCTGTAAACGCAGCAACGCAGCAATTCCTGAAGCAGCCTTTTGGCAGATGCAACCTTGTACCGTGTCAGAAATGTCAGGATGCTCAGAAGTATGTCTCACAACGGATTGAATAGCATTTAATGCTATCTCTAAACGGTGGTTTTTCAACGGATTAAAGTCTGGGTATAAATACCCCTTATGAAGACCATCATTAAGAAAGCAACAAGAGAACAGAGAAGAATATATAGAAAAAGAGAATCATCGCTGCAAATTTTCTTCAAGAAAATCACTCTGATAAACTTCATTGTACACTTTATATTTTCATATCCTGAGTATACCTCAGTTTTTAAGTTGTACATCGTAACAGGTTTGAGCTTTAAACTTGTGTAGTTTAAAAGCTTAAACTCCTTTTAACTGCAATTGTTGTTGAGCCTGGAGAGGCTTGTCTGAAAAGAATACTTGTGTTGTTGAGCCTGGAGAGGCTTGTCTGGAAAAGAATACTTGTGTTGTTTGAGCCTAGAGAGGCTTGTCTTGGTTGTAGAGCCTGAAGAGGCTTGATAGAAAAGAATACTTGTAATCTTTGTGAAAGATTAAGAGAAAATCCAAGTGCTTGTTGGCATTGGGACTGGAGGTAGCTCACAGTGGTGGTGAGTGAACCAGGATAAATCCTTGGCTAAGTTTTTCTATCCCTTATCTCTTGTCAATTCGTTTATATTAATATCAAGGGTGTTGAACAACTATTCTAAATATTTTAAAAGCAAAGAAACCTTTTAAAATATATTTTCAGGAACCATTCAAATACTTCAGACAGCCTCGATAAACCTGTCTGAAACTGTTTATAACTTGTTGTTTTCAAAAAGCTTTCAAAATACAAAGAAACACTATTCAACCCCCCCTTTTAGTGTTACCCTGTGTTCCTACAGGATGTTCACAAATATATAAGTCTCTAGTGCATATTCCTAACAATCTCCCACTTGCACTAGAGACATTCAGACATAACTATTATGCCTAATGATCTAGTGTGCCTTTCATGCTTATGTTGCACAAGGGGTTTAATGGGTTTGTAATAGCGACTATTTCTTGCTTCGAACTCTTCTAGCTCACAGCGCCACCATTCAAACAAAACACAGAACCTGATTGCGATCTTCAATCATCATTGTCGGTTTGGAAGCTAGCATCAGTGTAAACCTTTACAAGTAGCTCTTTCTCACCTCCTCATATTAAGAATGAATCCCCAATTCTTCTTAAGTACTTAAGGATGTTCTTGACTGTTGTTTAGTGACCTTCACCAAGATCAGACTGGTATCTGCTAGTCATGCTTAAAGCATATGACATTTCTGGTTAAGTACATAACATGGCAAACATGATAGACCCTATAGCGGATGCATAAGGAATCTTACTCATGTGACCTCTCTCTTCTTCACTAGAAGGAGTATGAGCCTTAGATAGGTTTATACCATGTGACATAGGAAAAGATCCCCTCTTAGAATCTTGCATGTTAAACCGTTTTAACATTTTGCTTATGTAGGTACTTTGACTTAGGCCAAGTAATCTTCGAGATCCATCTCTATAGATCCTTATATCTAACACATAGGTTGTTTCGCCCAAATATTTCATAGAAAAATAATTTCCTAACCAAGTCTTTACAGACTGAAGGGTAGGAACGTCATTTCCTATGAGGAGTATGTCATCTACATGCAAAACCAGAAAAACCACTATGTTGTCACTAACCATTTTGTAGACACAAGGTTTGTCTTCATTTTTAATGAAACCAAACTGTTTTACAGCTTCATCAAAATGAAGATTCCAACTTCTAGAGGCTTGCTTTAATCCATAAATGGATCGTTGCAACTTATATACCTTTAGGTATAACAAAACCTTCAGGTTGTATCACATACACATCTTCAAGAAGGCTTCCATTTAGGAAAGTTGTCTTGACATCCACTTGTCAGATTTCATAATCATGGTAAGTTGCAATAGCAAGCAAGATCCGAATAGATTTAAGCATGGCAACTGGGGAAAAGGTTTCATCATAGCCTACACCATGAATTTGCTTGAAACCCTTGGCCACCAATCGTGCTTTAAAGGTACTTATATTACCATCCATGTCAGTTTTCTTTTTGAAAACCCACTTGCACCCTATGGGTTTTATCCCTTCGGGTGGCTCAATCAAGGTCCATACCTTGTTAGTGTACATGGAATCCATTTCAGATCTCATGGCATCTAGCCATTTCTCAGACTCTGGACTCAAAAGAGCTTCTTGGAAAGTCACTGGTTCATCTTGATCCATTAGCAATACATCCCCTTCCTGAGACACAAGGAAACCATATCTCTCAGGTTGGTGACGTACTCTATCTGACCTACGCAAGTCCTGCGCTACTTGAGCAGGTGGCTCCACAACACTTTGTGATATCTGCTCTTGCTCCATTACCGGCTCATTACTACTTTGTGGTACTTGAATTTCTTCAAGTTCTACTTTCCTCCCACTCATTTTCTTAGAGACAGATTCCTTCTCTAAGAATATAGTAGTCCTAGCGACAACCACTCTGCCTTTGCTAGGATTATGGAAGTAGTAACCCTCAGTTTCTTTTGGGTATCCCACAAATAAGCACTTATCTGATTTGGGTCCTAGCTTATCTGAAACTTGGCGTTTCACATAAGCTTCATAACCCCAAATCTTCACAAAAGACATACTAGGTCGTTTCCCAGTCCATATCTCATATGGTGTCTTTATGGTAGCCTCAGATGGAACACAGTTTAGTGTGAAGGCTACTGTTAACAAAGCATGACTCCAAAAGGAGTCGGGGAGATCAGTTTGACTCATCATAGATCGAACCATATCTAATAGAGTTCGATTTCTCCTTTCTGAAACTCCATTCCATTGAGGTGTTCCAGGAGGAGCGAGTTGAGATGTTATCCCACACTCTCTTAGATAGTCATCAAATTGTTGGCTTGAGCATTCTCCACCTCGATCTCATTGAAGTGTTTTAATAGTCTTGCCAAGTTGGTTTTATACTTCATTCTTAAATTCCTTGAACTCTTCAAAGGATTTGGATTTGTGTTCCATCAGATACACAAATCCATATGTACTGAAATCATCAGTAAAAGTGATGAAGTACTGAAAACCTCTTCTAGCCATTGTGCCCATGGGCCCACATACATCACTATGTATGAGACCAAGAAGCTCACCGACCCTCTCATCTTATTATGATGAATGGGGTTTTGGTCATCTTCCCAAATAAACAAGATTCAGATGTCTCAATTGATTCAAAATCAAATGAGTCCAAATGACCATCTTGGTGGAGTTTGGATATGCATTTCTCATTTATGTGGCCTAAGCAACAATGCAAAAGATAAGTCGGGTTCAAATCATTTGTTTTGACCCTCTTAGAACTTATGTTATAGATAGGCACTTCCATGTCAAGAACATATTGTTCAACTTTGCACAACTTTAAAACATATCATTCAAATAAATTGAACAACTATTGTTCTTTATTATGAATGAAAAACCACTCTTGTCTAAACAAGAAACGGAATCAATTATTCACAAAATAACAATCATCCAGTTGGCAAAGTTAAATAATAGGTTCCTACGGCTAAGGCAGCAACTCTTGCTCCATTTTCACACGTAGGTCGACTTCTCCTTTAGTCAATGACCTACTTCATTTAGATCCTTCACATTCACACTAATGTGAGATTCACATCCGGTATCCAATACCCAAGATGCAGAAATAGGTAAATTGACTTCTATAATATATATATTCCTAAATGATAAATCCACTTTAGTAGTAGATTTATAGGATTATTTTAGGTAGTTTTTAGTAGTTTAGTTTAATAATTTTGTAAATTTTTTAGCTAAAATTTGTATATAATTGAGTTGTTTGTATTTTAGATGATTTTTGTAAATAATAGTATTTTTTCTCTAATTTTTCTTTGTTTTGATGTTTTTAGGAATTTTCTAGAAAATAAGAAAGAAAGAAGTGAAGAGAATGAATTTTTGAAGTGTGAAGAAAAGTCAAACAATGAAAGTTGAGCCAAAAGTGGTGCCAATTGTGAGATTTACATTATGCCAGGATCGTGTGAGGACAAACTGAAGCTGTGTGAGGACACGATCACTCCAGTAGCTACAGACTTGGAATTTGCTCTCTGCCATGTTCGTGTGGGAACATGGAAGAGTCTGTGTGGGGACACGATTTGACAGAAGCATTATAAATATTTGCTGTTAGTTTTTTAGTTGGAATCTTTTCCATTTTTCAGATTTCTCTTTTCTCCCACTCGAATTTCCCCCCCTTTTCTCTCTTTCTCCTGAAGATCAAACCAAGTGGAAGCTAGGGTTCTTGATTCAATGGAGTTTCTCTTTGAGTTTGCAATTCTCTTCTCCTTTATCTTCTCTTTTGTAATGGTTTGCTGAATTTCTTAGGTTAGGAATTGGGGAATTTTGATTCAAACTCCATGTAATTTCGTTTCTTGAATTCAATTCAGATTGTTATGATGCAATTACATTGTTTACTTCCAATCTTAATGCTTCATTGACTTGATCAACCAATGCATGAATTGAGAGTGATTCTCACAATTGGAAAATTGGAGAAAACTTGGATCTGAAGTAAACAACATGAGTAATTAATTGTATAGGAATAGGAATTGATTCTTGTGTGATCTTTATCAATTCTTGTTGTTAATGCATGTCACAATTGAATTCACCTAAGGAATTAGGGTTCTTAATTGTAGATATAGGGTTAATTCACCAAGGAATTGGGATTTAACTATCTAAGTGAATTGGATCATGAATTAAATCATAACAATTGAGTTGAATAATTTGCTACATGGATTGAGAATTAAAAGGAACCAAGTCCTAACCATTTGTTGATATTGTTCTTCATCAATATTGTGTTCTTGTTAATTGTTCAACACTTAATTCAACTTTCTGGTTTAGTTTTCAGGTTTAATTTTCTGCACTAGTCCTTAGGTTACTAAATACAATTGAATTTCTCCCATTCAACTAGATAGATTCCCTGTAATTTGGTACTTGATCTAGCAATCTTTGTGGGACGATACTCTACTTTCATTATATTACTTGTTACGATTCGTTACACTTGCCGAATTTTCTCATCAAGTTTTTGGCGCCGTTGCCGGGGATTGATTGATTCAATATCATTGTAACAGTGAATTCTCTAGATTGGATTGTTTTTGTTTGTTCTGTTTTAATTCAATATTCTCTAATTGTGTGAGTTTTTGTTTATGCGAGGAAAAAGCAAAATAAAGCTGCATTAGTCTTTGATCCTGAACTTGATTTCCCTTTGATTAAATTCAAGAAAAATAGAGATAAAGGACAACCAAGTATTCAAGTTTTTGCTGCACATTTTTCTTCATCTAGTAAGGGAAAGCATCAAGAGGAGATTATCATGGCAGCCAATGGAAATGAGAACAGAAGGACTTTGGAGGATTACGCTATGCCTCATCCAAGAGGAAATGCATCATCTATTGTTAGACCTCCAGTACAAGCAAACAATTTTGAAGTGAAACCAATTATGCTTCAAGTGGTTCAACAAGAGCAGTTCATGGGACTCCCATCTGAAGATCCTCATACACATATTCAGAATTTTCTATCAATTTGTGATATGGCAAAGATGAACGGAGTAAGTGATGATGCTATTCGACTAAGACTTTTTCCCTTCTCTTTAAGGGATAAAGCTAAGAGTTGGCTCTTAGCTCAGCCGCGAGCAAGTATCTCTACTTGGGATGACCTTGAGACTAAGTTCATAGCACAATACTTTCCACCTTCCAAGACAGACCAATTGAGGCAAGAAATTCTTTCTTTCAAGCAAAGAGAGGATGAGTCATTACATGAAGCATGGGAGAGATTTAAGGACTTATTAAGGAAGTGTCCTCATCATGAAATTCCTGATTGGTTGCAAATAAGAACCTTCTGCAATAATTTAAATGAAGATACAAGATCTATGGTAGATGCAGCAGCTGGAGGTTCAATTAGTAAAAAAACTGCAGAAGAAGCACAAGAACTTATTGAAATAATGGCAGCTAACAATTACAACAAAAGGCATGATAGACAGCAGTTGAAAAGGGGAGTAATGGAGCTAAATTCATTAGATGCAATGCTAGCTCAAAACAAAATTCTGTCTCAACAATTGAGTACTCTTAATTCAAGAGTTGAGGGGATAGAAACTGGAATAAGTCAGCTGCAGCAAGTGTACCTTGTTTGTGACTTTTGTCATGGGAATCATCCTAATGGAGCTTGTGATAGTCAAGAAGGATTTGTGCAGAAGGATGCAGAGCAAGTAAATTTCATGACTAACACTCAAAGACAACAAAGTTTTGTTCCAAGACAACAATTTCAGCAAAACAGTAGATTCAATCAGAACTTTGGAACAAGGCAGCCTACTATACAACAGAATACCATGCAGTTTCAACAAGGAGGACCACACATACAGCCATCTCAAAATCCTGATAAAATCTCTATTTTAGAAGATGCTCTTATTCAATTGACACAACAAAATGCATCTCTAACTCAACAAACTTCTACTCTAACACAACAACATTCTTCTTTTATGCAGGAAACAAGATCAATTTTCAAGAATCAAGAGGCATCTATCAAGAATTTGGAAAATCAAATTGGGCAATTGTCAAAGCAATTAGCGGAGAGAACAATTGGAAATTTTCCAGGAGATACAATTGTCAACCCAAAACAACAATGTAATGCTATTATTACAAGAAGTGGGAAGATTGTAGCTCCTCAATAATCAAATGTACAGAAAGATGCAATTAAAGAGAATGAAAAAGAAGAAAAAGTTAATGGTGTAGTAGAAGAATGCTCGGATTCAGAGAATAATGAAAAGGAAATGGAAAGCTCTTCAAATGATAGTTCCCTTAAACCTTCAAAAATTCAAGAAAAGATAGATCAAGATACACCAAGAAGGAAATCCAAGAAACAATTATTTGAAGAAGCTGTGAAGCCAAAACCAATCTCCTCATATGCTCATATTCCTTTCCCACAAAGGCTGCAAAAGCAAGGAGATGAAAAGAAGTTTTCAAAGTTTCTGGATGTCTTCAAAAAGCTTCAAATCAACATACCATTTGCTGAAGCATTGGAAGAAATGCCATCTTATGCGAAATTCATGAAAGAACTTCTTTCAAAGAAGAGGAAAATTAAAGAAGATGAAACTGTTGCATTAACAGAAGAATGTAGTGCAATTTTGCAGCGGAAGTTACCTCAAAAACTTAAAGATCCAGGTTCATTCATCATACCTTGTGCTATTGGAAACATGCAGATTGGAAAGGCACTTTGTGATCTAGGTGCAAGCATCAATCTAATGCCTTTGTCTATGATGAAGAAACTTGGGATTAAAGAAGTCAAGCCAACCATGATGTCACTACAACTTGCAGACCGATCTATCAAATATCCATATGGGGTGGTTGAAGATTTGTTGGTAAAAGTAGACAAATTCATTTTTCCAGCTGATTTCGTGGTTTTAGATATGGAAGAAGATGTTGCAATACCTCTCATTTTGGGCAGACCTTTTCTTGCAACAGGAAGAGCTTTAATTGATGTTCAACAAGGTGAACTCATGTTGAGAGTTCAAGATGAGAAGGTGATATTCAATGTCTTTGAAGCCATGAAACATCCAGCTGAAGATTCTCATTGTATGAGAGTGGATATCGTTGATTCTTTGATACCAAAATTTCTCAAGAAGCATGACTTTGATTCTACCTTGGAGCATGTATTGATCACTTCTAAACAATCAAAGTCTAATGATCATGAGAAAGAAGTGAATGATTGCTTAGCACATTTAGATGCTAATTCTCCTTTGCTTATCAATGTTCCACCTAAGGAAGAGTTGAAAACAGAAAATAAACAAGAAGTGGGTCCAAAATTGGAGTTGAAGCAATTGCCATCTCATCTCCGCTATGCTTTTCTTGGTGACAATAACACTTATCCAGTGATAATAAGCAGTGCACTAAATGAGCAAGAAGAAGAGCAGCTTTTACGCATCCTGAGAGCTCATAAATCAGCTATAGGGTGGACAATTTCAGATTTGAAGGGTATAAGTCCTGCATTCTGCATGCACAAAATTATTTTAGAAGATGATTTCAAACCTGTTGTGCAGCCACAAAGAAGACTAAACCCAACCATGAAGGAGGTTGTTCGAAAAGAAGTCATCAAGCTACTGGATGCCGGTATCATCTACCCAATTTCAGACAGCAAATGGGTTAGTCCAGTGCAAGTAGTACCTAAAAAGGGAGGCATGACAGTGGTTGTGAATGAAAAGAATGAGTTGATCCCTACAAGGACAGTTACGGGATGGAGGATGTGCATCGATTATCGCAGACTTAATGATGCTACCCGTAACGATCATTTTCCACTGCCCTTTGTGGATCAAATGTTGGAAAGACTTGCAGGCCATGCTTACTACTGTTTTCTCGACGGATACTTCGGCTACAATCAAATTGTAGTTGATCCTAAGGACCAAGAAAAAACAGCTTTTACTTGTCCTTATGGGATCTTTGCTTATCGTCGGATGTCGTTTGGTTTGTGTAATGCGCCTGCGACATTTCAAAGGTGCATGCTAGCCATTTTTTCTGATATGGTAGAAAAATTCATTGAAATATTCATGGATGATTTTTCTGTATTTGGTTCATCTTATGATAATTGCTTGTCTAACCTTTCTTATGTTTTGAAAAGGTGCCAAGAGACCAATCTTGTATTGAATTGGGAAAAATGTCACTTCATGGTGAAGGAGGGTATTGTTCTAGGACATAGAGTCTCCTCAAAAGGCATTGAAGTAGATAAGGCAAAGATTGAAGTAATAGAAAAACTTCCTCCTCCAATAAATGTTAAAGGATTGAGAAGTTTCCTTGGACATGCTGGGTTTTACAGAAGATTCATTAAGGATTTTGCTAAGATCTCTAAACCCATGTGTGATCTTTTAGAGAAAGATGCAGTGTTTGATTTTAATGATTCATGCTTAACTGCATTTAAAACATTAAAAGAAAAATTGATTTCTGCACCTATAATCACTGCACCTGATTGGAATTTACCATTTGAATTAATGTGCGATGCTAGTAATTTTGCTATAGGTGTTGTCTTAGGACAAAGGAAAGACAAACTTTTGCATGTAATATATTATGCTAGTAAAGTTCTCAATAGTGCTCAAGTGAATTATGCAACAACTGAGAAAGAACTTTTAGCAATTGTCTTTGCCTTTGACAAATTTCGTTCATATTTGATTGGTGCTAAAGTTACAGTTTATACTGACCATTCGACTTTGAAATATCTTTTGTCTAAACAGGAAACAAAGCCAAGATTGCTGAGATGGATCTTACTCCTACAAGAATTTGATTTGGAAATTAAAGAAAAGCAAGGCAAGGAGAATCAAGTTGCTGATCATTTGTCAAGACTTGATATAGAAGGAGTAAACAATGATGGAGTGGCTATCAAAGAAGAATTTCCAGATGAAAGATTGTTTTCTGTGTCTCTCACCCCATGGTATGCAGATATGGCCAATTTCAAGGCTGCATATATCGTTCCAGAGGGTTGGACATGGCAGCAGAAAAAAAAGCTTTTCCATGACAGCAAATTTTACCTTTGGGAAGAGCCATTTCTTTTCAAGATTGGAGTTGATGGGATGATTAGAAGATGTGTTCCTCAAGAAGAACAACAGCAAATATTGTGGCATTGTCATAATTCAGATTATGGTGGACATTTTGGTGGAAAAAGAACTGTTGCAAAAGTTCTTCAATCAGGTTTTTTCTGGCCTACTCTTTTTAAGGATTCGAAGGAATATGTAGAAAGATGTGATCAATGTCAGAGGAGTGGTAACATTTCTAAAAGATTTGAATTGCCCCTTACTAATATTTTGGAAGTAGAACTTTTTGATGTGTGGGGTATTGACTTTATGGGACCATTCCCATCATCATACGCCAATGAATACATATTAGTGGCAGTAGATTATGTTTCTAAGTGGGTGGAAGCCACTCCAACAAGAACCAATGATGCCAAAGTTGTCATTGCATTTATTAAGAAACACATCTTCTCAAGATTTGGTGTACCAAGAGTCCTCATCAGTGATGGAGGCTCTCACTTTTGTAACAAACAACTTGAAAGTGTGTTAAGTAAGTACAATGTCAAACATAAAGTGGCCACACCTTACCATCCACAAACTAGTGGCCAGGTGGAAGTTTCAAACAGAGAATTGAAGAGAATCCTAGAAAAAGTTGTCAGTAGTTCAAGAAAAGATTGGGCAAAGAAAATGGATGATACTCTTTGGGCTTATAGAACTGCTTTTAAAACACCTATTGGTATGTCTCCATATCAGTTAGTGTTTGGAAAGGCTTGTCACTTACCTTTGGAGTTGGAATACAAAGCTTATTGGGCAATAAGGATTCTGAATTGTGATTTCAAAGAAGCTGGTGAAAAAAGAATCTTGCAATTACATGAGCTAGAAGAATTTCGTCAGTCAGCTTATGAAAATGCTACCATTTATAAGCAAAGGACCAAGACTTTTCATGATAAACAAATTCTGCAGAGGAGCTTTTATCCAGGACAACAAGTACTTTTGTTCAATTCTAAATTGAAATTCTTTCCTGGAAAATTGAAATCTAGATGGTCTGGCCCTTTTATTGTGAAAGAAGTATCACCTTTTGGAGCTATTGAAGTCCAAGATCCTTCATCTGGAAGGACATTTAAAGTGAATGGTCAAAGGCTTAAAATATATCTTGGAGGTGAAGTTGAAAAAGGGAAGTTAATTGTCACTTTAAATGATCCTCCATGAATTGAGCACTAATGAAAACCAGTGGTAGTAGCAATAATTTTATGATTTTCTTTTATAGTTTAGGAACTTAGTGTTAATTCATAGGATTTGTTTTGATTAGAATTGGTTCAATTTTAGAAGATTAGAAGTACTGTGGTAAATTGCTACTTGTTTGATTGTGATTACATGACTAACAAGTAGTATTGTGTTGTAGGAAATTGAAAATATATCAGCTGGAGACTCAATTTGATTCTGCCAAGATTGTGTCTTCACAGTCTGTGATCCATGTGGGGACACGATAATTAAAAGGCAATTTTTGGATCAGGTCTGATGCTCAATTACATTCTGCCAACTTCGCGTCCTCACAAGCCTTAAGTCATGTGGGGACACGATTTTTACACCCACAAATTGCAATCTAAGCTCACATTGTCATCAGCAATTTTTTTTTTAAAAAAATATAGATATATAAAATAAAATAAAAAAATAGAAATTTTCATTCTGTTTCGTTTTCTTTTTGTTTTAGTTTTCTTTTTTCGTTTTCTTAAAAAAAAATTCTAATATTTTTTTTCCCTTCTCCTATACCCTGAGTTCACCATTCCTCTTTTCTCTCATTTCAAACCATTGCAAATTTATTTTCTTCTGAGAGCTTGTGTTCAAATCCTCTACCACATGCCTTCCTTGGTTCATTTGCACCAATTTCACAATCCCGTTCCTTTTTCCTTCTTCTGCGTGGCCATTTCTTCCCAAAGGAGAAGTGCATTTCACAGATTGAACAGTACCCAAGCAAGTTTGTGCACCGCTTTCCTCCCTTATTTCTATTCACGATTCGATCATTCCGCATTGCGCCTTGTTCTTCCTCAAAATCCATCTCTGGTTCCTCTTTCACGGTTCCTTCTTATCCTAGCTCATTTGCACTGTTTCCATCCCTTTTCGTATTAGCAAACCCCGTTCCTATTCACCTTCCATTTCATTCTCTGTTCTGCTCACCGCTCCTTTTCGCGATTTCTTTCCTATTTCTTGCTCAAGTTGCGATGTTTAAGTGGAGGGGTTGTTCGCGGTTTGGGTAGTAGTTGCTAGAAGTTAGGGTTTGGCAGTTGCTGCAAAAGAGGTTGTTCACGGCAAGGAGTGTTCGAATATTTTCATTGTGTTTGTGAGAGCTTCTCAGGTATATTCTTCTTACCCTTTCTTTTTCATTTTTAGTAAGTAAGCGGCTGATTGGCTTTGTCATTGTGAGCTATTGGAATTGTGTCTGGAATGCTTGTGAGAGATCTTGAAAATATTTGGAATTATGCAATGTTGTTAATCCTGTTTGTATTGTGTTGCTGGTTGTGCTTTAAATGCTTGGAAATTGTTTGATAAAATGCTTGTGAGAGTTTGTATTTCCTTGCATTATCATAAAAATTTCTTCTCACTGTTTGATTAATCTCTGAGAGCAGAATTTAAATGATTTTTAGAATTAGAGATTTGGCACCACCTTATGAGGCTCACACACCATGATTCATTGTTTGACACTTCATTTTCATATGGCTTCACAGAGTTGTTCTGTACATATTTTTAGGATGTAATTGTTGCTAGTCATTGTATAGTTTAGGATGTAAATAATAGTTTGTTTTGTTTCCTTTTTAGTTTTTTCTTAGTTTGTTTAGGGAGTTTGATTTCATTGTGCTGAATTTTTTTAAAAAAAGTATCCCATGACCCTTCCACTTTAATTCCATTCTAATCTATTTGACAATAATCTTTTTCCTTAGCCAATTCCATAAGTGTTCCTCAATATTCAATTGCAAATTCTGAACATCTTGATTGATTGGAAATTCTTGATATTTTCTTGATAATTATGTGGGAGTAGATCATTGAATTAATTGGATTGTAATCACAACATTACCCTGTGAGGATTTTGGGCTATACACTTTTATTGATTCTTTGTTGTGTGATTGGCTAGTCCTTGGGATTTCATTCTAGAACTTGACTTTGTTCTTAGTTGAAATTGTTTCTCATTTGCTTCCACATGCATGATTGAGGCATTATTTTTTTTTTGTGTTAACCATTGGGCTAAATAAACCACCCTGAAAAATTATTTCCCTTTGCTTAGCCCCTTTGAGCCTTTTTCCCATTCTTTTTTCTAAGCTCATTACAAGCCTTAAGTGAAAAACCATTAATGTCCTTCCCCTTCTAGGATTCAAGGATATATGACACATTCAAAGATGAGTTTTTGAAATTAAGTTTGGGGTTACTTTCTATTTTTGCTTGAGGGCAAGCAAATGTTTTAAGTTTGGAGTGGGAAAGCAAACTTGCTTTATTTAAAAAAAAAATGTGCTTAGAAAATGTGTTGTAAAAAAAAAAAGCAAGCACATTGAAAAAAAAAAGAGTTACAGTAGAAAAAAACAGAGTATACAAAAGAGAAAAAACATAGTTACAGGAAAAAAAAATTATTGAAAAGAAAAAGAAAAGTTCAGGAAAAAAAAGAAAAAAAAATGGGGCAATGAAATGAAATGAAATTAAGGAAGGAAGAGTTAACTTCATAATTAATTCTTGAGCTCATCACATATATCCTTTAATTCTTTTGGGATTAACTAGATCCTAAATTTTTCCTACCTTGTCCTAAGCCCCATTTCAACCCAATTAAAAGTCCTCATGATTTGTGGTTGCACTTGTGTTTGCAGTGGAAGTTTTAGAACATTGTCAAGCTTATGGTAATGAATCTTGAGTGCGTAGTAATTTTGAGAGAAACAGTACCTTTTAAACACTAAGAGTGATGAGGGAAACACTATCTTGTGAGGGTTGTGAATGAAATTCATACTTTTCTTTGTGAAACTTTTGCATATTTTATCTTGCATTGTTTCAAGTTGGACTGAGATATCATGATGCTAGGTACTGCACTTGTTTGATTTGTGATAGCACTCATGTGAATTATTTGAGGAATGGATTAAAATTGAATGATTAGTTTGGGAAAGTTGTGAAGAATTGGGATGTTCACTTGTGGATTTCAACCCTTGTTTTGTCTAGAAATATTCTTGATTGAGTTCTAATTGTTTGCTTGGGGACAAGCAAAATTCTAAGTTTGGGGTTGTGATAAATCCACTTTAGTAGTAGATTTATAGGATTATTTTAGGTAGTTTTTAGTAGTTTAGTTTAATAATTTTGTAAATTTTTTAGCTAAAATTTGTATATAATTGAGTTGTTTGTATTTTAGATGATTTTTGTAAATAATAGTATTTTTTCTCTAATTTTTCTTTGTTTTGATGTTTTTAGGAATTTTCTAGAAAATAAGAAAGAAAGAAGTGAAGAGAATGAATTTTTGAAGTGTGAAGAAAAGTCAAACAATGAAAGTTGAGCCAAAAGTGGTGCCAATTGTGAGATTTACATTCTGCCATGATCGTGTGAGGACAAACTGAAGCTGTGTGAGGACACGATCACTCCAGTAGCTACAAACTTGGAATTTTCTCTCTGCCATGTTCGTGTGGGAACATGGAAGAGTCTGTGTGGGGACACGGTTTGACAGAAGCATTATAAATAGTTGCTGTTAGTTTTTTTAGTTGGAATCTTTTCCATTTTTCAGATTTCTCTTTTCTCCCACTCGAATTTTCTCCCCTTTTCTCTCTTTCTCCTGAAGATCAAACCAAGTGGAAGCTAGGGTTCTTGATTCAATGGAGTTTCTCTTTGAGTTTGCAATTCTCTTCTCCTTTATCTTCTCTTTTGTAATGGTTTGCTGAATTTCTTAGGTTAGGAATTGGGGAATTTTGATTCAAACTCCATGTAATTTCATTTCTTGAATTCAATTCAGATTGTTATGATGCAATTACATCGTTTACTTCCAATCTTAATGCTTCATTTACTTGATCAACCAATGCATGAATTGAGAGTGATTCTCACAATTGGAAAATTGGAGAAAACTTGGATCTGAAGTAAACAACATGAGTAATTAATTGCCTAGGAATAGGAATTGATTCTTGTGTGATCTTTATCAATTCTTGTTGTTAATGCATGTCACAATTGAATTCACCTAAGGAATTAGGGTTCTTAATTGTAGATATAGGGTTAATTCACCAAGGAATTGGGATTTAACTATCTAAGTGAATTGGATCATGAATTAAATCATAACAATTGAGTTGAATAATTTGCTACATGGATTGAGAATTAAAAGGAACCAAGTCCTAACCATTTGTTGATATTGTTCTTCACCAATATTGTGTTCTTGTTAATTGTTCAACACTTAATTCAACTTTCTGGTTTAGTTTTCTGGTTTAATTTTCTGCACTAGTCCTTAGGTTACTAAATACAATTGAATTTCTCCTATTCAACTAGATAGATTCCCTGTAATTTGGTACTTGATCTAGCAATCTCTGTGGGACGATACTCTACTTTCATTATATTACTTGTTACGATTCGGTACACTTGCCGAATTTTCTCATCACTAAAGCGGAAGTCTCACTTCATTTCTTCTTGATCTCCTCCAGATACTTTACACAGTTTCCAATGTCCTGATTGGCCACAGTGGAAACATTTTCCTTCCTTAGCCATCCCACCCATAGGTTTCAAGAATTTCTTTCTTGCCCTTGCCTTTTCACGGTTGGACCATCAATATGGCCTTCCCTTTACCTTTATTAATGTTTTGCTTAGCTGTTCTTAACTTGCTTAGCAATTCTAGCAGCGATTTGTCAATTTCATTCATGTTATAGTTCATGATGAGTTGACTATAGCTGTCCAGCAACGATTGCAGGACAAGATCAGTGGCCAACTCTTGGCCTAATGGGAATCCAAGCCTTTCTGGGTTTTCAATGTACCCAATTGCTTTGAGTACATGAGTACCAACAGGGTTCCCTCTGCCAGTCTACATTGATAAAGTGCTTTTGAGATTTCAAATCGTTTAAGCTTAGCTTGTCATTGATAAAGTCTCTTTAAGTGTACAATCATATTGTATGTCTCCATGTTCTCATGCTGTTTTCAGCATTCATGGTAATAAGCACAAGGCAAGCTACATCGAGAACAACATCCAGATGCTTTCTAAAAGCATCCTTGTCAGTTTTTCGAAGCATTTTGTAACGGGTGTTTCAAGAATAGGCCTTTCCAGGACATACAGACTTTTCTCATGCCTAAGGACAATCCTTAGGTCTCTATACCAGTCTAGAAAATTAATTCCAGACAGTTTGTCCTTCTCAAGGACAGATCGCAATAAAAGTTACTTGTTGTGCTTGTTGCTATGCACGTAAGTATCATATAATAAACATATTTAATAAGGTCTTTAAATAAATATGTCTCCCACTATTTTGATTCAAAACAAGTACCCTTAATATAAAGAATCAAAAAATCCCATCACTAGATTTTCTAGTGGGCCAAGATCCATATTTCACCTTATTTTAAGTCAGCTTTGGCTGATCGCTTAAGAAAAGGTTATTTAGGTAGGAACACGCTTTCCAATTGCATCTCATACAACTCTTGGATAGTTAGGTGAATAACTCTTATTCTAATTCATCTTATGAATTAATGCCTAACTTAGTGCCTCTAGGTTCTTCAATCCTATTGAATATAACTAGTTAAGTCAAAACCCAATGGTTGACAATAAATAAGTGTACCCTGCTTTGGCAGACCCACATTTATTTCATCGCGTCTCACTAAAATAGATAAATGTACCCTGCCTTGGCAGACCCACATTTAATCGATTCAAGCTTAGACGAGTGCCATACATTGGAAGGCGAAACATGACTTAATATTAGTGCCTTTAGGCCTTTTCAATCATATTGAATATACCCAATCAAAGACCAATGGTTGACAATCAGATATTACTTTTATCCTATCGTGTCTTACTAGAATAGATAAACGTACCCTGCTTTGGCAGACCCACATTTAATCGATTCTAGTCTTGACGTGTGTCATTCATTGGAAGGCATAATAAGCATTGAGGGATTTGATCGCTTTATTTTTCCATTCCTTTGTTAAACCATTTAACAAAAAAAACATAATCGCCCCTCACTAAAATAGATAAATGTACCCTGCTTTGGCAGAACCACACTTAATCCATTCTAGCCTTGACAAGTGTTATTTATTGGAATGAAAAACATAACTTATCATTCCCTTCGAGGGATTTGATCGCTTTAATTTTATTTCTTTGTTAAACCATTTAACAAACAAGCATGCATCTCATACAAACACATGATATGGTTATGGCCTCCTAAAAATCCAATGCAAAATTACATCACATATAATCTTGAAGTCTCCATCCACATGTCTCCACATGCTCCTTTGACTCCATGCTCTTTCCGGTTACATTACATAACAAGAAGAAACCTCGTTTAACATACGAGGGGATAGAGATGAGAAAAGAATTACAAAAGGAATATAGGAGGTAAGGCACGAGTCGCATGTCGTATTTAAATAAAACAATCTAAGGCCATAACCAATCATCATGCACATTCAACATTCATTGATTGTAAAATGAGTGATTTAATAAGATATATATATAGTGAGGTTTGATTACGCGCGCGTAGTGTATCACGGGGTTCAAGGGGAGGCCGCCCCTCGCGGGGTGCGGGGCAGCGTCCCAACATAAATATTAGATTTGATAAACAGTAAACCAATCATCAATATGTGTCTCGCATCAAACGAATACTTCTCAAACCGATAAACGAGTGAGTCCCTCGTATCATTTGAATACGTTCTTGTCAACAAATTGATAAGTGACATGTTTATCGCAGCCAACATTTGAGTGAGACAAGGTTTCAACAATTGAACCCTTTGACTCCCAAAACATGAACTTTTCATGTTCCATGGGACCCTTGAACATTAGAAGATATATATATCATACATAAAACAATCAATAAAAGGAGTAAAATAATTCAAAATAATTCAAACGGGCACTTGCGCTTCACCTGCGCTTAGCGTGGGTGAAGCGCACGCATCAGAATCGAAAATTCTGTGTTCTGCGCTTCATCTGGACTTCATCTGCGCTTCATCTGCGCTCAGCGAGATTGAAGCCCAGATTTCAGATTCAAAATTCCAGTATGCTGCGCTTCACCTGCGCCCAGCGCAACTGAAGCGCAGATACGACGTTCAGAAAACGTTCTTCGTTTTTAAACAGAAAAATAGAATATCACATATTCAAACGATTTAAAAGCCCAAAACGTGCTTATCGCAAATCAACGCTCTAATACCAATTGAAGGGAATCAAGCATGTGGTCAGGGTGCAGCGGAAATAAATGGATTCCCTCCCTTGTTATAATCGTTTTGCGAAAACACGAATCAAGGCAAAAAGGTATTGAAACGAAAGGTCGTACCTTATTAGGATTACAAACAAAGCAAGTGTAGCCACGTCTCTATTGGTATTCACGCCAACAGCCGGACTAGGATTCTCTCCTCAGCTCTGCTAGTAGCCTCAGAAAGTAAGAAGCGATTGCTCATGTGTGTTGGGGTAGTGCATCTTATGCTCTATTTATAGAGTGGTGGCTAGGGTTTTACCCCTTCACTCACTTAACCCTCACACTTATGGGCCTGGCCCATTATGTAATAATTCTAATTAAATTAAATTAGAATTATTATCCTTTTCCTAGTGGCTTGTTGTATGTGTGTGACCCAATAGGATTTTAATATTTGGTTATGATATTAAAATAAAACCCTTTTTATATTTAATATCATAAATAGTGAGCGGTATCTAGCAACACATCACTATCCAAATATTACGATTATTAATAAAATAATAAATCCTATCTTATTATAATAATTTATATGCTCTGTCCCTTTGTCCAAATATCTAATTGAACACAAGAGCATGAATTGTGTCAACCTTGTATAGTTCAATTTATATTTTCTTGATCCCCAAGTAGACTGTACAGAAAATAAATATCTCATATTTATCCTTCTGAGCATGGCCATGCATTTTGCAGTCTCACTTTATCAAGAGGCCTACAGATATAACTCCTGTTACATAGGAGGGACAAATCCCATCTAGGGCACTCACATTCCACCACATAATTTATTATATGTCCAAAAACCAACTTTATGATTACCCTGTTACAGGTAACGTTTGATGATAATTAAAACATATAATTCCTTATGTAGGAATCGTAGTGATTTCAGGTCGAAGGACTTCATATAACATTTATTAATTTAAGAAACGTTCATGACACTTATGTAACAACCCATGCAACGTTCTTAAGGTGGGTCTGTCCAGTACACCATTACTCTTAATGTGTACCTATGTGAGCACATGATATCTCATATCCATGACCTGTGAGATGTGATCATCAATGAACTCACATGCTAGTCTAAATGCATCTTTGTCCTAAGATGATAATTGACTAGGGACTATTTAAGAATAGTTCTTCATAAGCTCTCACGATCAAGTCATTTACTTGATTCCTTATGAAGTTTAAGCTTACTATTCTAAGGACAATAATTATATTCTAAAAGAATAAGTTTGCCTTTATAAAATAACATGATACAAGTGATGAATGTTCACAAATATATAAGTCTCTAGTGCATATTCCTAACAACAAGTCGGACCATGTCCACGAGCAAGTCTGACCAAGCCCACGAGCAAGACAGACCACGTCCATGGGCAAGTCGGACCACGACCACAGGCAAGTCAGACCATATCCATGGGCAAGACGGCTCCGCTTCACCACGATGGACTTCATCTAACGAATACCATGCTAGGCTCACCGGAACCCCCTGCACTCATCTGCATCCGGTAATTATATCTTAATGGACCTTAATGGATCAGGGCCCACGGCTCAAATCTCATGACTTGTTAATCACATTGAAGCCGGATACGAAGAGTATACCGGTCACAGACTTAATCACTTATCCGAAAACTACTTTGACACAGATAGACATCTTAACTTCGTAGTTTATTATCTTACGAATGCGAAGAGCATATCGACTTAGCAAATCCAATATTCAGACAGCGTTACAAGCGTACGAGTACGTTAAAAGCGCCGGGGGCGTCATCCCGAACGCCGGGGGAGTCACCTGCAACTTCTCCAAATCCGCCTTCAACTGAGTGATCTCAGCTTCAAGGGCTTTGTTCTTGTCCTTGACCGTCTTATAAAAACCCTTATACTTGGCCTTGTCCTTTTTCTCGACGTCAAGTGCCTCTTGAGTAGTCTTCATATTCCCCAAGGCCTTGTCTCATCCCGTGGTGCGCGCCTCCAGAGCCGCATTAGCCCGATCATAAGCCGACATCACATCCAATCGTAAATACCTCATAAAAGAGTCATGCTGAAGACTCTGCCGCTCCACATCATAGAGATGCTCAGCCACTGGGACATTATCATGAACCGCCTTTAAGAAAGGGTTATACAAGACATGATCCATTTCGGGCATGTCCAACTCGCATGGTGAACAGGACCGACATCGTCATTCAACACGGGCTGAGTTCCCGACCCACCAACACCAGCATCACGGGTGAAATCAATGTCGACATTCGGTTCCCCCAGCTGGTTGTTGTTAACATTCTGTAAGGCCCTCAGTTATCTCAAAGCAGCGATTGGCCATCAATGCTACAGAACCAACAAAGGAGTTACCGAAGTCATCTCGATCCATCTCGTCTCGAACGGCAGCTCCCAAGTGAATTATAAACCCCAAAGCCGTTCCGAACGAGTAAAGTCGTCTCGGATATAACATTAAAAAATACTTGAGCTCAAAGTCAACTTCGTCAAAGTCGATCAGAGCTAGGGGGCTTCTGTTACGGTCTAAACCTAAGGCCCAATAGCCAAAATGGCCCATGCGCAATACAATTATCATATCCATAAATATATGATATATAATTATAATATCCATGCGCAATATAATTATCATATCCATAATTATATCACATATAATTATGGTATCCTTAAATATATGATATATAATTATAATATCCATAATTATATGACGATATCTGCTAAACTTACTCCTTTTACATCTGCGCCCACTTACCATATTTATACAGGGAAAACCCCTATAAATAGAGAACATTTACAGATCATAAGGTACGCAATCTCACTCAGTCAATCCCTTTGACTGTTTTACCTATCTGACTTGGGCGTCGGAGTCCTTTTGCAGGTACACCCCCGGGGTTCAACTCGGATTCAAGCCTCCACAACCCAGATTCGGATCCGACTTCTCTCCTGCTGATTCAGACCCAGGTTCGAGTTCTATACCAGAACATAGAGGATACCTCAATGGTAACATGGAACTGCCCTAATATAAGGCGTATAATTTAACAACATGGATAATTAGAATATGATGCAGATGCAAGCAATTGAATTAAAATAAAAATCGATCGATTCATGCAATTCAAATCTATTGAGTAAGGAGTGATGTAATTGGATTGGAAATTTGAAACTCCTTCCTCTGGCTCTGGCAGTGTGCACTTCGTCCTTTCATTCTAGTTCCTTTACTATCGCTGTATTAATGAAAAACTAGGTATAGGAGGAAAGAGAAATTTCTTTGTTTTTTATTTAATAAATTAGAAAATTATTATTAAGTATTGTAAATGTATCAATTATGAAATTAATATTGGGAAATAAAATACTGTATAATTAAAAATTATAATTTATTGAGCAAAAATTTGAGTTTTACAACATTTATCATTGTTGTGTTTTGTTCAGAAGTTAGGCAATTATTATAAAAAAATAAATTATTTTGATATATCATACAAAAGCAAATAAGAGTAACATAATAAATTTAGAAAAATTTGTGTATAACTTCTTATTTACTTATATAAATATTTATAATGAATATCATCAATTAAATATGTGGTGTGTGTATATTGTGTAAATTGTATAAGTTAAATTGCATTATATGATCTTATTATTATATGTGGGAATTTTCAATAATTAAAAGTTATAATACAATATTGTTTTAAAAAAATCTTATAACTAAAAGAAAGTTTTTTTTAAATACCGTTGTCTCCACTCCATTATTAATGTATTGAGTACTGTACGTTATTTACCATGTTATAGGCTAAAATCTTTATGTAATGATATTAAAAAAAAATTGTTATTGTACATAAATATTTTAAAGGTTTTTAAAATTTAAAATAGAGAAACCATGAGGCTTAAAGAGAAATGGTTCTTAGCAGTATATTACCTTTGTCTTATTATTATTATTATTATTATTATTATTATTATTATTATTATTATTATTATTATTAATAATAATAATAAGAGATAAAGGATTGTGCACTGACAATGTAAAAAATTTTACACAAACGGTTAATCACAACCCTTGATTTATGGTAAGTTTGTTGACTTTACTAATTAATATTTTAAAAGTCATATAAATGAAGAATCATGATTAAACGCCAATGTAAAACTCTTTTACACTGTCAGTGCATATTAATTAAACTCTAATAATAATAATAGAATCCAAAAATTACCTTTTGATCAATATCTTTTACAATTTTCAAAAATTATATTGTGTGAATTTGCATTTTTGATAATTTGTTAACATGAAGTGCATATTATTTTCCATTTTATAATTTTTTTCAATGAAAACCTTGTGAACTTAGAAATATTAAAAATGATTTAAATTAAAAAGTAACTAAAAAATTAAAAGTGATAATTTTTTTTATGTTATTATTTGAAGTGGAAAAAATCTTTTTGAGATTTGGCACCAACATATTTTGAGTTATGTAACTCATACTTTTTTGTTTTCCTACTTGATCCAACCGTTCGTATTTGTGGGATTGCTCCTTATGATGGTGCTGATTTGCAATGCGATTTGGGTGAATTAATTTTATTAATTATTAGAGAGTAACTATCATTTTATGTGAACCAATTAATTACTAATTAATTTGATTACTTTCAAAAAAGTATTTATGAGTGGATTGACATGGAAAATATAGAGTTATGTGGCATTAATAAGGTGAGGTGACAATATATAATTTCGTGACTTGACTTTAATATATTATATAGATATAGATGCGTGCTGGGAAAATCAATGTCTGTGAATTGCTAGAAATTATTTTGAACCAAGTTAAACCTCAAAAGTAAAATGAGAATCTTTAAGACAATAAGGTGTTCGTGCCTTATCGTTAAAAGGTAAAGGACTACAAAGGAATTTCAAGGTAACACGTGTCCCTTTTATAACGGGATGCAGATTCTCTCAATTTCTCACGGGAATGAAAAGTAAAGTTGCAAGTGTTTGGACTGTCGGACATATTAAGTGGCTAAAATCTCACTTAAGTGACAAAATTGAACGGTGTCGTTTTAGTTAAAATTAAGAAAAAAGCCACACTTCAAAATAATGATGTCTAACGACTCAAACAACAATGTCACCAATTCCTTCTTATTAGATGATGACTCTAGGTATGGGATAAACTTCAACAAACAATTAGTATTTCATAGGCTGTCTTGGTCTTAGCTGCAACTTTTGTTCTTAAACTTTTGAATATGGATGCATCATTCCATTTTCGGTGGATGACACTTCCAAATCAATGCCACAAGTAGATATAACAGACGTGAATCCACCTCCATTGATTCATGATAATTCAGGATTTGGGTTTTATACTAGCACGCACAGAGTGATGCACATAATTGGTAATTGGCTTCCCTCACACAAACACACAACACTTTCATTCTTGCAAATTAAGAATTAAAAAATCACATATCGAAACCATGATGTTAGAAGCTACTTCAATGGACACCCAACAAAGCACATAAGTTATTTATTATCCTAATCAAATCCAAATAATCAACATAAAACTCATTTATAATTTTCTATCACTATAAGAAATTCGTATTTTAGCGACGGTGATTTAGAGACGGCCAGAAGGCATCACTATTAGCGATGGCCTGGTCGTCGCTACAATAAAACTTTTTTTATTTGTTTCTGAAAAAAATCAAAATTAAATGTAGCGACGAACAACCGTAGATAAATTTGGCGTTGCGCCAAGTAGTAAATGAAGCACTGCATGAGACTCGTCAGGCTATAGCGAAGGCTGCAGAGTTGGAGGATGAGTTAGGACGACTCCGACGATAGATGCAGCAATTGCTGGAGGCTCATGCTACTCAGGCTCAGGCTCAGCCGCACCCCCACTACGATGCCGCCCTGGATGACCAAGCGTTGGATGATGAGGAGGAGCCGACCCCACCACAGCACCAGCATCGCCGCTGCCATTGATTTTTTTTCATGGTGCTTTTTTATAGTTTTATTGTATTATGTTTGAACAAATTATCTATATACATTTTCTTTTGTCGATGTGTTTATATAGTATTTAGTATTGTTTTATAATTTTAAAATTAATAAATAATAAACCCTAAACCCTAAATATTAAAATAAAATAAATAATAATAAATTTAATTTTTTTAAAAGAAATTTATCTGTAGCGACGGCCTTGGCCGTCACTAAGGCCGTCGCTAGATAAAAAATTAAAAAAAATTATACGTAGCGATAACCATGTTTCTAGAGACGACTCCAGCGACGGCCTGACCGTCTCTAAGTAGCGACAACACACTTTGCTCTTCGCTACTGCATTTTGTTGGGATTCAAATTTCAAGTATTTCGAATTTCATAAGGTTGTGAGTCTTTCGCAATTTTCGAGTTCACAGAAAGCATAAAAGTTCGAAATTCGAATTTACTGATGAATATAGAAGTGTTAAAAGTTCTTTGTTAAGAGTTAATTGATATAAAGAGAACTTCAAAGACTCAAAAAGAAAAGACAAAATGAACTCGAACACATTAGATTTCTGGTATTCAGAAAAGAAGAAAGATAGTTCTTTTATTTATTCATAATCCAAGTTCGAATTACATAAGAGTTCGAATACATTGGAAATACATTAGAAAAGAAACTATCTTATGTGTTCTATACATTAGAAAAGAAACTATCCTAAACTACAAGGAGTACTTGACTCCTGTCTTCCAGACCTCTTCTTCCTCCTCCTCCACCACAGGCTTTGATTGAGCCAAGGCAAAAATATTATGTTGATATGATTGTGCAGCCCTTGGTGCTGTGAAGTCTATAAATCAGTTTAAGTATTTAAACATGATTATAAGACTTAGCATCTTTAAGTTTTAATGATTAACAAATAAGATTATATTAATAATTAACAGATAAGATTATATTAATAATTAATAAATAAGATTATATTAAAGTCAAATAAGTTTATATAAGAACTTAATAATATTACATAAATAGATTCTACTGAGAAAGGTATTGGTTTGTTGATTGTGTTTCAGGTCACAATAATTATTTGAAGAAGAAGATAATCAGAATCGCGTTCAGAAGATCAGGATCAGAAGAACAAAATGCAGAATCCTAAAAAGAGTAATCCACAACAAGGTTGAAGCAATTTGAAGAAGTAATCGATTGAAGAACTGAAGAATTGAAGACTCGAAGACTAATTGAAGATCTGAAGAATTGAAGACTACGAAGACTTGAAGATTTGAAGATGATCTAAAGCAGTCTTGAAAATGAAAGATGAAGATGTCAGAATCAAGAAATGATCTCTTGGAGATGTTGCAAAGCGTAAAGCACACTCCATCAAATGGAGTACACTCATCTCAGTAGATAAAGCTAGACATGCTTTTCTACCTCGATCAAAGTCTTACACAAATAAGGAAATACCGCAAAGACTCTCTGCAACGCCTGCTGCAACAAAAGGATCTGTGTGCGCAGAACTACTGCATGTACGCCTGCCAATGACCAGAATGGGTTAGAAGACTAAACAAAACCAAGCAAGCAAGATGGTTGAATAAAGTACATACAATTCAACATCTTTATCTCAGAAGAAGAAGATACAAGAAGAAGAAGAAGAAGAAGAAGAAGATACAAAGAAGAATGAAGTTACAATCCTCTTATCAGAAGGAAGAAGCTTTCTAAAGTGTCAACTCATCTGAAGAATTGAAGTTGTCTGAAGGATGCAATCCGTCTGAAGTATTGAAGCTGTCTGAAGCATCAACATGTCTGAAGTGTTGAAGCTGTCTGAAGTTTCAATCTGTCTGAAGGACGCAACCCGTCTGAAGTATTGAAGTTGTCTGAAGTATCAACCTGTCTAAAGTGTTGAAGCTGTCTGAAGTTTCAATCTTTCTGAAGTCTTAATCCGTCTGAAGCATTGAGGCCTTCGGAAATCTGACGTGGCACTACTCGCTGAAGACTATGAAGACTTTTGCTCTCAGAAGATTGCTGAGAAATATCGCTCTCTGCTACACGTTTCTTTTTCAACATATTTATGGCAAGAAACACAGAGACCTTTCCTGGTGTTTTTGAATTACATACACCACTGAGGAAATCCCTACAACACAGTTCTTGCAGAGGAACAGTGTCAGCTTTTGTCAGAATGAAATCCTGAACCAGTGTCAGAAGCAAATGAAGAAAAGGAGTTTATACAGAATAGGCTAAGCAACAAAATTCAACAAATACTTTCTCATATACAAAACAGAAGAAAGCATGAGAAAGCAGAAGAAATTCAAAAGAGAGAATACGCAGAATAATATCATGAAATATCTCTCAAACAGAGCTCATCTATAGAAGTGTCAGAACGGGATCGTCTGAACACCTATTCGCTTAAGGAGAAGCAACCGTTTGAGAAGCTATTACACAACGGCTATATGAGCCACATCATCATCAACTCAACGGTATTATGAATCATCTTCAACGACTATATTCAAGAAGAACATATAAATAGCCTCAAGATTAAACTTGAAGGGGGTTGATTTTTCAAGATTGGTTCTTGAAATCAATCAGGATAAGTGTTGTTGACTAGGCTGAGTGCCAAATAGTTAACAAGGGTTGACCTGAGCTAAGGCAAATTGCCAATAAGTCAACAAGGATTGATCAGAGAGGATCAAGTCGATCAGAGTGGATCAAGTGGGTCTCTGTTGAATCAATCAGGCTACTGACTAGCTGGTCAGTTAGTCATGTTGTTCAGTTGATCTGTTAGATCAATTAAGTTGGTTGATTGGTCTGAAGACAACCATACTGGGCAAAATGACTATCAAACTAGGAACGGTTTGAAGCCATGAACATACCTTGGTATTCCAATGATACGGGTGAGAATGTAGCCCATGGAAACCAATGGTTGCAGAATGAGGCTAGAGCTTAATTTCATATCTCACTTAGGCCAAATTAGTTGAGGGAGAAGTACCTCACTTATTAGAGACGAGATTGTACTTAATTTAAACACTTGTGTCTCTGTCTTACCCTTGTACTTAGAATCATACATTGTATCCCGAGTAGTACTCAGTTAACCTCTAGTACAAGAAGAGATTAAGTTTATGTTTCATTGAAACTTAAACTTGGTTATAATTTGTAAACACTTTATGTGTCTTAGAGCCTGGAGAGGCTTGGTGGAAGAAAAAATACTTGTGAGCCTGGAAAAGCTTGTCTATAAAAGAATACTCGGTTGTGGTCTGAAGAGGCTGTGAAAAATACTTGTATCTGTGGTTTCAGATAGTGGAAAATCCAGTGGTGGTTTGCTACTGGGACTGGATGTAACTCACGATGATGTGGGTGAACCAGGATAAATTTTGTGCCTAAAGTTTTCTTTCCCTTAATCTCTTTTATTTTCAGTTTTGCGTTTACTTAGGGGATTGAAAAGTATTTTCATAATCAACATAACACAACAATTTCAATCAAACAAGTTTTTCAAAGATAATTAAACCTCAAGTCTCTCTCATATCGTTTGAAGTATTACAAAGAATGTATCTAAAGAACTTCTGAAATAAGTGTCTGAAGTGAGTCTAAAAAGAACTCAGTTCAGAAACTAGAATCAGACTTCAGATGATCTTCAGTCTGCTGAAGTATTTTAGAAACCGTTCTAAAGATACTCTTTGTAATAATCCTCAGAAGATACTTTGAAAAAACTTTCGTTTAAAACAATCTTAAGCTTTTAGAAAGATTATCAATTTTACCTTTCTTATCTTCCGCATGTTTCAATTAAACTCTGATCTTAAGATTGGTCTTTGAACGTTGTTCTTTTTAAATGCTATCTTAAATTAAAGATTTCCAAAATTATTCAATAAATTTTAAAACACTATTCAACCCCCTTCTAGTGTTTCCTGTGGTCCTAACAGGTGCATGGGGTGATAAGAAGGTCAGCCTGGGAAAGTAATAAAAAAGATTCATTTATTATAAATGAACTTTCAATTGGCTATTGCGTTCAACCTAAAAAGAAAGTTTCAAAAAGAAAGGTTGAAAAAGCTTATAGCTTTGGCCATTTCGTCAACCCTATAAAAAATGAAATCATTCCAGATTGGGTTGAACGCAACAGCCAAAGGAATAAACCTCTTCATATTTGTTGAAGGAATTAGAGAAGGAAAAGAAGGAAAATGAGAAGGAATAAAGGAAACGTCCAAATGAAGCTCCTATTTATAGGAGCAAAAGGAATGAAGGTTCACAAATGAGCCTCTTCAAACGTCCAATGAGAAGAACCTTCATAAAGAGGTTGAGTGGACGGTGGATGGTGGTCTTCATGACCTTTGGTTCAGCCAAGAAGAAGTTGACACGTAGCACACAAGGAAATACAACCAAGTTTCGAAATCAGGAATTATTCAGTGAGCCCAAGTACCAAAAGAAAAGGTAAGTGTCAAAGATGAAGGTGCATTCGATTACAACAAGTAAAGGAATCAAGAGCAAATTTACAAAAAGACTTAGAAGATTTAGAAGATTTCTGAATCAAGAAGGAATCTGTTCGAGCAAACAGAAAAGACAAGAAAAGCAATTAATAGAAGTTATGGAAGTTTGTTGATCAAGAACAGGTGTCAAAATCCTAGAGGAGTATTTTGAAAAATACAAGGAAGAAATAACAGTTTTCTGGTTAGCAGAAAACGTGGCATGCATGCAGGCTGCCAGCACATAGAGATTAGTGATGTGTCACATGTACATTAGTTAGCCGTTAGGATGAAAAACTATAAATAGGTGAACTTTCTATGTGTTGGGGTGAAATTTACAAATTTTACTAAGTTATTACAGGCTTGGTATTTTCGAATTCAAGATATACAATAAAAGATTCAAAAAAACATTTTATGAATCAAAATACCTTGTAACTTAGTGAAGTTTGAAGTTTCTGGATGATGAATTCGAAATTTAAGGCATTATGTTATATATATTAAAAAGGAATGCAAATATTTGATAAAGTGTCTATTCGAATTCGAAATGTGTTTTGAATATGAAGAAAAGGAAAATGAGTTTCATAGTTTAAAGAATTTGAAGGATAAAGAGATAAAGAAATATAAGTCTTTATTTATGTACAAATGAAATTCGAATTACATAGTTCGAATGAAAATACATAAGAAATATAAATGTACATGAAATAAAAGCTATTCTAAATCTTCAGAGAACTTGACTCCTGCATCCCTGGGTCTTCAGAGAACTTGACTCTGCCTCCATGTTCTTCATCTGACCCTCCTCTTCTTTCTTCTTTCCCACAAGCTTTGATTGAGCCAAGGCAAAAGCATTGTGCTATCCTGGTTGCGCAGCCCTTGGTGCATGGGGTGATAACAAAGAAAGCCTGGGAAAGCAATAAAGAAGATTCAGTTATTATATAACTAAAAATTTTAATTGGCTAGTACGTTCAACCTGAGGAAATCCTTAATATGGATTGAAGAAGCTTTTAGCTTTGGCTCTTCTGTCAACCTTATCAAAAATAAAATCAAGAAAGATCAAGTTGTACGTAATAGCCAAAGGAAGAAACTTCTTCATTTTGAACAAAGAAAGGAATGAAGAGAATGAAGCAACGATGACAAAGAGCTGGGAACTTCAGAAGCCATTAATGGAGGTTTGAGGTTTTTAAGAGAGAGAAGAAAATGAAGTAACAGTGACAAAGAGCTGGAAATTTATCAAGAAAAGTAAAATCAGGACCTTTGAAGCAATTAATCGGTGAAAATCAAATCAAAAACAAGAAATAATCATCAAAAAGATGAAAAAATCATACCTTGAGTGGGAAGAAAAGCGTCGAGAAAGGAGAGAAAATGAGAGGTTCTAGAGGTTGAAGATGAAGTGAAAAAGTGAAAGTGAAAAGTATTCACTTGGGTATTTATATGAGAGACATGGACATGATCAACAGAAAGTTAAAACGTAATCATGATTGCACATTTTTTGGAACGTGAGTTAATAGCCCAGAAACGTGGGAAAGTCAGTTATTTTTTATAAAGTAACTGAAATATAAATTTAAATTGGAAAATGAAAGGTTTATCTAAAAGATATTTAGATTTTCCCTCTTAATTTTGAATAATTGTCATGAGGAATACCAAGGTTGTTCCAAAAATATCTCTTTCTGCAAATAAAAGATTGATTTTTGAAAGAGACTATTTTGGGGGGGGGGCATCTGTTGGGATTCGAATCTTGGATATTTCGAATTCTACAAGTTGTAAGTGCTTCGTATTTTTCAAATTCACAGAAGAGGTTAAATATTACCTTTTTTGAATTTTGATAATGAGTTTTATAACTTAGAAAGTTCTTGGTTAAAGTTAATATAAAGAGAACTCTAGAAATTCGAAAAGAAGACAAAGGTGAATTCGAGAATATGGTATTTACAGTTGTTAGGATTTGATTTTGAATTATTTCGAATTCCTCAAATGATGACAAATAAGGCCATTTCGAATTTCCAGAAGAAGAACAATATGATCTTATTTTGAATTCTGAGTGAAAATCTTATTAACTTAGAAAATATTTGAAGTAAAGTTAATATAGAAACTTTGCAAATTCGGAAGAGAAGATATATTGTAAATTCGAAAATGTAAAAAGATGTAAATGAAAAGTATTCCAAATCAGGCAAAGGACAATTCTTTTATTTTAAGTCCAAAATTCGAATTACATGTTGTTCGAATACATCGGGAATACACTTAGATAGGAAACTGTCCTAAACACCTGAAATATTAGAAAAGAAACTATCCTAAAGTATACTAAATACATCATTCTGGTCTTCCATGTCTTTTCTTCTTCTTTCATCCAGCACAGGTCTGATAAAACCTAGAAGCTCCTTGCACCTGAGGAGGAAGATCGAAGTCAGCATGGAAAATAAAAAATGAATAATTTTGGCTATTACGTTCAATCCAATATAAAACTTTCAAGGAGAAAGATTAAAAAAGCCAATAACTTTGGCTATTACGTCAATCTTATCAAAAATGAAGTCATTCCAGATTAGATTGAACGTAACAGCCAAAGAAATTAACTTCTTCATATTCTTTGAAGAAATTCTATAAAGAGATTTCGAAAAGATGAAGAGAAAAGAAAAGAGAAGAATGAAGAAGTTTTGAATGAATGAAGTGTGAAATGAGCTCCCATTTATAGGAGTTAAAAGAGCCAAGAGCCGTTAATGTGCCACTGTAACGTCCAATGAGAAAAAGCACATGTGAAATGAGAGGACGGTGGCCGGTAGTCTTCACAACCTTTGGAATGACTAATGAAAATATGCCACATAGCATAAAAGAAAGAGAAATTCAAAATTCGAATCAACATCTTTGAATTCGAAAAGCTTGAAAGGTACAGAGTCAAGATAAAGAATATTTTCGAAAATAAAGCAGCAGAATTCAAGAAATTAGAAGATAGAAATTCCAAAAGAGGAATTCGAAACAGTCAGAAAGCAGAAATTCGAAGACACATCTTTGAAGACTTAGAAGAATTTTGAAGAAAACAGAAGACTCATTTTCGAAAAGATAGAAGGCTCATTTTCGAAAAGATAGAAGATATCAAGAAAGCAGTTATTGGAAGTTATGAAGATCAAGACAAGTGTCACCTAGTTAGTGGTTGATTTTCAAAATTTGTAATTAGTTTTCTGGATAGCAGAAACGTGGCAAGCATCTACGCTGCCAACACATAGGGTTGCTGATGTGTCAAGCATGCATTAGTTAGTCGTTAGGATTAGAATCTATAAATACTAGAACCCACAATGTAATAAGGGTTGGCAAATCACTCACTCAAAATTCTCTGAAACACCTTAAACGTCCGAACTCATAGCGACAAACAGGTTACAAGGAGAAGAATAGTACGTGATGAACCCATCCAAATTTATCTTAATGCAATTGTTCTTACAATTCAATTTTTCTTTTCTTTTGTTTACATTCAGCAATTTACATTTTGCAATTCATTTCTTGTACAAATTCTTACTCAAAACTTTTTACTGAAGTTTCTCAAAATCAGTTTCTGAAAACTCATGTTTTAAACTTGATAGAATTCTGAATCAAGCAATTTTATGAAAATTTAGTTCTTTGATGAAATTCTGAATCAAATCTTTTTAGAACTTATTGTTTTCTAGATTTCTAACGTTTAGAAAATTAATTGGTGAAATTCTGAACCATTTAATCTAAGTTTCCAGAAAATTCATTCTTTTGATCATTTGAACACATAAACCTATTTTTTTAAAAAGAGTCCCGTAAGAGGATTTGATTCTAATCCCCAGATTGCTCGTAGAATCAAAGTGATAAATTCAATTTTTCGAATTTGTATTTTATCACCACAAACAAATTGGCACGCCCAGTGGGACTAATTGCCAAAAAGTAGTGTGTTACGATTTTCTGAGTAGATTTGTTCTTGTTCTTGTATGCGTTTGAGAAGTGGAAGGACAATTTCTGTTCAAATGGCTAATAGTGGTAGAAAAAATGCAAATGGAAATAACAATAGGGATAATGCTAATATCACAAATTCTGAGAATTCTTCTCCTCCAAGGAATGAGTCTGTGAATAATAATGATAATGGGGTCGATGGGAATAATAGTGTTCATAGAAACCCATCAACAAATGTGACTACAATCACAAATGTTGTGACAAATCCAGTGGTTAGTCAAATTGGTTCTACTATCCCTATGCCCAGTTTTATGTCTATGCCTCAAAATGGACAACCACAATATGGTTTACCATTTGGGTTTGTTCCAAATTCTGGAACAGCCCCACAAGTTATATCAACAACGGGTCCTTCGGTTGTTCGAGGACCCATGTTTAATCCCTTTTTAGGAAATTCTTCTACATCTATTACAATTCAACGTTGCAAACTCTAAGGCAACAAATGGATGAAAGTAACCATGAAATGGTGAACATGTTGACAACTCAAATGGCCACAGTGTTTGATCCCCTAGTACAAACAACAAATGCAAATTATAACTTGTTGGCTAGGCAAATGGAAAGGATTGCGGATGTGTATGGAGCACCCGCAGATCCTATAGTAAGACAAGTGGCTAATATGAATCCTCCTGTAAATATGGGAGACCAGAATAATCAAATACCAAATCCTGTGAATCCTGTTGAAAATAGAGAAAACAATGCTCCTAGAGTTATTCTGAATAGAAATCAGAATGCTGATGAAATTCTCGAAAGGATAAGAGCAAATAACTTAGGGGGCAACAAAATGTTGTTGGAATAGTTGAACAAGTCCTGAATAGACATGGATTCAATGTAGGATTTGCAAATCATCCTTATGTAGTTTCTCCTTTTACCCAAATGGTTTTGCAAACTGAATTACCAAGGGGATGGAAAGTTCCCAAATTTACTAAGTTTGCTGGAGAAGTAGGTGAATCCACTGTCGAACACATTGCTCGATATCAAATTGAAGTAGGTGATTTGGCAAATAATGAAGAACTTAAAATGAAGTATTTTCCTAGTTCTTTAACCAAGAATGCTTTCACTTGGTTTACAACACTTCCCCCAAATTCGATTCATTCATGGAATCAATTGGAAAGAAGTTTTCATGAACAATTCTTTCGTGAGGAAACCAAAGTTACTTTAATGGACTTAGTGAATATTAAAAGGTCTTCGAATGAATCTATTGATGACTATTTGAATAGATTCAGGCAAATGAAAGCTAGATGCTTTACTCAAATTCCTGAATATGAGTTAGTCCAAATGGCTGCAGGAGGACTAGATTATTCAATTTGAAAGAAATTGATTAATCAACAACTTAGAGATATGGCCCAATTGGCTGATAAAGTTAGGCAAATTGAACACCTGAAAAAAGAAAAAGAGAGATTTCGAAAACCTGATAAACTTTTTCGAAAAGACAAAGTAGCATATTTGGAAGTATCTGATGATAGTGATTTCGAGTATGATATGGAGGATAATGATGTTCACGTAGCAGAACTTAAGCCTGGACCTCCTTATGTTTGTCAATCTTTGAAACCTAGTGGAAACACTAGTAATGATAACAAAGATAGATTTCCTAAGAAAAACTATGGTTTCGATATTTCGAAAGCAGATCAAATCTTTGATATTTTAGTAAAAGACAAACAAATAACTCTAAGTGATGATCATAAAATCACTTCTCAAGAACAGAGAAGAGGTAGGAAATACTATAAATATCATCATACTTATGGTCATTGGACTAATAGTTGTGTTCGTTTCAGGGATATTATCCAAGAAGCGATTAAACAAGGGAGATTGAAATTTGAGGAAAAAGCAGCAATGGCGATGAAGATTGATTCAGATCCTCTTCAGGTGAATGCTAATTATGCTGAGCCAGTTAGTATTAACATGGTTGAAGTTGAAGACTCGAATTCCGTGGGTCAGGCTGTGGAAATGGCCTTAGACGGAGACCAAGAAATACATGATGTTTATCCAAAAGGAGGAGAGTCTCTTTTGGAATTTCTGAACAGAAAGAAGGCAGAAGATGCCTCAATAGATCTTTGCCCAAGATGTCATGTTGTTTTTGACAAGTCTGCAGCAAAGGTTTTTCGAAATTCAGACATGAAAGTACATTATCAACAGATTACTTCCCATCAGAAGTAGGCGGAGAAAAGGCAGAAGAAGCCTCATCCTTCATATGGAGGGTGGATTTCGAGATCCGAATCCATCTCTGGGGGAAATACTCCTGTGAGTAGGAGTAGGTTTGATAAGGGAAAGCAACCTATGACTCAAAGGTTCCAAGAAAATTCGAAGCCAAGAACTTTTGTTCCTCCATCATCTGTACCTCCGAATCAATGGATTCGACCAGGTTTTGTAAAGCAGCACAATCATTTCCAAAGTCAGTATCAGAAGCCTTACTTTGGGAATAGGCAACAAATGACTAAGACTCAATGGAGAAGAGCACAGAGGATGAGGAAGACAGCTTTCGAAAATCAAGCAAAAAGGAACATTGATACTGAAGGAAATAAGCAGCAAGCCAAACCCCTTCAAGCAAAGAATGCCCAAGTCATTCAGGTGCAGGCAAATACAAGTAACCCATCTTACGCTAAGATGGTTAAGAAGAAGCCTTCGTTCCAAGTAATTGGAGGTTTCAATGAGAGTGAAGATGACTTGTTAACAAAAAATTTCGAAACTGGATTTGCAGATGGTCTGGACGACATCTGTGCAGTTGTTTCTGTTTTGCCTGCAGAATATGCTGAAGAGCTTGAAAGAGGTTTAGAAGATGAAGATTTCGAGGATGATGAAATTGGAGAAGACCCAGTTTGCTACACCTATATAGGCAAACAAATCTGTCAGAACACATCAGTAGTATTCGAAAGGCCAGTGGAAGAAATGCAACTCCACATGAAACCTCTGTATATCAGAGCTATGGTTGAAGATGTGAATATTGGTAAAGTTCTGGTGGATTCAGGAGTGGCAGTGAACTTAATGCCGAAGTTTATGATGAAGAAGTTGATGAAAACTAAGTTTGACTTATTGCCACACCAAATGGTGATTACCGATTTCAGTGGTAGAACTTCCAAGTCTGAAGGCGTGCTATGTTTAGAATTAACCGTCGGAACAATTATGAGACCTGCCATGTTTGTGGTGGTGGATTCGAAAGCAAATTATAATTTGCTACTTGGAAGAGAATGGATTCATGGTGTGGGTGCTGTTCCTTCATCAATGCATCAGAAACTGTGCATGTGGACCAAAGAAGGAATTCCCATTTATGTGGATGGTGATAAAAATTATTTCAAGGTGGAGGAAGATGCAGTGGATGTTAGGAGCACTGAGAAAAAAGTGATGAAAACTAGACCTTATGAAGTTGTTGATAAATATTCATTGATGCCTACCAAGGTACCATATTCCTTGAGGATAAATCCAAACTATGGATTTATGATACAATGTGATGTTGGCCCCTGTGAGGCCGCAGAAATAGCTGAATGGTCGGATCCAGAGTAGATTCGAGCTTTTGGGCTCGAATTTCGGCCTATATGGCCGAAAAAAGGGTTGAAGCGGCTTTCGAAGCCGAATTCAATGAAAATAAACAAAATGAAGAAGAAACGGCCCCTAAGGCCGAGTGGCAAGAAGGAAGGATAATCATAGAGGAAAATTCACTCGAAATAAAAAAATGATTCTGCTCAAAAGGTTAAAACTTCTGTTGAGAAAAACAAAGATTCTGAAAAGAAGTGCTTTGAGCAAATGATGAAAAGAGTTGAGACTTATGTTCAAGAAACCCAAGAGTCTGAGTTCGAAAAATTAGATTGCATATATGATGACTCTCCCTTGGGTTTCGAAGGATTTTTGTCTCAAGGTATCAAGAAGATGGAAGCTCAAGACCCTTTAGAAGAAATAAACTTGGGTGATGCAAATGAAAGGAGACCCACGTTTATTAGTCAGAATCTCGAAGGTGAGTTTAAAGAGAAAATCATTGACTTGTTAAAAGAGTATAAAGATTGTTTTGCTTGGGATTACCATGAAATGCCTGGTTTGAGTCGAGAACTGGTAGAGCATAAGCTTCCAACGTTTCCAGAGAAAAGACCAGTGAAACAGGCTCCAAGAAGATTCGCTCCAGAAATTGTTTCGAAAATCAAAGAAGAAATTGAGCGTCTTCTAAAGGCTAAGTTCATTCGAACTGCCAGGTATGTTGATTGAATTTCTAACATAGTACCTGTTATTAAGAAAAATGGATCTTTAAGAGTATGTATTGATTTTCGGGATCTTAATAATGCAACTCCTAAAGATGAATACCCAATGCCAGTTGCTGATATGTTAATTGATTCGGCAGCAGGAAATGAATTATTAAGTATGTTAGATGGGTATTCAGGATATAATCAAATTTTTATTGCTGAAGTGGATATTTCCAAAACAGCTTTTCGATGTCCTGGTGCAATAGGTACTTATGAATGGGTAATGATGCCCTTTGGCTTAAAAATGCTAGTGCAACTTATCAAAGAGCCATGAATTCGATTTTCCATGATTTAATAGGAAAATTTATGCAAGTGTATATTGATGATGTTGTAGTTAAGTCTGAATCAAAAGACTTGCATTTGAATCATTTAAGACAAGCTTTCGAAAAAATGAGAAAGCATGGTTTGAAAATGAATCCTATTAAATGTGCTTTTGGTGTATCTGCAGGCAATTTCTTAGGATTTCTTGTCCATAAGAAAGGTGTTGAGATTGACAAGAATAAGGCTAAAGCTATTGTAGAAGCATCTCCACCAACAACCAAGAAACAATTACAGTCTTTTCTGGGAAAAGTTAATTTTCTTCGAAGATTCATTTCGAATTTATCAGGAAAGACAAGAGTGTTTTCTCCTTTGCTGAAATTGAAGAAAGAAGAAAATTTCAAATGGGAAGATGAACACCAACAAGTCTTTGAGGAAATCAAGAAGTATTTAACAACTCCTCCGATTATGACTCCTCCCTTGCCAGGAAAACCCTTAAAATTGTATATTTCTGCTTCAGAAGCCACAATAGGAAGTATGTTGGCTCAAGAGGACGAAAATGGTGTCGAAAGAGCTATTTACTATTTGAGTAGAGTCCTTAATGATGCAGAAACAAGATATTGTGCTATTAAAAAGTTGTGTTTGTGTTTGTATTTTTCTTGTACTAAACTTACGTACTATGTGAAACCACATGATGTATTTGTAATCTCACACTTTGATGTAATAAAGCACATGTTGTTAAAACCTATATTGCATAGTAGAGTTGGAAAATGGGCTTTGGCTTTAACTGAGTTTTCCTTAAAAATTTTTCCTTTAAAAGCTATGAAAGGACAAGTAGTTGCTGATTTCTTAGTTGAACACCCACCAATTCCAATTGAAGAATCAGTTTATGTTGGTGTAGAACCTTGGAAATTATATTTTGATGGGTCCAAACATAAGAATGGATCAGGAATTGGAATTTTATTAATCTCACCCAAGGGATTTCCAACTCGAATGATGTTTGAAATAAAACATCATTGTTCGAATAATGCAGTAGAGTATGAAGCTCTTATTGCTGGTCTCGAAATATTGGTTTCTCTAAATTCGAGAAATGTTCATATTCGAGGAGACTCTCAATTAGTTATCAAACAGGTAACTAAAGAGTATAAATGTTTAGATCCAAAATTGGCTAAGTATTTAGTTCGAGCCAATAAGCTTTTGGAAATGTTTGACGAGGTAAAGATTGAACATATTCCAAGAGGTCAAAATTTTGAAGCCAATGAGTTAGCTCAAATAGCTTCTGGATATAGAATTTCCATTGGAACTCTTAGGAAGATTAGTGATATTCGAAGAAGATTTCCAATGGAAGGTTTCGATATTCATAATGTAAATCTCTTAGATCAGAATGATTGGAGAAGCGAAATTGTGACTCTTATCCAAAATCCTTCCCTGATAAATAGAAAGCATTTGAAATACAAAATTCTAAATTATTGTATTTTAGGTGAAGAACTTTATAAGAAATCCGTTGATGGAAACTTACTTCGATGTTTGGGAGAAACTGAAGCTTATTTAACTTTAGTAGAAGTTCATGAAGGAGCTTGTGGTGCTCACCAGGCAGGAAGAAAAATGGAATGGATTTTGAAAAGAAAATTATTCTTTTGGCCTTCAATGTCTAAAGATTGTCATAATTTTGCAAAATCTTGTGAGGAATGTCAAAAGCATGGAAATGTACAACAAGTTCATGCAAGTGAATTACATTCAATCATAAAGCCTTGGCCTTTCAGAGGATGGGCTTTAGATTTAATTGGAATGATACATCCAGCTTCTTCAAAAACCCATAAGTTTATTTTGGTGGGAGTTGATTATTTTACCAAATGGGTAGAAGCGATTCCTTTAAGAGAAGTTACTCAGGAAGATATCATTCGTTTTATTGAAGAGAACATTATATTTCGATTTGGCTTACCGGAAACCATTACTACAGATCAAGGAACAATGTTCACAGGGAGGAAGATGGTTAGGTTTGCTGAATCGAAAGGAATAAAATTACTTTCTTCTACACCTTATTATGCACAAGCAAATGGTCAAGTTGAAGCAGTTAATAAAACCATTATTGCTTTGATTAAAAGACATATTGGACAACGTCCTCGAAATTGGCATGAGACTTTGAATCAAATTCTTTGGGCTTATAGAAATTCTCCAAGAGAAGCAACTCGAACTACTCCTTATAGATTGGTATATGGTCATGATGTTGTGTTACCAGTAGGGGTGTTCATTGGTTCGGATCGATCCGATGAACCCGACGAACCGAACCGAACCATTCAAATTGGTTCGGATTTTTTTCTCATTCGGGTCCGAACCGAACCGAACCAATTAGAACCGATGACTATTGGTTCGAGTAACGGATTGAGAAATCCAAACCCGTTACCCGAACCGAACCGAACCAAACCAAACCCATATATATAAAAAAATGCGTTTTTTTTATATTAAAGTTAGTGTTTATGATTTTCATGATATCAAGATATTTGAGGACTAATTTTCCTATGATCTTTAATTAGTAATTTAGTAATTTAGTCAATGTGTTAATGTGTTATATATGCACTTATGCTGGTTTGTAATTTTCATGTTTGGATGTTATTTGTAATTTGGTTATCTTACCACTAATACTTGGTTGAAACTTGAATGGTTGGTGCAAATTTGAAGCAACAAAACAGTCTTGTGCCTTTTTTATATTAGGTTATATGTATTATTTTAGGCAAAATCATGCATTTTTCTTTTTTCCTGAACTGGTAAAAAATGACATTTTTTGAGTTTCTGATCCGATTGAACCGAACCGAACCAACCCGTATTTAATTGGTTCGGTTTGGTTTGGGTCAATGCAGAAAAAATAACGAAATCCGAACCGAACCGAACCGAACACTTTTGTTTGGTTCGGATTCGTTTTTCCTCTGAAACCGAACCAAACCGACCCGTGAACACCCCTAGTTACCAGTTGAGGTGAATTTACAATCATTAAGAGTTCAAAAACAATATGAGTTACCTTCTCAAGATTATTGGAATTTGATGTTCGATAAATTAAATCAACTTGATGAAGAAAGATTGACTGCTCTTGAAAATGTAATTAGACAAAAAGAGCAAATAACTCGTTGTTATAATAGAAAAGTTAAGAAAAAAGAATTCCAAGTTGGTGATTATGTTTGGAAGTTGATTTTGCCAATTGATAAAAAGTCAAAGAAGTTTGGTAAATGGTCACCCAATTGGGAAGGACCTTTTGAAATTGAAAAAGTGTTTTCCAGTAATGCATACTCAATTCGAGAATTAGTTGGGGATATGCGCATACTATCAATAAATGGAAAATACTTAAAAGAATATAAACCAAACTTGCAAGAAATAAGAATTGTGCATAAAAGAAAATAAAGTTTGAATAACAACCAGAGTTCGAGCCCTATGCTCGAAATATAAAAAAAAAAAACAAAGAAAATTACATCAAGAGAAGACTAAAAAGGAATTTCATTTGTCAACTTGGTAAAGTCATGCATAAGATCTTCGTATTGGGTCTTGAAGCTTAATTCATTCTTCTCAAGGCTTTCGATGTCCTTGGTGACTTGCACTGCATTTTTCGAAATGCCTTTAACAGAATTGATAATCTCCATTCGAGCAGCCTGTTGTCTGGAAAGAGTAGCTTCAGCTTCACCTTTAACCTTTTCGATTTCCTTGAGTCTTCCTTGATATTTCTTAACCAAGTTTTCAAGTTTGACTTGCTCTTTATTCAATTCTTCAACCCTTGCTGAGTTTTTCTTGATGGATTGTTCATGGTTGTTTACTATCAACTTGCTATGTTGCATCTTCTCAACCAATTCAGCTTTTTCACTTTTCTGATGATCCAAATTTGATCTAGTTTTTTCGATCTAGATGATGGTTGTAATACTATTGTGATAGTGTTCAGCAAAACTCTTCACCCAAGTTTGTTGAAGATCAGTAAGCAGTGAATTGTATTTGTCAAAATATATGAGGAAACTCTCTATTTCTTCCCTGTAAGAACGGTCCTTTAGAATTTCTCTCATCATCTTCTTTTCAGAAATCAGTTTCTTGAAATTCTGAAGAACCTGATCCACTGAATCTTCTCAACCTGAAGGCTTCTGAATAGTGGCCTCAGAATGAGCAGATGATAGAGAAATTTCCCCTGAAAGCACATCTAAGATTAAGAAAGGATTCTCATCCAGATCTTTGAGGCAATCATCCAAACTTGTAGCTTTATAAATTGGAGTTGACTTGGATGAATCCCTCGAAAATCCAGGAGCCTGTTCAGGAGTTGCTGACTCAGATTGAGTAACTTGAATCTCCTTTGAGGCACAACCCTTTAATTTCTTTGAATCTGGTTCTAAGGAACTTGTAGGATCGTTTTGTTCGTCTTCTTCTTCTTGAGAGTCGTCCTCATTGGGGTTTGATGGAGATTGAACTTCTCCTTCTTCCTTTCCTTCTTCTTCTTGTTCCTCATTGCTCTCTTCTATATTTTCGAGAACCTTTCCTTTCGATGTTTTCGAAGGAGTAGCTTCAGGTGGACTTTCAATAGTAGCTTCTCCAGTACCACCACCTTCAGCTTGGGAACTAGAAGAAAGGTTCACCTGAAAATTCGATAAACGTTAGATAAACAAGAAAAGAAAAGTCTTAAGAGAAATATTTTTCTTTTGAAAGAGAGTTAAAAGGGTTACTTGCTCAACAATTCCACTTGGAATTTGTTCCTTATATGCTTTAACCTTAAACCTCTGCCCAACTCTCTGATGGTTTGCATAAAGAAAGTATTTTCAAAATCAAGAAAGAAAGAAGTTTTGGAGTAAAATTTAGAAAACAAAGGAAAAAGAACTTACTGCTCCAATAGTTTTCCCTGGTGGAATAACTGATAGGACCTTTGGCTTTGGAGTCTTTTTCTTTGTTTCTTTGGAAACTTTTTCTCTCAGAAGAACAATTTGTTTTTCAGGAGTAATTTCCTATTTGAAAGAAACTAAGCATTAGTTGTTTCGAAATAAGCAAGAAATTCGAAATTGAATATAAATAAAACACTTTTCGAAACTCACCTCTGAGGTAGATTTTTCTTCAGTAAATTCAATTTTTCTTTTCTTCTTCTTCTCAACCTTGGCCACTGACTTCTCTATATTTGGATTGGAAGATTCTGCTTTCTTTCTCTTTCCAACTGAAGCAGATTGACTCTTCTCAGAAGGCTCATCATTCTTTTCAACCTTTCCAGAAGAAGTCTTCTTCTGAGATTTCGAAGCAGTAGCCTAAAAGCAAAGGTAAAAGGAAATTAAGCAAAGGAATTTCGAAATCAAAAAGAATTCACATCTAGATTTCGAAAACTTACAGCAGGTTTTTGAGAAGAAGATGAATTCTTTCTTTTCTTGGATTTCTTTTCTTCTTCATCACCACTCTCCCAATTTTCTTCTTTGGAAATTTTGCACTCTTGAGCTATAACAAAGCAAAGAGAGTCAGAATTGTAAATTTGGGAATAAGAAAGAAAGAGATCAACAACAATATATATTGTTACCTTGAGCTATGAAGTCTTTAGTAATTATTCTCACATGTTCTATATCCACATGGGGTATAAAAGGATAATTGTCCAAAGTATATTTTGTCAAAGTGACTATTTTCGAAAGAGGTTTTAAAAAATTAAAAAGAAAATCAAGACTAGCAGGTCTAGTCCATTCTGGACCATAAAGACTTTTTGTTAGACCAAACTTTGCTGTTGGCAAAGAAGGGAATTTTGGACAATACTTTTCGAAATAAGAAATACCTTTGGGATTTACAACTTTAAAATTCTGCTTGTTGGAAGAAATTTTTTCTTTTAAAGAAGAAGCAGCTTCAGTGATAGTCCTATGAATTTTATTGGGGATATAGAACACATGGAAAAATTTCTCAAATGCTTCAATCTCTTTGATATGCGTACCTTTGTTTTTCTTTGATGATTTCTGCAAGGGAGTAATGCTTGAGGTCAGTCTAGATAAGCAAATAGCTTCATCAACTTTAATGCAAGAATAATACTCCGACCACCATGTTTCGAAGGAGAGAGTGCTGTAGAAAGAAGGTTCGAAAGCAATGGCCTCTAAAGACAAAGGATTTTTATCTTTTGAAAGTTGAAGCTTTTCAAATCCTTCTTCTCCATCAACACAACCTTCTATTAACACTTCATCTAAATTGGTGCAAATTGGTGAAGGTCGAAGTTGGCTTAACCCAAACTGACGTGCAACTAGTTGAGGGTGGTATTGATAAACTCGAAAATCTTTTGGTTGGAAGCCATTGTATATGAGATCAGAAGTAAGGAATTGCTTCCAGATTTCGAGGGATTCAGACTGAGCACCAGGAGTTTCGCAAGGAAATTTTCGAGTAAACCACTCAGGCCCTCGAAGACGAGCAGCAAAAGGTGCTAAATTTGGAGAATAATCTTTGATGTTCAAGAAATAAGAAATATAAGTCTTGAAACGGTCCTCACGATCTTTCTTTGAAGTATTGGTATAGAAAGAAAGTTTATAACCCTCAACAGACTCAGGAATTTGAGATTCTGCAGGCTCAGAATTTTCGAATTTATCTTTGAAAATGGCATTTAACCAAAGTTGGAGGAACCAAACATAAATTTCGAACAGGATCTTTTGATTTTAAAGAAGCAACGGCTTCAGAAAGCATGTCATATACATGGGCGAGAAGACACCTGTTTAGATCTATCTTAATTCCTTTGGCCAACATTTGAGCCATAGGAAGAAAGGACTTTGGGATTTGATTGGACCTAGAGCAGAAAACGAAAGCAGACAACCAATAGAGTAGGAAAGCAACATGCTCTACTTCAGAAACTTTGCCAGTCTTGGCATTATTTTGAATGAAAAAGGACTAAGTGAGTTTTTCGAAATTAGGTTCAATAAGTGGTTCAGGAACCTTCATATAAGGGAAAATCAAATGGCCTTCAGGTCGAAGGCCAGTGATTGCAGCAACATCAAAAAGTGTTGGACTGAGCATTCCATAAGGAACATGGAAAGCATTAGAAGTTCTCTCCCAAAAAAAGAAAAGACGCAGAAATCAGAGTATGATCGAAGCTAAGATCATACTTACTCAACAAAATAAGGTCATGGATACCTAGTTGTTTCCAAACAGGATGCATGGTATGCTCAACTCTATTTAACCAAAGACCATAGGCATCTTTTCGAGAAGGAGGGGTTGCTTTGAAAACCTCATGGGTATTTTCGAGATGTTCAGTTCGAATTTTACTAGAGAAAATTCGAATTTTTTCGGTAGAAAGACTTGGGAAAAAGTCATCAAAAGCTTTGAGGGAAGAAGGTAAGGAGTATGGTCCAAGAAAAGCAAATTGCTTTTTTCTAATGGAAAAGGGAATAAGTACCTGAGAGTTCCAAATGGCAATCTTTTCTTCTGAATTTTCAGGTTCAGGAACATAAACTTTGTCTTCCCGAGCCAAGAAGTCTCCTTTTACAATTGCCAATGGAACAGGGGAAGAGTTCTTGGAAGTCATTAATGGAGGTTTTATGAAGCTTTGAGGGGAGAGAAAAAGAATGCAAGATTCTTGAAAGAACTGCAAATGCATCAAAAAAAGCTAAAATCAGATACTTTGAAGAATTTAATCGGTGAAAAATAAGCTCAAATCAACAAAATGTGATTGAAAGACAATAAAAATCATACCTTGAGCAAGAAAAAAAAAAGCCGTGAAGAGAGAGAACAGAGAAAATTGAGTAAAGCTTGAAGATGAATAGTGAAAGTGAAAAGTCTTTTCCTTCAAAATCAGTATTTATATGAGAAAGGAAAAACATGGTTACATGGTTTTAGTACGTGAACCAGTAACCCAAAAACGTGGGAAAATCAGTTAACTTTAAGAGGTAACTGCAATATTTAAAACAATTGGAAAATAAAAGATTTTATTTGAAGTTGATATTTAATTTTCCATTTAAATTTTGAATAACTGTTGCAAAAAAAAAGGAATACTAAAGATTTGTTCCAAAAATATCTCTTTTTACAACAAAAGAATCTTTTATTCAAAAGAGACTATTTTTGGGGGGGCATCTGTTAGGATTTGATTTTGAATTATTTCGAATTCCTCAAATGATGACAATAAGGCCATTTCGAATTTCCAGAAGAAGAACAATATGATCTTATTTTGAATTCTGAGTGAAAATCTTATTAACTTAGAAAATATTTGAAAGTAAAGTTAATATAGAAACTTTGGAAATTCGGAAGAGAAGATATATTGTGAATTCGAAAATGTAAAAAGATGTAAATGAAAAGTATTCCAAATCAAGTAAAGGACAATTCTTTTATTTTAAGTCCAAAATTCGAATTACATGTTGTTCGAATACATCGGGAATACACTTAGATAGGAAACTGTCCTAAACACCTGAAATATTAGAAAAGAAACTATCCTAAAGTATACTAAATACTTCATTCTGGTCTTCCATGTCTTTTCTTCTTCTTTCATCCAGCACAGGTCTGATAAAACCTAGAAGCTCCTTGCACCTGAGGAGGAAGATCGAAGTCAGCATGGAAAATAAAAAATAAATAATTTTGGCTATTACGTTCAATCCAATATAAAACTTTCAAGGAGAAAGATTAAAAAATCCAATAACTTTGGCTATTACGTCAATCTTATAAAAAATGAAGTCATTCCAGATTAGATTGAACGTAACAGCCAAAGAATTTAACTTCTTCATATTCTTTGAAGAAATTCTATAAAGAGATTTCGAAAAGATGAAGAGAAGAGAAAAGAGAAGAATGAAGAAGTTTTGAATGAATGAAGTGTGAAATGAGCTCCCATTTATAGGAGTTAAAAGAGCCAAGAGCCGTTAATGTGCCACTGTAACGTCCAATAAGAAAAAGCACATGTGAAATGAGAGGACGGTGGCCGGTAGTCTTCACAACCTTTGGAATGACTAATGAAAATATGCTACATAGCATAAAAGAAAGAGAAATTCAAAATTCGAATCAACATCTTTGAATTCGAAAAGCTTGAAAGGTACAGAGTCAAGATAAAGAATATTTTCGAAAATAAAGCAGCAAAATTCAAGAAATTAGAAGATAGAAATTCCAAAAGAGGAATTCGAAACAGTCAGAAAGCAGAAATTCGAAGACACATCTTTGAAGACTTAGAAGAATTTTGAAGAAAACTGAAGACTCATTTTCGAAAAGATAGAAGTCTCATTTTCGAAAAGATAGAAGATATCAAGAAAGCAGTTATTGGAAGTTATGAAGATCAAGACAAGTGTCACCTAGTTAGTGGTTGATTTTCAAAATTTGTAATTAGTTTTCTGGATAGCAGAAACGTGGCAAGCATCTACGCTGCCAACACATAGGGTTGCTGATGTGTCAAGCATGCATTAGTTAGCCATTAGGATTAGAATCTATAAATACTAGAACCCACAATGTAATAAGGGTTGGCAAATCACTCACTCAAAATTCTCTGAAACACCTTTAACGTCCGAACTCATAGCGACAAACAGGTTACAAGGAGAAGAATAGTACGTGATGAACCCATCCAAATTTATCTTAATGCAATTGTTCTTACAATTCAATTTTTCTTTTCTTTTGTTTACATTCTGCAATTAACATTTTGCAATTCATTTCTTGTACAATTTCTTACTCAAAACCTTTTACTGAAGTTTCTCAAAATCAGTTTCTGAAAACTCATGTTTTAAACTTGATAGAATTCTGAATCAAGCAATTTTATGAAAATTAAGTTCTTTGATGAAATTCTGAATCAAATCTTTTTAGAACTTATTGTTTTCTGGATTTCTAACGTTTAGAAAATTAATTGGTGAAATTCTGAACCATTTAATCTAAGTTTCCAGAAAATTCATTCTTTTGATCATTTGAACACATAAACCTATTTTTTAAAAAGAGTCCCGTAAGAGGATTTGATTCTAATCCCCAGATTGCTCGTAGAATCAAAGTGATAAATTCAATTTTTCGAATTTGTATTTTATCACCACAAACAACAGTATTCAGAAAAGTAAAAGATAGTTTTTTTATTCATGATTCCAATTCGAATTACATAAGTTCGAATACATTGGAAATACAAATTAGAAAGGAAACTATCCTAAGTACTCCATACATTAGAAAGGAAACTATCCTAAACTAGAATGAGTACTTGACTCATGCCTACCATGCCTCTTTATCTTCATCCCCCCCACAAGCTTTAATAGAGTCAAGGCAAAAAGAATGTTTTCTCCAATCTATTGAACCACCTTGATGCTTGGGGTGCAAATGAAGGTGCATTTGGGGAACTAACAAACAAATTCATTTATTTCTAAATGAATTCGTATTTGGCTATTACGTTTAACCTAAGAGAAATCCTTCAAGAAGAAAGATTGAAGAAGCCTATAGCTTTGGCTATTGCGTTAACCTTATCAAAAATGAAATCATTCCAGATTAGGTTAGACGCAACAGCCAAAGGAATATACTTATTCATATTCTTTGAAAGATTTAGAAGAAAGAAGAATAAGGTTTAGAAGATTGAAGAATGAATCCAGGTAGAACCTCTATTTATAGGATCCAGAAGAGTTAAGATTCATTAATGAGCCTATTTCAATGTCCAATCACAAACACCTTCATAATGGAGTTAAATGGACGGTGGTCGGTGGTCTTCATGACCTTTGGTTGGCCAAATGAAGCTTGACATGTGGCACATGAGAGAATGTAGTCAAATCTCGAAATGAGAAAAGACTCAACAGGTTCAAGTATCAAGAAAAAGCTAAGTGTCAAAGATGAAGATGTTTTCGAGTACATGAAGTTAGAATTCTAGAAAGAAGATTTCGAGAAACTAGAGAGCAAGATTTCGAGATACAGAAAGTAGAAAACTCGAAAACAAGATGTTTGAAGACTTAGAAGATTTCTGAATGAAGAAATGAAAATTTCGAGAAAACAGAAGACAGAAGAAAACAGTTATTGGAAGTTAAAGAAGTTTACTGATCAAAGACAGGTGGCAACATCCTAATGGAAGTACTTCAAAAGTGCAAAGATCAGAAGGAGTTTTCTAGTTAGCAGAAAACGTGGCAGACATGCATGCTGCCAACACATAGGGATAGATGATGTGTCAATTGTATATTAGTTAGCCGTTAGGGCTGAAAATCTATAAATAGGTGAACTTTCTATATAATAAGGGTTGGCAAATCACTCATACTCAAACTCTGAAACACCTTACACGTCCAAACTCACAGCGACAAACAAGTTACAAGGAGCAACTGTATGTGATGAATCCATCCATTCTAATTTATGCATATTGTTCTTACAATTCAATTTTCTTTCTTTGTTTACTTTCTGCAATTTACATTCTGCAATTTACATTCAGTATATCTTTCTTTCTTTCAAACTTTGTGTTTTCTACTTCTTTGAAACTTTGATTTTCAAGAATTTAATTTAGAACTTTGTTTGATAGAATTCTGAATCAAGTAGTTCTAAACTTTTTGAAAGATAAGTTCTTTGATAAAATTCTGAGTCAATTAATTCTAATTCTTTCATCTCTAAAAGTCAAATTCTGGAAATATCATTATAATTTCTGGAAAAGTCAAGCCCTTTGAAAGTTTTTGGAAAAATCAAGTTTTTCTTACTAATTCTACAAATTAGAAACACCATAAACCTACTTTTTAAAATGAGTCACGTAAGAGGATCTGATTCTAATCCCCAAATTGTTCTTAGACTCAAAGTGATAAAAGATAATCTTCGAATTTGAATTTTATCACCACAAACACATTTCCAGTACTTTTTCTTGTTTCTTCTTCTTTATTCTGCAATTTACATTCAATGCAACTTTTCCTTTCTTTTCTTTTGAATTCTGTTTTATTTCTTTGAAATCTTACCATTTCTAAATTTCCAAAAAACTTCAATTAAGAGTTCTGTTTGATGAAATTCTGAATCATTCACGAATTGTATCAAATCTGAGTTTTACTTGATGGAATTCTGAATCACGTATCAAACCTTTTGAGGAACGAAATCTCTTTGCAAATTTTTTCAAAGTGAAAACACTGTAAACCTACTCTTTAAAAGAGTCTCTAAGATGATCTGATTCTAATCCCCAGATTATTCTTAGAATCAAAGTGATTAAAAGTAATTTTTCGAGATTAACTTTTATCACCACAAACACATTTACAACGAGCTCTATAGCGACGTCCACGTGTTCGTCTTTAAGCCGTCGCTACGTAGCCTGTAGTGATGGCTTTTCGTTTTATAGCGACGACCCATGGTCGTCGCTAATTTACGTTTTTCTTGTAGTGTATATTGAAGTAAGTGAGAGTGAAGGAAGCTGGACATATGAAAGTAAAAAAGCTCAAGAGCAAGGGGAAATTTAAAGAGATAGAGGGATAGAAAGATCATAGACGTGCGAGAGAAGAGTAGAGAATGGAGAGATTGAAGGACGAAAGCCTCGCCATTGCAGCCGCACCATTGCGTACTTCTCGGCCGCCATCATATCTCGCTCTGGTGGTCGTTCCACATGAACCGCCCTTCCTGTAGCCGCGCCGCTTCGTCCCCTTACTAGTGTGCGGAGCACCATGCTTAAGAGCTGACACGAGAAGGGAGAGAGGAAGACTTTTAGAGTTTGGATTTCATTTTCAATGTGATTCGTTGATCTAGATACTTTTTTAATCTATGATTCAAAAATAACCAATAACGCACTGTCTAGTTTTATACCCACTGGAGAGGATCCAACTCGGGTAGAAAAATCCAGGGGGAGCAGCATGTGTTTAAGCTATAGGTGGAAAAATAGGTTAGCCGACCTGATTCGGGCTCGTCGATGTGAGTTGTGGGCTAAAAAGGGTGAGGCCAAAAAAGGTCGAACTTAATTAGGACTCAAAAAATGGTGCCCAAGCCCTGTAAAATGCGGGCTAAGCCCGATATTTTGACGGGTGTTGCAGGCTAATCCTGCCATTTTAATAAAAACAGATTGAGTTAACAAAACTCGATATTAATTCGGGCTCAATTTTTAAAAACCAAGCCCTACAATTTAACAGGATGGGTTAAAAAATATATTTTACACATTAGTCCTTGATAGTATGAAATTTTCAATGAAGGGGTTCCAACAGTAACTTTATCTCGGCATTACAATTCACCACAGTAGACGTCATTAAGTTGAAAGATCAGTCACATGAATCACATGTTTTTTCACCCAATATCAAGGTCATTTTCCATTCGATCTGGTTTCACTGTCAAGCTTGGTTAGCTCCTCGATGGTTAGGTGTAGTAGAGCACTTATAAGTTCTGCACCATCAAAAGCTTCTGTATTTGGCGGGATGTGCCTTAGGGTATCGGTACACCATAAAAGCCATTGCTAATAAGGGCGAGGTGTAAGTGATTTGAAGGACTTTCTAGATAGAGATAGAATTATAAATTTAAGTATGAGAACTATGACATGACAGATTGGGGAATCCTATGTCAGGAGACAAGATGCAATGAAAATGTTGCATCTATTATACAAGTTTCTATGTAGAAGAAAAAAAGAAAGAATAGGAAACAAAAAGGAAGGGAACGAAGACGAAGCACCTTGCACCATGAGCGACCGCAAAAGAGAAAGGAACAAAGACGAGACAAGAAGGACAATGACCATGACAGAGAGAGCACACAGCAAGAGATTTCATTCACGCTCACCTGACTGAGGGCAATCTCGCCACGGATTCTCGATCTCAATCTCCCAACGAACAATCCCACGGGTGCCGCTGCCACCACCAGACTCCTTCCCCCACCTTTCGCACAAGCATCACTTGCTAAACTATTAAAATGAGTTTATTGATTGATTTTAAAGCTACAAGTGAGCCTATATTTATACAAGAGAGCCTAACAACTTGATAAGGCTATAACAAAGTAACAGAACAAGCCTATAATAAAGGACGGAACAAATCTCTATCTAAATCAAAAACAGAAAGTTATCCTATCCCAATAACTGAGTTTCAATTTGAATTATCCTATCTAAACAAACTTGATTTCAATTTCTCTGTTATCTCTTCTGTTATCAATCATTATCCTCTATTACTCCCCCTCAAGTTGGAGTGTGCGGATTATGAACACCCAACTTGACTGTCAACTCCTTGAACCGATTGCCACCCAAAGACTTTGTAAATATGTCAGCTGGTTGTTGTTTGGTTGACACATAAGTTGTGGATATTGCTCCTGCTTGTAGATGCTCCCGAATAAAGTGACAATCCACTTCAATGTGCTTAGTTCTTTCATGGTAGACCGAGTTAGCTGCAAGATGAAGTGCTGCTTGGTTGTCACAATAGAGAGTTGTAGGAGAATCCCACTTAACTTGCAGGCAGGACAGTAAGCTTCGCAGCCACAAAATTTCACTTGTTGCATGAGCCATAGAACGATACTCTGCTTCACTAGAAGATCTAGACACAGTGGTTTGCTTTTTCGTTTTCCATGATATAGGAGCTGAACCAAGCTTCATCAAGTAGCCAGAAAAAGATCTACGAGTTAACGGACAGGACGCCCAATCTGATTCACAAAAAGCAACAAGTTGGAGACCATTTTCTCTTGGAAGAATAATGCCGCTACCTGGTGAAGACTTCAAATACCGTAAGACATGCATAGCAGCATCCCAATGGCCTTATCTTGGCTCTTGCATGAACTGACTTAAGATGTGCACTGAATAAGTGATCTCTGGACGCGTGATGGTTAAATATATGAGGCGCCAAATGAGCCGACGATAGCGAGGAGGATCTGAATAAAGAGGTCCTGAATCAAGTGCCAATTTGTGATTTTGTTCCAATGGAAAAGGGGAAGGTTTACATGCAAGCATGCCACACTCGCTTAAGATGTCCAGGGTGTACTTCCGTTGACACATAAACAAGCCAGAAGTTCCACGAGCAAGCTCCAATCCAAGAAAGTATTTAAGGGGACCAAGGTCTCTCATATGAAAATTCTCGCTCAAATATTGTTTGAACTTATGGCATGCATCTGCATTATTCCCGGTAATGACAAGATCATCAACATAGACTAGAATAGCCAAGAAAATGTCATCATGTGAATAGACGAAAAGACTATGATCTGCATGACATTCTTGAAACCCATATTTTATGAGTGCTTGTGAGAGCTTAGAATACCAATTCCGTGAAGCTTGACGTAGGTCGTATAAGGATTTCCTTAAGTGACAGACCATGCCTTCTTTGGGGGTCTCATACCCTTGTGGAACCTCCATGTAGACCTCTTCGTCCAGCTCACCATGCAAGAATGCATTACTAACATCCATTTGGTGAAGACCCCATCCTCTAGCTACTGCAACTGTGAGCAAGCATCGAACTGTGGTCATCTTTGCTACTGGGGCAAAAGTTTCATTGAAGTCTTCACCCTCAACCTGCGTGTAACCCTTCACCACAAGTCAGGACTTGTGTCTGTCAACCTCACCAGTTGGCTTGTATTTGATTTTGTACACCCATTTGCATCCAATAGCTTTCTTCCCTTTAGGCAATAGTGTGAGCTCCCAAGTCTTGTTATCATCCAATGCCTTGAGTTCTTGTGCCATGGCTTCTCTCCATGCTGGTTCATGGACAGCTTGCTGGTATGACTTTGGTTCCTCATAACATGAGATGGCTGCAAGATAAGCTTGATGTTTTGTGAGAAATGGTCATAGCTTACATATCGTGAGATGGGATAGACCATACCTGAAGAGGTTGACGAATCCGATGACTTGCACGAAGGGGTTTTAGTAGCTTTGTGGCAATAATAATCTTTGAGATAACTTGGTGGTTGACGCGTCCGTGGTGCAATCCTAGTTGTCTCAGTAGATGTGTAATGCTCCTCCTTATTCTGAACATCTTCCTTTGGGCTAAAGGATCCTTGTTCATCATTTTGCAAATCAGATGATTTTTCTTTTTCTTTCTCCTCATGCTTATTTTCAGAACTTTCTTCTTCAACCGGGTGAGACATATCATGAAACATAGTCAATGGAGGATCTGCTACAGGGTCTCTTTCACGCAAAGTAAAAGGAAAAATGTTCTCATAAAAGATAACATCACGAGAAACAAAAAATTCACGTGTCTTTAAGTTATACATCCTCCATCCTTTTTGGCCTTGTGAGTAACCCACGAACATACATCTTTCAGCTCTCGGATCAAACTTGTCTTGTTGTTTGGAGGAACTCTTTGCATAGCATAGACATCCAAAAACCTTTAAAAGGTCATAAGATGGTGATTTTCCAAACAACAACTCGTAGGGAGTAAGTCCTTCATTAGGCACAGTAGGTGTTCTATTGATGATGTAGGTGGCTGCCAACACACACTCTCCCCAAAAAGATATAGGAAGATTAGCCTGAAATCTTAGTGCCCTTGCAACATTGAGAATGTGTCTATGTTTCCTCTCTACACGTCCGTTTTCCTGTGGTGTCCCAACACAGGATGTTTCATGTATGATTCCCTCTTGTTGGAAAAATCGTTGAATCGTGGTATTGGTAAACTCAGTCCCCTTGTCACTTCGAATCCTTTTCACCTTAGTGTTAAATTGTGTTTTCACCATATTGCAAAAATTCATCAAGGTGCCAACAGCTTCTGTCTTGTCTTTTAGTAATTAAGCCCATGTGCCACGCGAGAAATCATCAACAATGGTGAGGAAATAATGTGAACCTGTGTTTGAGGCAGTACGGTATCTCCCCCATAGATCACAATGTATGAGAGCAAAAGATTCTGTAGCTTTATTATCACTTTGATTAAAAGGAAGCCTACATTGTTTGGACTTGTGACAAATATCACAACAACCAACTTTATTCAAATCAAAACTACATTTAAGTAAATAAGAAAGACGTTGTAGAACTTGAGCTGAAGGGTTGTCCCATCCTTGCATGCCAAAGAGTGGTTGTGTCCTTTCGAACTACTGCTAAAGAAGTTCCTTACGTTGCCCTTTTCAGCACATAAACCCCATCGTGCAGATCACCTGATCCAATCATCCTCTTCGTGGTCTGGTCCTGTATCACACAATAATTTGCATGGTAAGTCACTGTACAACTTAGATCATTTGTCAGCTGATGAATGGATATCAAGTTACAGCTAAAATCAGGCACAAATAAAACATTATTCAACTTTATATCTCTATTTAGATCAATAAACCCCATTTTTTCAACCAAAACTGTGTTCCCTGTGGGTACAGTGATATAGAATGGTTTTTCAAGGTTTCTAACTCCCTTTAGAAGTGAGAATAATGGTGTCATGTGATGTGAGGCACCACTATCCAAGACCCATTGTTGATCCTCAATTGTTTTGTCATTACCAGCTATGGTTTCATGCTGTTCAGTATTTCTCTTCACATAAGTCCCACACAACGCACGTCCCATTATAATTTCCTCTGCATTGTCTGCCTTTTCGTGGCTCTCATTCACTTGAGCAAGATGTGCTGTCGGCTGTCCTCCAGTCCTGTTAGGGCCTCTCTGCGGCCTCCGAGTATTCCAATTGGGTGGGTACCCAACTAGTTCGAAGCACTTTGACTTGACGTGCCCAACCTTGCCGCAGTGATCGCATCTCGGCTTAGGCCCATCTCGCCTTTTCTGCTTGTTGGTACTGAATGAATAGAATGCTGACCCCGACTCAGTTTTGCTATTCCTTTCTTTTTCTGCTGTGAATCGTGCTTCTTCCCTCAAAATATGATTAAATGTACACCGAAGTGAGGGTAAAGGGTCTGTGTTCAGGATGTTGGCTTTAACATGAGCAAATCGCTCATTGTCAAGGCTACCGAGAAATAAGTGAACACGTTGATCCTCTTCCCTTTGATTCATCTCCTTAGATGCTCCATAGGTACATTCTGGTAATGGTTGTTGTTCATTCAGTTCATCAACAAGAGTCTTAAACTTGGTGTAGAACTCTGTCACGCTGACATCTGGTTCTTGTTCCATCAAGCATAGTGAACGCCATAGTTGATGGATACGAGGTGCATTGGTTTGTGCAAAACGTTCTTCAAGATCAAGCCACACGTCTCTTGCGGTGGCAGCATGTGAGATACTTCCATGTAGACTTGGATTAGTGGAGTTGATGATCCAAGCCATCACCATCGAGTCTGCCTTCTCCCAATTCTGGTAATCTGCCTTGTGTGATGCTGGTCTCTTAATGCTTCCGTCAATGAAGCCCAGCTTTGTCTTCGCACGCAGAGCCGTTTTCATGGAGCGTGCCCAGGTACGGTAGTTGTCCCCATTCAGCAACACAGCAACAAGGGGTGTTCCTGGATTGTCCGAGGAACTAAGATAAAAGGATGGATTTGGTGTGACAATGGATGCAGACTTGTTGTCAAAGGTATGTATTTTCTTCTCCGACTTGTCTTCCATCTCGGAATCGGTCACGGGATCGTCCTGCTCTGATACCATATTAAAATGAGTTTATTGATTGATTTTAAAGCTACAAGTGAGCCTATATTTATACAAGAGAGCCTAACAACTTGATAAGGCTATAACAAAGTAACAAAACAAGCCTATAATAAAGGACGAAACAAATCTCTATCTGAATCAAAAACAGAAAGTTATCCTATCCCAATAACTGAGTTTCAATTTGAATTATCCTATCTAAACAAACTTGATTTCAATTTCTCTGTTATCTCTTCTGTTATCAATCATTATCCTCTATTATAAACTCTACACAAGATGCACAAAAGAAGATGAAGAAAGTCGAGTCGAACTGCGTCAACGGTAGCAGAAGCGGGAAAAAAAACTAAAGATGGAGGGCATCTAGGACGTGTAGAAGCGGATCAGTCACGGAGTGCTAAGATTGGAAGCTTACTTAGCATTTGTTATCAGGGATTAAAGTATAAATTTTTATTTCTTGACCCAGCAGGTGACCAATCATCAATCACAACCATTTAATATTATATTAATAAATCTGATGGCTATAAAGAGTCTTGTGCAAGACTAAATGACACAAAGAGTAAAGTACCTTATACATGGCCTAAAATATTTACTTAACTTAAAAAAATGGAAATGCGTTTCATTTTTAAAAAATAAAAATAAAACTAAATCAAACGAATTTTTTTTTTAACTTGACAAATAAACAAGATGTCATGTTCTTTATGAACTGATAAATAAGATCCCGTCCCGTGGCCCTGGTAAATTAGTGAATCAAGTCCCAAGATATGAACAAACTGAAGTTCGCTGAACGTCTCTAGAAGGGGGGTTGAATAGAGAGCTTCAAAATCTGTTCCTGCAATTCCACACTAAAATTGATAGTTGAGACTTGCTCTCAAGTTGATTGACTTGGAGTCTCTGTTAAGACAGGAAAGAGCTTATACAATTTTAGTGGTGAGCTTAGTCTGATCTCGTGATTAATACTTATATCAGTTTCAATTAAGTTATCCTCTTAATTATCAAGGTACCTTACTGATTTTAGTATAGTTAAATATATGAGTAAGGCAAGAGACAAGAGACAGAGATCTTATCCTGGTTCACCCACACCTTGGGCTACATCCAGTCCCCACAACCTGTGAGATTTTCCACTATTGACACCAGCCAATACAAGTATTCTTACAGCCTCTTCAGGACGATCCACTCACACTAAGCCTAGGCACACTCCTATCTTAGCTGAGTTACAAGTATTCTTACAGCCTCTTCAGGATGCACACCCTCACTCTAAGACTAGGCACACTCCTATCTTAGATGAGACAAGATACTGATGAATGTTTATGATAAGTCTAGCCTAAGCTCATACACAGTATGGATATAGAAGTTAATGAGCTAGACTGAGTCTCAACTCTGATTACAGTAATAGAATGATACACACAGAGATGAGATGAAAGAGACAAGTGAACAATCTCAAGATGAGTTGAGTCTGATCTTCAGACAGCTGATGAAAGTACTTGAGATGTTTGTTAAGAAGTGATAAGCTGCTTTGATAATTTTGCAGATGTGTAGGCAGTCTCTCTCACCTTTCAGTTTCTAACAATGTCTCTTTTATACCAGGACTTCAGAAACTAGCCGTTTATGGCCGTTTGAAGTTTGTTGGAGCTTGCAGCAATGGTCACAGTCCTTTCAGTAGGTTCAGAGCAGCTTTTCAGTCTAAAGTACTGTGTCAGTGTACTTTCATGCTTTCTAGTTGACTTGACTTGCTGTCTCCTGATTACTGAGAATGCCTTCTGTCTGAAGTTCAGATTTTGTTGCACTCTTGTTGCTTCTCTGATGAGATCCTATCTGACTGCGTCTGTTCTTGAGATGACATCTCAAGCTGTTCTTGCATCTCAAGCTGTTCTTGCATCTTAAGCTGAACTATCATCTGTTCATTGCTTGCATCTCAAGCTGAACCTGAGTCTCTTTTAAGCTTCATGCTGAGATCCCTTTTATTCTTTGGATGACATCTGAACAATAGACATATGCATCTCATGCTGCTTTCTTTTCTGAAATGTTTCTCTTATTCTTACATATGTGTCTGATTGCTCTGCATCTATTTATTGATTCTGATTGTGCCTTATAAGCTTATGCTTCTGCATGGTTTCTGATCTTGTGTTGCCTTGTATGCAATTTAGTTCTTCCAAGTGAATTGCTAATCTTTCTTGGTCTCAATGGTTTCCTGAAATAACTTAAGATGTACAAGATCTATGTTATACATGAACACACAGTTAGTAATACAAGATGCATCTCATCTTTGTATTTAAACTTACTTAGTTTGATATATTAAAAATTGCTTTAGGGTGAGCTTGTCTCAACAATCTCCCCCTTTTTTGATGATGACAAACTATAAGTCATATCTGATGAGATGTGAAGAAGAAAAGCATGAAGATATGATTTTCATTTAACTTTTAAGATGTGCAATCTTATAATCAAATAGATGTGATAATATGAAATGAACTCCCCCTGAATCATAGCTTCCTTTTCTGTCTATTTGTTTAGAGTTTGTAATAAAAATTTCAGAGAGTCAATTTTTTCATTAATCACAAGGATAATAAGGATGATTACAAAACAGAAGATGCCACTGCATCTCATCAGAATGAAAATGCTGAAAAGATGCTAACTGCATCTCTAGCATCAATCAGATCAATCCTCACAAACATTTAAGTGAAATAAATCCTAACTAAGACTCTCATTAGATATCTAACCTACTCTCCCCCTTTTGACATTATCAAAACAAGAAAAAAACTAGCCAAGCTAGGATGAGTGGGAAGAGGATGAGTCAGAGTCAGGTCCAGTTGGCCTTGGCACAGTCTGTGGGATATCCGGCAGAGGAGGCACATGGGTGAGATGACTGTTAATCTGCTTGTGATACGCATTGGATGTATGCATTGCCTGGAGAACAGTATCAAAGGCAGTAAACAGAGCCTCTTGTCTTTTCTTTTGGTGCTTCATCTTTTTTAGTATCTTCTTTTGATTTTCTTCTAATCTATTGTTGAGGTTTTGATGGTATTGTTGTTGTTCTTCATGGAGTTGATTCAGAAAGGTGTTAATGGAAGGGGAGATATGTGTGGGAATGGATGGTTCAGATGAGGGTGGATCAGCAGGCTTGGGTCTTGCAGCAGAAGGTGCAGACTGATCATACTTAGGTAGGGGTGAGTGGAGGATGGTCTCAACGAAAAATTTTCCAGGAGTAGGAAAGGAGGTTTGATAGGAGTAAGATGGTTGAACCTTCTCAGGAGTGGTTTGTGGAGGTATCAAGTTGTCAGCAGCCTCTTGCTCCAATTGTTGTGGTTCAGGGGCTGTCTCATGGCTCGAGACAGTGGTTTCTTTCTCCAAGCTCACAAGCATCTCTGCAACTAACTTGCTTGCAGGAGAAACCTTCTCAGGAGAAGCCTTCTCTGTGATTGCTTCAGCAGGAGGAGAGGGTATTGGGGATTGATGGAGGAGAGAATCAACAAAGGCATGTTCTTCATTCAGATTGATCTCCTTGTCAGGAATAGCTTCATTCTCTGTATTGACCAAAACATCTTCAGTTCTGGCCACCTCATCTTCCCTTCTCAGCTCTTCCTCTTCTGCCACCTTGTCATGTTGTGGCACAGCTGGTGCAGGAGTCTGTTTTGTCTGAATGAGGGGCTGAGATCTGGACCTCTTTTTCTTTTGCTTCTTTTTCTCAGTTTCTATGGAGGGGGATGGTTGTTCCTTTCTCTTCTTTTCTTTCACAGGAACCTCAAATTTCTTTTGAGGCTCCACCGCAGTCTCTGTTGAGGCCTTCTTCTTCTTCTTCTTCTTCTTCTTCTTCTTCTTCTTCTTCTTCTTTGCCTCAGATAGATGAGATGATGGGGAAGCCTGTGTGGTGGTAGGCATAGCAGGTGTAGAATCAGTCAAAGGAAAAGTAGGAGGAGGAATAGACTTACCATCTAGACTCAGAGACTTGAGATTCTTGCTTCCTATGTATCCAGGTCTTTCCTCAGACTTCTCACAGTTGCTCAAGTCAACTTTGAAATGTCTCAAGATGATGGTGGTAAGCATTCCGAAAGGAAGAGAAGCATTGATTTTTGAATTGTGAAAGGCATGCTCCATATGCCTTAGTATGAGAAATGGTAGATTGAGGGGGATTCCATGCTTGAGATGGTACATGACCATCAGATCTTGGTTATATACCTTGTTGAAAGTTCCAGCCCTTGGCATGATGCACTTGGCAACCAGATGAAACAGAAATTTACCAAAAGGATTGAGAGATGATGAGGCATCTGATATCAGTCCTCCTTTGAACAGAGATGTACCAACACTTCCTGAGGAGATACCAACATTGTCCCACCAATGCTCTTCATGATATAACCTGTTTCCAGTCACAGGAGCTTTGACAATCGTTCCAAGAGTCTCTTCAGTCATCTCAATGTGGACTCCTTTGACATCAGAGATGATATGGGGCTGTTCTTGTGAGGATCCCTTGGCCTTGTAGCAAGCAGCATAAAAGGCTCTTGTCATCTTTGGAAAGACGGTATCTGTCATTGTCAGGTAATCTTGCCAACCTTGCTTTTTCAGATATGGGGTCAGATCCCATCCTTCATCTTTCAATTCCTGAGTTGATATCACCCTTCCAACTATGATAGTCTTCTCAGAGAATCGTTTAGTAAACTTATCTTCTATTTCAGCACTTGAGAATAGATCAGATTGAAAGGAGATCTTCTTTCCTTCAGCAGCTTTCTCTTTTCCTTTCTTTGGCTCTTGTTGTGTAAGGTCTATATGGACAGGGGATTTGGGTGTAGAGGTTTGAGTAACTTGGGATGCTATTCTCTGAGATTTCATCCTAGGGGGTAAGGGTGTGCTCTTTTTGGAAGAGGTGGATTTTGAGGATGGAGAGGGTTGTGCAGGTGCAGTGGTTTGAGATGGTTCAGATTCAGTGTTAGGTTGTGGAGATGGGGAACGAGTCAGGGTTTCTTGGCTTGAGTGAATACTGAGTGATTTTGATTCATCAGAAGACATCTTGTCTGGAGAGGAAGAGGATGATGAATCAGAATGTGGAAGTTTTAGAGCTGTGATCTTGATGCGCATTTGAGAGAAGAGAGAAAGTAAGAGATGCGTATGAGAAGAGACTTAATAGTCTTCAGACAAGTGAGGAAAGGAAGAGAGAGGGAGACGTAATAACTGCCTGTTAGTGGGGAGTTATTGTGGCAGTTGTGGGAGGTCAGCTCTCCTTTTTATAGCCTAACGGCTAGTTTCCCAGTTAGTGGGCAGTTACTAGCCGTTTGAGTAACGGCTCAAAACCTTCCATTTCTGACATATGGATATGTCTTACTAATTTTATGAGATACAAGTTCAGATGAGTCATGAGACGTGTCTGGTGACAGATGCGTCTGAGCTCTTATCTCTGCACAGATGACACTTGAGTCTCATCTCTGGTGAGATGTTTAGTCATAGAGCTCATGGTAGAGCTTGTCTCAACTTCTTGCTTTTATTCAAGAGAACATATGTTTAGTAGTTTTAGGTTCTCATTGAATCTTTCTTCAACTAAAGGTTTTGTAAAGATGTCAGCTAGCTGACTCTTTGTATCTACAAAAATAGCTCAATATTTCCTTTCTGAACATGATCCCTTATGAAATGATGCTTGATGTCAATATGTTTGGACCTAGAATGATGCACAGGGTTCTTTGCAAGATTTATGGCACTTGTATTATCACAATAAATAGGAATTTTAGAGTACCTGACTGCATAATCTTGCAACTGAGATTTGATCCATAGAACCTGAGTACAGCATGCAGCTGTTGAGACATACTCAGCCTCTGTTGTGGATAGGGCAATGGTGTTTTTGCTTTTTGCAAGACCAGGAGATGAGACACCTCCCTAGAAATTGACAAGATCCACTGGTGCTCTTTCTGTCTGTCTTGTCTCCAGCAAAACCAGCATCACTATATCCTATGAGATCAAAGCTTTTTCCCTTCTCATACCATAGGCCAAGATTAGTAGTCCCAATCAAGTATCTAAATATTCTTTTTACAGCAGTAAGGTGAGACTCTTTGGGATTTGATTGAAATCTTGCACACATACCTACAACAAACTGAATGTCTGGTCTGCTGGCAGTTAAGTACATAAGAGAGCCAATCATACCCCTGTATAGTTTGTCTGATACAGCTTTACCACCTTCATCCTGATCTATTTGAGTTGATGGATGCATGGGAGTTTTCATTGGTCTTGCCTCACTCATTTTAAACTTGCTGAGAAGATCTCTTGTATATTTTGCTTGACTGATAAAAATCCCATCAGCTAGCTGTTTGATTTGTAAACCCAGGAAGAATCTCAGCTCACCCATCATACTCATCTCAAACTCACCCTGCATGAGACTTGAAAATTCTTGACATAGAGACTCATTAGTTGATCCAAAGATAATATCATCAACATAAATTTGAACAATTAATAAGTCTTTGCTAATTTTTTTCTTAAACAGGGTGGTATCAATCTTATCCCTTGTAAAATCATTTTTAAGTAAAAATGAACTTAACATGTCATACCAAGCCCTTGGAGCTTGTTTGAGACCATACAGAGCTTTGGAAAGCTTAAGCACATGTTCTGGATGATCAGGGTCTTCAAACCCAGGGGGCTGCCTTACATTAACTTCTTCTTCTATGATTCCATTTAGAAATGCACTTTTCACATCCATCTGGTATAATTTGAAGTTTCTGAAGGCTGCAAAGGCTAGCAAAATCCTGATTGCTTCAAGTCTTGCTACTGGTGCAAAGGTCTCATCATAATCTATTCCTTCTTGTTGGTTGAACCCTTGAGCCACCAGTCTAGCTTTATTTCTCATGACTTGACCTTTCTCATTTAGCTTGTTTCTGAAGACCCGTCTGGTTCCAATTATGGTTTGATGAGATGGTGGGGGGACCAGATTCCAGACCTTGCTTTTTTCAAACTGAGTCAATTCTTCTTCCATGGCCTTAATCCAGGATTCATCATTTAAGGCCTCATGTATATCTTTTGGCTCTATGTCAGATAAAAGAGTTATTAGATTCTCTGTGTCTCTGAAGGAGGATCTGGTTCTAACTCTGTCTGAAGTCTCTCCAAGTATCTGATCTCTTGGATGAGATCTTACCAGTCTCCAGCTTCTGGGTAGTTGAGATGCATGTTCATTTTGCATCTCAACATTCTCTTGTCTTGTTCCTTGAAATCTGGTTTGATTGTTTATTTTATCTTCCTCTTGAACACCATGAGAGGGTTCAGATTGACTGCTTCTGAGAGGCACTCCTTCAGACTGGCCTTCTCTTCTATGTTCAGACAGGGGTGATCTTGTCAGTTTTTGTTCAGATGAGAGTTTCTCTTCAGCTTCCTGAGTTGAGATCTTCAGATCTTTCATCAGTTCTTCTATCTCCTCATCAACTTCTTTCTGAGTATTTCCTTGTACCTCATTGAATACTACATGCATAGATTCTTCAGTAGTTTTGGTTCTTAGGTTGTATATTCTGTAAGCTTTTGAGGTTAGTGAATACCCTAAAAAGATTCTTTTATCTGATTTGGTTTCAAATTTTCCCAACTGATCTTTTGTATTTAGAATATAGCAATCACATCCAAACACATGAAAATATGAAACTGAAGGTTTCCTTCCTTTCCATAGCTCATATGGAGTCTTATTTAAGATCTTTCTTATGGTGACTCTGTTCAAAATGTAGCAAGAAGTATTTACAGCTTCAGCCCAGAAATACATTTCAATTCCAGAGTCACATAACAAAGTTCTAGCCATTTCTTGAAGACTTCTATTTTTTCTCTCAACTACACCATTCTGTTGAGGAGTCCTTGGACAAGAGAAGTTATGAGTTATGCCATTTTTATCAAAGAATTTTTTAAACTTGGCATTCTCAAATTCTCCTCCATGGTCACTTCTAACAGATCCAATGTTGTATCCTTTCTCAGATTGAATCTTTTTGCAAAAGGTTTTAAATGAATTATATGATTCATCTTTCTGAGATAGAAACAAAACCCAGGTGAATCTTGAGAAATCATCCACAATGACAAAACCATACTTTTTACCACTGAGACTTGCTGTCTTAGTTGGTCCAAATAAGTCAATGTGGAGGATCTCAAGAGGTCTGACAGTTGAGACACAGTCTTTTGGTTTGAAACTTGATTTGCTGTGCTTGCTTTTTATGCAGGGATCACACTTCAGGTCTTTGTCAAATTTTACCTTAGGCAATCCTTTGACAAGAGACTGGCTAGCAAGCTGACTCATAGTTCTCAGGTTAATATGTCCAACCCTTTTGTGCCAAAGTCATCTCTCATGATCATGAGACATGAGGCAGGTGAGATCTGAAAGACTCTCAAGTGTGACTGAGTAAAGATTTTTCTTTCTTGTTCCAGAGAAAATGATTTTTCCAGTTTTAGAGTCTATGATCTCACAAAAGGTAGGCTGGAAATTAACATGATAACCATTGTCACACAGCTGGCTGATACTCAGCAAATTATGTTTCAGACCTTTAATATAATATACATTCTCAATTCGAGCTGTGTTGGCCTTACCAATTTTACCTATGCCCTTGATCTGGGCTTTGCTGTTGTCTCCAAAGGAGACAACTCCAGAAGACTTTTCTTCAAGTGATAGGAACTTGCTTTTGTCTCCTGTCATGTGCTTTGAACATCCACTGTCTAGCACCCACTCTTTCTTGGTCTTTGCTGCTTCTAGGCACATCTGTTTCAACAAGAGATTTAGCTTTGGGTACCCACTTATATTTGAGTCCTGCATGGTTAGTTGCCTTTCTCTCAGATGCTACTTGTCTCATGTAACAGTCTGTGACTTTATGGCCATATTTACTACAACAAGAGCATCTTTCTTTCTTTTTCTTTCTTGCAGGTATGAAGAAATCTTTGTACCAAACTTCATTTGAAGATCTCTCATAACCAAGCCCAGCTTTATCAAAAATTCCCTTTTGAGATCCAATGAGTCTCTCAAGGTTTTTTGTTCCATTAACAAATTTTGCTAGGTCATTTATGAGAGTTCTGTTTTGGAGTTTAAGCTGTAAATTTTCTTCTTGTAAACCCTTTAGATTATGCCCATTGAGAACTTGAGTCTTGGCCTTTACTTGTTCAGATAATTTCATGTGAGACAACATGAGACGGTTGTTTTTATGATTCAGATCTTCATTTTCTTTTTCAAGAAATTTTACCTTCTCAAGAGCTGTATTTAAATCAGATTTAAGTAAAGATCTCTTAGATGCAAGAAGATTTGAATCATACAGAAGATTTTCAAAAGCAGACTTAAGTTCATCAACAGAATACTCAGAGTCAGATTCATTTACCTCTTCATCTGATGAGTCTCCTTTTGCCATGAGACATATGTTAGCTGAATGTCCATCTTGACTTCCTTCTTCTTCATCTGTGTCATCCCAGGTGGCCATCATTGCCTTCTTTCTTGGACTTTTCCTCATTTCTTTTCTGAGTTGAGGACATTCAGACCTAATATGTCCAGGCTTCTTGCATTCAAAGCATATAACTTGTCCCTTCTTGTCAGTCTTTTCTCCTCTTCTTGAGGGGAAACTCTTTCTTCCAGTCCCTCTGGCTCTCCACATACGTCTGATCTTCCTTGAGATGTAGGCTAGCTCGTCATCCATCTCACTATCATCTTCATCCTCATCATCCTCTTCTGTTTCTGAGTCTTGAGATGAGTTGAGTGAGGTTTGCTGAGATGAGCCAGTCTTTTTACCTTTTGAGTTACTGGAAGCTGCTTTCAGTGCTATAGACTTGGGACGTCTGATGAGATCTTCTTCCATTAACTCTTGCTCATGTACCTTCAGAGATCCAAGAAGCTCATCCAGTCTGAGGGTGCTCAAGTCCTTGGCTTCCTGGATGGTTGTTACCTTTGGTCTCCAAGGTTTGGGCAGACTTCTCAGAATTTTCCTTACCATGTCCTGATTTGAATATGTTCTTCCTAGAGATTTCAGGTCATTTGTTATGACAGTGAATCTCCTCACCATGTCTTCAATGACTTCATCTTCAATCATCTTGAAAAGTTCATACTGTCTAACCAGTATGTTGATCTTGGCTTCTTTGACTTGGTTTGTTCCTTCATGTTCAATCTCAAGAGCATCCCATATTTCTTTTGCAGAGACACATCCTGCTATCTTGTCATATTCACTGCGGCTAAGAGCACAGGTTAGCAGATATTTAGCTCTTGAGTTTAGAACATACCTTGCTTTCTCAGCATCTGTCCATTGATCTCTGGGTTTGGCTGCCCTGAGTCCCATTTCATCTGTGATGTATGGCATATAGGGGCCCATCTCAATGATTTCCCATAGATCAGCATGCTGAGATTCAATGAACAGTCTCATCCTGTCTTTCCAGTAGTAGTAATCAGTTCCATCAAAGGCAGGAGGTCTGTTTGTTGAAGCTCCTTCAGGAATGAACAGACTTGTGCTAGGACCAGCCATGGATCTTTATCCTCTTCACACAAAGGTGTGCTCAACCCCTAGAGGCCGAGCTCTGATACCAACTGAAGTTGGCTGAACGTCTCTAGAAGGGGGGGGGTTGAATAGAGACCTTCAAAATCTGTTCCTGCAATTCCACACTAAAATTGATAGTTGAGACTTGCTCTCAAGTTGATTGACTTGGAGTCTCTGTTAAGACAGGAAAGAGCTTATACAATTTTAGTGGTGAGCTTAGTCTGATCTCGTGATTAATACTTATATCAGTTTCAATTAAGTTATCCTCTTAATTATCAAGGTACCTTACTGATTTCAGTATAGTTAAATATATGAGTAAGGCAAGAGACAAGAGACAGAGATCTTATCCTGGTTCACCCACACCTTGGGCTACATCCAGTCCCCACAACCTATGAGATTTTCCACTATTGACACCAGCCAATACAAGTATTCTTACAGCCTCTTCAGGACGATCCACTCATACTAAGCCTAGGCACACTCCTATCTTAGCTGAGTTACAAGTATTCTTACAGCCTCTTCAGGACGCACACCCTCACTCTAAGACTAGGCACACTCCTATCTTAGATGAGACAAGATACTGATGAATGTTTATGATAAGTCTAGCCTAAGCTCATACACAGTATGGATATAGAAGTTAATGAGCTAGACTGAGTCTCAACTCTGATTACAGTAATAGAATGATACACACAGAGATGAGATGAAAGAGACAAGTGAACAATCTCAAGATGAGTTGAGTCTGATCTTCAGACAGCTGATGAAAGTACTTGAGATGTTTGTTAAGAAGTGATAAGCTGCTTTGATAATTTTGCAGATGTGTAGGCAGTCTCTCTCACCTTTCAGTTTCTAACAATGTCTCTTATATACCAGGACTTCAGAAACTAGCCGTTTATGGCCGTTTGAAGTTTGTTGGAGCTTGCAGCAATGGTCACAGTCCTTTCAGTAGGTTCAGAGCAGCTTTTTAGTCTAAAGTACTGTGTCAGTGTACTTTCATGCTTTCTAGTTGACTTGACTTGCTGTCTCCTGATTACTGAGAATGCCTTCTGTCTGAAGTTCAGATTTTGTTGCACTCTTGTTGCTTCTCTGATGAGATCCTATCTGACTGCGTCTGTTCTTGAGATGACATCTCAAGCTGTTCTTGCATCTCAAGCTGTTCTTGCATCTCAAGCTGAACTATCATCTGTTCATTGCTTGCATCTCAAGCTGAACCTGAGTCTCTTTTAAGCTTCATGCTGAGATCCCTTTTATTCTTTGGATGACATCTGAACAATAGACATATGCATCTCATGCTGCTTTCTTTTCTGAAATGTTTCTCTTATTCTTACATATGTGTCTGATTGCTCTGCATCTATTTATTGATTCTGATTGTGCCTTATAAGCTTATGCTTCTGCATGGTTTCTGATCTTGTGTTGCCTTGTATGCAATTTAGTTCTTCCAAGTGAATTGCTAATCTTTTTTGGTCTCAATGGTTTCCTGAAATAACTTAAGATGTACAAGATCTGTGCTATACATGAACACACAGTTAGTAATACAAGATGCATCTCATCTTAGTATTTAAACTTACTTAGTTTGACATATTAAAAATTGCTTTAGGGTGAGCTTGTCTCAACACAAACACGATACAAACTAGTTTATAATATCAAGATTTGGAAATAGTCATATATATTGAACATATATTGTAATCAATTCATACAATTTAAGATCAAAACCCCGTAAAAACAATCTTAATCAAATTCATACATATCCCAAAGAAAAAAGAAATTGAAGAAGAAAAAAGAGATAGAAAGTACGTTCTCATTTCAGAAATTCACAAGGCAGGTGCGAAACGAAAGATCTTCAACTCCATAACGTTGCTACTGCAATAACGAAAGCTAATCCAAGGGACATCAACGTTGTTCCCTGAATTCTAGTTAAGCTCACAGCTCCAGAAATGTTCTGTTCCTGGGTTGTCTCGTCTTCATCTGCTGCAGATGACTTTTCCTTATCAGCTTTTGGAGCCTTTGCGACAACAGGAGCTGCAGCTGGAGCCTTGGTTACGAAGAAGTCGAGAGGAAGCAGGACCTTGTCCAAACGGTATATGGCGAGCTTGTTATCTGAGTACACTACGCCTGTCACTGTGGCATTCACCACTCCTGTTGATATGTTAACACTGTTACCAAAGGACTCCACATTCAGTGGCAGTCTTGTAGGGTCCTTACCGGCCACTGTCTGAACAGGGTTGCTCAGTGAATCAAAGTTAGAGCTGGAAACATACTCTGGCAGGATGTGGAATTGCAACAGCTCTATCTTTTGGCCTTCGTTTAGGGAGTTGAGGAACCCTGCTTTTAGTTGTGAGAAGGCTGAGTCATCTGGTGCAAGGATGGTTAAACCTCCACTCTTGGCAGTTATCAGCTGTGAGTTGATGTTGTTCATTATTTCTGTGGTTTTCAGGAGGCGGGTTAGGATGGTAAATGTTTTGGCCCTTCTGAGGATTCTGGTGATGTCATCAGGGGTGGAATCAGAGTCAGAGGAGTCTGGAGATTGAGGTAATGTGGGGACTAATGGCTTTGATGTTGGTGCTGCTGCCTTTGGAGAAGGGGCAGCTTTTTGTAAGGCTTTGGGGGCTGCTGCAGGTGGTGCTACAGCTGCTGTGGTGGAAGAATACAAGGATGAAAACATGAGTAAGACAAGGAGGGAGAACGAAAAGAGACCTTGTTTCATCTTTTAATTGGGAATTGGAGGCTGGGAGTAAATGGCTTTGACTTTGATGCTTCTTGCAAGCATGCTTGTTTGATGTGTGGGAAGTGAGAAGGAGAGGGATTATATTGAGATTAGAGGCCATCAGGCCAACTGGCAAAGGAAGTGATAGGTAGGTGAGAGGATGTTGTTCTAGTTGTATTTTAGGGTACTACAGATTATCTGTCATGGAGATTAAGGTTCTTTCATCTTATTTTCATTGGCATGATCTATTCCAAACCATAATCGATGCAATGGATTACTTAAATCCGTATATGAAGTTCGGATGTGGTGAGCAGTGAATGGACAGATTAACATTATTGTTTCTGTAATCTTAGTGCAAAAATATGGTTAGAAATAGAAACAACAATAAACTGATTACATAGGAGCCCTGAAAGATAGCAAGGAACTGCCTTAATACAAGACATGAAATTTAACACGGATCATTACTCATTAGTCATTAGAATGAGATGGAACTGTTGATTCATGCCACTAATACATATCAACTAGCTTAACGCCGTGATTGGCAAAGAACAAAAATAAAGTGTTGATTTTAGTAATAGGTAATATTCCTTACATGATAATTGTTATAAATTAAAAAGTTTAAATTAAAATTTTAAAATTCAATAATTTTCTTCTTCATTGATATAAGAGATATTTAAACTAATTTTAAATTAAAATTGAGAATAACTAACTTATTCAATGATATAAAACTCAGCTCGGACCGGTCGGTCCAACCGGTTGGCCCGGGAACCGGCCATATAACCGGTCCGAGCCGCTGTATGGATTGGTTGTGCAACAAAACCGGTGCGAACCGGGTGATTTGGTGATTGAACCGGTGACTCGGCCGGGTTTGTGTGTGACCCGATCGAGTCACCCATTTTATTTTTATTTTTTTAAAAAACTAACAAAACGACGTCGTTTTGCTTAGCTCCTAAAAAAAATTCTGAATAGAGAAGAAAGCTTGCAGCAAGGATCAAAACCTGCACCTTTACATATTCAAGTCTGCACACTTTGCCGCTGAGCTGCATCTACTTAACATTATATATACTCCCATGTTTATATATATAGACTCCGTACAGAAGAATTATTACTATTTTATTACAATTATTATCCTATAATATATCTATAAGTTTTATAATTATTGTTAAGTTATAATATATCATATTATTTGATTATTATAAATTCATTTAATTAACACCTATTTAAACAAAATTGAATGTATAAATTATATATAAATCAATTTTTTCACTATTTTAATACACTTATACTATTATTTTTTATAAGTACAATACATTTAAATATAAAATTTATATATTTTGACATATACCGGTTTAAACCGGTTCAACCATTGACTCACTGGTTCGACTAGTGATCTAGTGACCCAGTACCTCAGCCCAGTCGATGACCAGTCCGAGTTTTATAACACTGAACTTATTAATAATTAAGGAATAAATTTATTTTGTCACTTGATATTATCTTAGCTCACATTTATTATGTTTTATATAATTTTATATGAGGGTGTTCATCAGTTGAGTTGGTTGGAGTTTGGAATAAAATTAAATCCGAACAAATTATATTTTTTTTTGGTTCGTTTTTTAAAACTTTATTAACCTATATAAACCGAATCAACCTGATTAAAGTTAAATTGGTTTAATTTGGAAAATCTAGTTTAAATTTAAAAAATTATTATATATTTTTTTTAAAAATTAACTCTCACATATGATCTTTTTCTAAAAAGTTAACCCTAACGTTTTCAAATCATTGAAATTAGTCTCTGTCGTCAACTCTGTTAAATATAAGGGTGACGACATGGACTACTTTCAATTATTTGAAAACGTTAGGTACCAAAACCAAATTTGGGTGAAAGTTTAGGGACCAAACCCGAATCTGGTTTTGGTCCCTAATCTTTATTTTTCATTATTTTTTGTCCCTAAAATTTTCAATTAATTGAACTTAGTCCCTGCCGTCAACTCTGTTAAATATAAGGGTGACGACAGGGACTAATTTCAATGATTTGAAAACGTTAGGGACCAAAACCAACGAAAAAAAAGATTAGGGATCAAAACAAAATTCGGGTGAAAGTTTAGGGATAAAAAACATATTTAACCCTTGAAAAAAATGTATTACTGGCAATAATTTTCTGGTAGTCAGCGGCAAATGTTGCTAGTAATCTCCTGCTCAATGAAAAAAAGGGGACATGACTTACATTCGACGAGCAACAAGGAAGCCACAATTAGGAGAGAATAATGGCAGAGGAGGGATGGAGGAAGTGCAAGGAAAAGTGAGGAAGGTGGAGCGTGGAAGACCGACGGACCAAAGATGGAGGAAGGAGGGAGGAGGAATGGGGAAGCATAGTGATTAAAAGGGGTTGGGGGACTTACCAAAAAAAAGGGGTTGTGGGTATTTTGGGGATATAAAAATAAAAAAAAAAGTGGATTAGGGTGTGTAGGATTAAAAGGGAATGTGTTAAACTTAGAGCTTCATTATCGGTTGCTCATGAAGCAACCATACCAGCCAAGCAACGTTGCTTGCTGGTCAGGGCCCATTGGAAGCAATTGTATTTGGAGTGCTTCCTGGGCAAGGTTGCTTTAGCTAGCAATCTGAAAATTAACCAACAAATATTAAAAAATAATTTTTGTATGTATTGAAAGCACCCAAAGAGAGTTGCTCCATTGTAGAAATAAAGTGCTTGGAGGTGCTTACATTGGAAAGAGTAAAAATGAGTGATGTGTACGTGTGGGTCCCATGGGAAGCACCCAAATGGAGTTGCTCCATTGTGATGCTCTTAAAATCAATTCCCCAAGCAATATGTTCCTCTCCCCGTAACCTTTCCTAAACATTTCCTTTCTGTCTAAAATGGAAACATGAATCCTTGATGAAATTAATATCTACTAGAAATGGTGGAATAAAATTGAATAAAAATTTGTAACAAAAAAGAGAAAATTGAACAAACTTCTGTCTCATTTTCTATTGACAGTTTTTTGGTTGCAACTTGCAAGACTCACAAAATGTGAACTTTTCCTTTCGAGGGAAGGACAACTAGGAAACCCTTCAAAATGAATACAATTAATTAAGTTTCACCACAAACTGACTTGATTCGTAAAAAAAAATGAAAAGAAGACAATCATTGAAAAGTGCTACAAAACGTTCATGATTCCCCATCAATCCAACCAAACCCAACGCAGCATGCAGAAATTAATAAAGCACAACAACATTGGACCCCAAGTAACAGAGTTCATGTACTGAGTTGGTAACATCTTCAAGCTCTCATCTTTGTCACAATGAAAACAAAGCTGCTGCAACTCCAGCAACTGCAACAGCCACCCACATTCCATTCTTCTGCTTCAAACTCATAGCAGCAGAGGCATTATCTGATGCAGGAACCTCTGCAGATTTCTTCTTAGAAGCCTTAGCCTTTTCTGGTGCAGGAGCTGGTGGGGGTGGAGGCTTAGGAAGGAAGAAATCCCTAGGAAGAAGCACCTTGTCCACTTGATAAATCGCAAGTTGATGATCAGCGTATACACTACCACCAACTGTGGCATTAACAACACCAGTTGTCAAGTTCACTTGGTTCCCTGCACTTGTTATGTTCAATGCCAACCTTTCAGGGTCATCACCAGCTTGTGTTCTCACAGGGTTGCTCAGAGTGTCAAAGTTTGAGATGGCAACAAATGTGGGTAACTCATGGAATTGGATGAGCTCATTCTTCTGTTGGTCATTAAGGGAATTGAGGAAGCCAGGTTTGAGGCTTGAGAAGGCATTGTCATTTGGTGCAAACAATGTTAAGCCATTGTTTGAGTTTAGGAGTTGTGCATTGATCTGGGTAGCCACTTGGGTTGTGGTGAGAAGACGGATTAGAGTGGTGAATCCTCCAGCTTTTTTGAGGATTCTGATGATGTCTGTGGGGGCTGATGAAGGTGATGGGGCTGGGGATTGGGCTAAAGTGGTGGTGGAATAGCAGAGGACCAATAGAAGAAGTGAGAGAGAGAAGAGGGGATGCTTCATCATCACCATCTTTTTGTGTTTGTTGAGAGGGAATCAGTGAGGGTTTTGGTGTCCAAGAAGGGGAGAAAGAATGGAGGAGTGGTCCTTGATGTGGGAGTGAGAGGAAAGGAGTGAAATTTATTGAGGATTGGAAAAGGGATTATCCTAAAAGTTAGGTGGATTGTTTAGTTAGAAACCTTAGCTGTTATGCTAATTAGCATATCTGGTTAGACATTATTGAAAGGTGGTGTGTCAAAGGAGAGAGAGATATCACTGTAGTAGCCACTTGGATTTTGCTTGAGAAGGCAGAAAAAACAGTGGGATCTCAAGTGGGTGTGTGGGAAAAAAAAGATGAGCATGATTGCGTAACGTTCACTTGTAAGTTGAAATTGTTCTGAAACAGTTAAAAGAATCAAGTGTTTGCTGCTATCTTAAGGAACAAGTCCTATGTTTTTTCTTCTTTTATTTTGACAGTTTGAGGAAGTTTAATGATAATTTGGGTTGGGTGAGTGGGTTTCCCTGATCAACCACATGGATGTGTTAGTCTCTCTAACCTACGATGCATTACTACTTGATTGGTGTTCAATGCCAGTGGGTCACCTCTACTGGCTTTCGTTGTGTTTAGAATATAATGGTCCCTTTCTTGATCTGAGAAAATTTCCTCATCATCCTGTAAATACAAAGAAAAAAGTGCTAATAGTAATTGGCCAATGCTTTTTCAAGTTTCAACCTCTTTTATTCACAAGTTCAAGTCTCACTTTGAAGTTTTCTTTTATTGCATCATATGATAAGGTATAGATATTTTACCGCACTTGGGGCTCTAGGCCATAATAACAAATTATGGGGCTCTAGGCCATTGGTGTGTACATGGTCATCAGTCCAAATCAATGAGGCCTAGACCCTAGAGTAATATGGGCTGAAAGCTTGAACAACCTATATTAAAATTAGCAACTGATGTTAATTATTCCGCAAAGGAAACTTGTTCATGGACATTTATTTTATCCTCTCTTGGACTTGTTAAAGCTGTTTAAAGGTCCAGTTCAAGTTATTGCTGCTTATCACCATTCACATTAATATTAACATCAGCTAACTGGGCCAAGGTATAGGACTGTTTTTTCGGTTCTTGGTCTGATATCAACATTGCTGTATTGATAGACTAGATTTGAGTCAACATCTTTGCTAGAAACATAAAAAAAAGTAACACTTCATAAGGACACCATCTTAATTAAACTAAAATGTCTTCATAGTAAATGAAATTCATTCACAGGCTTCTTCTTGTACATGACAATCTGTTGTGGTTCTTTAGAATAGGTAGTATGGTGATTCCAAACAATGCTTCCTGTTTTTTCAGTTTTGGGTGCAGGGGGGTCTGGTTTCTGAATTTTCTTTCCCTCCTTGAATAGAGGAAGCTATGTATAGGGGCAACATTTTCTGTTTAATAAATGAAAATAAATTTTAATTAACAAATCCAAACAAACCAAAAATGTAAAAGAAAAACAGTTTTGTTTTGTGAGTTGTGATACCCATTACAAGCACACTAAATCCATGCTTGGTTCACTTTCTTGCTCAGAAATGAATTTTAAAAAAATAACAAAAAGAAAGAAAAGAAAGCATGCCATCAACTTAATGAACTGTTCTTCTATATTTTTATAAAATAAATCTGAAATTCAAATGAGATCATTGTGGTTATTTATTAGTTAACATAAATTTGGCTGCTCCAATATACACAAGACCTAGATCATGTTTCAGATTTGCATCTTCTGTACATCCTGGTGTTACCAAGTGCTGTTCAATAACTTCAGATAGAAGTTGCTTGAAACACAAAAAAACAGACGCCTGAAGTGAGAAGGCTTAATACAGAGTTCAGTACACACAATTATGATCGAGATGCATTGAGCTAAAGAATGTATAGCGTCTAAAAAGGAAATGAATTCAATTTATTTTATAGATTAGTGGAAGCCAGAATTAAAATACGTACTAACATTACTAAAGCTGCTAACCATCAACTTCTTTTAAAAAATACCAACCATTACCAAAGATAAAGCAGAATTGAAGATGGAAAATGACAGCTACTTTAGTTAGATGGCCATTGAATAAATCCGTTTCATATTTAATGGAATATGCATTAAGTCAAGAAAACGCATTAATTCAAGAAAATGTATAGGAGCGGAAATGCTTAATACAGAGACAGAATCATTATATTATATATCTTACAGAAAACAAAATGAATGACACAGTAGTGGGAAATGAACATTTTCTTGTCAGAATTTTACATAACAAGAAAGAGATAAATAGTATAGTAATTAAACTCATAAATAAACTCAAAATTTATAAAACTCTTTTCTTTTTAATTTGCTCTTCTTGTATTATCTTCTCCTGCCACCGTTCTTATTTATCTATTTATTAAAATATAAAAGTAGATAGATTAAGAAATGTAATTATTTTACACCATTTTTACTTAATGATGGACCATTTATTACTATTTGAGAATTAGTGTAAGGCTATAATTGAGAAAAATATAATATTACTTATACTTGTAAGTGGACAAATAAATAAAAATGAATCAAAGAGTTGTGACTCAATTGGCAACGTAAGTTGAGATTGTGGAAAGAACTCTCGGATTCGATCCTCACTAAACACATTCTTCGGGAGGGGTGATGAGTCTTAACGGAGACTAAACCCGGGATACCTATGATTTACACAAAAAAAAATGATCTTTCCTCCCGTGGACAAATAAATAGAAACGGAGATGGTACTATATACTCACTCTAAACCTTTTTATTTCTTTTAAAAACACATACATTAAAAAAAACATAAATAATATCGTTGATTTTCTTAAAGTTATTTTTTAACCTTCCATTGTACCTTTTATTTACTCTACACTTATCTTCCTAAATTACTTCTCTTATCTCAATCGTGGAGTAATTTATTACTTGATAATTAATTCCATTGTACCTTTTATTTACTCTACACTTATCTTCCTAAATTACTTCTCTTATCTCAATCGTGGAGTAATTTATTACTTGATAATTAAGTGGACATAAGGTATACTTAAGAAAGTTATAATTAATAATATCATGGGCTTATAAAGGAACAAATAAATAGGATTTTTTTTTTAAAAAAAGTGACACATAAATAAGAGAATAATTTCAAAATCCTCCTACTTGTTCCTCTTATAATTATAATTAAGTCTGGAGCTTGCTTTAGGCCATATAAAGATTTCTTCAATCAAAAGGCAAGATGTTCCTTGCCAGGAAAATAAATTTCTCAGGTTATTCCATGTAAATTTCTTCTTCCAGCTCTCCATGAAGAAAAGTTGTCTTAACATCAAGTACGTCCTAAATCAAATAAAGTAACAAAAACAAGCAAAACACGAATGGAGGTATGATGAACAATGGGTGAGAAAGTCTCATTAAAGTCAATACCTTCCCTTTGGTTAAAGCCTCTAACAACTAACCGTGTTGCATCTAGAATCTTCAGCCTCGAGAATGCTTTCTTTTTCTTCTTATAAACCCATTTACATCTCAATGGCCTCTTGTCTTTAGGAAGGACTATTAAACTTCAGGTATCATTTTTATGAAGACTCTTAATTTGTTCATTCTTAGCCACAAAGTCACTTTGAAGATTTTGCATAAGAAATAGATTTAGCATAGCTGGTAGGCTCAACACCATCATTTACCTATTGCCCAACAACCAATGCATAGGCAATTAAGTTAATCTTCATCAATGTATCTAGTTGGACATTTTATTTGTTTCCTTGTTCTATCTCGGACAATAGAGTACTAATTTTGGTGTGGCTATACATGAGAACTGGCACCATCATCACAATCATCACCATGATCATCGGTGCTAGAGCAGGAAGATGGGACAATTGACATTAGGCACTTCGGACTTCAATTCTAACTCCACCTTCTCGCTAGTACCTTGAAAATTACATGTACTAGCTAGAAGAAGACATTGAAGATTGTTTTCTAGAAGATAATAATGCATCCTCATTAAAAGTAACATCTCTACGAAGAATTATCTTTTATGACTCAGAATACCATAGATAACATCCCTTAGACGACCCTCATTTGGACTTGCCAAATAGGGAAACTAATGTTGCCATCAAACTGCTCAATGTCAAGCTTGGTGACGGTAGACATCTTGAACTCAATTGAATAAGAGCTTTAATACCACTTTTTATGGTATCAATGCAATGTGGAAGCACCAGATCTAATCAATCAGAGAGTAAAAGAGTAGTAAGATGATGAGAAAAAGATTTACGTTAAAAACTCTTTGGTGTAGAAAGAAAAAGCACGAGCGACAATGAGAAAAATAAATCGACTATATAAGAAGAAGAGTACCTCTTATAATAGTGAGGATTAAAAACACAATTTTCACTCAAATTCTCTCACAAAATAAAATTTAGTGGACTAAAATATTCTCTCAAAACTCACACTCACACAATGGCTAGCTAAGAGAAATATTTCTCACTTGATACTTGGATGCAAACCATCATACTACAAATGCCTATTTATAAGCACACTAGCTATCAGGGTAGACCTAATATGTTGGAAAGCCTCAAGTAAACTTTCATATTGGGACTTTTTTAAAAACATGTGGTTAAAGGGAGGCTTAAAAGTTAAAATTCAATTAGCAAGGATTGAACTCTCAACCTTAAGGTGTGGAAGATGAATTTCTCAACCTTGAGACCCACATATCTAACACACGGAGACTAGAGTTGAGAGCACCATGGTGCTTATGTATCATGTTTTGAAATATACAACACCTTTATTGAATTTTTAAATTTTTTATCAATAAAATTTTATGAAAGTTTTAATTCATTAATTTATTTTATAAATTACTTATACAACGTTTGCACGTTAATTATAAATTATATAGCATAAATAATTTTAAGAGAAGCCAAACCAAATATATGTGTTAGTTCCGATGGAAGGTGTCTGGGTGATCTCAAGAAAAATAAAATTTATTTTATACATATTCTGAAGATCAAAATAATAATTTTAAAAACTATAGTGCTGAATACCAAAAACAAACTTTAGTGCTGAATACGACATGGGAAGCGATTGTCAATGGCCAAGTTCCTACGTTCAATAGTTATGGCCGACTGCTCCACTTGCGTTGCTTTCATGGTCCCCACCCTCTTTTTATTCTTTTTTTTTTTAGAGTATCAACCCCGTATAATATTTGCATGGTGTTTGATAGTTTGGAAATAAGAATCTCGTTTCTGTGCAAGTTTGTTATCTTATGGTAAAGATAATAATAAATCAAAGATTTGGCACATTAACCTCTTTCATAATCGATTCAAACTTCGAATAAATATTCCATGCTTGTCGCATATATAGCAGTCTATGTATGGATTAACAATTTTTTTGAACAATGCCCCTACCAACCAAACACGATTTCAATAGAATCTGGGTTGTTGAAGTTGAATGACTCAACCATTCATTATAATTTGACATAATGCATGGGCTACCTAGTCTCAACCCTTTGTTGATCTCAATAGACCACATAGCAGAGTCCAAGCCCAAAAACTAGTTATTATTTTTCATCTCCATTTTTTCTTTATATCATGTACTTGGTATATATGGTGTATGTCTTACTTCTACTAGTGAGTGCCCGTTTGGTTTAAATTTTGTACAGTCCAGAATCAATTCTGCAGAATTGATTTTAAATCACTTTCGTCCAACGTATTTCGTAAAGTGTGCATCATCCATCTCAACCATTCATTTCTAAAATCAATTCTACTCAACTGTAAACCAAACCAAACGGACCTTAATCATTTTCTATATTATATACCATGCCTCTCAGGTTATCATTGTTGAAAATGGAGTGAGTCATTACTCATTACTCGTTAGGTACTTACAAAGCAACCTTCTGTTTGCGTAGAAAAAGAGAGAAATGAAAAGTAAGAAGCCAATCAAAGTATTAAAAGTAATGAAGCGATTAAAGTTAGAGAGGAAAAATAAAGAAAAGGAAGCACTCCTTTGTCATTTAGGTGTGGCAGATGTGCCAGCAAATCAATGGAATTGTAGCAAGTAATCAACCGTTGAATTCTGCTGCTATTTATTACTCCAACCAAATGTCACGGTCCTATAACAATCTCGTCCTTTTTGTATCAGAAAGGAGAAAATTGCTGTTTAAAACCGTTAATTTAATTAATCATAAAGTGTAATACTAATGTCCTTCAGATATTGGTTAGTGAGATTAAAATAATATTATCCACGTTAAAAACGCTCCTATAATAATGCAATAATTATGGTACTACTAGCCTTAATTATTGGTAGTGATACCGGTGAAGTAGTTGGCCTGCGCTACACTACCACTTAGCTATTGAAAGAATAAAGTATAAGATATTTTTCGGTGATAATAAATATGTCTGAAGAAGTTGGATTTTTTACTACTCCAATATACCATTGCATTATCTCCTATTTATTTTATATTATATATTTATCTGAATCTGAAACACTATCAGGCCTGTGATTGTGTGTCTCCTACCCCATATCATGATTCATATGCCTTCTGTTTTTTCTCTCAACTCTTTCTTACCTTAGTCTCCTTTTACTACTTTAGTGGCAAATCTGGGGGGGGTGACATTGTTGTCTTCCTAAGCCATACCTTCCTTCAATGATTGCTTGTCCGTACGCCATATCCCACTCTTACTTCTCACTTTCCATTATTCACTGCCCCATAGCAATAGCAATAGCAATAGCATCACTCACAAAATATTGAAAAAGATCCCATTTTTCTCTTTGCTCCAGAACAAAATACTAAATAAAATGCACTCAAGAAGACGACGATGTCACCGACAACCTTTTCCTTTGTCAACATATGCACACACACTGCTGACACCTGGCTTGTTTTTCTCCGTGTAGAGTTCACATTATCACATACATACATTGCAGCTTAGCTCTTTTTCTTCTTCACTCTTCTTCTCCCATTCCCATTTTCATTCTCTTCTAACTTTTATTATCCATTTTACTTCCACTGTTATCTTTTCACAAAGCAACATCACTTACATTTCACAAGATGCAAGTAACAGATCAAGATTGTGTTGTATTGACTTAACAAGGCATCCCCATCGGATTTTTGCCATCTTGGTCTTCATTGCCTTGTGGGTTTTGGTCTGTTCTGGAAAACAAGAAAAAAGACCATGAGAGTGATTCAGATTGTGTTGGTTCTGCTTTTGTTCCTCGGCATTTATGCCCCTGCATTGTTTTGCGCCAATGTGGAATATGATCACAGAGCATTGGTCATTGATGGAAAGCGCAGGGTCTTGATCTCTGGTTCTATTCACTACCCTCGTAGTACTCCAGAGGTCTCTCTCTCTCACTCACTCACTCTCTTTACATGTTTGTATCTATGACTTTCTGCATTTGAAGTAGAATTTGTTGCTGCAGATGTGGCCAGACCTTATTCAGAAATCCAAAGATGGAGGACTTGATGTGATTGAGACCTATGTTTTCTGGAACTTACACGAACCAGTTAAAGGCCAGGTTCTGTTTGTTCTGTTACATTGTTAACATTTTCATATTCCTCTGGCTTTCACAATTGCATTTGTGATTTGTGAATTTTGAGTTTGTTTATAAATCAAGCACAGATGCAACATGTGAAAGAAATGAAGAAGTGCTCATGCTACTCAGCTGAATTATTATTCGTTTTCACATGATAGTTGAAAGCATTAGATGCTGAACACTTTTTTTTTGGTCTGTTTTGAATAAGACATTGGATTAACCTCAGAAAGACTAATTGGTGACATAAAATGGATATTTGCAGTATGATTTTGATGGGAGGAAGGATTTGGTGAAATTTGTGAAGGCAGTGGCTGCAGCAGGTCTATATGTGCATCTAAGGATTGGTCCATATGTGTGTGCTGAATGGAACTATGGGTAAAGTTTGGTCCTTTCTGTGTATTCTTTTTCTGGGGCGTTCATATCTAATCGAGGGGTTTTAACTTGTCAACAGTGGTTTCCCTATTTGGCTGCACTTCATTCCGGGAATTAAGTTCCGAACTGACAATGAACCATTCAAGGTAACCCTCATCCTGCTGCTCCATGCTATTGTCCTTCAATCCAAGTTCACTCGCTAAAGAACTTTGTCTTCAGGCAGAAATGAAGCGATTCACTGCTAAGATAGTGGATATGATGAAGCAAGAGAAACTATATGCGTCACAGGGAGGACCTATTATTTTATCTCAGGTTTTGTTTTTAATTTATTAAATACACGGTCTTCTATTAGAAACATTGTCAATTGTGTGTGTTGTTTTTCTTTAATTTTAAAAAGAGATTATTAACATCTAGATGTTGGAGCATAGTTATAATATATATTTTTTTTTGTGTGAAAGCTTATATTTGTAAATATATGAGAATTTTTGTGCTTTCTAATTCCAGATTGAAAATGAGTATGGAAACATTGATTCGGCCTATGGTTCTGCTGGTAAATCCTACATCAAGTGGGCAGCAACAATGGCTACATCTCTTAATACAGGGGTTCCATGGGTCATGTGCCAGCAAGGAGATGCTCCTGATCCAATTGTAAGTTATCTCCTTTTGTATGTCAACATCAAGTGCTTGCGGCTTATGTTTTACTAGATTGTCTGCCTTTCTGAAGAGAGCAATCTCAATATGCTGTCTACAAACATCTTACTTGATTGTTACTTTAACCACCTGCAGATTAATACATGCAATGGATTTTACTGTGATCAATTCACACCAAACTCTAACTCAAAACCAAAAATGTGGACTGAGAATTGGAGTGGATGGTTAGCTTCCTTTCCTATATGAATCAATTTGTTATTTCAATGAAATATATCCCTTGAAATGTGATCTGATCGGTTGTATATCTCATTTTTTCATTCTACTTTTTTTTTTTATTTCTTTCAATGTTTTGTCTTCTTTGGAATGGTAGGTTTCTTTCCTTTGGTGGTGCTGTTCCTTATAGACCTGTAGAAGATCTTGCATTTGCTGTTGCACGCTTTTTCCAGCGAGGTGGAACATTTCAAAATTACTATATGGTATTGTAACTTTAATTATGGTTTAAGTTTATTTTATATGATACAAAAAAATCAGCTGAGGAAATGAGCTGATACTGTAACCGTTTTGATTGCTTGCTTTGAAATAGTACCATGGAGGGACCAACTTTGACCGAACTTCTGGTGGACCTTTCATTGCTACAAGTTATGATTATGATGCACCAATTGATGAGTACGGTATGCACTCTTTCAACCTTCATATTGCATATCTATTGTTGACATTGTAAACATCATAAAGGTACCTCCAATTGTCAGTTGAATGCAGCCTAGTTTCCATATGCATCAGAGAAGATAAATAAACAGAATTCCATGTATGGTTTACAACTTGGTGTGCTTTTTTAAACTATCTATACTGTATGCTGCAGGAATTATTAGACAACCCAAGTGGGGCCACCTTAAAGATGTGCACAAGGCCATAAAGCTTTGTGAAGAAGCATTAATAGCTACTGATCCAACAATTACATCTCTTGGTCCAAACCTAGAGGTATAAGTGATCTGTATTGAAATTTTTGTCTATTTAAAACATTTAACTCCATGTCTTAGGATAGAATTTCTCAATAAACTTATTCTGTGCCTAAAACTCTCTGGTTCTCTGCTGCTATATGCTGATTCCTGTCTTTCTTTCTGCATTACCATGTTTTATATGCTTTATGAACAATTAGTAATGTATGTCTTTTACTATTTAATCCCAGGCTGCAGTTTACAAGACAGGATCTGTATGTGCTGCCTTCCTTGCCAATGTGGGCACCAAATCTGATGCAACAGTAAATTTCAATGGCAATTCATATCACTTGCCTGCATGGTCTGTGAGCATCTTACCAGACTGCAAGAATGTAGTGCTTAATACTGCAAAGGTTTTGCCTCATCAACTTCACTTTCATGTTTATATGGCTTCACTAATGAGTGGTTTCCTGACAATAAATGTGATGTGGGTCAATATTCCCCATCAAAATTGATGGTTTAATTGGCTGGAGTTACTTTGAAAGTATAATTAGTATTCTTTTTGTGATTATCCTATCTATAGTCAAGATGTTATTTGCTAGTTCAAGAAGTGAGTAGAATATAGTAAAAATAACATTTTGTTTGGCAGATTAATTCTGCATCTGCGATTTCAAGCTTCACAACTGAATCTTCCAAAGAAGATATTGATTCTATAGAAGCTTCTAGTTCAAAATGGAGTTGGATAAGTGAACCAGCGGGTATCTCAAAGGATGATTCATTCTCAAAAAATGGATTACTGGAGCAAATAAATACGACAGCTGATAAAAGTGACTACTTGTGGTATTCATCAAGGTAGATAAACCTCCAAGGTTGAAAGATATTTCCTCTGACCTATGATTCTCAGCTCCTTGATAACATTTCCCCTTTTTTTTTTCTTTTTTTTTTCAAAAGCATTGATCTTGAGGATGATCCTGGTTCTCAAACCGTCCTTCACATTGAATCACTCGGTCATGCCTTACATGCTTTCATCAATGGCAAACTTGCAGGTAAATAAAAACTAAAGCAGTGACAATTGATGATATGTCTGAATAACCCTGCATCTACACATGTTCTTCCTATATATTTTGGAAGTCCCTTTTTTTTATTTATTTAATGAGTTTTGAGATTTCTCTTTGATTGCTGATCATGTTGACTTTGGCATCATTTTAAGTGTGGTGTGTCTAAACAGCATTTGCACCCTGAAAGAAGCTACAAGCTCTAGTAGGCAAATAATATAAAAGTAGTTAAAACTCAAAAAGTGAAATAACAAGGAGTCTCTATCTTTCTACTAGGTCTGGCCATATATCAGAAACTTGAAGACATAATTAATATCCATGGATATAGAACATGCTGCAAGACTTCAATTTTCAAAATCATATGACCTTAAACATTTTAATGTACCAGTACACTACCTAGATCAAAATCAAATCATTCAAATTACATGGAACACTTAGTACTCACCTTTTATTTTATTAGAAGCAGTTTAAAACATATTACCAAACTACATGGTGGTTGATATCTCTCTATCTCATTGTCATTTTGTATGATAGATATAAGGTACTTAAAATGTAAGACTCATGGTTTTGTATGTTTCAAGTTTCAACTCTATCCCAAATTGCCCATCTGTGATATTATTGAAAATTTCCCAGGGAGTCAAGCAGGCAACAGTGGCAAATCTAAGCTTAATGTGGACATCCCCATCAAACTAGTGGCCGGGAAGAACACAATTGATCTCTTGAGTTTAACCGTGGGACTTCAGGTTCAGTTTTTCTGATTATAATGTATATAAGCATTTACATGAGATGAGAGGAAATCATGGTTTATAGTATGCAATTACGCATTAGCACGTTAGTTTTCATAAGTGATTTCTCTTGTTATTACATCGGCTAATGTGAACCTTATACACATCAGAACTATGGAGCATTTTTTGACACAGTGGGAGCGGGGATCACTGGTCCAGTTATATTGAAAGGTTTGAAGAATGGAACTAGTCTTGATCTCTCCTCTCAGAAGTGGACATATCAGGTCAGTCTTAGCTTTATGTTAAAAACTATTCTTTTCTTCCTTCATTCCATAACTCCATCAAGTAAACATTAGTGATGTACATGCAATATAGTAAATCTATCCATATAGTTCACTTGTAACAACATTGGTTTTCCCTATTCCCACCTATGATTTTGATTAATCAATTCAGTTTATATGCAAGCAAACACCAAATGCAATTATTTATTTCAAGAACCAGAAGAGATAGAACTAAATTCAATTGAATTCCAATTGAAGCCACAGAATGCACTCTTAATTTTCTTGATACAGGTTGGCCTCAAAGGTGAAGAATTAGGTCTATCTAGTGGAAGTTCTGGACAGTGGAATTCACAATCTTCCTTCCCTAAGAACCAACCATTGACTTGGTACAAGGTAATCTTATTTTCGTTTTGTTTTTTCACTAGTTATAACTTTGGTAATTTATAAGTGTACTTATAGTTTTACAACAGTACAACTGTTATCTTTTAACTTTCAATTGCATGCTGCAATTGAAATTAAGAGAATTATACTATAGGAAAAATATTTTTGCTACTGACTAATGTAGTACATGGTGGATTAGACAAACTTTGCTGCTCCATCTGGCAGTAATCCAGTTGCAATTGACTTCACGGGGATGGGAAAAGGTGAGGCTTGGGTGAATGGACAAAGCATTGGACGATATTGGCCAACATATGTCTCTTCAAATGCTGGTTGCACAGACTCATGCAATTATAGAGGATCTTATAGTTCATCCAAATGTCTCAAGAATTGTGGAAAACCATCTCAGACATTGTAAGTGTTGGATATTCTAAATAAGAAAAGTTAAAACATGAAAACAATCTTGATCTATGATGTCACTGAAGCACTTATCTTGCAGATACCATGTACCAAGATCATGGTTGAAACCAAATGGCAACACCATTGTATTGTTTGAGGAAAGTGGGGGTGATCCAACACAAATATCCTTTGCTACAAAACAGATAGGAAGTTTGTGTGCACATGTATCTGATTCTCACCCACCACCAGTAGACTTGTGGAACTCAGATGCAGAATCAGGAAGAAAAGTAGGGCCTGTATTGTCACTCAAGTGCCCTTATCATAATCAGGTCATATCTTCCATCAAATTTGCAAGCTATGGAACACCCCTTGGGACATGTGGGAACTTCAACCATGGACGCTGCAGCAGCAATAAGGCTCTGTCTATTGTGCAGAAGGTGTTATCTAGTTTCATCTTCCCTTGTTACTTTGATATGTTTCACCTTGGTTTAGACTAACTCAAATGATCTTTAACAGGCCTGCATTGGATCAAGCAGTTGCAGTGTTGGAGTATCTACTGATACATTCGGAGACCCTTGTAGAGGAATGACAAAGAGTTTAGCTGTTGAAGCTACTTGTGCATAGAACACTCCACAATTGTCTTCAACTCTTGGTTGGAGATGCTTCTTGCTAAGACAAAGTAGAATTGTTTTTTAGAAAGATCCAGGAAAAAATTGTCAACTAAAACAGTGTAGTCTCACTTGCAATAAAAGAAAGAAAAGTCTTAGGATGATGCAACATACATACGTGATGAAGTTGCAAACAAGTTGTCCTTAAAGTTGCAAGACAAGCTGTTCTCGTGCGTTAGTGTGAGGAAGCTAGACAGTGAAAAGTTGGAACTTTGAGTTTAGACTTTTCCTCATGAGAGAAGTTGGATTGTAGTAATTGTATGAGAATATTTTACTGAATTGGAAAAGGATGTACGGAGCATTTGAAAGTCATTAAGTTTTATCATTATGAATAGGAATCAAATCAACCCAACGCATCTATAATGCGTCCTATTCTTATGAAGAAATTGTGAACCTTTATTGAAAGCTCCCATTATTGAGGAATAAGCGCAAGTTATGGAAGTTCAGAAGAGGAAATAAAAAAAAACTTTGGTACATATAGTAACATGTGGTCACTATAAGATTTAAGAAAATGCAATCATAAGAAAAGTTATGAACATTATGGTAGGCACTTATTTGTCTTGAGGCTACAAAGCAAAAACCAAAATACAGCATGTCAACAATTCGTTCGTGAAGAATGTGACTTCTTTGTCGACGTCAAAAAAAATGTGTCTTCTTTGTCATGATGATGATATCGATATTGAGCAAGTCCTTCACTAGTAGCAAGTGGTTAAAAAAACATAAAGGAAAAAAAACCCTTCTCCAAATCGTCAAACTTGAGATGCCACTAATATAAATAGAAAATTTTTACAAGATTGTGTAACATTTAATATTAGAAATGTAATCAATGTTGTGATTTTAAATAGAAACTTTCTATTTATTTATGTATTCCTTAATTAATGTGACACTTGTTAACATTACCCCTATAAATTTAAAGTCTTGATTAAGACTAATGCATAAAAATTGCTAAAGGACATTTTTTTAAGGCCTAGAGGAAGACATTCATATACTCAAATTTTATCACTTTATTTGGGAAAAAAATTATCAAATAGTTGAACCTCTCTCCTCCAATGTAATACTACTTATAATCTTATATATAAGAAATAAAAAGATAAAATTTGTTGGTCCTAATATAAGAAACATAAGACTTTTTTAGTTGCATTAATTGTTAGATACCTTATATACCCTTAATTTATTGTAAGTAGTTAATGAAATACCCAATCATGCAACCATTTATTAAAAAAGGGTATTTCTAAAAAAATTATGACACTATTAATTACTATTAACAGCTTCCAATGCATTTTCTTAATTTAGATAATTTGTCCTATATTTTTTATATATAAGACCAAGGTAGTATTATATTAAAATAATTTTTGTGAAAAATGTTACTGGGTTCTTATATGCTCTGTTTGGATTAATGAAAAAAGTGTGGAAAGAAAAAGAGAAAAGAGATTTTGTGAGGAAGACTCACTTTTCCGCGGTTTGGTTTAACAAAAAATTAAGGTGGAAAGAAAAATATTAGTGGGTCTCACCTTTAAAACTTTTCTCTCCTTCACCGCACGGAAAACACACTTGGAGGTATGAATTAATGGTGGAATGTCCAAATAGTCCTTCATTTTATCCCACCCTTGACCTGCAGCCCAACTTCTGGGGTCCAGGAATTCACTGAGCGTGTTATCTAAGCTTCATCCACCCCCTAAGGTGGATTAATATTCCCCAAAGGGAACCTTTTCCATGGTTCGAACCCAAGATATAGGGACTTAGTCCTAGATTTCTTAGAATCACTACCAACTCAACCCAACTCAAACCCAATTTGACCCGTGAGTTAAATGGGTTGACCCACTTTGACCCGTAAAAATGTGAACCTAATTTTTACTGACCAAACCACCAGTGAGCCGAGCCGGGTTAGCTCGCCAAGTTGAACCCATATTGATCCCTCTAAATCTAAGTATCAAAAGCATAATCACACGTTTAAGGGACCTAATCCTCTTTCAAGAATATTTTTTTCATTTAATTCCTCTAAAATAATAATAACTTTAAATAGTAAAACAAGCAATTATAATCATTAATTTAAAAATCAATAATTAAGATTTAAATAATTTAATAGTTTATCATAAAATATGCATCTATTTAATCACAATCTCAATCATTAATTTTTCAAATCAATAAAGAAAGTATAAAAAAATCAATTGGCTAAGAGATCAATAACTAAAAATATTTTACCGAAAATTATGATATACATTACATTAATAATATTAATGTTAGGTTTCATAATTAAAAAATTCGAATTTTAATTTAATTTGTTAACTAATGTTAAGAGTATTTTCCATCTTATAAAAAAGGTTAGTATTAATTATAACCCTAAGAACGAAAATGCTTGTTTCTTTGTCATGGAAAAGTGCATTTATAGTCTGATAATGAGGTAACCTGGTAGCCCTATTATGTGCTAGCAACAGTTATATCAATATATTTATAGTCTGATAACAATAACAACGAGAACGAGTGATCCCGCCCCAACGTGGCCAACCTGTTACCGTTGTTCTTGCTCAATTGCTACTTTTCCTATTTTAAATTGCTATGCTACCCCTCTACCTTTGCACTTTCACATTTGCGCTGTATTTATATTTAACCATCTTTTTCTTCACTTTCATTACATTACATTACACCCATCAATCAATCCTCCTCTTTCTTCTATTCTATTCCACCCTTTCTTCCTCAATTTCAGTTGCAATAGGGTTTCTCTGCATTCAGATTCCTCTTTCCAACGCTTTCTCCTCCATTCACAATTTCAATTTGGTTTTCATTTCCTTCGATTCACTTCTAGGGTAACTGCAACTTTCTCGATTGAATTTTAGAATTAGGGTTCCGAGTCTTACTCCAAAGGCCGTCCATTGGTGCTGGAATTTCAGGCTTTTGGAGCTGCAAAGACAGGGATCTCCCATTTTGTTGTTTTCCCCCAGCAAAAAAAAAAAAAACGTAAATTGCTTAACCTTTTATCTGTCATTGACGTTTCTATTTTATGGCATATGAAGATTCTGTTCTACATGCAATTTTGTCTCGTTTTTCTTTGTCCCCAATATTCAATGTTAATATAGTAATGAATGACTTATCTTCTTCTCTTTTTTTATTATTTGTTTAAAATTTTCCCTGTTCCTGTTCATGGATAAAGGTCAACGAATTATTGGTGGTGAGTTGTGGGCTGAGCCTGCAACCGTTGTTAGAAACTGGAGCTATCACAATGTTGGGTGTGAATCGTAGTTGGTTTAATTTCTCTAGCGGTTTTCTCCACCTAGCTGAATGGCATCCTTTAGAATAGCAGTGTTAAACAGGGCTTGAGGCCCTTCCCTTCCTCTCGTATCAGGTAATCATCAATCATATTTTGTGCTTGATCCTTGGAATTCTGGTAAACATGTATGGCTTTCACCAATTTGATAAGATTCTTGCTGTGAAAACAATTTACAGGGTCAGCAGAGAACTTAGTTGTTAGGATAATTTGCTTGGACGTTTGAGTGACTCAGATTGATGGTATGATCATGGGAGATTATCAGAGTTTTTCATTTTCCAGAATGATGGGCTGTTTTAGTTGCTTCGGGTTGATCAAAAAACAAAAACGTCGACGGACTAAGCGTGGCATCAACAATTTTCTCTCCCACGGGCTATTGACGGATGGAGAAACTGAAGGTGATGAGGTTTCATATAGTGGTGAGGCTACTAGTAACACCACCAGTGGAGATGATAATGAGGTGCAAATTTTACCCAACCGGTCTGAGGAAATTTTGACCTTCAGAGCTGAGAATGGCATGATTTGTAGGCCGTTTCCTGTTAAGGAAACTTGCAAACTTGTTCGCTCAGAGGTAACTGTCGGAATAGCTTTTTGTTTTTGCTGTAAAGGTGCTTTCAGTGTATTGTAAAACATCAAGACTAGGTTTGATTTGTCAATGATCCTGAGTTTAGTATTGGTGAAAACTGAAGTCATTGTGTTTTGATTACTTTCTGGCTTCCAGAACCTTACTTGAATTTCATGAAATTTATTTAATATAATTAAAAAAGAAGTCGTCAGTTTTCAATTAGTACTACTGCATGTCAAAGGGAGGTTAGGTTTAGTTTTTAGACACTTTTACCAATTTTGGTGACTACTGAGTACTGACTAGACATCAAGTTAAGGATAAACTTTGAAATGTTTTGGGGTAATTGCTTTCTTCTTAGTTGTTGCTTCGTTCCACGTTTCTTCACTAGTAACCATAAATTTCCAGAGTGTATACCCTGCATGCTAGTCTTGCTGTTGAATTGCATGTCTTTCGAGCTCAACCTTCATTCCTCAATGTGTGTCTGAACCTATCTGAATGGTTATTTGTGTTCTGGCAAAACTTCTCTGTTTGTATTGGATATTTTTTTCTCTCAACCTTTATTTAAATTTCCGTCACAGCCTTTATTTAAATTTTTTCCCTTCCAGGATGAAAATGGGAACAAGATGATAAATGAGTATATTCGAGAATATAAGATTGGTTCTGGTAGCTATGGCAAAGTGGTAAGTGTACTGTTTGTGGAATGCTTTCTCTGTTCTCAATGGATTTGCCTTCCTGAGCCCCTTCCTGTATGTATTGCAGGCTCTTTATCGAAGTTCTGTTGATGAAAAGCATTATGCAATTAAGGTAAGGACACTTTTTGGTGTGAGCAAACAGATTACATCATAATAGGAGGTCTGTTTTTTCTAAAAAAAACAAAGGGACAGTAGTCACTGTTCCTGATAATAGGGAAGTGTGACATAGGTAGATTATTGGACTAGCTAGTGTGACTGAGAAATTGCAAACTTTATTTTATTACGAGACTGAAAAGAACATATGAATCAATCAAAGCTCACTGCAACATGCTTGTGGGCAATGTTATTATCAAGACTAGATAAAGACACAGCTGGTCATTTATTGAGGCTAAATCTTTTGAACCGCAGGCCTTTCATAAGTCTCATTTACAGAAGCTTCGAGTTGCACCATCTGAGACTGCCATGACTGATGTTCTACGTGAGGTATATTTCTTTTAGTATCTCTTTTTTGGTTAGCAGTATAGGGTTGAGGGGGTTGCTCCATTCCATTGTCACGGCACTGGCTTCTCTCTACTATCTTCATTATAATTTGTGCTACAAATGTTATTCAAGTGGCAATATGTTGAATTTGGTCAGCACATTGCTTATTATCTAGTGGCTACTGCTTCATATGGAAGTTTTTATCCACTGACAGTATAAGGAACTACTTACAGCCTGTTTGTGCTAAAAAAGTGTTTGTTTTTGCATTTACATAGCGCAAACATCTGTTTTTTCCAGTCCACCCAAGTTGTTTACACATTGGAGCACATGCTAACTTATAACCAAACACACTAAGATTTGTCCCACTGCAACCGCCCTTTTGCTGAAAGGGAGGAAATGGTTCCATTTGTAAACATTGTCTCAGGAAGGGTACAATCTTAATTTACAGCTTCTAGATGTCCATTTGTTCTGTCCTAGAAATTGTCTTTACCAATTGCACAATTTTTTTTGGCCAAAGGTTTTACGTTTTACTTTGCTTCCTAATTTGTGCATTTTATGATTTATTACATTTGTTAACTCAATTATTTTAGATGTTTTTTAGTTACTATCCCTGCAGTTAGATTAAAAGACATAAATACTTCATTTCCAGGTAATGATTATGAAAATGCTGGAACATCCTAATATAGTCAATCTGATTGAGGTGATTGATGACCCAGAGTCGGATGACTTCTACATGGGTACTCATGACTAGTTTCTTCTTGGTTTTGTCATTTTGTAATAAACTACTTCTCATGAAATTTCTACATATGTATTTGAGCCTTGAGTTGAATAAGAATGTATATATTTATTTGAGTTTTATGCTTAATGTTTACTTGTGCAGTACTTGAATATGTGGAAGGCAAATGGGTTTGTGAGGGTTCAGGCCGTCCTTGTGCCTTAGGTGAAGAGACTGCTAGGAAATACTTGCGTGATATAGTCTCGGGATTAACATATCTTCATGCTCATGTATTATCTCTCAACCAATCTTTTTGCAGTTAAAGTTGACTCAGTTCTTTCTCTCTCACACACACACTTCCTGTTTGGTTTGCATTTTCATTTCCTGTTTCCATTTTCTGTTTCCTGTTTTCTGAAATTTTACAAAGGAAAAACTGGAAATGCTGGAAACAAAAATTTGCTGTTTTCAGCATTTCGAGTTTTTCCTTTGTAAAATTTCAGAAAACAGGAAACAGAATGAAAACAGAAAATGAAAACAGAAAACGTTTTCTCAAACCAAACAGGCCCTTAGCCTTCCATGTTCCATCATATGCCTATAATTTTAATAGTCTTTACTCTTTATTTAATGTATTTTGCATTTTTATGAATTTTTTATTGAAAACATTTTTATGAATTAATAACAGAACTGGACACTTTTTTTAGGTGGATAAATTCTAGGTTGATGCACATTATCCTTCACACTCTTCAAATTAGTTTTGTTTGTCTATGTGAAGCTGTTAATTCTAAAGTTTAAGTCTGAAGTTGTCTGGGAGTACATTTTTTGCATACCAATGGAAATACATTATATTATATATGCATACATAAAATACGTCAAAACCGACATATCATTTATTGTGGATGCTTAGGCTCATTCATGTTATATGCTTTGAAATAGTCTGACCATGTTACTATGGTGATTCTCTATTGGTTTGTTTGAAATGCAGAATATAGTTCATGGAGATATAAAACCCGATAATCTGTTAATTACCCGTCATGGCAAAGTAAAGATAGGGGATTTCAGTGTCAGCCAAGCTGTTGAGGTAATATAATTACTGGACTTAATGATACTTGACTTGATATATATGAAAGCTAGTGACTTTACTCCGAGTCTAACTTTATTTTATATGTAAAACTTGAAATGTAGAAATTGAAATATGATTTATTGAAAGATATGAAAGCTGATGACTGCACCTTGTCAATACTTGAAACTTGAAAGTCATTAATGTGTCAATTACATACAGCCTGCTTGTTTTAGATACTCTCAAACACAAACCGTCTGTTGAGTAGATGTAAGAAAATTTTTCCTTCTCATCACCATACACTGGGAAGCTAAATTTACATTGGTATTTCATAGTTGTCAATAGCGGCGCTATAGCGGCAGTAGCGAGGCGCTATAGCGGCGTAGCGGCCCCCTGCCGCTACACGCCGCTATCTGGGATTGACAACTTGGTATTTGGCCTTTTTCCATCGGCATTTGTTTTCTATCTATACAAAACAGGCACATAATTTATAGAAGCCTCTTCTTTTGTTAATTTTACTTCATTGTGCTAATACCATGTGTGCTCTCCTAAAATGCTAACATGGGATCTTATCCATATTACCCCCCCCCCCCCCCCAAAAGATCCAGGGAGGGAAAGTAAATCCACGTGGTTCTGAATACATGGCAGTAATTTTGGTGGTTAATTTTCCTTCTAAAATTGATAGAAGAAGTTAAAATTAAAGAATTTAGCTAAACTGAAGGTGGGAGTCAGGACCTAGGAAGTTGTAATTTTTTTTCTCAAAAGGATTAAACAATCATAGAGTAGGAGTTACTTTGTACTTATTATTTTGGTCTTATTATTGTTTTCTACGTCCCCAAGCACTTCTTCCTGAGATATGTTGGTGATATACGTTGGTGCTACGATTTAGTGTAGCAACTAATGTGGAACCTATACTTGCTTTAATTTTGCAGGATGGTAATGATGAACTTCGGCGATCACCTGGCACTCCTGTTTTCACTGCACCAGAATGTTGTTTAGGTTACATTTTTCTTTTCAAGCTTGCAAAATACATTGCTCGGTGTAATCTTATGATAGGAAAGTACATATTCTTACTGCAGTTTTGTTTGTTGATATTATTTAGGCCTTACTTATCATGGTAAAGCTTCAGATACGTGGGCAGTAGGAGTTACTTTGTACTGTATGATACTGGGTGAATACCCATTTCTCGGAGACACACTTCAAGATACATATGACAAAGTAAGAAATACATTAACTTCTTGCCCCGCAATATGATTGCCTAGACTTAATGTTACCTGTTTTCAGCCTATACTACAGAAATCTGAGCATGTTGTTTTCTTCCTTGTTCAGATAGTCAATAATCCTATAGAACTCCCAGATGACATTAACCCGCAGTTAAAGAATTTAATAGAAGGGTTACTTTGCAAAGGTACATGACATTCCACTTTTCTGTTAAAAGTGACATAACTAAATATTCCATGTCAATATGCAATGCTTAGCTCTTTTCCTTCCTACTCACAACCTTCTTTGTCATCCTAATTCTATTTTTGGGGGCCCATCGTTTTATGGTTCTCAATTGAATTTTGTGTTCTGCAGACCCAAAACTAAGGATGACATTGGGTGAGGTTGCGGAGCATAGTTGGGTTATTGGAAATGATGGGCCAATTGGTGAGTACTTGTGTTGGTGCAAACGCAAGAGCCTGCAGAGGGAAGACTTTGATGAGAGCAATCTGCTTTCATGACCCATACTGACTATATGATTTAAGTTGGATTTCTTTTATGTACATTACATTGAAAAGGCCCATTAATTTTTTTTTTTCAAATCCCTTTTACTGCGGAGGTATGTTATGAATATAGAGGAAGTCTTGAATGAATCCCTGGAATTCAACAAAATACGGCTCATGTTACCCACCATAAGTAGCCAAGTCGTGCTTATTTTTGTGTTATGAAGTATTTGCCTTTGGTGTCTGTCTAGGGACTTAGAGAAAGGTCTTGTATACGACTCTTCTCCAATAGAATGAGTTTTTGTTGAAACATGTGCTGAATTGTGTTCAGTATATACTTTCTATGGAGTATTTTTTATACGCTTTAGTTTAAACTAAAAAAAATGGCGATACAGTGGTCCACACGAAGCTTGAAGTTTGGTTTTGATTATCAAATTTATAAAGCTCCTAAGGGTCATTTTCATACAATGCATTCTTGCCAAACCTCCCCGGACCCAAGTGTTGCTTCATCCCCATTCCTCGCCATACCAACCGTAATTCCTTCTTATGCTTTTCCTTTGTGTAGATAGATATTAATAATAATGATGATAACTAAGCCTGGCAAAGAGCAAATGGTGCTTTTTCAATTTTGAATTCAGATATGGGCAGAGCAACTAGCATTGTACTTAACTTTAATCAGCTTTGGCTAAGAAAATAAACGTGAGATCAGGTGAGAACTGAGGAGTTCCAACTCAAAAAGCTATTGCAAACATTATAATAATGGGATAAAGTTCTTATTCGTTGCATCAGTTTGGTTGTGGTTGTCGTATACGCGTTGTACACTTGAAGAAAAAGTCTTGTTCACCCACGGAAACCGACAAAAGTAGAGGCAGTTTTTGGCTGTGTCATCGTCATCACCCTACTCTAGCTTAGTTTTTTAATTAGGGTTTTTCTCCATTTGACTTGCAATTTCAATCCCTTCTTCAACTGTAACTAACAAGTCCAATTCTCCACGGCTCTCTCTAGCCACTAGCCACCCGGAGACGGTGCATGGAGGAAATTTGTATCATATGTGGAAAAAGCAAACAAGCGTGCATTTTGGTCACAAATATGAAAGCTTCCTTCAGCAAATACCAAGAGCTTTTCCTTCTCTCCATTTTCAGTTTCATACGGCACCAACACTGTTAACAGTATACACATGTTGCAGTTGGACTTCACTACAAAAGATTATTTAGTGAATGTTTAGCTTGACAATAAAAAAAATAAACTCAAATTTAGATATTTCAATTCAATGTAATTATTTATAATAAAATTTATCACGTTTATCTAGTATTATATGCAAATCTCTATGGTTTAGAGAGTGTCCAGTTTTGATATCCAACGACCACAATTTTTTTCAGAATTTTTTTATTTTTTTAAATTCATGAATGAAAAAAATAAAAGGTCAAGATCTCATCCATTTTTTTTTTAATTGGAGAGGATCTCGGTCCTATACAATATGAGAAAAAGAGTGATTTTTTGTGGAATCCATTAATTTTTAAATCTCTTCGGATCACGAAACTGAGAAGAGAGGGTGAATTTAAGCAAAATGACTTTTTAAACTAAAAAAATAAACATTAAACAGAGATTAATATTGAGTGCATTTTAATAACTTACAAAATTAATAAATCTTTTTTTTATTTTTACATAATCAAATAATTAATTAAATTAATTTTTTTCCTATCTCACTTTTATTTCTATCAAACCATACGTTTACTTTTACTTAAATTCATCGTAATTTTTCTCTTTCTCTGTCTCTCCCTGAACTAATAAGATGGTTAAAGTGTAAACAATAAAATAAATGAAAGAATAGAATTGAATAAAAGCCGATGGAATTAGTGGATGGAAGAATAGGACCTGTGTCAGCCAAATCAACATTCTCAGAATACAGTTTATATCAAATTAATGAAAGAGTTACATTTAAAAAAATTAAACAAGCAAAAATAAAGGTTATCACTTATATATACACAAGAGAGAAAGAGTCAAATTTCATTAACATCCAAATGTCAATATCGACATATTTATATATTAATACTAGTAGCATTTTACGGATGACCGTTTAATAAACCTAATTGTTAAGTTATATTATATTGTTTTAATGATTATGTATATAAAGTTTTAGGTAGTTTAAATATATATATATATAATTAAATAATAAATATTTACTTATATTTTAAATAACATATAATATGTTAAAAATAAAATGTTACAATAAAGTATGTTAGATGAGAGTACGATCTCATTTGAGAAGTTAACTATTATCATGTAATCATAATTAATAAATAGTGAGATTATACATTTAAGTAAAATAATCATAACCATTTGTATATAATTGCGTGGTTAAGATCGATTAGCTTTTTTTAGTGTTCTCCTCACATGAATTAATATTAAAACATAATCAGAATAGCTTATCTGATTATACTTGATGGAATGAAGTCTCATTTTATATTCTCCTTGTGCAGTTATATTTTAAAAAAATATTGAAACATAAAATTATGTCACCTTTTGAGTGATCTTATTAATGTATGGTTGTACTTTGTTTTTAGGTTTTTTTTTTTGTCGAAGATAGTTGGATTGAAGATAGTCAAACGACACTTACATCAGTAGTTCATCAGTCACATAGAGCGATACAACAATGCTCTAACAAATAATTTAAACATTAATGAATATAGCATGCTCACTCAAAAAACACTGAGAAAACTAGACCTGAAATTACAAGATAAAAACAACCAGAACATAAAAAAAACATAGACTAGCAGATCTCAAATGTCCACCCCGGTCAGCCACAACAACAAAACCAAACCAAAACCTCTGAGCAAAAATTAGTTTTTCCATTTTGCTTCTTTTTGCTGGCCACATGCTATGCAGGGGTAAGCCACAGGGAGGACGTTGTTGTCCCAAAACAGAGGCATTGCATGGTGGAGATGGAGCTATCGAAAACCGCGACGGATGAGGGAGGAGGACAATGGAACTGAAGAAGGTGGGAGAAGGTGGATGTAAGAAAAGAAGCTGTGAAGAGTGGTTGAGGAAGGAGAAAGGGTAGAGGTGGTGGTAGGAGAAGAGGGAGATGGAGAAAGGAAAACAAAGGGAGAGAAAAACAAAGGTGGTGAAAGAAGAGGAAGATGGAGAAAGGAAAACCCAGGGATCAAAACAAACTCTCACTAGGGAGAGAGGCAAACCCACCAAGAGTGAGTGGAGAACCCTCACAATGGGGGAGGAAGCCCCCCCCCCCCCAAGGGGGAGACGGACTGTTGTGTGGCTAGGGTTTTTCGTTAGCAAGAAGAGTAGTGGGTGTTTTTAGTTTATAATGATGGGAAAGAAGGTTTGAAACCATGACCTTATAGAAATTATATCTTTATAAGGGCTATTCTTTTTTAATAGTGCACTCCCTTATCTTTTGGGCAGACCGGGTAGGCCCAAGGCATAGAAGCCTACTTCCGTAAGTCGACCAAGTTGAGACCCTTAATGAGCGTAGTAATGGGGGGGAACGTGGCTTCACAGGGGGTACATGGGTTAGAAGGCAGTTAGAGAGTTATTATAAAACATAGGGTTGGAGGGGGGAAAAAAGGCAGTTCACAATTTTGGCATACAAAGGTAGATCCCAAAGTGAAGTCCTCTTTAGCAGATGGGTCGACTGAGAAAACTCTACTGAGAACAAATAGGTTTCCAAACACAATAGAATCAATTCACATCATGCATCAAACTATTATACTTATAGCAATGATATTTTGACAAGGCCGAAGTGCCCTTAGGACAAAAAGGAGTCATCCCCCTCACTTCAAAGTTATACATACACACACACACACATATATGTATAATGTATAATGTGTGTATTTATATTATTATGTAAATTTATATATTATATATTATTGGATAAAATTATATAGAAGTTTAGTTAGAATGAGACAAAGACTATATTTAGAAAAATTAACTGATAAACTTATTGAATTATAAGTTTTTAATTTAAGTGAATAATTAATGTAAAATGATATAAAAAACATTTACATAAACTATGAGTGTTTATCTTAATTCATTATATATTTAATTTAGTTTTTTATTTTTATAATATTATAATTATATATAATAATAAAATATTATTTGGGGGTGATTGATGGGGAAAACTTATAATACTTCCCCCCTTGACCTCACTTCCTAGCCTCCCCATATTTGGATATCCAAATCTTAAACTCTTCATTTAATACTTTCATCCCTCTTTATCTCTCTTCATATCATATCATACTAGTGATCATAATTATATTACTTATCTCTTTTTTCTTCCTATCTCTCTCAATGTAGACAACCCATGGGGTGTTTACAACCATTTTTCTTATACTTATATTATTTTTAAAAAAATGGTACAGAAAATATGTATAAAATACAGAATTGAATAATGTAATTATTGAATTAAAACTTTTTATAAAGAAAATCAAGTTTATAAAAATTTGCAACTTTATGAATTGCGATGAAAATATGTTCTCCTTTATTTGATAGAGATGATGAAAAAAAAAACTTTTATTCTGTTTGGCAGAAAGAAAATAAAAAATTAAACATGGCTAATATGTGAAAGGTTTCTCTCCAACTTGCAATCAAATAAGTGCGGGAATGAAATCGTTAAAATAACTGAAATGTTCTCATGATTTTTTTTTTACTATTTTAGAACTAATTTTGGTTTTTCTCACACTTTAATCTCTTACGTACATCCTTCTCTACATCTCAACTTTTCCTTCTTCTCTCTCTTTTTTTTCTTCATCACATCTTTCATTTTCTCTATATCTCTCTTTTCCTTACAGTTACCACATTTAGGAATAACAATTGAATCTAAATGTAACCTAAATGTAATGAATACCTACAAAAATTACCAATAATTGACAAGTAAAAAACCATGGGATAGGCAGACTCAAAAAAATGTAATCAATGATACACCTTCATTATAAATAGTGTAATTTTAATATTAAAAATTTTAATAATATATAGTAATAAAAATTAAAAACTAAAGATCGATCTGCCATCGACCAAACTTAAAAAGATTCACCTTCGCTTATTATTGTTAATAATAATAATAATAATAATAATAATAATAATAATAATAATAATAATAATGTATGTAGATCAGTAGATGTAGATGTAGACTAACAATATGAATGCTATAAGTTTCAAGACAACTATCAGTTCTAAATTGAGTGACTATCCGTCAAATCTTGGAGTGGAGTAGTGTCACAGATCTTTCTGATCTAGCAGGATTTTTGAATCCCAAAAACGCAAGTTCTTTTTTCCTTTGTTTTTCTCCTTTTGTAATTTTTTATGTAAAAGATAACTTATTTGTAAAACAATATCAATGGTTACCATTGCAGTGGCAAGTACCATCTGTAACAGCTGTTACAGTTCTACCATAGACTGACGTAACGACTCGACATTCGGTGCAGTAGAGGAAGAAAAGAATAGGAAGTTTTCAGATTTGTTTATTAGAAAGAATAAAGTTGTTGGATGCTGGAGTGACGTTGACATGAAAATGAAACTTCAACAAAATTGACAGGATATGAAACATGTGGCCTGTAAATGTTCTAATTAGATTAGTACAAATGGAAAATGTATTATGGTTTTTTTATCATATAAGTGTTCCTTTAATTTATATTTGATTAGCATTATTCTAAAATTAATAATTTAAAATGAGTGATATAATTTTATGAAACATATTGAATAAAAAAATTTAAAATTGATTTTATAAATTGATTTTATACTATACACAACTAGTAATTAAATAAACACTAAATAACCAGCTAATACATGACATGTGATAATTAATAATGGATGGAGTCACGTTTATGATATAATTATATGTTGAGAGAAAATAAAAAATTAAGTAAACACAAAAATGTGATTGTTATTATATAGTTTAATTGAATAAATAATAAGCAATTAAAATGATAATTATATAATCATTTTTTTGTTTGATATCTTAACTTTATACTGTAATTGAACTTTTACAATTGTGTGATTGTGTTTGTTAGATCTTAGGTCATAGGTATAACTGAAAATTTGGGCTACTCGATCCAGTTTGATTTGATGCGGACAATGGATTTTTATGAGTCGGGCTAAAAACAATTGGAGTTATTTAAACTTTTAAAATAAAAGCTCAAGGCCTTTATTTTTGGGGCTTTTGCGGGTAGCCCGGTACTTTTTTGGAGTTTTGCAGGCTATCCGATCTTTTTTACAGGTTTTTGTAGATAACGAGCTTTATCGGCCTCAGCTAAAAAACTTTCTAAAATAAACACTTGAACCCTACATTTTTGCAGGCTTTTACGGGTCGGCCCGATCGGGCTAGTTCATTTTACAGGCTTTAATGATAGGCTTAATGTCAGATTTTGGAAGCATACCTTTATTCCTTTGTTTTCTTTCTATTATTCCTTCTGGCATAGTGTCTGAGCATGCCTGTAACATCCCAAGTTGTAATTTAAATTCATAAATCAGTGAGTGAGGTTAGAGTTAATACTATAGGAATAGAAGGGAGTAAGAATGAAGGAAAGGAAGTTTTTTAGTGCAGGTAGGCTCGCTCGAGCGAGGAGCAAGTCAAAAAGGGGGAAGTCTCTGAGTTGAGGCTCGCTCAAGCGAGCAGCAAGTCAGAGAAAAGGAGAAGTTTCTGAGTTGATGCTCGCTCAAGCGTGCAGGGTGCTCGCTCAAGCAAGCAGCTAGTCAGAGAAGGGGGAGCTTCTGAGTTGGGGCTCGCTCAAGCGAGGACCCCTACAACATCTGGAACGCCTCATTAGTAGAGGCTCGCTAGCGCGCGCGAATTCTATTTTTTAAAACAGAAAGCCCTAACCTTTCCCTCATTTATTACTTCATTTAGGGCTTCCTAGAGAGAGGAGGAGGAATTTAGAGAGAATGGGTAAGAAAGAAGAAGAAGGGCTTGCTTGAGGGTTTTCCCACTATTCTTGAGACTTGGAACCACCACCACCTCCTCCTTCCTCTTCTCCATTTTCTTCCCTTTAAGGTTAGTGTGTTCACCACTTACTTCCATATTGTGTGAAATCTGTAAATGCCCTCCTTGTCCTACTTCCCTTGCTTGCATTACTTGTGTTTCAATGATTAGAAATGATTCATGAGTTATTAGTTGGATTGATTGGTGAAATTGCTATTTTGCTCAAACCCAAGGTTAGAGGAATTCGGGGATTTTGTGATTTCTTGAATATTGATGAGGAAACTTGAGGAGAAATATGCAATCATGTGGTTATTCACTCTTAGAAGTATATAATTGATTTTTATCACAAATTCACAATAAATCACTCATGCTTTGGGGGAAATTGATTTGGGTCTTTTATATTTCATGGTAGATATATATATTGACTGTTGAATCCTTGGCCTTCATGTTTAAAGAAATTATTGGGTCCTTGGATTTTATGTTTAAAATAGGAAATGATTGTTTGAATCTATCAAAGTAATGGGGCAAGGTCCCAATGGCCTTCAGGGATGACGGTCCCTGTTAGCCTGAGCTTCGTCTAACCTTCACAGATAAATGGAAAGACCCCTTTGGTGTTAGGTTAAACACTTCATGTTATAATATAGCTTGATTCATTGAATTTGGACATGCTTGAGATATTTATTGAGTTATCTAAATTGTTGCTTTTCATTTTCTTGAAACTCCCACACTGCTTGATTATGCACACTCACTAGGACTCTAGTCTCATTATACGATGTGTTTTGTATTTAGATTCGCAGGGTCTCAAACCGGATGCTTGACTTGTGAGGAGATTGGATGTTTGGGCCGGGTGTGTGAGTCAAACTGATATTTTGAGTATTTTGATTGTATAGGCTAGATTATTCTTTTGGAATGGGATATTTTAGTACACGTGAAGCCCTAAGGGCCTTGTTATGATTGTTTCAGGAGGCATGTAAAATTGTATCCCATTTTGGCCTATGATTCTATTTGGTATTGTAATTGGAGCCTTTGTTGGCAAATGAACTGATATGTGTAAATGGCTGTTTTAATTGGTGCTTAAGTAACTGTTGGATTACCTAAGCGTTGTTTATGATTGTATGCAATATCAATAATGCACGAAATAATTTCCTAAATTTGAGTATTGTGTTTCCAACGGACATAATCCTTGAATTAAGGAATTAGGACGTTACAATGTCAATTTCCCTGTAGCATCTTTTGTTGATTACGACTCTTGGAATTGGAGGTTGGTGCAGGACCTTCTCTACATTGATGTTGTCCGACGATTGGCTAGTGTGAGACCTCCTTGTTCTTAGTATGGCGTGGATATAGCCAGCTTGGAAGCTTGTGTTAGGAATATGCACTGGAGACTTATATATTTATGAACATCCATCACTTGTATCATGTTATTCTATAAAGGCAAACTTATTCTTTTAGAATATAATTATTGTCCTTAGAATAGTAAGCTTATACTTCATAAGAAATCAAGTAGATGATGACTTGATCGTGAGATCTTATGAAGAACTATTCTTAAAATAGTCCCTGGTCAAGTATCATCTTAAGACAAAGATGCATTTAGACTAGTATGTGAGTTCATTGATGATCACATCTCACAGATCATGGATACGAAGATATCATGTGCTCACATAGGTACACATTAAGAGTAATGGTGTACTGGACAGACCCACCTTAAGAACGTTGCATGGATTGTTACATAAGTGTCATGAACGTTTCTTATATTGATAAATGTTATATGAAGTCCTTCGACCTGAAATCACTACGATTCCTACATAAGGAGTTATATGCTTTAAATATCATCAAACATTGCCTGTAACAAGGTGATCATAAAGTTGGTTTTTGGGCATGTAATAAATTATGTGGTGGGATGTGAGTGACCTAGATGGGATTTGTCCCTCCTATGTAACAGGAGTTATATCTGTAGGCCTCTTGATAAAGTGAGACTGCAAAATGCATGGCCATGCTCAGGAGGATAAACATGAGATGTTTATTTTCTGTACAGTCTACTTGGGGATCAAGAAAACATAAATTAAACTATACAAGTTTGACACATTCCATGCCCTTGTGTTCAATTAGATATTTGGACAAAAGGACAGATCATATAAATTATTATCATAAAATAGGATTCGTCAAAGTTGTTGATAATCTCAATATTTGGATGGTGATGTATTGCTAGATACCGCTCACTATTTATGATATTAAATATAAAAGGTTTTATTTTAATATCATAACCAAATATTAAAAGCCTATTGGGTCACACGCATACAACAAGCCGCTAGGAAAGGATAATAATTCTAATTTAATTAGAATTATAACCTAATGGGCCAGGCCCATATATGTTAGGGATAAGTGAGTGAGGGGTAAAACCCTAGCCACCACTCTATAAATAGAGCATGAGATTCATTACCCTAGACACATGAGTAGTCGCTCTTACTCTCTAAACACTACTAGCAGAGTTGAGGAGGGTTTCCTAGTTCGGCTGTTGGCGTGGACACCACTAGAGACGTGGCTGCTATTGCCTCATTCTCAATCCTTAAAAGGTATGATCTTTTGTTTTATACCATTTTATGCTTTGATTCGTGTTTTCGCATAACGATCATAACAAGGGAGGGAATCCATTTATTTCCGCTGCACCCTGACCACATGGTTGATTCACTTCAATCAATGAACTGAGATAAGCTGCTTGACATGCTGCATGAGAGGCATATATGTATTCTGCTTCACATGAAGATAGGGCCACCATTGTTTGCTTCTTTGAGGTCCAACTGACTGTTGCATTCAGAATTTTGAACAAATATCTAGAAGTACTCTTCCTATCTACTGAATCACCACTCCAATCCAAGTCTGGGTATCCAATCAATTCACATGTACCCTTCTGTTCTTCTTTTGAAAACAATAAACCAAATTCTGAAGTTCCCTTCAAGTATCTCGTAATTCTCTTGGCTGCAGCTAGGTGAGATTGCCTTGGATCTTCCATAAATCTACTGACTAATCCAACAGAGAAGGATATATCTGGTCTGCTGTTGCAAAAAAAACCTGAGAGAACCAACTAGTTGTTTGAATAAAGTGTTGTCAACCTTTGGTTCATCGGCGTTCTTGACAAGCTTCAAATTTGATTCTGATGGAGTCACTGCTTCATTGCATTTCAGCATGTTGAATCTCTTCAATATATCATTAACATATTTCTTTTGATGCATAATCATACCCTTCTCAGTATTCACAAACTATAATCCAAGGAAATATGAAAGAATTCCCAAGTCTTCCATGTCAAATTCTGCCTTCATAGTTGCCTTAAATTCTTCAATTTCTCCCAAATCACTACCTGTAATTAGTAGGTCATCAACTTATAAGCAAATCACCAGTAAATTTAGATTAGATTTATGCCTTACATAGACTCCATGCTCTACAGAACACTTAGAGAATTTTTTATGCTGCAGAAATGTATCTATTTTCTTGTTCCAAGCTCTAGGGGCTTGCTTCAAGCCATACATGGCTTTATTGAGCTTGTACACCATTCCTTCACTGTTATTGACTTCAAATCCTGGTGGCTGACACACATAGACCTCTTCTTCTAAAGGTCCATTTAGAAATGCAGATTTTACATCAAGTTGAAATAAACACCACCTTCTTGCATTAGCTAAGGCAACAACCAATCGAATTCTCTCAATTCTGGCCACTCGAGCAAAAACTTCTGAGTAATCAAGTCCAGCCTTTTAAGGAAAACCTTTTGCCACTAACCTGGCTTTGTGTTTATTCATAGATCCATTAGGTCTTAGTTTTACCTTAAACACCCATTTTACTCCAATTGGCACTTTATTGGGAGGTTGTTCCACCAAGTCCCATGTGTGATTCTTTTCAATTGATCTAAGTTCTTCCTTCATGGCTTCAACCCATATGTCTTCTTTGATTGCATCCTTGAAATCAATTGTCTCAGATTCCACTAATAGAGCAAATTGCACCAAATCTCATTCTGGTGTAATAGCATTGTTAGGGAATACTTCTAAGTCATTGTACCTGCTTGGCATTTGCCTTCTTCTCTGTGTTCTTTGGCATTGGGTAATGTTCCCACCATCTTCCTTTTGTTCATCAATATCATAAGACAAAATATCTCCCAGGTTCCTTGTCACTCCATTTATGCTACTAGTATTTTGGTGATTCCAGTCCCATGTGTTGTTTTCATCAACTCTCACATCTCTGCTGATGATAATTTCCTTGGTTATTGGATTGTACAACCTGTAGGCTCCAGTGGGATGGTGTCCAACTAGAACCAATGATTCACTCTTGTCCTCTAACTTTGTTCTTTTCTGATCAGGTATGTGTTTGTAGCATAGGGATCCAAAAATTCTCAAATGCCTAACATTAGGCTTTCTGCCAGTCCAAACTTCATGTGGTGTCAAATCCCTTAGTCTCTTAGTTGGACATCTGTTTAGAATATACCCTGCAGTAGTCACAGCCTCCCCCATAGTTCATGAGGCAGTTTCTTCTCTTTCAATATGCTTCTTACCATGTTTAGAACAATTATGTTTCTCCTTTCAGCAAGCCCATTGTGTTGGGGAGTATAAGGGGTTGTCACCTTATATTGTATTCCATTCTTCTCACAAAAAAGTTCAAATTCATTGGAGGTGTATTCTCCCCCTCCTCGGTTCTCAGCACTTTTATGAACTTATCACATTGCTTTTTAGCCATAGATTTAAACTTTTGAAATACTAGAAACACCTCACCTTTTGTCTTAATCAAATATAACCAAATCATTCTACTGAATTCATCAACAAAAGATACAAAGTACCTGTTATCTCCCATGGATGGTGTCTTAAATGGACCACAAACATCTGAGAAAACAGCTCTAAGTAGCTCAGTTGCTATGACTGGTGCATAAGACTTAAATGTATTTCTTGGTTGTTTGCTGAAAATGCAACATTCACAAAGTTTTTCTGGTGTCTTGATTAGGGGTAAGTCGATCACCATTTCTTTAGCTGCTAGCTTATTCAAGTTTCTGAAATTCAAGTGTCCAAGTCTAGAGTGCCACAACCAGACTTCATTATGAGGTGCTACTGCAGATAAGGCTTGTATTTCAGCTGCTTCAAGATTGACTTGAAAAGTTCTGTTTCTGGCCAGGGGAGCCTTCAAAACCACTCTCTGATTCAAATCTGAAACCGCCAGCTGGTCTTGTGCATTGCCTTTGAGTATCCCTTTTGCAGCAGCTGTCCAAGACTCAATAGGTTACTCTTCATGTCAGGCACAAACAACACATATGCGATGATTGCAGTTTTCCCATCCTTATAACCACATTCACAACACCTTCTGCAACTACTGTTCTATCATCAACAAATCTGACTTTGCTTTTCTTGCTGTTGTCAAAATCTAATAACCATTCCTTATGGCTTGTCATATGGTTTGAGCAGCCTGTATCCAAATACCATGATTCAAAGGCATTAGAATTAGATTTTGTAGTCACCATGAGAACAAATGGATCAGTTTCAGAGTTATCATCTCTAGCTAAGTTGGCCTCATCATTATTGTGTCTTTGATTTCCTTCTTTCTCCCAATACTCATCAGCAAAATGTCCAAGTTTCTGCCAATTGTAACACTTGATCTTTCTCTTGTCAAACTTTTTCTTGTCACCTTTATTGTCTCTTGAGAATCCCTTCTTTCTGTTTGAACTCTCGCCAAGGTTCTGCCCAGATTGAACCTCTCCACCTTGTTGACTAGATTTCCACCTTTTCAAATGACCTTTACCTTTCTTGGTTTTTCCACAATCAATGCTCTCTTTCTTGATCAGTTGAGCCTGTAAAGCTTGCTCAGATTGTTTTTTACCATGCCTGTCATTAAGTCTTTGTTCATGAGCTTCTAAAGAGCCTTGAAGCTCTTCAACCTTCATTTTTTCCAAGTCTTTGGACTCCTCTATTACCACTACAATATGATCAAACTTGGGAACTAGAGTGCGCAGAATCTTCTCAACCACAAATTGATCAGTTACCTTTTCCCCACATCCCTTCATAAGATTGGTTAGAGTAATTACCCGTGTGAAGTAGTCACCAATCTTTTCTTGATTCTCCATTTGTAACAGTTCAATTTTTCTTCTCATAGTTTGTAATCTAACCTTCTTTAACTTTTCTCCCCCTGTGTAACAGTTTACCAAGATTTCTCATGCCTCTTTTGTTGTTAAAGTTGTTGCAATTTTCTCAAAATTGGCAGGATCTACACATTGATGTATAATGAACATTGCCTTACAATCTTTCTTCTTGGCTTCCTTGTAAGCTACCATTTTGTGCATCATTGGAACCTTTACTCAGCTCCGAATATCCCTACATCACAGTTTCAAGCACATCTTGAAACCCAAGGATCACTTTCATCTGAATGCTCCATTTATCCCAGTTCTTGCCGTAAAAAATTGGAAGACTTGCAGGGAAGTTTCCATTCGGTCCAGCCATACTATAGCTTGTATTTCACCCAAAAAAACTCTTTTGCACTTCACATACAAACCTTCAGCAGGTCCCTTGATCGAAACTGCTCTTGATACCAGTTTGTTGGATCAATTACACACACTTACGGGTATATCACAGAGTAGAAGAAAAAATGATTACATAAAGTTGGCACACACCTTTATTGATACTCATACTTTGTTTATATACACAGAAATCTTAGCATTGAATTACACAAAACAGAACCAACTAACTTTCTAACTGTCACTAACAGAATTACCAAAAAAACTGAATTAAATTGGTCTTGACAAATTTAAGCAAGCCAAAAGCAATATTCTTTTGCTCCCAATTCTTTGGCAAAACTTCAGTGCTTAATTTTGCACCATGAAAGTGATATGGACAGATAATTACTTGCTATATTGAAGAAGTTGTGGAAAGTAAGTAGAGAAAAAAAAGATCTCATAAGTCAAGTATTTGATAGTTTTGACTAAAATTGTGGTTCTAACTTGCTTCTTTAATTAATTTATACTCAATGTAATTGATTAGTTGACAAAAACTCATAACCTTACATTCTAATTGACCCATTTAATTGATTCATTAGTTAATTTTAAATTTAGGCTTAAATGTGTTTTTAATCTCTATAAATATACGTCATTTTGTTTTTAGTCCCTGTAAAATTATTTTTTGATTTTGCTTCCCTAAAAAATTTTCCATTTTTCATTTTTGTCCCTACTGTTAACTTTAAGCTTATGTGGCTAGCAGAGTGCCACATCAACATGCCACATGTGTTGTTTCTAGCAGCTTAAATTTGTTTTTAGTCCCTATAAATATGATCCTTTTGATTTTAGTCCCTACAATTTTTTTTTGGGTTTTTCACCCCAACCCCATTCCCATCCAATATCACAGTATCTTTTTGCTTATTCTACTGCATTATTACAGTTGAAATTATGGAACTCCTCGTGGGTTTAAGAAAATAAATTATTTATGTATTCAATTATTTGAAATTTCAACACACTTGAATTCACTGTATAAAAAAAAATCTATAATGACCTTTCTTTCTTTGCAATTATTTTTTCTGTCTATTAAATGACAAAAATTTCATTTGATTTACAATTACAAGTCTTTTTTTATTCCCAGGATAAATTACATCAAGTTATAGGTCATCAATAGACATAAATCAAATGAGAATTTGTTAGTAAATAGACAAAAAAAAATTGCAGAGAACAAAGGCTGTTACAGGTCTTTTCCCCTTTATACAGTGAATCCAAGTGTTTTGAAAGTTCAAATAATTGAATACATAAAGAATTTATTTTTTTAAACCCGCGATGGGTTTAAGAATTTCATGTGTAACAATGCAGTAGAAGAAGCAAAAAGACATTGTGATGTTGGATGATGATGAGATTGAGGTGAAAAAAAAAATTATAGGAACTAAAAACAAAAGATCATATTTATAAGGACTAAAAATAAATTTAAGCTGAGCAGAAAAATCACGTGGCAGGATGATGTGGCACTTTGTTAACCACATATGCTTAAAGTTAACGGCAGGAACCAAAATGACAAACGAAAAATTTTTTAGGGATGAAAAATGAAAAAAAAAATTACAGGGACTGAAAACAAAATGACTCAAATTATAGGGGCTAAAAACATATTTAAGCCTTAAATTTATTAATTTCTCAAAATTTATTAATAATTCATATACATTCTAAGTTTTTTATAAACAATTCTAAATCCCCTTACTTCTTGTTCCTAAAAATCTCATTAATCATTAAATGAAGTATTAAAAGCTTTTTTATATATGTTTTTAAAATATTAAATGCATTTACCTTTCATTTAATATAATATACTTCTTTATAATGTAGTACAGAGATTATTAAGAGGATATAATATCACTTGTTGTTTATTTATTGATTACCGGTCAATGTAATAGTTAAAATAAACCATAAATTGTATTAGGAAATGATCTTAATCGGATAAAGTGCGACTCAATACATACATACATTCATATAAAGGAGTATGTTTGTTCTACACCAAATTTTGACATTCAATATACGTATGGTAATTGAAACTTACACCAGTGTAAGTTGATCAACTTACACCAGTGTAAGTTACACCAAGTCTTACACCGCTGAATATCTTTTTATTAAATCATTGTATTAAGTAATCTACCGTTGAATTGAAAGTTACTATCATATAGATCACACATATAAAATTTTACTTTAATTCGAAATTATTTGATATGTCATTGAGATGTCTCAAGATTAACGTCATATATACATTTAAAATATATGAAAAAAGGGACCATTGATTATCAGTTTATTAGTGTTCAAATTTTATGAAATTTTACACAGATAATCAAGATGATGAATAAATATAATACAACGGTTGGATTAATAAAAATCACTTTTGATCTAGAGTTATTAGCGGTGTAAGATTTAGTGTAACTTACACTGGTGTAAGTTGATCCCTCCTCATATATATATATATGATAAGCTTTCTGTTTCTAATCGTTTCATGCAATTTTAACTTATTACAATGTCCATATATGTGTGTGTAAATATGCATCAAGTTTACTGCATAATGCTTTCAAAGTAACTGTAGAAGCTGATTTCATTATATATGGACATCATTAATATATATATATATATATATATATATATATATATATATGGAGGGTTCAACTTACACCAATGTAAGTTACACCAAGTATTACACCACTTGATAACTTTTTAACAGATCATTGTATTAAGTAATCCACCGTTGGATTGAAAGTTACTATCATATAGATCATACATATAAAGTTTTACATTAATCCGAAATTATTTGATATGTCATTGAGATGTCTCAAGATTAACGTCATATATACATTTGAAATATATGAAAAAACCAACCATTTGATTATCAAAGTAAATATTGTTAAAATTTTACGAAATTTGACACAAATAATTATGATGATAAATAAACATAATTCAACGGTTGGATTACTAAATAACACTTTCGGTTTTTAGTTATAAGCGGTGTAATACTTGGTGTAACTTATACTGGTGTAAGTTGAACCCTCCTTTTATATATATATATATAGAGAGAGAGAGAGAGTCAGGATCCGTTGACACCAGGTGTCAAACTTGTAGAGTTACACCTCTTAATAACTTTTTGTAAAATATGAATTTGACCAATCCAACCGTTGAATCATATTATATTACCTTCATGATCATGTATATCAAATTTCAGGTAATTTGGATATTCGTAGGTATGTTATCTAATAGTGGATTTTTACTTATATTTGAAAAACATATTATACGTTAAAATAAATTAGTTTGATGAAGTTTCTAATAGTTTTTTATTTTTATGAAATTTTTTAAGGTTGATCTACTTTATAAGAACTTTCAATTCAACGGTTGGATTAGTGAAATTCACATTTTACAAAAAGTTATTAAGAGGTGTAACTCTACAAGTTTGACACCTGGTGTCAACGGATCCTGACTCATATATATATATATATATATATATATATATATATATATATATATATATATATGCATATACATCAACAGATTTTTAAAAATAGATAAAAAAATTAATAGGGAACTTAATTGTAACATCTGAAAAAAAATAGCAATCGAAATTGTACAATAAAAAATTTAAGAACCAAAATCACATAATGTGAAAATAAAGGGATAAAAGTGTAAATAAACCTTTATGATTTAGTCCAAAATCATCTATTATTTATATGTCGGTGCTTATGTATCACATTAAAAGACACATAGTGTACTATATAATAAGACACAAAATGACGTTATTTTTTTTTATTTTTTAAGCATAAGACACCTAGTCGTAACAATGACTTCTTCTTCTTCTTCCCTTTTCTTGTTCTTGATGTCGGAGAAGATCATGCATGAAAAACAAGAAAAGTGAAGAAGTGATTGTTAAAGTCATGTGTCTCACACTTAAAAATGAAAAAAAAAAAACGGTGTCATTTTTTATTCTATTAAGTAGCTTATATGTTTTTTTAACGTGACACATTAGCACTAACTTAATAAAAAGTAGGATTTTGGATTAAAATGCTAGATGAAATGTAATATCAGAGACTAAAAGGAAGTTTGTTAAAAGTCAAAGACTAAATAAAATGCATGGTGTCTAAAAGTTAGGGACCAATATGTTATTTTAATAAAAAATCTTGATATTATATTTATGTTTTTTCATTTAATTTGTGTTTCTTTTTTATCTCCTGATCGAATCAACGGCCTACTTTGAATTTATCTGTATTTTGTAAGAAAATAAAATTACGTATAGGATTTTTTTTTTCTGTAACGCTGCTGCATAGCTATAATAAGATTTTGATTTTGTAGTATAACTAGAATTTAAAACCAAACAGTCACTTATTCATCAAACTTGATAGCTACGGACACGGTGAACATGTGTTCAACGTTATAAACCTTTGTTTTTTTTAAAAAAAAAAAGTTAGAGAGTAGAGGATTACCTTTTTTTTGTCCTTTTGTTTACTGAATAGTTTTACATTTAACAAATTTATTTTTGTGTTAACATTCCTCCACAAACGCATAGAAATTAAATCTTGAATGAAAAATTTAATTGAGTTGTCGTATCGCAATCTTAGCTGGAGTCTGTTGCAGCGCTGCCATATATGCCATTGAAATTAAATGTTTCATTGTCCTTTATAAAACGAGAGGAGGCATAAACACTTGTAGTACCATTTAAAAGATTTTGGAGTGTGATTTCATTGTTATACTATATACTTCCATTTTCAGCATCAGGTAGTGGCATTCAGAAAAGCTACAAGACTTTTCAGGGTCGACAAGTGGCATGATGAAACGCTGTTTCCTATTATTTAATTTATTTATTTAATTTTTTTGGGGAAGTGGGGTGTGGGGATTTTCACATTCACTCACATGACTCTCTATTCTATATTGGAATAAAGAAAGCGTATTAGATTCTCTTTTCCATCTTCTCATGTTGCTGTTAGTTTTACCGACTCGTCCCTTTAATAGAGAATTTGGGTTTATTATAAAATCTTCAGGTCATTCCATCTTTGTATCTTTCTGCCGTTTATATATATATATATATATATATATATATATATATACTTATTTATTTATTATATGGTACTAATGAAAGCAAAGAATTATACATTAGATAAGATTGAAAAGTAAATGGTTATAGTTGTAGTGTTATGAAACATCGAAGAATTCAACTTTAAATTTGAGGAGGGATATGTCCATACAAATTTGATTCTCCAATGAGAAAGTTTTTCTGTCAGATTTGCCCTGCATCATTATTGGTTATATGCTTCTAAAGCTTCTTTTTAGATATTTTATATTCTAATAACAAAGGGAACATATCGCCGCTCAAAGATTTATCTTATATCTTAATTAATTATGTTTATATATTTCCATTTTTCACTGTCATTGTTTAAAGATATGTATATGTGGCAGCGTAAACTTGTTATTATGGATTCAAAATAAAAAAGGACTTCTGATGAAAAAAATTAAATTAACAAATGATTGCAATTTTTTTTAATAATTCAAATTATATTCGCATAAACTTTAATTTATTAATTTGTCCAACTGCTAGCTTTGTTTTTTCTACTAAGTTCTTAAAGATCTTTTTTATTTTTTTTAGTTTTTTTTTATATATGCATGACACTACCAACGGGGGTTGGTTCAAGTGGTACATACTTGTTTCCCCTTAAGTAAAGTCTCGGGTTCGAGTCTTGTTGGTTCAACCAAAAAATATGCATGACACTAAAAATTTACTAGAGAATTATATTAGTTTTAATTGTCAATAAGTTTGAGTATATTAATGGATATATAGCCTGCTAATAGAGAAACTTTAAGATAAAAACAAGCATAACATTAGTATAAGAAAACCTTCTAAGAACAAAAATATGAAATAAAAATAAATATAGGGCTTGTGAGGGTTATAAATATAAAAAAAATATTAGTGGAAAAGACAGGAGGCTGGTGAGGAATAATATAAACACGTTTTGTTTTGGGTTCATTGATTGGCTACATGAGGCTCCACGCAACATGTGTGAGCCCGCAGTGAAAAAGAGCAAATGCACAGTAGAAGTAGAAGAGTCAGTAAAGTTGTGTTTGTTTTTGTCTGAAAAAGTCAGAAACCAGTAAATGCCGCCAATCTGATGTGTGTCCTTCGCAGGTACGCAGCCGCGGTCAACCACATCCTATTGGTATGGTAACTAATACTATCTTCACTTTATGTTTTTTCTTTTTTTAAGACCCGCTTGCTGGTTAAACATAGGTGTGACTTGTGAGAGTTGGTCGGATTTAGTCGGGTTCGGATTAATCCTGATTATACAATTTTGGACCGCTTCCGTTCATTTTACATCTTCAGATTAATCGGGTTCGGATTGAGCTGATAAATGGATAAGTCGGGTGGATTGCCACAGTTTGGCCATTTTTGGGCCAATTCATATTTTAGGTTTTTTTTTACCTTTTTCTAAATTCTTGTTTAGTTTGTGGAACTATTTTTGACTTATTAAGCTTTTATTATCTGTTTTTGGTCTATTTTTTTTTACTTATTATTTTGCATTCTACACGGCATGATGAAAGTTCAATGGAAATGATAGATTTAGATCATTCTTAAATCACAACAAATCAAAGCATAATAAAAAAATAAGAGAATAGATAAAAAAATAAAATCAAGATAAACTAGAATAAAATTTTAATTACAAGCTAAAAAATAAAAAAGATAACAAGAAGATTCGAGTGATTCAGATCTAATAAAGTTACATAACAATAAATAGATCTTGACAAAAAAAAAATGATAACAATAAAACAAAGAAAAATATGAAAAAAAACTCAAACCACAAACTTAAAAAAAAAAGTCGAACAGACAAGAAAGAAAATTCAAGCGATTCTGATGTCTTTATCTTCGTATCTCCCTTGCACCTGTTCTAGCCAGTGTCAGTTTGACCATGGACTGAAATGATGTCATCGACACAAAAGGACCAACGACGGTGGCACATGGTGCCTATGGAACTGCAGTGGTTGGATTTGCAATTGCATGTACAAATCTGAAGCTATGGCACAAAGGACAGTGTTTTGAGACCAATAAATTTGAAGGGGTGCTTCATACTATATCTTTAGGCAAAAGAAAAATGAAAACCAAATTAGGGAGGAGGCTATAGATAAGAAGAGGCAGAGAAAGGTGGAGACGAAATAAAAAAGAGTGGATGAGTGGAGGAGTGGAGGTTTAAACGTTGAACGATGGAGGTGCTTCATATTAGAGAGTAGAGATGATCAAAGAGAGAAGATGAAGGGTGGGAGTGGAGAGTCTAGGGTGGATGAAGGCGTTAGGGTTAAGAGTGTGTGTGTGTGTGTGATAGATACTAGGGTTGATCCATATGGGCTTGGTTTGCTTAATAAAAGACAAAGTTTAACAGTAAATGACTGTTGGGCCTAGCAAACACACGTTATTTTATTATCCATTATCACTTAGTTGGTCGGTTAGAGCGATATTTTCCCCCTTCATCTGAGCCCGACCACCTATACCCATATAGGCTCATTTTCATATTCTCACAAATCCGGAAATTTGTTTATATCTGATTGGAGTCTTTTAGTTAAGGCGGTTATTCGAGTTTCGGTTGGGTCGAAACATTGTGCCCACCCCTAGTTAAACAAATGACAGGATAAATTCTTTAAAGGGTGTGTTTAGTAAAGTAAAAAGGAATAGAGTGGAGAGAAATAGGGAAGATAGAAATGGAGTTGAGAGAAATATGTGAGAAATAGTGAAAAAATTATGTTGTTTGGTATGAGAGAAATATGTGAGAAATAGTGAAGAAATTAGGTCTTATTTCTCTCTCCTCTTGTTTGGTATGAGAGAAATAGGACGGAGAGAAATAGAGATATCATTAATAAAGACTAAAATACCCTTAAAAATATTCTTTTAAATAAATTTTTTAAAAGTTTAAAATGTTTAAACTTTATGATTAATATATATAACTAACTTATGTTTAATCTTAAAATATATATTAAAATATATATAACTAATACTAAAATATACATAACTAATTATATATATATATGAGTAGAGTTCAAATTACACAAGTATATATAACTAATTATATAATTAATACAACCTCCTAAAAAAACTAATGCTAATGTATTTCGGTCAAAATAATAGCCTTGTTGTGTTTGATACTTTTGCATTGAGTCAGCAACTTCTCAAAAACAATATGGGGGCAAAGTGGTCTGATTTTTTTCCCATTTCTCTTTCCTATATGCCAATATTTCTTCACTACTTTCTCACCAATTTTACAAGGAAATACACAGTCATGGGGCCCCACATGTTTTCTCTTCTCACTCCTCCTATTTCTACCATACCAAACACATAATATTTCTCCTCCCTCTATTTCTTCTCCCTCTCCCCTAATTTCTTCTTAACCAAACACATGATTAATATTCTATTAATTCTATTTTATCTTCAGTATTTATTCTCGTAATAATAACAGAATAAGTTTATCGGCACTTTTTATGGTGCACAAAATTCAAAATTGTGCGTGCACAAAATCGATGATTGTCACGTGCAGGTTAAAAATTCTACTATTGCATTTGTTTATGTTTTGTGTCGAGCCTAGCCATTTTTCAGTGAAGCTCTTCTCATCAGTAGTGTTCTTTCCCCTATTTGGACGTTTAGGGCGGCCGCATTGTGTGTTTACTGAACGATGACGAGCTCGTGTAGTCTTTGGGACCTCATTCAACGTTTCTGTTGCTAGCATTTAGGACGGAGTTGTAGATCTATACCGATTTTGTGTTTTTGTGGAACCCATTTTCCCCCTTTCGGTAGAAGACGAACAACAGAGCACAAATTCGGACTACCGTGGATTTTTTCACGGTCTTCATATTTCGATCTGCGATTACCTTTTCTTATTTGTTCAGATGTGCAAAATTGTTTCGAAATATTTGTTATAGCGACATTGTTAATCATTCGATCTTGTTAAGATAGAATTTTTTTATCAAATTGAATGCTTAGATTAAACGATTCAGTGATTGTGTTTAGATTTTTCAACTGCATGTGTTTTATTAATTGTTAGTTTTTTGGTTTTTTCACTGTTAGTGGTAATCTTTGTAGTACTCTTCGAACATGATGTTCAAAGTGATATTAGCATGTTTTCATTATAATAGGCGTAGTCCTGCTTAAAGAAAGAAAAACTGGGTTATAGTTTATTGGGGTGAACTGGTTTTGGTTTATAAGGTTTGGACAAATATCAGATTTTGATGGTTGTAGTTTTGTGAGGTAATTGTTATGAATGGTTCTAATTAATGGGATATGCTATTCCAGGATTAATTAATTAAAAAAGTAGTGGACATTAAAAGGAGCATTTTATGGCTGGGGTTAGGGACTGTCACACGTGAAGGTTGTGAAGAAGAGGAAATGATGGCTTTACTTTGTTGGATTTGATTTATTTGCTGTTTAAATTATTTAAGAAAGCAATGTTAGTGAATTATTTAGCATTTCTAGGGAGGTTATGTCAGTAATTGTCTTCATGATGAGGATCATGGTGATGGTAATGAACCCACCAATCCGTTAAATGAAGATGAGGATGAACAATCAAATGCCAACTTTACTAATGTTGAAAATCAGGATATGTACAAAATTGATAATAAAGTATATTTGAAAAAAATTATCTTTTTTTAGTTTGAGTGAAACTGAGCTGAAAATGTATCATTTTTGCAATCGTGATGTGGCCTTTGAGTTCTATAATGTTTATGCACAATAGAGAGGATTTGCAAGTAGAAGGTACAATACAATGAAAAACAAGAGGTGAAATTACTCAACAAACTTTTGTTTATTATAAGCAAGGATATAGGGATAAGACTAAACCACAAAAATTATGTTCATTATTCAACCCAAAATGTGATTTTCATTAATTGACTACTTATAATATCATAATAAATGTATTTTAATAATACCTTTATTAACAAACAATGAGGAAAACTATTAATCACACTTGTGTATTATTATTGACTCATTCAATCACCACAATCAACACCTCATGCATGTTTCCCTAAACACCACATTTAATAAGTCATTCTATGTCAACACAAAGACTTCAATTCAAATGTACTACAAAATTATGCATCAAACAAAGCCATTTTAGTGTCCTACATTAATTTCAAATAAAATTACTTTTTACGCATATACTACCTTCGGTGCTAATTATAACAACCTTTTAACCACTATAACAAGGATTAAGAAAGTTGGTTAATTTAATTGATCACAATAAATTTGTCATGAATGTGTATCATCTTAACATAATTATCCTTAAATTTATTCAGACTCATTATCTTTCCCTTTCAATTTAATTACTCTGTTGTCTCCTTCTCTCTCTATCCATTAATTATTCACCTACCTCGACTAATGGGGTATTCTTGTAAGAAAAAAATGCTAGAGACAACTTGAAAAGATTCTTATAATAAGGACGAAGAGTAACCCTCCAAAAAGTTCTTATAAATAGGGCCAGAGGTAATATTTTTTTTCTTAGTTATGTAACCTAATAAATTAAAACAATTACCTTCACATTATTAATATTCGCCTTATCTTTAATCAAATTCAATAATTGTGGCCAAACCACTATTACCCTTCAATCCATCACAGACACACTTAGGCCTATTCAACAACGACCCACACTATCATTGTCCAATAGCAAAAAAAAAATTTGCTTGTATTGCACCAACTGCATGCAAATGGTCCACGTGAATGTAACCTTTTATATTAAATGAATAACTATTGAGTTAATCACCACGTTACCTTCTCCATAAATGCACTAAATATAAACAACAATAAATTATTATTCTTATATTATATCAAAACTTTCGACAAACTCCTCAATGATAAATTAATTTACTTTAATAACATAATAGCATTTAATGATACATCATGTAACATTTCATATTTTCTTTTGCATGATCTTCATCTCTTCCACTAATGTAGCATTCACCATTATTAACTCATTGATTTCAAATTCCAATTTGCGTATATAATCTTCCATCCATATTACATTATGATAATTAAAATCTACAACTTTCCTACTAGTCACTTCTTGGAGTCTCTGTGACAATGACACAGCCACATTTTCATGTGCATCATTCTCGTCCATAGCATATTTACCCATGGACACCAGAGGGATCCCTATAACTTGTGTAGGTAATTATGCCATTAACCTATAATAATTCTTACCATCAATTATCTTTACCGATTGTCGTGTGTAATTAGGTTCGCCTATGCGAAGCACATGGCAAGCTTGTCGAAGGCAAATTTGATTGTTCCACTGAGCAATACACCCTTCTGGTTCATGGGGCGTGACAAACTCACTTGTTACCATTTCAATAAACTATAACATATATAATCATTTCCAGTTAGAAGAGAGGTGAAAAACAACTATTATTTACTTGCAATATTTTGTTGAGCCAATCATTGCCATAAGCCTTGCATTTGCATTGCCATTCATATTAGCAGCACGCATTGACTCTCTCCTCACATTAAAAGAGGACTTGAAAAATGCATCTCATGCATAGGCCGCCTCCCCATGAGTGTTGAATACATCACATGCACTTCCTTTAAATCTATCAACTTGGACAAAGTGATCAATCTATGAAGAATACAAACCTGTCCTCCTCCGACTATAAACTACATAGGCATTTCCTCCCTTGAATGAATTCATTGCTGCGTCATGAAACAGATAGCACAATCATGGAACAATGATATAGTTGGACATCTTCAGACTCTATTATTTCCTCCATATAAAGGGATTCAAACCTATAGCTCCATTAAATACGTCCAACTACTAAAATGTTTGGTGACTATTTATTTCCATTCACCTACATTTTTTCAAATACATCAAATGGATACCATATATTGGTACCAAACCCACTTACGTTGCATTAACTACTAACGTAATAAACTTCTAAGAAACTAGGGTGGATCACATGTATGCTTAGGGACGAGAATCAATCCCACTACCACTGAACTGTTCATTTCCATTTTTTCTATACAAATAAGTTGGACAACTTAACAACCTACCATCAGCCCATACGATATAAGCAAATCTCAACCCAATCAACACGCTCCCCTCATAATAAGGTCACTAATGTTGGTCCCAGAGGGAATCTAGAAGGGGGGTTGAATAGATTCACTAAAAACTTTTTGCTTTATAAATATTCAAAAATCGATTTTCCCTTTAAAAGCTGCCTTTAAAAATTCTTTCAAATATGTTTTCAAATATTAATTTATCAGAGTTTAAAATCAAGAGTTATGTGCCGTGGATCAAAGATATTGCAGTAGGTAATTGATTACCAATTCAGTGCGTAATTGATTACCAATTTGGAAAACAGTAAGTAATTGAGTATCAAGATTGATTCCACAAGGTTAATGATTTGACTTTCAATATACAATTAAAAATAGGTGACAACTTCGGTGCCGTCAATAAAATGTGGGTTCTGGTACATTCATGACTTGTTAAAATTTCTTATTGTCGTGTGGAAACTAGATCTTAAGTAAGACAAAACATTTACTAATATTTGAAATTGTGAATAAACCCCACCTATAATGCACCCGCATTGCTCCCTAGCTCCGACTTTACCATTGCCCAAAAATGGCTTTTGAAGGAGCAACCTCAACGACGAGAAGTTGGAGGAAGCCTTCACGGAGGGAGATAGAGGAGAAGAACTATAGCAATGAAGATATACATTGGACTTTGAGTGAAGGGAACTGCAACTTGCTTAAGCACAGTGGCAACAATGAGGTCTTGAAGGCTCTCTGTGCAAGAGCTGCTAGTTGGTTCATTGAAGAAGACTAAACTACTACCACCAAAATTGAAGCAAAAATCAAATCCTTACAAGAAATCGGAAGTTGAAGCAAAATCTAACCCCAAAGAAACCTCACTACTGCCACCACGGACAAAGAAGATGAAGAAAAAGGATTCTCCATGTTGTCCACCAAACCACTCCTCAGGATCTCTGGATCTCCAAAGCCTTAATGAAATGTATTAACATAAAAAAAAGTGGAAATGTAAATAATATAAAATAAATAGGTGTAGTTTAGATTTCTTAAAATAATTAGGGATCAAAAAGTAAAATATGATCTAAGCGCTGATGTGTCTAAATTTTAAATATGTGTATCAATAAAAACTAACAACATAATTAATGTACATATGCCCACATTTTTATAATTGCACCGAAGAACCTACCTTAAAAATATCAGAAATCAATCAATTTTTCTAAGCAACTTACTATTATTTTACTGATCAAGAAGCATGTTCATAAAAACCAAGAATCACAATTCAAGATAGAGTGGGGATAGAGAAGATTACACAATGATTTATACTCGTTCATCCACAAAAAGGGTCCTACATCCAGTTTAGATATAGCACACCGCTAAATCTGCTTTTACTATAGAATTGATTACAAACACTGTGCACAATCAATCCTAAAGAAAGACTTTCTAACAAACAAAATGTTTGACTTTTGAACCCTACAAGAGCATGTTCATCTGTGACACCCCATCACTCGAACAACAACCTTACTTATGACACCCCGTCACAAGATTTCACAAACAATCTCAATGAACACCCCGTTCTTGAGATATCACACAGTGCACTTCTCTATGAATACCCTATTCAAGAGACAATACAGATAAAACACAATTAAAGAAAACTAAGTTTAGAACGATAACACCTTGTTTGTGCAGATAAACTCCATGAGTGTATATCAATCTTCTTTCCAATTATCTAAGCATCTTTACTTGAGAGTTCTTCAGATATTTGCAGAATTTTTAGACATGGGTTTTCTTGAAGAAAGTTTTTCAAAAAGAGTTTTTTATTCTTTTTCACAAATCGGCTCTCAATTTTTCTTTTCTTCTTTTTTTAATTTTCGAAATTCACATTTATATATTGCTTTTAGAAATTCAAAAGTTAGTTAGAAAACAGTTAAAAACATCTAGTTTTTCTGTAGAATCTGTGGTAATTGATTAACATATTGAGTAATCGATTAAACCTGAACGTTTTGTTCACATAACTTTTCACAGGAAACAAGGGTAATCGATTACTACATATGGTAATCGATTAAACTAGTGAGCACCTATTTTTTATCTTTTACTAGGTGCAGTGGTAATCGATTATCTTTATCAGGTAATCGATTATTTTTGTTCCTGTACTTGAAATCATGTCGTTTTCAATTTCGATTTAACTTGGGGTCAATTACTAACTTAAATAATCGATTATACCAATGACAAATCAATGCTTGGTTGAGTAATTTAGCTTCCAAGCTATCCAAACTTGAAAACAAAAACATGAGTTCAACTTACATGATTACAATCAAAGCAAAGACCAATTAACAAACACATATCAATTTCCTAAAGCTAAAAACAAATAATACATGTGCCACATCTATTGAAACCTGTTTGACACTGCAAAATGAATTGAAATATAAAGCTTCTACTTCCTACAACAAAACCAAAACTTCTTAATATATGAGAGACGTGATGAACAACTTGTATCTTCTAATGTAGCTTAAGTCCAACAACTAAACACTATGGATGGGACTCTGGCTTTTAATGTTAAGCCCATAACAACCGTAGCCCAATTAAGTGCCTTGACTCCAGGCCCACAATGAACACAACACCCTCAACACCCTGGAATGGAATGTCGCATCCACGACGGCGACGGTTCCTCATCGTTCGACTGTCATCTCTTCTCCGTTTAGACTAGAGAAATCATGGTAATGTCTCAAATCGTCAAGCAAAAAACCAAAATGGACATACAGAAAATGATTCCATTACCATAACCATGTCATCGGGTTATGCATCGTTTAAGTCATTACCTCCATAGTTGCGAAGGACCGAGTTTTACTTGACATACTTCATCACTATATCAAACTCCACATCACCTAATGGGTCCTTCAACTTCTACAGTTCTACACTCACATTCATACCCTATTTTCCAAAATAAACATATATTATCTACCGCCACACTCCAATAACCCTCCCTTACTAGTAATATACACGAAGAAGAAGATGATCCTCCAAATTCATTTTTTAAAAAAAAAAACTTTACTCAATAATAAAATAAAGAAGATGCAATAGGGACTTCAATGAGATTTTCTGAACTTCATAACATCCGCGTAAGAGGGACAACCGATGCTTAATATTGGTCGTCCATTTTCATATACCATACATGAACGATCCAACTTTTTGTGCACTGGTGCAAGTATTCTTCACTGCACCGTAAAATTTGCCTAAGTTTATCATATTATGTTGTGAAAGAAAGGGAAATGAGGGAAAAGAGAAGGATTAGGAGAGGAAGGGAGGAAGAGAGAAAGTTTTGTAATCTAACTACACTCGATCACAAACATAAAGGGACGGAATGGAGGGAAGAGTTTCCTATAAATTTTTTTCCTTCATTTCCTAACTCATCTTCAAACATACCTTTGAGTTGCATTGGGTTCCCCTTCACAACATTTTTTTACCTCATCTTCTATCATGCTCTTGTTATATCCTTTCATTATTTTCTATTTTATTCTATCATGTTAATCAAAGGAGCCTATCCAAATCTTAATTTATTGGGTCGCAATTTGGTACCCTCTCGGTAGAGAGGGTTTTGGTACCTTGTTGTCATTTTTTTTATTGAATAGGATAAAATTACATAGAAATAAGTCGTGTATTCCGTCCTAAATTATTTCGAAGACATAAAGTAGATTTTAAATGAGACACATGTGTATTGCAAATGAGAATGTGAAAAAATAGGGGAATATAATAAAAAATACATGATAATGGTTATAGGGGGTCAAAAAGTCTTTTCAAAAGTTAAAAATACAAATTCTAATAGTTAAATATTGTCCTATAAGTATAAAAATACTAAGATCATTTAAAAAAGTTGAGAGAAATCGATTAAATAATCAAAGAAGGTACCAAAACCCTCTCTCACCAGAGGGCACACTAGAATTTCCCTAATTTATTTAGCTATTCAACCGCTTTAAAGTAGTAAAAGTGGATAATTAGTTAAACAATAAAAAACTACATTTAATGAAAAATACTGATTAATTTTAAGAGTAGTTAGTCACAATATGAATTTTCTTCCCGCCATCAAGCAATTTCTAATAAAAAAATATATTTGTGATGTTAAATTATTTTTAAATGCAATATCAGGACTTTAGTTCGGTGGATTTGTATTTGATTGGGTCAAATATGGATTGTAATGTATTTATTAATGGCAGGTTATAGTTACTAAAGGTAAATAAGGATAATGGTAATAAATGTTGCTTTGAAATTATAAAGTGCCTAATAAAAAAGACCACAAAAATTTGTAAGATGTCTTATAAAAGGGACCAGAGGGAATATTAAATAAGGCTAAAACTATAAAGTTAAATTATTTTTTAAAACTTCAACAAAATTAACTAACTTTAACCACTTTTATTAATATGTGTAATTCAGTTAAGTGTGTCTTATAAAAAGGACCCGAGGGAGTAATAAGTAATCTCTCCATTCTATTTTACTTGACATTTATGCTTTGTTTGGTGTAATTAGGGAAATAGAGAGAAGAGAAATGAGAAGAAGAGAAGTGGGAAAGAGAGAAATAGGGAAGATATAGAGATGATTTTTAGGTTGTTTGGTGTGAGAGAAATAGGTGTGAAATGGAAGAGAAATATATTTTTAAGTTGTTTGGTATGAGAGAGATGTGTGTGAAATAGAAGAGAAATAGGTTTTAAAAATCAATTATTCATAAAATTAAAATAGATCTTTTTACAAAACAAATTGATTAGGAGACAATAAAAATCAATTTTTTTATTAAAAACAATGCTATAAAAATATATTATAGGGTCAGGAAAATCGATTTTTGTTGCGAGCAAGCTCTCCCTCCCATATTTCTCTTCATTTTTGTAGAGAAATATAAATCTGATTGGACCAACCATATTTTAGCATTTCTCCACCATTTCTTTGCTGACCAAACAAAGCACCTCTGTTGCATTTCTCTTCACTTCCTTGGCCTCTACCCATTTCTCTCCTATTTCTAGGCCACCAAACGAAGGCGGGGTTGTAAGTTATTCCCTCTGTTCCTTTTTATAAGGAACCTTTTGGAAGTTTTTTGTGTTCTTTTTATAAGTCACTTTACAATTTCAATGAAACATTTATTGCTTTTTTCCTTATTTACCCTTATTAACTTCAATGTCTTTCCAACTATCAAGTAATAGTGGAAGTTAGTTAATAATATTAAATAAGGGTAAAACTAGAGAGTTATATTATTTTTTAAAACCCCAATAACATTAACTAGCTTTAACCAAATTTTATTAGTCTGTGTGATTTGGTCAACTATTTATAAATAGGAACGGAGGGAGTATAACACAAGAATTAAGAAATGTCATTAACATTCAAAGTCTCATAAAAAATTTTAATTATTTTTTTATTATATCTATCTATCATGTTAAAGATATATATATATATATATATATATATATATATATATATACTATTATGGTCTTGAATATAAACAAAAGTTAATTAATTCATGTATTAAGAATATTAGTTGAGCTCATTAAATTTTCTCATTAACTCACATGAAAAGTGAACAACATTTACTTAATTGTCCTTCTTTAACATGTATTGTAAACTGGATCATTGGATAGGAAACATAAATTAAATAAGGTTATTATTGGGATACTAGCATTTAATATGGTGGAGGTAATTAGATTTTTCTTATATTCGAGACCAACAAAATTGAATTTTGAGTTGTTTATATTTGAGACTGGAGTGATATCATTCAAGAAATACACATTCATTAATTAATAAGGGTGAAGTTAGAAAAAAAGTATTTTGTAGTTTATTAGTATTATAAAGTGACAATTAAAATTGAATATAAATGCTAAAATGTCAAATAAAATGAGACGAACCCTCTGTTTGTTTCTATAGAAATGCTGAAGAGAGAAAGAGAAGAGAGTGAGATGGGAGAGAGAAATCAAAAGCATCGGGTTTGGTTTAATGAAAATTCGATTGTACCCTTGCTTTTTTATACCATCAGGTTCTATTTTTCCCGCAATTGTGAACGCATTGTGCCCACATTTTAATCGATTACAGCCCTCACATAATCAATTATAATTTGTTAAATAGGTCCTAGTTGTGAAAAAGTCGGTTTCATAGGTCCTAGGAGTGAAAGAATCGATTTCATAGGTCCTGGTTGTGAAAAAAATTCGATTTCATAGGTCCTGGTTGTGAAAAAATCGATTTCATTTCTCTCAAAATTGATCAAAATCAATTCAAGTTGTGGTATATTGATTCTGTTTGAATTTAATCGATTAACATATACATTGAAATTGATTATTATTGACAAAAATGAATTATTAATATTTTTTTATTTCAAGGGTAGTTTAGTCTTTTCATCTTTTTACACATCTCTCTCTTTCATTTCTCCACAACCAAACAACTATCATAATTAATTTCTCTTCTATCTCTATCTTATTTCTCTAATACCAAACAACCTCTATTTTTACTCTATTTCTCCAATTTTTCTCTCTTTCCTATCTCTCTCTTCCCTATGTCTCTCTTCCCTATTTCTTAATATAAACCAAACCGAGGGGAAGATGGTAGTTTATGTATTGTACAATTAGCTTTATAAAAATATATATAATTTAAATGTATTTTTTAAAAATTTTAATGTAATTGATAAAGAATTAATGTTATAATAATAAAATATAAATATTTAAAGTTTTTATTTTTAAAAATTAGTATAATTAATAAAACTTATTTTAATAATGACTTAAAAATATCCTATTATCTTTAATATTGATTGAACAAATTTAAGCATTAATTAATTGAAAAATAAGAAAAATAAAAATCTATTTTTATTGAATAAATAATATGGGTGAATTTTAAGAGGGATAATTTAAATATAATATATGAGTGAATATTTTACACTTCAGTTTTGCTCTATGGCAGATAAGCAGAACATGACAAAATAGAATATAATAGAACATAATGTAACAGGAGAAATAATGTCCTGTGTATCGTGTTTGATAACTACATGTATATAACAAAATCATATTATATGTGTTTAATTATTATACACACACATATATCATTATCCTATTTAGTATTTAATTGAGTATTAAGTATTGAAGATTAACAAGGGTGTTGTGCGTGGTGGTGGAGGGGGCGTTGAACGGTAGTGACAATTATGGAAGGTGTTAAATAACGGTGGTGGGAATTGAGGGTGGCAGGTAATGATGGTGGTGGCGACAGTGGTGGAGGTTCGGTTGGTGATGGAGGGTGGCGACGACAACGATTGAGCATGTGACTGCGATGACGGTGGTTAAATGTGTTAAGCAATGCTAGTAATAGCGGGGTATGGTGTGTAACGTCCTAATTTCTGAATCCAATAATAAGTGTACAAACACAATTGCCTAAACAATCCAACGTATGCTTAGGCTACCTCAACATCAATAACACAACTCTAAAACATTCTCTTAATAAAGACATGGAGGAACCAACACTTGGCATGTTAGAGGTTCATAAAACTTCTGTTGGAAATTCGGCAGAGTCTCCCCTGAAAACTGGACGTTTCCCAATTTCCAGATTTACCTGAAAACCAACAAAACACCAGTACAGTTCATATTATACCATATCTAATCCAATTCTACAATAAAAAGGGCCTCCATGGCCAAAATGAGACATTCTCATCAACATCCACATTAGTTCCATTCAACATATTACTTTTACAAATACCAACCTTTTCAATACGTTAGTAACAAAGGAAATTAAATGTTCTATGTCTAACCGGCAGCTGAGGAGGTGGAAATATCCGCCACCGGACTTTGGCTCTTCATCCAACGCTGAGAAACCCTAACCTGCACAACTGAAAGTGATTCCCCGTAACGTGGGGTGAGACTATGTCCCAGTGAGTGAGGTAACAGTGTGTGCATGTGTGGGGAGGCAAAACACATGGCAACAACAATATGGCAAAGTTGAACAGTTCACAAAACACTCAGAATGAAGGTACAAGACATGTAACATCAATCATTTAATAGCAATCATAAATAGAGTGATAATCATAGGGAATCGTGAACATGTCCATGCAACAACAGATAAACTCATAACTTTCTCAATCATGTTCATGCCACACATAGATAACATAATAAATTCCACAGGTGCTTAACCTCGCACCAAGGGTTTCCTTTCCCTAGGCTAGACTGAGCTCAGACTAACAGGAACCGTCATCCCTGAAGGCCGGAAGACCTTGCCCAAACCATTCCCAAGGCCAAGAGACCTTAACCATTACCAAGGTCGAGAGACCTTAACCATTTCCATGGGCCCAAGGACCCCAAAACCTTTCTTGAGCATGCAACCATTAGGAATTTCATAATATTAATTAAATGCACATTAAACATGAGATCAAGGATCCAAATCCATTACCAAGAGGTCCGAAGACCCATAACCATTTCATTTACCATTTTCATGAGGTCAAAGACCCAAAACATTTTCCATGAACATGGTGGGGGTTAAAAACATGTACAGACATGATGTGAGTCATGAACATAAGCAATTATAACATAATCAACATCCCAACCTTCAATTTCATGAAACTCCCAAATCCTCTAAACTAGGGTTTTATCCAAAATCAAGCAATCCAAGGCAATCCAAAGCAATCCACACATAAATTCTATTTTTAACCTCCAATACCCATATAATCAAGGCTCAATCATCCATCATACAAGAAAATCCTCAAATCCCCAATTTCCTAACCTAGGGTTTGGCCAACAATCCACATATTCAATTAATCTAACAATCAACCCTAGGTTTTACATAAACTCATACATAATCAACTATAATAGCAAGGGGAGGAAGAATAGGGAGCATACATAGGAGAATAACTAAGAAATAAGTGAGTGAGAACCACACTCACCTCAATGGAGAAAAAGGAGGAGGAGAAATGGAGGAATAGAGGTGAAAGAGAAGGATGGAGATGATCCCAAGCCCTTCAAAGGTGATGAAATCCTCAAGTTTTGCTTCCTTCCTCCTTCCCTAAACTTTCTCTCACTGAAACCCTCTCCCTCTCTCTAGGAACTTGGAGAAATGAATAAAAATGGAAGAAGAAGGGAGAAAACGCGTTTTTAAAAAAGATGCTGCAACGCGGGCGCTGGGGCGCGTTTTTAGTGTGCTGGGGTGCGCTCCAGCGCACTCTGCGCGCTGTAGCGCGTAAACTTGTTGTTTGGAGATGCAAACAAGCTCTGAATACTATCATATAATATATCAAACTGAAGCCCCGGAAATTAGCTTTCTAATGAAAGTGGAATAACCTTAATTGGACACCTACAACTCTAGATATTTGCGAATTAGTGAACCAAGGTCATTAGGCAAAAACCCAAAATCAAGCAATAACCTCAGTTTGTGCCCCTCTTTGGCTCCAATTCAATTCTCTCCTTCTCAAACCTAATTCCTCTCCATGAAAACCTTCTTCTAACTTAGTTCTTATCATCCAAACCCTTTCCCCACTCTAATTCACGATAAATCAATTCCCTTGACCACAAAACTCATTCTCTCACACTTAATGGTTAAGATATCGGGTGTAGCTCTTCTCCTTAACTTTTTCTTCTGACCCTTCCTTTCAACTTAATTCTTCTTTACCCAAACTCGTTTCTTTACCCTTAACCACTGCATTCTCTCTGACTCAGGGTGTGATTCCTTCTGGGTTCGACCTACCGTTGATTGACTTAACTCTTGTTCCCTCTTTTAAACTCTTTTAAAACTCATGGTTCCTAATGGATTCCCAAATTTCTTTTCTGAAATCACACTTCACCTCTGAATTCTCATCCTACTTCTAACTTCCCTCTCTTGGCTGGGTTCACCACCTAGGCTTCTCTTATGTTGTCTAGGTTCCAATTTCTGGGATGTTACATGGTGCAAGGTGACAATAGTGGTGGTAGAAGGTATGAGCTAACAATGGAGGAAATTAAAATTTTGGGAATTGGGGGTGGCAGGTAGTGATGGTGGTGGCGGCAATGGTGGTGGTTCGGTTGGTGATGGAAGGTGGCGACGACAATGATTGAGCGTGTGAACGCGACGAGATGGTGGTTAAATATGTTAAACGGCGCTGGTAATAGCGGGGTATGGTGCAAGGCAACAATAGTGGTGGTTTAAGGTATAAGGTGACAATGGAGGAAATTAAAATTTTGGGAGGAAAGTTAGGGATCAGAAGAAAGTAATGGTTTTGTCAATAAAATTGGTATGTTTTACTTTTAAAATACACCAAATATAAAACAACACTTAATTATATTTCTCATTAGGACCAATCTACCAAATACTCCTCCAGTACTTTTTATAAGACACGCTTAACCGAATTACACATACCAATAAAAGTGGGTAAGGTTAGTTAATTTTATTGAAGTTTAAAAAAATAATTTAACTTTCTAGTTTTACCCTTATTCAATATCATTGACTAACTCCACTATCATTTAATAATTGGAAATATATTAAAATTAACAAAGATAAATAAGGAAAATGATAATAAATGCTGCTTTGAAACTGTAAGGTGACTTATAAAAAAGACCACAAAAACTTCTAAGAAGTGTCTTATAAAAAGGACGGAGGAAGTATTAATTTAGGAGTAAACTAGCAAATTGGTCCCTTACTTTGTCAGGGTCATGCAGTTTAGTCCCTAAGAAATAGAAAACCCCGATATAGTCCCTGACTTCTTGTTTTTTCTTTCACTATACTCCAGTCACGTTTAGTGGCACTCTGTCTCATTGTTTGTCACTATGGTGTCCACTATGACACAAAATGATGTAGTTTTGTCAAATTTATAGCTTGAAAAGCTTTAACTCCAACCGTTGTGTGCTTTCCTATTTTCCCCCTTTTCTCTCTTTTCCTCATTTTTCATTAGAAGGTCTCAACTCCAATGACGTTATTTTTGTGCCCCGATGAAAAATAATGTGATACAATGTCATGAAACGTGACACATCATAAAAAAATTAACGGGAAACACACAATTAGACTATAGTGAAAAAAAACAAGAAGTCAGGGACTATACTGGGGTTCTTAATTTCTTAAGGACTAAACTGCATGACCCTAAAAAAGTCAGGGACTAATTTGCTAGTTTACTCATTAATTTAATATAGGATAATATTGAATAAATTAATAAAATTATAAATTTGAATATTTGTGTCATAATTACACCAATAAAAAAAAGGAAATGCTAATGAGTGCCTTAAAACACTTGTTAAGGAATCAAAAATAGAAAACTTTTATTGGAATGTGTAACATTAAATGTTACAGATAAAATCAATACTGTTATTTCCAATAAAAATATTCTATATATGTATCTTTAACAAGTGTTAGTTGGAAAAAAATTATAACATTATAAACATGGAAAATGATTGTTGATATAAATGTCACTTTTGCCACAATATATTTATTCCAGTCTAAAGACCGCTTCTATACTATTACATTTGAGAAGTTTTTTTTTTCACTATTCATTGGGGTCCCTTAATTTTTTTTATTGCCATTTATGGAAGGTTTTTGTGTTACTTTTTGAGACATCTATAGTATTACAATCTTTGAAATGACTAGTTCTTAATAAATTTTGCTTAAGTCTTGAAAAATAAGTTTTGTCACATAGCTTTGTGTCTCATCCTTCTTTCATCTACCATTTTTCAAATTTTGAAATCAAATTATAAAGTTTACTTATGCATACCCATCTATAATATTTCTTACTTTATTTTTAACAATTCATTGACTAAAATAATTTTTCATTATTTTTGGTTCATTTAAAATAATATTTTGATGTTATAAAAAAGAGAGAGAGAGATTGAAAGAAAAATAAGGTGTGAAAGAAAATGTATAATAAAGGAATGTGAAAATATCATTCCAATTTTTTAAGAGTAAAAAACTTTGAAAGTCAATTTTTTTTGTATGAGAAATGTAAGGAATAGAGAAATATAAAGAAAAAAAATTAAGAGAGAAGGTGAAAAATGTATGTGAAAATATCATTACTTTTTTTATGAGTAGTAAAAATTTGACAATCGACTTTGGGGTGTGAGAAGTGTAAGGAATAACGGGGTATAAAGAAAAAAATGAAGAGAGAGAATGTGAAAGATGAGTTGGGTTCTTTTAAAATAGTAGTTTGATATGAATGTTTTTTATTATTCATTGATCAATGTAGTAACATTTAAATAGGGGTATATTTGGAATGCTATAATTTAAAAAAAAACAATGTTTTAACTAATTTTTCTTAAACGGTGTGAAACGATTGAAATGGTCTTATAATAAGAGACAGAGGGATGAGTATTTAAATATGATAGGTTTATTTAAAATAGTATTAGGAAAGGAAGAGAGAGATTGAAAAAAGGTGTGAAATATAGTGTATAATAAAGGAATGCGAAAATATCATCCCTCTTTATTAAGAGTCTTAAAGCTTTGACAGACTATTTGTTTGGGTGTTTGAGCATGAGTAATATAGGGAAAAGAGAGATATAAAAAAATAAAATGAAGAGAGAGAATGTGAAAAATATAATATTTTTTGGTGCAAGACCGCAGGTATCCTCCACGAGAGGCAACCTGTCGAGCCGGGTAGGACCTCTATGGGCTGCAAAGCTCTCCCTCCGAGTATGAAAATATCATTACTCTTTTTTAAGAATATTAAAATTCAGCGAGTCCATTTGTTTTGAGTGTGAGAAGTGTGTGAAAAAGAGAAATATAAAGAAAAAAATAAAATAATGAGAGAAGATGAAAGATGTAATGTGAAAATATCATTACTCTTTTTTAAGTGTATTAAAATTCTCATAGACATTTTTATGGTGTAAGAAGCGTAAAAAAGAGAGATATACAAAAAAGAAAAAAAAAGAAATGAAAAAGAGAAAATAAACGATATGATAAGAAAAGAAGAAACATATAAATGAAAAGGAAAATTAGGTGTGAAAACATCTTATATATTTTAGAATTAAACTAGCCAGTATTTTATATATTAAACAAGCATTTTTATGAAAATAAAAAATATATATAATAAATAAAATAATTTTAAAATTTATATTTCCAGATATTTAATAAATCACTTTAACTAACAAAAAAATATTTTAGAAATCATTTATCTCCATGTATTTGTTTAATATTCATTTCTTTTTTTTCTTTGAATTTTAAAATTAATTTTTTTAAAAAAATCAATTAAAACATCTCTTCAAATTTAATTTAATTGACAAAAATAATTTTAATTTTAATACCAATAAATTTAAAGATAAAAATTAAAAGAAAATTTAAAATTGGTTTGTGTCATGTATTATTTTTCAAATTAATTTTTATTTTTGTGTTTTTTTTAATTTTATAATTAAACTTACAAGTATCTCCTACATTGCATAATTATTTCTATGAAGTATAAAAAATTGAATTTTAAAATTGAATTTGATTATTACAATATTGTAATAATGATAAGCCATGCTATTTATTTATCCGTCTCCTTTCATTTTAAAAGTAAATTAACAAGTAATCAAGTAAAGACATGATCAATTGGCAATAGGTGTCAAACTTTTAGAGTTACACCACCTAATATTTTTTTTTAAAATGTGAATTTGATTGATCAAACCGTTGAATGATATTATATTACCTTCATGATCATCTATATCAAATTTTAGATAATTTGAACATTCACAGATATGTGATCTAATAGTGTACTTTTACTTATATTTTAAAAACACATTGGCTTAATGGCAATTTGGTCCCCCTATTATTATCAATCCGTGATTTCGGTTTCCCTACTTTTTTTGTGATTTTGGTCCCTCTATTATTCCAAATTCGCAATTTAGTTCAAAATCTTAGTCCCCCTATTTTCAAAATCTGTGTTAGAGGGATCAAAATCGCGAATTTGGAATAATAGGGGAACCAAAATCGTGAAAAAAAATAGGGGGACCAAAATCGCGGATTAATGATAATAGGGGGACCAAAAATGCAATTAAGCCAAACACATTATATGTTAAAATAAATTACTTTGATGAAAAATGAATTAGTTTTTTTTGTCTTTGATGGGTAATCCCCCACAGATATAGACGTGGGTTTAACCCCCGGGTCAGGGGTGATTAGATAAAGCCCTCGCAAGAGTGGTGACTCCAAGATTCTAATTAACCCCCGACTTTGAAGGTAAAGTCCGTTTTGAGTCACAGTCCATTTCCACTGTGATCAATCACTGTTTGATATGTACTATTATTATTTATTATAATTATTATAATATAATCTTCATTAACATGTACTAACCTAAATCTATTAATATGCGTAATAAAATAAGAGCTAATATAAATAATGTTATTATAAGTAATGAACTTTATGAAAATATTTTCTTAAAAATATTTTAACTTTTAACGAATAGAAATTATTTGAGTAATGAATAATTTATTATCGAATTTTAATCAAAGATTATGTATTTATAATTTGGTAATATGTTCACATAGTTAGTCGAAAACTTCATTTTATTTTAATACGTGATCAAATCAAATTTGACTCTTCCTCTTTTAAATATTTTTTTTAACAAAAACAATTGATTAGAAAAGAAAAGCATGAATTAGTTGTAACATGAAAAGAGGGAAATTTTATAAAATATGAAAAACAACTAACATTAAATATAAAAATAATTTATTTTGTCAAAAATATTTTAAGGTTACTAAAAATGAATTACAATATAAAAATGTAAGTACTTAATATTTTTATTTTAAAAATCATTTCCTTGATAAAAACTTATTTTATTGATAATTTTCATACAATAGTTTTCATATATATCTTTATTTAAATTAAAAAAAATTAATTAAATATATATAATAAATTTTTTTATGATATAAAAAATGAATTATGAGATATTAAGATCCGTGCATGATGCATCGCACGGGCAGAACACTAGTTAATTACATTGAGTCTATACTTTTTTTTCATGATTGAAAAAATAAAATAGAAAAACATAATAACTATTAATTGCTTCAATTTGTTTTTGAAACTAAAACTATTGCTTGAATTATGAGAATAATGTTCATATTTTTCTCCATAAACTGCAAGTGAATCATTTTTTCTTATTTTTAATTTTCAGAATCCTGCGTTCTTAACAACCCTCACCCAAAAAAAAAAAGTTTCAATTTCAAATCCAATTGCAATCTGTATTAACGGTTCAAGCTTCAAGGCATGAGTTGACCAACGGAAAATCTTACATATCACGCTTGCTATTATTTGATTGGATAACGCCTACATATATAACTTTTTTATTTAGACACTAAGAGTAAGTTTGCTAAAACTAGCTTATAAGCTAACTCCTAATTGATAAGCTCTGAACTTATAAGTTAGCTTATTAAATTAAAAGTGCTTAGTAAAACTAGCTGATAAGCTACATAATAAATGTAAAATGACAAAAAGTTACAAGTTAGAAACTATAAGTTACAAGCTAGAAGCTATAAGCTAACTAAAGTAACTTGTAGCTTATAAGCTACAAACTCTTAAAATAAACTAGAAATTTATGCTTTACTAAACACTTTTATGTTAATTAAATTAGCTTTAAAACAAGTATTTAATTTATATTATAAATGGCCTTAAATTTTAATTTGTTACAATTACAAAGCATGCTGTTGTATATAAATTATTGAATAATACTATTTGACAACGCGAATTTATGTGTCTCAGTTTTCTTTTTCAGTACAGAAGATGTATTATCCAACATTTGTTTCTTATAAAAAGAAAATGAAGTTACATTTACATAACTGTTTTTCGAAAGGAGGAATGTATTAATAGAATACCTAATAACTACTATAGATCTACTTAATTAGTATAGATACAAATATTTATCAATATTAAATAAATTTATTTATGGTTTACATATAGTTTGATTATGCATGCCCTTTGTCAGTAGAAGGTGAGTAGCTAATTTGTTTGTATTTTTTTTTATCAAAAGTTTATATATTAATTAATCATTTTATCTTTTACTTTTTTACTCTAGTTTTTCACTCAGGTAATTTAAATTAGTTTATGTTCATAGCTCTTTGTAATAAGTGAATGTTCTTTAATTTTTTTCCAAAGTTTTAGTTCAAACCCAGTATAACAAAAATTGTGTTGATAAAAGAAAAACTTTCTTATTATCTAATTTGAAAAATTGGCTTTTTGACCATAATAGTATTAATAAAATTACTATTTACCTAAAAAATATAAAAAAGAAACTATTTATCACATTAGGGTAATTTTTGACAGGTTGGATGGAAAAGAGCCACAAAGGTTAGGAGAGACGCTAACGCTTTGTTTGTTTTGAGGAATTTTGGATGGAAGAAAAACCGTGTGCTGGAAAATGGTAAGAAAATGTAGACCTGCGTTTGGAACCATTATGCCAAATTTAGGATATAAGAGCACCTATTTTAGGGCACTCCCGTGTGGATTAGCGCTCGTATAGAGTTTTTTAAGCTTAGGGCGCTTATAATCTGGGCGGGAGCACCCTGCATATTTTATATTATTTCCAGTTAGGGCGATCACATGAGCGCCTTGTAATTTATCTTTATTTATTCTTTAGGGCGTTGTTCCGGACCAGTTTCTATAAAACAATATTAAAACATACAAGAGCACAAGGAAGCTGACACAAGAGAAAGAGAGCTACATCAGGAAGCAAGGCGACTCTGGCAGCGCAAAGCGAACCTGGTAGAACAACAAACCGCTAGCAAATACAAGGCGTATCCTGCAGAGCGGACCTTGACTTTAAGGCTTACTCATCCAAAAAAAGCCATGAAAGGGACGTTGCCTTGTAAGCCTGGACAAGGAAGCAATTTGCACGACAGACAGCGCAACAGAGTCAGCAGCGGACAACGCAGCAGAGTCTGCACGCGCAACAGAATCAGCCAGCACGCCTGACAGCGCACCAGAATCAGTTCTGCATGCCTGACAGCGCAGTGTGACAGCGCAGACTTTCACCAAAATGGAGAAACCACTTTATCCCCAAGAAAAGCCAACCAGTAGGAGCACAAAATTGGAAAGAGAGACAGTTGCACCAGTAGAAAGCGTGAAGCACAACAGACAGAAAGCGCAATTTTACTCCTTAATCAATAAGCATCCATTGTAAGCTAACTTGCACCCCAAGTCTGGTTAGCCTGTATAAAAGGCACCAGAGGGCAACCAAGGGGCAGATCCAGGGACGAAAAGTCCCCTACCATGGAACCCCATTTTCATCCAAAATGAATAAAATACTTCCACCATGTAATCATGCTTCACCAAGATTATGAACCCCTCTAATCTCAATCCCCTATTTTTCATATTTGTTCCAAAACATTTGGCGACTCCACTGGGGAAGCATGGTTGCGAAGCTTGAGGAATAAAAAAAAGAGGGACATGTTCAGATATGTGAAAAATCCACCCAGGAGACAAAACACGTTAAACAATAGGTACGCCCTTATGCAAGGGAAGTCATGTCCATCACACCGAAGGCACACTCCAGTGAACAGAATAAGGAGAAGCTCCTTACACAAAGGGGAGATGCTAAAAGTATAGCCCCACAACAAAGAGGGAGGTCGTCTCTTTAAAAAAAATTCCACTCGAACTGCATAGTGAGGAGTAAAATCAGAAAAGCACGCTCTCAGGCAAAGAGGGAACTTAGTACGCTACGTCTAAGGAAGACAAGCCCCAGGCGGCGGAAGCTAAGAGAACTCCCTACTAGGGAGAGATATGTGGAAGCACGTAAGGCTCCACCAAAGCAAAGGACACGACCCCTCCAAAGCGATGGAGCCAATAAACGCGTACGGGGAGCTCAAGGGGCACCCCATGGGGTAGCTCAACATATAAATTTATGGAACGCATAGCTCATCGCATTGGAGGAACGTGGGCGTATCAAGACGCCCAACAACAAGAAGACGCTAAAATCACCCTTAGATTTGGAGGTCAATACAGCGCATATAGCAAATTTTAACACCTAAGACAAAAGCTATAGTTTTAAAAGAAGAGAGAGATAGAGAAGGAAAGCAGCCAGGGAGCAAAGTTGGAAGCAACCGTAGAGAAAGAAGAAGATGCCGGAAGGCGCCAAGCAGACCATATGGGGACGCAAGCTCTCGTCCAAAGAGGCAAGGCGCAACCAACAATTTGACATCCTATGAGTTAAAAGGAAGCAGAACGCTCGCAGAAGAAAGGCGTCCACTCTAGTGTAAGGAACCATGAGACGCTGCCCAGAGAAACAAGACGCTGCCGCTCCAGTAGCTGAACGACCCCAACGTCTTAACACTTCACACGCTAAGGGGGCAGAACGCCTGCGAAAGCAAGGCGTCCACAAGGAGAAGCGACCATTCCAGATAGGAGCAGTAGAATACAAGAAGCATAATATGGAGTCAAGGCAAGTTAGACGAGCAAGATACACGCCCTGTACAGAATGTCGCACGCAAGTAAAGGATGAAAGCGACCACCCCAAGTTAGAAAGCTAAACTCAAAACTATGATGAATTTATATACGCTCGCTATACAACACGTTATTACATGTTTAAAGATATTTCTATTTGCTAAGTTGATGGATATGCTGAATCATTAAACGCGTCATTAAAAAGGGCATATTGCATAAAGAAAAAAATAGGCGATTGCAAACACGAATACCTTGCATTTCTAAACAAAACGAATTAATACGTCAAACCCATATATTATCTTGAGTAAAGCTGTTACGCATAACCATGCATTCTTAAAAAAGATTACGCTCAAAAGCTTAGTGAAAGAAGGGAAAGGCTACACGCCTAAACGAACGACAAATCCAACAGTAAAACATATATATGTGTGAAAAAACGAACATAAAGAAATCGCTCAAGGAGCAAAACGCAAGTATGATATGATGAAAAGAGTTCAAATTATCGCGGGCTTAAGCGAATAACTTAGGAGAGAACAACGGGCGCTCTCCTCAAGGACGCTTATGACCTAGCATGCCTAGCTACATATATCGCGGGCTTAAGCGAATAACTTAGGAAAGAACAGCGTGCGCTCTCCTCAAGGACGCTTATGACCTAGCATGTCTAGCTACATATATCGCGGGCTTAAGCGAATAACTTAGGAGAGAATTGCAGGCACTCTCCTCAAGGACGCTTATGACCTAGCACGCCTAGCTATATTGCGGATTTAAGCGAATAACTTAGGGGAGGTTTGCGGGCGTACTCTCCTCAAGAACGCTTAAAATCTAGCACGCCTAGCCATAATGCGGGTCTAAGTGAAAAACTTAGGAGGGGTTAAAGGCGTACCCTCCTCAAGAACACTTAGAACCTAGCACGCCTAAAAAACATATATAAACCATAAAAAGCGCACCATGATACCTGTTTCGATTAGCAAAACGCTTAGAAAAGCAAAGAGGTGAAAGGCATTAAAAGGCCTTCTACAAAACTACCTGCTTCAAAATTATTAGCGGAATACGCCTAAAGAAACTACAAAAGTAGAAAGCGTACGCCTCTCCTAATTGAAATACCCAAGAATCATGAAAAGCGTAAGGGTCCATATATGCAGAGCCTTGTATTCAAAGAAATGCTCAGCGTTGTTAGAACGTTTTTCTAACTAGCGATAAACTTCTTTTGATCATTTTAGCTTTGGTTATCTTGCTCAGAACTTCAAATTACAATTGGCATAAAACACCCAAAAAGCCATAGCGCAAGTGCATACAATGAAAGACATAACTCCACAAACAAAATAACCCAACGTTGATAATTATCAAGAATTTTTAAACAAAGCGCAAGCATTTTGCATCTTCTGTATACAAAACTTACTCCATCTGAAGGGAGTCTTTTGAAGACATCTTTAAAGGCCTTGAATTATCGCTCTGACCATTCTCATATTGCATGCACGAATATTAAATCCCAATACCTTCGCAACCTGAGATACTTATATTGTTGCCCTCCGGTGGTCAAATCATCCCAAGCATCAAAGGGATAAAACGATCAACGCCGCTCATGGGTAAAAATTCAGGTTTGACTACTAACTCATACTTGAATTATGATACTTAACATCACCCTGTTGAGAATGATTTGAAAGCAGGATACAAACAGCGAACTAATACGCTGAAGAAGGAGTGGCGAACAAGAAGCCTTTACACCTAAAGTGGGATAGCTGCCTCCTAAGTGCAAGGGGGCAAATGCCATGAATCCAACCCAGAAAAGACGCTGTCAGAAAAGTCACAGAGCCAATCCAGAAAAACATCGTCAGAAAAGTCACGGAAACAATCTAAAAAAATACGCCCTCATAAGAGCAGGGAAGAACGAGGTAGCCCCAAATAAGGGCGAGCGAAGACAAACCATCCCCAAAATGAAAGAAAAAGGCAGGAAGTCAAAAAACTTAGAGAAACAAAAGAAAACAAAACAAGAGCTCCCACAAATAGAGAACTCAATAAGAAAAGGCTAAGGCAGAATAAAAGACGCCTCCCCAGCTAAAGCAGCCCATTTAGACGCTACAACACAAAGCGATGAAAAGACGTGTGCACATCACAGTACTACGCACTGCACGTGCAAGGGGGCAAATGTTCCAGACCAATTTCTATAAAACAGTATTAAAACATACAAGAGCACAAGGAAGCTGACACAAGAGAAAGAGAGCTACATCAGGAAGCAAGGCGACTCTGGCAGCGCAAGGCGAACCTGGTAGAACAGCAAACCGCTAGCAAACACAAGGCGTATCCTGCAGAGCGGACCTTGACTTTAAGGCTCACTCATCCAAGAAAGCCATGAAAGGGATGTTTCCTTGTAAGCCTGAACAAGGAAGCAATTTGAACGACAGACAGCGCAGCAGAGTCAGCAGCGGACAACGCATCAGAGTCTGCACAGCGCAACAGAATTAGCCAGCACGCCTGACAGCGCACCAAAATCAGTTTTGCATGCCTGACAGCGCAGTGTGACAGCGCAGACTTTCACCAAAATGGAGAAACCACTTTATCCCCAAGAAAAGCCAACCAGTAGAAGCACAAAATTGGAAAGAGAGACAGCTGCACTAGCAGAAAGCGTGAGGCACAACAGACAGAAGGCGCAATTTTACTCCTTAATCAATAAGCATCCATTGTAAGCTAACTTGGACCCCAAGTCTGATTAGCCCATATAAAAGGCACCAGAGGGCAACTAAGGGGCAGATCCAGGGACAAAAAGTCCCCTACCATGTAACCCCATTTTCATCCAAAATGAATAAAATACTTCCACCATGTAACCATGCTTCACCAAGATTATGAACCCCTCTAATCTCAATCCCCTATTTTTCATATTTGTTCCAAAACAGGCGCTCAACGAGTGCCCTCCTTTATAGAATAAAATCAATTTCAGTTTTATTTTTCACTCCCGTGTCTTTCTCCCACATCTCTCACAACTTCATCTCTCTCTCTCTCTAAACCCCACCTTCTCCCTTTCTCTATGTCCGCGAAGGGAATCAAGCATGTGGTCAGGGTGCAGCGGAATAAATAGATTCCCTCCCTTGTTATGATCATTATGCGAAAACACGAATTAAGGCATAAAACTATGAACCAAAAGGTCGTACCTTTTAAGGATTGCGAACGAGGCAATAGCAGCCACGTCTCTAGTGGTGTCCACGCCAACAGCCGAACTAGGAAACCCTCCTCAACTCTGCTAGTAGTGTTTAGAGAGTAAGAACGACTACTCTTGTGTCTAGGGTAATGCATCCCATGCTCTATTTATAGAGTGGTGGCTAGGGTTTTACCCCTTCACTCACTTATCCCTAACACATATGGGCCCGACCCATTAGGTTATAATTCTAATCAAATTAGAATTATTATCTTTTCCTAATGGCTTGTTGTATGCGTGTGACCCAATAGGCTTTTAATATTTGGTTATGATATTAAAATAAAACCCTTTTATATTTAATATCATAAATAGTGAGTGGTATCTAGCCATACATCACTATCCAAATATTGAGATTATCAACAACTTTGACGAATCCTATTTTATGATAATTTATATGATTTGTCCCTTTGTCCAAATATCTAATTGAACACAAGGGCATGAAATGTGTCAACCTTGTATAGTTCAATTTATGTTTTCTTGATCCCCAAGTAGACTGTACAGAAAAATAAACATCTAATATTTGGTGTAACTTACACTGGTGTAATTTGATCCCTCCTCTATATGTGTGTGTATATATATATAAAAAATAAACTTATTTAATTTCTAACTTATGACAATAGATGTATAGTCGCCTCCATTTGTTAGCAAATTCCTACCAAGTATACTTTATAATTATTATTTTAACCATCGCACCGATAAAATTAATTTCAAAATTGTTGATATTTTTAATATAACTAAATAATTTTTAAAATTTAAATAAAAATGTTTAAATGGTAAAGAAATTATCCTAATATTAATATATTTTGAAATTTTTTTAAAAAAATTTAAAGACAAAGAAAAATTCATGTTCTGTGTATACTATTAAATAAGGGAAAATTCAAATTTTTCTAAATTTTAAAAATGAAAATAAAATTTCCGTTTCCGTTGGTTTGGAAATAATTGTGGGAGTTTCGTTAATAATAATAATAATAATAATAATAATAATAATAATAATAATAATAATAATAATAATAATAATAATAATAATAATAAACGTGGCAAGTTAGGGTGGATTTTACTAAGACCAAAACATATTTAGGTGATTTTTGTTATTCGTAAAAGAAATGAGGTTTGGAGAAAGACTCTTGGGATATAGATTTGGGGTGGCGATGGAATGTAGAGTGGACATTATCTAAAGACAGGAAAAGGTATCGTTGTAGAATGTAGACTAGTCAAAACTTTGGTGCTGATTGGATTGCGCTGAATTTTTTAGTCTTTTTATTCTCTTAATCCTCTGTTTTTCACATTAATACCACCTTATCTCCGCCACACTTTGCTTTTCATTCATCCTCAAACAGGATTAAATTTTCAGCACTTTTTAAAGACTAATCCCATGTGTTGCACACCGGTTGTCAATTTATTGCTTATTCTCTACTTCCAATCATTTAGCAAAATCGATCTAATTTCTTTTATTTAAACAATTAAATGGTTTGGAGATAAACTTCAAATTTTTAAAAGTAACTATGGATAATCATATATATATATATCCTTCACAACTTAACAAAGCTTAATTAAATAATGTCACTAGACTCTTTATTTTTAATCTACTGAATAAAAACTTTTTAGTAAACATAAATTGATGAGGGTGAAAAGGAGTGATAACAATGGATCATAATAAGACCAACCAGTCGGACAATCGAGTAGAATCTTTTCAGTCGGCCGAATAGAATCCTTTCAGCCATACCTTCTAGCCGACCATCTTTGTATCTGGTTCCTTTCAGTCGACCAATATTTTTCAGCCGCCCAATCGGAGCCCATCTCTCACTCGGCCAACATCTTTCACCCGGCCAACCGGAACCGATCTGTTAGCCGGTCAACTGGCCAATCTTGTATCTAGACCGTCATTGCCCAGCTGGATAGTTGGATAGCGTCCTTATATCGGATCAGGAGCAACCGTTTACTTAAACTTGTTTTGAATTGTAATTTTCCTTTCATTTTCGGATCGGATTAGTAGGCGCTACTTTAAGTGAGGCTAATTTCCTTCTCATTTTAGTCACCACCCTTATTCCTATATAAAGGGGAGATCTCCTCACTTGTAAGCTAATCAACGTTTTTAAAACAAAGCTATTATGCTTGTTTTTCCTCCTCCATGAGTGTGAATTGAGAAGGGTTGATGGTGCTTCCCCAAACTATTCAAGAGACTTATCTAGCTTCCCAAGCTAGTGTTGAATAACATCCAGAACTTATTAGCTTGAGGGGTTGCCTCTACTGTGGCCAGGGCCGGCCCAACACATGTTGAGGTTAAATCAGATTTTGAGATGTGGCCTTTTTTAATTAACTAAAATAAATTATTAAAATTATTATAATTTTATTGATTTTTTTCTTTAAAATTTTTTAGATATAAAATTACTTATTAAATTATTATTATGTATAATTAACATTTATATTGGTATTTTGGTGATTTTGATATATTACAATATTTATTATATTACATAATGGAAAAATATGTATTATAACTAGGATCAACATGATAGAAAAATCAATTAATAAAATAAATAAAATAATTATTAATTATGAGAAAAAAATTATAGTAAGAGGCCTATTATTTTAATCAAAAGAGAATTTTATTAAGAATTTAATCACTATACATTAAATTTTACAAAGTCATCTAATGATGTGTTACCACATCATTTAATGAACATGACACCTCATGTATTATTAGCCCATTAATTGATGTGTCAATACATCATTGGATGATAGTGTAAAATTTTTATACACTGTCAGCATATATACATAAAATCCTATATTTATATAAATTTAAATATAAATATAGTTAATATAAGTATAAAATTATGAGGCCGATGTAATACTGATGGTCTAAAGTCATTGCTTTAGTAGCTTGGTCCTCGGGCCGGCCCTGACTGTGGTGTTATTCACCATCTCTAACCTCTTCCATTTTCAGATTTCTTCTTCTTTTCCTCTTCAATTTCATTAATTTTGTCTTGCTTTTGATTGAACTCAGATCTAACCCATGATTCTCTGGTTTCAATTCTAGATTTGTTTCCTAGTTGCTATCAGGGAGTGAAATCCCTTAAATATAATATTTTGAATTACTAAAAAAATAGAGTAAAAACTTTTACTCATGTCAAATATTTTTTAGTAGTGTATAAAATATTATCAGCAGTTAAAAAAATGAACACTTCATATGCTACCATAAAAAAGAAAACAAAATGAAATGATTAACTAATCACCTATAGATATAACTAATCATGATAGGAATAAAAAATGTATTTGTGAAAAATATTTAACTCCAAACCCAATCTAAGTTTTTAAAATGTCATTACAAATTGAACTGTGGTTTTTGCGTACATTTACCTTACCTTACTTTATTTTATTTTATTTGTGTGTAGAGGGGTGTACACTCATTATAGAGACCTAATAAACCCAATAAACTTGACTTGATCCAAGAAAAATAATGAATTAAGTTGGATTTTTAGGTAAATTTAATTTTTATAAAGTCAAATTTGATTAACTAGGATTGAATATTGGATTTTCATATTTTTCAAACAGAGTAATCCAATCCAATTAAATTTTATATACATAAAAAATAATTAATACAGTAAAAGAATTGAAATATTTAAAAAATTCTCAATTCAACAAACCCGATCCGATCCAATTACATAGTTTTCTATATTTCTTCCATTTTTATGTTTTTATTTTATTTTATGTAAATCTGATTATTCAACTTGATCCAATTGAAATATAGTGTCGAATTCTAAATTGGAAAACAAGAAATACCAATTCAATTTTAGGGATGTTCATGAGTCGATTCGGATCGGTTTAGTAGGAAAATCAAATCCAAACCAAACAAAACTATTCAGATCAATTCGGCTTACATTGGTTAGGTTCGGTTCGATTTTGAACTTTTTTTTGTAAGCAAGAACCAAACTGAACCGACCAATAACATATTGGTTCGGTTTGGTTTAATCGAATCTGAACACAAACTACAAGTTTCTCTGAATCAATCTTTCCAGAAATTTTTTTACAAAGAAAAAAACTTTTCCAGCAATCAGGAAAGCTCAAAATACAAAATCACATTTCCAGGCACAGAGTAAGTCTCAAGACTCAAACCTTTTCTTTTTTGGTAGAAAAAATAATAAACAAAATGGTTGAAAAGGAGAAAACGAGAATAAAAGGTTGATGGTGGTGGTTTCTGCTCAAGCCTCGCAATGAACCAATAGTCACGATGGATATATGGTGGCGCTCGTGGTGGCTTGACTGGCTTATGTCGTTTTGCACTCATGGTGTCTTCTATCATTCTGCGCTTGTGGTGGCTTCTACTTCTGTTCGCGGTGAACCAATAATGAAGATGGGCAATGAAAAGCTGAAGACGGACGACGAAGACGCATTTACACGAGGAACAACATGTTACTCTTGTTCAAAGTGGAGCACAACCAATCTGGCGTGATGAATCCACTCACCACATATAAGTTCGTCAGGTTCATGGATAAAATTCTTCTTTGAAAGGGCTTTCTTCCTCATGGGTGCAATAGTTTCTTTCTTTCTTTTGGCTCTCTTGCAACTAGTTATCCTTACTTTGAATCATAGTTTTGGTTGTTATGCATGTGAAACACCAAAGTTGGATAGTGTAGGAATTTTCATTATGTAAATAATGATTTATTGATGAGGAATGGCTTCAATTTAGTTTTTATCACTGCCTATTTTTCAACATACTTTTCATCATGATATTTTTTTTCTTGTCTGAAAGAGGTCACCTTGACCTATTGCTGTTTGAGCAACCATTGTAGCCTAGATTTGATTTGATATGATATTCCCCTGTGGCATAGAATTTCTCTGCTCATGAGGGTAAGGCTGTGTGCTTCTGACTTTCATCAGGTTCCACAATGGTTGGACTTGCATGGGAGCTTCTTGCACTGGACCACCTTTCGTAAATTTACTTATATCTGTTTGTTATGTTGTAACTTTATTACCTTTCCCAATTTTTGGTCTGTACGTACCAAAGGAGACATTAGATATCAAAAATAAGTCTGGAACTATTGCCTTTTTTTGTAGATAAATGACTTGTCTATGTTCATTTTTAATATTCTTATTAACTTACGTGTGGCTTTATTTCAAGTGGTCTAAATGGTCGCATGGGTAAGACATCCAGAGGGTATGGGAGTGTACATGTGGGGGGAATGGTGTAATACAATAAGGTTACATTAAAAAAATCAGTTCATTAGCGTAGACCTGACCTACGCTAATGTTGCCTTGGCTAATATTATTGTAGGCTGCCCCCAACTAACATTAGCGTAGGCTGGCCCTAGCTAACATTAGCGTCGGCCGTTTTAGTCTTTTTTGGCTTCTACTTAGCGTTGCATTTAGCGTGGGCTGGCCGACGCTACTTAGCGGCGGCCTTGCTGCAAATTTTTGCCTCGAGCGTTTTAGCGGCGACCCCGAGGCCGACGCTAAATTGGTGTTTAGCGTCCGTTTTCCCAGATTAGCATGGGCTTTTGGCCTACGCTAATATCGGTTTTTCTTGTAGTGACGAGCGACGAAGATGGACAACAAAGATGGCTGGCAAAGATGGTTGTGGTGGTTAAGACGACATGATAGGGAAGAGGGCCAAAGGGGAAGAAAATGAATGAACCCACAGGATCACAAAAAGGAAACCCGAACTGAACTGAGAATGAGATTACTTTACCATTTTTTATCCATTAGTATAGTTTTTTTTTTTAATTATAAGGGGTCGGTTCGGGTAACAAGTTGGGTGTCTTTAACCCGTTACCCGAACCAATCATGGACGAATTTGAACGGTTCGGTTTGGGTCCAACCCGATTGAATGAAAATCCAAACCAAGCAGATTGGTTCTATTCAGTTTATCAGGCATAAAAAACTCAAGACAATATTATTAAACCCAGACCGACCCGACTAGTTGGACCGGAAATCGAACCTGTGACCAGTCCGGTTATGAAATGATGATCGTTTTTGCATTAGAACTGGTCACGAACCGGCGTAAACCAATCAAGTTCAGGGTCAACAAGTTGTACTGTAAATTAGTGAATCAACAATTGTTACTTAAAAAAATACGGAAGAGGCAGTTGCAGGGCTCGATTTGTGCCTCTCTCCATGATGAACAACACACGGAACCACTAAATTACCAATTGTGTTCCTTGTATTATAAGTTCCAATTATATATATATATATATAAAGAGTCTGGATCCGTTGATACCAAGTGTCAAATTTGAAGAGTTACACCTCTTAATAACTTTTTGTAAATTGTGAATTTGACCAATCAAATCGTTGAATTGAAAGTTCTTATAAAGTAGATCAAACTTATAAATTTTCATAAAAATTGAAAACTAATACTCCATCAAACTAATTTATTTTAACGTATATCATGTTTTTAAAATATAAGTAAAAATCCACTATTAGATAACATACCTATGAATATCCAAAATACCAGAAATTTGATATACATGATATATCATGAAGATAATATAATGTGATTTAACGGTTGGATTGGTCAAATTCACATTTTACAAAAAGTTATTAAGGAGTGTAACTCTTAAAGTTGGACACATGGTGTCAACCGATCATGACTCATATATTAAACATACTTCAATTATGAATAAATGAAATCTTAATGAAATTTAAATTTATGCCTTAATCTATACACAAAATAAATCACTATATATGGTACAATTGATAATTAATATGAACACTTATTTTAATATTAAAAATTATATATTTCATAAATATTTATTATTATTTAATATATTTTTATTTAACCAGTTCAATTAACGACTCAAGATTTGAATTAATGACCCATTTACTTAATACTTTGACCGTGTTAATGACCGGTCTGAGTTTAATAGCATTATCTCAATCAAACTTAACCTGGGTGATTCCGACTTATTAACCCGGCTCATGTCTACCACATTTACATTTTAATATAATTATAAATTATCTTTTATATTTATTTAATTTAGTTAATAAAATGGCTAATCTTCTGCGTAGCGTAGGTAAGATGAGATATAAATCTGACCATTGTCAAGTCTAATCATATAATGTCCATACTGTTAAAATTGATAGCTGGAATCTGATAATTGACCTAACAAGATTGGGTGACATTACACACTGCCCTACCAATTACCAAACATGTAACGTTAATGGCAGGACTAATCTTGGTGTAATCCAAAAATTTAACCTCCGCGACCGCTGACCACCCAGATTTTATGTGATTCATTCATCAATGACACATGTTTTGACAATTGAATTAAACCCACCAATTTAACAACTTCAAATGTTGACCCGGTCAAGTTTCGAACTTCTTCATATAGTTAACCAGGTCAAAATTAGATAAAATTAGTCAAAATCTACAAAATCCCTGAATCAAATTCCGTTTTGAAAGACCTCCGCCTTCAATTTTCATTAATAAAGTTAATTTAAATATATATAACGTAGGTTTAAATAAATACATCAGAGTTTAATTAGTAGTATGTTTGTGTTGTGTGAACGTTGAGGAGCCCACAAATTTCGGTTAGATGAATCTAATTCTATATTACTTTTGCCTAAGGATGATATAAATCCAAGTTGTAAACGGTAATGTAAAAATTTTACCCACATATGTTGATGTAATTAGAAGGAGTTTGAGTTACTAAAGCATATAATTCGAGTTCAATCTCCCTATATCTATATGTGTATAGAAAAAACATATTTTGAAGAAGTTTTTGCTTTGATATCTAATGAGAGATTAGTCTCTCACTTGTCAGGTAAGAAGATACTACAAGAAAAAAAAGTTACAAATTATCTTTGTATCATATCATTATCTCAAATATAATGACTTACTTATAAACCAGAGTTTGCAACAATAAATCTAGTTTTTCACTCAATTGTAAAAACTTTTCTATTTTGGTAGAGTTTTTCTTTTTCTTTTAAAAAGAATCAATATTAATATTTATTTATTTAAATATTTTGAAGATAATTTTAAAATATAAAATTGTTTTAAAAAAAAATCTGTACTCTCTAATTATATTGGTTTTTTCAATTTTTTTAACATTTCACATATATCATAATTTACTTTAAATACTATTCAATATTATCTATTTATTTTGACATAAAAAATATACAAATTGACAAGCGTGGAGCATCAGTCAAACTCGTGATTAAAAATAATTGCACTGAACATATAAACTTGCATTTGATTGATCTTAGTCTACACGTAACCTGATTTGAACATATAGTTTTTCTTATAAGCCAAAAATAATATAAAAGGGAGTACAAGGGGTACTCTAACCCATAATACAGAAAAAAAGAAAAGGTTTAAGAATCCCAATTACACCCAACCAAAGAAAAACAAAACAAAACTCTCAAATACAATCAGTCATGTAACAGCAATCCTAAATATAAAATAACCCAGGACCCGACACCACTAGCTTGAGAATCGACTCCTGTATAACGGTACTAACACTTCAGCAAAACAAATCAAACAAAGACCCCTAAGGACGGCGCCCCAGAATTTAGATATTGTGCAAATTCAAGCATCCCCCAACATCAGCAGACCACAAACAGTAGGGATACATAAAAGATGAGTCCTTAGCTGTCAAAAACTTCCAAGATCTTAGCCTTATCAGTTCCAATACCTCAGGTGGTTCTAATCTTTTACTAGAGAAAATAAGGTCATTACGTGCTAGCCAGATAGATCATACCACCATCAACCAAATAAAAGACCAACGTAACCTATTGTGAGCATTACAATCTGGTAGACCAACAAAATGAGAGAAATTAGCCATGCTGTCTTTGTTCAAAACATAATGGTAACCGCTCCACTCTATACACAACATCCAATTCTATATGCAAATGGGCATTCAAAGAAAAGATGTGATACAGTTTCCACCGTCTGGTTACACCACACACAATCACCATCCCTATTAGTGAGTACCTTCCTTTTGATAAGGTTTTGTTTGGTAGGAACTCTATTTAAGATAACCCGCCAAGCAAAAGCGGAGATTTTTACCGGTGCGAATTTAGACCAAAGGTACTTATGCATTGGGAATTCAGCAAAAACCACCCCGTGAGTAATTTCTTTGTAGGCAGATTTAACAGTATAAGCTCCAGATGAATCAACAGTCCACCTCCAACAGTCATCAATATCCCCACTCAGTTGAATCGATTGAAGCACATTAGAAAGGTCCTGCAGAAGCTGGCATTCCCATTGGAATAGAGATCGACGCCAACTCCAATTCCATTGGGATCCATTAACATCACTTTGAAACATGTTAGCAATAGTCACTTTCTTATTATTAGCTAGAAGGAACAATCTAGGATACCGGTCACACAAAGGTACATCCCCACACCAAACATCCTCCCAGAAAAGAGTATCACGCCCATTCCCCACTTTCTTAACACAACCCTTCGAGAACCAGTCTACACTAATATCACTAACCGACTGAATAGACCATAGATCTGACCATCATTTAGATACCTTTAATTGACTCCCCCTCCCAACCCAATTCTCCCCATAGATAGAAGTAATTATCCTATGCCAAAATCTTCCCCTCTCCACTAACAACCGCCACCTCCATTTCCCCAGTAAGGCAAGATTAAAAGCTCTCACATCACGAACCCCAAGTCCACCATGTTTTTTTTCTCTACACACCTCCCCCCAAGCAACCCATGAAATTTTTTTATTGTCAGCATCCCCACCCCACAAAAAGGAACTTAAAAGTGAATGAAGTTTAGAGACTATACCTTTGGGAGCCTTGTAGAAGATTTGAACATATCGTTAATGATCAATTTTTTAAAAAGAAATATGTTCATAAAATTAAAGGGGGGTTTATTTCAAGGTTTAAAATCATATTTTTGGCAATAATATTTTTAGAAATTCTATTATTAGTAATGTTATTTTTTATAAAATTTATAAATATGTTTGATAGATATTTAATATTTATGGTAATATTTTTAAAATATTTTTTTTAAAAAAATTAAAAAATAGAAAAATATAGTACAATGAAATAGGAGTGAGAAATTATTTTAAAAATAACTTTCGAATGTAAGATTCTCACCTCTTAATATGAGAATAAAAATTAACTCAAATATGGTTAAACTACTTTCCTATGAATTAATAATACTTGGGATATTAATATAAAAAAATAATACTTGGAATATGATTTTTAAAACTAATATCATGAGAATATATTTTGATAAATTCAAACAAATTAATACACTCTAAATTCATTATACTTCCACATCTAATTTTTGGGTGTGGGAGGGTAGGGAAGAAAGATAGAAAAAAAAAGTAAATAGTAAAAGGGAATGAAAGATGTGACGTGGAAGAAAGAGAAAAATAGTAAGAAAATTTATATGCAAAATAAAGTGTAGAAAAATCACAATTCTATGTTCAAATTGTCATGAACCAACTATCATAAAAGTTTAAGCTATTGGGTGGATGACATATGAATGATTTTAAATTTATATTTCTAACACGCCCCCTCACGCAAGGGCCTCTGAGCTAAACACGTGGACAATGCACATGCTCCCTACCTTGTGCTGAAATTAAACCTTTTTAATTGGAACAATGGGGGCGGCAAAGATCGAACTCTCTTTATTATAAATTTGAGACATCACATTGGAGAATGAGACACTCACTCGTTTTACTCTCCCTTTCAATATTTTCAACATTCTCTCTCTAAATCTCTAATACTAACATTTTATCTTCCAATTTGAATTTTTAAATTAATGCTAATAAATTTTAATCCTTAATTTTAAAATTTATTAACATTCAAAATCTTATTCTATCATTTTCTATTTCAATCCTTTTTTAATACATATTTTTATTCCTATCATTATGATTTTAATTTATTTAATTATAACATATTATCAAATAATAATTCAAATTAGATTTCAACACTAAAACATAATCTACTATTACAATTAAAAAATGAATAATTATCCAAAAATATTCTAATTTTTATTTTTTAATTTTAAAGATATTAATTTATTATAGATTTATCCACATACTACTAGGGGTGTCCAAGGATCCGATACCCGTCAAACTCCACAATAAAATAGGTAAATGGGTGGGTATGGGTGGGTTACCAGGTTGGGTGGGTTTTGAAATTAGGTAGAAACGGGTAATTGTCGGGGGGAGGGGGGAGGGGGGTCAGGTAGCACAAATCAATTCCGTCGGTGTCTGAACTCGACCAACTGTATTTATATTTCTGGCCGAAACTAAAGGCCCATGGTCAATTGCTATCTGTCTCTTGTTAGAATGGAACCCTAGTGCCACTGTGGTCTGTCATATTTTTCCCTTTCCCTGCCTCCACAATTTTTGGTTCTCTCATTTTATCCTCTCCCTACCTACTCCAGACCTCATATCTTTTCATGTTCCCTTCTCAAATTTTTTCCTCTCTCTATCTCCACCAAATCTCATTTGGTTATTTTCCCCTTTCGCTGCCTCCACAAATCTTGCTTTCTCTGTCATGTATATGAGTTTTGCAAGTTGTGGGAGCAACCAATCTTGGCCAAGGTGTTTCAAGAAGTCGTTGAGGCCAAAGTCGGTGACTTTGAGGTTCCATTCTTCTGTTCTTCGCCGAGCTCTTGAGGAGGAGGTTTTCTGATTTCAAGTCGTAGTGATAGATGACACAATCTAGTTGACGACGATGTTGCTGGTGGAGATCTAGTTGTAGGCGGCGCTGGTGGTGGCGTTTTGGTTGATGGTGGCGCTTCTAGTGAAGACAAAGGCATGTAGAGATGCCATGTGGAGGGAAGCGACGTGCGACGACTGTAACATCCCAGGCTTGACCTGCGGCCCACTAATCGATCCCAGGAATTCACTGAGCGTGTTAACTTACTCGACTTTGCCACCCCCTGAAGTGGCTTATTCCCACTAATCGGGAACCTCCGTGGATTCGAACCCAATACCTCGGGAATAAAGTCTTAGATTCCTTAAATCCACTACCAATTCGAACCCAAGCCAGCTCAATTGGTAGTGGATTTAAGGAATCTAAGACTTTATATCTGAGGTCTTGGGTTCGAATCCATGGAGGTTCCCGATTAGTGGGAATAAGCCACTTCAAGGGGTGGCAAAGCTGAGTAATTAAGTTAACACATTCAGTGAATTCCTGGGCTCGATTAGTGGGCTGCAGGTCAAGGGTGGGGTGTTACAACGGCCGCCCAAGGCTTTTGGCTCCAACCTGAATAGCACATTAAGAACACCACCTTTCTGCTTTTCTTCTTTCTCTTTCTCTCTCTTTGTATCTCTTTCTTTTTCCCTTCTTCTCTTTCTGATTCTGTTTTTACTTTGTATCTGTTCTTCCTGGTTCAATTTTTTTGGTCAATAATTTTAAGTCTGAAATATTTTTTTTATGAAAATTAGTCTTCGGACCAATATGTTTAAATGGCCTAAATCAATAAGCCACATCTTTTTTTTTTTCCGATTGACTATTTTGAAAAATTTTTGAAAGGCAGAGAAAACTATAAAGAATTTGATGAGGCCCAAGAAAATCAGCGACCCAATATAGATCCAGACCCACCAGCCAAACCCGTAACCTGCCTAACCCGTGACCCGCATAATCCGATAAGCAAAATGATCGGGAATGGGTCCATTTAGTGTTGAGTTCGGTTTGTGACGAGTTGGCCTTTTTGGACCCAAACCTTTCTGAACCCGTCCGATGGCCACCCCCACATACTACACGGTTAATATTCTAGTTGGTTATAATCTCTCGCTTCTTTTTTTTGGCACAATACATCTCCTTAACTTACAAAAAATGAGAATATTATAAATTTTAAAATTTATCAAAAGACCCATTTAGTTTAACCAATGGTCTCGAGTTTGAGCACCAAAGAAAGATCCCTTTAGCTATATAAATTAGACGACATTAATAGTAAATGCAAATGTTTAAATGATAAATTTTTTTTGTTAATCCCGTTCATATGAAACTACTAAAATAATTAATTTTTCAATTGATAATTATAATTACTTAATTTTTTCTCTCTAAAGTTAGAGTTTAGAGAAAATAAATCCAAAATAGTTATCAATGTTAAAAATTTACATTTTACATTATGTATGAGTTTCATATATAATATTTTACACTTTTGATTTAGTATTTTTTATTTTGTTTCTTTATTTTATAAATTTAAAACGTATAAAAATATTCAACCTCAAACATTAATATTTTATATGAATGTAAAATCACAATTTTATAACACATTAGAAATAGCTAAAACAGTAAAATCATCAATATATCAAAAAGTGGGTTTATATTTTCTTCCTATATGAAAAATGAAATGTCATGAGAGAAAGACATAATTTTAGACTCCTTATAATATTCTCCACTACACGACAAAACCAGGAAAAACAATAAATAATAATAATAAAAAACAAAAAAAGATGGAAAGAAGAAAAATGAGATTACACTAAAAAGTAGGGCTACAACAGCAAAGTAAGAAGATGTTGTATGCGTTATATTATTCTATATTTATAAGTTGTATTGTAGCTCTGTAACTCTCATAGTACCTCAGTCATTTCCTGTCTAAACTTGTTGCAAGCTATCTAAGCCTAAGCCTCCCTTCCTTTCTGTTTGTTTCCGGCAACATGCTTTGACGCCCGCCACATCAATTCCCTTCATTTCTGAGATCTGCCCCTTCTTCTCTCCACTTTCAGGTACCCTTCTCCACATTTTTATTTCCATTCATCCCCACTTCTCAAATCAATCATTTTTTCAATTAAAAAATTGATTTTTTTTGGATCCGAATCCGGTTATTGCTCCTTGAATTGGATCAGAGCTTACCCTTTTGCCCAGATTTGATTTTTTTAGCATACTTTCACCGTTTCAAGCAAAGTTGTTTCATTTCTTATTCTCTTGAATTTGCAGATGGTGGTTTCTCCGTGGAGAGCTTGAAATCAGACAAGCAAGTTTGGTGGGAGAGTTTCAAATCTCGTTGGCGATTCATTTGGTATTGCACTTTGTGTTTCTATCTGTGTCTTTCTCTATCTCTCTTTTTTCGCCTGAGGATATGGTATTCATGTTTATGTACAAATTGGGTGAAGTCCCTTAAAAGGGGTGTTTTTTTTTTTTTAAAGTACAGGGCAATTAGAGATTCCTAAGTAATTGATGGAAAGAAACAAATAGATAGAGATTGGTGGCATGTGGATAGTGGAATGAATTTAATTTTTGGGTAGAGATTAGAGAAGGCATGTGAAGGAATTAATGGAATCATAATGGTCTTTTCCATCTTCTGCTGTGGTTTTGTTGGGATGCACTGAAGATTCCTTGACATGTTAAAGAAATTGCGTTCGGATTGTTCTTTGCAGGAGGATGAAAAGAAAGTGAATAACTTTCTGAAAATGGATAGGAGGGAAGGAGTGAATGATGGTTTTTCTAGACCTGGACCAAGTGATTCGCTTCTCCCTGGTCTAATTGATGATGTTGCACTGAATTGTCTTGCTTGGGTTAGTGGATCCGATTATGCCTCCCTATCATGTATCAGTAAAAGTTACAATAAGCTGATTAATAGTGGGTATCTATATGGGTTGAGGAAACAATTGGGAGCTGTGGAGCATTTGGTCTATTTGGTTTGTGATCCAAGAGGATGGGTGGCATTTGATCCTAAGATAAATAGGTGGATGGCATTACCTAAGATACCTTGTGATGAGTGTTTTAACCATGCAGACAAGGAATCCTTGGCTGTGGGGTGTGAACTCTTGGTTTTTGGTCGAGAATTGATGGAGTTTGCCATTTGGAAGTATAGCTTGATTTGTCGCGGTTGGGTGAAGTGTCAGGAGATGAACCAACCTCGCTGTTTGTTTGGATCAAGCAGTCTTGGTTCGATTGCTATTGTAGCTGGTGGTAGTGATAAATATGGAAATGTTCTAAAATCAGCTGAGTTGTATGATTCTTCATCAGGTACATGGGAGCTTTTACCAAACATGCACACACCGCGTAGATTGTGCTCTGGTTTTTTTATGGATGGCAAATTCTACGTGATCGGTGGGATGTCAAGTACAACTGTTTCATTAACTTGTGGGGAGGAATATGATCCTAAGACGAGGAATTGGCGGAAAATAGAGGGTATGTATCCATATGTTAATGTTGGTGCACAGGCACCTCCACTTGTAGCAGTTGTGGATAATCAGCTATATGCAGTTGAGCATCTAACTAACATGGTGAAGAAATATGACAAGGAAAAGAACACCTGGGATGAATTGGGAAGGCTTCCAGTTCGGGCTGATTCTTCTAATGGCTGGGGCCTTGCTTTCAAGGCTTGTGGAGATAAACTTTTGGTTGTGGGTGGACAAAGGGGTCCAGAAGGTGAAGCTATTGTGCTGAATTCATGGAGTCCTAAATCAGGGGTCAGGAATGGCACTATAGATTGGAAGGTACTTGGTGTGAAGGAGCATGTTGGGGTGTTCGTGTATAATTGTGCTGTTATGGGCTGTTGAGAATTTGGGATAATTTTAGATTGACTCAACAGAAAAAGCTGGTATCTACAATCTGACTTAGCCTTGAAGAGTGCTTCCATGTTCTATCACCTCATTTACTGAGTTAATTGTTGTGGGGATAGCTTTCCCTAGCTGAGAATTTGTTTTCTTTCTTTCTTTTTTAACATGGTTTATTTGGATGTATTTCTCACTTTCATGGTCCATAATTTTAAATTGCTTTTGAGATTACTAAGTAGGCTTACACAGATATGTTCTGTTTTCTTTTTCTTAGCCAACTATGTAAACCAATAAATCAAGGAGTTTTCATTGTTTAATGCTCATTGCTTCAAGTCTCTATTGTATAGTATGTTTATCAAGATTTTTTCCCCATTATTCATGCTTAGAGAAATACTTTGTGTGTTGTAGCTGATTACTCTGTGAAGTCAAATGATAGAGATTACTTCTCACATTTTCTCACTGATCTATTATCACATTTGGCTTAAAATTGGAATGTTAGATTGCAAGCATAGCTGAGAACAAAGTTACCAACTTTTTTGAAATAATTTTCTTGGTGTTATCTTTTGAAAACGAGGTCCCCTCAGGTCTATAATGTGTTTGGGTACCTTGTCCATCCGTCCAGCTGTACTTCCTGGATTAAGGTCTAGTTTCTGTGTTCCTATTTATGTGTGCTATGCACTTTATCAACAATATGACCTAATAATGATTGATTTCTCTTGTTTAATCAGGAAGATTAATTGGGACCATTCTTCATTACCCTATTAGAATCCTTTGTCCACTGCGCTTGTAACCCCATTATTTAATGTTTCACAGTTCTTAGTATACATTATACTATATCATCACTTTGACGTTGTGATGAATAGGTGGTTGAACTTGAATCTCTTTCCTCGCCAACCAACTTGTTTGCGTGAATCATGAAAAAAGGGCTCGGTGCAATGTCCACTTTATTCATTAATGATTGTTGCACTTACATTTTCCTTTTACTCATTAGATGACATTTTAGCTTATCCTACAATATTTTTTGTCATGAAATGCTTCCATACCCTTTAAGTGTGGGACTAACCCCAGGTGGTGTAAGCATCATTTTCTTTTTATATTTTCCCTCATACGGTAAGTTAGAGAATATGCGATTCATTTTAACGATTGAGAATGGAATCTGACTCTTACTAGAAAGGACTTATTTCTTTTCACCCTGAATTTTTTAACAAAGCCTATTTGAGACTAGCTTCTTTATTTGGACTAGTGAATAAGTTGCTTACTGTTTTCACTTTTCAGTAAGTGATTTGGAATCTTTTGCAGTAAAAATTGGATTGAGAATGATATACATAACCATTGGTCAAAAGGGAATTAACTAATAGTCTTAATTTTCTTGGATTGTTTTCCTGCATAGAGTCATCTAAGCAACACATTGAAGGGTGCTTATTTTATGCTACCAATTATTTTTACAAGTCTTAAACACTGCTTGAGTCACTGATCATGTGAATCCTTTCCTTTTGGTCATAAGAAATTATATAAGTCACTTTAGATTGCAATGGTAATGATAGAACTCAATGAAGGAAATTCACATTTGCACATTGGGAATGAGATCCTTTCTAAATGGTGAAAAGATAGGGCCCCTTCTACTAGGCTCTTTCGCTATTGGAATGTTTTTTAACCCTGAGATTGGGCTAAAACATAAAGTCTTGGCCTTTGGACCAAGAGAGCAGAATGAAGAGCAGCATTTGGACCAAGAAAAAAGTATGGAGCAGCATATCCATTATGTTTTTTTTTTTGTGTAAACGACAGGTATCCCCTATTACCAGGGGCAATCCTGGGTTTAGTCACAGTTATGATTCCTCACCCCTCCCGAAGAATGTGTTTAGTGGGGATCAAACCCGGGAGGTTTTCCCACAATCTCAGTCTGCGTTGCTAACTAAGCCACAACTCTTTGGTTATCCATTTTGTTTATTGAGTAACGGTTTTCAATATTCATTACTGAAATATTCTTTCAAGACAATTTGTTTTGTTTTGTATTGTTTTTAACTTAATACAACACCATGGCAGAACAAAAGAGAGAAGGGTTGAGCACTATTTCGTTTTTCTTGCCACCTATAAAACGGGATACAACATTTTTTTTAATGGCATAGAAGAGCTGGAAAATTGAGGCAACTATGATCAACCAACCAAATTCCTTTTCAAGAGTCCCAATAAGAGGAGAAGAGAACAAAACAAAATGTAATTACCTATATAAGGTTAATGGAAAAACTAGATGGGATGGTAAGAAGGAACTATGCAGGATCTATACTATATTCTAAGAAAACATGGCAAAGGAGAAGAAATTCGAAAATCAAGATTCAAATAAGTAACTAAATTATATGAACATGAATGATATTTGTAGCGCAGTAAACTAAATAGAAATATATACGTAGTCTCGGGAGAGATGTATAAACTTTAACCACTTCCTTTGGGGGTCATATACTCAATATTTTTGTGGGTAAACTTCAAGCATTCAAAATATTCCTGATTATTTAAAAGAAAGCATTAGAGGTCCAAACATTTAAATAAACAAAATAATCCGAATCAAAGTAAATGAACTCATGGACAAAAAAAAAAACTCACTTATAGAGACAAAATCCTTACAACTATTAGATAGGCTATGTATGTGTTATATATTTGTCAATGTGGAGGATGAGTTTTGTAGGAGATCAAGGACTTGACTACAGCAATGAATGCTTATAGTACCTTGACAACACTATTTGCAAGAGTGATGTTGCAACTATTAGAAAATAAGCTTATGTCCTTAATTTAGACAAGAAGACATAATGGTGAGTAAATTTCACCAAAGTAAAATCCAGTTGCAATAAAATTGATAAATTAGATTAAAAGTACAATATGGCAAGGCAAGGAAGCAATAATTATTTTTTTATGGGTTAAATCCCAAATACCATAGAAATATAGAATAATTACATCTACTCGAGGTTTTGTTAAGAAACCACTCTTAACGAAGATGGAAAACATATTGGCCAGTGAAGAAGCTTTAGAGACATGCAAAATCTAAATTTTCAATATATGAAGATAATGCTTTCTTTTGTAAAAAAAAAAAAGAGCACCCAAGGAAGACGGGACAACTTCAAAATCTAGCAATGAATCTAAAGATCGAGGAGAAGATAACAAGGGTGGCAACAAAGTCAATGTAGAAGAGGTCCATAACATGTGGGAGCTAAATAACTTAGATACAAAGATTAGGGAGAAGAAATGAGATTTCACCACCACCAGGATGATTGACGCAAAAATGTGGCGGGAAAGGCCACCTTGCTTGTGATCGCTAAGTTGAGAGGGTGATAAGCTTTATTAAAAAATTTGAAAGTTATTCGGACTTCTAAAATTAGTTGAGCTCTACATTTTTACAAATTTTTGCATGCCGCCCTAGAGTGCTTGCACCAGTAGCGATAAATGACTAATTAATTATAATGATGACTGGATAATTGATTTTAGTTTCTCTAACCATATCGTTGGTGACAACATGTCTTAGTACAAAAAGGAATGAGTTCTAGTGATAGTAAACAACTCTAAGTTGTTAATTATCTATTGGCAAGATAACTATTTATTAAGTCAAGACCCGATTTTGATAACAACAAACTTTCATATTCAAAATTTAACTGAATAAGTATAAAATTCATTGTGCATTATCTCTCTCTTACTATCTCTCTCTTACCTTCATTCATTTGCACTTAATTTGGTTGATTTGATTATTCTTAATCATTAATAGAAACTTGCTTCCAGACAAAAAAGTATTTAAAAAGCATGCTTAATTTTTTGAACTAACCTCATTGCATAAGTTATATTTTCATTAGCTAAATTACTAATTTTGAAAATTTCATAAAGTTTTAATATGTTTGGATCTTGAGAAGCATAAATGTGTTCATTGTATATATCTTGTCTATAAAATACTAAACATTTAGAAAGTATTTCTCAATATGTTTTACCACATAATCTAATTATTTACTAGCTAAATAAGTAATATAAAAAGAATGATAAAGTCTTGAAGTTGTTCGATACTTCAAAACCTAGTTAATCAAATCTATTTATATTTCTTTATTATAACATTCTTCTAAGATACCACATTAATTTATAAAAACTTCTCTAAATAGATTTTAGCATCAACATATAATCTTATTAATTATCGATGAAATAAGTGATATGGAAGGTTCCATCAAATTCTAAATTCATTTAACTCTATAGAAGCGTATTCTAAAATTTCTGTTTTTGCTATCTTGGTTCTGAACAATTCAAGAGACATTCTTCCTTCTAAGTATCATTGAAGCATTATGCATATAGTTTATAGACTTAGGAAAGATATAAATAAGGAAGATTATAGCCTTTAAGAGTTAGTTTGAATTAATAGAATCATTTTATTTAACTAACTCTTGGCTTCTAAAAATACCTTCTTGGTTGCTAAGATAATTCTTAAGCATAAAACAAGGATTCGCAGTTTTTATAAGTTGGATAAAAAGTTTTCAAGGATAACAATTTAATCTCTTCTTGTAATATTCTAAACCATTCCATTTCATTAGGATGAAAAAATAATTTATTACCAGTCTCACATGAAACATTTTTAGGAAATTATGTGGTTTTCAGGCTTAAAGATGTAAAGGTATATCATAGTTTGAAGCATATAAGTCCACTACTCATGGGATGAATGCAACTTGAGTTTATCCATGTAATGTTAGAAAATATTAATAATGAAGAGATACATGATAAGAGGCCAACCTAATTTGGAGATACAAGATAACATTGTATATGTTGAATGTCAATACCACAAACCTCATTAGTTATCATATGAAGAGCCAAGTTACAAATTTTGGATTAATGAAGCATCCTTCAATTAGTAAAAATTGATATTTGATCATATTTATCAATGAATTCTAAAGATGTGGGGTAGGTAATCTTCATGAAGGAAAAATAAACACTCTAATAAATCGTAAGGAGTTTAAAGATAAGGTTGATAAAGTTAAATGTAGTTCAATACTTATGTACTAAGAATGAGATAATTCACTTTAAATGAGTTGATTGAGTACCTAAATAAGTGCATAGGTAATAATTAACCTATTCGAATTAGGGAAATTAAAACGGGTCATCCTAACCCAACCCGCAAAAAAAAAAGGTTAGGTTAACCTAGGGATGACAATTGGACCCAGATCCAGAGGATACCCGCAAAATTATCCGCAATGGATAGGATAATTACCTATTAAATGGGTTTGGGTCCGGGTATGAGTAATTACCCGCACTTTTTAATGGGTACGAGTGCGGGTACGGGTACTACGGTACCTTATCCTACCCATACCTGCACTTATATATATATGTATGTTTATATTATTAATTAATATTTTTCCCAAAAATATTAATGATAATATATATTATAGTCACAAATTAAACATTAATATATTACTAATTTAATTAATTTAAATGTTATAATTTTGAAAATGTTATAATTTTGTCCTAAACAATAAAATAGGAAAACATGAACTAATTTCCATTTCCCCTCCCATTGTTTTAATTTCTCATCCATTTCCACACACCATAGTTATTTTATAGGTTAAACTTGGATGGTCTATGGATTATTTTTTTTATTTTTTTAATTAATTTTTATTTTCTAATCAATTTATTATTTTTACAGTTAACAAAAGTACGAGTAATGGGTACGGGTACTTGAGTACCCAGCAGGTAAAGGGTACATGTATTAGAATCACTACCCACGCGGGTATGGGTCCGGGGTATTTTTTTAAAACGCGAGTATGAGGACGAGTAATATAGTACCCTACCCAAACCTTATCCATTGCTATCCCTAGGTTAACCTGTATTTGAAAGTGGGTTCACTACAACATTTTTTATTTCTAGCAACACATTTGTTTTCAACAGGTGAAAAATGTAGCCTAAACATACAATAAACAACAGTTTGTAATTGTTGTTAGAAAGTACACGTTTTATGCAACACACGCTTTCCAATACTTAATAACTGTTCCCTTTTCTTCATTTGGGAACAGTTTTAAACTGTAACATTAATTTTTTATAAAAGTCAACATTTTAAAACTGTTGCTTCTGAACTTTGAAATTTAGGTACAGTGTTTAAAAGTTGTATTAATTTATTTATAAAACCTAACACTTAAGTTGTTTGTAAATTTTAATACTAGCGCAAATTTATTATTTGTTCTTCCCTAAAAAAACTTAAGATTTTTTTAGTAAAAACTTATATTAAACAAATTAAAAAAATAATTTTCAAACAAAACTACAGCTGAACATTAAAAAAAATAGAAATTATTTTTAAACAAAAACTAAAAAGTAAAACTGTGCAACAAAAAGAAAACACCCTTTTGTTGTTTTCCCTCATCGTGCAGCATTGCTCCTGCCCTCATCTCCCCTGCAGCTTTGCCCTCGGTGTTTTTGCCATCGTCTTTGCATCGTGTAGGCTGGCGTGCTTTTACGTTGTCCTCTGCCCTGTGCTCTCCTCTCCTCTCCACTTGCTAGGGCTTGTGTGATTTCAGGTTCTTTCCTCTCTCTGAATAATTCTGCTTTTGGTTGTTTTATTTTGCTTTACGGCCACTCGCTCGTGTGCTCTATTTTTGTGCGTCATTGGGGATTGGAGGGAATGGAAGACTCAATCGAATTTGGGCGTTGGTGGGTAGTTAGTATTAGGTTCTGCAAATTCAATTTTGCTTGAACCATTTTATTTTTTGTTGAGATTGAAATGAATTTTAAAATTGATATTGAACGCTTTCCCTGCAGCATGTAACCCCAGAAAACTCTAAAACTCACCTTTTGTATATATTGTTGTTTGAAATAGTAATTAGGGACTTTTCCAAAAGGGTTTCTACCCTAGCACCTGCATAGAAGCCACATGCATCTAGTAGTCTCGTCACATTCTGTCTATCCTCTCCTTTCAAAAAGCAGGCAATGTCCAAAAATATTTCTTTCTCTTTATCATCTAAGCCATCATAACCCAATCTTAATATATTCTGAATTTCTTTATAGGGAATTTTCTTGAGCTTTTTCATTGTACTTTCCCGTGTTTCTTTACTTTTGAAACAAAATAATTTGCCTAGAACTTTCAAAGCTAATGGAATGCCATCTGCATATTTAACCACTCTTTCTGATAGCTGCTCATAACCAACATCTGGGTGGACATTGTTGAATGCATTTGAACAGAACAGCTGAAGAGATTCATGAAAGTTTAATGGCTTCACCTCATATATTTCATCATCTCTACTAATAACATGTGTATCTCTAGTTGTAACAATGACTCTACTCCCTAGTCCCAAGCATGTATGTTCTCCAACTAGATAATCTAGTTGTTCTGGAGTTCTTAGATCATCAAGCACAATGAGAACTCTTTTATGACTAAGCCTACTCTTACAAAAATTAGAACCGGCTATGACTGTGCCAAGGTGGACATTTGCTTCTTCCAGTATAATTATTCACATCAAGGGTTGTTCTTTGCCGCAAGGCTCAAACAATCCCCCTTAACAGTGGAGTAGAAGGTCTAGTTAGAATCCACTTATCTTCTTATGTTGATATATAACTATAAGAATGTGATTATATGTTCTGTTTTTTGAAAATAAAAATATCATGTGTACTGTCATTTTATTAGATGAGTTATCGTTTCATGTGTTTCTTTAATTTTAATGTAGAGTATAATTACTATGCACTGATGGTGTAAAAGAGTTTTGCACTGACGTTTAATCATGATTCTTCATTTATATGACTTTTAAAATATCAATTAGTAAAGTCAACAAACTTACCATAAATCAAGGGTTGTGATTAACTGTCTGTGTAAAACTTTTTACACTGTCAGTGCACAATCCTTTTTCTCTTTAATGTATATCAGTATATGTCTAGCAGATAAGTTTATTCCAATAATTATATAAATCAAAAGGATATAGTGCTTTTGAATGAAGTTATGGTATACTTATAAGTTATAACCCATGAGAACAAAGGATATAGTGCTTTTGAATGGAGGATACCTGTCAGAATATATCCATAGTTGATTAAATGCAAATATTAATTAGTTAGAAAATCTATTTGTAGGCTTCCCATGTGTAGGAATTTGATGCACTCTTTTTATGCTATATCAACTACTGAAAAAAATAAAGGAACTATGCAATGTGATAAAAAAAACAAAGAAAGTTGAAGTACATGTATAAGGAACATTTCACTTAGTATTTCTCTTTCATTTTTATGCATCAGGTTGTTGTAGGTAACTATTCTTCCAGGTCACCAGCTAGAGCATAAAGCCGAGAATCGGACGGTGGAACATATATCAATGGTTGCCCCTATACATGCTAATCCTAACTATCAATGGTTGCCCCTGTTCTTGCGCAACTCTCCCTCTTTAGTCTTTAGACTTTCAATTTGAGGTAATTAGGATATCAGAATCATTATTCTAATTATTCTAAGGTTCATAGCTCTCATTTGCTTGCAATTTTATTGAGGTGTGGATATAAGCTCTTTTTTTTGTTAAATCTCATTTCCATAAATCTGCTCCTTTTCCTGCAGGTTAGTTAGTAGAGGTTATAGTTTTTAATATATTTTTGGACATAAGTAATTAAATTAGTTTACCCACTTATTTAGCTATCATAAAATTTTTATGTAGTTTTTTAATATATATACAAAAAATTTTAAGAGTTATAAGTTTATCCTTATTTACTAAAAATAATACAAATATAAAAATTTTAAACTAAATTATTAGAATAAAACTAACATTCTAAAATTATGAAAGATTAATAATAGATATATATAAAATATATATAAGTTTTTCTCAAAAGCATATGACTTTGTCGAGAAGTTTATAGCTAGATACATAGAATATGGTAATTTAGTGACAACGATATAGTACAATAGTTAAATATATAGTCTTGTAGGCATAATAATAAATAAGGGGGTAGCAGGTGGAGTATAGGAAAAGTTATATATATGCCTAGCATTATGTTTTCCATATTACTCACGTTAGTTATTATTTTATAACTATTTATATATATCAACCATGTATTTTAGGTGCCAATTTAAATCACGGTGATCTCTTTAATTTAAATTACTTAGTTTAAAATTATGTTGTGCATCCTATGACATTTTAAAGTTTACTTGGTTTAAAATTACTGCAGGGTATGGGGAAGTTAATGTTGAGTGGTCATGTTACACCTTTTTAGCTTTTTTATTTCATTTTGAGATACCACAATACCTAAAAAATTGTGGACATTGAAATTGAATGGAGAACATATGACTTAGTTTTTACAGTGTTCCAAATCTTGGAAAGGTAACTATTATATATGTAGTTGTACTTTAATTTATCTATTTTAAATTGTATACATATATATGACAAGTTTTGGGTTGATATTATGCTATTTCATGTAGCAGGGAGATATATGCGAAGAAGATCCAAATGAAGACTTGGAATATGAAATATGAAGACTTGGAAGAATATGACATTTGATCTTTCTATACATTGTCTAAATTTTCTTTGATTTCTAAACAATTCAAATTTTAGGACATAATTTTGTTATGGGCTGGTCATGCTTGGAAACCAATTAGTGATCTAATTGTTATTTATTCTCATATATGCACATTGATTATTGTAATATTCAATCCAAGTGTTTTTCCTATTATAATATGTTTTAATTTATCAATATTTAGTATTACAGGAATTGTCTCTTCGTTATATATATAACGAAGATTGAAATTGTGGAATCAAAATCAAATTTACATTTAAAATTATTATTATTAAAAAATTATTTATTTTTTTAAGGTACAGTTAATAAATGTTGTCTATTGACGAAGTTTACATTTTTCAACTGTTGCATCTAATCTTTTAGACAACTGTATTTTAAAAACCACAACATTTGAAAAAAAGAGTTATAAATATAAACCACAACATTTGAAAAAGAGAGTTATAAAACACTAAACCCTAAACTGAATTGTTGGGAAAAGTAAAAAATGTTGTAGTGGTTGGTGGGTCAACCCGCCATAAATTGAAAAAGAGAGTTATAAAACTCATAAAAAATATAAACAATAATCAACATACTTAGAAACTAAAAAATTAATAGAATACTTAACATGGTTTTCTATAGATATCAATCCAAACTCAATCAAATAAGTAATAAGTAAAAAATAGTGTCAGGATTACTAAATTAAGTACATCCAACATCACACAATATTAGAAACCAAATAGATGACTTTTACATCCACAATAGTTAATCAATATAAGTCCTTAAATGAAACCTAATTACTCCATCAGAACTTCCAAATAAGTCCATCAACTGCAAATTTGTGTTAATAAATATATAAATCAAAAAGCAAACACCATAAACCAAAAGTCAAAATGTCACATGAACGTAAACCAAACATCATATTTCATATTAAAAAACATTGTGGCAAAATTGGAAGAAGAAGTCTCCACTTTCAATTTCAAATTTTTGTCATCATCTCCATCGACTTGTCACATTTGAAGAAGAAAATAATTATGATTAAATAGTTATCGAGATAATACAAAGATAAATTATCAAAATAGTACAATGATAAATAATAACAATCAAACTATATAAATTACCATCGCTAAAACCATCTATCCAATCATAGGTGCAAATAAGAGCTTCTAAACTTTTTGAAAAAAGATGACTTTTATACTTATTATGGACTCATAAATTAATACTAAAAGCATATTTGAATGAAACAGTGGTAGTGCATGTGAATGCTTAACGAGTCATGAGCCATTATGGATAGATCTAAAAATCATTTTTTTGTTAAGATTCCACCATTCTAAGATATCCATCTCATCCATCAATATCCAAAGTAAGTACATGTTGAGACTTCCTTGTTTTAGCAACAACTTGATGTTTGTGCACAAGTTGCTAACATATTCATAATTAAAACACGTGAAAAATATAAAGAAAAAGCAAGTTAGTAATGTACATTAAATAAATAATTGAACCATTCTTTTAAGATATATAATAACTCACATAAAATAGGCCAATTTTAGACTTGGAATCCTTTGGCATACATATAAGCAAAAGATTATGCCTAAGTACTCATTGTAACATTTGAAGTAGTGCTTTTGGTAAAATACTATGAAAAAAATGTACAACTTTCTCCTCACTTGTTTCACCTTTATTTCACTTGTAGAATCATCAATTTTTGTATAACAAAAAGCCAATGTTGAGAACTTTATTTGTGGGTCAAGAACTGCATAAAATGCAAGATAATACTATACTCATCCTGGTATTTCTCAAACTTGACCATCTTTCTTTAAGCCATGCTTCTTATAACCATATCTTTATCACTTAAACTTTCAATTAGAGCACATTGAATTTTTCGAACTTGAAAAAAAATACAAGTTTAAAGTGGGATATTATGTGCTTGACATTTAGTGATATCATAAAAGGCAACAAGAATGTACACATTTTTTCAACTCTTTTCCACTCTTTCACTGAAGGAGAAGGTTTATAATTATCATCATCCCATTATAGGTTTGCAAATATACACTGGTATTTAAGAGCACTTTAAGACATCAAATAAGTTAAGTTCCATCTTATAGAAACATCTAGACATGAGCCACTTTAAGGATCAACTTCTTTCCATACACTCCTTAAATTTTTTCATCCTACTCTCTAAACTCCTCACATATTTGATGCTCTCCCTGATTTTATGCAAAACATCACTAGCTGCTTTTATACCTTCTTAAACAATTAGATTTAAAATATTGGCAGAAAAACACACATTAAAGAACTTTCCATCACATAACAACCATTTTTGCAAGACAAGTTGGCTTTTAAGGGTTTCTTGTATGATGTCATTAGCAAATGCATTATCCAAAATGATAGAAAAAAATTCTTCTCCATTTCCAAATCATGTAAAAATCCACTTATCTTCTTAGACAACTTAGATCCAGTGTTAGGTGGAGGCATAAGACAAAAGTTAAGAATTTCTCTATTTAGCTTCCAATATGTACATGCATAACCCTCAGTGGTACAAGATATCCATAAATTGGAAGTTAAAGATATCCTAGTAGGAATCATAACCATTAATCTTTGTCATCTCTCTTAAGTATATATATGTATATATATTCATGATATTAGTCATTAGCCTTAGCAATATTTCTAAAAATAGGAGTTACATCGGGATTCAAGTGGTTAATCTAACTTCTAATCTTCTTATACTCAACAAATTCTTAAGGCAAGTCATGCTCAATAATTGTAGCGGCACACATCTCATGTGATACCATTTGATCTATCTTTCTTGACTTTTATTGTCCTTGCATTCCTAACATCATTTCATCAATGTCTTAAAATTTAATTTCCTTACACATTTGAATATGACAATTTAAAGATGGGGTCCCATATTATTTATTACCAATTGTATACTCTTGTTTACAAGAACTACATCTTGCTTTTCGATTCCATCTAAACATAGTCTCATTTTAGTAGTTTCCAACAATGAGATGTTCATATTTTGACTATTTTCTTACTAGGTTCAACAAATTGAGATTCTTGAATACGAATCTCCAATTATTCCTTATACTCATCGATTGGAATACTAAAATCTGTTTCAAATCAAACCTTGTTTGAAATTAATTTTAAATGAAATCAACGTCATTATGTTTAAGGGAGAACATAATAGAATACAAAATGATAAAAATCCTAAAATAAAAAAAATAAATATTGATTTTGATTATAATTTATAACAGGATATCAAGTATAGCAGTCACAACATAACGGTAGAGCTTTAACAATTCATCAACGATTAATGGTTCAAGTGAAAAAACAAAAAGATTGTAAAAAAGCTCCATGAGATGCATTAATTGTTCATATAAAATGGTCCATAATAATCTAATTAATGTTGATGATATATCGTGTTGGTCATGTTTGGAAACATATTTTTCTTATAGAAATGGTGCAATCATAAGTACTTTGCAAAGATCCATTCTATAGTGAAGCTATATCATGCTAGCTTTCATAAGAGATAATGGTAGAGTTAAAGATGCATGGTAACATGGTTGATTCTTTGGTTGAGATATATGGCCGGTGAGTATTATAATTTTTATCATAGAATACAAGATACTATTATTAAGATCAAAACCTTCAAGATATGTGACATTTTAGAATGACTTCAAATAGATGTTACTACAATGATTAATTTACAATATAGTCACTCAATATTGAGTGACATGATTGTGTATCTATGGTACTACATTGTTCCTGTCACATTTTATGCATTTTAGGGGAACAATCAAATTGGAGAGTATTGCCCCCCTCTATTTATATCTATATGTTTCTATTTTTTTCTAATTGAAAATCAAACTATGATATCAATGCTTTCTTTTTTTTTAATTTTTGGTATTTTATTATTCTATGTGATAGAAAAGGTTCAGGAAGGCTTGCAAAACAACAAAAAAAGGGATTTTGCAAACTCTAACACAATAAACAAGAGGTCAACAAATTAATTAATGTCAAAGCTCAGTCTCTGGTCAAGGATATATAATATTACAAAAATATAACATCAATTATGTTAAGTAAATCCTACACACTATCCAACTTTTTCAATAGTACCACAATCTTTTAATATTATATCAAATAGATAGCTGAAACGAAACTAAAGGAGATTTTTTTTAGAAATATTACTTAGCTCTAATAATAAGACACTGTGAAATTTGCATGTATCAATGTTATAACATCAAACAATGGCAAATGATAGATTGACAATATAGGTCAGTAAGCAAAATCTTCCATTAAACAAAATCTTCCTTGTTATGATGGCAAGTTTTGTATAACTATACCCATTCATGAATATTGGTGGCAAGTAAATATGTATTCCTCTTTTATATATTTAAAAAAACTAAAAATTCATATTTGATTAGGGTAAAATAAAGATAAATTATTTTATTAAAATATTTTTGTAGTGTGATTTCTAAGAAAATATCAATTCTTAAATATTGACTTAAAATAGTAATAAAAAATAGAGGAGTGGTAGTTTAAGTATATCCACATTTGTTAAGAAGAAGACTGCATGAATTTCTAGAGATATCAAATGGATATTGGTGTAAGTATATATAAAATTATAACTATTACAATTTTATGTGGATTTGTAAATATTGAAGATGTTAATGTTTGGTGAACATTTTGATAGAACCCTAAACCCATAAAATAGAACCTTGTGAGGTTGGGGATTTCCTATAAGCAATAGATCTAGACCCATTAATGAAACATAAAGCAACAAAAGTCTTTTTTTGTTAACTTTGAAAAAAAAACAAATGTAAAAACAAAAATAAAAACAAAAATTTTAACCTTCACCTAAACAAGTTAGTGGCGGTAGTATTGAGAGAAAGTTAGTCAGATGAAGGTGAACCATCTAATGTGATATGGTCGTGGAGTGGAGTAGGAGAAAGTTGAACATTCATGTAGGAAAAACAAGAGTTGAAGGTGAGTCAAGAGGAAAACATAGAATAATTTTGATAGAGAAAAAAATGGAGCAATGGACAAAAATTAAAGAGGTGGGGTATGTGTTTGATCACCGAAAAAGAAAGATAAAGGAACATTAAGAAGAAAAAAATGGGTGACAAACTTTGACAAAGAGAGAAGAAAGATATCTAAAGAAAAAAACAATATGGGGATTGAGTAGATTTTTTCCAAGATATGATCAACGGCCACCTATGTTTTACTTTTATAGGAGAAAAAAATAAAGAAAGATGCAAATTTTTTGTAACAAGAAATAAAGCAACTTGCCAAGTGAAACCTCTAAATGAACACCCATATTTTTTCCTATATGATTTTTTATTGTGTGGTATGGTGTGTTTGGGTGATTAAATGCCTTTAATAATCAAATAGAGTTTAAATAGGATAAGAAATAGATTTCCTATTTTTATAGAATTCCTAGAATTTTTGGGGATTTTTTTGGTGTAAAATTACCTTTTTACCCCTACCTTTATTGTGAATTGACCAAAATGCCCCTGCCCAAAAATTCGAAATTCCCTCCAAGAAAACACCTTAATCCCTCATTAATAGTATTCTCCTACCATTAGAATTAATTAGAACCTACATTAACATATAAGACACACTTTATTAGCTAAAACGGAGATATGCTTACCCCACCTATGTACCCTTAAAGTAACTTTGTCTCCTACCATTATAAAAACAACTTTTTTATTTCCACCCTCATTTTATCCTAGTCGTGGGAGATTCTTCCTTTCTCCTTCATCCTCATACTTGATTAAAAGCTCTATCTTTGAGCTTTTAATCCAAAGATTCTCACTTTGGCCCTTTGAGAAAGATTGTTGGGGAGATCATAAGGAACAAAAAGAGTGGTGGATTTTGTGAATTGGTGGAACTCAAGATTTCCATCCTCCATTGTTGAGAGCTTAAAGGAGATCAGGAGAACCCTTGAAAACTCTAGTAGGATTGGTGACTAGAGTGAGGGTGGCCCTTAACCCTCCTCCATTTTCATTTTTTCTTCATTAAAAACTTGAATTTATGAACTTGCCTCCTTGTATATATGTTTTGGTTTTCCTATATATATATATATATATGTATGTATGTATACATGATTTTTAATTTTGTTTAATGGTTGGAATGTATTAGTATGATGTATGCATGTATAAATTGTTACTTGGAATTAAACAACTTGCTTTTGTGATTAAATCTTGTAAATAAAGTGTTCTAGCTATATATAAAAGTATGAGCTTTCTTATGAGTAAATGTATGGTTTGGTGATTTAACATGATAAAATGAATATTTGGCTTATGCAGAACATCAAACATGAGTTTTACAATTTTTGGAATTTTATTGATTTTTCATGAAATTCAAGGTGTTCTTGAATATTCATAAGTGTTCTTGATGGTGTTCATATGAAACTCATAAAGATGATTGTGTTTGATCTTTGAAGTGTTAGTGAGGGTTGTGTTGGAGTGTTATTGGGCTTTAGTAGCTGATAAGTGCTTAGAATTAGCAACTTTTGGGTATAATTTTAGCACTTTGAGATGATCATTGTTATTAATTTGGCCCCTAATTTCCCGTTTAATGAGAAACGTACATATTTTGTACGAATTAAGACTTGGAGGGAAAGCTAAGAAGCAAGTAGATGTTAAGAATATGCACTAGAGACTTATATATTTGTGAACATCCATCACTTGTATCATGTTATTTTATAAAGGCAAACTTATTCTTTTAGAATATAATTATTGTCCTTAGAATAGTAAGCTTAAACTTCATAAGAGATCAAATAGATGACTTGATCGTGAGAGCTTATGAAGAACTATTCTTAAATAGTCCCTAGTCAATTATCATCTTAGGACAAAGATGCATTTAGACTAGCATGTGAGTTCATTGATGATCACATCTCACAGGTCATGGATATGAGATATCATGTGCTCACATAGGTACACATTAAGAGTAATGGTGTACTGGACAGACCCACCTTAAGAACGTTGCATGGGTTGTTACATAAGTGTCATGAACGTTTCTTAAATTAATAAATGTTATATGAAGTCCTTCGACCTGAAATCACTACGATTCCTACATAAGGAATTATATATTTTAATTATCATCAAACGTTACCTGTAACAGGGTAATCATAAAGTTGATTTTTAGACATATAATAAATTATGTGGTGGAATGTGAGTGCCCTAGATGGGATTTGTCCCTCCTATGTAACATGGGTTATATCTGTAGGCCTCTTGATAAAGTGAGATTGCAAAATGCATGGCCATGCTCAGGAGAATAAATATGAGATATTTATTTTTTGTACAGTCTACTTGGGGATCAAGAAAATATAAATTGAACTATACAAGGTTGACACAATCCATGCCCTTGTGTTCAATTAGATATTTGGACAAAGGGACAGAGCATATAAATTATTATAATAAAATAGGATTTATTATTTTATTAATAATCGTAATATTTGGATAGTGATGTGTTGCTAGATACCGCTCACTATTTATGATATTAAATATAAAAGAGTTTTATTTTAATATTATAACCAAATATTAAAATCCTATTGGGTCACACGCATACAACATGCCACTAGGAAAGGATAATTCTAATTTAATTTAATTAGAATTATTACATAATGGGTCAGGCCCATAAGTGTGAGGGTTAAGTGAGTGAGGGGGTAAAACCCTAGCCACCACTCTATAAACAGAGCATAAGATGCACTACCTTGAGACACATAAGCAATCGCTTCTTACTTTCTAAAGCTACTAGCAGAGCTGAGGAGAGAATCCTAGTCCGGCTGTTGGCGTGGATACCAATAGAGACGCGGCTACACTTGCCTCGTTTATAATCCTAATAAGGTACGACCTTTCGTTTCAATACCTTTTGGCCTTGATTCGTGTTTTCGCAAAACGATTATAACAAGGGAGGGAATCCATTTATTTCCGCTGCACCCTGACCACATGCTTGATTCCCTGCAATTGGTATCAGAGCTTTGGTTTGCGATTAACACGCTTTGGGCTTTTAATCTTTTGAATATAGTGATATTCAGGTATTATTAATATTTATATATCGCACGACGTTTTGGAACGTCGTTTCTGCTCCTCACTCGCGCTGAAGCGCAGGTAACGCGCATATGAAGCGGAGGTGAAGCGCAGGCAAAACAAAGCGTTGTTTTCTGCGCTGCAAGCTGCGCTATAGCGCAGACTGAAGCGCAGATCTGCGCTAAAGCGCAGGTAAAGCGCAGGTTACGAATTTGATTCTGACATCCACGCTTCAACCTGCGCTGTAACGCAGACTGGAGTGCAGGTTACGTCTTTTGTTTCCTTATTGATTCTTTTATATGTGATGTATGTATATGTTTGTATGTTCTAATGTTGGAGGGTCCCATGGAACATGAAAGAGTTCATGTATTGGGAGTCAAATGGTTCAATTGTTGAAACCTTGTCTCGACTCAAATGTTGGTTGCGATAAACATACCACTTATCAATTTGCTGACAAGAACGTATTCAAATGATACGAGGGACTCACTCGTTTATCGGTTTGTGAAGTATTCATTTGATGCGAGACAGTTATTGATGATTGGTTGAATGTTTATCAAATCTAATTTTTTGTGTCGGGGCGCTGCCCCGCACCCCGCAAGGGGCGGCCTCCCCTTGACCCTCGCCCGCTGATCGGGCAGCGGAACCCCGTGCTACACTGCGTAGTGTGTTATTTCATATGCGCGTTATCCAACCTCACTTAATATATACATCTTATTATCACGTATTTTAGAATCAATGGATGTTGAGTTTGCATGATGATTGGTTATGGCCTTAGTTGTTTTAATTTAAATACGACCTGCGTGTCGTGCCTTACCTCTTAACACTCCTCTTATAATTATCTTCTCATCTCTATCCCCTCGTATGTTAAACGAGGTTTCTTCTTGTTATGTAATGTAACCGAAAGGAGCATGGAGTCAAAGGAGCACGTGGAGACATGTGGATGGAGACTTCAAGATTATATGTGATTTAATTTTGTAATTGTTTTAGGAGGCCATAACCATATCATGTGTTTGTATGAGATGCATGCTTATATGTTAAATGGTTTAACAATGAATAAAATTAAAGCGAACAAATCCCTCAATGCCCATTAGGCCTTCCAATGAATGACACACGTCAAGACTAGAATCGATTAAATGTGGGTCTGCCAAAGCAGGGTACATTTATCTGTTCTAGTGAGACACGATAGGATAAAAGTAATATTCGATTGTCAACCATTGGTCTTTGATTGGGTATATTCAATATGATTGAAAAAGCCTAAAGGCACTAATATTAAGTCACGTTTTGCCTTCCAATGTATGGCACTTGTCTAGGCTTGAATCGATTAAATGTGGGTCTGCCAAAGCAGGGTACATTTATCTATTTTAGTGAGGCGCGATGAAATAAATGTGGGTCTGCCAAAGCAGGGTACATTTATTTATTGTCAACCATTGGGTTTTGACTTAACTAGGTATATTCAATAGGATTGAAGAACCTAGAGGCACTAAGTTGGGCATTAATTCATAAGATGAATTAGAATAATTCACCTAACTATCCAAGAGTTGTATGAGATGCAATTGGAAAGCGTGTTCCTACCTAAATAAACTTTTCTTAAGCGATCAGCCAAAGCTGACTTAAAATAAGGTGAAATATGGATCTTGGCCTACTAGAAAATCTAGTGATGGGATTTTTTGATTCTTTATATTGAGGGTACTTGTTTTGAATCAAAATAGTGGGAGGCATATTTAATTAAGACCTTGTTGAATATGATTATTATATGATACTTATTTGCATTATTTTCTGTTAATAGATAACCATGACAACGAACACAACAAGTAACCTTTCACTGAGATCTGTCCTTGAGAAGGACAAACTGTCTGGAACTAACTTTCTAGACTGGTATAGAAACCTAAGGATTGTCCTTAGGCATGAAAAGAAGTTGTATGTCCTAGAAGAGCCCGTTCCTGAAACACCTGCTGCAACTGCTTCGAAAGCTGATAAGGATGCTTTTAAGAAGCATGTGGATAATGCTCTCGATGTAGGTTGCCTTATGCTTGCTACCATGAATGTTGAACTCCAAAAGCAGTATGAGAACATGGAAGCGTACGATATGATCATACATTTAAAGAGACTTTATCAAGGCCAAGCTAGGCATGAACGATTTGAAGTCTCAAAGGCACTTTATCAATGTAGACTGGTAGAAGGAAGTCCTGTCGGTGCTCATGTACTCAAAATGATTGGGTACATTGAAAACCTAGAAAGGCTAGGATTCCCATTAGGCCAAGAGTTGGCCACTGATCTTGTCCTGCAATCGTTGTTGGACAGCTATAGTAAACTCATCATGAACTATAACATGAATGAATTTGACAAATCGCTGCTAGAATTGCTAAGCATGTTAAGAACAGCTAAGCAAAACATTAATAAAGGTAAAGGGAAGGCCATATTGATGGTCCAACCGTGAAAAGGCAAGGGCAAGAAAGAAATTCTTGAAACCTATGGGTGGGATAGCTAAGGAAGGAAAATGTTTCCACTGTGGCCAATCAGGACATTGGAAACTGTGTAAAGTATCTGGAGGAGATCAAGAAGAAGGGAAGTGAGACTTCCGCTTCAGGAATATATATGTTATAGAAGTCAATTTACCTATTTCTGCATCTTGGGTATTGGATACCGTATGTGAATCTCACATTAGCATGAATGTGAAGGATCTAAATGAAGTAGGTCATTGACTAAAGGAGAAGTTGACCTACGTGTGAAAATGGAGCAAGAGTTGCTGCCTTAGCCGTAGGAACCTATTATTTAACTTTGCCAACTGGATGATTATTATTTTGTGAATATTAATTTCGTTTCTTGTTTAGACAAGAGTGTTTTTTCATTCATAATAAAGAACAATAGTTGTTCAATTTATTTGAATGATATATTTTATGGTTGTGCAAAGTTAAGACGCCTATCTATAACATAAATGCTAAGAGGGTCAAAACAAATGGTTTGAACCCGACTTATCTTTGACATTGTTGCTTAGGCCACATAAATGAGAAATGCATATCCAAACTCCACCAAGATGGTTATTTGGACTCATTTGATTTTGAATCAATTGAGACATGTGAATCTTATTTATTTGGGAAGATGACCAAAACCTCATTCACCAGAAAAAGGTGAAAGGGTCGGTGATCTTCTTGGTCTCATACATATGTATGTGGACCCATGGAAACAATGGCTAGAGGAGGTTTTCAATACTTCATCACTTTTACTGATGATTTCAGTACATATGGATTTGTGTATCTGATGGAACACAAATCCGAATCCTTTGAAGAGTTCAAGGAATTTAAGAATGAAGTATAAAACCAACTTGGCAAGACTATTAAAACACTTCAATGAGATCAAGGTGGAGAATACTCAAGCCAACAATTTGATGACTATCTAAGAGAGTGCGGGATAACATCTCAACTCACTCCTCCTGGAACACCTCAATGGAATGGAGTTTCAGAAAGGAGAAATCGAACTCTATTAGATATGGTTCGATCTATGATGAGTCAAACTGATCTCCCCGACCCCTTTTGGAGTCATGCTTTGTTAACAGTAGCCTTCACACTAAACCGTGTTCCATCTGAGGTTATCATAAAGACACCATATGAGATATGGACTATGATGAAACGACCTAGTATGTCTTTTGTGAAGATTTGGGGTTGTGAAGCTTATGTGAAACGCCAAGTTTCAGATAAGCTAGGACCCAAATCAGATAAGTGCTTATTTGTGGGATACCCAAAGGAAACTGAGGGTTACTACTTTTCCATAATCCTAGCAAAGGCAGAGTGGTTGTCGCTAGGACTACTATATTCTTAGAGAAGGAATCTGTCTCTAAGAAAATGAGTGGGAGGAAAGTAGAACTTGAAGAAATTCAAGTACCACAAAGTAGTAATGAGCCGGTAATGGAGCAAGAGCAGATATCACAAAGTGTTGTGGAGCCACCTACTCAAGTAGCGCAAGACTTGCGTAGATCAGAAAGAGTACGTCACCAACCTGAGAGATATGGTTTCCTTGTGTCTCAGGAAATGGATGTATTGCTAATGGATCAAGGTGAACCAGTGATCTACCAAGAAGCTTTTTTGAGTCCAGAATCTGAGAAATGGCTTGATGCCATGAGATCTGAAATGGATTCCATGTACACTAACAAGGTATGGACCTTGATTGAGCCACCCGAAGGGATAAAACCCATAGGGTGCAAGTGGGTTTTCAAAGAGGAAAACTGACATGGATGGTAATGTAAGTACCATTGAAGCACGGTTGGTGAATAAAGGGTTTGATGCAAATTCATAGTATAGACTATGATGAAACGCTTTTTCCCCAGTTGCCATGCTTAAATCTGTTCGGATCTTGCTTGCTATTGCAACTTGCCATGATTATGAAATCTGGCAAGTGGATGTCAAGACAGCCTTCCTAAATGAAAGCCTTCTTGAATATATGTATGTGATACAACCTGAAGGTTTTGTTATACCTAAAGGTGTATAAGTTGCAACGATCCATTTATGGATTAAAGCAAGCTTCTAGAAGCTGGAATCTTCATTTTGATGAAGCTGTAAAGCAGTTTGGTTACATTAAAATGAAGATGAACCTTGTGTCTACAAAATGGTTAGTGACAACATAGTGGTTTTTCTGGTTTTGTATGTAGATGACATACTCCTCATAGGAAATGACGTTCATACCCTTCAGTCTGTAAAGACTTGGTTAGGAAATTATTTTTCTATGAAAGATTTGGGCGAAACAACCTATGTGTTAGATATAAGGATTTATAGAGATGGATCTCGAAGATTACTTGGCCTAAGTCAAAGTACCTACATAAGCGAAATGTTAAAATGGTTTAACATGCAAGATTCTAAGAGGGGATCTTTGCCTATGTCACATGGTATAAGCCTATCTAAGGCTCATACTCCTTCTAGTAAAGAAGAGAGAGGTCACATGAGTAAGATTCCTTATGCATCCGCTATAGGGTCTATCATGTTTGCCATGTTATGTACTTAACCAGAAATGTCATATGCTTTAAGCATGACTAGCAGATACCAGTCTGATCTTGGTGAAGGTCACTGAACAACAGTCAAGAACATCCTTAAGTACTTAAGAAGAACTGGGGATTCATTCTTGATATGAGGAGGTGAGGAAGAGCTACTTTTAAAGGTTTACACTGATGCTAGCTTCCAAACCGACAATGATGACTGAAGATCGCAATCAGGTTATGTGTTTTGTTTGAATGGTGGCGCTGTGAGCTAGAAGAGTTCGAAGCAAGAAACAATCGTTGTTACAAACCCATTAAACCCCTTGTGCAGCAGAAGCATGAAGGGCACACTAGATCATTAGGCATAATAGTTATGTCTGAATGTCTCTAGTGCAAGTGGGAGATTGTTAGGAATATGCACTAGAGACTTATATATTTGTGAACATTCATCACTTGTATCATGTTACTTTATAAAGGCAAACTTATTCTTTTAGAATATAATTATTGTCCTTAGAATAGTAAGCTTAAACTTCATAAGGAATCAAATAAATGACTTGATCGTGAGAGCTTATGAAGAATTATTCTTAAATAGTCCCTAGTCAATTATCATCTTAGGACAAAGATGCATTTAGACTAGCATGTGAGTTCATTGATGATCACATCTCACAGGTCATGGATATGAGATATCATGTGCTCACATAGGTACACATTAAGAGTAATAGTGTACTGGACAGGCCCACCTTAAGAACGTTGCATGGGTTGTTACATAAGTGTCATGAACGTTTCTTAAATTAATAAATATTATATGAAGTCCTTCGACCTGAAATCACTACGATTCCTACATAAGGAATTATATGTTTTAATTATCATCAAATGTTACCTGTAACAGGGTAATCATAAAGTTGATTTTTGGACATATAATAAATTATGTGGTGGAATGTGAGTGCCCTAGATGGGATTTGTCCCTCCTATGTAACAGGAGTTATATCTGTAGGCCTCTTGATAAAGTGAGACTGCAAAATGCATGGCCATGCTCAGGAGAATAAATATGAGATATTTATTTTCTATACAGTCTACTTGGGGATCAAGAAAATATAAATTGAACTATACAAGGTTGACACAATCCATGCCCTTGTGTTCAATTAGATATTTGGACAAAGGGACAGAGCATATAAATTATTATAATAAAATAGGATTTATTATTTTATTAATAATCGTAATATTTGCATAGTGATGTGTTGCTAGATACCGCTCACTATTTATGATATTAAATATAAAAGAGTTTTATTTTAATATTATAACCAAATGTTAAAATCCTATTGGGTCACACGCATACAACATGCCACTAGGAAAGGATAATTCTAATTTAATTTAATTAGAATTATTACATAATGGGCCAGACCCATAAGTGTGAGGGTTAAGTGAGTAAGGGGGTAAAACCCTAGCCACCACTCTATAAATAGAGCATAAGATGCACTACCCTGAGACACATAAACAATCGCTTCTTACTTTCTAAAGCTACTAGCAGAGCTGAGGAGAGAATCCTAGTCCGATTGTTGGCGTGGATACCAATAGAGACGCGACTACACTTGCTTCGTTTATAATCCTAATAAGGTACGACCTTTCGTTTCAATACCTTTTGGCCTTGATTCGTGTTTTCGCAAAACGATTATAACAAGGGAGGGAATCCATTTATTTCCGCTGCACCCTAACCACATGCTTGATTCCCTTCAGTAGAGTCAAAAGAGGAGAAAAAGATAGCTTTGGCATCAAGTTTGGACGCTTGATCGCCCAAACGCGCGTTTGAGCGCGCAAGGCCTTGTCTGAAAATGGACTTGGGCGCTCAAACCTTCATCTGGAGGTTTAAACGCGTGTTTCCTTTCTGAAAATGAGGATGCACGTCACCCTTTTCTGAATCTGGGCGTTCAAACCTCCATCTGGAGGTTTAAACGCACTACCTTTTGAGAAAAAGTACTTTTCTGATGAATAGTAATCATTACGCGTTCAAACCTCCATTTAGGCGTTTGAACGCGCGTCCTTTTTGGAAGAAATGGAATCTACGCACGCGTCCACTTTTTTGGGATGTAATGATTTCTGGGCGTTCAAACCTCCATTCCAGAGGTTTAAACGCCCAAATTTCAAACAACTTTCTAAAGGCCTTGCAAGAAGAGAACGAACGCTATTTAAAGAGCTTTTTGGAAAATCCTCTTCTCCAAGTTTTCTCCAGGAGCTCTGCTAGGGTTTGTGCCTCCATTTCTTCTTCTCCATTTCTCTTGGGTTGTAAGTGCTACTATGAGTAGCTTAACTTTTATTTTGGGATTGAATGTAATCTATTCAAACTTGGATGTATTTTGGATTCATTTATCTATAGAAATTTCATTTCTTTTCAATATTGGCATTTTCGTTCTACTCTTAATGCTTGATTCTATTAACTCAGTAGTAATCTTGATTTAGATTTCTTGAAGTAGCGAGAACGTATTTCAGAAATTCGATTTGGACGAAAAATGCTCGATAGGTCGAAACGCTATGAATGACTTTCGGTTTATCGATAGCTTTAAAACATCTTTTCTTAATGCTAGGCAACTTGTTAAACATTGGAGGAATCAGTGTTTAGGGGGTTGTTCTAAGGATTTCACATTGGAGGAATTAGTGTGAATGATTTTAGCTTGTGCTTCAATATTGTCTAGTTAGAATGCTATAGGTTTTTGATTTGCAAAATACGGAAGAGTGCGATAGGTGAAATTCAATCCCAGTTTTTCCCACTTCAACTTTCCTAAACTTTTACTTTGCATTTCATTACTTTTATGCAATTTTACATTAGTTGTTACAAAAATCAAATCATGAATCAAATATTCTACTTCGTGTAAATATACTTAGTAAGCTAAACTTTGAAGTTTGATTGAAACCGTTCCTCGTGGGTTCGACATTTTTACTTAAAAACTATTATACTATTGCGACATTGGTACGCTTGCCAAGGTCCAACAGTAGCCCAATAGGTAAAGGTTAAAATTAAAGGTAAAAGAGTAAGAGTAAAAGTAAAAGTAAAGCTAAAGTAAGGAAGTAAGAGTGGAAATTCGGGTAAAATGCCAATTCCACTAAAAAGTCAACCTAAAGCTCATATTTCATGAAGGTAACTTGAGAAATTGGATCCCTATGGGTCACACAACCTTCGGGTCACAAGTTTGGGCCCAAACACTCTTCAAACACTCATAAAATACTCAATTATGATAAAATAAAATAAATAAGTTAATAAGATACATTTGGGCTTGGATTAGTGTTGGGCCTCAACCCTAATCCTACCCACGGGAAATTAAGACTCAAATTGAGTTAAGAAGTCCACTAAGCTAATCACATAAGTTAACCAACTAGGATAGATTTAATTAAGAATACTCTTAATTACCTAGACCAATGATGATTAGTAATGAGAGTAAGACTTAACAAAGATTATTACTTAAGTAATTAAGGTTGACCCTAGTCAACCTTACAGGAGATTAAACCTAATCTAAATCAAGATTACCCTAATCAAGTTTAATTGTAATTAAATCCTAATTACACTTAATCAAGATGAATCCTAATCATCCAAGAATAATGAAATTTAATAATATGATTAAGACCTAATGACGACTAAGGGTTAAATAATTGTGATTACCCTTAATCAAGTGTAATTAAAACTTAATCCATGATTAAAAAGAAATTAAGGAATGATTAAGAATTAATTAAGGTCTTAAACAATGATTAAGACTTAATTAATGAATGTTAACCTTAAGCAAGACTCATCTAGGGGTCAACCTAATTCTACTTAACTAATCAAGGATTGTTAAGCTTGTATTAAATATATTAAGTCTTTATTGAGGAAAGATAGACTCAATTAAGATATCATAACACCTAAAGAAGACTTTCTAAGACTTAACAACTATCATACACATATATATGATGTACATAATATATATCAAGGTTGAAGTTGTAGAGTTGGAAGAGCCGTAGGAAATGAATTCCTTAAGTAATAAACCTTAAAACTTACAACATTCGAAATGATATGAAATGTCATTCATAAGACTCGACTATAAGCCTTAGTAAGTTGTAGGGTCTAAGGGTAATTGATTATTAATTATGAGGACAAATAAATACAACATACTCTAAAAGCTAATAATAAACACATTATATATACTCACATAAGACTTGAGAATCCTAGAGAGAGCGTGGGTTGACCCAAGATGGGGTTTGAATTTCTTACGAAGGAAGGTCATTGAATCTGTGATTATACCATGGGGAGTGGTTGTATGAGAGGATTCGGGTTGACTTTGCCAGTAATAAATGTGTGTGATGTGAATGCATAAAATGTGTAACATGCATAATCAAACATTGGTGATGTTTAAGGTTGTGTACCTTATGATCAATAAATGGAAGGGACACCTTGGTACAAGTGTGAAACTGGTTAGGACTAGTGCACTGGGTCTTGCAAAGGATGCCAACCTTGAGGATAGTCGAGTTTCAGGCTGAACATAAGGGATGTAGGCTTGCTACCTATTGTCGAGTTCAGGGAGTAACACTTGACTATCTATGTCGCTCTCAAGGCTTCGGGATCAGTGGAGATTGTCTGGAAGTATCACAAGAGAAAGATCAGTAAAAAAATATGAACGAAGGCTTTTGGTATCGGGACTAGTATCGACTCTAACTCCTGATTGCTTCCATATAATCTTGCAGTTGTTGTGTGCATTACAGTGGTGATTTCCCTTGAGCCCTTATGCATCATACATAATACTATGATTGTGAATCATGAAATTGGTTGTATGCACTGCGATATGGATTTATGATATTGTATTAGATGTGTTCGAGTATGTGTATATTGTGGTTGAATTGTGTGAATCCCCCATGCATGTACTCTATACATTATATCCTAAATCAGTGAGTTCATGTAAAGTGTTCTCACTCTCCTTGCTTTGTTGTGGTTTGGTTATGCCTTTTTATCCTGTGTCGTCTAGCTGGTATTGGAGATCAATACGATGGGCACTATAAGGGCGCAACTGCGATGGATGAAATGAGGGACTTGGAGGATAACTGACGTGCCCAAGAGGTGCGTCTACACCGTGGAGGTTCGAGTCACCATCACTCATCCCAGTGCTTCCAGTTGTCGAGTTTACCATCCCTATGACTTTAGAGTTCCAGACGCCACCAAACTTGGTTCGATATACTACCTTCCGTCGACCCCGTCCTCGCCAGTTTCTTCTCGAGTTTCATGTACATGTGATTATGTAAACCCGAATTCCCCTAGGTCCTTCATGTACTTGTTATCAAGCCTTCTTTCATATAACAAAAAAAAATCCGCATTTTACCAACTTATGTATAAGCGTCCGCTTGTCATGTGCAATATATGTGATGTTCTTAGTGGTATCTAGGGGCGTCAAACTAGAGAATATTTTCCTAGAAGATGATATGTGTCACTATAAGTGGAAGAATTTTAATATAAAGTAAACATAATAGAATAAAACTTATTAATTGTCATTTCAGTTGTCTAGTTGGTACAATAAGTTATTCTACCTAGTTATGTAAGGTAACTGTATTGTTTTCTACGGACTTCCATAGGTCTTAGAAGACAAAACTGTCAATTTGGTCCCTGAAAGATTGGAGGACCTTCATTTTAGTCCCTGAAAGAAAGAAACTGTCAATTTAGTCCCTGAATATACTTTTTGTCTTTCAATTTAGTCCCTATGTTACAATCTGCCAGTTAACCTTAATGGAGACGCTAACGTGACACTTACATAATGACGTGTCAATAAAATTATTCATTTTAGTCCCTCTTTAATAAAATAGTTCAGTTTAGTCCCTCATGATTAAATTAGTTTATTTTAGTCCCTCGTTAATGTTAATGATTTCATTTTCATCCCTCTTGCTACATTTGTCTTTAACAACATATTCCTCCCAAATTCAAACAGAAGAAACTCTAACCACCAAATTGACAATAAATTTTTTAGACCAAAACGAGGAATTTAAAATGCAACTAACCCCTCATTTTGGTACCTCGAAAGATTTGGAGTCAGTCATATTAGTCCCTGAAAAAAGAAAATTGCATTTTTCGACCCTGAAAAGTTATTCAATCTAGTCCTTAAAAAATGATCACTTTAGTCCTTGAAAGATATTTTTAAATGTCATTTTAGTCCCTAAAAATGACTAAATTAAATGAAATTTTCATGAGTAAACTAGCAAATTCATCTCTCACTTTTTAAGGTCATGCAGTTTAGTCCCAAAGAAATAGAAAAACCCAATATAATCCCTGACTTCTTGCTTTGTCTGTCACTATAGTCCAACTATGTGTTTCCCGTTAATTTTTTCATTATGTGTCATGTTTAGTGGCACAATTTGCCATCGTGGCACAAAAATAACGTCATTGGAGTTGAGATCTTCTAATGAAAGAGATGGAAAAGAGAGAAAAAGGGAGAACATGAAGCAAACGATTATTGGAATTGAAGTCTTCCAAGCTATAAAATTGACAAAACCACACCATTTTTGTGCCACAGTGGACACTATAGTGACAAACAGTGTGACACGGTGTCACTAAACGTGACACGTAATAAAAAAATTTAACGAAAAACACATTGTTAGACTACAGTGACGGAAGAAGTCAGGGACTATATTGGGTTTTTCTATTTCTTAGGGACTAAACTACATGACCCTAACAAAGTGAGGGACAAATTTGCTAGTTTACTCAATTTTCCATCCTTCAAGAATGAAAATACAATTTCCATCTTTTAGGATTAAAAGATTTAGGGTAGGTTACATCAGTCCTAAAAGATGGAAATTGCATTTTCATTCTTGAAAGATAAAAAATTCATTCAATTTAGTCATTTTTAGGGACTAAATTGACATTTAAAAAATCTTTCAAGGACTAAAGTGAACAACTTTTCATTTTTCAAGGACTAAATTAAATAACTTTTTATCTTTCAAGGACGAAAAATGCAATTTTATTTTTTCAGAGACTAATATGACTGACTCCAAATCTTGTAAGGTACCAAAATGAAGGGTTAGTCCAAAAATTGCAATTTAAATTATTCGTTTTGGTATAAAAAAAAATCTATTATCAATTTGGGGGTTAGGGTTTCTTCTGTTTGAATTTGGGAGGAATATGTTGTTAAAGACAAATGTAGCATGAGGGATGAAAATGAAATCATTAACATTAACGAGGAACTAAAATGAACTGATTTAATCATGGGGGAGTAAAATGAACTATTTTGTTAAAGAGGGACTAAAATGAATAATTTTATTGACACGTCATTATGTACATATGGCACGTTAAGTGCCACGTCAGCGTCTCCCTTAAGGTTAACTGACGAATTGTATCAGAGGGATTAAATTGAAAGACGAAAAGTACATTCAGGGACTAAATTGACAATTTCTTTCTTTCAGGGATTAAAATGAAGGTCCTCCTAATCTTTCAGGGACCAAATTGACAGTTTAGTCGGTCTTAGAAATAAAGTTGTTAGGCAGCTGGATTATGATTATACTATACCTAGTTGCCAATCGTATAATACAAGCTAGTTTGTGGATTTCACTTTGGGAAATAAAACTTCCACACTCTATATTTGAGGTGTGAGAGATGGAGAAGAGAGAGATAGAAAGAAAAAAGGAAATGAAGAGATGGAAAATAAAATATGTGATAATTTATGTGATGAGAAATGGGGAGAGAGATAGATAGAAAGAAAAAAGGAGTGTGAAAGATGAATGTGGAAAAACTCATGGTTATTTACAAAAAAAAAATGCATGCTATGATTACTATCCCATTTTGTAACACTTTGATTGGATTTAGAAGAGAAATATAGAAGAGAGAGAGAGAGAAAATAGAGAATAATACCATCACTTTTTAATTCTCTCTTTCTAACCCCGCCAAACACATGAATATATTTTTATTTTCCTCCTACCCTACTTCTCACATATTTTTCTACACCCTAATAAGCCCAACCAACCAAACAATCAAACATATAGTATTAGACTCTTTAACATTATTTTCGACCAGTCTTTAGATTGTTGTAAAAGACGTTACTACAACAAATTTTACTTTAGGCAATATTTTTTTTGTCCACATTTAAAAAACCTTAGATGAAACATGAAATAGGCAACGATTTTACACATGCATAACTCATTTATATTTGGTAACAATTTTCAAGTTGTAGTCGTATTTTAGGCAACATTTTTCTTGACAACGGTTGAAAAATTGTAGCCAAAACATGAAATAGACAACAATTATTTAATTTTATAGATCTTTAGTCAATGATTTTAAAACTATTGTCAAAACATAGAATTGACAACATTTTTTTTTAAATTGTGGTGATTTTTCATAATCAACGATTATTAAACCGTTGCCATAACATAGAATAGACAACAATTTTTAAATTTTATGGATTTTTTAGTCAACGGTTGTAAAACCGTTGCCAAAACATAGAATAGACAACATTTTCAACTGTTGAGATTTTTTAGTCAATGATTATAAAATTGTTGCCAAAACATACAATAGACAACGGTTTTTTAACAAGCAACAAGAAAAAATCGTTTTTTAAACTATTAAACAATATTTAGTTAATGTTTAAGTTTTTAAGTCTTTGTTTTACTAAAATTTTATTTGCCAAATGAATATTCTTAACATAAAAAGGCTTATATATGTTTTTAGTCCCTATATATAGGTCATTTTGCTTTTAGTTCCTGTAATTTTTTTTTTAGTTTTTCATCCCTATAAAATTTTTCGTTTGTCATTTTGGTCCCTGTCGTTAACTTTAAGCTTATGTGGCTAACAGAGTGCCACGTCATCATGCCATATGTGATTTTTCTTCCAGCTTAATTTTGTTTTAAGTCCCTATAAATATGGTCTTTTTGTTTTTAGTCCCTATAATTTTTTTTTTTGGTTTTTCATCTCAACCTCATCCTCATCCAACATCACAGTCTCATTTTGCTTCTTCTACTGCATTGTTAGACTTGAAATTCTTGAACTCTTCATGGTGGGTTTAAGGAAATAAATTCTTCATGTATTCAATTATTTAAAATCTATAATTTTAAATTTGTCCATATTTTCGTCAACTGTTCACTGGTGGCCAATTCTTTTTTATTCCCACGTGTCAAACTTTTTATCTTAAGTTGATCCCCACCCTAATTAAATTCTTAATATAAATACTTACCAATGGACCAAATTCAATGTACTGCAAAATTAGATATAATTGCTTCGTTTCATTTATAATTTTTTTGTACAAATATTAAAGTACAAAACATAAAGATTAGACACGTACAAAAATTTTGATATATTTTCTTATTAGCACAATACTCATTAAAATGTACACTAATTTTTTTTCTTTTCAATATATAAATTGAATAATATTTTAACTACCTATATTATAGGTTAATTAATTTTCACATGATTTAATTAATTTGAATACCAAGTCCGTGCATTGCACGAGATCAATACTAGTTTCAATACACTTAAATTCACTGTATAAAGTGAAAAAAACTTATAATGACATTTTTTTCTCTGCATTTCTTTTTTTTTATTCATTGACTGACAAAAATTTTCACTTGATTTACAATTACAAGCCTTGTTTTGTTACTCAAGACAAATTACATCAAGTTATGGGTCATCAATAGACATAAATCAAATGAGAATTTTGTTAGTCAATAGACAGAAAAAAATGGCTGTTACAAGTTTTTCTCACTTTATACAGTGAATTTAAGTGATTGAAATTTCAAATAATTGAATACATAAAGAATTTATTTCCTTAAACCCACCATGAAGAGTTCAAGAATTTCAAGTGTAACAATGCAGTAGAAGAAGCAAAAGGACATTGTGATATTGGATGAGGATGAGATTGAGGTGAAAAAAAAAGGGACTAAAAACAAAAAGACCATATTTATAGGGACTAAAAACAAAATTAAGCTGGAAGAAAAATCACATGTGGCAGGATGATGTGGCACTCCGTTAGCCACATAATCTTAAAGTTAACGACATTGACCAAAAAGACAAACGAAAAATTTTATAGGAAAGAAAGACCAAAAAAAAAATTTACAAGGACTAAAAACAAAATGACTTATATTTATAGGGACTAAAAACATATTTAAGCCTAAAAAAAATATATCTTTGATTTTAAACTAAGAGATTTTATAAGTTTAATTCAAAATTTATGGTTTATATGATATAAATATTAAAATTGACAATGTATATAATAAATATATGTGTTAGCTTAGCGGATAGAACTTAGTGTGTAAAGATGATGAACTATATATGTTCGAATTTTAACTTAGCCAATTTAAGAATTTTTATTTGATATTCTGAAAATCGTGGCCTATTCCTTTATTTTAGACAACAGTTAAAAATCATGACCTATTCACTTATTTTAGGTAACGGTTTTTAAATTTACGTTGGCAAAAATGAAAAACCGTTGTCTATTTTAAATTTATGTGTGCATTTATCTTTTACTTCATTGTTCGTATGATCCGTGCGTTTATGCGCAACCTTGAATTGAAACGGTATCTATCTTCATCCTTAATTTTGCCGCCGCATACACCTTGAGGCATTATACTATATTTATCTGTTTCATGACCTTTTTGTTTTTTTAATTTGGATTATCTAGTCTAGTCTAGTATGATTACTAATTAAATTGTGGTCAATGGTCATAATTCTTTTTAATTTTTTTATGGAACATTGTGGCTTTTGCATATTTAATGGTCTCATTAGAGGTCACTAGCTATCCAGGTGGCACTTAATCTATGAACTTGCTCGGTGTACCTAACAAAGTAATATAACCAGTTAAAATTTTGTGGTTTATATTGGTATCGCATTTCTCAGTGTGGACATATCCAATAATAATACGTCAAAATTATAATGCCACACTTAGAATCATCGTATTTTGTGGATCGACCTGTATTTTCTACATAAAATTATGGTTTTATCTAAGGTGTTTCATTTCGTGGGTGTAACACCGGTGTTTTACTCTTTTTTAACCATTAAATTTAATAGTTTTTTAATAAGCATTCAGATTTATTACCTGAAATCTGTTATTTATAATTTATGAATATTATCATTTGGTCCCTCTGTCTTTTTTTTAAAATATTTAATTTATTAACAAATCCATTAGGTTTATTAAAATAATTTTATAAAAAATTATATATAATTATATATTTTTAAAAACTGATATATAATATATTGGTAAATCATTCCACTAATTTTTCCTACTGCTTTTCAATATATATAATACACTTAGTGACTGATTTATACACCTGACAATTGGAACGTCTTCTCGGAAAATGCTTATCTAGCAATTGAATTATAAATATAATTTAAATTTTTTTGATAAATTTCATGCATTTTAATGTTTCAATTACACTGAACTAAGATAGAGTTAATTAACTTTAAATTGAATTTTGAAAATAATTTAGTGTAATGTTATTGATTGACGTTAACGGAAAATCAATATTAAATGTAGTAATAAGTTAATAGAGTTGAATCTATTAATTGAAATGATTAATTATATTTATTTTGAAATATAGCTACTTGGGCATTTTAATTAACATTTTCATATTGCAAATTTTTTTGAAATGCTTAATTATATTTAATTTAAAATAACTTGTGAATTGGAATAGCTTAGTTTTTTTTTTTTGGTGAATGATGGGGGCTAAGCCCCAAGAAGAAAAAACAAAAGAGAATTAAGATGGTCTGGGGAACCAAGTAACCCTAAAGTCCGCATCAAGATACAAGCTTAAGAAAAGAGGAATTTGTGAATAAACACAACTAGCAGTGCGCTCTTGAAGGCTAAACCTCGCCAATTTGTCCACTGTCTTGTTTGCCTCCCGAGGAATATGATTGAATCTCACACTCCAATCTCTTTGAAGCAGGCCGTGAATTTGCTGGATTATAGCAAAAATCGAATCGGTTACTGTTCATTGCAGAAATCTAACCGTAAATATAAGACCCCTGTTAACAAATATGAAAACATGGATTAAAAAATAATTAACAGGTCATTTTACCTGTAATAGTAGGTCATATTTCTAAGAAAAAGTGAAACACATGTGTTACACTTGCAAGGTGAAACACCCTAAAACGACCCTGAGTCTTGTTAATAGTGTTTAATTATAAGACACTTAATAAAAATAAGAAATAAAGAATATTTAATAAAAATAAAATATTTGATTGATTGAAAATTCATTGCTTTTATTTAATATTTTCTTTTTAAATATTAATAAATATGGGTTGGGAAGATAATTTTCTTATGTTAAAATCTCATATAATATTATGTGAAATTTTTGTATTTAGTTTTTATAAATATTAATAAATTTTGGTAAAATATCTTCTATTTAATATCCATAAAGATATATATATATATATATATAACACTTTATTATTTAATGAATATAACATTTTATATGTTATTAAATTCAATATATACTGTAAAATAAAAACTCAGTATGTGACTAATATATATGTTAATACATCATTAGATGAAAATGTGAAATTTAATATATATTCATTAATTTTTTCAAAATTTTATAAAAATTTATAGATTTAGAGTGTGTTTGGCTTGCCATTTCAGCTAGCTGAAAGTTGAAAATAGTAGCTGAAACCATTTCAGTACTGTTTGGGAAGGTAGCTTTTTTGGGTAGCTACAAGCTTTTCTTAAAAAGCTAATAAAGCTCCAATTTTCAGCTACTAACTGAAAATTAATTACAAGTTTAGCCCTCAACTACCCTCACTTATCATTATTTAATAATTAATGTTGTCCTTAAATGTCATTTACCATTTTCAGCTAGTTTAATCAAACACATTCAATAATTTTTCAGCTTTCAGCTAGCTTTAGAGTGTGTTTGGCTTGCCATTTCAGCTAGCTGAAAGTTGAAAATAGTAGCTGAAATCATTTCAGCAGTGTTTGAGGAAGGTAGCTTATTGGGTAGCTACAAGCTTTTCTTAAAAAACTACTTGAGGCAACTTTTTTAAAAAAAGCTTCATTTTTCAGCTATTAGATGAAAATTAATTACAAGTTTAGCCCCAACCACCCCCACTTATAATTATTTAATAATTAACATTGTCCTTAAATGTCATCTTATCATTAATTATTCAATAGCTTTTAATTATTAAATAATAAAAAGTAGGGGTGATGGAGGGCTAAACTTGTAATTAATTTTCATTATTCAATAGCTATTGAATAGGAATAATTATTTAATAATTATTAAATAATTAATTAAATAATTATTAAATAGCCTTCAACCACCCCTCAACCACTTATCATTATTCAATAGTTTTTCAGCTTTCAGCTAACTTTAAGCTTACAACGAGTTTTTCAGCTTTCAGCTTTCAGCTAACTTAAGTTTTCAGCTAGCTTTTCAGCTAGTTTTACCAAACTCACTCTTAAGCTTTCAGTGAACTTTTCAACTTTTGGCTAGCTTTTCAGTTAGTTTTACCAAACACACTTTTAATAAACTCAATGAGAACTTTAATTCAATCTGATGAAATTTAATATACATAAATAATTATTGAACAAAATAAATACCACAAAAGTTACTTCTATATTTGGTTTAGCCACATGTATCCTCCACATGAGACAATCCTGATAAATTTTAGATATAAAAAATAGAAAATGTCAGTAATTATCATCTCCAGATCTCCAATTAATTAAGCTTCTGCCATGCCACGTGAACATTGAAAACGGTTTCTGCATGCGTTTCGCATGTATATATTTTAATAATGTCGATTGGAGACGTTATACACGATGAAAGTTATCAATGGCTGGTGTAAAGATACAATAATTAACATCTGAGCAACTAAATACTAGTTGATATATCTATGTGGAACTCAACTGCGATATCGTGCGAGCTAACTAGTTTGAAAATACCAATAATTAAGTTAAGCTTCTGGAGTTTATTTGACTATTATTTGATAAGAAACAAGTTTTAATTTATAATCAATAAGCTACTTCAACTAAAATTAATTTGTAATTTATTCATTTCATTTTTATCATTTATATTTTAATACAATTCTCTATTTATTTTTAATCTTTTTATATCTTTTTATGTTATTTTACATTTATCGACCAATTCATCAATTAATTTTACCTAATACTTCTAATTTAATAAATTAATTTATAAGTTAAAGAATTTATCAGCTAATAATTAACTCCTAACAAACTCTCGATCGAACATCAATTCAAATATCCCTATATTTTTTTCTTTTATAATTAGAAGTAGTTTTCTTTCGTTATCATCATTTCTGTAATATTGGAAACAATACATGTAAATACAAATTAAAGTGTCAAAATCATTCCATGCACTTAGTGTTTGGGACGACAAAATATTTTATCCTAGTTTTTATTGCGGGTTTGGGAGAGATTTATTCCTTTAAAGTATTTGTAAATTATTTAAAAGTATTTTTTTTTTCAAAAAACTAAAGATATAATTGTTCATTTTTATAGATATAGATGTTGGTGATTTCATTCGGTTCATAATGCTTAATTCTCTCTAATAGTTTTTTGATTTATAATCTAAGGATTAATTACTTGGAAAGTATATCAAAAAATCACATTTGAATTAAATTACTCAGTGTATTTTAATGCTAGAAATATATTTTATTATACATTAAATGCTTTGTAACACTTGTTTTTAATGCTGGATAATCTGCCAAATGTTTAAAGAATCGATATTTAGGGGATGTTCTTAGAATCCTTATATACGAGGAATTGATATATAGAAATATTAGTGTGTTGCATCTACATCTATAGTTTAGACTTCTATATATTTTAAATCACTAGAGGAGAACGGTGAAATTCAATCCAAGCTTATTCTACTGAAATTTCAACGATTTTTCTAGTCATATTTCTGATTTACACTTCAACATCGCATTCTTTTTATTACATCAAAAACAGAATTTTCACTACATCTATGTAAATATAATCAATAAATTTTAAATTTCGGAAGAAATAGAACATCTACAAAGTCTTTGTGAATACGAGAACTGCACCCACTACTAAAATACAATTGACTTTTTGGAATACTTGCGAGGAATTCAACGATAGGTTATACTACTTCATTCTTATTTAACTGTCCATTTTGAGAGAAAAATTTTGTTCCTATTTAACTGTTCATTTATAAATCCAATGCAATAATAATTACATTTTTCTCTATTTTACTCTTATGTTAATGAATAACTCACTATTAAAAATTAATGAGATCCAATAGTACTAAGAGAGATAAATGATAAAATAAAAAATTTTAAAATTTATTTCCATGAAAATAAGAGTAATAATTAATTTTTTTAATATTTATACTTTTATCCAAATTAAATTGAAATGAGTAGTGTATATTTCATGAACAACGTTGTCTCTGTGAGAAATATGAAGTGAGTAATGCGGCATTTCAAAAGTTTAGAGTCTCAATTGCTTGGACTTCAAACCATTTTAGTGTATGTATCATGAGTGATTCTAGATGTGGAAAAGAGATTAATGAGGGGATTGGGAATAATTAAATGTTTTAATTTTTTATAAAATTTGTTCATGTTTAATTATATTTTAAAGATTAATGTTAATTAATTAACAATATCGATCATGAAAAAAAGGAAAGAAATCCCTCGCTTTCTTTCCCACAATATTACAGGAGGAACCAAATGCCATTTGCAAAAATAATGGCAATATAGTACATGTTTGAGGTTACAGTGAGTAGTGAAGAAGGGAAATAGGATGTCCATCTGTATTTGGGAGTGAAAGATCTAAAAAGCATTTATTACGCCATGAGATCTCAACTATTGGCAGCTTGCTCTTTCCTTATCATGTATAAATAAATGACTTGAGTCGGTGGCAGTGACTCCATTTTGCTTGTCCATCCAGAATTTAAAATGACATGGCACATTTGGGGACGCTAAATATTAAGCGAATAATGATCGTACAATACTACTCCAGTTTGTGTGTGTTGTTGGACATGTAAACTTCGAGTCTGACCCTACGAAACGAATGTTATTTGTCGTCTCTAACACGTAATCAAAGTGGTTGTTTGCTATATGTTGAGTGCCCTTTCACGAAGGAGAAAGTTAAGGGTTCTCTTCAATTCTTTAATTTTCGTTGCATCAAAACCACAAATCTCCTAAGTATATATGTATCCGTGGCAAAGTAAAAGCATATGTTTTGATTAAACTTTCTAAACAATCTTATGGCCATATACGTACTTATATATGTATTCAATACTAATACTAATGTGGTAGGAATGAAAGGATGGTAGTTAAGAGGACACCATAGAATATTTTTTTTTTTCCAGACTCCACTAATTATATTCTCCTTCTTTGCATATGAGAATGAACGTGAAAATTGTTACCGGTAGATAAATATGAATTGGATTTAATGGTAAATCAAACATAAATTTAGTCTATTAATATCTTTTTAGGATTTAATGGATATTTATTGTTTATATAAGAAAATTATAATTGTCATCCAATAATGTATTATCACATTATTTAATGAGTTCAATAACATATGCGTTGTTATATTCATTAAAATTATTTAGTACCAGATAATGTATATTTTTTTTACATTGACAATGTACATTTATTAAACCCATTCTTTGATTCCAATTATTTTTTAGGTCAAAAGATAAGGATAAAATTATAAAAAAACAATTAATGACTTACTAATTTTACAAAAATACTAATTACATGATTAATAGGTAATTTTTAACAATTGCATGACTTGAGTTTGAATTACGAAATCTCTATTAATAGGTAATTTTTAATCTGGTTATAAATTTTTGTGGAAGTTGGTTTTTTATTATACACTAAGTATTGCACATTATATTTATATGTATATGAAAGCATGTTCAACCTATCACGCCACATGTGCTCTTATGTATATGTACGTACATTACAATAAATATTACTTAATTATGTGAAGTTACCATAAATAAAAACATCAATATTATTTACTATTAAAATATATTTATGAAATTATTGATATTCTATTTTTTATTAAACTTAAATATATTATTATTATTTCACTTATTTTTTTTGAAGGAATTATTATTTCACTCATTATTAGTATATTAATTTAGTACTTAATACTATATCTTATAAAATAAAAAATGTAATTATTACCAGTTCAGCAGCATTTAAATTATCATGAATCATTGCTTTGACTGATCTAAGTATCATTCTACAATTTTAAATTTAAAATATTTCCCCTTTTTGGATTTGGTTGACATTTAGATTTAGAGTTAATTTTTAAAAAAGAACTTATAATAAATTTTAATTATTTAAAATTTATCACTCCTTTCATTCCTTTTTAAGTGTTAATTTTATGAAAAAGTATTCTTATTTATTTTTTATTTTAGAAGCTCAAAATAACATTAAATATCATTTATTAATTATATTCTTATTTTCACTTAATTAATTAATAATAAAATTATATAAAAATACTTTATTCAAAAAGATAAAGAATAATAAAAAGCTATTAATTATATTTTTATAAAGTTAACATGTGTGCACCTTAAATAATATTTAATAATAGAGGAAGTAGGGTAGGGAGAACTTTTTCTAAGGTGCCTATTTTAAAACTATTACATAACATACAATTATATTTACTAGATATGAATTTAAAATGATGAATTCATCTTAAAAATATCTCACCGCAAAATATAATTACACTAATTTTAAACCCGAGACATAACCGTAGAGAAATATACTTAGAATTTTCAGTTGAGAGGATATATCTTTCGGTGCAAATAAGCGGTAAGTAACATGAATTCTTTAGGCAATGATCATAATTCATAAATGTAAAAGCGGAGAGTCCGCGTTCAGTGGAAAAAAGCAAATATGTATTGTAGAGTATGTGGGAATGAGAACCAGAACGAACGCAAACCCCACCCTGCTTCATAAATGCTATGCTCTCAATTACCCTTTTTCATCATATTTCCCACTCATAACTCCAAACCTACCTAAATTCAGGCACCAAGCAATAACAAAAGGACTATTAGCATTATCATCACCACTATGATTGTATTTGTTGCCTTCAACGACTGAAATATATATTTGCTTTTTTCGTTTAGTTTCAAGTTGTGGGATCATTTGCTTTGATTGTCACCAGAAAAACAAAAAAAAAAAATGAGTGCTGAGGAAAAACGTGATGCACCTTCTTGCAAACGAACAGCTTCTCTCCCAGTTCCCAAGGTACTTTACAGTTACTTTGTTATATTTCTTTCTCTGCCTTGGCTTCACCCTATGAAAAGGACTATTCTCTGTTTCATGTTCTGAACTCAAGATGCTTTTCCATTCTCTTAGCCCAGTTTATAACATTGAAATTAGTCCAATTGTATTATAGTTTGGATTTGGATGACTTCTTGTTGAACTAATTATATTTTAGCAGGATTAACCATAAAAAATAATAACATTACTTATTTTTCATTTCCATATGGTATTAATTTATAGGTTGATGATCTAATGGAGGTAGCTGATGAAAATTCACATGCTCATCATTGGAAGCGACAAAATCTTCTTCTGGAAATACCATCCAGAACAACACCAGAAGAGCCTTCTTCTTCTTCTTCTTCTAAGGATTTTGTTGCAATAAGGATGCCACTGACGCCAAGTCCAACTCCTACTCATAAGAAAGTGAATTTTCTTGTGACTTCTCGCTCTGTTGATGCTCCGAGTAATAACTGTCCAGGGCCTTCAGCATCAAGAACCAAATCATCATCCATAAGAAGCATCTTACCTAAAATTGGCTTCAGGAATCGGACATCATCAGATATTGAAAAGGCTATAATTGCTGTTCCAGAAGGTTCTTCTTCAGGTCCTCAAGAAACCAAGTCCTCAATCTCAAGATCAGTGTCCTTGTCTAAGATATTTACTCCTAAGATTAAGAGAACGTCATCATTACCAGTAGAAGAAATTGGACGTGCTAACACAGAATCTGCTCTGAGTGGATGTATTGGTGGTTCTCCATATGTAAGATTTCAAGTGTTGTAATGAAATTTTAAAATGACTCTTTTTTGTCTTTTCATTAAAAAATAATTTGAACATGAGGACTTGAAAAGTGAAAAGTTTTGATTCCTACCATACTTGTGAATAGGTATAATGAATGAGCACCAAGTTTTAAAAAATCCTATAATTTCTGCTTTTCTTTTTTTAATTTTATTTTAACTCAATGCTTTCTTTCCTTTTTTGGTGTCACTTCTGGAATTCAATTGTTGCTGAAACTTAGCATGGTTTACCCTTTGCTTTATGGTTCTTTTGCAGAGAAGAGAGACCCAGGGGACTATAGCTCGCACTCGTTCAGAGCCTGTCAACAACCAAGATAAAAGCATAAGGAAAATGGATAGGTTCTTCCGCGTTATTCCTTCCACTCCTCGAGTAAAGGAAGTGAATGAATGGTTGAACTCATCCACAGCAAAGGATACTGGTATCTTATTATAATCACTTGCATAAGGAGTCATGAAAAATAGTTAAAAATCAATTTATGGAATGGTGTCATTTTATAGAACAGATTGTTTCCAATCCTACATGAAGTTATTGACTTAAAAAGCCTTTGTTGGTTCAGAAAATGATGGTGATGGTGAAGATATAGCTGAAGAGGAAGCTGTGTGTAGAATTTGTCTGGTTGATCTATGTGAAGGAGGTGAGACATTCAAGCTGGAATGTAGCTGCAAAGGTGAACTTGCTCTGGCTCACCAAGAATGTGCTGTTAAGTGGTTTAGTATCAAAGGTAATAAGACCTGTGATGTGTGCAAGGAGGAGGTTCGGAACCTCCCTGTCACTCTCTTACGGATCCAGACTGTTCGAACTCAGAATAATGGAGCAAGGTCTACGCAGGAAGATGACTTCAGGCATGTTTAGTTTAGTTATTTCTGTTTCATAAATATCATTATTGGTATATGCAATGAATGAATTATGACAATAGGCTTCAATTGGAAGCTAAATGGATATCATAGGATCTTATGGCCAATTCTTGTTTTTAGAATCATACTGAATCAATATGTTAATAATCATGAACCGCCATCCTACCATTCACTCAGCATTTAACTAAATTTTGCATTGCTTTTCCCTAGTTGCCTCTGCCTCTTCGTATAATGTCATTATGGTTATGGCACTATCTTGAATATGGGGCCAACCAGTTTACTGTCATGCATCTAACCGAAGTATTAAGCTTGAATGCTATCTCTGAATTTGTCATAGGTTTTTGACATCCAGTGGTAAATTTGTGACATGAACAATGTATTACTCAGAATGATGATCTCTGACTTGCTTGTGCTGAAGTAGTAGGCTTACTCCTTGCAATCTAGTTGAAGACTTTGTTCTTGCAACTTTCATGCTTCAAGTAGTCTTTAGAATATTATCATACAATCAATATTTTCCTTGGAATTCTGCAGCCAATACAAGTGTACTGTGTTACAACTTACAACTGAAATCGAATGTTCTTACTGTGTCTTTCTTGTACTATAGATTATTGTTACACACAGCACTTTTAATTTGTGTGCTCAATTTGACAGGATTTGGCAGGAACTGCCGGTGCTTGTCATTGTCAGCATGCTTGCTTATTTCTGTTTCCTTGAGCAGCTATTGGTAAGAAAAAAAGTCCTCTCAGATCTATCTATCAGTGTAACAATTCTGTATAGGCTCAGCCCTCAGTTATTCAACTCTTTGCAGGTTGGAAAAATGGGAACCAGAGCAATTTTCATATCTCTTCCATTTTCCTGTGTTCTTGGTCTACTCTCCTCAATGACATCATCAACCATGGGTAGGTTCGGTAATGATCCTTGATGAACATTGTTAAGATGCTTTTCTGGGGAGCTCATCATATTTTAGTTTATTAATCTAAAATGGTACATAAGAAAATAATCATTTGGTCATTTGTGCAATGGATTGACACCGTGGCTATTGCTGATTGATTGATGGCATAATTCTTTTAGGGAATTTGTATTCATGATACGCTTTTATTTTGGTTGCTTTTGTTAATGTTTGGTAGGGTCACTAACATATGCAAACCCTGACTTTTCTTAACTTTGTTGTCCAGTGAAGAGCAGCAAGTTCATCTGGATTTATGCAGGTGCCCAATTTGCTTTGGTGGTTCTCTTCGCACATATATTTTACTCCATGGTAATAAAGTTTGATCTGAGCTAAATTCTTATTTACCTCAATTTTGCACATGAAACCAAGATTGGTAATATTATTTTGAGAAATGAATTGTCAAGTGGAGGATTGGTTCAATTGGTAAAATGGAATTCCTGAGACAAAAAATTTGGATTAATTTTATAACCAAGTTCTTAAAAACTAAACAGCCTAATTAAACCGGTGAAAATATTAGTCTATGGATGAATTGTAATAGAAATGATAATAATTTAATATATTTTATAAGCTAAAAAATTAATAATAATAGACTAAATAATAACTATTTATAGGCAAATCTTGTACATGTGTCTTTATTCATTTCAAAAATATTGGATTAAATTAAAAGTTTAAAAAAGATTAGTTTAAACTGATTTTTTATTACTAATTTTTATCATTTTCACCAGTTTTGAACTAGTCTAACTAATTTTTTACCTGTTTTTAGATAATTCATTTTTCTGAATTGTTCAACCCGGTGAGCAGTTTGGTGTCAAGTGAGTCAAGTGTTATATTGCTTAGGAATAGGTTAAGTAAGGTCATTGTAAGTGCAATGAGCCAATGACCCATATATTCATTCCTTTAAGGTTAAGGGTCAAGATGTGTCAATACCATTACTGTGGTCCACTCAGCTTGAGGGGAAGTACACTAATGTTGTGAATCAAGTTCCACATTGGTTGATTGGTTTTTTCATCATTGGTCCTAATCTTAGAACAAGGCAACCTCCCCTTCACCTAAAGATTTGGTACATATGAAACTCTGTGTTCTCAAGTCTCAAGTTTTTAAAGTAACCTTAACAGACACAGTTCTACCAAAAAAAAAAAGTAACACTAAGAGGGTTTCTTGGGAGATGCAATGGTACTATATATTTTCCAACCTGATTCTAGCGAAGTTCTGGTTTATTGATATCCTGATTCTACAGGCCAATTTCATGCATGAATAATTGCCAAAGGCAGAAGTTTGGGTGATAAATTTAAATAATTAGTCCATTTTTTTGCTATCTGAATGGCAGTACTGTACGTCTAGTTAAAACTATTTTCCTCAAATTTAGGTAGCATGAATAGTTGGTTAAGGATGCATGAAAACGTGTAAGAAACCCCTACATGAAGAATCACAAACATACTAACTTCATTCAACTACCTTGGTCAACTGCAGGTTGGTAAGCAAGCAGTTCTGTCAATCCTTCTTGCATCATTTGCTGGGTTTGGTGTAGTGATGAGTGGAAGTTCAATTCTTGTGGAGTTAGTCAGATGGAAAAGAAGATGGCAGGCTTTATCAGAGCATCAGAATCAGCATGCTTCTCAAGTAATGACACAAGATGGACAATACTCTCATTCAGGCCTTCCCAACAGCAATCAAACTGCTGTGTAAATTCAACAGAACTCAAATCAGAGCTGAATTGAAGTCTGTACGGCTTTTCTTTAGTATTGTTACCAATCTAAAGGGATGATGCCATTGTATAGACTATTAAGCTCTGGTAGAATTTTACTACTGTACATATGTACATGAGACTATATTGTGCAGCTTATATTGTAACAGTAGAGAAATAACTTGGGAATAACTTCTCTTGCTTTGGAATTAAATTTTTTTTTCTTTGTGCCAAGCATTTCAGAACATCAAAACTAGAAGGAGACTCAAGTCAAGTGTTGTTGAACAATCTTTAAACCCCTGGTTTGATAGGAGTTAGAGTGCTTGATTGAAATTTCACCAGAGCCCTTGCTGGCGTGGTTCAGGAACTGTCCTAGCCCTTGCTAGTGCAACCTATTATCATGAGAATCTCTGGCATCATTGTGCTTTTGTTTATGATTGTGGTTTGTTTCCATATGGTCGTGCTGGTTCACCACTTGTGAACCTCACTATACCAATACAAATACAAGATAATTAGACCTGGACCCGGAAGGTAGATCCAGTTGAGTTGAGCTAATTCTTCTCTGCTACATTGTTCAAAGCACCTTATTATACATATTATCATGATCTGTGCTATGTCAGATGCTAGTACCAAAGAGTCAAATGATTATATCTGTTAGTGTCAGATAATCTTTGCTGCCTACTTATGGGATGGAAATGTGGGATTTATATGTTTTCCTATTTCACTATGTGTTTTTTTGTTTATTATAAAAATGAATAATACTAGATTCATCTCCAGTTAGAGAGAACATAATTTTCCCCCTCCTCTGGTCAATGAGCTGCAAAATGCATCCAGAACACCATAAATATTTCTGTTTGAAGGCTTTAGGAATTCTTAAAAACTCCTGGTTTTGTGAACTAGTCAGTTCAAAATCTTTGGATGGATACTTCGCCCTTTTGTTTTGGGCGTGTATATTTGATATTTACAAATACGAATTTATGTGGGATTTCAGCGTGTGTGTACCATCTTGGAAAGGCATTCTTGAGTTGTAGTAGTGACCACTTAAACCTTAAATGAGCGGTGATTCATGATTTCATATGTAGTGTGCCTGTTTTAGGCCTAATGTTTTGCTTGTAAAAAACAATTCTTTCGCATGGACATATGAGAAACTATTACCAAGCTTACTTAGCCTAATCCCTTCAACTATATACAGTACCTTAGGCACAGGGTGTCTGTGATACACTATACTGTGAACAAAAACTCTCATTGGGATGTGTTGTGCTTAGTTGTCCAATGTTCTGTATCTTCTTGTTCAATGCTTTAGACCATCATTTTTTAGAAAAATCTTTGCGTCTATGTATATGTTATTTTAATATTTTGATAATATTAATTACTATTTTTTCAATTATAATCATATTTTTATGTAATTAAATAATTACTTAATAAGAGAAAGAATTATAGAAAATAATTTTCCCAAGAGATAAATGATAGTAGAAAATTAAACAATAATTTTAATACAAATAAAAACACTAATTATATTTCTTAATTTATATGCAATTACATTGTAAAAGAATGATATTTATTTATATTAATGCATGCTTGGTTATTTATTTAATTTTTAAATATTTTATTAATTAAAAATTATCATTTATGATTTTCTTTATTTTTTTTATAATTTTATTGTTTTATAATTCAATTAATTTTTAATTAATAAAATTTTATATTTAATGAAATGTAAGAAAATATAGGGCCACTTGTGAGTTTATTTAGTTGAATTTTTAGAGCCGCTAAATTAGAAAAAAAATGTGCTTAAATTGTAAAAAGCAAAAATGGACAATGTGTGCTTGTGGGACCCACTTAAAATTCATGTATAGGAAACACGTAAAGTGTTAGGATGGAGATACCCTTATGTTGTTAGGCGTATTATTATAATGGAAATAATCATAATTAATATCTAATGGATGAAAATGACAAAAACCAAAATATCGAACCACTTTAGTTCACACTTCACATTCACTTTAGTTCACACTTCACATTATAATTAAGCGAACAACTTGTACATAATCATTCTGGATTATGAATTGAAGGGGTACTTCTTTATTTGTACTTAAAAACATAAGGCAATCACCTAAAATTCATATAAAAGTATGATTAGTAAAATTTGTCACATTTCAAATACTTGAAACAATTAAATATAGAATCGATCAGATTAATCAACCGAGAGTGAAGTGTGTAATAGATAAGGAATATCCAATAAGCTACTTAATTCAAATTGATCCAATAAGCTAATCAAATCAAAATGATTCAAACTGATCCATCAGATTAATCAACCGAGAGTAAAGTGTGTAATAGATAAGGAATATCCAACAAGCTAAACAATTAAATATAGAATTGATTAGAATACACTCCCAATGTTATTTCTTTGGTTTATTTGTTGTAAATTCTCTATTTGAATTTTTATTTTTGCTAGATGTCATTCTGTTATAGCTCTTATTTGTATCATATCAGTAACAGATAAATTTTGTTATAGCTATCTTAGTTGGTCTATATATTGTAATTTTGAATCATAATAAGAAAAAACTTCATCTTTCATCAAAACATATCTATGGTATCTAGAGCTTCATAACTTCACAACTTTTTTTCCTGATCCACCTTCAATATGAGAACCTATGTGGCTCTGCCACCTATGATATCAACAACACTCCCATTGTTACAACCCCTAACCAGATGCCAATAACAACTCTATTCTAATATCCTTGAATATTGGATCCAAAACTATCTGCCTCCAACTATCTTACTTTGAGGGTACAATTTAATGCCTTGCTTATTGGCTATGCTCACGTGTTATGTCGATGGTTAATACTCGTGCCCACCCAAACATCTTGATGTTGCACAAAACACCATCAATCCAGCATACACCCATTGGGTACGTCATGACAAATTAATAGTTCTTACCATTGTCAGCTCAGTTGTTGATATTGTCATCACCATGCTAGTAGGTGTCAAAACCTCATAAGATGCCCGGGGTGTTCTTAACACAATGTATGCCAACCGCTCTCGTATTTGTATCTTATCTCTAAAGGAGAAGCTTTCTCACATTTCAAACGGAGACCTTTCGGTCACAAATTACTTGCAACAAATCAAAGTAATTTCTGATAAGTTATCCATCAACCACTGGATAACACTGACTTGGTCATCCACACTCTAAATGGACTCGGTTCAGAATTTCGTGATATGGTGGCTGCAATCTGTGCACGTGATCTCCCATTCAATTTAAGGAGCTTCATAAGAAACTTGTGGACTTTAAAACATATTTGAAGCGTTAAGAACGTTCCTAAGAGTCGTTCATCCATTTCACAAAGTATGCCTGGCTTTACCCATTAAAAAATAAATAAGATGTTTATTCCATCTTTCTTTAATTAAAAAATATTGTGGAGGAAATTTTCAATTTGCCTTTGATATCCCTTTATTCAGACAATGGTGGTGAATTCATTAAATTAAAACAATTCCTTAATTCTCATGGAATTACTCATTACACCACTCCTCCACACACCCCAGAACTTAATGGAACTATTGAAAGACGTCTTAGACATATAGTTGAAACTGGTCATTCTCTCCTTCACCACTCCAATTTACCCCTCAATTCTGGTCATCGACCTTCCAAACTGTTGTCTATTTAATAAATAGACTTCTCACTCCCGTTATCTAGGTGAAATCGCCCTTTGAATTACTATTCAAGAAGCATCCAAATTACCAAAATCTCCATGCCCTTGGTTGCCTATGTTTTCCATGGCTAAAACCATATGCAACCAATAAACTTCAGCCCTGCTCACAACCATGCATTTTCCTTGGCTACTTCAACTCTCACTATGCATATCTCTGTCTTGAACCAAAAACCAACAAAGTCTGCGTGTCTAGACATGTCAGCTTTGTTGAAAATCAATTCCCTTATCCAAACTTAACCAATCCAACATCATCGTCTCTTTCTACCCTTCAATTTAACTATTTTCCTTGCCTCCAGCCAAATCCCCCACACATAAACCCCTCCTTTACACTCCACTCCCATGCCTCCATATACAACAAGAGTGAACCACACTCACTTCCAAATACCAACCACCTACACAATGACACATCCAACCCCAACTCTGCATCAGAGTACGTTGTCATCTCTCTATCTTTACTAAGTAAAGAGTCCATCTCTCAGTATTCTTCTCCTTGCGCCCCATCTGCACACATTCATCCCCTGATTACAAAGGTCTTAAAACAATATTTTCAAACAAAAAATTGTCCGCTACCAAATATTCTTTGTGGGTAAACTCTGAGCCTTCTAGTGTGACTGAGGCAATGCGACACAACCAGTGGTGCAAAGCAGTGTCTAAAGAGTTTAATGAACTACTTTGCTATGGTACTTGGCAACTAGAAACAACACCACACAATCAAAATATTGTTGGCTGCAAATGGATTTTCCGCATTAAGAGAATTCTGGATGGAGCCATTTCTCGCTATAAAGTTAGACTTGTAGCAAATGGATTTACTCAAACTCAAGGTATTGATTTCAAAGAAACATTCTCATCGGTGATCAAGCCACAAACCATTACATCATTCTCACCTTGGCAATGGCCCATTATGTCCATCTATCAACCTGATGTAAACAATGCCTTCATCCAAGGCTTTTTGACCGAAACTGTCTACATGCAACAACCACCGGGTTTTGTGGATACTCAACATCCTAACTATGTGTGCAGGTTGAAAAATCCATTTATGGTTTACTGGCAGTTGTTGAACCTGCACAGAATTATAATTATAATTCTCTGATCTACAAACTATTTGTAGTAGAATGGTATAAACCGGGTCGAACCCTGAAGATCCACTCAAATTAATCCTTCTTTGGGGGGGTTTGATTGATTGGAATAAACTGGAGAAAATAAAAGATCAAGTTAAAAGCAAAGGTTGAATCAATTCAAGACAATATCAATCCAAGGAATTCAGAAACTATTTCATGGTAAATCATTGGTTATTAATAACATGCATTCAAGAGATTAAATCTATCAAGTTAGAATCATGTGGAACCCATACAATGATCCATGATTCACTACTGAAATAATTTCCAGAATTCAATTGATTAAGATTAACAAGATCAAATAACCATAAAATCTTATGTTAGATCCAAATCAATTTATAAAACGGAACCCAATTGAAGTAAATAATTAAATGAACACCTTCAATTTAATTGCTTACTCTATGCTTTTTAATCATTGTATGATGATTAACCAATCAAGAGTACAACATACATCAATAACAAATTTCATAACCAAAACATGTTAACCAATCAAGCTTTGATAAAAGAAATATGAAATTGAAGCAGGTGGAGTAGAAAAGGAAGGTAGATGTAATTCAATGAGCATGTAAATGAATATCAAACCTCAAAACTAAGATGAAAATAAACTCGACTCCTTGAATTGAATAAAAACCTAGCCTTCCATGAAGACTTTACAAAAAAATGAACAAAAGTAAATAAAATTCTTAGTAATTTCTACTACAACTTGGATGCTCTTCTCCCTAGCAAGAGGAGGGGAAAAGATGCCATTCCAAACATGATCACTCAGCCATGACCAAACATGTTTTGTCCATAAATGGACTTATTGATCAATTACCTAATGCATTTGTCCATTACTTTGAATTATTCACCTACTCTAGCTATCAATCACCTACTTGTCTCCCACTTGCACCGAGCATATCATCCTCAATCCGACAAAATCAAAGAGAGTTGTCTTCAGATGAAATCAAGCTCTGGATCTTAGCTTTCAAATGCCGTTGAGTTTAGCCCAAAAGAAGTTTTCTAGCCCAAGTTATGGCCCAATCATTGAGTGTTGTTCAGGTTTTCATGTGATGCTGACTATTCCGTCTTCCAAGCCCATTTTGACTCACTAGCCAGCCGATTTAGCTTTTGGGTTCTTCATCAAAGTTGTAGGGATTTCTTTTATATTTCCTACAATATAAATAACATAATTTTTAGATGTCTAGAACTCAAGTTATGCTTGAAATACGAAAATAGTTTAATGCTGAAAAATGTAATTGAGCCCAATATGAACCTGAATTGGCATAACATACTTATGACTTGTTAATTAAGCATAAAAGATGTATTAAAAAGTTAAATTTGAGGGGTGGTTAATGTTTATAATTTGTATTTATCACTTACGTCAAACTCCCCATGCATGGCATGATGCTCTAAAAAAATATTGTTCTCTCATATGGTTTTACAATGAGCCAAAGTGATCCATCATTGTTTATTTATTCATACAATTCAATTTATTCTTCTTTTCTTGTCATGTTGATGATAGGAAATTCAGGCCCATTTGCTTCCAAATTCATTCAAGATATGTCCAATAAGGTCTCTATCAAGAACCTTGGCATGGCCCATTATTTCCTTAGCATAAAGATCATTCCTATAAATAAAGGCTTATTTCTTTTTCAACCTAAATACATGCGAGACTTGCTTGAGAAGCATAACCTGACAGGGGCGAAACTAAGCTCTACTCCTTTGTGTACCTACAACACCTCTCTACATCTACATGATGGTATAACAGTTGTAGGTTCTCCACTCTTTTGTAGCACCATTGATGGCTTTCAATATGTCACTCTCACTCGACCTGATGTGTCCTTTGCAGTAAACAAGTTGTCCCAATTCATGCTCAAACCCACAGAAAACTCTGTTTTACCAGAGCCCCATGGTGGACACCAAATGTTCTTACAAAGACTATAAAACTATTAGAATTGAGAATGGGTATAAAATTCAGCATAGCAACAACGTAGTCAAGGATAAGAGAGTGTGTGTGGTGTCACTTGGCGAGGGTCTTATATAGGCTCTCCGGGTTGACCAACCAATTAATATATGATCCCTCCGATGTGGTTAGTTTCCCTTTGATTGTCCTAGACTGAGTGTTTATTTGAATACTTTCCTTTCTGGTGTAATTTGTCTCCCTGTTTGTCCGCCTGATTGAGTGATTCCCAAGTGATTGATATACTAAATGATTGTTATAGTCTGGTTTCCTCTTTTGGCCCATTCATTGAATCTGGACGTGCGGCTGGTTCTAAAGGGATAGATATTGACCAAGATGTCATACTATGTGTAACGAGGCAATATAGACCTTTGTCAATGCGTAACAGGAATGAATACTTTTTGCCCAACATTTATTCTAGACATCACCTTTGCTTCTAAGACACAAGTATCTAGTTGAATAATAATAAGTCGAGTACCATTGCAGAGTCTTGAAAATTAATCAATGTTTCTCAACATCATTAATACAGCCATTTTTAGCTTTAAGACATGATTTGGAAACCTTGAAAAAATAATTGCATCCAAGAACTTTGGAGTGTGAATATCATTAGGTCTATCAAAATCACTACCACCTATATATGGGTTGTCAATAAGATATTGAGTTTAGTAACATATGAGGTATCATATTTACTATTAAATATTGTGACAACAAATCATTGGATAAAGGCCCCATTTGGAAATACAGCTTATTTAAGTTCTTATAACATAAGCTCTTATTTAATAAGCACTTAATGAATAAGCTATTAATAAAATTGATAAAAATTGAAAAGGGTGCAGTGTACTTAAATTGTCCATAAACTCTTCTATAAGCTATTCTCAGGAGCTTATTGAAATAAGCTGAAAACTAGGGATGTAAAAAAAACCCATACCCGTGGATACCCATGGATATACCTGCAATGGGTACCCGCATATTTATATAATGTGTGGGGACGAATATTATACTACCCGCCCCGCGGGTACCCGCATACTTATTAAAACATATTTTTCTATTAAATATATTTGAATATTATAATTTTTTATTATTTTATGATGGGATATAATTTATTTTATATTATTTTATGATGATGTTTTTAATGTATTAACACGTAATGGTATTATATAATGATTATTTATATATATAGTATGCTATTATGATATACTACCTCCGGTTCTGATTATAAGAACCTTTTAACCACTTCACAAGAATTAAGGAAGTTGGTTAATTTAGTTTATCACAATAAATTTGTCATGAATGTGTACCATCTTTACAAAATTACCCTTGAATTTATTGAAATCCATTATCTTTCTCTTTCCACTTAATTACTTCATTGTGTCATTGTCTCTCTATTAATTAATTATTCACTTATCTCCACTAATGGGCATTTTTGTAAAAAAAATAATTAATGCAAGGGACAACTTGAAAATGTTCTTATAAAAAGGACCAAGAGCACCTCTCAAAAAGGTTCTTATAAATAGCATCGGAGGTAGTATTATATAACACTTCCTCTCTTTCTTTTTATAAAATATAAATTCTTAAACATTATGGATACCCGTGAATACCCACGGATACCCGTTTCCCGCATGGGTACCCGTTAATTTTAACGGGTATGTATACCGGTAGACACTACCAGCCCCCGCCCCGCCCCGTTGACATCCCTACTGAAAACAGCTTATGAGCATGTTATAAGCTCTTTTCAGAAGTTGTCCCAAACAATTACATAAGTGTTTATGCCATAAGATAAGTTCAAATAAGCTCTTCCAAACAGCACCAAAGTGTAAAACTTTTTTTCATGTATATTAAACTAAAAAAATTATTCAATGGTTTAATAATTTATGTAAATACTAGAAGTGTATTTTCCTTTTACTGAAAACAATAAGTATTTAGCATTTAATGTCTTGTGTGATAAATGAAACAATAAGGGTATGTTTGGTTTACGAAAACATTTCCTGTTTTCATTTCCTGTTTTCACTCTGTTTCCTGTTTTTTGAAATTTTACAAAGAAAAATTGAAAATGCTGGAAACAACAAATTTTTGTTTCCAGTATTTCCAGTTTTTCCTTTGTAAAATTTCAGAAAACAGGAAATAGAAAATGGAAACCGGAAACAAAAATGCAAACCAAACATGCCCTAAGTATTTGGCATTTGATGTCTTGATAACTTAAAATATTTATTGTTTTTTTCTTTAATTAGTTAAGAGAATTTTATTATTTAAAAACTTCGTTGAGAGAATACATAATATTTTTTTCCTAAATAATTAGACTTGTCTTTGATTAGGTACATCGTATCGTACATGCATAATTACTTACCTTGAGCTACGAACGTGAATCTCGTGCAGACATCAAAATCAAATCCGCCAAATTTGACTTATTTTTTCGGCAAAATAATTAGTTTTTAACCCTATTCTTATGTTTGGAAGATGAGGAAAAATAGAGAAGAGAGAAATAGAAAAGAGAGAAATAAGGATGCGACAGAGATGATTTAGATATTGTTTGGTTTGAGAGAAATAGAAGAGAGATAAAAGAGAGAGAAATTTATAAATATATAAGTGGATCAAAATGTCCTCAAAACTAAACTCATGAATTTTGTCACTAGCATTATAATAATCTTTTTCATTTACTACAACTAATCCACTCAAATTTTCTCCTATCTACGAGCGATTTATTTTTTGTGGGACCCACCAAATATATTTGGTTCTCCACTCTCTCCATGTTATACCAAACGAGGTTGTATGAATTACTACGCTTTCTCTCTCGTCCCCTCATTCTCTCTTCGCTACTTCTCTGGAAACAAACAATGCGTTAGCTCTTTTAAGAAATTATAAAAATATATTTAATTCTAAAATAAATATAATTTTAACATGAATTAATTATATCTATAATATTTTATTGTATTAAATGTGACTTATCTGCAGCGCTTTGCTTTACTTAATAAGCTTTTTAAAATTATTTTAATCACTTCAAAAATACTAAATTATTTTGGGTTTTTAAAGTATAAATTAGTTTAACTTTTGACATAGTAATTTTTTTATTGTTTTTAACAAAAAGGAATAATGCAATTTTATTCTTTGTAATTGACTTCGTTAAGTTCGGTAACAGTTGATGATGGCGGAATATCCGACAGATTCCCAAAAACAACTCTTTCGAAATTTCATATTTTGAACTCTTTTTTCTCAATTTGCAGTCACACCCCTCCTCTCTCACTCTCTCACAAGTCACAAAGTCGTTTCCCCTGGGCGTGTGTCTTCTTCACGCTTGATACATGCTATTTTTTTGGTTGGTTATTATTAATTTTACTATTTTGTGATTTCCATTCGAATATTAACAAGTAGGTGACCACCAACCAAGGATTTTATTTAGTAAAGTGGTATCACCATCACCGTATCACTGTTACTTTTTTTAAATATTAATCACTGTATTGAATAACTATTAAGGATTTGTTTACTTTAAAATTTGAAAGAATACATTTTAAAAAATGGGTCAAAAAATGATTTTAGAAAAAAAAATGTCATAGCATGTGAATTGGCCTTTTAATAATATAAGATTCTGAAAAAAAAATTATTTTATATTTTAAAATATTAAAGACAAATGCTAATCATTATTTTAAAAGTAAAAAACTAATTAAAAATGCAATATTTAATATTATTTGAGAATAATGTAATATTTAATAATATTAAATGTAAGTATTTGACATTTAATAGTTTTAATATATAAAATGTCTCAAATTTAATAAATTATTTATTTAATAATTTATTAATTGATTTATTATTTTTTTTATAAATATTAATTAGGACATTGATTATGAGGGCTCAATATTAAATAATAGTGGGTTTGATTTCTATCGAAAACCACTTTATAAAACGTTACAAACATGTATTAAGCCAACACTATTCAGATGAGCAATGGCCTGAATCATGTTTTTTTAATGTGATTTTTGTGAAACTAAAGACACGCTAATAAACATAATAAAAATATTTTTTTTAATGTAAACCATAGATATTTCCTATTATCAAGGACAATCCTATTTAGGGCTTAGTCACAGTTAAGACTCCTCTGTCCTCACCTCTCCCGAAGAATGTGTTTAGTGGGGATCAAACCCGGAAGCTCTTCCCACAATCTCAGTCTGCGTGCCACAACTCTTTGGTATAATAAAAATGATTTTTGGAATTCAAATAAGTACAACTTTTTTAAAATTAATTATCCATTCTAAACAGAATAAAATTGATTTTTGGAATTCAAAAGGATCTGCTAAAGAAACACAAAAAGTACATTTAGGATTTGATGATTAATTTTAAGGATAGATTTAAAAAGGAACACAAAAGGAAATCGGGTGAAAAAGGAAATAACAAAAGAAGGAGGGTTCAATGCACAAAAAAAAAAGGCCACATGAGCATTGATGTATGTATGGCAGGTAGTGATGAAGGATAATAGTGGTTTAGATGCTGAGGAAAAATGTTTTTGTCATGTTTCCATTCTGATTCAGCTTCAGTTCCTCTGGTTGCTTTCAAATACCAAGTTAATTTTGTAAATTAGAGGCAGAGAGAATTACAAAGAAGCTTGTGAACCTTGTTCCCTTCTTCCCCTCCACTCTAGACCCTTCTTCCCTTCCTCTCATCTCCACCAGGTAAACTAACTCACTTTCAATTCAACTCACACCCACTTTCCAAGACTCTTCCTTTCTCATTCATTTTCATTTTTTTATTCAATTCCCTGGATTTTCAGGTAGAATAGAAAAGTGGGTAGCTGATGTTTTGCCTCATCTTTTTTTTTTAATCAAAAGAAATTATATTCTGTGGAGTTGAAATTGATCTTACAAGAAGCACAGTTTCGTTTGACTTTATTTGTTTTTATTAAATTCTGGAACTTTGTGATTGCTATGGTGTTGCCAATTATCGATTTAGTTTATTTGAATTTCCAACCTGTGAGTTAAGGTGTGGTTGCGCTTCAAAAATGGCTGCGAGTGCGGGAACTGTGCCAGCTTCGTTTTCCAGCATCAAGACTTGCGATTCCAGTTTGGGGTTTGCAAAAAGTATGGATTTTGTGAGGGTTTCTGATTTGAAGAGAATGAAATCTGCAAGGACAAAGGTTTCAATTATCAGGAACTCAAATCCTGGCCAGGATATTGCTGAACTTCAACCTGCATCCCCAGGGAGTCCCCTTTTAGGTATGCATGTTTTTTAGCTACAAATCATTACTTCATTGTTTCATGGCATTTTTTTATTTCTGGGCGGTTTTTTATTTTGCTGGACTTGTCTTAGTGTTGCCTGATCCATGGATAATATTTTGAATGTAGTTCCTAGGCAAAAGTATTGCGAATCATTACACAAAACTATCAGGAGGAAAACAAGGACAGTGATGGTTGGTAATGTTGCTATTGGTAGTGAGCATCCCATAAGAATTCAGACCATGACTACAACTGACACTAAGGATGTTGCTGGAACAGTTGAACAGGTTACACAGCCCTTCTTCTGCTTTGCACTGATAGCACAAGCTTCTAGCCAATTTACATCATTATCTCTATCTGTCTGTCTTTTTTTTTCCAAAAAAAATAAAAACAAGAAATACAATTGACTGATGTATTTAGTAGTTATGTTCATTTATCTGCTGTCTACTGGCAGGTGATGAGAATAGCAGATAAAGGAGCTGATATTGTGCGGATAACAGTTCAAGGGAAGAAAGAAGCTGATGCATGTTTTGAGATTAAAAACTCCCTTGTGCAGAAAAAGTAAGCATAAATTCTAGTATGCTATATTCGACATGGTTGGTGTTGTGAGCCCATATTGTTTATGTATTCACCTGTGTCCTTATTTACCTATGTTCAGCTACAACATACCGTTGGTGGCTGATATTCATTTTGCTCCCTCTGTTGCTTTGCGAGTAGCTGAATGCTTTGAGAAGATTCGTGTCAACCCTGGAAATTTTGGTATGCATATATTCATTAATTCATTAGTCTTCTTTATTTTCTGTTCCCTTTATTTTTTTAACTGTTGTATTGCATTCTGAATCCAATATGGTGGTCTTTCACAGCTGATAGACGGGCTCAATTTGAACAATTAGAGTACACAGAAGATGACTATCAGAAAGAACTTGAGCATATTGAACAGGTCAAGCCGCCTGTCTTTGTTTTATATCTCAAATTTTGGCAAAGGGCATGCATTTGCTAATCTGTGACCATTTCAATTAGGGTCACTCATCTCTCATATATGCATCTTTAGTGCTTAGTGAGGACATGGGAACAATTTGCTTGAAAAATTATTAAGGAATATTCAGGAAATGGATGTGGGATTCTGTATTATTCTGTTTACAAGATTCTTTCCATATCCTTTGCTTGTTTTCTGGGGAAAAATTTGAGTATCATTTTCCCCAAGCTGAAGAAATGTCCGACAGCATGTTATTTTTGTTTTCCAGAAATGTTTCTCATATTTGTATTTTCCTCTGATGTTTGGAAAGTTTATTTTCATCTTTCCAATTCTTGTTAGAATTAATAATACCACAACTGAAGTATGTACTTATTGACCTATTTTAAGCTTTATTTAAAGCCAGGTTTTCACACCATTAGTTGAAAAATGTAAGAATTATGGGAGAGCAATGCGCATTGGGACAAACCATGGCAGTCTTTCTGATCGTATAATGAGCTACTATGGAGATTCTCCTAGGGGAATGGTTAGCCCTTTGCCCTCTTCTTCTGCTATGTGTCTTTTGTGTATTGATGTGTTTCCTCCGGGTATTTGTCCTTCTTACTAAGCAATGATTGGACAGGTGGAATCTGCTTTTGAATTTGCAAGGATATGCCGAAAATTGGATTATCACAATTTTGTTTTTTCAATGAAAGCAAGCAACCCAGTTGTCATGGTTCAGGCATACCGCTTACTTGTAGCTGAAATGTATGTCCACGGCTGGGATTACCCATTACACTTGGGAGTTACTGAAGCTGGAGAAGGTGAGGATGGGAGGATGAAGTCTGCAATTGGCATTGGAACTCTTCTACAGGTATGCATATGAATCTGTTGCATCTTTGGTGGAAATTATTCAATTGCCATAAAAAATGGAAATATGTATCCAGCTGTTTACCATTCATTACAGACTTATAGTATATGTTGATGATATGCTGTTCATCAGGATGGACTGGGTGATACAATTAGAGTTTCTCTCACAGAACCACCAGAGGAGGAGATAGATCCTTGCAGAAGGTTGGCAAACCTTGGAATGAGAGCAGCTGAACTCCAGAAAGGGGTGGTATGGAACAATGCTTCAATTTGACATGCCTAATGTTTGACATCCTATAATTTAGCAACCTTACTTTTAATGACACCGCTTCCATCAGGAACCTTTTGAAGAAAAGCACAGACATTATTTTGACTTCCAGCGCCGTTCTGGTCAATTGCCAGTGCAAAAAGAGGTTAAATTATTAACTGTATAGAAATACTTAACCATATATGTACCCCACACATACAAACTCTGAAATTGTTTCGACATTTTACTTCTTATAGCACTTCCCATGTATTTATTACAGAACTTTCCGTCTTAATACAGGGTGAAGAGGTGGATTACAGAGGTTCCCTGCACCGGGACGGTTCTGTTCTCATGTCAGTCTCCTTGGATCAGTTAAAGGTAACATTTGGACAGCTCTTCACTTGTTCTCCCTTCATTTTGTCCGACCGGATGTCTTTGTCAGTTTAAGTGTATAACTATTTGTGTTCATCACATTTTTATTCTTTTTATTTTCCTCATATTGTTAGGAGATGATAGAGAAGCTAGGGTGCCTTGTGTGATTCTAAATTTTTTATTCCTTGATATTTACAGATGCCGGAGCTCTTCTACAAGTCACTTGCTGCCAAACTCATTGTTGGGATGCCATTTAAGGTTTCTGTTACTCTATCTTATTGGATGAATGTCTTGTGGATTTAAATAAGAAGTTATTTACATAGTAGGCCCTGTATATTCAGGATCTGGCAACAGTGGATTCAATCTTATTGCGGGAACTTCCTCCAGTAGATGATGGTGATGCTGTAAGAACTAAGAACCTTCATTTTTTCAACTAAGTCTAAATGGAAGCATTTACTTGTTCTGCTTCATTATCCCCCAAATTATTTCTGCATTGCCAATTTATTATGACTGTTAGAATAATTTTCTTTTCCTCTTTCCTGTTTTGGGCACTATGATCAGCGGCTAGCTCTCAAAAGACTAATAGATATTAGTATGGGGGTTATAACTCCTTTGTCGGAGCAGCTAACAAAGCCATTACCCAATGCCATGGTTCTGGTAAACCTTAAGGAACTATCTACTGGAGCTTATAAGCTTTTGCCACAAGGTGCTGCTGATTCCTTTTTTTTCTTTCTATTTATAGATTCTAAATATATAATATATATTACATGGACCTCCCTTCAGATTTATTGACATTATACAAACCTTGTTCTGAAAATTATGTAGACATCCCTTACTTTGAATGTTAACATAAGCTAAAGGGGGATCTATGTCAGTTAAAATTTAAAGCATGGAAGGTCCATGGATTTTTTATTTTTTTAAGATGTAACTTACTCTGATAAAATCTTTTCCTCTTCACTTCAAAGCTCATGCAATGATCTTGTATCAATTGGTGTCCTATTAGGCACACGCTTGGTTGTATCGGTACGAGGTGATGAGCCTTATGAAGAATTGGAAATTCTCAAAGGTGTTGATGCTACTATGCTTCTCCATGACCTGCCTTATACAGAAGATAAAGTTAGTAGAGTGCATGCAGCAAGGCGGTGAGAATGTTTTGCATGATTAATTATTTGTTGTACCAATCTGGCAACATGAATCCAATCAAGTATCTCTTGTTGATCTTGCCTTTCTGAACTTTACTGTTGGGCTCCAAATAGTGAAAAAACTAATTGATAAGTGACAAGTCAACATTTATCTGAGTTGCTTGTATATATGATTCTATAAATTTAATCTCTACTGGTTCATAGAAATTTTCTAATCCTCATTTCTTACATTTGCATCAGGTTATTTGAGTACCTATCAGAAAACTCTCTAGACTTTCCTGTCATTCACCACATTCAGTTTCCAAGTGGGATTCACAGGTAATTTAAAGTTATGATAAGATGCAAAAAGTAAGTGGTTCTTGTGAAACCTAATCAGTTTGGCTTACAGGGATGACTTAGTGATTGGTGCTGGTTCTGATGCTGGAGCCCTTCTGGTTGATGGGCTTGGAGATGGTGTTCTTTTGGAAGCCCCAGACAAGGATTTTGAATTTATTAGAAATACATCTTTCAATTTGCTGCAAGGCTGCAGAATGAGAAATACAAAGACAGTATGTAGTTCAAGCACACAGACAAGACTGATGTTGAATTGTAAAAAGAAATAGTCATGATCTTTATTGATATGCCTAACATGTCTTGCAGGAGTATGTTTCATGCCCATCCTGTGGCAGAACCTTGTTTGATCTTCAAGAAATAAGTGCACAAATTCGTGAGAAGACATCACACCTCCCCGGTGTTTCGGTAACCACCTAATCCTCTTCTCTGTAGAACATGCTCCTCACCACCCAACTGTGTACTTTGCTTTGTAAACAATGAGCTATTCCTTGTTTTGTAATGTTTACTTTCTCATGCATCAGATTGCAATCATGGGATGCATTGTAAATGGACCTGGGGAGATGGCTGATGCAGACTTTGGGTATGTGGGAGGTGCTCCTGGGAAGATTGACCTCTATGTTGGGAAGGTGACATGTTGTTTATACCTAAATTACTAAAACTTTATGCCTAAATTTTGTATGATGAATGATGTTTGACAATAAATTCAATGGAATTATTTCAATTACAGACTGTGGTGAAGCGTGCAATTGCAATGGAGCAAGCAACCGATGCCTTGATTGATCTAATAAAAGAGCATGGACGTTGGGTAGACCCTCCTGCAGATGAGTAAAAGCCAATGAGATCCTGACCCAATGGACGTTGCCTTGGGACTCTCTAGGATGATAACTATTGTATATGTTATATAAGCATTGAAATTTTAACGTCCAAAATAGTTCGGAAGAGCCAAAATTTCCTTTTAACAAAGGTGGCAATTAAATCAGAGGGTGGGGTACTCTGCAGCTGCATCGTGTATACAGACATCAATGTATTGCTTTGCCCTCATTAATAATGATAATTTTATAGAGAAATTATTGGGACAATGCCAGTTATACGATCTGCGTGGCTCAGGATATGTCATTCAGATTTCAGGTGATACTATCATTATCATGTGTCCTATTCTATGTTTACCGTTTGGTCGCGGTTAACATGGTATTGGTATCCATGGAGGCCCAATTTCTTAATGAGATGATTTAGGGTGTGTTTGGTTTATACAAATCACGTTTAAAGCGTGGATTCGGACCAATGCTACTGTATATAACATTTGTCCAAATTTATGTTTAAAAACGTGATTTTTGTGTAAACCATATATGTTATTAATCATTCCAATGTTTTAATCATTCCCATGGTTGTCATTGGCCATGGAAAAAAGAGTTTTCATCATATCCTCGTACTTTTATATATTCACCCGTATAACAATGAAATTTCAACAAGATGTTTGCCAGCTCCCTCCCCCCAAAAATAAAACAGAGATGTCTGACAGTGACAAATTTTAAGAATATTGTTTTATATGTTATTGCCTCAATTTATTAGCTATATTGCGAAAACACGCTAGCTCACGCACCAGTGGGAAGAAAACAATGTGGAGGGACTACGAAGAGACAAAAAGAGCAATGGATAGACTCTCAAACACATGAATAGACGCGCCAAATGACCCTGTGATTAGTTATAAAAGAGGCAATCTCTACAATACAAGTATAAATTAATCTTACAATAAGATAATGGGGATGAATTAATCTTACAATAAGATAGTGGGGATTTGGGGTTTAATACAAGAGTTTGATATATATACATTGTTAACGTAAATTTTTTTTACACAAACATCCATCAAATGAGAATTGGATTCTATCTAATTTAATTGTGTGTTTGGGTAAGAATTTGTAGGATTGGAAAGCGAGTTTAAAATAATCTGATTTATGTTCATTTAAAAGTAAATTTATGATAAAATTCAGCACAAATATTTCAACACACCATAAAAATTATAATTTATCACATATACTCAAATTGATCTAAATATTGAAACATAACATAGATATTGAAATTTATTGAAATCTTGTTTAACACAAGCAAACATGAATTTAAAATACCTTATTGTTATCATTAATCCAAATTTCAAACATGCTAGTAAACTTGGGTGAATGCATTGAAAAAAAATGAAGTTCTCTCATCATCTATCTTCTATTTTATTCATTCACAAAATTTATTTGAACCTACTGGCAATCGGACCCCAATTTGATGCGGTGACCATTTTGACATTATACAATAAGTAAATTTGGGTCGTCCGAATAAGATCAGATGATGTGGATATTGGGATGATTAAATCAGATTTAGAAAACATATCCGCATCAGAACCATCTGATTAAAGATCAATGATCCAAATTTGCTTACCGTGTGATTGCCCCCAAAATGATATATCTACCACTGAACCAGCCTCCTTTCAGTTAACCATTATTTGTTATCACGTCATTGAGAAAAGGCTGTATGCAACCGATAGAAACCAAAGTAATATCTCAATATATTATAAATCTGTGATCTGTCCAGATACTAGATAACATTTGATTAGCTTTCTTCCCTTCAAAATGACATAACTGTTGTTTCTACATAAACTATGGGTAATCTGTAATGCACATGTCCCTGCACTTTCCGTGCGAGTGCTCAAGTAATGCAATAGTATACCATATAGTAAAATATAAAAATTTTCAGAGTCTTATTATTACAACTAGCACCAAAAGGAATTATGCAAATTGATGACGATAGTTTAGAAATCGAGATTTGCAATCATTATACAAATCAAGAACGAAAAGAATCTAGAATAAAATTGAATCAATATCTGATTACCGCCAATAATAGGATGAAAAGAAACCTATATAGAGGAAGAGAATAACCTCCATAACTGCCAAAGAGTTACAAATGTAGTGACGAAAAAGGATTTTTACAGAATCTCTCTCCCTGCAACGTAATTATACCGAGATCGCCGGATATTTTGCTGACGCTTCTTGTACACCATACCTGCCAATAAAATCACGCTCGCAGCCACGATTACTCCGATTACTATTCCAGTCTTCTTGCTGCCGCTCATTCCTCCTCCAGATGAATTCTCTGCTCTCTCATTCATGCCGGTGTGGTTGATTGAGGCAGAATCCGCCGGCGAAGGAGCCGGAGAGGAACCGGGACTCTGATTCTGCGGTGTAGGCGCCGGCGGCGACGAACCTAGGGGCGAGCTGGCCGGGGCATGATTCGGAGCGCGGATGGAAGGAGACGGAGACGGAGACGGAGACGGAGCAGGATTTCCGGCCGGTGAGAGCGACGATGGTGACGGAGACGGCGGCGAATCCGCGGAGACAGTGACATACAGTGAAAGAGAGAGGAGTAAGAGAGAAAGAAAGGAAAATCTTGCATTGGCCATTGTTGATTCAAAGGGAAAAGGAAGATGGAAGAGAGAAAGAGTGAGAAAATTGTTTGAATTAAAACAGAAAACCTGTAGATCTGACTCTGTGAGAAGGAACTAGGAAGTCACAGCACAACAGATAAAGCGGTTAAGGAGGGAATGCCTCTATAATCGGAGGGTCTATATTGAAGGAATCGCCGCGGGAGGAGGCATGTGAATCTGACACGTGGCAGTGTGAAAAGAAGGAAAAGACGGCGCGATTCACTGGATTACATGGGGAAGGTGAATGAATATGAAGTGGGTATTAGTTGAAGATTATGTAATAAGGAAGGTAATGCATGTGAAATGCAAAAAAGGGCCTTATGAAATGGAAAAAAAATTGGGTTTTGGGTATTTTATTTTTATAGAAGAAGCTTAGCTTGAGAGCCCTGATTGTACAACTATATTTGATGATTGCTAATTAATTATTATGGTATGGTGTACTTACTTAGGGAAGGGAAAGTGATTTTTATGCATTTGGACACGCAGAAGAAACGTTTCTCAAGAGATAGCAAAGTTCACTTTTCATGCAATTCAAGAAAGAACTTCACATTTTCTGTGGGTTTAAATGTTACGTATGTTCCCCTTTTTGTCGGTGCACGTTGAGTCATCAGCTATGTGTTTAATCTCGGTTGAATTGTACCTAAATAAACATAAAGAATCAAGAGAAAATGGAACCTCGTCGATTCTCATTTTCCAAACGTCAAGTTGGTTTAAATAATGGAAAGCTATCTATGGCAATGATGGAATGAGATATGTAATTTCTCAAATTCCAAACACGTCAGTGACTTGATGATTCCACAATAATTTGTTATGGGAGGCTGCTAATCAGGGCAGTGACTAAAGAACAAATAATTTTTTTATTAAAAAATGAGTGATATGGATTGCATTGAGATAACATTATTATTTTGATAATATAAAAATGAAATTTTTTAATAATATTTTTTATTTTTTATTCCTTAATCAATATTTTAAAGATATCATTTACCTTTAATCATGTTGAAAAGGGAAAAGTCATTGAAACTAACAAGTGAAATCCCTTATTTAATTTTTAAGATTTTTCTTCGATTCACGATGCTAACATACTCCATGCAGTCTTTTTATAAGACACTTCTTATAAGTTTTTGTGGTCATTTTTATAAGATATTTTACAATTTTAAGACAATATTTATTACCATTTTTCTTATTTACCTTTATTGCTTTTCCAACTATCAAATGGTAGTGGAGTTACATAATGATATTAAATAAGGATAAAACTATAAAGTTAAATTATTTTTTAAAACTCCAATAAAATTAATTAACTTTAACCACTTTTATTGGTATGTGTAATTCGGTTAAGTGTGCCTTATAAAAAGGACCAGAAGGAGCATTTGATTATGGATATGGATTTGCTACATTTGAGCAGTCCATCGTGTCACTTGAACCAACATTGTTGAATGCATCTATTGTTTTTATTAGAGTAAACCCTCAACTATGTCCCTAAAAGATACACCTGTCGTCAGTCATGTCCCTAAAAGATTTCAGTCACCAGTTAGGTCCTTGAAGTTTAAAATAATCACCACGTTAGTCCTTCCATTAGTCACCGTTAATCCCCCGAAGATTTCAGTCACAAGTTAGGTCCCTAAAAGTTTAAAATGGTCACCAAGTTAGTCTCTTAAGATTTTAGTCACCAATTAGGACCTTGAAAATTTAAAATAGTCACCAAGTTAGTCCCTAAGTTACTTACTGATAGAAAAACTGTTAATAGAAGTTGATGTGACTTTGTTTTTGTATGACTTGTCTTGTTAAGTGCCAAATAAGTATCAAATTCATCACATAAGCATCATGACTTAAAGTTTCCTCTTTTTTCATTTAGTCATTTTCTTCAATTTTCTAGGTATCTTCTTCCCCCTTTCTTTAATATTTTTTTTACTTTTTCCATCTTTCTAGTTTGTGGTGATTTAAGATGGGTTGTGACAACAAATAAAGTGGTCGTTGATGGGGAATACTCCTTGGGCTACTACCATTGTGGTGGCCTTCCAGTATTCTTCTATTCCAAGAGTGATTAGTGATGTTCGAGTTGGTCGTCACTCTTTCTTATGTGAGTGAATTGAATGCTTATTTGGAACTTAATAGGACAAGTCATACAAAAAACGTACCTAATAAAAACCCTGGTTTTTACCATTTTGTTGCTTATGTGAGTGAATTGAATGCTTATTTGTAATTTAATAGGACAAGTCATATATACAAAAACATGTCATCAACTTCTATTAACAGTTTTTCTATCAGTAAGTAACTTAGGGACTAACTTGGTGACCATTTTAAACTCTCAAGAACCTAATTGGTGACTAAAATCTTTGAGGGACTAATTTCGTGACCATTTTAAACTTTTAGGGACCTAACTGGTGGCTGAAATCTTTGAGGGGGAGGGACTAATGTGGTGATCATTTTAAACATCAAGGACCTAATTGGTTACTCAAATCTTTGAGGGACTTAATTGATGACACATGTATCTTTTAGGGACCTGATTGAGGGTTCACTTTTTTTAATTATATCATGTCACAATTTAACAAAAATAATAAAGTTACATGTTAATTTACCCCATACGTCATTTTACTATTGGATTTTATGAATTTGGTGTCAAGCTAGTATTTGGTACAAGGGTAATAAGTGATACTGGTTAGGAATTGATCGTGCCAGACAAATGATCGTGGCGGAGGTGATCATTCCTGGGTGTTCCAGGGTGGTTCTGGGTGTAGTCCGAGATGTTCCCAGGTTGTCCGAGATAGGGATCCAAGATGGTCCGAGGTTGAGATGCGGTGGTGGTTGCCCTGAACAGTAGCTTCGGTGGTGGAGGAGGGGGTGACCTGCGAAGACACTCAAACGCCCAAGTTAGAAAGGGTTTTAGACAGAGTGTGAGCAGGGGAGAAATGAGCGTACCTGACCCTCAATGGGAGGGGGTATTTATAACATGGGGTCTGGCTAGAGCTAGCCTGTGATGTAGCCCAACCTACGCCTGATTGCTTGTGTCAGTGGGTAAGTTGCTCAGTCTATGTGATGGGAAGTGCCCTTTATTGGTGTCAGTCCGCGTAGGCATAGGCAAGTGGTAGGGTGAAGAGCTAGTTGGTGGTCCCCGGGTTGCACAATTGTTAAGTGTCCATGCAACCGAGATGGCTGAGGTAGGCCAGCCGAGGTGGCTGAGATAGGCCAGCCGAGATGGTTGGTAGGCAGCTGAGGTGGCTGAGGCAGGCCAGCCGAGGTGGCTGAGGTAGGCCAGCCTAGGCAGCTGAGGCAGGCCAGCCGAGGTGGCTGAGGTAGGCCAGCCGAGATGGTCGAGGTAGGCCAGCCGAGGTAGCTGAGGCAGGCTAGCCGAGATGGTTGGTAGGCCAACCGAGGTAGCTGAGGCAGGCCAGCCGAGGTGGCTGAGGTAGGCCAGCTGAGATGGTTGAGGTAGGCCAGCTGGGATGGCTGTATGATAAGCCTAAATCCGAGGTAGCGTGTAGGTCGCTAGACCAGTCGAGCTAGTTCCGAGTTAACCTCTAGATCAGGAATCATACACAAACTACAAAGGTAATAACTTACAAATTTAAAAAATTTTAAGTTAAAAAATCTAGGGAAAAAATCATTAAAAAATTAAAAAGAGAGGACGCTAGAATAACGAGAACAAACGCATGATAGAACAGGGTGTAATGACAAGGAGGACAAATTCAAGTTCAACCGTATAGGAAGGACGCACACAGGGCGAGCAAGAATAAGGGGAGGAATGGGGAGGAAGGAGGATGCACACAAGGCACTTAGGCGAATAGGAATAAGGAGTAAAGGAATAGGGGATACGCGGTAATGTAGAAAGGGCGCACATAAGGCGAGCAAGAATAGGGAGCAAGCTGAGAGGACATATAGGGTGAGCAGGAATAGGGAGCACAAGAATAATGGGAAGGTCATACTCAGCCATACAGTAAATGCAGGACGCGAGGCAGGAAGGACCATGTTGTCACTGGTGTGTACGACGCAATAACTATTGGCTATGGTTAAAATTTGAAACGATTAAACTAACACTTTTGTCCCAACTTTTATAGAGTCATGCACTTTAGTTCCTGAAATTTAGAAATCCCTCCATTAATCCCTAACGTTATTCTCCATCTTTCATTCTTGTTAGTTGATATAGTTATTTGTTATTTAAGAAGTTAATTATCATTCTGTTAGAAATGTTGTTAGTAGTGCCAGCTCAGCTTTGTTAGTTAGATTCAGTTTTACTTTTCCCGCTCTTTTCTTTTGTATATAAACCTCTTGTATAGCTCTGTTTTCATCAATGAGAATTTAGTTCATATTCTCTCAAATTCTCTCTCACTTTCTCTCTGAGTTTTAACATGGTATCAGAGCTTCTTTCTTGGGAGCTCCGTTGCACAATCTGATGAAGTTCTTTCTCTCTTTCTGATCGATTCTTGAGGTGATATTGCTCCTTCTTGAATCTGTTTTTTTTTTCTGGTTATGGCGAATTCTAATCTGGATCCTAGTAGTCCTTACTTCATGCATGCAAATGAGAGTCCTGGTGTTAATCTCGTTTCTGTTCGACTTCATGGAGGTAACTATCACACTTGGTCAAGAGCTATGTTTATGGCTCTAAAATCAAAGAATAAAGAGCAGTTTGTTGATGGAACCTTAATGAAACCTGCAACAACTGATGAGATGTTCAAAGCATGGGATAGGTGCAATACTATGGTGCTTTCTTGGTTGATCCAATCTCTGGAAACTGAAATCACAGAGAGTGTGTTATGGATTGATACTGCACGTGATATTTGGCTGGATTTGAAGAAGAGATATTACCAGGGAGATGTTTTCAGAATCAGTGACCTACAAGAAGAAATCTACATGCTGAAACAAGGTGATTCCTCCATTACAGCTTACTATACTCAATTGAAAACTTTATGGCAAGAATTAGAAAATTTCAGACCTATTCCTACATGTTCTTGTGATGTTAAATGTTGTTGTGATCTGTTGCCTACTGTCAAAGGATACAGAGAAAATGATTATGTGATTAGGTTTCTAAAAGGACTTAATGAACAATATGCTTCTGTTCGATCCAACATTATGCTAATGGATCCCTTGCCAGACATAAGTAAGGCCTTTTATTTGCTAATTCAGCAAGAGAGACAATTCACTTGTACTTTAGATGAAGGGAAAGTCTTAGTCACTGTTAATAACAATTCTTCTAGAGGAAGAGGCAGATCTGGTGGTAGAGGAGGAAGAAGTGGAAGATTTGGTAGTGGAAGAGGAAATGGAAAAGTTTGTTCTTACTGTAATAAGGTTGGACATACTGTTGATACATGTTACAAGAAACATGGATATCCACCTCATTTTAATCAAGGAAATGCTGCTAACAATTGCTATAATGAAGAGGTAGATGACAACTTTGATGACAGCACCAGTTACATGTCAAAGAAAGAACAGGCTGATGATAAGACATTGAGTTTTACTCCTGAACAACACAAGAGTTTATTGGCAATGTTAAGTCAGAATCAAGCTGGAGGAGGAAGCCACACAGCAAATCAAATCACATCTGGTGCTTGTGCAGGATTACCACAACCAGGTATGGTTTGCAGCCTTTCTAATATTGAGAAGTCTTCTTTCTGGATTTTAGACACAGGAGCCACGAATCATGTGTGTCACTCTCTCAAGGTTTTTCAATGCTTAAGGAAGATTAGACCTATTCGAATCAATTTGCCTAATGGAAGCTATGTTACTACAGAATTGTGTGGTTCAGTTTTCTTCTCTAAAGAATTTTATCTCATAGATGTGTTATACATTCCAAGTTTCAGCTTTAATCTCATTTCAGTCTCAAAGATCATTACTCAGTTACAATGTAAACTGATTTTCTCTGAAAATCTGTGTGATATTCAGGAAATCCAATCTATGATGATGATTGGTGCAGCTAGGCTGAAGATGGGGCTATACATACTGGACAAGCATCCAACTACTTAGTTTCAATTTCATTCTGTAAATAGTTTTCATTCATATGACAATAATCTGTGGCACACAAGATTATGACACTTAGCTCATGAAAAGCTGGTTGTTATGAAACAGAATTTTCCTTTTATTGCTTGTAAACAGAATTTGAATCCCTGTGATGTATGCCACTTTGCAAAGCAGAAGAAGTTACCTTTTCCACATAGTGTATCTCTTTCCTCTGAAATCTTTGAGCTAATTCATGTTGATATTTGGGGACCTACTACACCTCCTTCTATGTTTGGTTACAGATACTTTCTAACCATAGTAGATGATAAGTCCAGAAACACTTGGGTCTATTTCATGAAATTAAAGTCAGAAGTTGCTAATCTTTTGACTTCCTTTGCAGCTATTGTTGAAAATCAGTTTGGTAAGAAGATTAAATGTATAAGGTCTGACAATGGACCCAAATTCAATCTACAGAATTTTTACAATCAGAAAGGAATCCTACATCAAACTTCCTGTGTTGAGACACCTCAACAAAATGGAATTGTGGAGAGGAAGCATCAACACATCATGACAGTTGCAAGAGCCCTCATGTTTCAGTCTCATCTTCCTAAAAACTTCTGGACTTATGCAGTTTCCCATGCTGTTTACTTAATCAACAAGCAACCCAGTTCTTTTCTTTTAAATAAAAGTCCATATGAAATTTTACATGACTCTCTCCCTGATCTGAGTAATTTGAAGATTTTTGGATGCCTTGCTTATGCAACATCCCTTACAGCAGGCAGAAAGAAATTTGACTCCAGAAGTAGAAGATGCATTTTTCTAGGTTTCAAAGCTTGTGTGAAAGGCTATGTTCTCTACAACCTTAGTTCTAAAGAGGTTTTTCTTAGCAGACATGTAAATTTTTATGAGCATCATTTTCCTTTTCTCATCAAGGATACCAATATAAATACCTCTGAACCTTTTCTCTCACCATCCCTTCCTTTACCTCAAACATATCCATCATTTACAGATCCTATACCTTGCCCACAAACCACTTCTCAACGATCCTCACCTCCCATAATACATGACCCTCAACCTACAGTTTCTCAATCCATACCTGACCAGCCACCTCAACATACATCCATTAGAAGATCAAACAGACCCAAAAGATTACCTTCCTATTTAACAGATTACCATCATAATCTCCTTTCCACATTCTCCAACACTATACCATCCACTTCCCATCCTATTCATGATGTTATATCTCATTCACATCTATCCTCCTCTCACAAAGCTTATACTCTTTCCCTTACTGCCAATCAAGAACCAAAGTCCTATTCTGAGGCCATCAAATATGCCCCATGGAGAGATGCTATTCAACAGGAACTCAATGCTCTAAACAAGAACAATACATGGACTGTCACAAGCTTACCTGAAGGAAAACCTGTTGTTGGTTGCAAATGGATTTTTAAGTTGAAATTTCACTCAAATGGTACCATTGAAAGACACAAAGCCCGTTTGGTAGCCAAGGGCTATACTCAAACAAAAGGACTGGATTATCTGGAGACTTTCAGCCCAGTTGTTAAAATGACAACAGTTCGAACTCTATTAGCTATTGCCTCAGCTAAGAACTGGCACCTTCAACAGCTGGATGTCAACACAGCTTTTCTTCATGGAGATTTGCATGAGGAAGTTTACATGGTTCCTCCTCCTGGCCTTGTCTTGCCTCCTCACCAAACTAATTATGTTTGAAAATTAGAAAAATCTCTATACGGCCTTAAACAGGCTAGTAGGCAATGGAATGCTAAACTATCTGCAGTGTTGCTTAATTCTGGTTATAAGCAGTCCAAGGCAGACTATTCTTTGTTTGTTAAGCAAAATGGTGAATCTTACACAGCAATCTTGGTTTATGTTGATGATTTGTTACTGGCAGGGAATGATCTCACTGAAATTGACTCCATTAAGGCCTTATTGGATCATAAATTCACTATTAAGGATCTAGGGAATCTAAAGTACTTCCTTGGGCTTGAGGTTGCTAGATCACATTCAGGGATTGCTTTATTTCAGAAGAAATATGCTTTGGATTTGTTGAAAGACACTGGCCTTCTTGGCACTAAGCCTTGTAGGACTCCTATGGATCATGCTTCTAAACTCCACAAGTCTCTTGGTGTTTTGCTTCCTGATCCAACTGTATACAGAAGATTGTTGGGCAGATTAATATATTTGACTAATACCAGACCAGATTTGTCCTTCTCTGTTGGTCATCTTAGTCAATTTATGGATAAACCCACTGATATCCATCTTCAAGCAGCCTTTCGTGTGCTAAAATATATCAAGTCTGCACCTGGGAAGGGCCTGTTTTTCCCTTCTTCATCAAACCTTACCCTCAAAGGTTTTGCTGACTCTGACTGGGCATCTTGCCCTGATACAAGAAGATCGGTTACTGGTTTTTCCTTCTTTCTTGGCCCTGCATTAATTTCCTGGAAAAGCAAAAAGCAGGCCACAGTCTCTAAATCCTCTACAGAGGCTGAATATAGAGCTCTTGCACAGGCTACTTGTGAAGCACAATGGCTATCCTATTTGCTGTCAGACTTTGGACTCACCAACTCCACTGCTATAGCTCTTTATTGTGATAACCAGTCTGCATTGCACATTGGTTCAAATCCGATTTTCCATGAGAGAACCAAGCACATTGAGCTTGATTGTCACATAGTCAGGGAGAAAGCTCAACTTGGTCTCATTCACTTGCTCCCTGTGTCCAGTATTGATCAACTTGCTGACATTCTTACTAAGCCCCTTAGCCTGGGTCCTTTTGATTTGAATATTTCCAAGCTTGGAATGTTGGATATTCATTCCAGCTTGAGGGGGGATGTTAGCTTATATAGTTATTTGTTATTTAAGAAGTTAATTATCATTCTGTTAGAAATGTTGTTAGTAGTGCCAGCTCATAGTGCCAGCTCAGCTTTGTTAGTTAGATTCAGTTTTACTTTTCCCGCTCTTTTCTTTTGTATATAAACCTCTTGTATAGCTCTGTTTTCATCAATGAGAATTCAGTTCATATTCTCTCAAATTCTCTCTCACTTTCTCTCTGAGTTTTAACATGGTATCAGAGCTTCTTTCTTGGGAGCTCCGTTGCACAATCTGATGAAGTTCTTTCTCTCTTTCTGATCGATTCTTGAGGTGATATTGCACCTTCTTGAATCTGTTTTTTTTTTTCTGGTTATGGCGAATTCTAATCTGGATCCTAGTAGTCCTTACTTTATGCATGCAAATGAGAGTCCTGGTGTTAATCTCATTTCTGTTCGACTTCATGGAGGTAACTATCACACTTGGTCAAGAGCTATGTTTAGTCCAAAACGTAATGCCATAAAATGACTTCATTTTTAATTTTTTCCTATTCACCCCTTTTCTTTTTTGTGTTCTTCACCAGTCTCACTTTTTGCTATTCTTTCCTTCTTCCTCCCTCATTTTTTATCTTTTACTCTATCTCTCTCTCTCTCTCTCAAAACTATTTATATCAAAACCTTTTATCATTTTTTAATGTTCATCATTCAAGGATCTTTACTGATTGTTTTCCATTGTTTTGAATTTATTACTCTCCTGATTCTCACTTTCCACATGTTCATCATTCACATACAAGTGCTTTAATACTGTGATTATATAATTATATCAGGAAAAAACCTGAGGCAAAAAATCATGTTTTAAATTGTGTTGTTCAATTTACAAGGAAAAAAATGCACTGAGACAGGGAAAAGATACAACCAAAGAAGGAAATCTTAATTTTGTTTTATCCTATAAATTCATGATAAGAAATGTGATTTTTTGGTTATTTATGTTGCGCATCCTAACCTTTCTGAACAATAAAAAGATATATCTCCCTCTAAAAATAGGACACTACATATGTAATGTTATGTTTGATTTTCGCCTCATTAGTAGTTTTGGAACTTTTTAAATTGCTTTTTTCTTAAATGATAAGACACTTCACCAACTCTTACCCCTTTGTTGTTATTCACTCTACCTAATGCAAAATGAACATGGGAGAAAGAAGAAGAAAGTGTTCAAAGAGTGAGATCCATGCCATATGAGTGGACAAAGGAGATAGAATCATAAACAAAGAGAGAAGAGAGAGCAGGGCATTGAATATTTAGAAGGGAAGGCAGAGCATTGTATATTTGCTTAGAGCAGGGCATTCACAAGGTGCCACCTACACAAACATATGATAAATTATGGAATGAGTGTGTAAAAGAAAATGATGAAAATAGGGGAAGAAGGGAAGAAGTGGGCGAGATTGGCGAAGAAGAAAGTAGAGGAAGAGGAAGAGGAAGAGGAAAGGTGAATATGAAAATTAAAAAAAAAAGAAGGCAAAATGACATCATCTTAAAGGAATGTAGCATCCACAATGTCTCTTAACATACACACCAGCATCCAGTTAACAGAAATTAACAATTTGGATTGAAATGAAAGATGGAGAGTAACATTATAGATAGGGGTGGGAATAGGCCAGCCGACCTGTCAGGGGCCTACGGCCTGGCCTGGCCTGGCTCGTTTATTAAAAAGGCCATGCCAAGGCTTGTTAAAAGGCCTATTTAGTTAAATAGGTCAGGCTTCAGGCCTATGAAAAAGCCTATTAGGCTTAATAGGCCGACCTGTTTAATATAATAATATATAATATATTAAATTAATTATATAAATAACTATAAATATAATTAAAAAATTTATAATATAGTAAAAAACTAGAATATATTAAATTAATTATATAAAAAACTTGTTACAAAACAGGCTTACAGGCCAGGCCAGACTTTTTCGCAGGCCAGGCCAAGGCCTTACAAAAAGGCATGTAACAGGTAACAGGCCAGGCTCAGACTTAAGAATTGGGAGTCAGGCCAGACTATTCAAAACGAAAATGCCAGTTTATTCAATTTGAAACAAAAACCCTAGTAGTTGAGACACGGTTAGCTCTCAATCTAATTAACTCTTATTTTAGTTTTTTAATTGTTAATTTTGAATAAAGATTTTTTTTTAAAAGTCAGTCCACGACTCCACGGGCTGGCTTGGTATCCCACAAACCAACCCGTGTAACCTGTGATTCATATAGACCAAGCCAAAAGGCCCACATTTTATATCTTGCCCTAACTCTCTTGGTCTACACTCTACAGGTTAAACGGATCATCCGCAGACCCAGAACCATATAACAAGCTCTAGTATATAGTATAAAGTAGATCTACCATGCATGTAAAAATTATCATCATATGCGAGGAGGGATAAACTAAAATTTAGGGGAATTTTTTATTGAAGCCTCACCCAAAATTCTGAAATACCCACAGTTCAATAGTAATACATATTTTGCCTCCACTTGTCCACCTCTTCCCCCCCTTTTCTGTATCTTTTTCTTGGCCAGGGGTGAGAAGAAATAGGTGGTTGTTCTCCTCTAGTCACTGTCATTATCTGTCTGAATCACAGCTCTTTAAATAGAAATATATCACTTAACTCCTCATAATTCATCCTTCACATCGCTATTGCTTCTCTGGCTCTCTTTCCCATCAGAACTCTCCTTGGCATCAGAGCTCCCCTTGACATCAGAGCTCTCAGGTTTAGAAGTTGAGGTTGGTTTCTGGAGCTTGAATGGGATTGATGCATGCTTCTTGAGGAACTTATAGAAGGCTACCACTGTACGATCTGTATCAACAGTAATCTGCGGACACAACGAACCAATTATATATTTCAATCACCCAATGGTAAAGCATATGCAGACATCGATAGCTGAATTCATAAAGTATATAATGTTCAATAAAATTTACATACAGGGTCAAAACTCTTGTTTCCTGCTGGGAAGAAGAGTATAGTAGGGTATCCATCAGCCTGCAAAGTGATAATAAATCAATATTGATCAATAAATTTACACATCTGCATTTGATGTAGGATTGAAAATTCAAGACCTAGCATGAGTTGGACCAAACGTCATTTCAGTTGATAATAGCAAATAGCATATGCCATATGCTTGCAACATATACTTGAATTTGGGTTTACCTTTGCCCTGGGATGTTCATTTGTTGTTCCATCCATCTTGGCTATCACAAGAGACTCAATTTCATGAAGATGTTTTGCAAGCTTGTTGTATATTGGTTCCAGTGCTTGGCAATGGCCACACCAGGGAGCATAAATCTGATATTCCAAACAATTAAATTAACATGAGTAAGGTGCAGATGCAAATATAATTCATAAACTAGAAGGTTAAAATTGTACCTCAAGAAGAACATCCTTCGACTCATCCAAGACAATTTCATCAAAATTATTCCCAACAACTATTTTCACATCACCATCATTCTGTCACCAAGTTAGCAAACATGTTAGACATGAAAAACCAAATTAATAGAACATAATTGATGGCTAGAAAATAAAATAACTCACACTTTCAGGAACTGGATCTGACTTGAAAAAAGGTTTTAGCTTGTCTTCAAGGAAATCTTCCCCAAATGACTGAGATACAATGAAGATTTGAAATTTTTAGTCAAAATATTGCCTTCAAACCAAAATGAGAGAAAAAAGCATTCATGCACATTCCATAATATGGTAGCAAAATTAACAGAGCATCAGAGTTTGAGGCAAGAAGGGAGAAAAAAGCACCTTAATTTTGTCAACAGTCACCTCTCCATCAAGCACAAATTTTTTTCCATCATCATTTCCAGTGTATGCGAGTACCTGTAATGGAAATTCCACTGGTTATTTAAATATACTTCTAAATGATTTAAAGGATATAATATGTTAATATCATGAATTTCATGACTTATCATTTAAATTAAATTAAAAAGGGAAGAAGAAACAATTACTTTTGGGGCACTCCCACTGACACCAAAGTAGTCTGAAACAGGCTTTCCAACATCTTCATTATCCATTTCCACGTATACAAAGATCAACTGCAACATATAATTGCACACACAATTAAATCATTATCCTAAATCTAAGTACCCTTTAGATGGGAGAACTGGATGAATGATGAGATTTTTATCAGTAAAATGAGAGAGACAGTAAATTTTATTATTTCCTAATTTACAATGATATATAAGATTTTTATAGTAAAATGTGGCAGAATCAGAAAGAGTGTATTTCAGACACCACCACTTAGTGCAAGGCAAATGCTAAACTCAATAGGGGCAGGGTCCTTACTTATAGCAAGTTGTACACCTATCCTATGGATTATTTGTTAAATTCAAAAAAGTTCATAATTGATCAACTTTAAATTTGTTTTGCCAATCTTTATAAATTTGAAGTTTTGAACAGATTTGGATTATGCTTATTTTGTTTAAAAATTGGTCTTGGACTAAATTTACACAAAATATTGTTCACTAAATATTAGTGAGCCCTTTCTCAAATTAATATCAAATAAAGTAGAATGAACTAGATGGTTAGAGATAAACATACAAGGAAATAGGAAATGATTGGGGTAAAAAGGTATTAGTTATTTAGTTTTAAAACAATTTTGTGCTGAACTTTCTTCCATACTTATTTTGACCTAAAACTAATCAAGTAAGAGCTTTTTTAAAAAAAAATTAAGTGATTACCAAACACATAAGATTTTAAAACCTACTTTTTTGTACCTAGTTATTCAGTTTTTAGGTTCGGCAATCCACGACACATAAAACTACATCCGCCATTCCATAACTCAATTCCATGCTATCTTAATTAAATTTCATCAACCCCATGCTATCAATCTAGTTTCATGACCCACTAAGCACCACCCTGCACCTCAATTCTTATGAAAAGCAAAGAATTCTATTTATTTGCACTGTTCTGAATTCTGAAATATAAGGCATTTGCAAATTAAAGAAAGAATGACATTATAGAGAGTAATAATTAGTAGCCTGTATGAAAATATACCTTTCCCTTGAATAATTTGGCTGCTTCTTGAAATACTGGGATGAATTTCTCTGAATCGTTTGAAGTCGCAAACAACAACAACTAAAAAAGAAGTTTCAAACACATTAACAACATTTGAAGTTATGATGCTATTTGTCAAGAACGTTTTTCTTAAGAGATTACAATATAACCAGATAAATGTATATAAATGATTACCTGCTTTTTTATTGGATTTTCAAAGACAGCTGGGGCACTTTCTCTTGTAAAAATTGTTACCAAAGGAAGCTTGTTGGAGGAGACAAAGTCTGCTATTTCAGACTTAACAAATTGGCCATCTGCAGAAACAGGGTGAAAATACATCAAGTTAACAAGAAAATAAGGGGGTGGGGACCCTCTTCTGGGCAAGAGAGTTAATAATGAGAAATCAAACAAACCAAAATGGTTCAGTTTTTCCGCCTCTTTCTTGACCAGGATCAAAGCTGGGCGTTTAACAGTAGGGTCAATATGGAAAAGCTTTGCCACATCAGGATTCACAGTTTGATAAAAATTGACATCATCCTCAAGTCTTGAAGCAGAAGCAAGCTCCTCACTCTCAGGACCCTGCATATTATGCATGACAGGTTAAACGAAGCATAACAAGCAACTCAAGGCCTCAAGCTAATATTTTCAACTTCATCCAGGAGAAATCTCGTAACTGATCACAAAATAAAGCAGTGCATCTTACTACCACGAAATCATCTTATCATAATGAATATCATATGTAAACATCAAATTGACAAACCATCTTAAAATGAACATTTGATTTAAGGAATAATGATGACGAATAAATGATAATAAATCCACTTGCATTAGATAACCGGTCCTAGTAGACCGAACCAGAATGGTGAACAAGAAATTTGAACACTTACAACTAAAGAATCGAGGAAGCCCAAAACAACTTTACTTTCGGAGGTCAATATGCGTTGAGCATCATCCACTGTAGTTATGTTGTGTATACCAGGTCCTGTCTTCTTCTTAATCCAGGTCACTATAGCTTCTCTGTATTGCAATTATATAAAAAAAACAAAAAAAACAAAAAATAATCAGATCCAATAAGATTGAAGGAAAATTCAAATTGAGTTTGGATTGAAATGCTGAACTCAAAAGTTTCAATGAAAGTGCAAGAGGAGAGAGTGTTTACTTGGTCCTGTGGCCATTATAAGGTTTGTGAATGCCATCGACGAAGAAGTAGATAGTGGGGAAACCCTGAATATCGTACTGCTGAGCCAACTCATTCTCCTCAGTGGCATCAACCTTGGCCAAAATGACATTATCGCCCTTCAACTCGGTGGCGGCTGCGGCATACTCCGGTGCCAAGGCCTGGCAGTGACCGCACCACGGCGCGTAGAATTCAACCATCACGAATTGATTGTTCTTCACCACGTCAGTGAAATTCTTATCCTTCAAAACGACGACGTCCTTGTCGTCCACCTCGGGCTCTTTGTAAGCCTCCGCCTCCGCATCCTCGAAGCCGGAGAAGTCGTCGAAATCGGTGGCGGCGTCATCGTCGAAGCCGCCGTGGTGGTGGTGGTGGTAGGAGTCGTTCTCATCGGGTTCTTCGAGGAAGCTGAGATCTTCTTCCTCTTCACATAGAACGTGAGAGAAGGAGGAGAAGAGGAGAAGGGTTGTGAGCGAAAGCACAATGAAGATTCGCATTGTGCGATTCAGATTAGAGAAGAAAAACGAAGAGGGAAACTGAGAAACGAAAGAAAGAAAGATCTGTGTGATATAACTGTGAGCTTGTGATGTGAGACTCAGTTGACTTTAAACTTTTCAGTGGGAATGCAAATGAAATGAATCCACGTCCTATGCGACGCCGTTTCACGGACCCCTTGTTGTAATTAATCTGTTTTCGGTTTCCATTGACCTATTTTCCTCCTTCCTTAGGTAAGAACTAAGAAGTAGCAAACTTTGACTTGCCATTGTTTTAGAAATAAAAGCTAATTAATGGTAAATATAAATAGGAACGTAAAACAGCATTAAATATGAATTTACACTGTGTGTAAGACTTTAAAGAAAATATTTAAGAATAATTAAAATTTGAAACAGAATAAGGTGATATAACATTAACTCAAGCAATATTATAAACACCATGTTGAAGAGAATCAGAGATCTCGATTTCGAATTTTATTGGAAACAATTAATTTGGTTGACAATAAAAAAAGGGGCGTAAACTGTCATTTTCCAGTTTAAAATTGTGTAAAATATGTTTTTGTAGCGAGTTTAGTCCCTATAAAAAAAATTTGTGTTAAAGCATCTTCCCAAATTTTTTTTTATAATTAGTCTTTCCCCTCAATTAGGTGCCGACGTGTCACGTTCTCTCTCCTAAGTATCAATTTTTTTACATTTCTAGCTGTCTTAAACAGCAAAAAAACCCACCCCATTTTCCACTTTCCACACTCTCCCTTCTACCCCACCCACCATTTCCCTCCAACCTCAGCCACTCCACAACCATCTTCCCCTCCCCCTGCTACTCCAACCCCTTCATCTCCTCCTCCATTCTCCCCACCCCCTGCAACCCCGCCTCCCGCCACTCCAAAAGAACGACGGGTACACGCACACTTCACAATTCACAGGCAATCAAACACACACACAGAGAGCCTTCATGCCCTGTTTTCTTTTCTGAGCAGAGCACATATAGATATAGGAACGGGAATACCAGTATCATTCAATTCTATTCTATTCACTAGTTATTAGTTACTCACAAAAACTCTTCTTCTCCTTCAACATCTGCAATTCCTCAAAACAAACCAAACCTTTCTGCTGTTCTCTGTTTAGCATCACCTCCCAACCACAAACATGTTGCATCTGCTCTTAGTTTCACCGCCTCTGCCTGCCCTCTCATCCTTCTGTTCCTTCTCTGCGTTCGGAAGCGGTAACGAACCACCCATTCCTCTAACTCCAACCCCCCCCACCCTTTCTCCTACCCTCTCCTCCGCCGCATTACAACTTGGGAGTTAATTATCTGAGTTAATTACCCTTTCTCCTACCCTCTCCATTCTCCCATTTTTTTTGTTATGTTTAGTGCTTTTTTTATGAACGTGGTGGTTAATTAATGACCAGAAGATAACAATCACAAAAAAAATGAGGGATCCAGACTTGGGACCTGTTTTATATTATATAGTCCACAAATAGGTTATCCCTACATTCTCAAACGCTAGTAGAAAATTCACTACCTGAACCTGAATAGCCATTTTAATCTTAAAAGAATACTACCGGTTAGCTAGTGTAATTATATTGTGCAATGCCAATTATAATTAGTATACAATACATAAACTAAAACTTCAAATGTAGAAAGGAAAAGACTAGGATGTTAGTTACACATACAACACTAGAAGGGGGTTGAATGGTGTTTTATACATTTTGATCATTTTGGAAATCTTGAAATAAAAATAAAAATAAAAAAACAAAGACATTAAAACACAATAAGGAGAGAGACTTAAAATTAGAGTTAAAATGAAATATGCGGAAGATAAGAAGGAAGAATTTTAACAAAGTTAGAGATAAAGAAAGGTTGAACAAAACGTTGACAAATTTGGACTCTTGATTAACTAAAGTTAATCATTCAAATTTATCTCAAGATACCCTCTGAAAGATATCACAGAGAATCTTTTCAGAACTGTTTCTGAGCTACCTCAGATGATTGAACATCGTATGAGGTATGCATCTAACTTCTGAACTGAGACTGTGTCGAATCCCATTCAAGGTGTTATTTCAGAAATTCTTCAAAGTACATTCTCAGTGTTACTTCAAATGATATGAAATTAACTAAATGATTTATTATCTTGGAAAACTTGTTTTATTGAAATTGTTGAGTTAAGTTTATTATGAAAATGTTGTTCAACCCCTTCAGAAATATAAAACTGAAAGTAAAAGAGTTTAAGGGAAAGAAGACTTAGGCAAGAAATTTATCCTGGTTCACCCACCAACCAGTGAGCTACATACAGTCCCAGGGCAAACCACCACTGGCTTTTTCACTATCTGCAGCACAGATACAAGTATTCTTTCTATAGCCTCTTCAGGCTCAAGTATTCTTTCGTTTTCAACTGCCTCTCCAGGCAACTCATGTAGTATTCTTTCACACAAGCCTCTCCAGGCTCAAGTATTCTTTCGTTTTCAACTGCCTCTCCAGACAACTCATGCAGTATTCTTTTACACAAGTCTCTCCAGGCTTAACACTGAGTACACAAGGCCTCTCCAGGCACAAACTGAGTACACCAAGCCTCTCCAGGCTATCATTGAGTACACCAAGCCTCTCCAGGCTATCACAGAGTATTCTTTATTCCACCAAGCCTCTCCAGGCTCTCAGACACTTAAAGTGTTTACAACTAAATCTTAAGGTTAAGTTTGTTAGACACTTAAACTCAGATTCTTCTTGTACAAAGAGGTTACTGAGTCTAACTCAGGATACAGACAATTACAATCAAAGTACAAGGGTAAGACAGAGATACAAGAGTATGAATTGAGTACAATCTCGTCTTCTTTGTGAGGTACATCTCCCTCAGCTAACTAGGCTAAGCTAGATATGCAATTGTGCTTCAGCCATTTTCCTGATGAACTTCAAGGTACACAGTTGGTTGGTCTTTATGCCTTCCAGCATTGGGATATCAACATTTCTATTGCCAACCGGTTGAACCAAATAATGGTCAACACCGGGCCAACTGGTTAATCCAGAATTGATCAATACCAGTTCAACTTGGTTGATCCATGAGTTGGTCAACATCTTCAAAGTCTTCCTTAAGGCTATTTATATGTTCTGATGAATTATAACCGTTGAAGCTGTATTGGTTACCGTTAGAGATTAAGAGATTCTGGCTCAGATAGCCGTTGTGAAATAGCTTCTCTAAATGGTTGCTTCTTCTTAAGCAAATAGGTGTGCATAGAACTTTAGTTCTGACACACTGCTGATAAGCTCCTTTATCATTGAGAGAGTTCCTTTAATTTGAATGGATATCTTCTTTTCTATCTCTCTTCTTCTGCTTGACTGATCCTCTGATCTTTCTGTGAATGTGAGGATGTATTCGTTGAGGTTGTCTTTTATCCCGAAATGTGCAAGCTTCCTTTCTGTTCAGCTTCTGACAGTCTGTTGCTTTCACCTTTCTTCCTAGATCAGAGTTCATTGCTAATATTTGAATAATATTTCTAGCCAATTGAACTACTGACATTTACTTTGATCGAGACTTCTCATATTTGATTTGTTTAAATGATAAGTATAGAGAGTCTTCAAGGGCCATGATTTGTTCAGATGATATATGTTTTGTATATCCTTCAGATGATTCATAAGCTTTCATCTCCAGCCATTATCTCATTGGATTTCTTTTATTTTGACATATCCTATTCTTGCTTCTTCATTTTTGAAATTCATTCAGCAAGTTTCTTTCTTCTGTTAGGAGTTGCTTCTCCTCTTCAGATGATTCAGGCTTTGTATTGCTTTGTTGCTTCTGGTTCTTCTGATTCAAATATGAATAAAGATGTTGAATTAAATATTTTTGCTCAACCATCTTTTTCGTCATTTTCTGATTTTGACAACTGATTTGCTTTTGAACAGCAATGGGTACAGTCTGTCCACGTGCGCAGTATTTCCTTAGTTGTAGGAGCAATAGCTTTTGCATAATTTCCTTATTTGTGCAAGTCATTTGATTGAGGCAGAAAAGTATGCCTATCTCTTATACTGAAATGCAATGCATTCTTGGATAGAGTGTTCTTTACGCTTGACTATTCTTCATAATATCATTTCTTGATTGTCATCTTCAGCTTTCTTTGGTTTGGCTTCAGCTCTTCAGAAGATAGGAATTCTTCATATTATATTCTTTTGTCTTCAATGCTTCAGATGATAGAAAAGGTCCTTGCTTCGTTTATTTCTTCTGATTCTTTGTTTTATCTTCTTTTGACTTGTTCTGGTCTTCTTCTTCTTCGGATCTGCTTCTGATCTTCTTCTGATCTGTTCTGGTCTTCTTCTTCTTCTGATTTGCTTCTGGTCTTCTTCTTCGGATCTGCTTCTGATCTTCTTCAGATTTGTTCTTCTCCTGATTTGTTCTTCTGGTCTTCTTCTGAGTTGCTTTTCTTCTGATCTGTTCTGGTTTTCTTCTTCTACTTCTTAGTTCTTCAACCTAAAACATAATTAACAACACAATACCTTCCTCAGTAGAACCTGCTTATATGATCTTATTTGTTAATCATTAAAACCTAAAGATGCTAAGTCTTAAGTCAAGTTTGAATACTTAAACTGATTTATAGACTTCACAATCTCCCCCTTTTTAATGATGACAAATAAGATATGTATAACTTACAAAATGTTTTAAGAAAAGAAGGTTAAGTAAATAGAAGGCTCCCCCTATCTATATTACTCCCCCTGAGAAAGACATTAAGGTTTTTAAAGCTAATTTTTATCTTCTTAGAGATCAGTTTTTAGTCTTTTAGATACCAAAAAAAATAGTTACCATTTGTTATTTAAGATACCAAAAGTTATTATACCAGATTTTAGATAAACACAGAAACCAATTTTTAGATACCAACTTTTAGATTTTAGATGAACACAGATACCAATTTTTAGATAGATTATTAATTTTCAGAAACCACTATGTTAGAGTTTAACTGTTATGTTTTCCTAAGAGTTTTTGAATCTTTTGAGTTTCTTATCAGTTGTTACTGTTACCAATTGTTATCGTCTGAATCTTTATCTTTTGATTATTTTCTGAATTATTTAACTTAATACATTTTGAACAAGTTATATATATTTCTCCCCCTTTTGTCATAGATTTAAAAGGAGTTGTTGTTAACTTTCGGAGGCTCTCCCCCTTTCCTGAAATTTTTATTATCTTTTTGAATATTTTTAATATCAAATTGTTAGAATCAATTTTCTGTTATAGGGTTATTAAATGATGTTGTTATTAAGAAAGTAAATACCAATAGTTAAAAGAAAGCTTATTGTTACAGATAGCAGTTATTAAGAAAAACTTACAAGATATTGATTGTTATTGGTTGAATAATATTATTAACGCATTACTTGATGTTAGAGATTTTTAAGTTCTATAACGTTATTAAACAAGAGGTTCTGAAACAAGAACAAATACACACAGATATTTACAAAACACTTTCTGAAAAAGAAAGAAATTATATTCAAACAATAAAAAATACATTGAGAAAAACAAACTTTTATGTACAAATTTTTGAAAACTTTTCGAAATACTTTTTAAGAAACAAAAAAGAATATATAAAGGGGAAAAGAAAATAGAAGAAAAATTTTCAGGCACAGCATAAAAGAAAAACACACAACAAAGTTTTATTATTATCTGAGAAGTTTTAAGTCTTTTAAGTTTTTGCTTATTTAGTGAGTTAAAGTATTAAAGTTTTTATTAGAGATCAAATTTTCACAGATATCTAAGTTATAAGTTGAAGTGATGTTACCATTAGATTTACTTGTTGTTCTCTGGTTCCAAGGATGCATTTCTGACATTACTCTTTTCTTCAAAGACTTTTTCTTCTTCTGAAGTTGCTTGTTGTCAGAATGTTGGCAGTGTGCTTTTGTCTTTTGTGCTTCAGGAGATTCCTTGAACAATCATCTTGACTTGTCCCTCAAGGATTAAGATAGACTATTGTGATCAGAATATCAACCATCTCAATATTCCCGACCCACTCTTTCATTAAGTTCACTTGGAACTTTTCTGAATAGGTTCAGTAAGTGAGGATGATAACTTTTCATATTTGTCTCTCAGAATCTGAGGTAGTCTAAGAATGTTGGATATTAATCACCTTAATATTTTCAACCCATCGTTTCAGTAAGTTCATTGAGAACTTTCTGAATAGGTTCAAAATATAAGGCTGATGGTATGTCAATGATAAGTGAAAATTAGTTGATAAATTAGAGCACTTTTTAGTTCACTTATCAAGGATAAAATGATAATTTTACCCCAATTTAATCCCTTTTTATTCAATAGTAGATAAATTGTATTTATTAATCTTAGATTTGAATTTGATGCTATTTTGATAGAAATATTGCTGATTTTTGCAGGATATTGCAAAGATTTGATTTGAAGGATAGATAACATTAAATGAGGGAGATGTCTGCAAGATTTGAGATCGATTGAAGATATTTAATGAAAATTTAAAGAAGATTTGAAGCCATTAATGAGGAGATCACTGCCAATCAATCAAGGATTCTGCAGACAAGTTTCCCAATCAAATCAAAGATTGCTCAATAAATACAAAGATATCATCAAGAAAAGGGAAATAAGGAAAGACAAATCTGCTAAAACTAGTCTCGAGGAGAGATCAAGATTAAAAAGAGAAAGTTGGAGCTGCGGGACGCTACCTGCGCTTCACCCCGCGCTATAGCGCAGGTGAAGCGCAGACTCTCTGGAAGTTGCACCTCATCCTGCGCTGTAGCGCGGCCTGGAGCGCAGGTTACGCTGATTTGTTCCCTGTTGTCGTTTTTAGATAGATCTCTTCCCAAATTTCTGTGTCTTTCCTTAGTCTATAAATAGAAACCTCTTGCACCAATCCCGGTGTGCATGATCATTGTAATCCAGTCTATATTTCAGTGATAATGTACCAAAGCTAAGTTTAGAGTAGGAGAGGAGGAGCGCTTCACAAGGATTGAAGATGGTGACAACATCTTTGGTGGTTTGTATGGCTACCTTGTGTAGTTAACTCTCCATTAGGATTGGATATAATTGATTCTATCCCCAAGTGTATGTAAATTCTATATTATTATTTTTGTGCTCTCTGTCTATAATATTGGTAATCTTATTCTGTACTTAATTCCTAATTCCCACGCTTGTGTCTGGAGTTATAGGCTAGTCTTGACTTAGTTAGTTTTGACTAGGATTGAGAGTGAGGGAGTGGATTCTGAAGAAACTCACTCTCTGATTGGATAAGAGGACTCGGTAGCCAGGGTTCCTTTGCGAGGGCGTTGCTTATGATTGATGGGTAGTGTGAGTACTCTAATGAAGGGTGTTCCAATATGTTAGGCATGGTTTTTGAATTACCGATAGCAAAGGATTAGTTGATTGTGAATCCCGGAAGCGAGAGGTGGGTATATCTAATGAGCAATGGGTAGTGACAGTACTCTAGCGAAGATATACTTTATTTGGTAGGCCCCGTATTTCAATTAGTCCTTTACAAACTGAACAAAAGAGAGCAAAATAAGCTGATGGTAAGTCTGTTGCTTGGGGGAGCCCGCATGGATTACCTTTGAGTGTGTGAGGCTGCTGGTAACTCGGGGTCTTAGCAATAAAGTTTGTCTACAGTATTATAGAGTAAACCTAAAATAATAGCTAGTTTTTACATGCACAAAGGGTGTGATGATATGAAATCCAATCCTAATCCAAGTAAAGTGTCTCTAACTCTTCTTTTCTAATTCTATTGATATTAATCTGTTATTTACAATTCCGCAACAATATACTCTAAACCGTTGTTTCTCCTTGATAATTAGATCACAATCTACGTAAATTGACCATTCCCTGTGGATACGATACTCTCTTACTATTATATTGCTGGATTTGTGGTTTGCTTTCCAGAAACCCATTAGTCAACTATTTTTTTAGATGATGTTTTCTTCAGAAGTTTATCCTTTTTAAGTGAAGCTTAATTCCTGCATCAAACACAACAAGAAATACCTTTCAGTAGCATTTGATTATTTTACACTATATGTTAATTATTAATTTTGATTGTTAGAGAAATATTTTTAGTGACATTAATTCAATTTTACATTTTATTAATTATTTCTGTTAAGTTAATGAAGCCAATTGTTGAAGATTAAACTAAGTATGCACAGATAAAACACATTAGGAAAACCAATGACACGCATAAGAAGAGATACAGACACTTAATATGAACAAAGAGAGAAGGTTAAATATCAAAACAAAACTCAATCATTATCAAAATAAATACAAGACACTTTAAGCAGAATCAATGATCATCTGAAGTATCTTCAGCAGCAACATCATCTTCATTTTCAGCCCTGAGTTCTTGCAGCTTGTTTTCAGTTACTTTAAGTCTTTTTGCAAGTCGATTCACCTTGTCGCTCACTTTCTTTAAATTATATTCTACCATTATCAACCTTTTTGTTCCATGACCGCTCAGATGCATAACTGGTCTTTTCTCTTTGTTATAAGTTGCACAGAGAGATGGCATAACCTCTTGATGCTCAGAGGCTCTTTCTCGTGCAGGTAAGGTCCTATCCAATTCAACATGCATTCCCGGAGAGTAAGAGTAAGGAGGAGGTTGATCAAATACACTGTTCATTTGAAAGCCTTTGTGCATAAGGATCTTCATGATCAAAGTATTATGTGGAAAGATATTCTCATTCCCTAACTCATGCCTGAAGGATAGCTGATACATCAACACAAAAGGTAGACTAATTTTCCGCTTCTGCATAAGATGTCCCAGTACAAATCTCTCTAGTCTGCTGATGAAGAAATTACTGCTATCTTTTGGGAGAATGCAGCAGTTCAGCACAGCCAGCAGTGCTCTGGGAGTCTCCAGCAGTTGAGAGTGTTTGTAAGGAGCGAGTAGAATTTTTCCAAACAGTAGTTTATCATAAAATTTTGTACCTCTATTCAGCGATTCCCATCCTTCAAAGAAGTTGTTACCTTTTGCAGGAACTCCAATCACATCTGCTATAATATTGTTGTCAATAGAAAGGGTTCTTCCTTTCACCATAGTTCTTATACCAGTCCGGGTAGTTCCAAATGTGATTTTGGAATTTTCCCAAAACTCAATAACACTTTCCTCATGCCATGGAGAGGAAATTTTGTTGAAGAAGGGAGTCCATCCTACGACATCAAAGTACTCAGAGATTTTAATTCCAGCTTTATCAAACTCTGAAAGATTGACCATTTTAGGAAGGATAATTCTCTCGTCGAACATTGGGGAGTTTGATTCACTGGATGAAGACATTCTTTACTGAAGAGTACAGATCAACTGAGGATTGAAGATCTTTGTTACTTGAGGAGAAATTGATTGAAGTAGTTTCCATCTTGATCTTCTAAATATTATAAATAGGAAGCCGGGCATGTTTTATTCATTGAAGAGTGGCAGATACATGCACTGCAAAGCTATGGAGAGTTGTGCAACGTGCTCATTATGAGACACCGGTTGATGATTCTTTGATTCTTGTAGCGTCATATTGTATTTATTGAAATAATGATTAACATAAAAGACTCTTCAACTTAAAAGCATATGACACAAATAATCATGCAACATATTATTTTCACAAAATTGTACATACGCATGCATTAACAATTTCAATAAACTAAATCATGCAATAATTGAATAACTACATTTAAACTTAAGATAGGAAACATGTTACCCGTATGTGATCTTTAGATAGATGTACTTTCCTTTTTCATCACGTCCTTCTGAATGATGTCTTAATGCATGAATAATGAGTTTCAAGAAAGTGATTTCTCTTTTCTCACTATCATTCTTTAGAGTTGCTTCAGCTTGGTGAGATTTCCATCTTCTGAGGATCTACTCCTTCTGCATTTGTTAGATGCTCAACCCGAAGGTGAGCTCTGATACCAATTGTTAGTTCCACAGGCAACACTAGAAGGGGGGTTGAATAGTGTTTTATACATTTTGATCATTTTGGAAATCTTGAAATAAAAATACAAAGACATTAAAACACAATAAGGAGAGAGACTTAAAATCAGAGTTAAAATGAAATATGCGGAAGATATGAAGGAAGAATTTTAACAAAGTTAGAGATAAAGAAAGGTTGAACAAAACGTTGACAAATTTGGACTCTTAATTAACTAAATTTAATCATTCAGGTTTATCTCAAGATACCCTCTGAAAGATATCACAGAGAATCTTTTCAGAACTGTTTCTGAGCTACCTCAGATGATTGATCATCGTCTGAGGTATACATCTAACTTCTGAACTGAGACCGTGTCGAATCCCATTCAAGGTGTTATTTCAGAAGTTCTTCAAAGTACATTCTCAGTGTTACTTCAAATGATATGAAATTAACTGAATGATTTATTATCTTGGAAAACTTGTTTTATTGAAATTGTTGAGTTAAGTTTATTATGAAAATGTTGTTCAACCCCTTCAGAAATATAAAACTGAAAGTAAAAGAGTTTAAGGGAAAGAAGACTTAGGCAAGAAATTTATCCTGGTTCACCCACCAACCAGTGAGCTACACCCAGTCCCAGGGCGAACCACCACTGGCTTTTTCACTATCGGCAGCACAGGTACAAGTATTCTTTCTACAGCCTCTTCAGGCTCAAGTATTTTTTCGTTTTCAACTGCCTCTCCAGGCAACTCATGCAGTATTCTTTCACACAAGCCTCTCCAGGATCAAGTATTCTTTCGTTTTCAACTGCCTCTCCAGGAAACTCATGCAGTATTCTTTCACACAAGCCTCTCCAGGCTTAACACTGAGTACACAAGGCCTCTCCAGGCACAAACTGAGTACACCAAGCCTCTCCAGGCTATCATTGAGTACACCAAGCCTCTCCAGGCTATCATTGAGTACACCGAGCCTCTCCAGGCTATCACAGAGTATTATTTATTCCACCAAGCCTCTCCAGGCTCTCAGACACTTAAAGTGTTTACAACTCAATCTTAAGTTTAAGTTCGTTAGACACTTAAACTCAAATTCTTCTTGTACAAAGAGGTTACAGAGTCTAACTCAGGATACAGACAATTACAATCAAAGTACAAGGGTAAGAAAGAGATACAAGAGTATGAATTGAGTACAATCTCGTCTTCTATGTGAGGTACATCTCCCTCAGCTAACTAGGCTAAGCTAGATATGCAATTGTGCTTCAGCCATTTTCCTGATGAACTTCAAGGTACACAGTTGGTTGGTCTTTATGCCTTCCAGCATTGGGATATCAACATTTCTATTGCCAACCGGTTGAACCAAATAATGGTCAACACCGGGCCAACTGGTTAATCCAGAATTGATCAATACCAGTTCAACTTGGTTGATCCATGAGTTGGTCAACATCTTCAAAGTCTTCCTTAAGGCTATTTATATGTTCTGATGAATTATAGCCATTGAAGATGTATTGGTTACCGTTAGAGATTAAGAGATTCTGGCTCAGATAGCCGTTGTGAAATAGCTTCTCTAAACGGTTGCTTCTTCTTAAGCAAATAGGTGTGCAAAGAACTTTAGTTCTGTCACACTGATGATAAGCTCCTTTATCGTTGAGAGAGTTCTTTTAATTTGAATGGATGTCTTCTTTTCTATCTCTCTTCTTCTGCTTGACTGATCCTTTGATCTTTCTGTGAATGTGAGGATGTATCTGTTGAGGTTGTCTTTTATCCCGAAATGCGCAAGCTTCCTTTCTGTTCAACTTCTGATAGTCTGTTGCTTTCACCTTTCTTCCTTGATCAGAGTTCATTGCTAATATTTGAATAATATTTCTAGCCAATTAAACTACTGACATTTACTTTGATCGAGACTTCTCATATTTGATTTGTTTAAATGATAAGTATAGAGAGTCTTCAAGGGCCATGATTTGTTCAGATGATATAAGCTTTGTATATCCTTCAGATGATTCACAAGCTTTCATCTTCATCCATTATCTCATTGGACTTCTTCTGTTTTGACATATCCTCTTCTTGCTTCATCATTTTTGAAATTCATTCAGCAAGTTTCTTTCTTCTGTTAGGAGTTGCTTCTCCTCTTCAGAGGATTCAGGCTTTGTCTTGCTTTGTTGCTTCTGGTTCTTCTGATCCACATATGAATAAAGATGTTGAATTAAATATTTTTGCTCAACCATCTTTTTCGTCATTTTCTGATTTTGACAACGACTTTACTTTTGAACAACAATGGGTACAGTCTGTCTGCGTGCGCAGTATTTCCTTAGTTGTAGGAGCAGCAACTTTTGCAGAATTTCCTTATTTGTGCAAGTCATTTGATCGAGGCAGAAAAGTATGCCTATCTCTTATACTGAAATGCAATGTATTCTTGGATAGAGTGTTCTTCACGCTTGACTATTCTTCATAATATCATTTCTTGATTCTGTCATCTTCAGCTTTCTTTGGTTTGGCTTCAGCTCTTCAGATGATAGGAATTCTTCATATTATATTCTTTTGTCTTCAATGCTTCAGATGATAGAAAAGGTCCTTGCTTCGTTTATTTCTTCTGATTCTTTGTTTTATCTTCTTCTGACTTGTTATGGTCTTCTTCTTCTTCGGATCTGCTTCTGGTCTTCTTCTTCTTCGGATCTGCTTCTGATCTTCTTCAGATTTGTTCTTCTGGTCTTCTTCTGAGTTGCTTTTCTTCTGATCTGTTCTGGTTTTCTTCTTCTTCTACTTCTTAGTTCTTCAACCTAAAACATAATTAACAACACAATACCTTCCTCAGTAGGCTTCACATATGATGCTAAAGCCGGGATTGGAGTATGGAGAAAAAAATACAAACGCAGGGGTTGGAGTATGGAGAAAAAAAATTACAAATCCCCGCACCCGTCGTTCTTTTGGAGTGGCGGGAGGCGGGGTTGCAGGGGGTGGGGAGAATGGAGGAGGAGATGAAGAGGTTGGAGTAGAAGGGGGAGGGGAATATGGTTGTGGAGTGGCTGAGGTTGGAGGGAAATGGTGGGTGGGGTAGAAGGGAGAGTGTGGAAAGTGGAAACAATGGGGGTGGGTTTTCTGGCGGTTTAAGACCGTCAGAAATGTAAAAAAATTGACACTTAGAAGAGAGAACGTGACACTTCAGCATCCAATTGAGTGGAGGGACTAATTGCAAAAAAAATTAGGAGGATGCTTTAACACAATTTTTTTTATAGGGACTAAAAGCAAAACTCGTTTATTTTACAAGGATCAAAAATATATTTTACCCTTTAAAATTCAATACACTTAAAATAAAAAGATAACACATGCAATACACTTTTTTTTTTGTCAAAACATGCAATACACTTAAAATACGAGCAACAAAATATTTTGTTAATGACATTGTTATGATTCAGAACTAGGCTCACCACAAATCCAAAAAGTACGAGCCCACGCGCAAGACAACATCTCTATATATGGGGAGTTGTTTTTCGCACCTGCTTTGTTGTTATTCACACTCCCAAATTTGTTTTTCTTTTTTTTATTAAAAAAAATTAGGGTGAGAGGATGGTGCCTCAGTCTAAGACAGGGGAAGCCTCCAGGCTCTCTTTGGGCACTTACAGAGATACTTACATTTTACCTCACCCCAAGGGGACGAGTGGAGGTTCAAACCTGACCTGTCAGATACGAGACCTTGTCTTGCTCCACTCGACCAATAGTATTTGACTCAATCTCCCCTCTTCTCCACTACTCATATCACGTACTTTATTCCTTTTTAATATTTGATTTATCTCATCACGTACTTTATTCCTTTTTTCTGTGACTTTTTTTCCTTCTGGTCGTGTTATATATATATATATATATATATATATATTGAATTATCCATTCTCTCTTATTCTCCCAATCCCTCTTTTTTGTACTTGGTTGAGTGTAAAGATTTATCTTTTATTGAGTATATATAAATAAACATGTCACTTTGCTTGGTTAGACTTAATTGTGTCAGTCTGAGTAGATTTATTTATTTAAAAAATAATTATATTTTAAAATAATTTAAGCAATTATTTTAAAAAAATATCATAACAAACATGGACTAATATAATGAAGGGTAAAAATGACCTCGTTATAAAATTCGCTTTAGGCCCAGAGAAGCATTGGTCTGCCCTACCTACCCTAATGTTTTTTCAACAATCAACATTCATGACCATACCCAAGCTTAAGAGCACAACCATTAACAATAAGCTTCGTGTGTGTTTGGTTACCATCAAAATCACGTTTCAAACGTAAATCCATGCAAACGCTATTGAGAGACACGTTGGTCCGGATCCACGTTTAAATCAAGCACACTATTCATCCACTCAACCTACACAAACATTCCCATCACCAATGAACCGTCCAGCCCTCAAATTATCTCGATTACCATCACCCACCCAGGCAACAAGGATTAAGGAGCCACCTCTAGACTAAAGCCAAACTCTGCACTGACCTAGTGCCACACCAGAGACATCACATGTTGCTCCTTCATTCATAGCACTACTTCTTCTCCATCGCAGGACCCAACATCCTTGCAGCCAAAACCACTACGACTAGACCAAAGCACCCATTCATATCCATGTAGAGCCACTGTTGCAGGTCTTGTCCATACCTGCCACATGTCGAACATGTTAGAAAAAGACTGAATCACAATTTGAAATCTCTAAGTTTTGATGAAGAACATTATGAATAATTTTTATTTGTCTTATGATCTAACAAAGTCTGAAGTATATATTTGCAGAAACAAAGTCAGACAACAATTAAATCTGGACTTTGTCAAGCTGAAAAGGTCAAAGTCTAAAGTTTCCTGACGCTAATCATAGTCTATTATACAACCTGAGTCTGAAGCAGCGTCAAATGCTATATTCTTATCAGACCCAAAAAAGCAACTCAAGCTTATGTAAGTCCTACATGGTTCAAATTCAAATACTGTTACTGAAAGAAAAAGTTATAGATCTTTATGAGAGAAAAAATCATATCAGTACAAAAGTAGAAAAAATGTCAAAAAAGGACGCAGAAGAATTTTCAGCCTACTCTCTGTCACTGCCATTGCAAATAGTACAACCAACGACTCCATGCATTAAATGCTACAAGACAATGTTAACCTGCTCACATTCAATGTCTCTACCACATGGAGCCTATAAATAGAAGATGAAGGAATGAAGAAAATAGAGAACTTTTGAACAAGTGAAAAAACATTGCCATTATTTCCACTCTGATTCTTTTATTCTTTTATTTCTTCATTCTTTGGACAAGTCATTTTAAACAAGTTTAGGTGTGAACTTGATTTGATAAATTTTTGTTTCATCTCTCATATTCTCACTGTGTGTGTAAACACAAAGCTTTATCATATTTATTCTGACTTTATTTTATGAGCCTGAGGAGGCTTGTTTGTTGTAAAGAATACATAGTTTTTGGCCTAAGAAGGTTGTGAAGAATATCTTGTAAGCTTAGAGAGGCAGTGAAAAATACTTGTGTAAGGTACCTTCAACTTAGTGGAAAAACCTAACCCTGTTAGGGACTAGACATAGCTCCTGTGGTTTGTGTGAACTAGGATAAATTCCTATAAGCTTATCTCTGCCTTATCTTGTTATTGTTTTGTTTAACAAACAGGGGTTCTATGTTTATCTAATAAACTAAGTTGTTTAATAATGTTTTTGTGAAAAACTGTTCACGTGAGTCTGAAAGTTTCAGACTCAACCTAATAACTACTTCAGACCAAATCTGAAAATTTGTGTAAATAATCTTTTGTGAACCTGTGTTGCGAAAAATTGCAAATTTTGAAGAAAACACAATTGAACACCCCTTTTTTATAGTTTACATGTGTATTTCAAAACAAGCTTTGAAAGTCATCATTCAGTTAGGGGTAAAAGGGGTGTAAAAAGATGTCAAGTCCATAGTTAAGCGGTCTACAAGACATTTATGTCATAAAAGAAAAAAACTGAGAGAGTGTGAATAACAATAAAAGAGGTGCAAAATAAATTTTACATCTATGATACTCGACACCACTAGATCCGAGATCCATCTTAACAAAGTTGCTTTTAGTACCCTTTTTATTTTCCCACTCCTTTCCCCCTTATTTTGTATTTTTTTCTTTACCAAAATACCCAATTTATCCTATTTACTCTTATATTCATTCTAACCCGACTCTATCCCACCCCTCCCCACTGTGAACCACTAGAAGCCTCACCTCCCTTACATCATTTTAGATCCAGACCCATCCGATATGCTCCATGCCATCCACTCCAGACGAGGTCACTAGAGACCCATCTGATATGCTCCATGCCATCCACTCCAGACGAGGTCACCAGAGACCCATCCGATATGTTCCATGCCATCCACTCCGGACGAGGTCACCAGAGACCCATCCGAGGTACGCACCAACATTAGTCCCAGACGAGGTCTTCAAGGACTATACCCTTTAACCTTGAACCTGCCAACCCTAGGTTGCCAGACTTAGGCCACCTACCAGGTCTCATCGCATTTAATGCGCCCCATGCCTCCTGCTCTAGACAACATTAACACTGACACAAGCAACCCTGATTTACGGTCATAGCAGAGGGATTACAACGTAATCATGCCTACATCTTCCAGCTAAGGAGCCTACGTCACCCCCTACAACCAGCAGAGATCATCTATATAAGGGGAAGTCTCCCCATTTTCACAAGGTAACTGAATCACCCTTCATTCATACTCACCTTATACTCTCACTGACTTGAGCGTTATAGTGCCTTCTGCAGGTACCCCCCACCGTGCACCACCTCCAGATATCCATCTCTAAGTCTCTCCGCCGTCTCCAACCACTAGGAGCACCTCGTCCGAACACCTCGGACCACCCCCTTTATCTCGACCACGATTAATTTTCTTTGCAAGACTTCATTGACAAACATTGTTCCATTTAGTATCAAGGTACCTGAGTGTGTGTGCATGCGTGTTTTTTATTTATTTATTTTTGCCTTCGTCTTTTTGTTGTGTTGCTTTTTTCCCCGTCTTTCTAACTTTTGAAAATAAGTTTATGGAAACTACATGAACACATTCCACTCAACACTAGAGCCGACAAAATGGGTTAGCCTGACCGGGACGAACCACCCGAACCCGCATTTTTACAGGGTTTGGGCATTGAAATTTGAAGCCCGAATTTTTGTCCGGTTTTTTAGCCCGAAATAAATAAAGCCCGCAATAATCCGAGCTCGGGTCGGGTAGCCTGACGGGTTTTCGGGCTACCCGCATATATATATATATATATATATATATAATAAAAAAGTGTTGCAGGGTATATATTTTTTCCAATAAAATAGAAGTTTTTACAATTAGTAAACACACGTTTTTGTTCATGGTCACAAAGTCATGTTCACTTCACATTTTTCCTATGTTTTGATCAAGCCAAAAGGACTTATTTTCAAAGCATAGTATAACACTTATTTTCAAAGTATAAATTATAATATATAAGTACCATCCGAGAAACTTTCAATTAAAAATATTGATTTTTTTTTCATAATCATAAAAAATACTAACAACATTCGTAAAATATAAATAAATGAAATAGTTATATAAATTGCATTTTCTAATATAACGAATGTAACATTCACTTCTTTCTTTTATTTCGAATACTCGTCGTTGAATATTCTTTGTGATATAAACTGTTTATTTTTCTATCAGTAAAGGATAATTTTAGAAAAGTAAGAATGAAAAGTTGAGAAAAATCTTTTAATGTGTTATGGAATGGATTGGGAACTTAGAAATGTATTTTAAATTTATTTAAATGTGTTAAATGTATTTTAGTTTAATAGGATTGATGGATGAATACGTTTGGAAATTTAGAATGAATTTTAAATTTATTTGAATGAGTTTTATATGAACTTTTTTAATGATTTTTATAATTATTTGTAATTTTTTTAATTTTATAAAAGTATAATTCTTTATAACTTTTAATGAGCTACTTTTTTTAATAAATTATGCTTTAAACAGGTCGGGCCGCATAAGCCCACTACCCGATCCAGGCCGGGCTCGGACTCTTATTTTACAGGATCAAATTTTAGCAGTATATTTTAGCCCAGTCCGTAAAAGCCCGCTACCCGCTTCGGGCCGAGCCGGATAGCCCATTTTGACACCTTTACTCAACACCCACTATATCCTTTCCTATATAAGAGGGATCCCATCCATCAAGTATGGATATTCTCATATTAGAGAAATGCTTGCAATACAGTTTTTTTAACATTTTTTTTATTATTGATTGAAATTCATGTGGACTTCCCTAATTAAAAAAACGGATTTCATGTATTTGAGAAAAGTGTACTGTCAGCACTTACTCATTATATTTACAAACTTTCATATTAGAGTAAATCATGTTTTTAGTCTTTCAAAATATTATGATTTTTGGATTTTGTTTTTTATTTTTTTTCATTTTTAGTCCCTTTATTTAATAAAAACAGTGTATTTTTAGCCCCTTTCCACTTTAAAAGCACATAATTTTTTTTATATTTTTATGAATAAAAAATAAAAAAAATATTTAAAAAAGGACTAATTTAATAAAAGTGATATTTTCAAGCACTAACAACTTATTTAACCCTTAATATTATTATATGAGAGTTGTTATTATCCTTTTTGTCTTTGTTATATATATATCCTAACTTGATCATGTTCTTGTTATATGTGCATAGGATATGAAGCTAATGCTTATTCTACATTCAAATATAAAAAATTGTGTCTTTTATACGTTTTGTATATATACTCAGCTCTGTACGTAGCAATTATAATCAAGCAATATATTATTTCTTGACAGGGGATAAGAACGGAATGACAGTAAAGAACACAAATCACACGGTAAACGCAATAGAAATAAATCTCTCAACTTGCAAGAATTTGTGTCTAGCAATAAAAATAAACAGCAACAATAAATCACCACAATCGCATAAAAGACATCAAGAATTTTAAATGAGGAAAACTCTTCAAGACAAGGGCAAAAATTATCACTCGTCGTTAAGATCAAAGAAACAATTTCACTATGATCAAATAACTAAATAAGGGTAAAAAGAGTCTCAATCAATTGCACAAAAAAGTGTTAACGATCAACCAAACATCAAAGCCATAAAGCATATAAATAGAAAACCAAAAAAATGAAAACACCCCAAATATAGAGCTACTATACGGATTGAATATCTCACACATTACACTTCGTATTAATGATCCAACTATTCAAAATGAAGAACCAAAAGTCTTTAAGCTGCTAATGAAATTTTAGCTTGATCCAACGGTGAACGAGAGTGCAGTTGCAATTTCTCGGTGACTATCCCGAGTCTCTCATTTGTTATTAGTTTTCTCACTAACTTCAGACCTTCTCACTTCTCCATTCAGACCCCTCTCCACTTAAATAAGTGAAATATCATGTTAGCTTCTCAATTTTGGGTCTTTCTCCATATACAAAGGGAGTTCAATGCCCAACAATTCTTTCCATCTCTTTACATATTATAATGCTCTATTTTTTTGTGTTAATCATAGGTATTCCCTATTACCAAGAGCAATCCTATTTGGGACTTAATCACATTTAAAGCTAATCACCCCTCCCTAAGAATGTGTTTATAGTGGGGATCAGACCCGTAAACTCTTCTCACAATCTTAACTTACATTGCCAATTGAGTCATTGAATCTTTGGTTTATAATGCTCTACTTGTCAAGTGTTAAATGGTTTATTCCAGCATGTTAGAATTAATTCAATTGAGTATTAAGTGTATTTAATAGAAATTATGGGTGTGTTTGTCAAAACTAACTGATAAGTTAGCTGATAGCTGATAAGCTAACTACTAGCTGATAAGCTCCTAGCTTATAAGCTTCTGATAAGCTAGCTTATTGAATTAGAAGTGTTTGGTAGAACTAGCTGATAAGCTAGTTGGTAAAGTACATAACTACGTAAATTTTATTATATAAATTCTATTTGTGTTTTTTAAATAAAAATATACTATTATGAAATTATAAATTTTAGATTTTTTTAAAAAAATTAAATTCTTATTAAACATTTTAGTGATAAAATATTTAATTAAAAATTAAAATAAATAGTGAAATTGATAAAATAAATAGTATAATATAAAAATAATTTCATAAAATAATGAAAATAAAATAACGATTTAATTAATTTGTAATTTTTTAAATTACCTATTATATTCGTAATTTTTCAAAGTAGCTTATTTATTTTAGGAGCTTCTAGTTTATAAGCTAACTTATAAGCTAGGTGTCTTACCAAACACTTTTATTATGGTCAAGCTAACTTATAAACTAGTCAAATAAGCTAGCTTATTGATCTTGCCAAACAAATTCTTCTTTGCTGTTAAGTGTTGGTTTCTTACTGTGCACTCATCCCAATGTCTCAAATAGAGTAAATATCATGCTCAAATATTATAGTAAATTTTGCTCAATCTGGTGATAAATTCGAAAATATACCTCTTTTGCACAAATTTATAGCATCCAAATCCAATCTACCTCTACTTATTTTCAACATTTTATTTACTTTAAATAATGTAATAATTACAAATGAATACCCTTCGAGGACGATGCACCTACAATAACCATAGTATTAGTAAGAATAACTGTGCTTTGTGCACCAGAAACACGGTTGCTACAGTGACATCACTGGCATGATAAAGCACAAGGCTTATTGAAAGAGCTCACTCCCAAGAGTCACCACACCTATCTCCTCATTGTCTTGACAATACAAAGGAGCAATATCCCTTTGAATTCGCTCCAGCTCTTGCACAATTTGAGCCATTGATGGTCTTCTAAAAGTCACATCCACACATAGCAACGCCAAATTCATCATTTGTCTTGCAGCATGCTTTTCTTGGTCTCCCAGCGTTATGTCAACAAACTTGTCCAAGCTAGTGCTACCTTTTGCCTTCAAAACAAAGTTAGGATGAGTAAGCTCCACTAGACCAGTCCATCAAGTTTGGAAGCAATAACCATATATGTAGATATACCTGAAACACTAGATTTTCATCTGGATTTGACATGTTTCTACTATGTGCTTCACAGCCACTTATCAACTCTATTAAGAATACCCCAAAACTGTATACATCACTCTGCTCCGAATACTTTTCTGATAAGCTCAACCTTTGGGGGAAAAAAAAAGTCCATGTAACTCAAATCATGGAAAATCCAAAAATAAAAAAAAGGGTCTTTTAAAGATTAAGTTGTAGCATACTCTGGGTCAAGAAAGCAGTCTACATTTGAAGATGAGCTAGCCTGATTAATTTTTGTTTGTAATTTGAAAAATCCATAATCAGAAACCTTGGCGGTATAATTTTCATCTAACAGAACATTGCTAGTTCTAAAATTTGTGTGAACCTTAGGAGGGACCAAACTGTGAAGATGTTCCAGTCCTGTTGCAAAGTAGATACTGAATTATTGACTGTTTTGAATTCTAAAAGAATAAAGGATGATAAAAATTCATAGCCAAGATGAATTTACCTTTGGACGCGCCTATAGCAATGGATAACCTTCTCCGCAAGTCTAACTTTCCAATAGGCAAACCTTTACTGTCTGCACATCACAACAAGCATTAAACATCTATAGATATAGAGTGAGGTGAAATAAATTCACTGAAAGATAAGAGGGGTAGAGTACCATATAGGTGACTCCCTACATTTCCATTAGGGAGATATTCATACACAAGTAATTGTTGATAGCTATCTTCATAATAGCCTATAAGCTTGACAAGATGAATGTGGTGGATGTGAGCTATCTGCTTCACCTGTCATCCATTGAAAGAGATCAAAATACTTTATAATTGGTCATAGCTTTCTAAACCTTCAGATCAGTTAGGATTTCTGCTGATCTTTGCAGACTGAATTATATGGCAATATTGGAGCTAACAATGCTAGTTGCCATACATATATATATATATATATACACATTTGAAATATATATATTAAAATAGCAATCATTTGATTATCAGTTTATTAGTATTTAAATTTTATGAAATTTTACACAAATTATCAAGATAATCAAACAAGAATAACATTTCATCACAAATTACCTCAGGGATGAAATCTTGTATCAGAGCAAATAGGCGCCTTTTTATAGCCACAATGGATCCATCTTGAAGCAATCCCTTGTATACAATACCAAATCCACCTTCACCTATAATATTACTTTGGCTGAAATTTAGTGTAGCTTGTTCTAGTTCCAAAATTGTTAACTGCCTTGTGTTCTGTGGATAATGTGGAGAGAAAGCATTTACATACTGTGAGGTGTTCACTCTTCCCATCTCAACTGTCAAAAAAGAATAGTGAATCAGAACTCTGAATATTTAATTTTTAATTTACATCTACCATTATCATATTAAAGAGAGCTAAAATTAACTTACCAGTTGGAGATGGCGTAGAAGAAGCAGTCTCAGATGTTTGCCTTACAAATCTTTTAAGATGCCTCAGGCAGATATAGACAATCACCACAATGACAATGATGACTAAGGCAGCAACAATGCCACCAACAATAGCAACAACCCTTCGTCCTCCTGGTTTGTTAACTTGAGCTTCTTGAAGAGGTGTATGTGTTGGAATGTCATTATTCCCATCTATCTTCGCTGTTATTCCACCTGTTTCTCAAGTAGAAGCTTTTGTTACTATTCTTATGACTGAGCTAGAAATTTTCATGGAAAACATTTGAAGTGAAAAGTGAAAAGTGAAAATTTTTATTATCGAGTCAAAAGATGGCACGGTTGTTTTAACATTCCAAAACACAAGTAACAAAAATTGATAAACAAATATGGATAACAAATTACTCCTATATATCTCTCTCTGTATATCAGTTTTATCTTTTTACACAACTATGGATATATTTACATTAAAAAATTACCAAGGTCATGGTGAATTAAATAGTATAATTGGAATAAGATATGGTGTTTATTAATGAAATGTTTTTCTACAAATTCCAGTATGCTCCATCAGACATAATGATCAATATACTGAGCAATGAAATTCTACACTGAACCTCAATGTTTTACTCAGTCCTGAGTCCTGACAACCAATCACTATCACACACAAATTAGAGACACGGAGAGAAGGAGCTTACAAAGAATTAGAGAAAAAAGCACCTGGATCTTTTAGTTTATAGCAGTCAAAACAAGGCCATTGCATTTGACATGGATATTTCACAATGCTGCATCCCAGTTTCTGTGGACTGCCAAGGGAACCTTTGAAAGTGAACAATGCTTCAGCTGCAGTTAACAAATGTGTAATTCAGTAATAGTAAGTTAGTAACCAGGGAAGTAATTGCCTCACCCACATTCTATGCCCTTTTGAAACTAATGATATCTAACTTGAAAACCAATTATATTTTCTTGAGAAATTGGAAACAAAGATGAAAATATATTATTTAAGTGGTCTAATTAAGTGCCCTCTGCCCAAGTCAATCTAAATCATGTCAGATCAATTCATAGCTTGCTTATGGAAATACCAAGCCAGCATTAGTTGGACTTCAATGAATTGAACACCAAGATCATGGCAAATTCACTCCTTTTTATCAGCAATTCCCAGATGGAAAACTTGTTTTTGATATGATAGGAGAAAATGAAACTAACAAAAACATACCAGATAATTTGCAGGTTGATAAAAGTTGAATTAGTATGAGTAGGGGCAACCTTAGCCCCCATAGCAATCGCATTGTAAATTTGCACTACCCCATGAACTTCCTTATGAATTCTCAGTTTCAGTTTATGCTTGTTTCTTTTAGAAGTAAAGGCATCAAACTCGCCTCTGAAATGGCCCTGATCCTCCCCTACATAAAAAACAAAAAAAACTAGTATACAATAATGGGGCCAGACACCACAATGTTCATGAGTGAACTTGCCAAGAAATGTGATGAGCTGCCATAATGGGAATAGATTTTGGACAGTAAAGTGCTTTATATAATGGTGACAATTGAGAAAGAATTGAACTCACGCTTTGCATGCTTCTCAAGTAAGTTAACATTTACCAAGGAGATGTAGTAGTAGTAAGAGAAGTGAAGTGATTACAAGAGATAAACGTGATTAAAAGGGGGAAGGTCTAGGTCTAGCATTAGCATTAGCATCCAGAAAATTGAAACAGTGGCCTTGGTTGACTATATATGTGTATCCAGCTAAGAAAGGCAACAAGAAAAGCTGGAAAACGCTTTAAACAGGTTGTCTACATTCAGTTCATTGAATTGGACTTGGACAGGTGGAATTGCTTGTTTCTTTTGAACTTTGTTAAGCCCACAAATTTCCCAGCAGAGAAATATTGCAATTCCAAATCCCAAAATATTCCTGAGGAATCTCTAAAACCTGGATTTCCAAGCACTAATGAAAAGAAAAGAAAAAAGAAAAAATCTTGATTCTTTCTACTTCCCAAACCCCATTACCTTACCTGTCTGTCCCAGTGGCTTTCAGAATTATTTTCCAGGTCCATCCTCAATTATGTTCAAGGAATTGAAGATTGATTGAGCAAAACACAAATGTCTAATCTATTTATCAAAACAAAATCAGGATTTTTCACAGTACAGTATTGTTGTCCTGCAAAGAGAGCAGAACATGCATGGTAAGTGGACCATGGTAAAAGCATAAAGTGATGATTCTGAGTAAGGTAAACTACAAAAGCCAAAAACACAATCCTTGTCAGGTTATAAGCCCGTGGGATTTTAGAATTGTGATCTCTAGAAAGAGTTGAGGCTAAAGCAAATAGAACAGTACAATTATAGAGTGGGGAACTTATACATGGCATAACAAAAACAGTAAAAGAGAGAGAGCTTATACATATATATCAGCTAGTACAGCTCATGTTGCTGAAGACAGAACAACTTTTCCTTATTTTTTTCTATATATCTTTTTTACTTTTCGTGTTACAATGGAAAAGCCTTATGCAATTAGCATTGGATTGGAGGAAAAGAGCTCCTACTTCTCAGATAGCAGCCACTACAATTGGTGCAGACAATCACATTCACACTAGTAGGGAGATATAATTCTTAATTTCTTTCAGCAAAATCATTATACATCCATCGTGAGTCGTGACTTGTTGAGACTGAGATGTTTGAATCTCTATCTTGTTTCACGTGGTCCTTGGACAAATAGACCTTGTTAATTAAAGGGTATATCTTAAACAGTTAATTAAAACGGATAATAAATAATTAATTAAATTAAAACTATATATACATACGTTAAAGCAACCTGAAAGCACTGTTTGCATGCATGTTGATCGTTTTCCTATAGAATATCCAACAATAGTTTAACCAATTTCTTTAATCTTCATAAATAGAAAATAGAAACCCCCACAATAGTTTATCCAACTATATTTTTGGTCTTTCACCAGCATAGCTGTAGGTTTAACCCTCAGAATCAACTGGTGGTTAGGTAAAATTCTCACAAAAATAGCGACTTCATATATGAACCTTGAACTTTGCGGTGGTTCAAATATGTTTTTGTTAGTTTCAACTAATTATGAGATCACTGATGGTCAATTAATCAAATTTGTTTTCCGTTTGTAAGTTGAGAATCAAGCATAATATGGGAATAGGTGGTGTTGCATGCGGAAAAGATAGTGGTTAAAAGGGTGAGAAAAACTGATTGGGGTACGTAAGAGGAAATGGACACGAGAGAAACATCCTTGATCCTAATTAAAAAGGGACCGTAGAACTTTTGGTTTCAAATGAGTTGTCTGCTGCAAGATGGTGACGGGAGATGTTAGTGGGGACCGTAAGTGAAATTTTGCAGTGGTCAATTGGTCATTGGCAGAGAAGTCACATGCCCAAAGTCCGGAACCTTTTTGCCGCAATGCTATAAAAGATTCTTCTATTTTGTATTATGCCATTTAGCATACCAAATTCTTCTAATGTCATCATTATTATTTAGAGCATAAAGGATTAAGTGAAAATATGGAAACCTATCTTCATAACTTCAAATTTTTGTATTCATCACTATCCTTTTTAACTACTTCCTAAGACCCGTTTTGGTGTCGTTTTAATGTAAAATACAGAGTTAACGAACAGAAATTGAACTTCAATTATAGGATTTTTTTTTTTAAATTACCCTTATTTAATTTCTAGCAATCAATAGTTCCACTTTATATATGTGCTTATATTAAGTGTGTGTTTGTGTATGTGGTGGATTTGTCCAGCCAATCCAACTCATTGTTGGATGAGCATGGTGAAGCCGTAAATGTGCGATGGAAAGGACTTCCCAAATATACTATAAAATGTTTGGATTGCCGTTAGAATTCACTCGAAATTCATATTCAATTAAAAGCATTAAGCCTATGTTTGGTTCAATGAGAGAAATGGAAAAGGGAGAAATGAGAAAGAGAGAAATAGGGAAGGGAGAAAATGATGAGAAATTGGATAGATTTTGAGGTTGTTTGGTTTGAAAAAAATAGAAGAGAAATAGGGAAGAGCGAAATGGAATTTTATTTAAGTTGACAAAAATAACCTTATTAAAAGAAATGTGTTATGAGTTAAGGAGGGTGTTAGAGTGATTTCAACCATTTTCATGATCTCTCTCATTTCACCTCTCATTTGAGGAGATTACATTTTTTGTGGGACCCACCATACTTTTTCACTCTCTACACTAACTCTTGGACAAACCAAAAGGTTGATTGGGAATCTCTCCTCTATCTCTATCTCTCTCCCTCAATTATCTCTTTGCTATTCACCCTCAAATAAACAGAGCATAAGAGTACCTCTAACGAAATTGCTCATATGGAATTTGTCAGGAAAAAAAATTTCAAAAGAGTTTCTCATCATTGAAGGAGTATCTAAACTTAGGTTGGGTTCATTACAACATCAACGTGACAGGATTTTTTGTGAGTTATGGGGTCCAATGCATTTTTTATTATGGGAATGTGTGAAAATAATATAAAGTGGATGGATTATGTGGTCCATTTTAAATTTTTTTTAGAGTTGTTGTGTTAGAGGAAAAAGTAAGCTGAGTTGTTTAAAATTATAAATATGACATGATATTATGAGAATGTGTGAAAAATTATAATTTTTTCAATGTAGCAACAACTCATGTGAGTTGCTTCATTAGAGATGGCATAAGGAGTTATTCATAAAAACAGAAATGTTTCAGAGGCACCAAGCAGGACAGCGCTACCACACTGCATTTTGCTTTTCGCACCCCTATTTTTATTTTTCACACCCCTTTTCTATTTTTTTGAAATATTGTTATTTATTTTTTTTATTAAAAAAATTGTTATTTATTTTTTTTATTTATTATTATATTTATTTTTATTTATCTTATTAAATAAAAATATAGATCAAGAAAATACAATTAAATGATCATATAAAAAATATGTTAATTAACACGAGGTTAATTATGTGTCCCGAAACGATGAATATGTTAAAAAATGAGGTTAATAGTGTTTCCGTTTGTGGTTAATAGAGTAAGATTCTTGGTTATTGCAACTCCTGTTAACACGAGGTTAATTATGTGGCCAGAAACGGTGAATATATTTGTAAATGAGGTTAATGGTGTATACATTGGTGGTTATGAGATATTTGGTTAATTGAATTTGTGAGGTTAATTGTGTGCACAGAAACGGTGAATATATTTGTAAATGAGGTTAATGGTGTATACATTGGTGGTTAACAGAATGAGATATTTGGTTAACAGAGTGAGATATTTGGTTAATTGAATTTGTGAGGTTAATTGTGTGCACAAAAACGGTGAATATATTTGTAAATGAGGTTAATGGTGTATACATTGGTGGTGAATAGAGTGAGATATTTGGTTAACAGAGTGAGATATTTGGTTAATTGAATTTGTAATGTTAATTGTGTGCACAGAAATGGTGAATATATTTATAAATGAGGTTAATGGTGTATACATTGGTGGTTAACAGAGTGGGATATTTGGTTAATTTAACAGAAATGGTGAATATAGTTATAAATGAGGTTAATTAACATAATTTTTATATGACCATTTAATTGTATTTTCTTGATCTATATTTTTATTTGATAAGATAAATAAATAAAAATAAATATAATAACAAAATAAAAATATAAAAATTATTTTTTAATAAAAAAATAAATAACAGCTTTTCAAAAAAATAGAAAAGGGGGTGCATAAAACAAAATTGATTGTGGTACAGACCGTGTTGCACTGTTCAGTATGCATGGATTCGCGATTGTTATAAAAAACGTATATGAGGAAGCCAACGAAATCACATCCCAAACAGTAACACAAACACTCACTATATCTCTTACCAACTCGACCACTCTATTAGAGTATAAAGAAATGACAAATACTTTATTGCAATGCGAGAATATCACTTAAGATAGACTAATTTTTTTTCACCAAAATAACACTCTAAAGATAAATCGAAGAAAAGCAAAAACAATATTTTATTAAGTCATTCTTTTCACTTCTACAAGTTTTATATCAACTTTCAAAGCAACATGATATTCAAAATAAAGAGTTATTATATTTTAAAATCAATGTCCCTTTATTTTGGTGAAAATCAACCCATGCCTTGTTAGGAATTTAATTTTAAGAGTTTAATTTTAATGTAAAGTATGTGTATATTATGAGTTAGTTTAGATAAACTTCTCTAGAAGCACTTATAGGAGAAGAAAATAGAATGAATCAACAAGGTAAAATGAAATTTAATTTCTTCCATAAGTTAAAATTAATCTCTACAACTCAATTTGAGTAAATTTTTTATCAAACCTTGAATTAATGATTGGGTGTTTTTGGTCACGGGATCTTTTTATGCTCATGAAGAAGAGAGAAAATAAGACTGAGATGAAGATCCGGAACGAGAAGAAGCCACAAAGATTAGATCCCCCTCTGCCCCTTTCACGGCAACCACCACTGAATCTTTAACTTAGCACCAAAATATTGTTGATTCGTCAATTGTAAGGAGCAGAGTGAGATCCAAGAATAAAAATTCTGAGTTAAAAACTTTTTTATTGTGTATTTACTTTTAATCAAATGAATCAACAAGGGACTTTTTTTTTATTAAGAAGGGATATGTTGAAAAGGGGTTAAATATGTTTTTAGTCCCTGAAATATAGTTGAGATTACTTTAAAATCAGTGGTTTTGGTCCTTTAAAAATTGAAAATACACCAATTTAATCCTTATTGATAAAACTTTTTAGTTAATCTGTAGCAAAATATATAGCAAAACTATGCGGTGAGAACTAAATTGGTATATTTTCATTTTTTAAGGACCAAAACCACCGATTTTAAAGTACATGGACTAAAACCAATTCTCGATTATATTTTAGGAATTATAAACATATTTAACCCTCTGAAAGAAAAAAAGAGAAATGTGTAGGATTAAAAAAGATAGGTGTAAAAATCAATTGCCAACATTTGTTTTGACATAGTCCAATACTTTTTTTTTTGGTCAAAGACATAGTCCATTACTTAAGTTCATCGGATATTTTACACCATGACGATGATGTGGGCTGCCATGAAAAAACGTTGGTTTCGCTATTTATGCACGCTTTTTGTTTTTCACACCCCTACTATTTTGGAAAGATATATTTAAAAAGAGAAGGAGTGTGAATAGAAAATAGGTATTGAATGCGACTCTTAAAAACGTATGCAGATACAATCCATACATCCATTTCAGAGCCCAATCTCAATTTCAGATTAAGACAAATAAACTATATTTTCATCAAAATGCTTTTGATGACGTTCAAATGCTCCTAATTCAATAGAGAACCCTAGCTAGCATATGCTTTTGATGACGTTCAAATGCTCCTGATTCAACAGAGAACCCTAGCTGTTGAACCCTAGCTAGCATAATAACACTAACACATAGGGGTGAGCAAAACCCGACCCGTCCCACGGACCCGTCCCAACCTAAACTATTCGGGCCGGATTAGACTCTGTCTCACATGAAAGATTATGATTTAATCGGGTCTCATTCAATAACCCGGTATTGGGTTGATGACAGGTTCGGGTTAATCTTCGGGTTACCCAACTCGTCCCATATATATATATATATATAATATAACATTTATAATTTTATATTACTTAAAGGCTTAACATCACTGTAAAAAAAAGGCTTAACATCATTTTAACTTTCTAGAGATTTTTTACTTTAACTTTTCTTTATGATAGAGACTATCTACTTTGAAAACGCATTCCATACAAGTTATATAATAATATAGTGATATTTTTCTCTTAACAATATTTGAAAGTTCATAAGAAAGTAAAATATTATGATTTAGAGTTTGTGGACGGGTTTCTCCGGGTTGTGGACGGGGTTTGGGTTTCAAGTAGTCTTGTACATTATCGGGTTTCTTCGGGTTTATGGACGGGTTCGAATCTGAAAATTTGGTCTGATAAAAAGTTAGGGTCGGGTATGAGATGGACAAAACTCGTCTCAACCCGTCCCACGCTCACCCTTACTAACAGAGAAGATGTCGCCTCTCCCCTTGAGGGTTTCCTTCCCGCGTGTGGGGCAAGCCCAGAAGGAGGGCGCTAAAATAATTGCTTTAGATCTTTCCTATTACAAGACATTAAATTATATATAATATTAAAATTAATAAAATCATTATATTAAATATAAAAATATTATAAATTATTAATATAATTCTCATTAAAAATAAAAAATATTATTAATTATTAGTTGATAGATAGTAATTAGAATTAATTTTTTTTCTTTATAAAAAATAATTTTTCAATTTAACATAACTTTCTTTTGTTATTTTTTTTTTAAAAAATATATGCGGCCTCTTATCTTTTCGAAATAGGTCCATATCGTATAATTTGCTTTAGGTCTACCAATATATTGGGCCAACTCTGTGTAGGGGTTTTCCTACCCACTCCAGGAGAGTTTTACCCTCCTCAAGGTGAGGGTTTTCTTTCCCTCTCCTTCCTTCTTCCACATCACCACTTCCCTCCCCTGGCCTTTCCTTTTTCAGTCACCTTCATCCCCTCCTTTCCTTTTCCTTGTCTGCTATGTGTTGGTGAGGCTGGATGTGCCTACCTTTGAAGTTTAATGGGCCTCCAATTGCATGCTTGTAGTGTTGGAAAAAGCCGGTTTTGTCCGAGAGAAAGAAAAAAACAAAGAACAAGTGATTGGAAAATAGTAAACACAATCCATGGTACCAAAAATATGGTACCAAACACAATCCATGGTCGGCCAACCCAAGGCTTCTAAAGTCATCACTTTAGACTCTCGAAAAAATAACACCTTAAATAATTATTTTTTGTTATTAATATTTTTTAAAAAATAGTTAATAATTATTTAATAAATAATATTAAATTATTAATAGTAAAAAAGTATTTTTTATAAAATTTTCCCATTTTATCATGACTTTCTCTCTTCTCATAAATAATAATTATTAATAATTGAATCTAAACATTATTCCTATTAACAGTGTCTCCAGAAAGATAAAATAGATTGAATTTATTATCAATAGAAACAAAAATGTTAAATGAAATTGATTATAATAATTTAATGAATAAAGTTTCATCTCAAAATGATCAAAAGAAAATTTTTAAATAATGTTATAATATTTTACTAAATTATTTTTATTCATTTGATAAGGCCTCATAAAAAAATTCGCTTCATGCATGAGGAAATGTTGGGTGAGCAATGACACAATCTTAAAGTAAACAAGTAAAGATATATTTACTTTTAAATTTTAATAGGTTAAGATATTTATTTGAACGGTTTAACTTTTGTAAACAAACTCAAATTACAAATATTCGAATATTTTGACTTCATTTATTTATTTAAACTACATTTACAGCAAAGAGATTACCTTAAAGTTATCATTTAATACTGCATACCACATACAGGCATGTTACACCTTAAACCTCAGTCCTTGATCTTATTACCATTACATTCTGAATTTTTAAACGCTTGTGCACATGACACAGTGCAGAGGATTGTTTTTAGGACCAAATGCATTTTTTTTCCTGCATTATTCAAATCATACGTTGCTTTCTATCTGCTGGTGCTCCTCATTGAATAATCAAGTAACTAGTAAGAAATTAAAAACGCATACAATTGATGATTGTTAGACAAGATCCAAATTTGAAACTGATCACTATCTTAATTAACAGTAGATACATTGGCTAAGGCTAACCATAAACAAATTTAAAAAGGGAAAAAAAAAAAAGGCATGGAACTAATAGTAAGATATTGGAATGGTGAGGGATAATAGAGGAAAAGTGGTGGAGGGGCAGGGATCATATGCCCTGTTCTAATTCTAAACTGAGGTTTTGAAACAATAATTATAGAAGGCAAGGCACATCATACATCTGGTTGGACACTATTATTGCCTATGGTTCTACTCATGTTGGCTTTGCGTGTGACCCTTATGCGGTACACACTCATAGCTAAAAGCACAACAAAAGCAACACCAAAGATAATGCCTGCTATGCTACCAGCTCCCAATTGTTTCCCACCTTTGTCAGATGTGGAGGCTTTGCTTTCATGAATTTGAGTAGCTTCCACTTGAGCTGCTACTGGCAGGGGTGAACATTTGGATGAAGAACATGGATCTTTGGTCTCAGGCTTTTGTGCATTGGGATGAAAGAAGTCATATGCTGATGGTGAAAAGGCTTCAGGGCTCTGGTAAACAAGCCCATGGGGGGCTCTTTCTTGGGCTATAACAATAGAGACAAGTGCTAGAGAAAGTAGGAAGTGGAGGGAGAAACCAATGGGATTCATTTTTGCTTTGTCTCCTTGACTTTGTGCAAATCACTTGGAAGTGGAAAAGGAAGAAGCTTGTGGGATGAAAACTTGTGGATAGGTTGCAGTGGCTTTTATAATGTTAAGTTCCTGAGGAAGTAGTTGTTCCTTGGACCTGAATTTTTGTGTTGGGAAAAGGAGACTAATGAATGGGGAACAGAATTATGGGTTTTGCTTCAAGCAGACCCCAACCTCAACATTGAACTCTTTGTAATTCCCAAACTGCCCAGTGTTAATTGTTAATTATGTTTATATCTATATATAAGTTTTTAATTATCCAGTAGCCTTTCATACTAAATAAGTTGGCTACTAATGCCCTGTTGAAGTGATACATTAGATCTTCCTTGTGTTTTGAGTAAATGGGAGAGGAGTCCAAAAAAATCTTCTTATTCAAATGATCAATTAATGAATCTTACAGTTTCTTCTTTTTGTTATTTAAAAGAGTAACCATGAACTACTACTACTAGTATCTCTGAATTTCTGATTGTGTAACAGATATAACAACTCTAACTACTAGATTCCAATTAACAAATATCTACTGCCACTACTGAACCTACTAATAATTTCCTAATTGAGTTGGTATTCTTCCTTGATCTTTTCTCCTTATTGACCTCGGATCATATCAAAATGGTTTCACTTGCGGTAAAAGAAGTGTACTGATTGGAACATCTAGGGCATAAATGTCATATAGCCTCTTGTCAAGACCTTACAGATTATTATTTTGTTATTTGGGTTGTCTTGACGTGGCTCTAAGAATGATGCTTATACTTGAGTAAGTAGGGACTTTGAGTGCTTGGTTCATGTACTTGAGTGCCTTACTCAATGCATACCATACGAGTAATTAATTAAGGTCTAGGGAATAAAATCATTCAGTAATTAATTAAACAACCATCCTACAATTAAATGATCAATCATTCACTTAAAGTAAAAGTAAAACCCTCGCTGTATATATGCAATGCATTGGGGAGTTGGCATTATTCATGTGTTAGTAATCAAACGGAATTTTTGTGAACTTTTTTATCAATTGCTTATGAGGAGGCTTAATCAATGTTTGTGCCTATTATTTTAAAGAGTGGGTTTATGCTTTGCTTACTCGCTAAGTGGAAAATGAAAAGTAATTGAAGCGTGGGGTTACCTTAGCTTAGAGGGGCAGCAAAGGCCCAATTTGGCCTGCCCTGCCACATTATTGCGAAGTCACAAGGCGCATGCAAGAGGTGAATAGCAAATGTGTTGTTCTCCAACCATGCCACCCCAATCCACCACATATGTGTGAATATGATGTGATGATAATTAAAAATCATGCCAATGCATGGATTGATGCAGAGCTGGCTCTGGCAAAGACAGAATATATGTGGTTAATTTATGGATAAACAAGGAGAATTATCTTGATTCGTTATCGCCCAAGAAATTAGAATAGCAAGCAGTAATATATATGTTCAATAATAATAATAATTATAATCATTATCAAAATGTTAACCTCTGCATTTTCTCTCCTTTTGTACCTCTATTTTCCAGTTCCTGCATATATGAAGATAAATTTGACGCAAGCAAGTTTATGAAAATAATATTGACCAATGAAATTGTGCCACGTTTTTTTGTGTATTTCATTTTCTTTATATTTAGCATTTCCTTTTCTTTTCTTTATATTTAGCATTTTTGTGTGCTTTATCATTAAATTGATAAATTCAAGTTTAGATTCTTCAATATAATTATATATTTCTATTGTAATAGAAATATGAGTTTATCATTCAACGTTAAACCAAATATGCTAGTAATTGTCGCTCTTTAATTCTTTAATCTTTATCATTCGTGCCCTGGTTCACGACACATACATAACACTTGTCCAATATACTTGCTTATCAAGTCGATCTATTTGCATTTTCAATACTAACATATTGATGTCCAGAACGACTACTTCTTTTTAACATGTCATTGATGGGAACTCAGCATAACCTTTCAAGAATAAATTTTAATTTCTTTCTATCTAAGATTTTTCACATTAGGCATATAAAAATAAACATAAAATATTATTTATCATTTACAAAGTTTGATTAAGCTTCACTTGTTTAATGCATTTGTGTTTATTTTCAAAATTATATAAGAGTAATGATGCATATATAACAGCGTCATCATTCATTTCACACCACTCATCTCTCTCTATCTCTCTCTTTCTATCACCTCACTTATCATGTCTATCATTCTTCTATGATCTCTTCATAACTATCTCCCTCTCTATGCCTACACCTCAAAGGATATGAATACATCATTTTTTTTTTATATAACTCTAATATAAGTTTTCAATTTATTTCCTATGATTTTTTTAGGGCGTGTCAAATTTTTATGATTTTTTTATAAAAAGAGTAACTCAAAACATTTAAATCCATAAGGGATCTCAAGCCCTAAAGCAAGCAATATAATCATGCAGCATTTGATAAACACTAAACCATGGTTATAAGAACTGAACCGGACTGACCGGTTCAACCGGTCGGACCGGGAACCGGTGATAGGAGCGGTTTAACACAACTAGAAAACCGAGAAAGAACTGGTAAAACCGGTCATAAACCGGTGAACCGGTCTAGAACCGGTGGTTCAGCGGTTTACAACGGTTTTTAAAAAACTTACCAAAACGACGTTGTTTTATGGCTTTTAAGAAAAATTACAAAAAAAAATTTCGCTGTTGTTGTCCGTCGTCCCGTCGTTCCCAACTGCGGGGTGATCTACTTCTCTGCTTCTCCTTCCAAATGGCCACCGGAGATGCATCGGATATGAATTTTGGTCTGTGCAGAGAGGAAGAGTTTAATAGAGAGGGAGAGGAGTGTTTTTTTAGAAGAAAAAAAGAAGACTTTGGAAGAATTTGTAAAGGCACCGTAAAGACTTTGAAAACGGACGTGAACCAATCAATAAACCAAATTTGATACTTTGAATTTGAACAGATGATGAGAAATTCGGCAAGTGTACCGAATCGTAACAAGTAATATAATGAAAGTAGAGTATCGTCCCACAGAGATTGAAGTTCAAGTACCAATTACAAGGAGTTATCTAGTTGGAAAGAGAATTATGAGTGTGAATGAGGAATTCTAAACTATGCAGAAAATTATAACCAAAAACTGAATTATGTAGTTGAACAATTAACAAAAACACAATATTGATGAAGAACAATATCAACAAATGGTTAGGTCTTGGTTCCTTTTAATTCTCACTCCATGTAGCAAATTATTCAACTCAATTATTATGATTTAATTCATGATCCAATTCACTTAGATAGTTAAATCCCAATTCCTTGGTGAATTAACCCTATATCTACAATTAAGAACCCTAATTCCTTAGGTGAATTCAATTGTGACATGCATTAACAACAAGAATTGACAAAGATCACACAAGAATCAATTCCTATTCCTAGGTAATTAACTACTCATGTTATTTACTTCAGATCTAAGTTTTCTCCAATTTTCCAATTGTGAGAATCACTCTAAAATCATGCATTGGTTGATCAAGTCAATGAAGCATTAAGATTGGAAGTAAACAATGCAATTGCATCATAACAATCTGAATTGAATTCAAAACGAAATTACATGGAGTTTGAACCAGAATTCCCCAATTCCTAACCTAAGAAATTTAGAAATCCATTACAAAAGAGAAGAGAAAAGAGAAGGAAGATGCAAACTCAAGGACGAATTCCATGGAGATGAACCCTAGGCTCCACCTTTGAGTTGAATCTTGAGAGAAAGAGGAGAGAAAAAGAGAGAAAATTCGAGTGGAAGAAAATGAGAAATCTGAAAAATGAAAAAGATTCGCGCTAAAAAAACTAACAACAACTATTTATAATGTTTCTGCAGCAATCGTGTCCCCACACAAGCCTTGCCATGTTCCCACACGAACATGGCAGAGAGCAAACTTCAATTCTGTAGCCTCTGGAGGTATCGTGTCCTCACACGCTGCTGGTCTGTCCCCACACGATTCTGGCAGAGAATAAATTTCCTCATATGCATCTCCTTTGCTTCAATTTCACTGTTTGACTCTTCCAAAACTTTCAAAAATGCTTTTATTCAAACTCTTTTTCTTTTTTTTCAAACAATACCTATAGAAACACCAAATCAATGAAAAATTAGACTAAAATTACTATTATTTACTACAATCACCTAAAACACAAACAAACTCAATTATGTACAATTTTAACTACAAATTTACGAAATTATCAAACTAAACAACTAAAAACTCCCTAAAATTACTCTATAAATCTACTATTAAAATGGATTTATCAACCGATACAACACCGTACTTTTTAGGAAGTGGTTCAATAAATCAATATGAGATGGAGTGGTTTTGGAATGTGGATCTGAAAATACAACAACGTAAAATACTTTTAACCTTCTTTATCCATTAACTTAATCAATATATATAAATTGGTTCACTAAATCTGAGAGAGAGTGGTTTTGGGAAGTGTGAGTTTTTATTTAGTTGATTATATAAATTGGTTCACTAAATCTCATGGATATCAATTTTATGCTATTTAAATTTTAATGTTCTATGTAAAAATATAAAAATTTATTATTTTATTTACTACCGGTCTAACCACGGTCCGACCATTGAACCTTGAACCGGTGACCAAGTCGGTTCAATAACCGGTCCGGTTTTAAAAACATTACACTAAACTACAAGGTATACTTGCTTTAAACTACTCAAAATTAACAACCCTAAGTTTTTCATCAATACATTCATTAGCTCAAAAGCCAATAAGCATTTTTGTCACTAAACTTAGTCCTTATAACCATGCCAATATTCAAATTGAAGACACCACTGTACCACTAGACAAGATCTCCCTAATGTTGCGAACTTTGGAGAATCATCATGTTGGGTGCCAACATCTCTATATTATCAAAGTTTCCCTTTTCAACTTCATTGATTGATATGGAAGATTAAAAATGAGGAAGAGGATGTTTGGTAGTGGTTATAGGAAAAGAAAAATAAATAAAATAGAAAAATCCTACAAAATGGGATAAAAAAATCTCACTTGGTACAAGGAAAAAGTCCTCCTTAAGGGAAAAAATTAAGACCCTCTAAATGGAAGGATGATGTTGAGGTTTTCTTTCTCTCTCTTTTTATTAGGCACAACAAAACTAGCTAGACTTTATTGTCCTCTCTATGAACTCCAACTCATTTGGAATGGATTGGGGCTTTGAAAGAAAAATAATTGGTGTATATACATAGAACATAGGAAAGAGAGACAAGAGAGTAAATGAGATTATGTGATGAGAAAAGAAGAGAAAGATGAAAAAAATAAGAAGAAGAAAGTTGAAAAAAAAAGCTAGGAAGTAATAATAATTACTCACTTCGAAATATGTCAAAAATATTCTAATTAAATATATAGAGAAAGAAAACAAAAAATATTTCAAAGGAAAAAGGTTTTAAATTGGATATTTTAGCTTGAACTAGCATTTTACTCTAAACTTGTGTGGGCAATTTACAAGTTCATGACGCAAAATAAAAAATATATGTATGGTAAAACTAGATGAAAAATACATGAAAATTTAAAAGTTCATTAAAAGTTGAAAAATTAGTTGATTTGATTGAAAGTGTTTTGTAAAACTAGCTGTTGAATTAACTGAAATAATAAAATGACATATAAGAACATCATTAATTATTAAGCAATGATGAGTGAGAGTTGTTGAGAGATAAAATGATGATAATTTTTCAGCTTATAGCTGAAAAAAGAGTTTTTTTTTTTAAAAAAAATAAGTTAAGTAACATCTAATAAAAATGGTGTACCTAGAAGTTTTTATTTATTTATAACCCAACCCATTAAACTTTTTATGGGCCTAAAAGCTAACATTTAAGAAGCCTGAGCCCATGTTTTGTTTTGAGAGATAACCCAAGGAAAACATGGGCTTAATATGATTATAAAATATGCTAAAATACACAAATACAAAATTCAAAAATACATGTGGCACAATGAAATTGAACTCTATTTATATTTTTCACCAACTAACCGTCCTTAATTTCTGTAAATAAAAAAAATATATATTTATCCTCACATGCATATGTAACTTTTCTCGTGGCAAACACTAGATTGTTACGGGATCCTATTAAGAATATTCGTCTTTCAATTTTAAAAAAATCTAAAAGGATCCATCTTGTTCGTCATCTTCAGCTATGGAAATCAATTCAGAAGAGAATATGTGGCAAACAAACTTCTATAGTGCTTCTATTCTCCTTTTCTATTTTACTATACACGTCTTTCAATTTTCAATTATATTTTTTTTACTTAAATCAAAGAATATATGAGACAAGAGAAGCCAAACTTCATTTTCTGCAATATTCATCAACATTAAAACTGCATTTTACAATATGCGAGAGCTGGCAATTTGGGTAACCCAACCTGATTCGATGCGGGTAGCGGATTGGACTACAAAACACAGAAGTTTTTTGGATTTTTAAAATAAGTGCTTGAACCTTACATTTTTGCAAGTTTTTTTAGTAGGTAGCCCAAATTTTTACGGGTTTTTACGGGCTACTCGGTATTTTTGCGAGTAACAGACTAACAAGCTTTATCGAGTTGGGCTAAAAAGCTGAGAGTTATTTGGACTTCTAAAATATTGTAAAACATTTATGATATAATTTTATAATAAAGAGTCCGGATCCGTTGACACCAGGTGTCAAACTTTATGAGTTACACCTCTTAATAACTTTTTGAAAAATGTGAATTTGATCAATCCAACCGTTGAATCACATTATATTACCTTCATGATCATGTATATCAAATTTCAGATAATTTGGACTTTCGTAGGTATGTTATCTAATAGTAGACTTTTACTTATATTTTAAAAACATATTATACCTTAAAATAAATTAGTTTGATGAAGTATCAATTAGTTTTCGATTTTAAGAAATTTTATAGGCTTGATCTACCTTATAAGAACTTTCAATTCAACGGTTGGATTGGTCAAATTCACTTTTTTCAAAAAGTTATTGAGAGGTGTAACTCATAAAGTTTGACACCTGGTGTCAACGGATCCTGACTCTATAATAAATATTTGAAATAAAAAAGAATCAATTTAAGAAAGGGGTAAAATTGGAATAATTGCATTTACTATTGCAATTATTTGAAATAAAAAAGAATCAATTTAAGAAAGGGGTAAAATTGGTATCTAAAAACAACACTTATCTAAAAACAAATCTAAAACGATAGATAAAAAAAGGAGGGTGTATATAGTATTATTTCCTATTCATATATTACTACACCTTATCCTATTAATAAGAAATAAAAAAAATGATTTTTCTTGGTGTTTATTATAAAAACCATAGCACTATTTTGAGTGGTGTTAATTATAAAGTTCCTTTTATATCCTTAATTTATTATTAATTGTAATTTGTTTTCCATAATAGTGGATGTACTACGCTATTTTCAAAGACTAGCTATTGGTTGGAGCATGAGTTACTACTCTAATGATAGCTTTAATCATGAATAATTTTGTCACTATTTTAATTATTTAATATTTAGGTTATTTTTGGAATAATATTCAATTATGACATTATTAATTGCAATTAATAGGTTTTAAGATTTTTTTCTTGGTCTAGATGATTTAGTGGTTGTTTGAATAATCAGAATCAATTATGTGGAATTGATATTAAATCACTTACGTACAACAAACTTCATAAATCGTGCATCATTCATTCTCTTAACATTGATTCTGTAAATCTATCAAAATCAATTCCACCAAACCGTAAACCAAATAGGCCTTTACTCTTATATTTCTTAAAATTAGAAATGAAGGTAGTATTAATTGGAGCCCAAGTTTGTGCTCCAAACGAGAAAAAGTGCAATACACATTTATTTAAAAGTTTCCATAGTTTATACTACATTAATTTTTCCTCTCAAAATGATACTTTTGCAAATTTTATGTAACACATTATTATTTTTTTTAATATTGGGGTATCATTTACTTTCTATTTCCGTGCAATGTACTAGTTAATTTAGGCTGCTTCTAGGATGGAAAACGATGAAAAATTTTCCACGTGAGAAATAAGCACATAACCTAGTGTAAGCAGTTCGACAACTAGGAAGTTTTAAATATTGAAATATGTCACACATTTTTACAAATCTCATTACAGTTTCAACATCTCACTGGTTTAGGGGTCTACAACAGGAATTTACATTAGTTATTAAAAAATCCATGTAAAAACACTCAAAACCATTACATCTCTACACAAATCAATAGTTAATCCACACTCAAAACCAAGACTAAACCTTTTTTATTCTAACTAATTTCCATCGCATTTAAGTATAATTCACACCACATTTCTCCACAAAACAAAAACACATTATACACACAATTTTTTACTTTTAAATAAATGAATGAATAACCCAATCTTATAATCCACAAGTGAGCGACAAAACATGGATCAGAGAAGTATTACTGGAAACATATTCATGACCTACAAGTTTCTTCATATCATGTGACACGATCCCGTTCAACCTCAACCAGGATGCCTCGGATGCATTGTAAGGGATTGAAGGTCCAATGACTAGGGTCAGATCTAAGCGGTTAAAGAGAGCTTTGCAACTCTTGATCACTCAAGTCCAAAGGAAAGTAGACCACCGGACATAAGAAGAACCAAAGAAGTGGTTTAACTTAACTCGGATTGAAGTACAAGAGTGCTATCCGATCTGACAATCGGTTATGTCTGTCATCCGAATCTTAGGAAAGCCTATTTCGGGAAAGTGTATCTAATCAGATCATAATTGGTTTATTTAGGATGAGATCTGCTAGGAATCAATATCATGATCTCTTAGGATTATATTTACATCTTTTATGATTATATTTTATCTTATTTAGGATTATATTTTATCTTATCTAGAATTAAATCTATTTAATTTAGGACTGTATCTTTTAGATAGTTTATTTTAAGAAATTCCTTTGCTATATATTAGCATTGAGAATCAGTTTGTAGACCGTTATTTTTATCAATAAAATTCTGAGTTTTCTCATTGTGAGAGCTTATCCTTTGTTCTTGGATTAAAGAACTACTTGATAACTTAGGTTCTACCAGCAGGTCTTGGTTAGGATCTAGTTGCTTATATCTTGATAACTTTGGTGCTTCCGGAAAGGTCACGAATTGTGTCAAGTTCCTATTTTTGATAACTTTGGTGCTTCTGGAAAGTCACGGATTATGTCAAGTTCCTATTTTTTGATAGATTTGGTGCTTCCAGTAGGTCTTGGATTGTGTCAAGCTCCTTACCGTTATTTACCATTATTTGATCTTCAAGATGTTCATATATTTACGCTTCCGGTTCGTATCATTTGGTACCAGAGCTTCGGCTCTTGAGATCAATTGGTAATCCTTATCTTTTAGTCTTTATCTTATTAAAAAAAATAATCTGCATTAGTTAAAAAAAGTGCAGAAATACAAAAAAAGGGGAGATTTGTAGTAGTAAAAAAAAGAGAAAGGGCAGATAGCAAAAAAAAAAGGTGCAATGTTAAATTTTCTGAACGACAAATCCAGTTATGTTGTTCACAATATTTATTCCAAGCAGAAGATTTCATCCGATGTGACGAATCCATCTGAAGTGAAGAGTTGTAACCGGTTACACATTTTGATTACTTTCCGAGCTAGTATTTTGTCACTAAAAGTTGTCAAGTTATCATCAACACCTTCTGTGAACACCCAATTTTATCCGGGTTTTTAAAAAAAATAAAATAAAATCTTGAATCTTAATTTCTTGCATTTTTAGCTATTTCCTAGCTTTGGTATTTAAATGTCATAAATTTATCCTATTTATTTTAACTATTTTTGTTTCTTCTATCATTTATTTTATCTTAATATTATAAATTGTTGCTGTTGTTTAATTTACTAAAATAACAAAAAAAATAAAAAAGAAATAGAGTCAAAGAAAGCTTGTGCCGGTGTATGAGAGCTACAGGTGGCAAAGGAGCAGGTCTTGAGAAGAGAAGAAAAACAAAAGCAAAATGAAAGGCCATGAAAAAGGAAAATTGATAAGGACAAGACTCTCTTCTATTCTGCTATGAAGACTATTCTTTTAGTGTGAGGTCTTGGGAGACACTGGATATATATCTATTCACCTCTGCAGGAAGGGGGGAGGGCGATCTTCTTCCTCACAAACTCATCCAACCAAGACCCAATTTTCCTCTCACACAGAGCCACCTTACACCACCGATCCATCTTCTTCTTTCTCACACATAACCATAAACTTGGGCCCTTCATCATCACTTCAGCTCCCACACCAAGACCAGCCTCCACCGAGCTTCCAGAGCACTCCTTCCATATGCGGATATGCCCAAAGCCAAGTCATGGGTAGTGACCGTGAGCTCCTGTCTCCGTTTCATGTCAACATTTCCTTTCTTCTTTATTGTTTCACTAATTTTTTTATTATTGTCCGCACCTGTATGCCATCATGTCATTTGTTTTGGGTCCGTTTCTTTTATGTTATTATATTTATTGTTATATTTTTTTCATTTTTTTCTTTCCTTTATTCTTTATTAACTTGAAAGTTATTATATCTGTATCATTGTTAGTTTCAGATTAAGCATGCTTTTAATGCAATTTATTTTTTGGTATCTACAAGAAATGTTAAAAGAAAATAAATAAATAAAAAAATTAAAAGAAAATAAGTCTGTGCTAATTTGTCAAGTTTTACTATGTGTACGCACAATTTAAATTAATCTTGATTTGCTATCCTTGTTTAAAGTTTTAGAATACTTGAACGGTTTGGTAATTCTAATATTATTTATACATTCATTTGTAAATATTTTTCTAATCTAATCTTAATCATATTAGGGCATTTGAGTTGAGACAACTTGGTAATCCTAATTTTTAGAAGAAATTAATATTAATTAAATTTATTTATTTAAATATAATTATTTATTTTAGTCAAAATGTCTCTTTAAATTCTAAACTTCGAAACATCTGAGGTGTGACAACTTGATGATTCTTAAATATTTTTATAAAATTAATCATTTAAAAAATATATATTTTTAGGACATCTGAGTTGGGACAACTTGGTGATCCTAGATTCAAATTAACTCTTCACATGTGTTTTTCTTTGTAAATAATCATCTTATCTCAATTCTTTCATTATATTTTTTTAAGTTTGGTGGCGACTCCATTATTTTTAAATCTCATTATTTTTTGGGTCGTTACACATTCTCTATTACTTGTTAGTAGAATCTATCCCAAAAATTCCTTATTTCAAGAGCTTGTAAGGATAAGTTGAGTAGAAAAGGGCAACACCGTTTATTTAAAAACTAGAGTGTTGAGTTCATGAAATACATGTGCTATGTATTATTTGAAAAAAAACATATAAATTGAAATTATGTAAAAAAAAAATAGCATAAGAGATTAGAGGACTTGACATGTAGCATGTCTAGGTAACTTGTTCGAAGAGATTTATTAATATAGAGATAATAGTAAATTCATTTGGAGGGAAAAACAATTAATTAGAAGTTCACGCCTATGACCTATCCATAACTACTAGATAGATTTATCATATATAGAGAGAGATGATAATATATATATATATATATATATATTTTGTAGGAATTACAAAAATATCATACTTATGATTCTTATATATTGGAAGTTTATATTCTAAAAAAATTATTGTAAAGGAAATTATTACGGTTAATTATAGGAATAAGGGATATAATTCGACCTCTTGTTATATTTGGTCACTTATGCTTTGTTTGGTTGTATAAAAGAAAATGTATGAAAAGAAAATAAGTGAAAATAAAGTGAGTGAAAAGAAAATAGCATGGCAATGAGGTGGTTTTAAGTTTGTTTGGTTGAAGACATTATAAGAAAAAAAGAAAAGTGTAAAATTATTTTTTGAGTAAACCCTCAAATCAATTCCAATTTTTTCGATTGGGCAACCCAGTCCCTCACTTTTAGAAACCCCTCTATTAGTCCTCAAAATTATTCATCGTCCATTAATTTAGTCCAAACGCACACTTGCTGTTAACGGAACGTTGACATGTCACATTAAGTGACATGTTAGACTCCAAGTAAACAAAAAACGACGTCGTTTTGGCAAATGAGGAACTAAACTACCTATTTTTAAAAAGTCAGTGACTGATCTAGAGGTTTAGTCTGTTGAGTCTCAAAATATTATTAATTGATTAATCATGTTTAAGTCACATAACCCTAAGTTTTAATGAATAACAAATTTGGTTAAAGTATTCTGAGAAATAGTACAAATTCTCCTAAGGGTATTTTCTATGTTTCAGCAACTCTCTGAAGGAGCAAGCCTCTGAAGTGGTGCAACCTTATGAAAGAGAAGAACCTACTGAAGTTATTCAACCCTCTGAAGGAATGTACTACCTAAAGCATGAAGACCTGCTGAACTCTTTCAACGTGGCATTTGTCTAAAGTCAGATGACTTTCTGCTCAAGACTTAAATGCATCCTCAACGTCTTCTGCAAGCTTGTCTCTTTTAAGGAAAGATCACAGAAACCCTTTGAGCATTTTGAATCATCATTCCAGAAAGGGAAACATCTGTATCACAGTACCTGCAAACCACTAGTGCAAAAAGGGTCTTTTACGACGGTTAAAATAGGCTTTTTACGACGGTTGAACAACCGTCGTGGATCCAGGCGTCGTAAAAAATTGGATTTTTGACGACGTTTAACAACTGTCATTATAAGGTAGAAACAACGACGGTTAACGAAGGAACCGTCGTTGTATGTCTTGAAAACAACGATGGTTCACACAGGAACTGTCGTTATAAATAAGAAACAACGACGGTTACAGATAGAACCGTCGTTGTATGTCCAGGAAACAACGACGGTTGTTTTGTGAACCGTCGTCGTTGTTTCCTGGACATACAACGACAGTTGCAGCTGGAACCGTCGTTGTATGTCATGTTTGATGTGGTTTGCACAAAATTTCCTAGCTATTTTGTAGTTAATGCCTAGTTATTTTTTAATCCCAAAAAAGCACAAATTAGGATATATAAATTCCTCACCTAGGGAATATATCTTATAATTGTCAAACAAACTTGGATCTCACTAGAACATGATCAATTTAAACTAAATTCAGCAATTAATAATGGCTTAGTAAAAGCTATTGTGATAATGCTTTTGATCTAGCAAAGATAAAAATTAAAGAACAAGGTTGTAGTTGATGTGAACAACATGACAAGCTTAATAGCATACTATTACTTTTTATTCATATATCATATCACTAAGAATGCATCTCCATATCATTTTCATATACCACTAAAAATGGAAATAATGGCATATACAGAAAGTGGAAGGAGCATTGAGATAGATCCAAACCCGTTTTGGTAGTTGGTTTGATCGACCATTCTCTTTTTCTTTTTTTCAATCTGCCTGCAAGCAACCTGCAAATTAAAAGCTGAAGAAAGAGACAGTCATTTAATTTGAGAAGCAAGCTACAGCATAAATGGAATGCATAAAGTGGCCTGCTAAATAAATTTAGGAAATGACCCGTAATATAAACAGTCATAACAGAAACCAATGTGAAACCATATATAAAACCAATGTGAAACCAATATAAATTTACAAAATAACCTACTATATAAACATGTGTTTATAGTGAAACCATAAAATTCTAATATTACTCGTGCACCACCCACGGTTTGCATCCACTGGGCCCGTCGTGGTAGCCCACTATTACTCCTGCACCACCCACGGTTTGCTATTCCCACCCCTTTCCTTTGTGAAAGCACTCATGCTCCATGCACCACCCCACTTTACTTGTCACACCCCCCTTAGGTCTACCACGACGTGTGTCCTTGGGCCCGTCGTGGTATCCCACTATTACTCCTGCACCACCCACGTTTTGCTATTCCCACCCCATTCCTTTGTGAAAGCACTAATGCTCCATGCACCACCCCACTTTACTTGTCACACCCCCCTTAGGTCTACCACGACGGGTGTTCACTAGCCCGTCGTGGTAGCCCACTATTACTCCTGCACCACCCTTTTTTGCTATTCCCACCCCCTTCATTTTTGTAAACATTTTTTCTGAGGTAGTGTTTCTACGACGGTTAATTTTCAACCGTCGTAGAAACCTACTTTCAATGACTTTCCACGACGGTTATTTTTCAACCGTCGTTGTAAGTTACCCACATAATTGCAAAAATGCCACCGCGTCAGTTTCAACGACGGTTGCTCCTCAACCGTCGTGGAATGCCCGTCGTAGAAGGCCTTTTTTGTAGTAGTGAACGTGTCAAAACTGAATCATATCGGCACACCTGCACTGCTCAAGTCAGAAGCTATCAGAAGATTGTCTCAAAACGGTTCTCACAACATTTAATGATATCTATCAACGGTGGTCTCAGCAATCTTCAACGGACTTAATTTCGTTCCTATACATAGCTTTGTGAAGAACTTCAAAAGTGGGAGAGAAGACATCATATCAAGCCAAAACGCTGCAAAAATATACACTGCTTTCTTTGTTTTATTGTACAACAAAAATTCATTTTTCCTGAGTCATACCTTGTACAAGTTTGTTCTAGTTTAAGTTAGGAACTTGTTGTGGTTCAGAAACTTAAACAAATTTATTTGTAAACACTTTCAAGTGTCTGAGAGCCTGGAGAGGCTTGGTGGAAGAAATAATACTTGTTGTTGATCCTGGAGAGACTTGTGTCAAACAATACTTGATTTAGAGCCTGGAGAGGTTTGACTGTAAAAGAATACTTGGTGTTGTAGAACCTGAAGAGGCTTGATAGAAAAGAATACTTGTAATCTCTGAGATTAGTGGAAATCCTTAGCTAGTTGACTTTGGGACTGGACGTAGCTCACAGTGGAAGTGAGTGAACCAGTATAAATCTGCGGCTAAGTCTTCTCTTACCCTTATCTCTTTATATTTGGTTTATACTAACTTGGAGGGTTCTGAGTACACTGTTTTATAACGTTGAAACTGAATATCAAACTCATTTTATTGAAAAGCAAGTTTGTAAAACAGTTTTATTAAACCTGCTGAAGTAACTTCAACAAGTACCTTTCTCCTAGTTTCAGCAAGTTGCTCAAATATCTTTATGAAAAATACTGCTTGTTAAAGGTTTTCCTAAAATCAGTTTGAAATTATAAAACACAATTCAACCCCCCTTCTAGTGTTTACTGTGGTTTCTACATAGTCCTCATAAATTAAAATAGTAAAAAACATCGAACCCTAATTTTCTTCTACCTTTTCCCCGATGTCGCTCTACAAATTCAAAAAGCTCTCATCCTTGGCCGTGTTCCCATAAGAACTAGAACTCACTTTTGGTCATGCTCTAGTGTTTTCTAACCAAGCCTTGTTGTTTACTAGTCCTGTTGCATTTTCCATCCATGTCCTTTGTCCTGCATACTTTTGTTTTATTTTGTTGGATTTATTTTTAGAGCCACTTAAATTATTTTGGGTTCTAACCTCTCATTCCTTTTTTACTCCCCACTTCGCACACACATAGGGAAATTTAGTGATGATAGAAAGGGAAGAGAGGTCGGTCTTGTGGTCGTAGGGTGAGACAACATGGAAGGGGGATGATACACAGAGGATAGGGGTGACAGAGGCGGTGCAATTGTTGGTGGTTTGAGGGATTAGGATATGGCCAAAAAAGGGATAAAAAGGTGGATGATGGTGAAAAAGAAAGGGAAAGAGGGAGAAAAAGAGAAGGAAAGAAAGAGGTGAAGAGAAGGGGACTTGGTGGCTGGAGGAGACATAGAGAAAGTGACTAGAGCAGTTGACAGCTGGAAATCGAAAGAACACAGTGGTGGCGCGACATCGGGGGAAAAAAAAGAAGAAAATTAGGGTTCAACTCTTTTTCCTGTTTTAATTTAGGTGTAGTAAACCCTCATATCAGTTCATGACTTTTTTTAAATCGGCCAGTTTAGTCCCTCATTTGCCAAAATGACATCGTTTTTTTTACTAACTCGGAGTCTAACATGTCACTTAACGTAACATCTCAATGCTCTGTTAATGACAAGTGTGCGTTTGGACCATGGTTTTAAAAACCGGACCGATCTAACCGGAAAACCGGTGAACCAATCATGTGTCGGATTAAAAAAAACTAGAGAATCAGCCATGTAAAAAACCGATCAACCCGGTATAAACCAGTGGTTTTTCCGGTTTAGCCTGGTTCAGTGACAAGCTCCAAACGACGTCATTTCGTATTTTTTAAAAAAAATGAAAAAATGAAAAATAATCCATATGGCCATATTCCAAACCAGAAGAAAGCAAAAAAAAATTAATAAAATAGAAAGTCTATGTCTTCACTGCGATTTGCTTCATCTGTCGGTTTGAAGCGATTTTCTGGCAGATGATGTTGTTTGTTGTCTATCATCGTTTGAAGCTGTTCGTGTCTTCACTATCGCCGACTCACACTGCAGCATCGTCGCGTTCAGAGCTTTCTCAGCCACCATCGTGACTCTGCCTGTTCGCTTTGCCTAGCCCCTGTTCACGTCGCAGATGATTTTGTAGAAGTGGAGTTTTAAAAATATGGCCATTGCTTTTGGGATTTCAGAGGTAGAGATAGGAAAAGAAAAAACTGAAAAAGAATATGGGTGGACAGACATGAAACTTCTCAAAAGTAAATTGGGAAAAATAGAAAAGTGCGTAGGCGGGTGGTGCAACCAAGGATGGAAATTAGCTGTCAAGCATTGTTTTTCCTATTTAACTTTTTTTTAATTATATTTGATTAATATAAATTCTATTTTTTATTTTTATGTTGATTTATTATTTTTCACCATTATATATTATAATATATATTTATTTAATTTTTCATTTATTTTATTTTATTTATGAATATTATATAATATATCATATAATTTTTTTAAAATATATTATTTAATTATTACCAGTTCAACCACAGTTGGATCATTAAACCTTAAACCAGTACCTCCACTGATTTAATGACCGGTCTAGTTTTTAAAAACATTGTTTTGGATTAAACTGACGGACAGTGAATTATGTTGGGGAATAACCGAGGGGTTTCGAAAAATGAGAGACTAAACTAGTCGATTGAAAAAAAAAGTCAAGGACTGATATACAGGTTTACTCTTAGTTTTTTTGTTTGGTTTAATAGAAAATGAAAGGAAAGAAATTGAAAGTGTTATAAAATGTCCAAATTACCCTTGTCATAAAATTGTTTTTGCAAGTAATTTTAGGGGTGTTCATGGGTCAGATTGAGTTGGGTTTGAGTCGGTTTTCTTTATTTTTTAATTGAAAGTCAACCCGAACCAACCCAATTATGTTTGAGTTGGGTTGTGTTGGGTAGTTGGGTTCACATAAAAAATAAAAGAAATGAAAACAAATAGAAAGAAACATAAAGATAACATGTAGTTGGATCGGGTCGGGTCAGATCCAATTGGAAAATTTTAGATATTTTAGTATTTATATCATTTTTATTACTTTTTTATTTTTATGGTCGAGTAGGGTTGGGTTATTCAAGTTGAAAATGCTGAAATCCAATTAATACCTAACCCAAATCAATCAGGTTACACTCCACCAGACCCGATTTAATCTGATAACCTAACCCGTCATTTTTACCTTGGGTTGGGTCGGGTTGATCGAGTCAACCCAACCCGTATGCATCCCTAAGTAATTTGTCCACCCAACCCATGCGCAACCCTAATTATATATTTTATTCCACTTTCTGTTGAGTAATTTGTGGGTAGGGATGAGAATAGACCAGCAAGGGCTTGCGGCCTGGCCTGTTTATGGTCTGGCCTGACCCGACCCGACTCGTTTATTAAAAAGGTCAAGCTAAGGCTTGTTAAAAGGCCTATGAAAAAGCCTATTATGTTTGGCAAGCCGGCCTGTTTAATATAATAATATATAATATATTAAATTAAATATAAATAACTATAAATATAATTAAAAAACTATAATATAGTAAAAAACTAGAATATATTAAAATAATTATATAAAAAGGTGCTTAAAAATTCTGCTGGCCTGCATAGGTCTATAGGCCCGTTGGCCTGTTTGTAGGCCTTGTTATAAAACAGGCTTCTAGACTCGGGCTTTAGAATTAGCAGTCAGGTCAGGCTCAGGCCTGCCAAAACCTGGCCTGTCGTATTCCCACCCATATTTTGTGGGAAATAAACTAGGGGTGTAAGTGGGTCCGGGTCGACCCGCGAACCCGATCGACCCGACCCGAATGCAAATAAATGGATTAGGTTGGGTTCGCGGGTTGGTTTGGTTCTTTTTTTATTAACCTGACCATCTTTGGGTCGGGTCTCGGGTTGGGAAATTTTAAACCCGTTGAACCCAACCCGACTTGGTGTTAACTAAAAAAAACAAATAGAGAGGAGGCCCAGCTGCCCAGCCCAAAACAGGAAATCACCCTCTCAGATTTTTAACCCTAACAGAGAGAAAGGGAAAGAGAAGAAGAGGAATGGCCATAAGGGGGAGAGGAAAAGAGAGCGGCAGCGTGAGGGAGGCAAACCAGCTGCACGATGCACCGGTAAGGGAAGGGGAACAAGCTCTCCCGGACACAGGAGCCTCACAGCGGCCGAGGCACGACTTCGCTTGCGGACAACGGCGGCGCTTTGCTTGCAGCGGTGGAGGCGCGACTTCACTTGTGGACGACAGTGACGCGGCCTCTACTTGCAGCGATGGAGGCGCGACTTCGCTTGTGGACGACAGCGGCGCGGCCTCTGCTTGCAGCGATTGCGCCGTTTCCCCTTCCCTCTCCTTCTTCTTCCCATCTTCTTTCTTTCTTGTTCTCAATTACTCGTAGTTTGTTTTTTGTTTTTCAGAAATCGTTCTGTTTCTTTTGTTGATTTAAGGTCCGGAGGGGTAGGGGTTGTTGGGTTTGCTGGATTCTGCTGTTTGATATTTCTATTGTTTGGAGGTGTGGTGGGTTGCAGGGTTTGCTTGGTTTGGTTGCAGCAAATCTGGTGATGTTGGGGTGTTGGGGTTTGGTTCTGCAGATTTGGTGGTGTACTGGTGGTGAGGGTTGTTGGATTTGATGGGGGTTTTTAATTTTGTTTTACATTTTTTTCAGAAAAATTAAAAATAAGTTAGGACCCGACCACCCGACTCGACCACCCGACCCGACCAACCCGTTGACGTTCGGGTTGGGTCGGTTCGGGTTAACTACTTAAAAAATAAAAACCGAACCAACCCAACCCGTTTAGATTTGATTGGTTTGGATTTCATATTGCCCTAATCCCGACCCGAACCGACTCATTTACACCCCTAAAATAATCTATCATCTCTTCTTGTTCCTGTCACGGCAAAATTAATTGGCCTTATAAAGCTTTGTTCAAATCATCCTCAATCATTGCTGCAATGGCAAAAATAATTGGTCATCGAAGATACAATCCGAATAACTCAAGGGCTACCAAAATTCATGAAATTAGATGACAAAAAAAGTGGAGGATTGAGTCGATGATACTTCAAGTTCAATAGCAGCTTTGATGACTTGCGGCTAATTAAATGATGACTCAATTTTAATTAGTCCACTGCATATTTAGCACTCAAACTTGAGAACTGCATCAATTAATTAATATACTTAAAAGTTAATTTTTTTAATTCATGTAATATTACACAGGTTAATAAATTTAAAGTGAAAATATTTTATTAAAAAATATAACATTTTATATCACTAATGTATTAAATGTTATGATAATTATAATTTTCAATATAACCTTCTCAATTTTGATTTATTAAGTTTAGAAAAGCCATAAAAAATAATTCTTTGTCATTAAAAATGAAAAACACAGAGAAAGAGAAAGATGGAGAATCAAAGCATAACAAGGGAGAATGAAAACGCCACATGGACAAAAATAAATAAGGCCAGCTCTTCTTTACCTTTTGATTTCTAATTAATGCTTATGAAAATGATGACAAGCTTCATAAATGCTCAAATCATGAAGAAACTAATTACCAACAGTATTATGATAATGAGTGCTCCTTTCCTATATCTGTCTCTTCCACCTCAATGAGTAGTACTAGTACCCCACTTCAACAACCCGTGCTTAATTGTGACCGTAAATAAAACTACTACTACAGCACACCTAATCGGATACACAGAAAATAGTCACAAAATACCAGAGAAATAAAGTATGGTAAAGATAATGCATTAGCTCATCAATCTATTACTATATTGAAAGAAGGACACAAAACTAATAAGCAATCCTGAACCATCCACTTAACGTGTTTACTATTTCTTTCTTTATTTTCTCCCGTACTTTATTGTTGTGTCCCTAGCAACTACGATTAAAATTTTAAAAATCCACCGTTTTATCTCATGTCCAATACCACCACCACAAACGCCGAGTCAGATAATATTATAAGATGAGAAGTTTTGACTACAATAATAATTTAATTATGATGCTAGGCTCTTTCACTATTACTCTCCCAATTAGTTTAATACATTATGATAAGCATCCAAAAGGAAATTGTTTAATAAATGTTTAGGGAACACAGTTGCGAGATTATTAATCCCCTAACAGTTACTAGTTAAAGCACTTGAGTAGAACTTGATGAGAACCACACCATAAAATTTAGCTAGTATAATTAGAGAGCCCCAAATCCTTATAAATCCCACACCAAAATTTCATACTTTTGCAATTGGATCCTAAAAGATTGTTTAGGGGAAAGTGGGAAGTGAAGATAACAGGTGTAATTTGTAAGGTTCCAGAAGCTTATAGTACATATTTACTGGTTGCTTAATAATGAAAGCACAGCAAATTTTGTCTATTGGAAAGCCCACTCACTTTTGTCATTATCCGTTTTCAAGCCTAAGAGGCTATGATGGAGGATAACACTTGTTACTAATTCAAAAAATTCAGAGAAAACTGAAAGAAAGTTCTAGAATTTGAATATTTACTTGAATTTTTTGGTACAAAATGTTTATTTGAATTAGCTTATTCAATATTAAACAAATTTTATAATAAAAACTTGTTAAGAGATTTTTTTATAAAAGGCAATTTCTCTCAAAAATTTAATCTAAACTAAACATGCCACAAACCTGCCTTTTTTGCACTCCAAAATTTCAAGGCTATATAGCGTTATCAATTAGCTGTGCTTTCGCTTTCTTACCTTTGTGCAAACTGCAAAAGGACAAATAGCTATCTTTCTTTCTACTAACAGCTCTCTGCCCCAAGATCAAAATTAGAATAAAGGATGTACATGTGCTCTTCCATGGCCATTTATTCATTACTAGAGTAAGCTTAGCTTAGTCACATGTGTGACAGTACCAGCAATAATTACGTGCAGAAGATTGATTACTAAAGTCAAGGTTGATGATAGAGCTTTTAGAACACAAGCAAGGACTAATAAGCATTATGTGGAAGCAGAATATGATGAAAATTGAAAACACACCACTTACAAGAAACAGGGAAAATGAAAATTTGATTAAGGGTGCACCAAGATAACATAAAATTAAAGCAAATACATGATGAGGAAACTTAGAGAAAAAAAAGAAACAAAAAGACAAAGGCAATAGGGATACAAATACACCCTCAGACATAAGCATATGCTTAATGCTTATCTACAATTTCAGGACCCGTCGGTATTTGGCTTTTCCCTTAGCACGAAAGCCGAAAGGGAAAAAGGCCAAAACTCCAACAGGAACCTATAGACAGACTTTAACTACTCAATATGGGACTTGTTATTCTTTGGGGAGACACATGGCCTCAAAGGACAAAGTCATAATTGAGGTGAAACTTGTGGAGAATTAAGCGTTGCTCCTGAAGGATCCAAGAGCCTTGATGGCTGCTGCTCTTAGAATGTATTGGTGGTAGATTGCAGCCGCCAAAGCCCCAACAAATGGTCCAACCCAGTAAATCCACTGATCAAAACAATCACCAAAATTAATGTTAACATCATTGCAATTAACCAAAAAAAGAGGTTGTATATATTAGTGTGTAGAATTTTACTTGGTCATCCCAGGCTTTGTCATTGTTGAAGATCACAGCTGGTCCAAAACTCCTTGCTGGGTTAATGCCAGTACCGGTAATAGGGATTGTAGCCAAGTGAACCATGAACACAGCAAATCCAATTGGGAGTGGTGCCAACACCTAATTTGTTAAAGGAAACATATAATTGAGTGATCCAAAACAAAACCTTAATTAAAAAAAGGGGTTGTTTTAATTTGCTTAATTAATGCTTACAGGAACATGAGAGTCCCTAGCGCTCCTCTTAGGATCAGTAGCAGAGAAGACAGTGTAGACAAGAACAAAGGTACCAATGATCTCAGCTCCCAAAGCTGTGCCTTTGTTATATCCATCTGACACCAAGTTAACCCCACCTCCATACCTGTTGTAGTATGATTTTTGGAAGCCCTTGGCAAGTCCAGCACCACAGATAGCACCTAAACACTGTGCTATCATGTAAAGTAACGCCCTTACAAGAGACACCTTGCGTGCCAAGAACAACCCTAATGTCACAGCTGGGTTTATGTGCCCTCCTGAAATCCCAAATTAACATGATCAGTAACAATTAATTAACACACCAACCACAAAAATATACATAAAAATGTCCACTCTTCTTCTAGCAACCGTGACTTGTTTTACTAACATGAATTTTGAACATTAATTTTAAATATTCCTTGCTATATGGTATATAGTTTATAGATCAATAATCAGTCCTTGTTTAAAATTTTCAATAACCAGAATCAATTAGGTAGAATTGATTTTAAATGGCTCCTGATCAAGTGTTTTATCAGTAATTTTTAATCATTAATTCTAGAATCAATTTTGCTCGACTATAAATGAAAGGAAGACTTAATAATTTGTGCGTGAGAGAGGAGAAGTGTACCAGAGATACCGGCGGTGCAGTAAACAAGGATGAAAATCATGCCACCAAAGGCCCAAGCTATGCCCAAAATGCCAACACCATCACACTCTGTGTTACCTGGAATTGTTGTGTCAGTCTGTCTCTTGTAACCAATAATGGTCAACACAGTGATGTAAAGGAAGAGAAGGGTTGCTATGAACTCTGCTATGGCGGCTCTGTACAAAGACCACTTAGTGAGCTCCTCTGGGTCGATCAAAGGAGCTGGAGGTGGGTCATGGTAGTCCTTAGCTGAGTATGAAGCTTGCTCTGCAACCTCAACGTCTTTGGCCATTCTTTTCTTCAAGATAGAAGAGCTAGCTACTAGTCACTTGTTTAATTGCTGTGTACTACTACTTTTGTGTTTGTGGATTGAAGGATGAGAAGAAAGATGGTATTTAAGGGAATGAAAGAGAGAAGGACAGAGTGTACAAATTAATAATTAATTACATGTTTTTCTGTTTGTATACGTATGTGTATGAACAATGACATGACATGATTAACGTAATTTTTTGCCGCCCTTATTAGCTTGATTTCGCATGCAAGGCCCCACTCTCTCAGCCTACCCTACCCTCCAAACGACTCTCTAATCATCATAAATTTTCGATATGTTATTGTTCTTTCTTTCTGCAATTATTTTTCCTATATTTTCATTTTCATTATTATAATATAATATATCGTTTCCATGGGCCAACAACATGGCCTAAAAAGGTTCTGTTTCTATAACTCAACGGTTACATGTGGCTATGGCCTAGAGTAGAGAATTGAAAATTTGAAATAAATCGCATCTAAAATAAAGATTTGATACGCAAGTTAAGCAGCTAGCAAGCAATACAACGGTCTATTATTTCCTTTAATTAGCTCCTCTGTTCACTGATTTTGGAGAGATTTCTAGATTAAACATTACTTTTCACATCAATATATTGAACTTTATCGCATTAATTAACTAATTAAATAAACCCCAAACATAACTTTAATTTCAAGCGATTTCATGGCACATTGAAAATTGGAGTTCTTTAGGGCGGTTTGAGGAAACGTTTTCTATTTTCATTCTATTTCATATTTTCTGAAATTTTACAAAGGAAAAACTGGAAATACTGAAAATAGTAGATTTTTATTTCCAGCATTTTCAGTTTTTCCTTTGTAAAATTTCAGAAAACAGGAAAATGAAAATGCAAACCAAAAAGGACGCGGTGCGTGTCTTTATGTGAAAAGGATGCGGAATTCAGAATATCCTGTTGTCTCCTTGACAAAGTATCAAACATATGAAAGGCAAAATCCTTCTTAACTAATAATATTTTCTTTTCATATATAAATTCAAAAATTAAACCTATAGACTTATCTAAAGAACTTGAAACTATTTCACTCAGGCCATCATGTTTGGTGGTGTGGAATTATCTTTAATTAACCTTTAACTTTGGCATTTCTGAATTTTTTACTGTACCTTGGTAGAACTTTCGAGCACTCCAAGTTAGTGGCTGAGAAATATTAGCATAAAAAAAGTAGCGAGAGATTAAGATATATTATGCTAGAAAGCTATCAATCATTATTTTCAGTATTGTGTATTTGTTGGGCGTGATTAAAATAAGAGGAAAAGTAGTTGTCACTTCTGCTGGATGACAAAGGCTTGCCAGATGAACTTATCTGGATGCATCTAAATAAAAAGCAAATAGGTAAAGGGATTCAAATTAGTAATTATCTTCGCCTCAATCATGAGACCCTAATTTGTGATTACTTACGCAAAGTTTAAACCATAGTAATTATTTTTAACTGGGGTTTTTGGATTCCCTGTTCCAATATTATGTTTCTGCGCATCTATTTGTGCAAAAGTATTCGTAGTTTCCTGTAATTTTATTGCTGTCTCATTTGACAAGTTGTTATATTTTATTTTAGAAACAAAAGAAAAATAAAGAAAAGTATTTAGATGGGAGGGGAGAGCTAGAAAAGAGTTTCCAAACCAACTTTGAAGTTTATATGTCAAAAATTGTTTTTTTATGCTGTGCAATTTTTTTATGTTTAAAGAGGATAACATTTTATATAGCTTTACACATTATTGTATTAGTGTATTATAAAGACTACAGATATGCTATTTGATACCAAAACTTTAATATGAAAAAGTTGTTATAAATATTTGATAACTAATCATGCATAGTTGAAGAAAACCAAAGTTAATATTTGAAAATTAAATGAATAAGTCATCAAACTTAAAAAAAAGAAAAAACACTTCTCTCTTTTGCAAATATTTCACAAAGTCCAAACAGATTTTATTTGCAAGATTATGGATTTGAATAGTCACTACTTTTAGAATTAGTTACCTAACTACTACGTCGACATGAGAGTTAAACTCACAGTTATGTCAAATAGATTTTCAATCCAAAATCGAAAAATATTTCACAAAAATGCTTTAAAACTATTTACTATATTTTTAAAAATCATTTTAAACCAATAGATGTAATAATAAGTCGATCGTGGTTTAGGATATTTCTAATTACATATTATTAGTATTATACTATTATTAATCACCTTTTTAAATAATTAAACAAAATACATTTCTCAAATTTTTTACTCCCTTTTTCGAATAAATTGGTCTTACAAAATGTGCAATAATAACAAATATTACGAGAAATAGCCGTGTTCCGAACCTCGGCATGACCGGCATTAGATCAAGGTAAATCCAACGGCGGGTAAACCGACATCCAAATAAGTATCGACAATGACTACGGGTATAGTGTGTGCATTAACCGCTTAAGTGCGTGTACAGTATGATTGTTGGTCGTTGTAATTGTCTAACCACCTTCCCCGTCGAAGCCTAATATTAATATGAGAACCTTTCAGGTATGTAAGTGGGAAAATAAGTCATATCATCCCAAACACCTTTTTGACTTGAGCTAGCGTCAGAGTCCTATTGCAGGTACCCCTTTGAACTGTCGTCTCATTCTTTCCTCAATCACTCTTCCACTGTGCCGAGAACCGTCCGAAAGTATGACCCGTACAAGTTGCATGTCCTTTTGTTATGCATTCAACAATACATTTACGATGGCGATTAACATGAAGCAATGTGTGGGTGATCTACGACTAAAGTAGTGTTATCCACCGTTGGATAAATTAATGAAATAATCAAGGGACAAAATTATTAATTGGTGACTTGAACTGATTGAGATGGAGAAAATTATAAAAATGGCATGCTAAAATGAATAAATTACAGAGATTTCCTATTGAATTAAGTTTTATTTTTGGAGATTGGTGCTTGTTCATTTTCATATTTGTCCTGAATGTTATTCTCAGCACCCATGTCATCGAAGTTGTTTTTTTATGAAAACAAAAGTAGTGCTGATGGATGGTTTTTCACGGGTGGAAAGTGGTGAATTGGTTCAGAGAGTCACAATAAGGGAGGTTGAATTATGACCCTTGAAAATTTTTGGTCCAACCTACAAGTACTTTGAGAAACTTGTTGATCTTTACTCAAGGAATACGTGGCTATCAGAAGTTACTTCTAGAAGATAGTCGTTAGTGTATATGCCAACTAAGTTGATGGAAAATATCTTCTTAAAGGTAAGCAATATCACAGGGATTAACATTACCAAAGTTTATTCTTCCATATAGTGTATTTAATGTAGATACAACTTGAATAAGGTTTAGAAGAAGACTATAATATTTCTGCAGTTATGCATAAGCAAAGCAATGAATCTGACACTTTAAACCATCATTCTGAAAGGTTAAATGAGTTTATATTTTAATAAAACTTTCCTGAATACTTATTTAAACAATAACTAATATGATTATTTAATAAAAGTTGTTCAGAAGCAAGTTTAAATCAATCTGATATTTTAAATCAAGTTTCACAATGAAATCTGATAATTGATCATTCTGGAGCATCAAATAAACTTGAAACTTGATGAAACTCTCCAGATGATATATTTAAACAATGAACAAGTAGAATATATAGTTATATCAAATTAATATCATGCATGCAAAGATATGGTAATTTGCACCTCAAGTTTCAATGTTGAATAATGAATAGATATCAAGAAATGTGCTTTTGAAGCACTAAACAATTTCATAATTTAATGAAACTTTTCATATCAGTATTTAAACGGATATGGATGTTATTTATGTCAAAATATCATTTCAAAAACAGGTTTATCAAAATTTGGTTTACAGCTTGCTAAGTATTCAAAGTATGAATAATAACTAGCAAATCAATCAATTTAAGTGCAGAAAGTTAAATAGATTAAGGGTAGGATATGTTGCACAGGTGATTTTTATACTGGTTCACCTTCACAATCTTTGGGGTACGTCTAGTACCTACCTCAGTAGGATTTTCAACCAATCAATCTTGATTACAAGGTATTCTTTTCTCCCATGGCCTCCTCAGGCTCTTTGCCAAATATTCTTCTACAGACTCTTCAATCTCTTAACAAGTATTCTTTTGCATCCTCTTTAGGCTCCTTCTCACACTCTCAACCAATAATAACTCTCTTTAGTTAGCTAGGAAGATCACAAACACTCTTCAACAAGATATGGGGGTTTTTTATAAATGGCTCAACAAAACACTCATGGAGTAGATTAATCTTTACAAAATTGAGCTAAGAGACACTCTCTAAGACTTAAGAACAACAACTCTACATTTTAGAGTGGTCAAAAGGAGAACCTCACTCCAGAAGGTATTTTTCTGCACTATGGCTCTTTGGATTTCTTCTCCTTGATCTTCTTGATGTTGAGCAGCTGAATGGGGTTGTATTTATAGAATTTTGGGAGTCAAACTAGCCGTTGGAGCTATTCAAAGTATGGTCAAGGTCTTTGTTGGCCTTGTAGAGCTATCATTGTCAAAGGACAACTTTTTCTCTCTCATTCTTTTACCAGTCAAAGCTTCTGAAAGTGTGCTTCTGTTCTTTCACGAAATCTTCCTTCTAGACGTGTAAAGAACATCCAGTAACTTGATAAATAACAAGATTAAGCTCTAGGAAAAAATCTGTGATGCATGTTTTTCCTACTTTTGAAGAAAACTGATCCTTCTAGAAGTATGCAGAAATTCTATTTTCTGCTTCTGGAGAAAATTGATTCTTCTGGAAGTGTGCAAAAATTTTGTTTTCTGCTTCTGAATCTTTAAACATGCTTGTAAAGCTTCCAGCATTTTACTCTTGCTTTGTTTGTGGTTGTAAGAGAATTAATTATGCTTCTGGAAGCTTATTAAGTGCTCTTCAACTTGAATTTTTCAAGGATAATAGCTTGAGTAGTGTGGGGACTTGTTCAATGCTTCTAAAGATACTCTGAACATGTTTACAACTTGAAATTCATATTTGATGCTTCTGGAGAGTGATAACTTTATTGTAGAAACTCTAGGTTCTGCTTCTAAGGCCAAAATTTTTTTTCTAATGATATTAGCCATTTCCAATTCCTTTGTTTGCATCAGTAACACTTGGAATGAATATTCCTGGACTTCTTAAGTGATCTTATACATTCAAAAGGTGTCAGGTTTCATGAAAAGATCCTTCTCATGCTTTTAGTGGTCTTGAATGATCCTTCTAAAACTTCCATTTTGCTTCTAAAACTTAATATAACTCAGTTTAATATTCATGGTTGGAGATTTATATTGTTGGATGATTGTGTTGAAAATGAAATTGTGGGTGTGGTTAGAAAGTGTTCAAGGTTCATTTAATACCAATTTGGTGAAATAAAATGTGTGTTGATGGTGGGTATGACATGGTGGATAGAATGTGGTAGCTCCTTCAAATGCGTCGTAAACCCTCGAGGCCAGTCTTCAAAATCTCTCCCACAAATTTCCCTCTTAGAGTTCTCCGAAAATGGTGCTCTCCAACATTGTTTTCACCATGTTTGTCATCCCTAAATGTAACGCCCCAAGCCGCTTGAAAAAGTGATGATGGTCCCCACAAACAACCACGAGTCTTTCTAGTATGCTTTGTCCTCATTTGCACACTTTCTAGGAAACTTCCCAGAAGGTCCCCATCCCAAATTGCTCCAAGCTAAGCATGCTTAACTATGAAGTTCTTATGTTATGGGCTTCCGAAAAGAAGATGTGTCTTGTATTTATAGTTCTCCACAATAATTTCCCTTAAGGTATCCTCAACTATACAGTCTCATACCTGCACGGTCTTTGGATCACTCTCATTCGGGTGTGGGCTAAATTCATCCATGTTTGCTTAAAAGCTCACCAGGAGCCGCTCCTTATCTATGCCTCTTTGCATCAGCAATCACTCCTCGCCCTTGTCAACCTCAGGCTCTCACATGCCCACCAGCTTCCGCCTTGTTCGTCCCCCAACCACCCCGTAATGGGAGAGGCTCAGCTCTGATACCATTTGTAATGCCCCTGAGCCGCTTGCAGTAGTGATGAGGGTCCCAACTAACCAACACGAGTCTTTCCAGTATACTTTGTCCTCACTTGCACACTTTCTGAGAAACTTCCCAGAAGTCCACCCATCCCAAATTGCTCTAAGTCAAGCATGCTTAACTATGGAGTTCTTATGTTATGGGCTTTCAAAAAGAATATGCATATTGTTTTTATAGTTCTCCACAACAATTTCCCTTAAGCTAACCTCAACTATAGAGTCTCATACCCGCACAGCCTTTGGATCACTCTCATTCAGGTGTGGGCTCAACAGTAGTGATGAGGGTCCCAACTAACCAACACGAGTCTTTCCAGTATACTTTGTCCTCACTTGCACACTTTCTGAGAAATTTCCCAGAAGTCCACCCATCCCAAATTGCTCTAAGTCAAGCATGCTTAACTATGGAGTTCTTATGTTATGGGCTTTCAAAAAGAACATGCATATTGTTTTTATAGTTCTCCACAACAATTTCCCTTAAGCTAACCTCAACTATAGAGTCTCATACCCGCACAGCCTTTGGATCACTCTCATTCAGGTGTGGGCTCAATTCATCCATGTTTGCTTAAAAGCCCTCCAAGAGTTGCTCCTTGTCCATGCCTCTTTGCATAGACGATCACTCCTCACCCTCGTTTGCCTCAGGCTCTCACACTAAACCCCTTAATGTCGCTCGCCTAGAACCACAAGCCATCGTGACGCACATCGCGCATGAACTGTGCCACTATTGCCAAATGACAGCCACACTGCGTTGGCCCTAGCTGGGTCGTTCAGCCATGGTCGCGGATAAGCCTCTCTCCCCGTCTAATCATCCCTGTTCATAGCCTCCTCCCTCACATGGGTGCTTTGCGTGAGCCCTAATAGAGAAATGTTTTGAAAATTTATTATGTATTTTAATTTCCCTTATGTAAATGTTTTTTTATTCAGTTAGGGTCTTTTGTAGTTTATAAAAAATTGATACAACTTCTAAACTAGTATTTTTCGTTATACCCGGTTACCAAAACTTGATACAACAAGTTACTTTTGGTGACTTACACGTGAACCACCCACATGGGTGCTTCATGCTATCAGTTAAAGGTGGTCAAACGGACTATCCAACCTGATTCAGGCCCACCCAATGCGGGTTGTAGGCTACAACAAGTCAGGTCAAAACAGTCCGAATTTAATTCGACCTAAAAAAGTGGTGTCCAAACCCAAGAAAACACAGGCTAAGCCCGTCATTTTGTAAGTAAAATGAGTCGGACTAAAAAAACCAAATTTAACTAGGGCTCAAATTTCAAAACTCAAGTTCTACAATTTAACGGTAGGTTCGAGTTGACCCGATGAAATTGGCTCATTTTATCACCTCCAACCTTCATTTATTATATTTATAAGATGAACTATATAATTTTAGAGGAATGCGTACAAATAGCAAAGTATAAATTGATTGGAAATCAAAGGAGGCAGTTTTTTAAAATAAAATAAAAGTTAATACAAAACAAAAATCAAAATATTATTATGTGATTACAACATGATCTGTAAATGGAAAATGCTCAATCCCTTGAATAATTTATAAATAAAAAATGCATGAAATTACGTGGAATTTGTACCTGCACGAAATTTATAAGGGTATGTTTGGTATGGTGGAAGAAATTAGGTAGAGATAAATAGAAAAAAAAAAGAAAAATGGGTGGAAAGAAATTAAATAAGTGTAAAATAAAAAAGAAATTAGAGTTGTTCGATATAAAAAAAATAAAGTAAAGAGAATTAGAGGTATAACTGATAAAGACTAAAATATCCCTGAATTATATATTCTTAATTAAGTAAAATTTATAAAAAAAATTAAAATATTTAAACTTTATAATTGATATATAACTAATTTATATAAAATCTTAAAACTATTTAAATTTATAAACTAATAAATAAAACTAATTAAAAATTAAAAATGATAAAAGTATCAACTTCTAATAATGTTAATAATACATTCTCACAAAAAACGTTGATAAGGTTAGCTTGGATGAAACTTCTGCATAAATATTTCTAGGTGAAAAAAATAGAATGAATCAAAGAGGTCAAATGCATTTAACTTCTCAATAAGTTGAAATTAGTCTTTGTAGCCTACCTACTCTAAAATCACTCTCATTTAACTTCTCAATAAGTAACTAATTAATTTCAATTTATGGAGAGAAGTAAAATTCATTTTTTCGGTGTACAATGAAAGCAATGAGATTTGAACCTAGAACCTCATATTAAACTACCCAAGCTCCCAACTACTAGGCCGATATAGTGGATTAAAGTAAAATGAAGTGTATTCAAACTGGGCAACAAACTACTAGTATTGAAGTAGAATGCTTGACTCAGCGAGAGGGCACGCTCATCCATAATTTTTTTGGTCTTTTTTGTCTCCTTTGTCATAATTTCATCAATGTTTTTAGCTTATTTTACAAAGAAATGACCATTTCTGAGTACGTCTCACATATTTTCTCATCTCTCTTTCCATATTTTTACACTACCAAACACATACACATATTTATCTGTCTTCTATTTCTTCTCCCTTCCCCTCAATTACTTATTTACTAAACTTAGTGTAAGAGTTTAATTACTATGCATTATCAGTATATTTTACACTTATATATAATAATGTGTTGTTATATTATTTAATGAATATGATATCTTGTGTATTATTTAATTTATTAAATAAAGTGATAATACATTATTAGATGATAGCCTAAACAAATTATAAACGAATAATGTATGGTTAATAAATTATAATTTTAATTGATTATTCAATGTTCATGATCTAGTTCATGACACAATATTTCATGACAAAAAGTAGCGTGTGAATTAGAAGCTCTGTTTGTAAATTTTATATGAAAATTTTTCGAATTATTTATCTATTTTCATAATTTTATCACCCTTGTATGAATTAACTTCTTAACACATATCTAACAATAGTTGATCATCATAGTATAAATGGATTGCGATCTCAAACGAATTTTAATTGGTTTAAATTCTAAAATTATCATTACTTTTAGATTAACCCCACAACTATATATATACATGTGGTCTGTGGGTGATTTTTTATCAAAGATAAAAAAACTTCCTAATACATAAAACCTATATCAATGGACGGGAATAATCGCCTTTTAACACGTGACAATAAGGATATGAAGTAGAGTACACAGTTTTCCCATTATCTACTTGATTGAGGATATTATAGTTTACGTTCCAATTTAGATACACTTCAAAAAATAGAATTAATTTTAAATGAATTTAACTTTTTCATAAATTGAAATTAGACTTTGTAGTCCATTTTCTCCAAAAGCTCTCATATTTAACTTCTTCATAAGTAACTAATTTCAACTTATGGAAAAAATAAATTCATTTGATCTCTTTGATATATTATGGGTCAGTTTGGATGAAACTTCTGCCGAAATACTTCTAGGTAAAAAAATAAAATGAATCAAAGAGGTCAACTGCATTTAATTTCTCCATAAGTTGAAATTAGTCTTTGTATCCCACTTGTTCCAAAAGCTCTCTCATTTAACTTCTCCATAAGTAACTAATTTCAACTTATGGAGAAGTTAAATTCATTTGACCTCTTTGATTCATTCTATTTTTATCTTCTAGAAGTTCTTCTGCAGAAGTGTATCCAAACTGGGCCTACTTGTGATTCTTCTACTAATTTAGGGTATTTTTGTTTTAAATTTTAATAAAATTAAGTTAAAAAAAACATTAGAAAAAAAGAACCAATATTGTTGGAAAGATAAAATTGTATTTTTTTTAAATGTAAATATATGAATGTTTTATAAATCCCACATTTAGAATCACTTTTGTATAACAAAAGAATTAAAAAAACACTTTTTTCAAAAAAAAATTCTACTCACTAAAAAATTGATTTTTAAATGTGAATTTTTTTTTACCAAACATCCAATAACTTCGCTCATTTCTCTAGTTAATGAAGATAATAGAGCATCTTTAATAGTAATACTCGGTTAACAATAACATTGACACATCTTGGCTCATATAGGAATATAAGTAACTATTGTTTATCTAAGCAACTGGTGCCGTAAGGAATGTTGTGTCACCATGTTTCAATGTTATAACTTTCTAAGAAGTGGCTTCTGAAAGGAAAAATTTGCTTAACTATATAATTCCTATTGGAGATGATGTTAATATTTTTGGTTAAAGTAAAGGAATTATTGGACAGTGACAGGATTAAGCTGACCTTAGTCCATGATCAAGAGCTTGGCAATCCCAGTCAGAATGAGCAATCTGCATATGTATACTAATATCACAAGCCAAAGAAAAAACACCGCTGAAGCACAAAGATGAGCTAATGAAATTGTAGCAATAATTAAAAACTACGAAAGGAGGTACCGACCAGCGAAATGGTCATTCTCATTTCCCATCGCAAACAAAGAAGATTTGTTATTTTAAATTCAACCTAAACTTTGTGTACAAGTGTTCAACACGTGGTGCGTTCTCAGCCATAGCATCATTAATTGTATTTGAAAATCCAAAATTCATATGACAATTATCATTCACTCATTCTTAAATTATGCACATGATATTTGAATATGAGAACAGGACTAAACCACAAATACACTGGAACTAGGTGGGCGGCAATACATGTCAATTCTGAATTCTTATCTTAATGTTCGTCATCATCATTCCCCTCCTCCTACCCCCCTCTATTTTTTTTTCCTCCATAAAATTCGGTACAAAAACATTGCTTCAATGGCACATTTGTTGTCCATGTCAGGAGAGTGGTTGGAAAATGAAGACCAGAGCATAATTCTAATCCTCTCTGTTATATAAAGATGACTTTCTACTTTGGTCCCATTCGATTAGTCAGCCTGTCATCTATCACTGCACACAATAGAAAATCATGACAGACTGGATCCCTCCAATAATTGTTTTGCCTTTTCTAATTACGGTTTAAACTTGCCTTCTGGTTAATCATAATGCCATGTTTGGTTTTTTTATGAAAAACACTTCAAACGGTAATTTAGCTATAAAAAAATGCCTCTTGTTATTTTTGCTAAAAGCAAGATTTTGGGATTTCAGACTGAAATTCAAAGACACTAATTTGTTCATATATACGAGCTAGGGCCAAGCACTGAAAAATGTTCAGTAGTTCCAGTCCAAATTCTTTGGGATATTGTACCATGTGAAGGATATACTAGTACGCAAACATGATGTTCACCTAAAAAAACAATAATGCAAACATTTTAAAGCTTTTGATTTATCTGGAAAATATGAACGCTGACTCGTAAATATTCTAAATCCATTGTTTTTTATAATCCAAACTAATTATTTGTTTATGTAAAGTTAATTAAAATGACATATAATTAACACAACAAATCACCCCATGAAAACTTAGCATAGCGGAATCAAATTTTATAGTCTTCTTTACTATCTACAAAATAAATTCTTGTTATTTGGTTAAAAAACTGTAATTTATCTTTGGGTGATGCTAATGAGTGCCCGAAGGGCACTAGTTAAGGATATATATATATATAGAGAAGACTTTTATTGGAAATCACAGCTTGATTGTGTCTGTAACATTATATTTTACACACTTCAATAAAAATTTTCTATATTTAGTTCATTAACAAGTGTACTAAGGGCACTCTCGTTAGCATTTTTCTTTATCTTTTAGATGTCATTTTCTTCCCTTTGACTGGTCAATTTTTAAAATGTTATTGTTATCCGAAATTGAATCCTCTAAAGCATATGGTGCACTTAGAAAATAAAGTATGAATTGAGGAAAAAAAACAGGGTTTACTTTTTTTAAATTACATAGTGCCTGTTTGGCTGTTTGTATTGTCGTTGGCGCACTTTAAAATTGATTCAGCACGGATCTTTAGACAAAATCGATGGATGTGGTTTATTTTCAATTCTACAAAATCGATTCTGAAGCCACTCAATGGTAATACAAATAGACTAATAGTTAATTGCGTATGTGTATGTATCTTATTATAATCTTAATTGTTAATTTTTTTAATCAATAATTATCTTTTCACATTATTCTTTAAAAATTGCACTATGAGAAATTAAGGGTCAATTTGGATAAAACTTCTGGAGAAGTCCTTTTAAGAGAAAAAAATAGAATGAATGATGAAGAAGGTAAAATGAATCAACTTCTTCCATGAGTTGAAATTAGTTATTTATGAAAAAGTTAAATGGGAGAGCTTTTGAAAAAGTTGAGTTGTAGAGACTAATTTTAACTTATGGAATAAGTTGAATTCATTTTACTTTCTTTATTCATTACATTTTCTTCTCCAAAAAGTCCTTATAAAAAATATATCCAAACTAGCCCAAATCTATGTTATCCAAACAACTACTTTTGACAAATGTTATGAAGTATATTTCACAGTAGTAGAGCTGAGGATACAATTGTTGTAATTTCAAAAGTACACTAAGATGAGAAAAGTAACTTCCACGCTCCTTCATTAGAAAATGACCTTTTTTCATTCATCGTAAATCTTTAAGGTTGTCCTACAAGTATTTTACAATCTCATCCAAATTACCTCCCTAATCACATGACTGTGATTTAAGGGTCATGATTGTATCAATACTTCTATAATGGGGTAACTTATACAATTGCCTTTTTACTATTCCCTTTTCCATCTATTCCCTTGTGTATAATATTGTTTTAATGTGTAATGTTTTGTTGGGCTAGAACTAGAGGTGGCAAAATGTGCCAAGCCCATCGCACCAACCCAAACTCGCCCGTTAAACTGTATGGCTTGGTTTTTAAAAATTGATCCTGAATTAATATCGAGTTTTTTAGCTCAGGCCGTTTTATCAAAAGGGTGGGCTTAGCCCGCAAATCCTGCTAAAATATTAGGCTTAACCTGAATTTTGCAGGGCTTGAGCCCAATTTTTTAACCCTAATTATATTCGGTCTTTTTTTGCTCGGCCTATTTTAGTCCACATCGAGCGGACCCGAATCAGGTTGCTCGTTTTGCCACCTCTAGCTAGAACGTATCTTTGATAATTGGTCTTGGGGGAATGAATTGTTTAAGCTTTGGTGGTGGGGAAAGGACCATTTGTACGTAAGGATGTCAACGAGATGGGCGAAGGTGGTTAGTATATTACTTGTATCCATACCGATTAAATTAGCGGGTATCCACATGTGTACCAGTATTTATGGATACTCATTATTAGTTAAGAATTTAAAAATTATAAAAGAAAAAAAATAGAATACCATATAATATATTATAATATCATGTTATACTAATATTATAAATTATTATTATTGTATAATATCATTGAGGGTTAATATATTAAAAATATCATTACAAAATAATATAAAATAAATTTATTTCATCATAAAATAATAAAGGAAAACTATGTTTTTCTTATCTATAGTTTCGGTCAACTTTGGTCAAAGTCCCTGAAGTTTAAAACTTGTGTTTTTTGTCCCTCTAATTTCAAAACCCCCTAATTGTGATTCCTGCCGTTAGTATCTTCTGTTAACTTGGTGAGGTGGCTAACAAAAAGTCCACCTCACCCTAACTTGTGGGTCTCAACGTTGCTGACTTATTTAATTAAACTAATATTTTATTTAACTAATAAAATAGATAATGTTTATTTAAAATGAAATTAAAACTCTATTTTACCAAATTGAAATCATTGTCGTTGCACCCTTATGCAATATAGGGTTTCCCATAGTGACCAACAGAAGGCCATCATTGCAGGTGAAGATGGCGATAGAAATGGGCGATGAAAGGAGGGAGCTCGTGCATTGAGAAGAAGATGCCTAGATGTAACTCCTCTTCTTCATCTTCATTTTTGTGAGGTAGAAGATGTAGGTGTGGTGAGAAGTTGTTGTCGCTCATTTCAAACAGCACAAAGAACCTGGGCAGAAATTTCTGGAGATATCCATTTTGGGATATAAGTATCTTCTTTCTTTGTCTTATACTTCGAGGTAATGGGTATTGATTGTTTTCATTGCTTTCTATGTTTGTGTGTATACACATAGAGCAATTGCATTTTTTTCCAGTGGGTTGCTGAGGAAAAGGACGGAGATCAAAGCACCATGTACTATGACAATGCATTTGAAGATCTAAGAGTGAAGAATGCAAAGCTAAAGTCCAAGCTTGTTGCAGAAAGAAAAGATGGGAAAGTGAAAATGTGTTTCTTTGTGTTTGCTTGTTTTGTGAGCTTTGTAGTGTTGGGTTATTATGTTTTGAAATACAATTGTAGTGTGCAGTGAGTGAGTGGGGATTAAGGGGAGTTAGGGAATTTGGAAAGGAGGATTTTCAAGTAGCCAAGTGATGAAATGCCTTTTATAACACACATTGTAATGATGTTTCTGATTTGAATGAAATCTAGACCTTGTTTGTGAGATGTTGGTATCTGAATTTCATTTTAGATGTGTGCAATAACATATGCATAATTGTTATATTGCATAATTGATAATGATAGGTAATGGCCAAAATTATGGGCAAACTTGAACCTAAATTATTGATAATGATGAGTCACAATTGTTCTCTTGTATTCAATTAGAAAAAGTAACATCTAGATACATGGTGAACCTAACAAGGCAACTTAATAAATCTTGTGTCTCGAAGTAACTAGAGTCACATGTACATATTGTAAAAATTACAATTAAACAACACCAGAACTGTACTACAACAAAATAAGACACAATATGACTTAGCTAAAGTGACACTATCAATACACAATATCCATGAAAAAATACATGGGTTTTCTATATTTCCTATTCATAAAAATATTCCACCATGTGCTAACATCTCCATGTATTCAGCATTTTGTGCCACCTTTACTCTGACTTGACTGTCCACTGACTTTACTCCCTCATACTTCATCTCTGTCTTGCACATTTGCATCATGGTGTACTGTGACTTCTTCTTCACCTTGACCTACTAAAGTTGGTGGTTCTTGAACTACTGATGCTGAACCCGGATCTTCTTGATCTTGAGCTCCTAATTCTGCTGCTTGTGCTGAGGCAGCTGCTTTAATACAGTCTATGTGTTCTTGTTGTTCAAAGTGAATACAATAGTGTGTGGTGAGTTATGCATGAACTTGTTGAAATTAATTTAAAGAGTGAATATCACTTGTTGAAATTTCTTACCCAAAACCCTACTCAATTGGGTAGCTAATTGCCCCACAGACATGTTTCTTGCAAATTTTGGTATAGCTGGACCCAAGCGTAATGATTTCTTCTTTCCCTGTTACAAACACAAAAATACTTGTAAGTTAATGTTTGCTTATTGAGTGACAGAAACTAAAATGCTTGCTGGCACAACTTTGCTTACCATTTTGCGTTCAATGGCTCCTTTTTCAGTGACTATTGTGTCCTTCTTTGTTGTAGACACAATTTTTCTGTTATGTGGACAAAGAAGTTGTCAATATATTCAAATTTTCTTTGTTTATGTTTAAATACAAAATATGGTTACATTATCTTTTTTTGTGTTTTTATTTAATCTAGAAGTCCCAACAATTGTGCCCTCTGTCTACTATGATTTTTGTGAAGACCTTGTCACCTTTGAGTTTCATTGGGTTCCCTGTGAATTTTGGGATGGTTGAGCTTGTGAAGTCTCAATTGTGCCCTCTCATATGAAGTTTTTTTTGGCCTTCCAGCCTCTGGTTTGTATGTTGGTGACAAGATCATCTCTCCTCCAATCTTAGGCCACAATTGTTATCCATTAATATGAGCAATGACCTCACCATAACATAGTTCATAAGTTGTCTCTTACAGAATATGTGAACATAATGTTTGGATCCTCTCCTTTGTAGGTGATTGCTACAACAACATGCCTACATGGGAGCCCCATTAGCTCCAAGAAATTACAAGTGCACCTATGTGTCTGAAAATCAACAATGAGCATGTCCCTCCCAACTATGTGTGTTACCTCAAACTTATGGTCCCTTGCCCAAGTAGCCAGCCAAACCCCACTAACTTCTACCTCGCTAAGTATCCAGTCTCTTCCTTGGTTTAGGCATGACTTCCCCCCATATCTACCTAGTTTTTCTTTCAATGCAGTAAACCTACCCATCACATATGTTCTAATGCACTTTATCCCTCACAAAGTCATTTTTACTAAATCTCACTTCTTTGCCATTAAGAATGTTATGCTCAAGCATTGCATCTTTAAACTCCTTCAAATATCCAAACTCCATATCAAGCTTTCATTTAAACTGTTTGCACATGTATTCCTTGTGAAACCTTGGGTATCTTGGTTTGCCTTCTCCTTTAACATCACAACTGTCAGCCCCACTAAGAAATTCTTCACTTTAATACTTGTCCTCCATAGTATGTATGTTTGCCACATCTGGTGGGGGCAAAACCACCAACAATGCCACAAATGTTATCATTTTCCTCATCCTTATGCACTTCCCTTGTTTCTCCCTACTTCTTAGTCCCTCTCCCTCCCTTTTGACCAGTACCACTCCCTCCTCCTTTGTTTTTCTTTTGTTACCTCCAACCTGCTTTTTCATAGGTGACCTTATAGTACATGCATGTTTCACTTTCATATTCCTTAACTTTTTATTCAACTCTGCCTCATCTTGACTCACTACGTCATGCTTGAATCCATCATCAGCTCCTACAACTCATTCCTTTTCATTGTCATCAAAGTGGATACCTCCCACTGAGTCTTCACCATTGTCACTTTTAGCCCCTTCTTCCTCTGTGTTTGGCTGCACATTTTCATTATTCACTTGCACACTATTCACTTGCTCAACCACATTTTCATCCTCATTTTCTTGCATTGTTTCACCCTCATTCAATTGCACAATCTCACCCTGATTCACCTGCACTGTTTCAACCAAGTTCATTTTCACATTTTCACTAACAATAACATGCCATTTTTTAGTTTCTAGTTTGTCAACTATTCAGGAAAAAAGTGCATTCTTTACATTGGTCTCACTGTTAATATTATGCTCTAAGTACATCTTCATTTCACATATCTCTTACTCTTAGTCATGTTAGCAAACTCTAGAGCATCAACATCATCTCATAATTCTCTTATCCCTCACTTAAAAGTGTCATCTTTCTCCTTCCATTATATCTTATAACCGTAAACATATTCTATGTCCTTAGCCTCGAAATATGACCATGTGTCTATGTCTAACTCGTTAAAAACATGTTCCACCCCATTGTAACTAAGTGATGGTTTATGCACAAAAATTTCCATGTGGTAAAACGCAACAAAGAAACCCATTCCTACAACATGGAACAAAAATACACATTCTATTAAAAAAACGTGAACCTCGTGTCCTAAAATGTAAGAAGCAACCAATGGTGGACCCCATATAATTATGGATGACCAAATACAAAGCCATTAAAGATGGTGAAAGAAAACTCTTATCTGCACCGTTTCCACGTCAACAATGCACCGTTCCAACGATTATGCACCAAGACCACTTCAACACGTGTCCGCCTTCACTGCTTCCAAGTCGTCTTCTAAAGGAGAAATGAGAGAGACACACTAGGAAAGTTATAGAGGCAAAGATAGTTTTAGGGTTTTTACAACTCCATTTTTACCCCAGCCAATTAAATTATTTATGGATTAGGGTAGAGCTGGCAATTCGGGTTACCTGGCTCGGCTCAATTCGAGTAGCGAGCTTTATCGGACTAGGCTAAAAAGCCCGAAAGATATTCGAGCTTCTAGAATTAGTGCATGAGCCTTAAATTTTTGCGGGTAGCCCATTTTTGTGGATTTTTGCAGGCTACCCGGCCTTTTGCGGGTAGAGGGCTTTTGTCGATCTGGGCTAAAAATCCCGGGAGTTATTTAGGCTTCTAAAATAAATGCCCGAACCTGGAACGGTCGGGCTAGCCAATTTTGACAGCTCTAGATTAGGGATTTAGAAATTATCTATTTTATTAGTTAAATAAAAAATTGGTTTAATTAAATGAGTCAGCACCGTTGGGACCCACAAGTTAGGGTGAGGTGGGCTCCCTGATAACCACCTCATCAAGTTAACAAAGGATACTAATGGCAAGGATCACGATTAAGAGGTTTGGAAACTACAGGGACAAATAAACATTTGTTTTAAACTTCAGGGACTTTGACCAAAGTTGACCAAACATATTGGGACGAAAAACATATTTTCTCAGTAAGAAAAATCCTAATATTTTAATATATTTAATAAAGAAAGTATATTTTAATGAGTATGTGTGTACCCGTCGGGCGAGTTATATAATATTCATCCCTACTCGTTTTATAATTATACATAAATTCATTGTATGTATATCTGTAGGTATCCACAGGTATGAGTATTTTTGTCATCCCAACCTATTTGTCTACTGTTGGGGCCAAAGAGCAGAGGAAAAGAGGAAGGCAGTATCAAAATGCACGGGGCCTGGTATTTGGGGAAACATTGGGGTTCGAGAATAGTTTAAGTTAGGAGCTAAACATTTTTTCATAATGTGGAAGAGATGAAGTCTTGGCAATCGGGTAATGAGGTCTATGAGATTGTAATCATGTTCTTGTGCAAGGTCAACTGGCCAGTAAAGAATTATGAGTTTATGACTATAAACAAAAGTCAAGGTCAAACTTTGTCACAAGTTTATGTGCTTTTAGCGAAACCTGTTTTCTCTCATAGCCAATTATAAATTACAGTGTCATAGGTATCTTCAAAATAGGGTCTCAAAATTTTAATATGTGATGAAAATCTAATTCGTAGTAGATGCACTACAAATATTATTTATAAAGAAGTTTTTCAAACAATTTAATTAATTAGTTTGTGTCATACTGTGCATTGCCCTTAGTTTTTTTTCCATGTTTAGGTTCTTTAATATAATTCTTATTTATCACTGAATTAATAGATGTGGATGCAAATAACAATGAGTTGAGTATTATGAACAAATGCATGTGTATCCCACAAGTTGCAAAACTAGTAAATAATAAATTTGGTGAATATTAAAAAAATGAGATCATGATCTTCTAACTAAATTCCCATTATTTAGTTAAAAAATTTCTAAATATTGATCTTTTAGATTTTTTCCCTTCAATTAATAAAAAAAATTGTTTTGGACGAAATTAGTCAATTGTTTAAATGTTTTTTGTTTGTCAGAAATTGTTTTTTTTTTCTATAATCCAAACAAAACAATAACTTTAATGTATGTGCTGTATCTTGGCCCAATAAGGCTCAATTCAAACAAAAACAGCCTTTTTTTTGGTCAAAAACAATAATACCCTAAACAACCCATGTATATGAGAGTTCAACGTGGCAAGTTAACTACTCTTTTGGGCTCTAAACCCCTTTAGCCTAGACGCACTACAATTCCTTTTTACATGACTGGGAGGTTTCTCCACGATCTTCAACAATTACCATCGATCGTCTCCCATGATGACACGTCCCTTCATATCAAGAGAGTATATATCTTTTTTATTTTTATTTTTTGGTCGAAATCTGTTTTATTTGATTTGCTCCTGAAAGTTTTAATAGTGGGCCGGGAATGTTTAGCCAATTTATCGATTCATTGGTTTTTTAAAATGAGTTTAGAGCTTAATAAAATGGCCTAATAATATTCGACCAAAAAAAGGCCGTGAATTAAAAGAAGCTAAGGTGCAAAATAAAAGATAAAAATTAAAGAACATTAATAAGAATGCGCGATTTGTTGTTGGTTATCTTTAAGTGATTATTTCTGTATTAATTCGTTGATTTTTTTTATTTATGTTTCTTAAGTTGAATAAGTCATTAAATAAGTAAACGTTAACGATAAAATCTTAATTTCAAGATTTATGTATCAATCCATAATATTGCCCTTCAAGTGTGCGGAGCATCATAACAATTTACTTGCATAGCAATATCATCCTAAATTCTATGCAATGTGAATTATCTTTAATAACAATAATAAATATCCTAAGTGAATCTAATGAATCAATTCTTTTAACAATTCAATAGGTTTTTTATTATTTCTTTGGGACTGTTCATCGCTGGGATTAGTGCCTCACATTAATTATAGGTTTTTTTAATCGTTTTAAGATCCATTTGTATTGGAGTCTGATTGGTGGTGAACATATTCTGAATGTGTATTAATGATTTGTGATTGATAATATTGGTCAGAAAATGAAACAGCTGGATTTGTTGGGTTTTTTTTTTGTGACTGATAGGGGCAAGGCCCCAAGAGAAGACAAGAAAACAAACAAAACAAGGAAAAAAAAAACTAAACACTTCTAGAGAACCAAGTTCCTCTAGAGTCAGCAGTTAGACTAAGAGATAAAAAAGGAGGAATCTCATTAAAGACACAATCTGAATTGGTCTGATGAAGACTAAAAGCAGCCATCCTATCAGCAGTTTGATTAGCTTCACGCAACACATGATGAAAGTGAACATACCAGTGCCTTGCCAATAAACTCTGAATCTGATCAATAAGCTTCTTCAAAGGTTGATGGTCCTGACACCCTGAGTTTATCAAACGAATAGCATGAGCGCAGTCAACCTCCACATTAAGCTTGTAGAATTGATTATGCCAAGCTAGATGGAGGCCTTTTAGAATGCCTAACAACTCAGCTTCAAGAGGGGAATTGCTATTGACACGATGAGAGAAAGCGAGAATGAAATTTCCATGGTGATTCCTAAACACTCCACCGCAGGCTCCATGCTGAGAATTATTCACAGCTGCTCCATCTGAATTAAGCTTGATCCAACCATCATCAGGAGGCTCCCAACGAACCCATCTAATATTAGAAGAGCCCAATGCGATATGATGTCTCGATGGAGAGATAAAAACACGAACAACTTCTTCAACTTGATGCTTGAGAGAGCTGTATGTAGCAGGGATATTAATCGCCACACCATAAAAAATGAAAGCATTCCTACCTACCTGCAGCAATTATACCAAAAGTTAGAGGCCATGACTTATGGGATGCGACTCCCTGCATAGCAGAAAAATTAAACAAAAGCCAGTCATGGAGATTAAGATTAAAGAACTCCCTCTGCTGTCTTGGATGGATGAAAGACTTCCAAACATGTCGCGTCCAACTACAATCCCTTATTGCATGAAGGTTTGTTTCAGAATGGTGATTACAAAGGGTGCAAGAAGCTTGATCTGTCAAATGTCTTCTAACTCGGTTAGAGTTAGTAAGAAGGGAATCACTAGCAAGAAGCCATAAAAACGTTCTAATTCTCTGAGGTCCAATCCAAGACCAAATCTGTTTAAACACATTGGAATTTGCTTGAGGATGGTGGTCCCGGATTGAAAGCACAGATGATTTAATAGAAAAGGTTCCATCCACAGACGCAGACCAGGAAACCGAATCATCAGAAGAGTTCACTCTGACTCCAACACCGATAATCTCATGAGTAACATTCTGAGAAAAATAATTAGAGAGCAGAGATCCATTCCAGTGACCAGTGGGAAGAAGGAAATCAACAATTTTAGCATTGAGGTCAACTGGAAAATCAGAAATAACCCATTGGGTTAACAATCCCAAGTTAGGAAACCAGAGATCACTCCAAAACTTTATAGTATTGCTCGTACCAATCTGAAACTTCAAATTATTTTGGAGAACTCTCCAACCATTACAAATTCCTTTCCACAAATTAGAATCATTGGTGTGACGATGAATAACAGGAATCAAATAAGAGCCGCAAGAGTATTTACTTCTAAGAACCTTAACCCAAAGGTCATCTGAGTTGTGAATAAGCTTCCACCCCAGCTTCATCATGAAGGCTAAATTTGTATTTGTAGAATTCCTAAGATTCAGGCCACCAGCTTCTTTAGGAGAACAAAGAGTATCCCAATTTACCAGATGGATTTTATGTCTATCAGGAGATCCACCCCAACTAAATTGCCTACTCTTTTTATCAATTCCATCACACACACTCTTTGGAAGGAAATTAGTCTGCATGGTATAAGATGGCAAAGCTGCTAACACTGAATGAGTCAAAGTAATACGACCAGCAAGAGAGAGAGAATTAACCTTCCAAGAATTTAACCTTTGATGTAATTTTTCAATGACATTTGAGAAAGTTCTTCTGGTTACTCTAGAGTGATGGATAGGCACACCAAGATATTTACCAAGGTTGCTCGAACTTTGAAAACCAAAAGCATGGCCGATCTGACTCCTAACAGTGTGATTCACATTTCTTGAAAAGTGGATTCTGGTTTTCTCATTATTAATCTTTTGACCCGAGCTAGAGCAAAACAGATTCAGGCAAGTATTGATGACTTGAACTTGATCAAGAGAAGCCTCGGCAAAAAGAATGATATCATCAGCAAACATCAAATGAGATAAACTCGGCCCTCCATGACAAATTTTAAACGGCTTCCAGATCTTATGATTAACAGCTGCATCAATAAGTTGAGATAATCTCTCTACACAAAGAACAAACAGGTAAGGGGAAATGGGGTCACCCTGACGCACACCTCTAGAAGGGTTAAAAGAGTCCAAGGTTTCCCCATTCCAAAGCACACTCATAGACGGAGTAGAAATACAAGACCAAATAAGATTAATAAGAGGAGCAGGAAAACCGATATCAACAAGAGTATCTTTAATGAAATTCCAATTGAGACGGTCATAAGCTTTCTCTAAATCTAACTTAATGGCCATGATACCTTTCTTACCTTTTTTCTTTTTCATAGAATGGATAGCTTCCTGAACAATAATAATATTATCAGAACTATGACGCCCAGGCACAAAACTAGACTGAGTAGGCCCAATAATTTTAGACATAACATATTTTAATTTATTAGCAATAATCTTTGTAATAATTTTATATGAAACATTACAAAGACTAATGGGCCTAAACATCTTTAAAGAGGTAGCCGAGTCAACTTTAGGAATAAGAGTAATAAGGGTATGATTCAAGACTCGTACCTGATTGGGATGACTATAAATCTGCTTAACCAAATCGCATAAAACTTACCAATGATACTCCATTGACTTTGATAAAAAATAGCTTGAAAGCCATCGCTGCCAGGAGCTTTGAATTTACCCATACTGAAGAGAGCTGATCGAATATCCACATCCTCAAAAGGCCGACTCAAAGTATCCAAATCCTCCTGAGATAAAGGGGGCAAGAAACCTCTGATACAAAAAGGATGACTAACTTGAGATTCTGTGTACAAATTCTTGAAGAAAAGAAGATGCCATGTTCTCTAGTTGAAACTCATCAGTAATCCACTCTCCCTGATCATTTTGTAAAGCTTCAACTCTATTACGACGCCTCTTCACCATAGTAGTACCATGAAAATATTTTGAATTCTTGTCTCCATGTTGAAGCCATTTACAACGAGATTTCTGAAACCAAAGCACCTCTTCCTAAAGGAGAGTCTGCTCAAGATCCTTCCAAAGACGATACTGGAGGTCTTCAAGATAGCGATTAGGGGCCATTTGAAGATTTCTATTTATGCCATTAAGCCGTTTGATCAGCTCCTTTTTCCTTCTAAAAATGTTCCCAAAAACATGATTATACCATTCTTTCAAAGAGGAAGTCATGGAATTAATATTAAGACTCCAACTCTCATTTGTTTTCCATGTATTAGCCACCAGACCTGAAAAATCATCATGAGAGAGCCACGAAGATAAGAAATGGAAGGGGCGTCTACCTTGATTAACCATGGGGGAAGGAGTAAATCTGATGCAGAGAGCATTATGGTCAGATTTATAACGGGGAAGATGAACAATGGCAGCTTCTAGAAAACGAGTTCTCCAAGCTAAATTAATAAGAGCATGATAAAGTCTTTCACGCAAATGACCACGACTCCAAGTGAAAGGAGGACCAATGTAACCCGCATCCATAAGATTACAGTCATGCACAGTATTACGAAAATCTTGACAGCTCCTATGAGAAACCATATTATTACCACCTGCCTTTTTGTGATCATACATGAAGGCATTAAAGTCACCAATTATTTTCGATTGCCTTGGAAATTTGCATTTCATTTAATTTATTGTTAAAATTTAATTTATAAATATTTTCCTTAGACAATAACGAAATAAATGAGGTGGTATCCATCTTATTTAAGTGAACCTCGGGATCCTGTAAATTGTTTTTGGCGTGAATTGGACGCTAATGTACGAGGCCTGCAACGTCAGTAAGGGTATATGTAAATTATTTGTTGTAAAATTATTTTTCGTTATATATGTAAGGCACTTTGTGAATTTTGCATTTACTTAAACGGAAAAGAAAAATAAAATAAAGTAATGCACACGTCCGACCTGTCACAGTTACGTTACCCTTTTCTTGAACTATCTGTTTCTTGGAATGAAACACTCTTTGAGGGGATTTTTGTGTGGCTCATGACATGCCTTTTTTGGCGGGGGATCCTGTTGGTTGGAGCAGGAATTTTGAAATTAAATTGGGCTGGGATTTGAGAGGGAAAATGTCTCCCTCCCTTTGAAAGAGCGAGCCTATAAATAGTTGTCTACCCCTCACCATGGGATAGAGTTCCCACTTTATCTAAAATTTGCAAACAACTTCATATGGCATTGGTGTCCTCTCTATATCATCCACTGAATAGCGTGTGTGGTAGAGGTGAAAATTGAAGGTTGAGAGTGAAGGTGATTAGAGTATGGAAGATGTGTTCTGTTGCAGCACCTAATGATCCTTTTGCTCTGCAAATGTTGTTGGTCGATGAGGAGGTCTCCAACATGTGCACGCATATAGTGCAATTTCGTTTAGACTTTCATTTAAAATACTGTTGATCTTTGTTAGGTTTCTTTGTTATACCCTTCATGAACTCACTGTTAAAAATCGATGCAGGGAGCAGGATTGAAGTAACTGTGGAGAAGCAAAACACGCAATGATTTGGTGCTATGGTAGTCGAGGGTCAAGTTTACAAAATTACAAACTTCAGTGTTCTCCGTAATTCTGGGAAGTTTAGATCAACTGCGCATGATCACAAGCTCATTTTCAATGTGAACACAAGAATCATTGTTTGTCAAAATGGAACAATTCTTTCGCTCGGGTTCTCATTCGTGAAAATGGCTGAAATTAAGGCTTTCTGTGAGGAATGCGGTGTTCCTGTTTTTGATATGACGCCACGGTGAGACCTTTTGCTATTAACTCGCATTGAAATCTATCTCAAGATGTTCGTGAAAGCCTTAATTAATCCCATTTATGTTGGTAGGTACAAGCTAAAGATAATGGTGTCCGATGGGATGGATTGTGCTCACCTTATATTGTTTGACTCCGAAGTCTATGCTTTGGTGAACATGTCTTGTCGTGATTTGTTATCAAGCAATAAGGTGTGTATATATGCGAGTGATATTTACGTTAACCTGACAAGCTGAATTCGTTGGCCATTTATTTTGTTTACTTCATTTATGAATGAACACTGTTGTCATCATTTTAGGGGACTGGACCTACCTCCTACCCAGATGAAATCATGAGTATAGTTGGCAAAGAACTGCTTTACCGGATTGAGAGCAAGGGAGATGCTCTGCATAGCTTTTATGTCAGTAAATGAATACTTTCCAAAGTCTCATACTCTCACTTGTTTTAATAGATAACAAATATAAAAGATCAGAAGATCATTTAAAATGAACAAATAAACTGTCATATATCTTCTGTTCTATTTCAGACTGTCTGAAGAATATAATCGCGATTGAAGGTTGCGAATCGTCTGAAGAAGGCTTATTGCAGCTGAAGAGTTATGTATCATCTGAAGCTTTGCATTGGAGGCTGAACCGTTCGCTATCAAAGTTGACCATGCTAAGAGACGTTACTATGTTTAAAGGACATTCTTTGTCCGGTCTAAACAATTTCAGCATCTGCGTCAGAAAAGCTTTCCTACCTCGTTCAAATGATTTGCACATTTAAGGAAATGCTGCTACTCTGCTCACCTGACTCTGTCTGCGCATGCTGTTGCAAAGTCGCTTGATACTACTTAAGGATAAAGGAGTCACAACGTCTTCTAGACGCATTTAATGCTGTGAGACAACGGATAAATCATCTCACTCTATAAATACTTCCATACGGAGCGAAGAAACAGCGAAAGAGAATGGAACGGAAAAGATCAACGATATCATCTGAACTCTAACGCTGTCAAGAAATTCTGTTTAAACTCTTAGTACACATCTCATTTCATATTCTGAGGGCTATCTCAGTTACTTGTACATTTGAGTGTTCATCCTATCGTGTGTGATAGTGAGTGAACAATCTCTGTTTTAGTTTTAAAACAGTTGGGTTGGTAGAGCTTGAAGAGGCTTGATAAGAAAGACTACTTGGGTAGAGCTTGAAGAGGCTTGATAGAAAAGACTACTTGGTTGGGTTTGAGTGATCCTGTGTCTGGAGAGACTGTACTCGTGTGTGTCTGGAGAGATTTTACTCGTGGTTATCTGAAGAGACTGTACTTGTGTGTTGTTTAGTGGAAAATCCAGTGGTGGTTTGCCTCTGGGACTGAACGTAGCTCACGGGTAGTGGGTGAACCAGGATAAATCTTGGCTAAGTTTCTTCTATCCCTTACTCTCTGTTATTTCAGTTTTAACTAACTACTTCGAAGGGATTGAAAAGTATTTTTGAAAAATAACCTTTTGTGAAAGATATATTTTTTAGACTTCCGTTGTATCTCTTTCACACTCAGACGAACGAAAATCTCAGACGATAATACTTGTTTGTTGTTTTTAAAAGGAAAATTTACATCTATTTTCTAAAGTATAAAAGTTTCCATAGAAACACTATTCAACCCCCTTTCTAGTGTTTCCCTGTGTTTCCTACAGTTGGTACCAGAGCTTATCCTTGGGGTTAACACCTAAACAGTGTTAAGGACAACGATCTTGATGGAAGCTTCCAACAACAGACAGTACATCACTGAAGGAGCCTCTATCACAAGGCCCCCAGCATTCAATGGAGTGGACTATCACTATTGGAGTGATCGTATGAAGTTGTTTATTAAGAGCAACAACATTGATGTCTGGGATGTGGTCACTGATGGAGACTATGTGCCTATGCATAACGGAGTGCTAATACCTAAGGGTGAATGAACCTTAGAACAGAAGGCTAGAGTCCAGTTAAATGCCAAAGCCAAACTCTATCTGATATGTTCTCTGAATAAATCAGAATATGAGAAAGTTCAAGGATGTTCATCTGCCAAGGATATTTGGGATACACTTGCAGCTGCCCATGAAGGGACTGATACTGTCAAGCAATCCAAAATCAGCATTCTTGTACATCAATATGAGATGTTCAAAATGGAAGAGTCTGAAACCATAGATCAAATGTTTGGGAGGTTTCAGACTATAACCAATGGACTCAGGTCTTTAGGTAGGACTTTTGAATCTGGAGATAATAATAGAAAGATTCTGAGAAGTCTGCCAAAGTCCTGGAGACCCAAAGTTACAGCCATTCAAGAAGCCAGAGACTTAAACTCTCTTAGAATGGAAGAACTGTTGGGATCTCTCAAAGTTCATGAGCTAGAGCTTGGAGAAGATGACATCAAGAAGAAATCACTGGAATTAAACTCAAAAGCCAAACAGCCTAGGCATGGCAGCATGAAAGTTATGCAAGCACAAGACACTTCAGATAGTGATACTGCGCCTGAAGACAGTTCAGAAGATGATGATCTTGCCCTCCTTAGCAAGAAAATCAAAAATTGTTGCAAAAGAAAGGAAGATTCAGAAAATATCAACCTTCCATATCTAGGCAAGGTAAGTCAGGTAAAGACTCGTTCAGTACTGACAAAATCACTTGTTATGAATGTAAACAGCCAGGACACGTGAAGGTTGATTGCCCAAAGCTGAATAGATCAACCTTACAAAAGAAAAAATCTTTCAAGAAGAAGAAAGGATTGATGGCTACAGGGGAAGATCTGGATGACTCCACTTCAGAGGAAGAAGAGAACGATTTAGAAGAAGCCAACTTATGCCTGATGGCAAGTTTACCATCTTCAGATAGCTCAGATTCTGAGGTAATTCCACAAACCTTGCAAGATCAATATGATGACCTTGCTGAAAGTAGTAGAGAACTCCTCAATGAGTTCAATGAACTTTCAAGAGCTTTTTCTAAAATATCTTCAGAAAATGAAAAATTACAAATTAAAAATTTTGATTTGAAAGAAAAACTACTTCAACAAGATCCAAGTGGTTCTGAAAGTCTTGCTAAGGAAAACAAAAAACTCCAAAACAAGATCAAAGAACTAACTCTGGATCTAGCCAAATTTGTTAAAGGCACTGGCAATCTGAACAAATTATTAGGATCTCAGAAGCATGTCTTAGACAAAAGTGGTTTAGGTTATTCAGACTCATCTTTTTCTGAACCATTAATATTTAAAGTGCCAAATGATAGGTTCAAGAAAGGAAATGGGTGTTCCAACTATGGTAAACCTGTAAATATCAAGTCCAAATGTAGACACAGAAGGAAATCTAAACCCAATGCTAACAAAAGAGGACCCATGAAGGTATGGGTACCTAAAAGTTTGATTGTTTATGTTGCAGATATGTTTAACAGGACAAAAGAAACACCACAGATGGTACCTGGACAGTGGGTGCTCGCGACATATGACGGGAGAAAGGTGTTTGTTCCAAAGCCTTAGACCCAAGGCTGGAGGAGTGCTCACCTTTGGTGGAAATCAGCAAGCGAAGATCACTGGCATAGGGACAGTAGGTATGACTCCTCTATCCTTTATTAAAGATGTTCTTCTGGTTGAAGGGTTGCAACACAATCTTTTAAGTATAAGTCAACTATGTGATAGTGGATATGTTGTGTCCTTCACCAAAGAAGGCTGTGTAGTCAAAGACTCTTCAAATCAAATCCTCTTTTCTGCCAAAAGACACAATAATGTGTATAAGATTAATCTAGAGGAACTTGCAAGTCAAAATGTGAAGTGTTTTATGTCCATGGAAGATGAAAAACAGATTTGGCAAAAGAAACTTGGTCATGCCAGCCTGAGATTAATCTCAAAGCTAACCAAACACAATTTGGTTAAAGGCTTACCAAAGCTCTCATACAAATCTGATATTTTATGTGAACATTGTTTGAAAGGGAAACAAACCAAAAATTCCTTTAAAAGCAAAAACATTGTTTCAACTAGCAGACCATTGGAACTACTTCACATGCACTTATTTGGTCCCACTAGAACTGAAAGTCTTAGCAGGAAGAAATATGGGTTGGTCATTGTTGATGACTATACAAGATTTACCTGGGTTATATTCCTCAGAAGCAAAGAGGAAACGTTTGAGAATTTCACAAGATTCTGTAAGAAGGTGCGGAATGAAAAAGGAATCTGCATATCTGCGATCAGAAGTGATCATGGTGGTGAGTTTGAAAACTCAAGCTTCAAAATGTTCTTTGATGAGAATGAGATCTCACACAATTTCTCAGTGGCAAGAACTCCCCAGCAAAATGGGGTAGTTGAGAGAAAGAACAGAAGCTTGCAAGAGATGGGCAGAACCATGCTTATCTCAAGAAATCTACCAGGATCTTTCTGGGCAGAAGCTGTTAACACAACATGTTACCTTCAGAACAGGATTTTGATAAGACCAATTCTCAATAGAACTCCATATGAATTGTGGAAAGGGAGAAAACCCAATATTTCTTACTCTCATATCTTTGGATGTGAGTGTTTTATACTCAATACTAAAGATGACTTAGGAAAATTTGATGCTAAGTCAGATAAAGGATTTTTCATTGGATATTCTGAAACCTCTAAGGCATACAGAGTTTATAACTCCAGAACCTTAACAATAGAAGAATCAATCCATGTAAAATTCAATGACTGTAAAGAGACTGATAGGGAACTATCAGATCTGGAAGATGATTTTGCAGGAATGGAGCTAAATTAAGAAGCAAAATCTGAAGGATCACCTGAGCATAAGTCAACATCAATGTCTGAACCTGGATCCTCTCAGACCAATATTGTTGAGTCTCAAACTGAGAATGTATTTTCCCACAGCCATGACTGGAGATACAAGTCTCATCACCCAAAAGAGCAAATTATTGGAGACACCTCAGAAGGAGTGAAGACAAGATCTAAATTCAGAAAACTTGAATAATCTTGCTTTTCTTTCTGAGATTGAACCCAAAAATATCGAGGAGGCTCTGCATGATGAAGGATAGATCCTAGCCATGCAAGAAGAACTCAATCAATTTACCAGGAGTGATGTCTGGACACTTGTGCCTAAGCCCCATGAGAAAACTATCATTGGAACCAAATGGGTGTACAGGAACAAGTTTTCAGAAGAAGGGAAAGTTGTCAGAAACAAAGCAAGACTTGTTGCTAAAGGTTATAATCAGCAAGAAGGTATTGATTTCACTGAAACCTTTGCTCCACTAGCTAGACTAGAAGCAATTAGAATTTTACTCTCCTATGCAGTAAACAATGGCATCATCCTATATCAGATGGATGTCAAGAGTGCCTTTCTCAATGGTGTTATTGAGGAAGAGGTCTATGTTAGACAACCACCAGGTTTTGAAGATACTACCTTTCCTGAACATGTTTACAAATTGAAAAAGGCTCTCTATGGTCTGAAACAAGCCCCAAGAGCTTGGTATGAAAGATTGAGCAAATTCTTGATCAAAAATGGTTTTGAAAGAGGAAAAGTAGACATAACTCTTTTCAGAAAATCGTCTAACAAAGATTTCATTCTTGTTCAGATATATGTGGATGGCATTATTTTTGGTTCTACTGATTCTTCATTATGCAAGGAATTCTCTGAGCTTATGCAATCAGAATTTGAAATGAGCATGATGGGAGAACTTAAGTTCTTTCTTGGACTTCAGATCAAACAACAATCAGATTGTATATGGATCCATCAAGAAAAATATACAAAAGAAATGCTTAAGAAGTTCAATATGCAAGGTTACAAGCCCATGACAACCCCTATGCATCCTTCTATTGTGTTAAACAAGGATGAAGGGGAAGAACCAGTAAATCAAACTTTGTACAGAGGAATGATTGAGTCATTATTGTATCTAACAGCTAGTAGACCTGATATCATGTTCAGTGTCTGTATCTGTGCCAGATTTCAATCAGATCCAAGAATTACTCACTACAAAGCTGTAAAAAGAATTTTCAGATATTTAAATGGTACTACTAATCTTGGTCTTTGCTATAAGAAGAGTAATGATTGCAGGTTAGTTGGATTCTTTTGATGCTGACTTTGCCAGAGATAGAATTGAAAGAAAATCAACCAGTGGAGGATGTCAATTCTTTGGTGATAATATGATAAGCTGGTCCAGCAAAAGGCAAAGCACCATAGCACTCTCAACAGCAGAAGCTGAATATATCGCTGTAGCCAGTTGTTGTTCACAACTGCTATGGGTGAAGTATCAATTAGAAGATTTTAATATTAATGTATCCTGCATTCATGTCATGTGTGATAATACTAGTGCAATTAACCTCTCTAAGAATCCCATTCAACATTCTAGGGCAAAGCATATAGAAATCAAGCATCATTTTATTAGAGACTATGTTCAAAAAGGAGTTTTTGATATACAGTTCATTGACACTGATCATCAATGGGCTGATATATTCACAAAGCCTCTAGTTGAAGATAGATTTAAGTTTATTAGAGATAATATAAATATCTTAGCTTTATCTGAATAGAACATATGCATCTGAATATGCTTCGTGTGAACATGCATCTCAACATGCATCTGAATATGCTTCGTCTGAACATGCATCTGAATTTGTATCATATGTGTCTGAAGCACTAAGTCTGATGACGTGGCAAGGTGAAACTTTTGGGTTTCCTCTCTCTTTGAGTAACGGCTCTCTGCACGATTGCACATCTTTCAAGATTGCAAAAGCTATTATAAAAGCATTCTACGGGTATTCAAGGAGAAGGCTAAATCTTTTCACAAGCAACTCGTCTCACACTTCTCTACAGTTGTTCAAGTGTTCCTTGTGCCCTAAGTTTCAAAGTTTTTCTCTCTGTGTTTTCATCGTCTTCATCTCAAGCTCTTTAATGGCACCAAAGAAGTCAACCAAATCTGCGGGAGGTAAAATCGTTCCATCTAAAACTATTGACCTAGATGAACTCAGTGCATGGGGTATCAACCTCCATGATAGCTTTGAAGCAGCTGGATGGACCAACTTCTTTACGGCGATTAATTGTGCTTGGCATGAACAGAGTGTTGTTGAGTTCTGGAGAAATGCTAGGGATATCTCAGCCGAAGACGGTTCCTTTCAAGCCCTAGAAACCACAGTGCTAGGAAAGAAAATTTTGGTGGATGCGAATGTAATCGCTAATGCAACTCATGTCCCAAATGAAGGGGAGATGTTCTCATCTGGTTGGGAAGGAAGAAATGGTGGCATTCCCAAGTACACCAAGAAGCTTTATGGTGTGAAAGTTTTGGATGACTCAAAAAGTTCGCTTATGTACCCTAGGGTGAGGATTCTCCATGCTATACTACATTGTTGTGTGCTACCGAAGTCCGGAAGCAGCAACCATGTCTCTGAACTTGAAAGATTCTGTCTAATTCATCTGCTTGACAAGAAAGCTTTGAACTTGCCTCAAATCATCCTCTACAACATGCTGAAAAGGGTTAGTGATTCTGCAACCAGTTATACTCATACAACCCTAATCACATAAAATTCTTTTGAAGCTAAATGTTCCTATTGAGCGGCTCTATGATCACGAGGGGCCTGCTCTATTCTCTGTCTACAACATCAAAAGAATGGGGATTCAAGTAACAAAGCCATCACCAGAAAAGACTATACTGGAGGAGGCAGTGTCTGATAAAGCAGTAAGAACGGGTAGAAAAGCATTGGAGATTTTGAAAGAAGTTATGCAAGAAGATGAACATTGTTCTGAGTCCGTCTCATCTCTCACACATATGAAGATTCAGAAGAAGGAGAGATCAAGACCTCAGATGAAGGGTCATGAGTCTGAAGAAACTATCATCAGACAAACTGAAGAGATTGTGAGTCAGATTGAAGAAGGCAACCATTACTACTAAGCCTACTTCTGAATCTGAAGGACAGGCAAAGGACAATAATGTGTTGACATCTGAGATCATTAAACCGATCCAGGCTACACCTTTGGCTGTCAGTATGTATGCAGCTGATCTCACCAGAATTGCTAAAGAAATTGAACGAGAAGAAAGAAGACAGAAGGAGGAACAAGAAAAACAAGATTATGCCATTGTTGTTGCTACACAACAAGCTATTCTTGAGGAAGAGAGGATTGAGCAAGCTTCAAGGCTCAAGAAAAGAAGAGCAAGTGCTCACAAAAGGAGAGCAACTAAGATCAGATTGCTTGATCCTATTCGTACGACTTCACCAATCAGAACTAGAGGAAGCGTACAAAAGACTGAAGCTATCAAATTTCAGGAGATAGTTGAATCACAAAGGAAAAAGACTATGGAGGCATTGCAACAAAAGAAGAAAGCTACTTCTGAAGATGCAGTTCCGCCATCTCTGAAGGACATTCAGGTTTCAGAACCTCTTCCCCCACCATCACCTGAACCTATACCTGAATTTTCAGAGGATTCTCAGGCTGAGGATGAAGAAAATGCTGAACGTGTATGGTTTGGATGCAATCTCTCTAAGGCGATTTTGTTGAAAGCCAAGACCAGAGATTACAACAGGAAACAAACTCAGGATCTTGCATTGTCTGTTCAGACTGATCAGCAAATGATGTGTCCTGCTGAAGTGCCTCACAAATATTATAATGTTCCTATAGCTGAAAGGCCAAGAGTGCCTAGTTTTCCAAATCTATTTGAGGAACTCAGTTATTTCAGAGATCATCCACCTCTCAAATTTCATGATCTATCCAAATATCAGCTGGAACAGAAAGGGTGTGTAGCTGATGCTCTTGAAAAAATTAGAAGTGGAGCTGTTACAGCCAAACACAAGTGGCGTCTGTTGGATCCTTTCACAGATGACAAAATTTGCTTTGAAGACTGGGTCGTTGTGAGTATATTGTGTCTGGAATCTGAACTAGTGGACAATTTATGTGAGAAGTACTTTGGTCAACAAGGACTCATCCCACCTTCTAGGATCCATATCAAGCCATACACTGAAATTAAGGTATGCCCAGATGGAATTATACCTAGGCTACCTTATGCTGATGAATTGAAGCTAAAGAAGAAGCAGAAGATTGTAGCATCAACTTCAGTTGAAGGACCAAGAGTCCTGTCTGATGAAGACTGGAAGTTCTTAGCTGAAGAAGTTGCTGTAGCAGGAGGTATGGACCATTCTCTATACAATGCCACGTGGGACTATCACTGGAAAATTGTAGAGAAAGAAGGCAGCTGCTCAGGCACGAAATGGGATGACAATGATTCCATGGTCAAAGCTGGAAAGAACAGTACTCTTGAGACTCCCACATTCTTCAGAGGTAGATTCCCTTCATATAACTGGGATCACCATAATTTTCATTATGACTGGGAAGTTATGCGGTATGTTCTTGATCAACCACGGTTTGTCAAGGTGATTGATGCCAGGAAGTTCAATCTTCCTCCTGGGTTTCATTTCTTCAAATTCTATGGCAAACAAATCACCCTGGTATTCTATGAAGACAATCTGGAAGCTGAACTATATGCTCTGACAGAGGAGAATTTTGTTCTACGAGCTCAAAATGCAGAATTAATACAAAAGACAGAACATATTCTCGAAGTCCAACACCAACTCAGGACCAATCAGACTGAACTCAAGGATGCAATGATTGCGGCATTGGAGGAAATCAAGCTCGCTTTGCCACATATAGTAGAGCAAGCAGTCAAGAGGTTTCAACCCAGTTCATGATGCTGCTGTCGTCTGATGTGCTTTAGATTGCATCTGTCTATTGTTATGGCTTCATTATATCTGTGACTACCCTTTTTCATTGATGACAAAAAGGGGGAGTGATATGTGAGATATGTGAGCTAACAAAGTATGCAGGACAAAGTATGCAGGTATTGTGATGTGAGCTAACACAGTATGCAAGGGATGAATATGTGAACACGCTCTGAGAAAGAGATGCAAAGATACAAGACAAACACTTTAGATTACGATGCAGAACTCAGGGGGAGTCTTTGGTTAAGGGTGAGTTATCTTCTAACCCTAAAACTTTTTCAGATTCTTTCACATAGTTATATTTGTCATCATTAAAAAGGGGGAGATTGTTGAGTCCTATATAAAGTATGTCAGTAAATGAATACTTTCCAAAGTCTCATACTCTCACTTGTTTTAATGGATAATAAATATAAAAGTTCAGAAGATCATTTAAAATGAACAAATAAACTGTCATATATCTTCTGTTCTATGTCAGACTGTCTGAAGAATATAACCACGACTGAAGGTTGCGAATCGTCTGAAGAAGGCTTATTGCAGCTGAAGAGTTATGTATCATCTGAAGCTTTGCATTGGAGGCTGAACCGTTCGCTATCAAAGCTGCCATGCCAAGAGACGTTACTATGTTTAAAGGACATTCTTTGTCCGGTCTAAACAATTTCAGCATCTGCGTCAGAAAAGCTTTCCTACCTCGTTCAAATGATTTGCACATTTAAGGAAATGCTGCTACTGTGCTCACCTGACTTTGTCTGCGCATGCTGCTGCAAAGTCGCTTGATACTACTTAAGGATAAAGGAGTCACAACGTCTTCTAGACGCATTTAATGCTGTGAGACAACGGATAAATCATCTCACTCTATAAATACTTCTATACGGAGCGAAGAAACAGCGAGAGAGAATAGAACGGAAAAGATCAATGGTATCATCTAAACTCTAACGCTGTCAAGAAATTCTGTTTAAACTCTTTGTACACATCTCATTTCATATTCTGAGGGCTATCTCAGTTACTTGTACATTTGAGCGTTCATCCTATCGTGTGTGATAGTGAGTGAACAATCTCTGTTTTAGTTTTAAAACAGTTGGGTTGGTAGAGCTTGAAGAGGCTTGATAAGAAAGACTACTTGGGTAGAGCTTGAAGAGGCTTGATAGAAAAGACTACTTGGTTGGGTCTGAGTAATCCTGTGTCTGGAGAGACTGTACTCGTGTGTGTCTGGAGAGACTGTACTCGTGGTTGTCTGAAGAGACTATACTTGTGTGTTGTTTAGTGGAAAATCCAGTGGTGGTTTGCCTCTGGGACTGGACGTAGCTCACGGGTAGTGGGTGAACCAGGATAAATCTTGGCTAAGTTTCTTCTATCCCTTACTCTCTGTTATTTCAGTTTTAACTAACTACTTCGAAGGGATTGAAAAGTATTTTTGAAAGATAACCTTTTGTGAAAGATATATTTTTTAGATTTCCGCTGTATCTCTTTCACACTCAGACGAACGAAAATCTCAGACGATAATACTTGTTTGTTGTTTTTAAAAGGAAAATTTACATCTATTTTCTAAAGTATAAAAGTTTCCATAGAAACACTATTCAACCCCCCTTCTAGTGTTTCCCTGTGTTTCCTACAGTTGGTACCAGAGCTTATCCTTGGGGTTAACACCTAAACAGTGTTAAGGACAACGATCTTGATGGAAGCTTCCAACAACAGACAGTACATCACTGAAGGAGCCTCTATCACAAGGCCCCAGCATTCAATGGAGTGGACTATCACTATTGGAGTGATCGTATGAAGTTGTTTATTGAGAGCAACAACATTTATGTCTGGGATGTGGTCACTGATGGAGACTATGTGCCTATGCATAACGGAGTGCTAATACCTAAGGGTGAATGGACCTTAGAACAGAAGGCTAGAGTCCAGTTAAATGCCAAAGCCAAACTCTATCTGATATGTTCTCTGAATAAATCAGAATATGAGAAAGTTCATGGATGTTCATCTGCCAAGGAGATTTGGGATACACTTGCAGCTGCTCATGAAGGGACTGAGACTGTCAAGCAATCCAAAATCAGCATGCCTGTATATCAATATGAGATGTTCAAAATGGAAGAGTCTGAAACCATAGATCAAATATTTGGGAGGTTTCAGACTATAACCAATGGACTCAGGTCTTTAGGTAGGACTTTTGAATCTGGAGATAATAATAGAAAGATTCTGAGAAGTCTGCCAAAGTCCTGGAGACCCAAAGTTACAGCCATTCAAGAAGCCAGAGACTTAAACTCTCTTAGAATGGAAGAACTGTTGGGATCTCTCAAAGTTCATGAGCTAGAGCTTGGAGAAGATGACATCAAGAAGAAATCACTGGCATTAAACTCAAAAGCCAAACAGCCTAGGCATGCCAGCATGAAAGTTATGCAAGCACATGACACTTCAGATAGTGATACTGCGTCTGAAGACAGTTCAGAAGATGATGATCTTGCCCTCCTTAGCAAGAAAATCAAAAAATTGTTGCAAAAGAAAGGGAGATTCAGAAAATATCAACCTTCCATATCTAGGTAAGGTAAGTCAGGTAAAGACTCGTTCAGTACTGACAAAATCACTTGTTATGAATGTAAACAGCCAGGACACGTGAAGGCTGATTGCCCAAAGCTGAATAGATCAACCTTCCAAAAGAAAAAATCTTTCAAGAAGAAGAAAGGATTGATGGCTACATGGGAAGATCTGGATGACTCCACTTCAGAGGAAGAAGAGAACGATTCAGAAGAAGCCAACTTATGCCTGGTGGCAAGTTTACCATCTTCAGATAGCTCAGATTCTGAGGTAATTCCACAAACCTTGCAAGATCAATATGATGACCTTGTTGAAAGTAGTAGAGAACTCCTCAATGAGTTCAATGAACTTTCAAGAGCTTTTTCTAAAATATCTTCAGAAAATGAAAAATTACAAATTGAAAATTTTGCTTTGAAAGAAAAACTACTTCAACAAGATCCAAGTGGTTCTGAAAATCTTTCTAAGGAAAACAAAAAACTCCAAAACAAGATCAAAGAACTAACTCTGGATCTAGCCAAATTTGTTAAAGGCACTGACAATCTGAACAGATTATTAGGATCTCAGAAGCATGTCTTTGACAAAAGTGGTTTAGGTTATTCAGACTCATCTTTTTCTGAACCATTAATATTTAAAGTGCCAAATGATAGGTTCAAGAAAGGAAATGGGTGTTCCAACTGTGGTAAACCTGGACATATCAAGTCCAAATGTAGACACAGAAGGAAATCTAAACCCAATGCTAACAAATGGGTATGCAGGAGCTGATGCCGTTGAACAGAGGTTAGATAAATGTTTTGCTACTAACAACTTCCTCTCCCTTTTTCAACAGCATAATGTGATACATTTGGGGAAATTGCATTCTAACCATAGTCCTTTATATATCACATGGGCTCAATGTCAAGAGAAGATCAAAGTTAAAAAAGAAAAAATATTTCGGTTTGAGAAGGTATGGCAGAATGATGACCGTTTCTCTTCATGCATAGTCCGATCTTGGAGTAGAGGTTATGCCACATGTTCAGAGAAGATAAATGAAACAAAAGAAGCTCTTGTATTACTTGCCAAGGAGCTCGGCTCACACACAGAGAATATGAGACAGATGGAAAAAAATACAAGAGGCAGAGAACTGGAGCCCAACACCACAAAATATAAAAAAGAGGAGAGAGCTACTAGGCGAATATGATCAGATGCTTAAGGAGGATGAAATTTACTGGCAGCAACGCTCTAGAGCTGTTTGGTTGAAGGAAGGGGATAGGAACACATCTTTTTTCCACTCCAAGGCATCCATGAGACAAAAACATAACAACATCAAAAGAATTCAAAATGAAGCAGGAGAGTGGGTGGTGGGGTCGAAGGGCATCTCAATGACTATCCAAAATTATTTTGAGAAGATTTTTGAAAACTCTCAAACAATCTCGCATTCAGATATTTATGAAGTTGCTAAAAATAGAGTTACAGCTCCAATGTCTGAACAGTTGTCCATGACTTTCACCAAGGAATAAGTGCACCAGGCTCTCTCTCAAATGCACCCTCTAAAATCACCAGGACCAGATGGTTTTCCAATACTGTTCTATCAACACTTTTGGGATCTTGTGGGTAATGATGTGTGCAGTTTAGTCCTCAACATTCTGAATAATGGCATGGACCCAACATGTATTAATAATACTTTTATCTGTCTAATCCCAAAGATAAAGAAGCCCCAATCTCCAAAGGATTTACGTCCGATTAGCTTATGTAATGTGGTTATGAAAATTGCCACAAAATGTAATGCTAATAGGCTAAAACCTTTTCTTGATTCTATAATTAGTGAGAACCAGAGTGCTTTTATACCAGGAAGACTCATAACGGATAATGCTCTGGTGGGTTTTGAGGTATTTCATCATATGAAGAGAAAAGAAAAAGAAAAAGGGATTATGGCTTTAAAACTAGATATGTCAAAAGCCTATGATATTGTCGAATGGAATTTCCTAAATGATGTTTTGCTTGCAATGAATTTTCCTACATCAATGATAGATTTAATAATGAAATGTGTCACAACTGTGTCATATTCTATCTCGTTGAATGGAAAAAAAGGAAATTCATTTTTGCCTAAGAGAGGACTTAGACAAGGAGATCCACTTTCACCATATTGGTTCATTCTTTGTGCTGAAGTTTTTTCTGGATTAACATCTCATCATGTACGACATAATAAACTTCATGGTGTTAAAGTTGCAAGAGGAGCACCTCCAATATCACATTTGTTTTTTGCAGATGATAGTCTCTTGTTTTCTAGAGCTACTATGGATGAAGCTAATAATTTCCTCACCATTATCAATAATTATGAAGCTGCCTTAGGACAAAGAGTCAATTATGATAAGTCAGAGATATCGTTCGGTCAAAATGTACCGGTTGAAAGTCAGGAAATGATCCAGCAAAGGATGCGAGTTAAGACTGTGAATTCTCATGACAAATATCTTGGCCTACCTATTGTTGTGGGAAAATCCAAGAAGCTTATTTTCTCTATTGTCCAAGAGAGAGTGTGAAAGAAGTTCAAGGGTTGGAAAGAAAGAGTTTTGTCCAGAGCAGGCAAGGAGGTCTTACTGAAATCAGTGGCTCAAGCATTTCCCTCTTATGTTATGAGTAGTTTTAAGCTGCCATCTCATTTGTGCACACATATGGAATCCATGATGGCTAAGTTTTGGTGGGGTCAGAGAGAGTCAGAAAATAAAATCCATTGGATAAGGTGGAAATATTTGTGTAAGCCAAAGTATAGTGGTAGTTTGGGATTTAGGGACCTTGAAAAATTTAATCAAGCCTTGCTAGCTAAGCAAGTCTGGAGGTTGGCCACAAATCAAAATACTTTGCTTTTTAAAGTTTATAAAGCTAGGTATTTCCCTCGAATAGATTTGTTCCTTGCCAAACTTGGTTTCCAACCAAGATATGTATGGAGGAATATTTGGGGGAGTAGAATTATAATTTAGAATGGGACAAAATGGACAAATAGCAATGGCTCAAAAATTCAGATTTGGCGAGATAGTTGGCTGCCAGGTAATCATTCTGGTAAAGTTATATCTGATCCTAAAGTTTTGCCAGAAGAGGCCACTGTTGATAGGATAATAATGCAAAATGAAAGATGCTGGAATGGAGAATTAGTAGCATCAATTTTCCATCCTATTGAGGCTGCACTGGTTACTAGTATTTCGATTCCCTGGCTGCAATTAAATGACAGATTATATTGGAGACAGTCGCCCAGTGGTTGTTATACAGTTCGGTCAGCTTACAGGCAGCTAACGGGTATAGATAGTGAGCCAGCAACAAGCATTTCTCTCCCTAACCAGAACTGGAATTTTTTGTGGAAGCTGCATATTCCCCCTAAGGTCAAACATTTTCTTTACAAGATGCTGCATAAGGCACTCCCGTGTAAGGTAAATTTGCGGAAGAAAGGAATTTAAATTGACGATTAGTGCAACCTTTGTGATTCAGAGCACTCTGAAACTTTAGAACATATCTTTCTAAAGTGTCCAAGAGCTAGAGGAGTATGGTTTTTATCACTGTTACAACTGCGGGTACATGACAGTGATAATACCACAGGAGACTGGTGGAGGAAAATTACATCCCTGCTCACTATTGATCACTGTGAAGTTGTTGCCGTGGTTTTATGGAGTATATGAAAAGCAAGCAACTTGTTCCTATACCAAGGGAAAGCAGAGGACATTAACCATACAGTTTTCATAGCATCAATAGTCTTGGATCATTGGAAACAACACCAAGTTGTTCATCCACCTACTTCTCATATGAGCATTTCAACGCACAGATGGGAGGCACCAGAAAATGGTATCTTAAAGATGAACGTCGATGATGGCTGGTCTGGAGAAGAGGGAACATGTTTCGGTCTTGTTGTTAGAAGTGCACAGGGAAAAGTACATGTTTCAGCCTCCAAATATTTACATGTCCGCATGGACCCGATAATAGTAGAGACTTTAGCACTGAGATGGGCCTTAGAGCAAGCAATTTCGTGGAAAATGGATACTTTAAAGATTGAAACTGATTGCCAACGTCTTACCAAGGCTTTTGCTGATCCTACCACATGTTCTCTCATTTCAAACATAATTCTTGATTGTATTTCTTTATTCTCGCAATTTCATTTAGTTTCCTTAAATTTTATTCATAGGGAGGATAATATAGCTGAACACTTACTTCCAGTTCAGCCCATAGCTTATCTGATTATACCTGGTGGACTGAAGTCCCACCTTGTATTCTCCTTGTTGTGACTTCAGATTTTCCTTTGAATTAAAATTTGAGTCCCATTTTCAAAATAAAAAATTATCATTTAAAATTCTTTCTTTTGCTATCCTAATAAATGAAATATAGTAATTCAAAACTACTCTATCCTAAGGCAAAAGAATCCTTTTCCAAACAATATTTTTTAAAATTAAAATAAACTGAGTCTTAAGTTTTTTTTTTAAGAATTACGTGGTTTTGATTTCTCCACTACACCCGAGGATACATAGAAGTGTCCGTCAAGCCAAAATAAAGTTTCCTTTTTTCTTTCCTTTCAATATTCATTTTAAAAGATAAAAAATCCTTTTTAAATTCCCATAAATTTTCTTTTCTTTAAAAATAAAAATGAAAATAATTTTGAATTATTGTTTCTTTTAAAAAGAAGTAAAATAATTATTTTTTCAAAATGATCAAATAATGCACAATTACAAATCACGTTCAATTACTGAAAGGACATTACTGGTCCGTTTGGTTTATAGTTGAGTAAAATTGATTCTAGAAATGAATGATTAAGATGAATTATGCACGTTTTACGAAGTACGTTGGACGGAAGTGATTTAAAATCACTTTTGGTTTTGTTCTACCACAATTTAAATTTAAGGGGGGGGGGAGGAACGACAATAATTTCGACCAACGTTCCAACATTAGGTACTAACTCATAGTATAAAATGGTAAACCACCAACCGCATTAATATTTGACACATTCTTATAGAGTACATTTAAGAATAAACGTATCCAATCACAATAGATAAAACTATTAAAAACACAATCTATGATTATAGTCATGATGTGCATATTGTTTACGTACCATGTTGGTTTGTATAATTAAAAAAAAAAGGTTACACAATATGGAAAAAATGAAAAATTACTCGAAAACAATATAATTATCCATCATCTTTGTAGTTTTTTACACCATCGATCGCCTCTAAACCTTGTATAGGCATTCCACTGGGTAATACATATGATGAGTACCAATACTCATGATTTGTTAATAATTACTTAATCAAAGAGCATGGATCTAAGGTACGATAACTACCTACAAAAAATTACGAGTACGGGGTGCACATAAATATATCCATATTTAATTAATTAAAATATCATAGGTGTGTGTATTAGTAACATTTTCTTAAAACCTAAACATTGTTGTGTGATAATTTAAATTGAGAAGTTAGTTGATGGAAAGTTAATTTGTTAATATCAGTTAGTAGTTGTTAAGAATAGACATGTGTGTAGACTATATAAAGAATCATTTAAGAAGTTTTGAATGAATTACTTTCTGTACTTTTACCTATCCTGTGTGCATTTCTGTACTGTGAATTTTATCCCAACATAATGGTATCGAGAGCTTCTACGATTAGGGTCCTTGGTGAATATGTGAGGTTATGTGTGGTGTTTGTAGCTAAGCAATTATGGCAGGAACGAGTGGTAGTTTCCCTTCCAATTTTCCAGTTCTTGATAGCAAGAACGGGGCTAAATGGTACATACAAATGAAAGTCTTGTTTGGATTTCAAGACGTTTTAGAGATTGTGTTGAATGGGTACCAAGAATTGGGTAATAACCCAACTGATGTTCAAAAACAGCTTTCAAGGAAGCAAAGATGAAGGATTGTAAGGCTTTATTTTTTATTCACCAATGTGTGGATGTTGGCAACTTTGAAAGGGTTGTTACAGCAACCACAACCAAGGAGGCATGAAATGCGTTGGAGAAATGTTATACTGGCGGTGAGAAAATCAAAGAAAGTTCGACTCCAATGTTTGAGAAGGCAGTATAAACTACTTCAGATGGATAATTAAGAGAAGGTGGCAAGTTATTTCACGTGGATAGTGAGCCTCACCAACCAAATGAGAAGTTGTGGGGAGAAACTTTCTGATCAGCTCATCATTAAAAAATTATGTGCTCTCTTACTCCAAGATTTGACTACATTGTAGTTGCAATTAAGGAGTCAAGAAATGTTGAGAAATTAAAATTGAAGAACAGAAAGGCTCTTTCGAGGCTCATGAGCTAAGATTGGATGAGAGGAGTGTTGAAAACCTGTTGATCAAGCACTGCAGGCTCAAGTTGTCAAGAAAGGTAAGTATGATTACAAGAAACACAAGAAAGGGAAAGGCAAAGACAGATTTAGGAGAGGGGGTGGATTCCCTAATGAAAATCGGTAAGTTGAGACAGATAAGCCCAAAAGTTCAGGTAGTAAAAGGGGTAACAATCTTGGTAGAGGAAAGCGTGAAAAGAAATGGGTTGGTAAAAGAAAGATACAATGTTTTAATTGCCAAAAGTGGGGTCATTTTACTGTTGATTGTTGTAACATCCCAAAAATCAGGACCTAGAGAATACAGTGGAAGTCTTAGTCTGTGATTCCCAACGCAAGAAGGAAGTTAGAAGTAAAATGAGGACTTAGGGATTTGAGGGGAAAATAAGACAAGAGTTAGGGGATTGGTCAAGAGTTGTGAGTTTTAAGGGAATTGAGAAGGGAAACCAAGTATTAAGCAAAACATAGCTGTAGATTTAACTTAGGAGGAGTCACACCCGAAGGTGGAGAGGCTAGTGTTGATCTCTTGGCAAGCGTACCAATAGTCAACTATAGTATAATAGTTTTGAAAGTAAGAGTGTCGAACCCACGAGGAACGGATTCAATTAAAACTCAAAGTTTAACTGCTCACTAAGTATACATACAGAGGAAATAAATTGGTTCATTGTAATTTTGGTAACAACTACAACTAAGTTTTCATAAAGAGTAATAAAGAGCAATATAAAAGTTAAGAGAGATTTCAATGGGAGAGACTGAGATTGAATTTCATCTATCTCACTCGTCTGTATTCTGATTAAATATATATACATAGCATTTGAAACTATTGATATTGATGCAACACATAAAAATCATTTAGATTGATTTCTGAGTTATAAAATTCATAAAATTAATCCCTGAATATTGATTCTTCATATATTCAACAGATTATCCAGCATTACGTCCAAGTGTTATAAGCAATCGATATATTGAAATCTATTCCTAGCATTACAACACATCGAGTATTTTTGTTCAGATCGGATTTTCAGAAATACTTTCCAGTTAGATCTAAAAATCGAAATCATGAATCTATTGATCAGATAGAATCAAGCATAAAGAACAGAACAAAAATACAAATATCGAATAGACACGAGATTACTATATATAAATATCACTAGAATACATCCGAGTTCCAGTCGATTACATTTAATCCCAAAAGCAAAGTTTAGCTACTCATGGTAGCCATTACAATCACAGAAGTTGGAAAAGAAATGAAGAAATTCCGCTTTCGCAGTCTTTCGTTTGTTCCCGTTCGCTTCAGAGAGTTTCTAAAAATGGCAAGTTACTGTTCAAAATGATGAACTCTATTTGTGAACTTTGTTTTGTCTCTGAGCAAGTGAATTCTCGCTTGAGCGAGCCAACTCTCGCTCAAGCGAGAAGAGTACTTCATGGAGAAGAAACACACTCTCGCTCAAGTGAGACTATTCTCGCTTGAGCGAGAATAATACTAAAAAATCACCTTCTCTGGACAAATCTCGCTCAAGCAAGAGGATTCTTGCTTGAGCGAGAATAAGGCAGAAGCTACCCTTTTCTCTTTTTCTTGATTTCTTCCTAACTCTTTTAGGTCCTTTCCTTCTTCTATCCTCAATTACCTGAAAAATACACAAAAGATTGGATCAAATGATTTCATTTAAGTCAAGACTCGGAAAACATATAATTGGATTCCATAATTCTTAAATTAGGGGAAATTAATATAAAATAAATACAATTAAAACCATAAGTGCCAGAATTCCATATGCAAATTTACTCATATTTGGAACTTATCAACTCCCCCAGCCTAGAATCTTGATTGTCCTCAAGGAAAGTAACTGAATCCAAAACAAATATTCTAATTTCAAATTCTGAAATCGGTTATTTAGAAATGACTCTCATGGTTCACTTTCTAGACAACTTTCATATTCCAAACTACAGATTCGAAATTAGAAGCATGTGGTGACTCCAATTTCAAATAAAAGCAGGATATAAGTGCAATCAATTTTCAAGAGAAGCAATTGTAACAATGAACTGATTCTAATCAAGGAAAATTCTCTCTTAAATGTAACAATGCACCTCTGATTAATTATTGGTCACCTCATTATTCACTAATCTGGATAGATGATCAGCTACAAAGTTTTCACTGCCCTTTTTATCCTTGATTACCAAATTAAATTCCTGCAGCAATAAAATCCATCTGATTCGTCTAGGTTTAGAATCAGATTTGGTCAATAGATATTTAATGGCAGCATGATCAGTATATACAATCACAGAGGAACGAAGCTCTAAATTTTTCCAATGCATACATTGTATCTAACAATTCTTTTTCAGTTGTAGCATAATTAACTTGTTCTTCATTAAGAACTTTGCTAGAATAATGTATAACATGAAAAACTTTAGACTTCCTCTGTCCTAAAACTGCTCCTATTGCATAATCACATGCATCACACATCAATTCAAAACCTAAATTCCAATCAGGAGCAATTATCACAAGAGCTGAAATCAATTTTTATTTTAACAATTCAAAAGCATGCAAACATTCAGCATCAAATTTAAAAGGTATATCCTTATTAAGCAAATTGTTGAGTGGCTTTGCTATCTTCGAGAAGTCCTAGATGAATCTCCTATAAAGTCCAGCATGACCGAGAAAACTTTTGATACCTTCACATTGGTTGGTGGTGGAAGCTTTTCAATAATCTCCACTTTAGCCTTTATCAACCTCAATACCCTTAGCAGAGATTTTGTGTCCCAACACCACTCCCTCAGTTACCATGAAATGGCCTTTTTCCCAATTCAAAACCAGGTTGGTATCAATTCACTGCTTCAGCATGGTGTTGAAGTTCTCCAGGCATTTTTCAAATGAAGCACCAAAAATAGAGAAATCACCCATGAATACTTCTATACATTTCTCAACCAAGTCTGAAAAAATTGCAAGCATACAACGTTGGAAGGTTGTTGGTTCATTGCATAACCCAAATGGCATTTTCCTGTAAGCAAATAGACCAAAAGGACAAGTAAAAGTTGTTTTCTCCTGGTCTTCTGGATCTAAAGCTATCTAATTATAACCTGAGCATCCATCCAGAAAACAATAAAATGCTTGCCCTGCTAATCTTTCCAACATTTGATCCATGAAAGGTAAAGGAAAATGATCTTTCCTAGTAGCTTGATTTAATTTTCTATAATCTATACACATTCTCCAACTTGTGACTGTTCTGGTAGGAATAAACTCATTCTTATCATTATAAACAACAACCATACCTCCCTTTTTAGGAACTACCTGGACCGGGCTGACCCAGACGCTTTCAGAGATTGGATAGATCATTCCAGCATCAAGTAGCTTCAGCACTTCTTTCTTGACCACCTCTTTCATGGTAGGGTTCAATCACCTCTAAGGTTGTGCTACATGCTTGTAATCCTGCTCCATATGAATCTTGTGCATACAATAAGATGGACTGATACCTTTGAGATTAGATAAAGTCTAACCTATTGCACCCTCATTAGCTTTGAGAATTGAGATTAGCTTTTCTTCTTTAGAAGTGGTTAAAGCATTGCTAATCACCACTGGTTTGTTTCCTCCATCTGCAAGAAAAAACATATTTTAAATGAGGAGGCAATACCTTTAAATCCAGCTTTTGACGCTCAGTTTTACCCTCCTACTGCAATTTTTCAGATTTTTCTTCACTTGATGAAACCTCCTTTGATGCATCTAAGTTCTTCAAATATTCATCAACTTCTTTTTCTTCTTCCTCATCAAGTTCATCACATGCACCTATCAAAACTTTTTCTAGTGGGCTTGATTTTGTCAATTGCTTTCATGCTGCTAGAAAAATTTCATCTACAACATCCATTCTAAAACATTATTGTTTGTCCTTAGGGTGCTGCATTGCTTTAAAGACATTAAAGTTGACTTCATCATCTTGCACTCTGATTTTTAATTTGCCATCATCAACATCGATAATGACTTTAGAAGTCTTCATGAAAGGTCTTCCCAGTATAAGAGGAACTTCAACATCCTCTTCAATATCCATTACAACAAAATCCACTGGGAACATAAACTTGTCAACCTTAACCAAGACATCCTCTGCCACACCGTAGGGATACTTCATGAATCTGTCAGCTAATTGTAATGTCATTCTTGTAGGTCTTACTTCCAGATCCCTTATTCTCTTTAGCATGGACAAAGGCATCAAATTTATGTTGGCACCCAAGTCAAGTAATGCCTTACCTACCGGTAGTGTTCCAATCATAACTGGAATAGTGAAGCTTCCAGGATCCTTGGATTTCTGAATTATTGCATTGCATCGATCCGGCCTCCAGCTCCACTGTCTCATTTGTAAATCTTCTTTTCTTAGTCAGGAGCTCCATTATAAATTTGGCATATGTTGGCATCTGCTTCATAGCTTCACAAATGGTATATTAATCTGCAGCCGCTAGAAAATATCCATGAATCTTGCAAACTGCCTTTCCCTGTCTTTCTTTGAGGAATTATGAGGGTATGGTAGATTATTTAATTGAGGTATCTGTGACTCACTCTTCTCCCTCCTTTTCTCACTCTTTTTCTTTTCACACCCTTTTTCTATTCCTTTATCATTATTTTTCTCAGTATTTACACCTTCACTTTTATTATTTTCTTCCTCTCCTTCACACTCATTTTTTCAACTTTATTCTCCTTTTCCTTCAAAACCTCCTCCTCCACAGCTAGGTTGTCACCAATCCCTTTTCCTATAATTTTACCACTCCTCGTGGTAATTGATTTGCAGTGCTCCTTGGGATTAGTCTGAGTGTTGGCTGAGAAATGACCTCCCTGCTGATCTGATAGTTGTCTCGCCAACTGTCCAACCCGTGTTTCTAGATTTCTGATTGAAGCTTCTGTACTTTTCTGATTTGATATAGAAGCTTGCATAAATTTCCAATTTTGTTGTTCTTTCAACTACAGAAGAATAATGTTGTTGCTGTTGATAAGGAGGTTGCCTGTTAGATGGACCAGCATCTTGCTTACACCCAAAATTTTGATTTTGATTGTTTCTCCAACCCTCAAAAAAAATTGTTAGGATAATTATTATTGTTAGAGAAGTTACCTTGTCTTCCTTGATTGAACATGTAATTAATCTATTCTTTTTTAGCATTACTTTGGTAAGAACAATGGTCACCTCCACAAAAATCACACATCTGTTGTTGTGGTTGACCAGGATTAGATTGCACAGCATGAAGCTGTTGAGGCAACTTGGACATTTGCTTTGTCAGTGCTTCAATCTGTTGAGTCAGAATTTTATTCTGAGCCAAAATTGCATCGGTAGTGTTCAGATCAAGCACTCCCTTTCTTTGCACAGTTTGCCTTCCTTGTTGAGCTTGTTGGTCTATAGAGGCTAATGTTTCAATAATTCTAGTAGCTTGTTCTGCATCTACAAACATCATAGTTCCTCCTGCTGCAGCATCCAAAATCATTTTGGTGTCAGGCCTCAGACCATTACAAAATATACTCAGCTGGGGAATATCCTCAAATCCATGATTTAGACATCTTCTCAACAAAGATTTGAATCTTTCCCAGGCTTCACAGAATGGTTCATTTGGTCCCTTCCTGAAGGTGGAAATATATGATTTAGCCTTGATGTCGCAGGAAGGGGGAAAGAATCTATTTAAAAATTTCTCCTCTGCATCACTCCAACTGGTCAGACTCTGGTTTGCGTAAGATTTCAGCCATTCCTTAGTTCTACTTGCCAATGAAAAAGGAAACAAACACAAGTAAACAACTTCTAAGTCTCTTTCCTCAAAACCATGGTTTTTAAAATCGAATCGGTCATTGAATCGGTCAGGGCACTGGTTTAAGGTCCAATGGCCGAACCGTGGTTAAACCAAGGTCGAACCGGTATTTAATTAAATAATATTTTTAAAAAATTATATAATATATTAAACAATATATAACAAAAAAATCATAATCTTATAACATAACATTATTAAAAAATTTAACAAATACACCAATTTTAAAATCACCAGCGGTGTGTGAATATCCATTTCATTAGCAACGTTAAATCATCACATCCAGGAAAAAAAAACTGAGGTGAAGATCCCATTTCAACCAGATAAATTCATTTTAGCTTTTTAGATTTTGTTCCCTGTGCTTGTAATGAAGTTGTTGATGCAATTTCCAAGCTTTCCTTTGGCTTTGCCCCATCCTCTTATTTTAATAAAATGCCCAATTTCGAAAAATAAACCAGCAAAGTGAACAACTCAGAATCCAAAATCCAGTTCCAAAATTTTCAAAGCAATCAACATAGGAGGTCTACCTGCTACTGGAACAAAGACATCTGCACTAGCACATCAACCAGCTAACGGAACACCGATGGGGGAGTTTTTGCTAAGCGCAACTATTGGAACGACGATGGTGCAGAGACCGGCTACTGGAATGACGACAAGGAGTTCCTGCTATGCGCAACTACTGAAACAAAGGCAACGACGTGATAACCATCTACTGGAAAGATGACGAGGAGCTTCTGCTATGCATAGCTACTAGAACGAAGGTCGTGACGCAGCGAGTAGCTATTGGGACGACGACGACGAGCTTCTCCTGCGCACTGCTACTAGGACGACGTTGACAACGATAGATGGCTGGACAGCGCGGCTAGGGCAAAGGTTCTGGTTCTGCCCAGAATTTTTGGGTTTCTATTTTTTATTTCTTTTAGTTTGGAATCTGAATCTGGTCAATGGTTCAATTCAATGGTCCTTACGTTTTTTAATTTTTTTTTAAAAAAATATGAAACGACGTCGTTTGTGGCATTTTTAATGAACCAGTCTAAACCGATAAACCACCGGTTTTTGACCGGGTTGACCGGTTCTTGACCGATTTTTTGCATAATCGGTTCTATGGTTTATTTGGACCGGACACATGATCGGTTCACCAGTTTTCCGGTCGAGCCGGCCGGTTCGGTCCGGTTTTCACAATCATGCTCAAAACCCATTGTTCCAACCAATTCATAGAAAACAGAAAGATGAGCATATGGATCTTCATAATCCATTCTCGTGAATTGATGAGAACTAATTAATGTAAGGAATGTTGGCTTCATCTCCAATGATTTTGTGGTGGTTGGTATTGCGATGCTGGAGAAATGTCGTGGTCCTTGTTGCACAGCATAGTCTCCGTGTTCTCCTTGGTGGATTCTGTCTTTCACCAGCCATGATTTCAATTCTTTGATTTGTTGGAGTTGGTGTGTTAGGAGTATTGGAAGATTCTCCTTTTGTTTGTCCTTGATTTTTCTTGTTCTTTTTACTTCTAATCTTCCGAGTTGTCTTCTTTATTTTTGCGTCAAATTCTAATTGATCTTTAGACACCTGACCTTGTAAGAACATAAATTAGAGACAACTCAAACAAGGATTACCACAAGGATGAAAAAATCTGAGTAAAAACTATCTAAACAAAGAAAAATATTTACAATGCTCAATGAGCTAGACTAAGAATTTTAAAAGAACATTGCTCCCTGGCAACGGCGCCAAAAATACTTGTTAATCTCTTGGCAAGCGTACCAATAGTCAACTGTAGTACAATAGTTTTGAAAGTAAGAGCATCGAACCCACGAGGAACGGATTCAATTAAAACTCAAAGTTTAACTGCTCACTAAGTATATATACAGAGGAAATAAATTGGTTCATTGTGATTTTGGTAACAACTACAACTAAGTTTGCATAAAGAGTAATCAAGAGCAATATAAAAGTTTAGAGAGATTTCAATGGGAGTGATTGGGATTGAATTTCATCTATCTCACGCGTCTGTATTCTGGTTAAATATAGATACATAGCATTCGAAACTATTGATATTGATGCAACACATAAAAATCATTTATATTGATTCCTCAGTTATAAAATTCATAAGATTAATCCCCTGAATATTTATTCCTCATATATTCAACAGATTATCCAGCATTACGCTCAAGTGTTATAAGCAATTGATATATTGAAATCTATTCCTAGCATTACAACACATCGAGTATTTTTGTTCAGATCGGATTTTCAGAAATACTTTCTAGTTAGATCTAAAAATCAAAATCATGAATCTATTGATCAGATAGAATCAAGCATAAAGAATAGAACGAAAATACCAATATCGAATGGAAACGAGATTACTATATATAAATATCACCAGAATACATCCGAGTTCGAGTCGATTACATTTAATCCCAAGAGGAAAATTTAGCTACTCATGGTAGCCATTACAATCACAGAAGTTGGAGAAGAAATGAAGAAATTTCGCTTCCGCAGCCTTTCGTTCGTTTCCGTCCGCTTCAGAGAATTTGTAAAAATGGTAAGTTACGGTTCAGAATGACGAACTCTGTTTGCAAACTCTGTTTTGTCTCTGAGTAAGTGAATTCTCGCTTGAGCGAGCCAACTCTCACTCAAGCGAGAAGAGTACTTCATGGAGAAGAAACGTACTCTCGATCAAGTGAGACTATTCTCACTTGAGCGAGAATAATACTTAAAAATCACCTTCTCTGGACAAATCTTGCTCAAGCGAGAGGATTCTCGCTTGAGGGAGAATAAGGCAGAAGCTATCCTTTTTCTCTTTTTCTTGATTTCTTCCTAACTCTTTTAGGTCCTTTTCTTCTTCTATCCAAAATTACCTGAAAAATACGTAAAAGATGGGATCAAATGATTTCATTTAAGTCAAGACTCAGAAAACATATAACTGGATTCCATAATTCTTAAATTAGGGGAAATTAATATAAAATAAATACAATTAAAACCATAAGTGCCAGAATTCCATATGCAAATTTACTCATATTTGGCACTTATCAGTTAGCAAGGTCAAGAGGTGAGGAAGGAAGTAAAGGCTTCAGAACGAGGAAATTGAATTGAATTTATGATTTACCTCATTGTTCACGTGAAGTGTACCCCGTCAGACTTCAATCAAGGTTGTTTCTTAATTTTGGATTTTAAGCCTAATGACTTTTGTGTACTAATTTGATGATATCTAGAGTTCAAGGTGTCTGATTTAGGTGATTCAACTTGCATTAGAAAGCTACGATACGTGGCTTCAGTTTGATATGCAATACGATAGTATTCTGGTCTCATTTTCACCTCCAAACAGGCTCGTTATTGCTCAAATGAGAAATCTCTAGCTTGAGCGAGAATATCAGTAGAAACATGAGAATTTACTCAAGTTTTCTCGCCCAAGCTCGTTTGAGCGAGAATAAGCAAGAAAAAAAGAGTTAGAATGAGGCTCTTTGAAGTGAAATTTCGCTCAGACTCGATTGAGCGTGCCCGAGTCAAAATGGGTTCTCACTCAAGCGAGAGCACACGAGCAGGGCTTCATAAAAACATTGTTAAGGCTCATTTTTTTACTTTCATTCATTCTTATACTGGACTGAAATTTCGCTCAAGCGAGAAGATGCAGATTCAGTTTTTAAAACAGATTCATTAGGGCTTTTACCCTCATTTTTTCCTACTTTCCACTCTTAGAGAGGGAACCTAGAGAGAGAGAGAGAATGAGATCTAAGGAGAAGAATTTTGGATTGAAGATCCCACACCATTCAAGAAGCTTGGATCATCACCTTTAACCCTCATCTTCACTATTTCTTGCTTTGAGGTGAGTGTGGTTCACCCACTCACTTTCATTCTTGTGTGAGATCCTATGAATGCTCCTTATTATTACTTCCCTTGCTTATCTTACCTGATTGTGGTTGATTTGATGATGATCCTAGGGTTAGGGATGGTATGATGTGATTATTGTTTGATATTACTCTCACTCCAGGGTTAAAGGTTAAGGTTCCACTTTAGGCTTTTATTATTATGTCTATGCTCTCATGGAATTGTATATCCATGCACATACATGCTCATTATCTATCAATATATCATGCTTTTGCACCCCAATCATGTATAAAATCTTTTCATAGGCCTTTGGCCAAGAGAAATTTCATAGGATCTTTAGACCAAAAGTTTAATCAAGAACTTCAGGGGTCTTCCGACCAAAGAGAGGAATCACTTGGACCTCTCAGCCAAGAAGGACAACGGATCCTCAATCAGGTTCATAAAAAGTTATTTGCATTTGTATGATAATAATACTTAATAAGAGTTCCCAAGGGAGACGGTCCTTGATCACATGGCCAAGCACTCAAATTAGGTTCAGTGAAAAGACACCCTTAGTGAGGTTACACACCACCAGGTTCAGTGTGACTACATGACTACATGGGTGGTTTCCACCAAAGAAAATATTATGTGCATTGTATGATTGCTTGGTAGAAATTGTGTTGTATACTCATACATGTCTCTTTGTGCATTTAAGTTGCATTTCCATTTGCCTGTTCCTCCTACATTGTATGCATGATCACATTCATTGGGACGTAAGTCTCACCACACATTGTGGACTTCATTTTAGATTTGCAAGATTGTCCGGATGGATGCATGGACGAAGAGTTTGAATCTCTTTGAGTGGATCATTCCACCTCTAGTTTTTATTTTAAATTCCATTAGGGAAACTGATGTATATGAGTCATATCATGCTAAGTTAGATTAGAAATTATGTAATTGTGGATGATTGTTATTTTGAGCCCGTGAGTAGCATATGGATTAGGAGATTCATGGTGTATGACTGTTTATATTCGGAATTATGTAATTGTTGGAGTTACCTAAGCATTTTACGAGTGTGTTTGGTGTCGATATCGATAATGGCGCGAAATAGTTTCAGGAATTCAGGAATTTTGCTTCCAACGAGCGTTATTCTCGGATTTAGAAATTAGGACGTTACATTATAGTATCAGAGCTGTTCAATCCATTGGACTGTGGTTAAGTTAGTTTCCCGTGACTTCCTATAATCCTATAATACCTCGTACGCCCTATAGGGACTGATCACCATTATATTGTGTGCGTTGTATGCAGGATTATGGTTAGTGACTTGAATAGGATGCCTTGGTCAGGGATTTTAGGATGTGTCCCTACCAAGGTTAGTACCAACCGCCTGTTAGGGAGAGAGGAGTTCATAGACCTATTCCCAGGACAAGACACTTACTCAGAGTACCCTATATGATGTCACTACTAGAACCAAGCGAACAAAGGCCTCACATAGGAAAACCAACATAGGTAAACTACCTTATGAGTAGTAAGGATGAGTGTTTGATCACGAGGTTTATGCGTTGAGTAATGGACGACATGATATGTTTGGTATGTGTGTCAAGCATTATGGATCCATTAGGTTAAGGTTTAAATGATTTTGGATGTTATTAGAATCGGATAGGATTGAGAAAATTGGTTGGCTTGCAATGTGATGCTTGAATTCTCTACATGATTGAATGACATGATTTGTACTATGTGTGTGTGGATTGAATTGTACGTTCCTTGAACTGTAGTTTGATTTAATCGCACCCTTTAGAACCTAGTAGAGATAAGACCATAATGGTTGGCATAGATTGAAGCCGAGATTGTATTTGGAGTAGAGTAGTCTTTAATGTAACGAATAAGGTAGAACTATGGCCTTAAATCTCTTATTCTACCTCATCCCAAATTTCCTCTTGGTATAGTGATGTTGGGGGAGTTATTATTGATTTAGAACCTTTGATTTTGGATTTGAAGTTTACTTATGCCAGAAGTTGCAGGATTAGTGATTAGGATGACCAATGAGCCATAAAGGGCTTACCTTGAGATTTGAGGATGGAGACAACGTTAGATGAACTTAGACCATAATTTTTAAACTATCAAGGACCATGATAAGATTCAGAGTACAATGAGCAAATAGAGAAGATCTAAGCTTAATGAGCTTAAATTAATAACCATCTTATTCTACGTTAAAGCTTCCTTTATTGGTTCAACTACTAATATACAATTATGCTATTAATTTTTACTTGATCATAATCTCATATTCAATTTTGCTTGAGTTAAGATGTAACTTCAGCAATATGAAGATAGTTGGTGAATCTGAAAACTTGGATGGTCAAGTTTACCTTGATGGTTGGTATCATGGTTGATTATTTTAGGTTCTATGTTTACTAACCTAGCTATTAGCACTTAAGGAACATGGTTTTATCGTTTCTACTATTTTGGTATTAAAAAAAACATTCTTAGAATCCATGCCTGGTTCATAAATCTCTATACTTATACATTTGTTTCCTACCCTTGATAGTCATAAGTAATCCTTCAATGTTTTATATTAGGTGTTACAATGGTTTATCTTGGTGCCTCATTTAATCAAGATGAGCATTCTAGCACTTGGTTTTGGTTCCCCTAAGTACAAGCTAATCTCCTGGTATTAATATCAGTTATTTAATGTATCCCCCTCACTTGATTGATTGATTTGATGGTTCCTTAGTTTAAAATAAAGTTGAAATCTATCTTAGCTTCTCTATTACATCCTGGATTGGTTAATCATGAAGTGTTAAGAATATGGTTGAAAGGATTGTTTAGAAATTTCTATTTCTGGGAGAGTCCTAGCTAAGCTACTCTAAGAAGTAGACTTAGAGCTTCAAGCTAGGAAACCATAGCCAAGTTTTAGGGGCCAGAAAGAGAACGATTCCCTTCCCAGTGGGAGTCCCATCCATAAATGGTGTAGCTTCGAGCATGAATTGTAATGGTAGTTTCAGCGCGATTTAGGATTTCCAAATTGTACCAAAATCCTAAGTAGATTCCCCTTGTTAAGGATAGGCATACTAGGTGTCTAGACCAAAATTGTTTCTTCATTAGTCCATGCATTTTTGTATCCTTATACTCCAATTCACGAGTTGTATGTATGATAATGGGCTATTGTAAGTTATGGGGGTACAACTGAAAATTTTAAATCATATTCAGGTGATGTTAAATATCCCGGTACAGGGATAATGCTGACGTTGACCGGTTCCGCGATAGTAGAAGGATATTAGGGTGGGGTAGATGCCGACTAGAACCACTTGGACCCATGCCAACACCTTAGCAAAGATTAGAGTGTCGAAGTTAAGACTTAACTTTAAAGAGTTAGAGTCGTGAGCTTTACACTTAAAGGTTAATCAATCACATTATAAGGTTGGGCAAACTAGGAGTTAATTGTGGATTCGAATTTTAAAATCTTACGCAATCCCATAGGGGTCATGAACTCTTTTGTTAGGTAGAAATTACATATTAGAAACCCTTTTCAAGACCATAGGGAAGAGATGATGTTAACATAGTTAGATGATCCTGAGGCGGATAACCCACTGATAGTGGTCTTTACCGACTAGCAAAATTAGGGTGCACAATGGAAGTCTTGAATAATGATTAATAGGCCACAAGTATAGTAAGGAGAGGAAATTATCCTAGAGAGAGGGAGTGAACATAGGGAGTAAGTTGAACTATAATCTCCTTGATGATAGAAGAACTTTTAGGAGTCCTGGAAATAAATTCACCTAAAGATATTTAGCTCTTTCATTTTAGACATGCAGGATTGTCCGGCTGGATGCATGGACGGAGAGTTTGAAGCTTTTTGAGTGGATCATTCCACCTCTAGTTTTTATTTTGAATTCCATGAGGGAAACTGATGTATATGAGTCATACCATGTTGAGTTAGATTAGAAATTATGTAGTTGTGGATGGTTGTTATTTTGAGCCACTGAGTGGCATATGGATTAGGAGATTCATGATGTATGTCTGTTTATATTTGGGCTTATGTAATTGTTGGAGTTACCTAAGCATTTTACAAGTGTGTTTGTTGTCGATATCGATAATGGCGCGAATTAATTTTAGGAATTCTAGAATTTTGCTTCCAACGGGAATTATTCTCGGATTTAGAAATTAGGACGTTACAATTGTTGGCTCGGGAAAGGAAAGAACAAAAAGGAAAACGATGATGAAGCATGCTTGGCTCAGGATGATTGTGATTCAGACCCAGTTATTTTTATGGTGACCACAAGTGATGATGTTGTTAAGAATGAAAACTGATATATTGATACTGGATGCTCAAACCACATGACGAGTGACAATGAATGGTTGACTGAGATAGATATGAGCAAAAGGAGCAAATTTAGATTTGCAAATAATAGAACAGTGGTAGTAGAAGGTGTTGGCAATGTTTTGATTGAGATCAAAGATGGAAGAACAACAATGATTGAGAATGTTTTATTTGTACCAAGTATGAAGTGTAACCTGTTGAATGTGTGGAAGCTAGTTAAAAAAGGATTTTCAGCAATCATGCATCATGAGTGCCTTGAGTTGTATGATCCAAACCAAAGATTGATTTTTAAGACTCCTATTTCAAAGAATAGGACATTCCAATCCAACCTTCAGACTGTTGAGACACTGTGTTTGGGAGCAGTTGCTGATGTTGATGAAAGTTGGTTGTGGCGTTGGAGGTTTTGCGCACTTAAATTTCAAGATCTTGAAACATTTGACTTCTAAGAAGTTGATTGGAGGATTACCATACATTTCCACATCAGACAAGGTGTGTGAAGCCTGCATGATTGGAAAACAGCCAAGGAAACCATTCAAGTATCATCTTCCAATGAGAGACACTAAACTGTTACATGTTGTCCATTCATATTTGTGTGGACCCTTTGATGCAGTTATATCTCATTAAGACTAAAAGAGAAGCACTTCAAACTTTTTAGAAATTTAAAGTCATGGCGGAAAAGCAAAGTGGAAAAGCCATCAAAGTGCTAAGAACTGGTGGTGGTGGAGAGTTCATTTCCAAAGATTTTGAAAGGCTCTGTATACAAGATGGAATACAGCATGAGGTAACAGCCCCCTACACTCCCCAACACAATGGTTTAGCAGAGAAGACGAATGGAACTTTTCTTTACATGACCAAAAGTATTTTGAAACAAAAAGGCTGACACATTCGTTTTAGGCAGAGGCAGTTACAAGTGCTACGTATATTCTTAATAAGTGTCCAACCAAAAGATTAATGAATGAAGTACCTGAAGCAGTGTGGAATGGAAGGGAGCCTATTGCAAGTCATTTTAGGATATTTGGATCCTTGTGTTATCCACATTTACCTGATGAAAGAAGAAAAAGCTTTAGGACAAAAGTGAAACAATGATTTTAGTGGGATATCATCCCACAGATGCCTACAAGCTTTATGATCCAATCAAACAGAAAATATGTATCAGTAGGGATGTGGTAGTGTGTGAAGATGAAGCATGGGTCTAGACCAGTGGCCATAAAACTGAGGGTTCTACAGTGATACATGTTGATTTGAAGAGTGCAAAGGAAGGGCAAATAGCAGTTGATAATCTACAACAAGTTCATAGACCATAGAGACAAAGACATCTTCCATCCAGATTTGTTGATTTTGAAAAGTATCCTAATCATGCAGTTACTGCGGAGGTAGATTTGGTGCACTTTGCACTACTAGCACATGTTAAACCGATTAACTTTGAAGAAGCAATTGTTTCACAAGAATGGAAAGCAGCAACGGTAGATGATCTAAAGTCAATTGAAAAAAATAATACTTGGGAACTAGTTGAATTGCCTCATAATAAACAGCCAATAGGGGTCAAGTAGGTGTAAAAATTGAAATTGAATCTAGACGGCTCCATATAGTTAAGTATAAAGCAAGATTAGTAGCGAAACGCTTTCTGCAAAGACTTAGGTTGAATTACACTGAAATGTTTGCATTAGTGGCAAGAATTGAGACTATTAGACTTGTGGTTGCCTTAGCAAGTGGAAAGGATTGGCCATTGATACAGTTAGATGTGAAATCGGATTTCTTGAATGGGTCCCTTGAGGAAGAAGTGTATGTGACACAGCCACCTGATTTTGAAATTCAAGGAAGTGAGGAGAAGGTTTATATATTGAAGAAAGACTTATATGGATTGAAGCAAGCCCCTCGAGCTTTGAATAGAAGAATTGGCTCATTTCTACTTGACAACAAATTTGTCAAGTGTACTGTGGAGCATGGTATCTACGTTAAAGTTTTAGATAATGGAAGAATGTTGTTGATATGTCTCTATGTTGATGATCTTCTGATCACTGGCAATAATTTAAGAGAAATTGAGGAGGTAAAATTAGTATTGATGTTAGAATTTGAGATGGTAGATCTTGGTAGACTGTCATACTTCTTTGGACTGGAATTTGTTAACACTACCAAAGGAACATTGTTGCACCAGAAGAAGTATGGTACCGAGGTACTTAGGAGATTTTAAATGGAAGATTGTAATTCTGCTACAACTCCTGCTAAAGTGAATGTTAAGCTCAAGAGAGGTGGTGAAGAAGAGTGTTGACGGCACCTTATTCAAACAGATTGTTCGAATCTTGAGGTACCTTTCCCACAGTAGGCTTGATCTATGTTGTTCTGTTGGGCTAATATTAATTAGTCGATTCATTACTGATCCTAGAAAGTCAAACGTACTAGTAGCCAAGAGGCTACTAAGGTATCTAAAAGGAACATTAGACTATGGTGTTTTGTTTCCCTTTGAATGTGATCAGAATTTGAATGATTTGATGGGATTCTCTGACTCAGATTGGAATGGAGATGAAGATGAAAGGAAGAGTAGTACAGGGTACTTGTTCAAGTTTCTAGGAGAACCAATCTCTTGGTGCTCTAAGAAACAACTTGTGGTTGCAATGTCATCATGTGAGGCTAAATATATAGCTAGTTCATATGCTTCCTGTCAAGAAATTTGTCTTGAATCTCTTTTTAAAGATTTGATGATTCGGGTGTATAATCCTATGAAGTTCCTAGTGGATAATATATATGCCATTGATTTAGCCAAAAATCATGCATCTCATGGTAGAAGTAAACACATAGAAACACGATTCCACTTTCTCAGAGATCATTTCAACAAAAGGAAACTTGAAATGGTTTATTGCATTACAAATGATCAAGTAGTTGATGCTTTAACCAATCCACGAAAGAAGGATCGATTTGAAGAACTAAGAAAGCTTATGGGTGTTATCTCCCTGAAGAATTCGAATTAAGGGGGAGTTTTGTGTGATAATTCAAATTGAGAAGTTAGCTGATGGAAAGTTGTTAATATCAGTTAGTAGTCGTTAAGAATATGCATGTGTGTAGACTATATAAAGGACAGTACGATGTAATCATTTAAGAAGTTTTAAATGAATTACTTTCTGTATTTTTCCCTATTCTGTGTGGATTTCTGTACTGTGAGTTTTATCCCAACAAACATTACATATGAATTTTATTTAATGACCTTATTATGTTGTATTTTATTTTAGTTAAATGGTTATGTCTGTAATAATTCAAAATTAGATTTGGACGATGTTTCATGCCAACAACCTTAGTGTTAATCTTGCAACGTGCAAGTCAACTAACTACAAACCTAGAGAAACTAATTTTTGGTCAATATATTTTGTAACTAGTAAGAATGTTTAGGGGTCAAGTTAACAAAACACATGACTGTTAAATAGGATTTTGAAATTTAGGGAATAAGAAGAGTGGCAGAGCAGAAAAGCTACGAAAATCTTTGAGGAGGCTTAGCGTGAACAGAGATACAATGGATGATTGCAATTGTCAATTATAAAAATGTTAACTATAACTTAATATAGTGGAAACAAAATATCTAGGTGACATTGTTTGATTGGAAAAATAAGGGACCAGAGAAGTTTTGTCTTGATTTTTAACGTTACATGGTAAGGTTAGTGTTGTTTGATGTAGATGGCATAAAAGAGATAACTCTAAGTTTTTTCAGGTTAGTAAAGAAAGATGATTGGTTGATTTTAGTTAAAGGAATAAGAAAATAACTTAAAGTATAGAAGAGAAAAATGATCGTTTAGATAAAGGTAGAGGCAGCAAAATGGGCCGGCCCGCCCGAACCCGCAAAATGGGAGGGCTTGGGCAGTGAAATTAGTGGCCCAATTTTTCCCGGGCTTTTTAGCCCTGAAATAAAAAAAACCCAGTCTTAACGGGTTCGGGTCGGGCTTCCCGAACGGACTAACGGGCATCCCTTTTTTTTAAAGAATGCCTTGTTGTTGGGCTGTTGGCGTTGCTACTTGCTTGGCCTGGTGAGTGCGCGTGGCCCATTTTTTGCTTTTCTTTCCAAAAGGAAACCCTAACCTGCTAACCATATCACTCACAGACACAGTCTCACACTCTCGATTTCTCGCTCTCCCTGCGGCCGCTCTCACTCTCTCTCGGTCTCACACGGTCACCTTGTGGCCGCTGCTCACTCTCTCGATCTCTCCCTGCGCGGCCACCGGAACGTTCACTCTCTTTGTCTCTCCCTGAACGTTCACTCTCTCGGTCTCTCCCTTGCCGTCCGCGTTGCGCCGTGTAACATCCTAAATTTAATTAAATTAAATTAAATTAAATTAATAAAGTGGGAGGAATAAATAAATAATATTATTAATATTATTAATAAGTTGTAATTAAGATAAAACCATTTCAAATTTAAAAAGAGGATAAAGGGGGAGTTGAGTGTGGGACCAGCTCAGATAGATAATTTAGTAAGGAGGAGTTATAGTTCACCCTAATCCTTATTTTCTCAAAACGTCAGAGAGCGAAACGCTAAGGAGGGGAGAAACAACGTCTCAAGGAGAGATTGCTGGAGAGTGATCATCAAGAACCAAGAAAAAGCCTTCCCTGCTGATTGATCGATCTTCACTAAGGTACGGTGGGGGAGAGGATGCTGCTTATATGTGCATCTGGGGGGGTGCTTGGGTAGTAACCTAAGACTTTAAATTCGTATTAATGATTAATATATTGAGTATGGATTATGAAAACTGTAGATTGATGATTGTTTGTATTATTCTTAATGAATCTTGAGTGGATTGAATGAAATAATATGAATAGAGAAAAGGGAATTAATAAGGGTTTGATAATTTGGGGTTTTGATGGGAAAACCTTGTAAAACTGTTAAAGATTGATACTTTAGTGTAGTTTGATGAATATAAACGTATATAAATGATGTTTTGATGAAAAGGAATGATTAGAGATTGAACAGAGAGGTTTAGAATTGGTAGAGATCGCGAGAATTGCGATCTGCGTCGCGGGTAATCGATTACCAGGGTTGGTAATCGATTACCAGAGCTTTCTGGGCAACCAGGAGGGCTGTTTGCTCGCAGGTAATCGATTACAGAGATGTTGTAATCGATTACCAGAGAGTTTGTGTGTTGGTAATCGATTATAGAGGTTTGGTAATCGATTACCAGGGTGATTGCTTACAGGTAATCGATTACCAAGGGTTGGCTTGGTAATCGATTACCAAGGGTTGGTAATAGATTACCAGGGTGATTGCTTGCAGGTAATCGATTACCAGAGTGGATTGGTGATTTCTTATGATGAATGATTGCTCATATTGAGTTTGATGCATTATATGATGACGATGGCTGATATTTGGTGATGCTAAATGATGATTTATGATGATGATATTTAATGATGGAAATGATGATGTATAAAATGATACTTGACGATGTATGACGATGAGATTTGATAATGAGTACGATGTTGATGATGATGATGTATATATATATATATTTATGGTGATGATAATTATGATGACTGGTGATATTTATGATGATTTATGATGAGAATGATGATGATGTTGATGTTGTACCTGAGGCTAATTCAGGGAGGTGAATAGTGTACCTGAGTCTAACTCAGGGAGGTGATGATGATGATGATGATGATATAACCAATCTTATGATGTTTATGATGTCTTGAGCATATATGATGTTGTACTTGAGATGCACAAGCCCAGGGAGGGGTGGAGTGTAGCTCAGGGAGGTGAGTATTGTACCTGAGTCTGACTCTGGGAGGTGAGTATTGTACCTGGGTCTAACTCGAGGAGGTGATTATGGTACCTGAGTATAACTCGAGGAGGCGAGCGATGATTATAATAATATGGATTGTGGTACCTGAGTATAACTCAGGGAGGTGAGCAATGAGTATGTTAATATTGATTATGGTACCTGAGTGTAACTCAGGGAGGTGAACGATGATTATGATGATATTGAATATGGTACCTGAGTGTAACTCAGGGAGGTGAACGATGATTATGATGATATTGAATATGGTACCTGAGTGTAACTCAGGGAGGTGAATGATGATTATTATGATATTGGTGATTATGATGATATTGATGAGTATGATGATTATGGTGATATTGATGATTATGATGATTATGGTGATATTGATGAGTATGATGATTATGATGATATTGATGATTATGATGGTTATGGTGATATTGATAATGTTGTTGGTGTATATGATGATGGATGAATATGTCTTATATATGCTGATATAAAAAAGAGTTATATGATGATGCTATGATTTTGTAATGATTAAATGAGTAATAGGTGTTGAGAATAGAGTAGGCGAATTATTTGGTGAATGGGATAGCAGAATTATACGATGATATTGATGTTTGTTATATGATGAATTATAGGTGATATTATCTGATGAATTATTTGATGTTTGAGTATGTGGTGTGATTGATGATGACGTTGTCTATATGAGGGTGAGGATAGGGTAGCCTCCTATGTGTATGTATGAGTAGTATTCTTTTCCTCACAGTTACACTGTGGTTATTTTACAGGTGACGATGGAGACACAACTAGTGTCGAGTTTTGAGTAAAGGGAGTGTTGCTCTGGTACATGTGACATCAGGGCATATCATTGGGGGTTCTGTCTTTATGTTTTAGTTATGAAGGATTTTACAAACCTTTCTTTAAATGCCTTACACGGCGAGTAGGATATTTTGTTATTTATATTTTGGAGATTCCGCTGCTTAAGTATTTTGAAAACTGTTTCTACTTTAAATTAGTTTACCGTGAAATAAAGGACGTTTTATATGATGAGGGTTGTGAACCTTTTTACCCAGTGTGTGATATTACCTTCAAATATTTCGATTTATTTACTGTATAAGAGTTTGGGGTAGAAGGGTGTCACATTAGTTGGTATCAGAGCAGGTCGGTTCACCGACCTTGAGTTATGAGTTTACTATGCTTCTATGTGCTAGTGTTTTGTGTGATTGAATAATTGTATTGATTGTTTGATTGAATTAATTGTGTGACTTATTTACTTTCTGTGAACTTGAAGGGTAATGGCTGGGGGGAGGAATGATAGAGCGATGGTCGATGCCTTAATGGCTATGGCGCAAGCTGTTGGTAACCTAAACCAACATCATGAGATGGATTGGCTTGCACGGTTCCATAGGAACCATCCACCTACGTTTCGTGGGGGTTATGACCCCGATGGAGCTGTCGATTGGATATACGAGATCGAGAAGATCTTCAGAGCGATGGATTGCCCGATGCTGCAAAAAGTGACGCTAGCGGCATTCATGCTATCAGGGGATGCTGGATTTTGGTGGCGGAGCACCTGTCAGAGGATGATTGATGAGGGCACCGCGTTGAGTTGGGATAACTTCAAGAGGATGTTCCTCGAGAAGTACTTCCCACATGATGTTCATAACAAGAAGCAAATAGAGTTCCTTGATTTAAAGCAAGGGGATGGCGTCGTGGCAGACTACGCGTCCAAGTTTGAGGCACTAGTACGATTCTGTCCTACCTATGAGGGAGCTGCTAATGAACAGTCAAAGTGCGTAAAGTTCCTCAGCGGTATTCGTCCGGAGATCAAGCAAGTGTTCAACTACCAAGGGATAACGCGTTTTCACGAGCTGGTGAACAAATGCAGAATCTATGATGAAGATAACAGGGCAAATTTGGCGCATTACAAGAGTGGAGGGCCTTTGAGGAATCAGAACAAGTTCCAATCAACTCACAAGGGCAAACCGTATTCTCGCGCAACAGGAGGCTCCAAGTTTGGAGGTGGCAGTGAAGGTGCAGTGCAGAAGAAGAGTTACGTTCCGGCGGCTAGTCAAGCGTCCAAGGGTGGAAGCGTAGGTGCTACCACTCCCATTACTTGTTTCAAATGCGGAAAGGAAGGACATAAATCAAATCAATGTGAAGATTCAGAGGTCACCTGCTACATCTGCAAAGGAAAGGGACATATTTCCCGTGATTGTCCTCACAAGAAGAAGCAAGGACCTACAACAGCAAGTGGAGGTGCTAGTGGGAGAGCCAGTAAACCTCAAACTACTGGGAGAGTCTTTGCCTTGAGTGGTACTGAAGCTGCTAAATCCGAGGACTTGATCCAAGGTACTGGTTACATCGCGGGTAATCCTTTAGTTGTTTTATTTGATTCTGGTGCGACTCACTCTTTCATATCACATGCCTGTGCGTCCAAGTTAAAGTTGCTTGTTTCTTCTTTGCCTTTTGTATTGAATGTGGAAACACCAGCTAGTGGATCAGTTTCTAATTCTGATGCGTGCTTAAACTGCTCTGTTTGTGTTAATGATAGAGAATTCATAGTTGATTTGCTTTGTTTACCTCTAAGTCAACTAGACATTATTCTGGGAATGGACTGGTTATCTTCCAACCATGTCCTTCTAAATTGTGCTAATAAATCTGTTGTGTTTGGTCACCCTGTTGAGAGTAAGAATAAGGACTTTATGACTGCCAATCAGGTAAAGGCGTCTCTAAGGGAAGATGCCCAGGTTTACATGCTTTTAGCTTCTTTGAAATCTGAGAGTTGTGTTGTTGTAAGTGAGATACATGTAGTATGTGAGTATCCTGAGGTGTTTGCAGATAATGTGTCTAGTCTACCACCTGAGGGGGAGATAGAGTTTTCTATAGGCTTAGTACCGGGTACGGGACAGATTTCAACTGCACCTTATAGGATGTCACCCATAGAGTTAGCAGAGCTTAAGAAACAATTAGAAGACTTGCTAGAGAAGAAGTTTGTGAGGCCTAGTGTGTCACCCTGGGGAGCGCCTGTTTTGTTTGTGAAGAAGAAGGATGGTAGCATGAGGTTATGTACAGATTACCGCCAGTTGAAAAAGGTAACCATTAAGAATAGGTATCCTTTGCCTAGGATAGATGACTTGATGGATCAGCTAGTGGGGGCATGTGTGTTTAGCAAGATAGACCTTAGATCAGGCTATCATCAGATTAGAGTCAAGGAAGAGGATATACCTAAAACTGCTTTTAGAACTAGGTATGGACACTATGAATATCTGGTAATGCCTTTCGGTGTGACGAATGCTCCTGAAATTTTTATGGATTACATGAACATGATTTTTCACCCTTATTTGGATAAATTCGTAGTTGTCTTCATAGATGATATACTAATTTATTCCAAAACTAAGGAGGAGCATGAGGAACATTTAAAGGTAGTACTTCAGGTTCTTAAGGATAAACAACTATATGCTTAGATGTCCAAGTGTGAGTTCTGGTTAGAAGAGGTACGTTTCTTAGGACATGTGATTTCTAAGGGAGGTATAGGCGTAGATCCTTCTAAGGTAGAGGTCGTGCTTAAGTGGGAGGCTCCTAAGTCGGTGAGTGAGATTAGAAGTTTCCATGGGTTGGTCGGGTACTATAGGAGATTCATAGAAGGGTTTTCTAAGTTAGCTTTGCCTTTGACTGAGTTGACTAGGAAGGGAGTTGCCTTTGTGTGGAATAGTAAGTGCGAGACTAGTTTCCAAACCCTTAAGGAGAGGTTGACTAGTGCACCAGTGTTAGTGTTGCCTGATCTTGGTAAATCCTTCGTAGTGTACTGTGATGCCTCTAAGAAGGGTTTAGGTGGGGTGTTGATGCAAGAGGGTAAAGTAGTAGCCTATGCTTCTAGGCAATTGAAAATCCATGAGAGACGTTTCTACTTTTTACCCAGTGTGTGATATTACCTTCAAATATTTCGATTTATTTACTGTATAAGAGTTTGGGGTAAAAGGGTGTCACACGCCGCCATCATTTGGTTCGTGAATATGAATCATTCTATCCTTGAATCATTTTATCAGTTTCGTTACGATTTGATTGCACATGACTTTCCATCATTTCGATTAAAATGATTTTATTAGATGCTCAATACCTTGGAATAGTATTTTTCTGTCTTTTCATTGTGGTTTCTATATACAAAGAATGAGACACTGATTCATGAGCTTTTAACCCATTGTTTACACCAAATATTTTTAATAGTTTTGTCTTTTCATTTGCAGTGCGTTGTATTTTTTGAAGCTTCTGTTGCATACAAAAAAAAAGATTGGATTCAGTGGTAAAACATTTTCTGGAATGTCAACTAGGTGGACCATTGTATAGCACTAAATTATGAAACATAGAAAGAGTAGAGAACAACTAATCATCTTAATAGCTAGTTGACTGGACGTTTTATAACTACATTTTTTTAATCTATATGGACTACACCAAAATGTTAGGGAAAATTGTTTTCTGTTTTTTACCCTTAATAAATGAATTTGCTAATGTAATTTCTTTTTCTTATGTGGTTTTAGGGACATTTCTAATTGAACCAAAGCCACAAGAACCTACGAAACACCAGTAAACTTCTTACCTATTCAGGGAGAAATATAACCAATGAAATTTAGAAATATGAGTTAATAAAAAAGGCAATATTTGGTACCATGGGGAAAAATTGTAATTATTTTAGTTTTGTAAAAGTATAATTGTTTACGATTTTTAATGAGCAACATTTTTTAATAAGTTAGTTTTTTTAACCGGGTCGGCCCACACAAGCCCGCTACCCGCATAAGGCCGGGCTCGGGCACTAATTTCACAGGACCGAATTTTTGTCGGGTATTTTAGCCCTGCCCGCACAAGCCCGCTACTCGGGCCGGGCCGGGTAGCCCATTTTGCCACCTCTAGATAAAGGTGTGGAACTTAATTAAAACAATAGTTTTAAATTAAGGTGAGAGAGATTTATTACAAAGTAATAAGCGGATCCAAATCTATGAGCTGCTTACGTACATACTTCCGTTTATATGGAATAAAGTAAGTATATACAAATTCTCTATATATTTATATACAAGTTTAGAGATGATGACATCTAAAAATGCTTTTCATGTCTAATAATTCCCATCTACTGCTAGAATTATTTTAATTGTTGTCTCCCTAATCATTTATAGAATATGGACGCAAGACAGGAACATTAGGCACTACCCTAAGCCTTGTTCATCTTACAAGGAGCATGCCCTGTCAAAGTGAATGTAGTAAACAATAAAAAGTTGGTAAGATCATCTTCCCTACCATCAGTTTCTTCACCTTCATCTTCTAATATGGTCTTTAGCTTGGGAGTATTGGAGGGCTTCCAAGGGAATTCCAGAAGCGAAGGTGCAACCTCAATCCAAGGTTTCATCGTGTGCCTTAGCTCTCTTGCCATTGTAGTTTCTTTATATGAATACAATCCAATGGATCTAAATGCAATGCTTGATGGCTATGACCAGGCGTTATGATAGTTTTATTATTATATGTCGATCTCTCTCTCTCTCTATGTTCTTGAATGAAACACAGAGAGAGGATGCCAAACAAAAAAAAGTACTCTTGGAAAGCTAACCTAAACTTTCTTTTGGAGATATTTATTGAAATCTAATCATTGATTGAATGAATCAACAACAAAAAAATTGAGAGCACTATATATACTTATGTGTCATGGTTGGGGCTACGGTTGCAAATCAAAAGAGAAGAGAAAATTATACAACAACTGAAGGCAATGTAACGATTACGAGCAAGCCACGAAGATAATTTAGTGGCCTCTGGCTTCAAAACCAACAATAAATAACAAACATTGAGGCTTTTTTAAGATGGAAAGGAAAGGATGGTGAGGAAAATTCTCCCTCGTTTTGTAGCATATTAAAAAATAGGAAATAATATGGTGTGATTAAATTTACATGGGCTCACTTTTATTTCAATTTACTTATACAAATTTGCATTCTTTTCATTTATAAAATGAGGCAAAAAATGCATTTTTTTCATTAATTAACACCATATAAAATAAGCAACAACTTCTCTACAAATCAAAGAACAAATTTAAATCACATTTAAAAAGGTTTGAATTGAAGAAATATATGGCCTTATCAAACAAGTGTGGTCCATCCATCAAAAGAAGATGGTCATACATTGTTAGATGCTAATCAATTCTCATATGAACTCGTTTTGCCATTTACTTCACACAATTACCAACTATTACCTAATACCCACCATTTCACATATACAATCACTTTATATTGTCTTTACTAAAAATCCAATAAGAAAAAACAACATAAAAAAATCCTAAACCAGGAAAATTAAGCAGTTTACTAACTCACATTTGGGGGCATACTTTCCCATACACTTCATTTTCTATACCATGTTCAATACCTTTTATGCCAAAAGAAAGAAAGTATAAAAAGTACTTTAGTGTGATATACAAATGTACATAAAATAAAGTATAGTAATACCATTGTTGTTTCATTAATTGGAATCCAATTATTTCCATGATTTAGTGTGCAAATGTAAAGATTTGGCTTCGGTGTTTTATTTTGTTTCTTTAAAGTACTCAATCTGATTCTTTTTATAAGAAATAAAAAGGTGATTTTTTTTTTGTTCTAAATATAAGAAATATGATACCATTTTCAGCTGTATTAATTTTTAATTGAGTCGTTAACAAGATACTCATCTCTTTCCCATGAGAGTGGATGTACTAAAAGAGAGTTATTGGTGGGGGAAACGATGGCTTTAACTAGGAGTAATTATGTCACTATCGTTAAATATTTAAACCATAATTTCAAAAGTTTAATTCTAAGATTATTTTTGAATTTAAACTTAAACTTATAACATTTTGGCTACAATTAACTGATTTCAATACTTTTCTTTGATATTAATGATTTAATCATATGTTTATTATAAAATGGCTAAAGGGAGTATGTTTCTAGATATTGTAATAAACTGAATGACTTATTAGGAAAAAAAACTATTTATTAAGGGACATAGTATGGATAAAGGATGGGCATCCTGGTGTTCTAGACTTAGCCATATTGAATATATTACCTTATTATTTTTCTTCAATTGATTGAAAGTAATGTTTTACACCCTTAAAAAAATCCTAGAGAGACTATATATAGATATACACCTAGACATGTGTTAATATTCACATTGGCTGAGTCCATACTAATGATACACATATGAGGTTGTGTTGCTAATATTAAAAAATTCAAATGCATGAGAAAAATACTCTTATAAACAATCTTAATATAGTTGATGCATGTCATCAGAAAAACCAATAAAAACAACATATTATATGTATTTGTATGTATGTACCTGTGCATACATAACGTATATATGTCATATATTATATCTTAATTATTTTATTTTTTATACAACATTTATTTAAATATATATTAAAAATTACAATATTCAATATTGTATTCATAACAACTTTTTTCCTTCTTTATGGAAAAGCTTATCTTCAATATGATCTTGGATACTTGTAGCAAATTAAACTTTGAAAGAGAGAACAATGTTGATCACAATATGTTGGGATTTGATTTTCAATTATTTCGAATCCCTCAAGTGATAACAATATGATGTCATTTCGAATTTACAGAAGAAGGTTAACATTACCTTATTTCGAATTTTGGTAATAAGTCTATCGACTTAGAGAATATTTTAGGTAAAGTTAATACAAAGACTTTAGAAATTTGAGAAAGAAGGTAATTGTGAAACTCGAATATTCAAGGAAAAGTACATAAGAGGTATTCCAAAAGGGAAAGGGCAATTCTTTCATTCATGTTCCAAATTCGAATTACATGTGGTTCGAATACAATGGAGATACATTTAGAAAGAAAACTATTCTAAGTCCCTAAAACATTAGAAAGGAAATTATCCTAAACTAGGATGAGTACTTGACTCATGCCTAACATGCCTCTTTATCCTCATCCTCCCCCACAAGCTTTAATAGAGCCAGCACAAAGAAGAATTCTTTCTTCAATCTGTTGAACCACCTTCGACTTGGGTAAGAAATCAAGATCAGTATGGGAACTAATAAGTAGATTCATTTATTATGTAAATGAACCTATATTTGGCTATTACATACAACCCAAAAGAAAACTTTTCGAAAAGAAAGGTTAGAAAAGCTAATAGCTTTGGCTATTTCGTCAATCTCATCGAAATTGAAATCATTCCAGATTAGATTGTACGCAATAGCCAAAGGGATTAACTTCTTCATATTCTTTGAAGAGATTCTTTAGAAAATTTAGAAAAGAAAGAAGAAAAGAATGAAGAATTATGAAAGGATTGTGTAAAGGCACTCCTATTTATAGGAGTAAAAAGAGTAAAAGCCAATTAATGTGCCATTGCTAACGTCCAATGAGAAAAGTCACATATGTAAATTGAAAGGACGGTGGCCGGTGGTCTTCACAATCCATGGAATGACCAATTAAGATATGCTACATGGCATAAAGAAAAGTAAAGACAAATCTCGAAGCAGTTTCTTTGAATTCGAGAAATTTGAAGATATAGTATCAAGATCAGAGAAATGATTTCGAGAAATCAGAAAGCAGGAGTTCGAGAAAATCAGAAGACAAGACTTCGAGAAATTAGAAGATAAGATTTCGAGAAGACAGAAGACACCAAGACAACAATTAATGGAAGTTATATAAGACAAAGACAGGTGTCATTAAGTTAGTGGCTGATTTCAAAGATTGTAAACCGTTTTCTGGATAGCAGAAAACGTGGCAAGCATCTACGCTGCCAACACATAGGTTTGCTGATGTGTCAAACATGCATTAGTTAGCCGTTAGGATTAAGAATCTATAAATAGTAGAACCCACAATGTAATAAGGGTTGGCAAATCACTCATACTCATACTCTCTTAAACACCTTACAAGTCCGATCACACTGCGACAAAACAGGTTACAAAGGGAAGCAAGTATGTGATGAACCCATCCACTTTTATCTTAATGCATATTGTTCTTACAATTCGTTTTCTTTTCTTTGTTTACATTCTGCAATTTAGTTTCTGCAATTCTTCTTTGCTTTACAATTGTTTGAGACTTTCATTAACTTCTCTGAAAAGTTACAAATATCTTGAAACTTGATAAATTTCTGAATCAAGTAGTTTTTACTTTTGATAAAAGATAAGTTTTTTTTTATAGAATTCTGAATCAATCTTTGGAAAACTTATCACTTCTGGATTTTAGAAAACCATAACAATTGATTTGGTGAAATTTTGTACCAATCAACCAAATTTTCCAGAAAACTTAACTTTTGAAAATCTAAACACCATAAACCTACTTTTTTAAAAGAGTCCCGTAAGAGGATTTGATTCTAATCCCCAGATTGCTCGTAGAATCAAAGTGTTAAAATTCATTCTTTTCGAATTTGAATTTTTCACCACAAACAAATTGGCACGCCCGGTGGGACATATTGCCAAAAGGTAGTGAGTGTTACGATTTTATGAATAGATTTGTTCTTGTATGCTTTGAGAAGTGGAAGAACAATTTCTGTTCAAATGGCTAACAATTCTAGACAAAATGCGAGTGGAAATAACAATAGGGATAATGCTAATATTACGAATTCTGAGAATTCGTCTCCCCCAAGGAATGAGTCTGTAAATAACAATGATAATGGGGCCAATGGAAATAATAGTGTTACAAGGGAACCATCAACGAATGTTACTACAACCACTACTGCTGTGACAGACCCTGTAGTAAGTCAAATTGGTTCTACGATCCCTATACCCAGTTTTATGTCTATGCCTCAAAATGGGCAACCACAGTATGGGTTACCATATGGATTTGTTCCAAATTCTGGAACAGCCCCGCCAACTATGTCAACAGTGGGTCCTTTTGTTGTTCGAGACCCATGTTTAATCCCTTTGTGGGAAATTCTTCTTCATCTATCACAAATTCTACGTTGCAAACTCTAAGGCAACAAATGGATGAAAGTAACCATGAAATGGTGAACATGTTGACAACTCAAATGGCCACAGTGTTCAATCCCTTAGTACAAACAACGAATACAAATTATAATTTGTTGGCTAGGCAAATGGAAAGGATTGCGGATGTGTTTGGAGCACCCACAGATCCTATAGTAAGACAAGTGGCTAACATGAATCCTCCTGTAAATCAAGGAGATCAGAAAAACCAAATACCAAATCCTGCGAATCATGTTGAAAACAGAGAAAACAATACTCCCAGAGTTATCCTGAATAGAAATCAGAATGCTGATGAAGTTCTCGAAAGGATAAGAGCAAATAACTTGGGGGGGGGCAACAAAATGTTGTTGGAATAGTTGAGCAAGTCCTAAATAGACATGGATTCAATGTAGGATTTGCAAACCACCCTTATGTAGTTTCTCCCTTTACCCAAGTGGTATTGCAGACTGAATTGCCAAGGGGATGGAAAGTTCCCAAATTTACTAAGTTTGCTGGAGAAGTAGGGGAATCTACCGTCGAACACATTGCTCAATATCAAATCGAAGCAGGTGATTTGGCAAATAATGAAGAACTTAAAATGAAGTATTTTCCTAGTTCTTTAACCAAGAATGCTTTTACTTGGTTTACAACTCTTCCCCCAAATTCGATTCATACATGGAATCAATTAGAAAGAAGTTTTCACGAACAGTTCTTTCGAGGGGAAACCAAAGTTACGTTAATGGATCTAGTGAACATTAAAGGATTTTCAAATGAAACCCATTGATGATTATTTGAATAGATTCAGGCAAATGAAAGCTAGATGCTTTACTCAAATTCCTGAATATGAGTTAGTCCAAATGGCTGCAGGAGGACTAGATTATTCAATTCGAAAGAAATTGGTAAATCAACAACTTAGAGACATGGCCCAGTTAGCTGATAAGGTTAGGCAAATTGAACACTTGAAAAAAGAAAAAGAGAGATTTCGAAAACCTGATAAAATCTTTCGAAAAGACAAAGTAGCATATTTGGAAGTATCTGATGATAGTGATTTCGAATATGATATGGAAGATAATGATGTTCATGTAGCAGAACTTAAGCCTGGACCTCCTTACGTTTGTCAATCTTTGAAACCCAATGGAAATACTGGTAATGATAATAAAGATAGATTTCCCCCGAAAAATTATGGTTTCGACATTTCGAAAGCAAATCAAATCTTTGACATTTTAGTGAAAGACAAACAAATAACTCTAAGTGATGATCATAAAATCCCTTCTCAGGAACAGAGAAGAGGTAGAAATATTGTAAATATCATCATACTTATGGACATTGGACTAATAGTTGTGTTCGATTCAGGGATATTATCCAAGAGGCGATTAAACAAGGAAGATTGAAGTTTGAGGAAAAGCACCAATGGCAATGAAGATTGATTCTGATCCTCTTCAAGTGAATGCCAATTATGCTGAACCAGTGAGTATTAACATGATTGAAGTTGAAGACTCGAATTCTGTGGGTCGGGCCACAGAAATGGCCTTAGACGGAGACCAAGAAATTCATGATGTTTATCCAAAAGGAGGAGAATCTCTTTTGGAGTTTCTGAACCGAAAGAAGGCAGAGGATGCCTCAATTGATCTTTGCCCAAGATGTTATGCTGTTTTTGACAAGTCTGCAGCAAAAATCTTTCGAGATTCAGATATGAAAGCACATTATTAACAAGTTACTTCCCACCAGAAGCAAGGTGAGAAAAGGCAGAAGAAGCCTCATCCTTCATATGGAGGATGGATTTCGAAATCAGAATCCATCTCTGGGGGAAAGACTCCTGTGAATAGGAGTAGGTTTGATAAAGGAAAGCAACCTATGATTCAAAGGTTCCAAGAAGGTTCGAAGCCAAGAACTTTTGTTCCTCCATCATCTGTACCTCCGAATCAATGGATTCGACCAGGTTTCGTGAAACAGTACAATCATTTCCAAAGTCAGTACCAGAAACCTTACTTTGGAATAGACAACAGATGACGAAAACCCAATGAAGGAGGGCACAAAGGATGAGAAAAGCAGCTTTCGAAAATCAAGCAAAAAGAAATGTTGATATTGAAGGAAATAAGCAACAATCCAAGCCAGTGCAAGCAAAAAAACGCCCAAATCATTCAGGTGCAGGCAAATACAAGTAATCCATCCTACACTCAAATGGTTAAAAAGAAACCTTCGTTCCAAGTAATTGGAGGTTTTAACGAAAGCGAGGATGACTTGTTAACAGAGAATTTCGAAACTGGATTCGCAGATGGTCTGGATGACATCTGTGCAGTTGTTTCTGTTTTGCCTGCAGAGTACGCTGAAGAACTCGAAAGAGGGTTGGATGATGAAGATTTCGAAGAAGATGAAATCGGAGAAGACCCAGTTTGCTGTACTTATATTGGCAAGCAATTTTGTCAGAACACATCAGCAGTATTCGAAAGGCTAGTTGAAGAAATGCAACTCCACATGAAACCTCTGTTTATTAAAGCTATGGTTGGGGATGTGAATATTGGCAAAGTTCTGGTGGATTCGGGAGCGGCAGTAAATTTAATGCCGAAGTTCATGATGAAAAAATTAATGAAAACTAAATATGATTTGTTGCCACACCAAATGGTGATTACTGACTTCAGTGGTAGAACTTTAAAGTCTGAAGGTGTTCTATGTTTAGAATTAACCATTGGAACAATTATGAGACCTACCATGTTTGTAGTTATGGATTCAAAAGCAAATTATAATTTGCTACTTGGAAGAGAATGGATCCATGGTGTGGGAGCTGTTCCTTCATCAATGCATCAGAAACTCTGCATGTGGACCAAGGAAGGGATTCCCATTTATGTGGATGGGGATAATAACTATTTCAAGGTTGAAGAGGATGCAGTGGATGTTAGGAGCAGTGAGAAGAAAGTCATGAAAATAAGACCTTACGAGGTAATTGATAATACATGTTGGTGCCTTCCAAGGTACCTTATTCTTTGAGAATAAATCCAAACTATGGATTTATGCTACAATGTGATGTCGACCCCTTCGAGGCCGCAGAAATATCCGAATGGTCAGATCCAGAGTAGATTCGAGCTTCTGGGCTCGAATTTCGGCCTATATGGTCGAAAAAGGGGTTGAAGCGACTTTCGAAAGGCCGAATTCAATGAAAATAAACAAAATGAAGAAGAAACGACCCCTAAGGCCGAGTGGCAAGAAGGAAGGATAATCATTGAGGAGATAATAGAAGAAGAAAATTCATTTGAAGTAGAAGGTGATTCTTCTAAAAGGGTTAGAAATTCTTCTGAGGAAAACAAAGATTCTGAAAAAGAGTATTTTGAGCAAATGATGAAAAGGGTTGAGATTTATGTTCAGCAAACACAAGAGCCTGAGTTCGAAAAACTGGATTGTATTTATGATGATTCTCCCTTGGGTTTCGAAGGATTTTTGTCTCAAGGTATCAAGAAAATGGAAGCTCAAGATCCTTTGGAAGAAATAAATTTGGGTGATGCTAATAAAAAGAGACCCACGTTTATTAGTCAGAATCTCGAAGGTGAATTTAAGGAAAAAAATCATTGATTTGTTGAGGGAATATAAAGATTGTTTCGCTTGGGATTACCATGAAATGCCTGGTTTGAGTCGAGAATTGGTAGAACATAAGCTTCCAACCTTTCCAGAAAAGAAGCCAGTGAAACAGGACCCAAGAAGATTTGCTCCAGAAATTGTTTCAAAAATCAAAGAAGAAATTGAGCGTCTTCTAAAGGCCAGGTTCATTCGAACTGCCAGGTATGTTGATTGGATTTCTAATATAGTGCCTGTTATTAAGAAAAATGGATCTTAAGAGTATGTATTGATTTTCGAGATCTTAATAATGCAACTCCTAAAGATGAATACCCAATGCCAGTTGCTGATATGTTAATTAATTCGGCAGCAGGAAACGAATTATTAAGTATGTTAGATGGGTATTCAGGATATAATCAGATTTTTATTGCCGAAGAGGATATTTCGAAGACGGCTTTTCGATGTCCTGGTGCAATAGGTACTTATGAATGGGTAATGATGCCCTTTGGCTTGAAAAATGCTGGAGCAACTTATCAAAGAGCCATGAATTCAATTTTCCATGATTTAATAGGAAATTTTATGCAAGTTTATATTGATGATGTTGTGGTTAAGTCTGAATCAAAGACTTGCATTTGAATCATTTAAGACAAGCTTTCGAGAAAATGAGAAAGCATGGTTTGAAAATGAATCCTAATAAATGTGCTTTTGGTGTATCTGCAGGAAATTTCTTAGGCTTTCTTGTGCATAAGAAAGGTGTTGAGATTGACAAGAATAAGGCTAAAGCTATTCCCGAAGCATCTCCACCTACAACCAAGAAGCAGTTACAGTCTTTTCTGGGAAAAGTTAATTTCCTTCGAAGATTCATTTCGAATTTATCAGGAAAGACAAGAGTATTTTCCCCTTTGTTGAAATTGAAGAAAGAAGAAAACTTCAAATGGGAAGATGAACACCAACAAGTCTTTGAGGAAATCAAGAAATATTTGACAACTCCTCCGATTATGACTCCTCCTTCGCCAGGAAGACCTTTAAAGTTGTATATTTCTGCTTCAGAAGCCACAATAGGAAGTATGTTGGCTCAAGAGGACGAAAATGGTGTTGAAAGAGCTATTTACTACCTGAGTAGAGTCCTTAATGATGCAGAAACTAGATATTGTGCTATAGAAAAGTTGTGTTTATGTTTGTACTTTTCATGCACTAAACTTAAATATTATGTGAAACCCCATGATGTATTTGTGATTTCACACTTCGATGTAATAAAGCACATGTTGTTAAAACCTATATTGCATAGTAGAGTTGGAAAATGGGCTTTAGCTTTAACTGAATTTTCACTAAAGTTTGTTCCATTAAAAGCAATGAAAGGACAAGTAGTTGCAGATTTCTTAGTTGATCATCCTCCTATTCCAATTGAGGAATCAACATATGTAGGGTTGGACCCTTGGAAATTATATTTGACGGATCCAAATCTAAGAATGGAGCAGGGATTGGAATTTTACTAATTTCACCCAAAGGGTTTCCAACTCGAATGATGTTTGAAATTAAACATCACTGTTCAAATAATGCAGTAGAGTATGAAGCTCTTATTGCTGGTCTCGAAATTTTAGTTTCTATGAATTCGAGAAACGTTCATATTAGAGGAGATTCTCAATTAGTTATTAAACAAATAACTAAAGAGTATAAATGTTTAGATCCAAAATTGGCTAAATACTTGGTTCAAGCCAATAGACTTTTGGAAATGTTTGATGAAGTGAAGATTGAACATATTCCAAGGGGTCAAAATTTCGAAGCCAATGAATTGGCTCAAATAGCTTCTGGATATAGAATTTCTATTGGAACTCTTAGGAAAATTAGTGATATTCAAAGAAGGTTCCCAATGAAAGGATTCGATATCCATAATATAAATCTCTTAGAACATAATGATTGGAGAAGTGAAATTATGAGTCTTATCCAAAATCCTTCCTTGGTAAATAAGAAACATTTGAAATATAAAATACTGAATTATTGTATTTTAGGAGAAGAACTTTACAAAAAGGCAATTGATGGGAATTTACTTCGATGTTTGGGAGAAACTGAAGCTTACTTAGCTTTAGTAGAAGTTCATGAAGGAGCTTGTGGTGCTCACCAAGCAGGAAAGAAAATGGAATGGATTTTGAAAAGAAAATTATTCTTTTGGCCTTCTATGGCCAAAGATTGTCATAGTTTTGAAAAGTCTTGTGAAGAATGTCAAAAGCATGGAAATGTACAACAAGTTCCAGCAAGTGAATTGCATTCAATTATAAAGCCTTGGCCTTTTCGAGGATGGGCTTTAGATTTAATTGGAATGATACATCCAGCTTCTTCGAGAAACCACAAGTTTATTTTAGTTGGAGTTGATTATTTTACCAAATGGGTAGAAGCAATTCCTCTAACAGAAGTTACTCAAGAATATATCATTCGTTTATTGAAGAAAACATTATATTTCGGTTTGGCTTACCAGAAACCATTACTACAGATCAAGGAACAATGTTTACTGGGAAGAAAATGGTTAGGTTTGCTGAATCAAAAGGAATAAAATTACTGTCTTCTACTCCTTATTATGCACAAGCCAATGGTCAAGTTGAAGCAGTTAATAAAACTATTATTGCTTTGATCAAAAGATATATTGGACAACGTCCTAGAAATTGACATGAGACATTGAATCAGATTCTTTGGGCTTATAGAAATTCTCCAAGAGAGGCAACTCGAACTACTCCTTATAAATTGGTATATGGTCATGATGATGTGTTACCAGTTGAGGTGAACTTACAATCATTAAGAGTTCAAAAACAATATGAGTTACTTTCTCAAGATTATTGTAATTTGATGTTTGATGAATTAAATCAACTTGATGAAGAAAGATTGGTTGCTCTTGAAAACACAATCAGACAAAAAGAGCAAATAACTCGTTGTTATAATAGAAAAGTTAAGAAAAAAGAATTCCAAGTTGGTGATTATGTTTGGAAGTTGATTTTGCCAATTGATAAAAAGTCAAAGAAGTTTGGTAAATGGTCACCCAATCGGGAAGGACCTTTTGAGATTGAAAAAGAGTTTTCCAGTAATGCATGCTCAATTCGAGAATTAGTTGGGGATATGCGCATACTATCAATAAATGGAAAATACTTAAAAGAATATAAACCAAACTTGCAGGAAATAAGAATTGTGCATAAAAGAAAATAAAAGTTTGAAAAACAACCAGAGTTCGAGCCCTGTGCTCGAAATAAAAAAAAAAGAGGTCAAAACAAAAAGAAACTAAAGGAAGCTAAAAGGGAGCTTCATTCTTCAATTTTGTGAAGTCGTGTCGAAGGTCTTCATAATAAGTCTTAAGACTTATGTCTTCTTTCTCCAGATTTTCAATATCTTTTAAAACTCGAACGGCATCTCTCGAAATACCTTTAACAGAATTGATGACCTCCATTCGAGTAGACCTTTGCTTCGAAAGAGTAGATTCGACTTCACTTTTAGCCTTCTCAGTTTCCTCAAGTCTTTCTTGATATTCTTTTACTAAGTTCGCGAGCCTCAATCTTTCCTTTTCTAATTCTTCAACTCTAGAAGAATTTTGTTTAATAGACTGATCATGTTTATTCACTATAAGCTTGTTGTGTCGCATCTTGTCAACCAGTTCAGCTTCTTCACTTTTTGAGTAACCAACTTTGACATGGTTTTGCTCAATTTGGTTAACAGTCTTGATGCTATTCTGATAAAGCTCAGCAAAATTCTTCACCCAGGTCTTTTGAGGCTCGGAAAGTTGGGATTCTTTCTTGTCAAAGTAAATGAGAAAACTCTCAATTTCTTCTCTATAAAGACGATCCCTTGGAATCTCTTTCATCATCTACTTCTCGAAGACCAGTTTCTTAAAATTCTGAAGAACTTGATCCACTGAATCTTCTTCGCTTAAAGGATTTTGAATGGTAGTTTCAGAATGGGCAGATGACAAAGAGACTTCCCCTGAAATTACGTCCAGAATCAGAAAAGGATTCTCATCCAAGTCATTGAGGCAATCATCCAAGCTTTTCGCATTATATATTGGTGTAGATCTGGATGAATCCCTCGAAAACCCAGGGGCCTTTTCAGGAGTCTCTGATGCAGTTTGGGTGATTTGTATCTCCTTCGAGGCAGAATCGTTTGTCTTTTCAGAATTCGGACTTTGAGAAATAGTGGGATCGTCTTTCTTGTTTTCTTCTTCTTGAAGATCTTCGTTCATAGGATCAGGAGGAGATTGAACTTCTTCTTCCTCTCCTTTTCTTTCTTCTTCTTCTTCTTCTTCTTCTTCTTCTTCTTGTTCTTCATTACTTTCTTCGATATTCTCTAATTGATTCTTTTTTGTTTGAGATTTTTTCGAAGAAGTAACTTGAAGTGGGCTTTCAATAGTTTGATCTTCAGTACCGCCACTTTCAGCTTGAGAACTCGAAGAGAGGATTATCTAAAATTAGAAAATATTCTAAGTTAGATAAGCAGAAGAAAAATAACCATGTAAAGATTTTTTCTTTCCAAAAAGAGAGTTGAAAGGTTTACTTGCTTAACAACCCCACTTGGGATTTGTTCCTTATATGCCTTAGTCTTAAACCTTTGGCCAACTCTCTTACATTTTGTGTAAAGAAAATAATTTTAAAATCAAAAGAAAAAGAAGAAATTTTTTTTTTGAAATTAGATTCGAAAGATAAAAAGAATGAAGAACTTACTGCTCCAATGGTTTTTCCTGGTGGAATCACTGTTAAGACTTTTGGTTTCGGAGTTTTCTTCTTCTCTTTCTTCGAAGCTTCCTCTCTCAAAGGAGTAATTTGTTTTTCTGGGGTACTTTCCTGTTAAAAGGAAAATGGATTATCAATTTTTCATGAGGTAAAAAAAATGGATAAAGTAAATTCGAAGGTTACCTCTGAGAGAGGTTCTTCTTCAGAAGTTTCAACTTTTCTCTTCTTCTTCTTTTCACCTTGTGCTACTGGCTTCTTCGAAATAAGCTTTGGAGTATCTGCTTTTTCCTTCTTTCCTACTGAAGCAGATTGACTCTTCTCAGAAGGCTCGTCATTCTTTTCGGCCTTACTAGAAGTAGTCTTTTTTCTAGAATTCGAAGCAGTGGCCTAGCACAAAATAAAAGGAAAAGAGTAATCAGTAATGTGAAATCTCGTAATGAGATAAATTTAGATTTCGAGAAAAAAGAACTTACAGGAGGTTTTTGAGAAGAAGATGGAGTTTTCCTTTTCTTGGATTTTTTCTCGAGGACTTCTTCCTCATCACTTTCCCAGTCTTCCTCAGTTTCTTTTGAGAGTTTACACTCTTGAGCTTGAATAAAAAGGAAGAAAGTTAGAAATATAAAATGGAAATAAGAGAGAAAATCAATGAATAAGTCATAGTTACCTTGAGCTATAAAATCCTTAGAAAGTATTCTCACATGTTCTATACTCACATGGGGTATAAAAGGATAATTGTCCAATGTATACTTAGTTAAAGTAACTCTTTTTGAAAGAGGTTTTAGGCTATTAAAAAGAAAATCAAGACTTGCAGGCCTAGTCCAGTCAGGACCATATAAACTCTTTGCTAAACCAAATTTTGCTGTTGGTAAAGAAGGAAACTTTGGACAATATTTTTCGAAATCAGTGAGACCTTTAGAATTTACAAGTTTAAAACTTTGTTTGTTCGAAGAAATCTTTTCTTTTAAAGAAGAGGCTGCTTCGGAAATAGTTCTATTTATTTTATTGGGAATATAGAACACATGAAAATATTTCTCGAAAGCTTCAATTTCTTTGATGTGCGTACCTTTTGTCTTCTTGATGAGTTTCTGCGCAGGATCTTTGGTTAGTCTTGAAAAACAAGTAGCTTCATCTACTTGAATACTAGAAAAGTATCGAGACCACCATTCTTTAAAACCAAGAGTGCAGTAATAAGAAAGTTCGAAGGAGACTGGCACAAGGGAAAGAAGCTTCTTAGCCTTTTTGAGTTGCAACTTCTCGAAACCCTCTTCACCATCCACTAAATCTTCAATTAAAATTTGGTCTTTGGTGGTGTAGAAGGGTGTAGGACGAAATTGGCTCAACCCAAATTGACGAGCCACCAGTTGTGGTTGATAATGAAAGACTTTAAAATCTTTTGGTTGGAAGCCACAATATAAAAGGTCTGGGGACAGAAATTGTTTCCAAAGTTCTAAACTCTCTGCTTCTTCTTCTGGATTTTCACATGGGAACTTTCGAGTAAACCAACTTGGTCCTCGAGTTCGAGATGAAAAAGGTGCAAGGTTTGGAGAGTGTTGTTTGATTTCGAGGAAGGAAGAAATATAGGATTTGAAGTTTTCAACACGTTCTTTTTTCGAAGAAGGAGTAAAATAAGACAACCTAAACCCTTCAATGGAGGAAGAAAGATCAGATTGAGGAGGCTCAGAACTCTCAAGTTTATTTTGAAAAATGGCATTCAGCCAAAGTTGGAGAAACCAATAAGGGCCACAAAGGTTTCGAACTGGACCTTTTAGTTTAAGTGCATGTATAGCTTCGGAAAGCATACAATACACATGAGCCAAAAGACATCTATTAAGGTCAACTCGAATACCTTTGGCCAACATCTGAGCCATAGGAAGATAAGACTTTGGAATTTGGTTCGACCTTGAACAAAAAACAAAGGCAGATAACCAATATAAAAGAAAAGCAACATGTTCTTCCTCATGAACTTTGCCAGATTTTGCATTATATTGGATAAAATTCGAGTAAGTCAATTTCTCGAAATTTGGACTGACATGGGGTTTAGGAACTTTCATGAATGGAAAAATTATTTGGCCTTCAGGTCGAAGGCCAGTGATTGCAGCAATATCGAAAAGAGTAGGTGTAATCATGCCATAAGGCAGATGAAAGAATTGGTAGATCTTTCCCAGAAAAGCAAAGAGGAAAGAATGAGAGAAGGATCATGACTAAGATCGAACTTACTCAGCTGAATAAGATCGAAAATACCAAGTTGCTTCCAAACATTCCCCATGGTATTTTCAACCCTATTCAGCCACATGATATAAGAGTCCTTTCGAGCAGGGGGAGATGCTCGAAAGACATCATTCAGATTTTCAACATGATTATATCGAATGCAAGATCTGAAAATTCGAATTTTTTCTTCAGGAAAACTTGGAAAAAAATCCTCATACTGACTCAATGAAGAAGAAGGTGTGTATGGTCCTAAGAAAGCAAAGTTTTTCTTTCTAATTGAATAAGGAATGAGTACCTGGGATTTCCAGATAGCAAGTTTTTCTTCAGCGTTTTCAGAATCAGGGACATAAACTTGATCGTCCCTAGCAAGGAGGTCACCTTTGCAGATTGCAAGAGGAACAGTAGTTTGACCTTCAGCAGCCATTAATGAAGTTTTCTTTTCTTGAAGTTCTTGAGAGAAAGAAAAGAATCACAATGTAACAGTGTAAAAGAAGCTGAAAATGCATTAAGAAGATAAAGTTAGAAACTTTAAGACATTTAAACGGTGAAATTCAAGCTTAAACTTAAGAAAAATGGATTAAAGTGAGTAAAGATCTTACCTTGGAGAAGAAGGAAAAACACCGTGAAGAGAGAGAACAGAGGTTTTTCTTTTTCAAGGTTGAAGATGATGAAAAGTGAAGATGAAATGTTTCACTTGGTATTTATATGAGAGAGAAAAGATATGATTGCAAAAGGTAATCATGATTGCACAGTTTTGGGACGTGAGCCAGTAACCCCAAAAAAGTGGAAAGTCAGTTAACTTTAAAAGGTAACTGCAAGTTTAATTTAATTGGAAAATAAAAGGTTTATCTGAAACTGATATTTAAATTTCCATTTAAATTTTAAATAACTGTTATGAGGAATACCAAGGTTTGTTCCAAAAATATCTCTTTCTACAAAAAATGAATCATTATTTGAAAGAGACTATTTTTGGGGGCCATCTGTTGGGATTTGATTTTCAATTATTTCGAATCCCTCAAGTGATAACAATATGATGTCATTTCGAATTTACAGAAGAAGGTTAATATTACCTTATTTCGAATTTTGGTAATAAGTCTATCGACTTAGAGAATATTTGAGGTAAAGTTAATACAAAGACTTTAGAAATTTGAGAAAGAAGGTAATTGTGAAACTCGAATATTCAAGGAAAAGTACATAAGAGGTATTCCAAAAGGGAAAGAGCAATTCTTTCATTCATGTTCCAAATTCGAATTACATGTGGTTCGAATACAATGGAGATACATTTAGAAAGAAAACTATTCTAAGTCCCTAAAACATTAGAAAGGAAACTATCCTAAACTAGGATGAGTACTTGACTCATGCCTAACATGCCTCTTTATCCTCATCCTCCCCCACAAGCTTTAATAGAGCCAGCACAAAGAAGAATTCTTTCTTCAATCTGTTGAACCACCTTCGACTTGGGTAAGAAATCCACAATGTAATAAGGGTTGGCAAATCACTCATACTCATACTCTCTTAAACACCTTACAAGTCCGATCACACTGCGACAAAACAGGTTACAAAGGGAAGCAAGTATGTGATGAACCCATCCATTTTTATCTTAATGCATATTGTTCTTACAATTCGTTTTCTTTTCTTTGTTTACATTCTGCAATTTACTTTCTGCAATTCTTCTTTGCTTTACAATTGTTTGAGACTTTCATTAACTTCTCTGAAAAGTTACAAATATCTTGAAACTTGATAAATTTCTGAATCAAGTAGTTTTTACTTTTGATAAAAGATAATTTTTTTTTATAGAATTCTGAATCAATCTTTGGAAAACTTATCACTTCTGGATTTTAGAAAACCATAACAATTGATTTGGTGAAATTTTGTACCAATCAACCAAATTTTCCAGAAAACTTAACTTTTGAAAATCTAAACACCATAAACCTACTTTTTTAAAAGACTCCCGTAAGAGGATTTGATTCTAATCCCCAGATTGCTCGTAGAATCAAAGTGTTAAAATTCATTCTTTTCGAATTTGAATTTTTCACCACAAACACAATAAAAAGAAATTGATCACAATAAAAAGAAATTGTAATTTTAGTTACATGAATTTTATTTATAATATTGAGTATAAATTTTATATTAATACCACCATTTTTACGAAGGAGACTTTAAGGGTTGAATCTAGGATCTCATGCAAATTATCTAAACACCCAACACTAAACTAACCTTACTGGATGAGCCATCTGTTTAATATTTAGTTATATTTTTATAAAATCAATTACATTGGAATCCCAAGTCATGTTGTAACGTCCTAATTCCTGAGTTCAAGAATAATACCCGTCGGAAGCAAAATTCTCGAATATATGAAATTATTTCGCGCCATCACTATGCCAAAAAAGACATATAAGGGCACTTTCGTGTTAGTTTTGAGGATGCTTGGTGTAACGTTCTAATTTCTAAATTTAAGAATAATGCCTGTTGGAGACACTATTCCCAAATTCAGGAAATTAATTCGCGTCGTTACTGATATCGTGACATACACACAATCACATAAACCTGCTTAAGTAGTCCAACATTTACATAAACGTAGTCAACCAGACAAAATTCACGAATTACAATTCAAATGCCAATCAGTGGCCTAAATCAAAACACTCTTAGCATCTACGAAACTCAGCCTACCGTTACACATGTACCAATTCAAAACCCTCCAATTAGGGCAACGCCAAAAGCCAAGCTACTAACCCTCCATATGAGTCCTCAAGCCATCCGTCCGTACATCAGGTACACAAGGTCATGCACATCTAAAATGAAATCCACAACGTGTGGTGAGACTTACGTCCCAATGAATGTGATCATGCGTATAGTGTAGGGATTTCAGGCAGATGGAAATGCAACAACTCAACAAATAGATATTTAAACACATAACCATGCGTATCATAACTATGAAATCAAACAAATACTTCGTCAAAAAGAAATCAAGTGTTTAACCCACACCCAGGGTGTCTTTTCACTATTACATCTTTTGAGCACTCTACATCGTGACCAAAGACCGTCGTTCAGGGACACTTATATGATTAAGTTTTATTAACAAACAAAGATGATATGCATGTGGTTCATTTTAATTGAGGAACCCCATTTACCCCTTGGCCTAGGAGTAAATGTGATTACCTCGTTCCTATTTTACCACTTTGGTCCGAAGACACCTATTTGGTCCGAAAACCCCTCTTTGGTCTGAAAACCCATGAAATTCCTCTTCAAGTATAAGGTCCAGAGACCCAAATCATTCTCTCTTAACATGAATGCATTAAGGACACGAGAGATGACAATAATTTCATGAGCATAAGCATTTGCATGAATGTATAACTCCTCCAAGGTCTCATCATCAATATACATCTATTACACAAAAATTCCAAAACCTCTAACCTAGGGCTTGAGCCATGAGAGCATACGACCAATCAATCCAACCATCAACCCTAGATTCATCTGTAATCAACCATAATCAAACATTGTAAGCAAGGGAAATTAGATTAGCGAGCATACATAGGTATTCAATCAAAATGAAAGTGAGTGGGTGAACCACACTCACCTCTAATGGAGGAAATAGGAAGAAAAGAGGGATGGGGATGAAGATCCAAGCTCCTTGAACGGTGTGGGTGGCTTCAAACCAAACTTCTCCCTTCAATCTCCCCCTTCTCTCTAGCTTCTCTCTCTAGAAAGAGAGAAAATGGAGGAAAATGAGGGCCAGAAGCCCTAACTCTTTGCTTTTGAAAACTAAAACTGTGCACGCTCGCTCAAGCGAGGATACGCTCGCTTGAGCAAGCAACACAAACAATGCTGAAAACGCTTCCTCACTCAAGCGAGGATCCGCTCGCTTGAGCGAGCCCCAACTCAGAGAGCACCCCTGATGCTGCAGGGGTACTCGCCTGAGCGAGCCTTTGCTCGCTTGAGCGAGCCTGAGAGCATCCCTGCTCACTTGGGCGAGCCTCAAATCAGAGACTCCCCTTCTCTCTGCCCTGTCCCTCGCTTGAGCGAGCCTACCTGAATTCAAATCCTTCCTTTCTTCACCCTTACTCCCTTTTCCCATCTATTCCTAGTGTATTAACCTCCTTTAACTTAGTTCCTTTCATCTGAATATCTTCCCTCATTTCCGTCAATCCTCTAGCTAATCCCTTCCTCCTATATCTAATTCCCCCGTTCAACGCCTTACTATCGGACTCATCTTTATACCTATAATCCTCTTCGTCTTAATGTGTGATTTCTTCTAAGTTAGTTCTACAATTGTGTTTGGCTTAACACCTGGCTTCCCTTCTAAATCCTCTTAAAACTCTTAGCTTTTAATACATTATCTACTTCTTGTCAAAATTCACACTCAGGTCCCCAAGTTCTCATACTACTTCTAACCTCCATTTCATTTGTCAGACTCACGGCCTAAGGCTTCCACGATATTTCTAGATTCTAATTTCCGGAATGTTACACTTGGATACCTCCTTTTATCTTGTTTGCCCGAAGGTACTAGAAAACGAGGGCGTTTACGAAACGTGCTAAACTTAAATGCCCTAAACATAAATCAGTGAGGGCGCTTTTCTGGGACAGAAGTGCCCTTCCTTTTTTAAATATGCTCCCAGTGAGGGCGCTTATCATGAACGAAGCGCCCTTACTGCTTCAGTAAGGGCGCTTCCTTCCTATTATGTGCCCTCACAAATTGTTTAACAGAAAGGATTTGGTAGTTAAGTCATAACAAATTCCTAGCTAAGCTTATTATGCATTTAAAAAACATTAACAATTTGGAGATTTTCTTCGCCATTAATATTGCAATTTTTCCCTATAAAAACATAAATAATTTAATTACATAATTTATGCAAATGTTAATATTTATTCATAGAAAAGTTAAATAATAATAGACACAATCCAATAAATTATCCAAAAAAAATCTAAAAAATAATATATTTCACTAAATCCTCAGTGAAGAAACCAACAACTACTAACCATTATAAATCCTCATAATGAAATTAAAAAAGGTATTAAATTGTCATATCTATCAAACAACAATAGGCATAAGACTGGATGGAACTTAAGAAAGAAAGAAAGAAAAAACATTATCTTCATATAATTCATCGACGAGAACAAGACGGTATAAGAAAGAAAGAAATACCATTTAATGATGCTCTGTCAAAGATATATGTTAGGCTTAGGTTCTTAAAAAAAAAGGTATATAAGATGGAATGTAATACTAAACTAATAAAATAATAGAAAAAATTGAGATTGTATGGAAAAAAATTACATAATGAGATAGTCTCTGAGGCCTAACTTGGTCCTCTTTGATCCCAAAATTGAGATTGTATTGTATATAAGCCTCCAGCACGCAACAACCTTCCAATAATAAAAACTTAATAGGAAAGGTCCTAATTTCAAGCCGGTTAATTAGTTAACTTGCTCCTTCAATACAATGTACTAAAATAATTAATCAAGACCAAGGAGTCATAATAACTAATATTGTAGTGATAAAAACAATGTAACACCATTTACCCCATTGCTCCTTCTATACAGGCCTTCACGTAAGCAAAATACAATTTAGTATATGTAATTGTCACGCAAACAAACAAATTTAAAGGAGCCTAAACAAAGTAAAAAACTTGCACATGCAAAATTAATTATTATTTTATTTTATAATCAAAAGAAAAAGATTTACACATGTACCATGAAAGTCAAAGGTGGAAAACACATAAGGATGTTGGAGCCTATGCATTCCTTAGAATGCTCACAATGCATAATTCATTATAGTTACCACATTAGGATCTAGCTTGAAATCTAGAGTTGATTTTTCCTTAGATATTTTTATAAATGTTGGTCTGCAAATTCAAAACATTAATTTGTCATTACCACCTTTGATCCACCATCAATTAACAAGAATGCACAAAGAGAAAGAGAAAAAAAGGAATTTACACAGGAGACATGAATAAACCAAAAGAGATGACATTTCCTGCAAATTAACAAAATAACATTAGAAAGTTGTATATATTTATTAAATTGTATATATTTCTATTCATTAACAAGTCACATGACATGATGTTAGTGGAAATTAAAACCATGTCATAATTGTATACCTTCTATTCATCTTTTGCTTTGTTTTTCAATTGTGTTCCTCCCTTCTACCCGACTTTCTCCCTATGCATACCAAAACTCAGTATGTACCATTGAGTCAAGTGACTCCTGTCACAACCAGAACACCAAAAAGATGAAACAGTCTATTAAGTAACAGTATATTTCAAAATATCTGATGATTATGAAGAAATGACCTACAATAAGCATTGAGTCCAACTTCTGAAGTGTTGGAAGATTCATGTAGGTGTCTGCACGGGCTTTTGGGGTCATTATCTGTTCAAAGATGATTATTACCCTATTTTATGGCAATATCATACGTAACATCCTAATTTCTAGATTCAAGAATAATGTTCGTTGGAGACACTATTCCCGAATTCCTGAAATTATTCCATGTCATTACTGATATCATTACATACACATTCATAAAGTGCCTAAGTAACTCCAACGATTACATAAGCCTAACATAAACCGTTCACACATATCAAGTCCTCTAATCTATGTTCCACTCAGTGGCCCAAAATAACAATCAACCAGAAATACATAATCTATAACCCAATACAACATAATATCACTCAGATACATCTATATCCCTCATGGAAAAAAACTAAAAAAGCTAGAAGTGGGAGAATCCAATCAAGGAGCTTCAAATTATCCATCCAAGCATCCATACAGACAATCTTGCATATTTAGAATAAACCCACAAACATGGGGTGAGACTAATGTCTTAGTGAGCATAACTATGCAATCATATAGTGTGTGGGAATCAAGCATATGCCATGCATCAGAAAGTTCACATTTTATCATAATACCATGACTCAACTCAACTTGAACAAGATATCAAATGTCATCTCAAATCAGATATGATATTCATTATCTGCATTGCCCGGCAGACGAGGTCTTTTCACTGATTTTAGGGCTAGACCTAAGCTCGGACTACAAGAAACGTCTTTCTTGGGGACGTATCACACCATTATTCTAAGGGTCGAAACCCACGTTTTACTCTGGGGACCGAAGTCCAATTATTCTAAGGACCGACGTCCAATCTTGCTTAATTAGGGTGAACTGGGGCCGAAGCCAAAACTGGGGCCGAAGCCGAAATCTGGGGTCGAAGCCATTTTTCCAGGGTCGAAGCCAAACTCTTTATTTTTTGGGAGTCGAAACTCAAATACATTTTCCAATTAACTGGGGGTCAAAGGCCTTGATGCAAATACTTCACACATAACAAATAACATATAATTCATGATAAATCTAAACATTTTCATAGTAATAATAATACCCTAACATATGAACCCCAAGATAAACCCCCCAAATCAAAGCCCTAACTTAGAGTTCTATGCATACAACCAAAATAATAGACATACATTGAACCTAAACAAAATCAAACCAACAGGAAACCACATACAAGTCCAAGAAAGAGGAGAGAAAGGGTAGGGTTCATTGAGGAGTGCTCATACAAACATGGGTGATAGTGTGTGAGCTATACTCACCTCAAGATCTAAAATGGAGAAGGGGGAGGAGGTTAAAGAAGGCTGGGTGGAGTGATCCTTGGCTTATGAGAATATCCTCTATGAACCCTATCCTCTTCCATCCCTCTTTTTTGCTTGTGATTGAGTTATTTGGCTTGATTATGGTTCAAAGTTGTGGTATGTCCTAGTTATTCCCTTTACCTAGGTTATTATGCTTAAATGACACTTTGTGCTAGGGTTTGGTATTATGGGGATTCTAGGGATTATGGGGACTTTTGTTGTATGGATTTCCATAGGGCAAGTACATATTCATGATTTTTGTTAATTCCAATTAAAGACACCCATGTATCATGTTATCAAGTAACTCAAAGATCAAGAATTTCATGTTAGGCTTTGGCCATCACGAGTCTAGGACCATCAGGTTAAATGTTTAAGATTGGGCTTCGGCCTTCATGTAACGACGGTGACTTTATGTCCCCAAGGGAGATATCCCTTGTAGTCTGAGCTCAGGTCTAGCTGCAGGAAAGTGATAAGACCCCTATTGTTGGTTTAGTAGTTCATGTTAAGTCAAGTTTCAAGTTATCATTATTCATTTGATGCAAATCTCATTTTCAATGTCATGTTTGTATTGTTGCATATCATTTGCTTGTACCCTACACATACATGCTTAGCTTTGCTCACTGAGGCATTAGTCTCACCACATGTTTGTGGGTTTACATTTTAGATTCCCAGTATCCTGCCCAGGTTGACCGTTGAGGGCCAAGGAGCTGTTGGAGTTTATGGATGCATCTAGCTTATGGAGCTGTATTTGTTCAGTTATATTTTGTTGAATATTGTTATGTATATTGTTTTGATGGATATTCAGTACATGTGTTGCCCATGTTGGGATTCTCTTTTGCTAGGACACATGTATTATAATATCCATACCATTGTGATGTATGTAACTACCCAGATTATGTTTACTTAAACGTTGGATTAGTTAAACAAATCGTTATCATGTTTTATCTATATCGTTAATGTCATGAAAAATAATTCCCTAAATTTGGGTCTTATGTCTCCAACAGGCATAAATCCTAACTTTCCGGAATTAGGACGTTACATTCATGGACATAAATTAAAAATTAAAAATTAAATCATTTTTATATTCTTATTTAAGTTTTGTGGAGCAAAATTTGTTAAAAAAATGCTTAATATGTTTTTGTCCCTCCAAAATACACTTGTTTTTATTTTCGTCACCCTAATTTTTTTTAGCTTTTAATTTCATCCTCACAAAAATCATTTTTTTTCAAATTAGTCCCCGTCGTTAGACTAGCTTAAAGTTTGCTGATGTGGTTGTAATCATGTTAGCTGACGTGGAAATCTTCTTCTTTAACCCCATTTTCCTAAGCTAAGACATAAAGTCTGCCATTTTTTAGATCTCTGTCTATTCTTCCAACTCTTAACAGCCCTAAAACTCTATTGTTACTCATCTGGGCCAGGTAGACCTGACCTCAATCAAAGATTGCACTTCCTATAAAAAATGTGAATCCCTTTCAAACTGTTATCACTATCAGAACCCTTATCATCACCCTCCCCAACATCATCGTCAACCTCAACACCCTGACTAATGTTACTCTCATTTCCAGCTCCATTCTTATTAGCTCCTTCCATATCACTCATACCACCCTCCTCATCCTCTATATATACAATGACCATACCCTTAATTCTAGCAAATCTAGCACACGTTGTGGTATGCACATCAGAAGTCAGTGGGTTGAATTAACCCTTATTACCCTTCCACTAAACCTTAAAGTTTCCTCTATGCCCTAAGTCCTCTTTCAAAATCTCTATCCACCAACTCTCCTTTAACACCATCGAAGCTCTTATCTGTGGCTCCACACACACCGTAAGTGCCTCCCACACTTCGTCACACAAGCATAGTAAGTACAATAGGCATAGATTTAGGACAACATAAATGATGGTTCCTAAGAGACAATGAACAGTGTTAAAAGGGGAGCTTTGTCCGAAAAGTGTAATTCATTTTTATTTTTTAGGTTAAAAACTATTTTTCATTTATTATGTAATTTAATAAATTATTAAAAATTTGACAAATCTGATGCCAAGAGTGAGAATGTCATATCAGCTTCTACACTAACAGACACATCAATAAGTTAACAACAACTCTAACAGTAAGGACTATTTTGAAAAAGAATAATTTTGTAAGGACGAAAAACTAAATTTTTTAGGGAACTAAAATGAAAATGAATGTATTTTTGAGAGACTAAAAATATATTTAAATCTTAAAAAATGTAACACAGCTTATTAAAATAGTCCTTTATACGAAGAGGAATTTCCATACTCCTTCCACTTGTTGTCTGATCTCTAACCCATTGTTTGGTTCTGTGGAGTTAGGCGAGAGAGAGATGCAGCAGAGAGAGTTAGAGGATTAACAATGTCACCACCGCGTTTGTTTTGGTTGTCGAGAGAGATTGAAAACTAATTATTGTTGTGGGTCCCGCAGATTTTTAACTCTCTTCTATAGAGAAGAGAAATAGAGAGTGAGAGGGGATGAAAGTGTAAAAATACTATTATGTCCTTGATGTGAGGAAAATTAACAGAAAAATGTAATTATTTGATGGATACTTTTGTCTTTTTAACTTTTTATAAATTTATCTCTTTCTTATTTCTCCACAACCAAATAACTATCAAAATTAATTTCTCTTCTATCTCTCTCTTATTTCTCTAATACCAAACAACCTCAATTTTTGTTCTATCTTTCTCCTATTTTTCTCTTCCCTATCTCTCTTCTCTATTTCTCTTTTCTCCATTTCTTTATTTAAATCACACATAGGGTAAAAGAACCATTAGCTATAGGCATGTATGAGGTTAATGATGTATGTTTTATGAGATCTAGATCTAGATGCCTTTGTTTTGTTCTATAAATATATAAATCTAACTCTAATGTGTAGTACTCATGATACTAAAACCCACTAGTACCAAAAGGATAAAATATATATTATATATTAACCTTTTCCTTTTGAGAGCTGATTCCAAAATTAGCACACAAATTAAAGGATGTGAATATTATATACAGCAAAGCGCGTGAATTTTTAGTTAAATAAAAATTCCAATCATTTATAAGTTCAATATGCATGTTTGTTAGGTACGTAACACATTATCACAGATAAAATGGATATAAATCTAAACTTTAATCCCTGTAATCGATGTATAATAACTTAGAAATTCTTAGGATAAAGTTAATGGTAAGTTAGGATATGAGATCACAACCATCGTCCCCATCATCATATAATAATATATTGTATATGTTGTGTACGTATAATGACTTATTAGTTTTATTTATTTATTTACCGTATCTCTTATCCGTCAAAAGTTGGAAGTGAATAGAAATTAGAAAGGGACACGAATGATCATATATATAGAGTTTTGAAACGACTGCATGTCCATGTGCAGTTTTTGATCCAATGATTAAAATTTTATTATCAAATCTTACCTTTATTATATAATAACATGAAAATAAGATTCTTAATGGAAGTTTTTCTTTTTAAAATAATAAATACTGCAAAGCACATCAATTCAATAGAATGTTATCTATTTCTTGTAAAGTTCTGTTTTTGTAAATTTCTTTTAAGCATAATATTTTGTAAAGACTGTATATATATTATTCATTACATCTTATCATTATTATTTTTTTTGGTAAAGTATTGTTTAAAGACCAAAAGTGATGCTATTTAAAAAAAAAGGAAAAGTTGATATGCGAGTTTCGTAAATTATTCATTATAGTACATCATATCATTGTTTTTAATTATAAAGACCAAAAGTGATACTATTTAATTAAAAAAAAAAGGAAAAGTGGATATGCGAGTTTCGTAAATTGATTTGGGTATGTATAAGTTGTCAGTGCAATAAGTTTATATTTCATGTTATATTCCATTTAGGTTAATTAGCTAGTTATACAAATACAAGTAAGACATTCTTAATGCACCCACTTGCAAATTGCAATTAAAAGTAAAGCAGTAGATATGCCATTAGAAATACATTAATTAACAAAAAGAAAATCTATCTATGTGTGTATGCTTTTGATTGCGACTCAAAATTTGTGAGGCTAATAAAGTGGATATGAGATGAGATGTTTTAAATTATGATTAATATATTATTGTGCTGTCATATGATATATAAGTTAATTTAAATATTAGCCTGAGAATCACTATAAAATTAGGACAAAGATTTGAGCTGGATATAACAAAAGTCACATGTTAACTGTATTTTTTTTTTATTTGTTAGTTAAGGACAACGAACTCAATAGCAGCTGGCTGCTAACAAAATGGCAAACAAATATAGGGCCGGGTATGATATATAATTAATCTTGCATGATTGATATTTATTAGTATATTTACCATTGCCATGAACAATACATGAGTGGTACTGGATATGATTAGCATGACATTAATGATTAATTAATCCTTGATTCCGACGACGCCGTTAGTAAAAATCTAGGGGGCAATATGTGTGAATGTGACCTAATAATTAATGGGTTGGACAAATTAAGTTCATCTTAAACAAAACTTACCTATTTTACTTCTAGGATTTAAGTTGAATCTTTTTTACATGGTTTCTATTAACGAGTGTCCTAAGTAGGGATGATAATTGAGCTCGAGCTCTATTAGGTCTCCGCAAAAAATATCTGTAATGGTCAGAGTAAAAATTCGTTAAGCGGGTACGAGAATGAAGACATGCTTTTATCCGCAATTTTTCACGGGGTTGAGCGCGGATACGGGCACTACAGTACCCAACCCACCCCACACACACATATATATATTGAAAAAATAATATCATACATAAATGTATATATTAATATTAATTTTAACCACATATATATTTTTAAAACTCATAACAAATATTTATAAATAAAAAATAAAAATTGATAGATAATGTGATATTAATAATGATGATTATGCTCACCAAATTTTAGATAGATTCGACACTCATAGATATGTAATTTTAGAGTAGATATTTATTTATATTTTCAAAAATATATATTGTTCGTTAAATTGAAGTGATTTAATGAAATATCAAATAATTTTAAGTTTAATAAAATTTTGTAGGCTTAATCAACTTAATAAAAACTTTTAATCCTATGGTTAGATTAATGAAATTCAATATTTATAAAAAGTTATTAAATGGAGTAATTTTACCAAAATACACTTTTGTAGAAGAACTTTTAGAAGGGAAAAAAGTAGAATGAATCAAAGAGGTAAAATAAATTCAATTTCTTCCATAAATTGAAATTAGTTACTTATAGAGAAGTTAAATGAGAGAAGTTTTGGAGAAGTTGAATTGCAAAGACTAATGTCTAACTTATTCCAGAAATTGAATTCATTTTAATTTCTTGATTCATTGTATTTTCTTGATATGATGTGAAAGGTAGAAAGATAAATAAAAGGTGAAAACTTTATAAATATATAAACAATTTTTCTAATTTGTGTAATATTGTACATGATAATAAATCAAAAGTGAAAAATTTTTATTGGGAATTACAACTATCACAACATTCAATGCATTGTTAATATTATATGTTACATTTTTTAATAAAATCTTCTCACTTTTGATTTATTATCTTGTGTAATGTTGCACATGTTGAAAAAATTGATATATAAATATCATGAGTGGCTATTAAAAATCTTAACATGAATAGTTTAATATTCCATCTGATCTTATTTATAAGACCCTATTTTATCCAAATATGTATATTAAGAAAGTATATTTTGTTAGGAATATGCACTAGAGACTTATATATTTGTGAACATCCATCACTTGTATCATGTTATTTTATAAAGGCAAACTTATTCTTTTAGAATATAATTATTGTCCTTAGAATAGTAAGCTTAAACTTCATAAGGAATCAAGTAGATGACTTGATCGTGAGAGCTTTTGAAGAACTATTCTTAAATAGTCCCTAGTCAATTATCATCTTAGGACAAAGATGCATTTAGACTAGCATGTGAGTTCATTGATGATCACATCTCACAGATCATGGATATGAGATATCATGTGCTCACATAGGTACACATTAAGAGTAATGGTGTACTGGACAGACCCACCTTAAGAACGTTGCATGGGTTGTTACATAAGTGTCATGAACGTTTCTTAAATTAATAAATGTTATATGAAGTCCTTCGACCTGAAATCACTACGATTCCTACATAAGGAATTATATGTTTTAATTATCATCAAACGTTACCTGTAACAGGGTAATCATAAAGTTGGTTTTTGGACATATAATAAGTTATGTGGTGGAATGTGAGTGCCCTAGATGGGATTTGTCCCTCCTATGTAACAGGAGTTATATCTGTAGGCCTCTTGATAAAGTGAGACTGCAAAATGCATGGCCATGCTCAGGATAAATATGAGATATTTATTTTCTGTACAGTCTACTTGGGGATCAAGAAAATATAAACTGAACTATACAAGGTTGACACAATCCATGCTTTTGTGTTCAATTAGATATTTGGACTAAGGGACAGAAAATATAAATTATTATAATAAAATAGGATTTATCAAAGTTATTGATAATCGTAATATTTGGATAGTGATGTGTTGCTAGATACCGCTCACTATTTATGATATTAAATATAAAGGGTTTTATTTTAATATTATAACCAAATATTAAAATCCTATTGGGTCACACGCATACAACATGCCACTAGGAAAGGATAATAATTCTAATTTAATTTAATTAGAATTATAACATAATGGGCCAAGCCCATAAGTGTGAGGGTTAAGTGAGTGGGGGGGTAAAACCTTAGCCACCACTCTATAAATAGAGCATGAGATGCACTACCTCAGAAACACATAAGCAATCGCTTCTTACTTTCTAAATCTACTAGCAGAGCTGAGGAGAGAATCCTAGTCCGGAGGAGAGAATCCTAGTCCGGCTGTTGGCGTGGATACCAATAAAGACGTGGCTACACTTGCTTCGTTTGTAATCCTAATAAGGTACGACCTTTCGTTTCAATACCTTTTATGCCTTGATTCGTGTTTTCGTAAAACGATTATAACAAGGGAGGGAATCCATTTATTTCCGCTGCACCTTGACCACATGCTTGATTCCCTTCATATTTTGATGCATTGATTTTTTAAATCTTCTTTAACTACCAAATTTACCCCTATTTAAATTAAACTTCATTCAATTCCCCACATTAACCCGCTCTTGAAAACTACAAATGTTCATTAATATGAAGGATAAAGATGGAAAGAATTAATATATAAATGCTTCTGAATTTTATAAATGATATTATAAAAAGACCAAAATAAAATTATAAAGAGTTTTATAAAAAGGAAAGGAATGAGTACTATTTTTTTCTTTAATTTTAAGCTGTGAAAGAAAAAATCTTAGGGAACATTTTTTTATTACTACTCAACTTAATTTTTGATTTTTGTAAGAAACATATATATCATTTATAGGAGACAATTCTTATTGATTCAGGACATTTATATCCTGGTGAGACTGGCTTGTTTGGTAAAAAAGAAATTAGGGAAGAAGGAAGATAAATAGGGAAAGGGAAATAGTTTTTGAGTTTGGTAGGATAAAAATTTGTGAAGAGAGAAAGCGGCAGAAGGTGGGTTCCAGGTCTCAAATTTGTTCCCATATTTGCGAAGAAATTGGTGAGAGAGTGTTGCCATATGCGAAGAAATTGGTGAGAGTGTTGCAGGCTTAGGCTTGACCATACCAATGTTGGAGAGAGAGTGACTACAGTTTTCTGTTGGTTTATTGTTGTGGTTTGCAAATAGATTTTTCTCCAAAAGCCATTTGTGAAAACAATTATATATATATATATATTTAATTTAATGCTTATCATACTTTATTTTTAATTAATCAAACCTATAAATTTATAAATTTATTATTTTTTAATATAATTTTATTAATTTTACATAAATTAGTTACATAATATTTATAAAGTTAAGTATTATATTTTTATAAATTCTACTTAAAAATATTTATTTAGGGATATTTTGGTCTTTATAAATTATAATCTAATTTTCTCCTTTTATTTCTCTTATATCAAACAAAAATACCATTTCTTTTCACTCTATTTCATCTCTATTTTTTTCCTATCAAACAACTCAATTTCTTCCCCATTTCTTACCTATTTTTTTCCACCTTATTTCTCTCTATTTTATTTCTCTCCACCCTACCAAACATTGTGACACCCTTCTACCCCAAACTCTCATACGTTTAATAAATTGAAGTATAAAAAGGCAACATCCCACAATGGGTAAAAGGTTCACATAACTCTCTTATTAAAACCTCATTAGTTCGAAAACAACTCAATTAAAATGAAATAGAACTTAAAAGTATTCCAAATACTCATGCAGCGGAATCTCCAAGAAATAAAAATAACTAGACATCCCACTTGCCGTGCAAGGCATCCAAACAGTTTACACCAAAAACTTTCCTAACTAGAAGCATAAAGAAACAACCCTACTATCATGACCTGATGTCACATGTATCAGAACACACTCCTTTTAATCCAACTCGACACAAGTCGTGTCATCATCAACACCTGTAAAAATATCCACAGTATAACAGTGAGGAAAAGAATACTACTCATACATACACATAGGAGGCTGCCCTATCCTCACCCACATATAGATAACATCATCATTAATCATACCACATACCCCAAACATCAAATAATCCATCAGATAAGAATCATCTATAATTCAGCATATAGCTTTTCATCTATTTTAGCATATAAATTTCATACCGTCATTCACCAAAGGAATCACATACTCACATAATACTCATTCATCATTAATACTCAGAACATCATTTATAACTCAATATCATCATCGGATATAACACATATACATCCATCATGTATGCACCAAAACTCATCAACATTATTATATAACTCAATTCCATCGTTGAGTATAACACATCATCATATGCACCAAACTCATCTCATCACCTACCCAAAGATCATGACTTGGAACTCCGCACAATGGGTGCACCTCGTCAATCACTCTAGTTAGTACCAAGATAGTCTACCGGAGTCACCACACACAATCCGATAGGTTGTACCCCCTCTATGGGCCCGCCCAACGACATTCGACCCTAGGTTGCACCCTCTCTATGGGCCAGTACAAATCACCCCTAGGTTGCACACCCTCTCTATGGGCCCGTGCATCGAACGACCCATCTTGATCCCTTGAGTTGTACCCCCTCTATGGGCCCGCACAACTCAGTTCACCTCCTGAATTGTACCCCCTCTATGGGCCCGCACAATTCAGGTCTCATCACATATGCTCAAGGCATCTCTCCTAAGTTGTACCCCCTCTATGGGCCCGCACAACTTAGGTAACATCAACATTAAAAGGTGATATACACCATCGTCAATAACCATATTGCATATTATGCACCCCAAAATATTATCAATCACATTGCATATTCACCAACCAATATGCACACCAAAACATTATCAATCATATTGCATATTCACCAACCAATATGCACACCAAAATATTATCAATCATATTGCATATTCACCAATCATTATGCATACCAAAACATCACCTATCATATTGCATATTCACCAATCATTATGCATACCAAAACATCATCAACATCATTAATTATCACACCATAATCAATATAAAGCATTATCAAGCATCATCACCCATCATCAAGCACTTAGGCTCTCAAAATCCACTCTGGTAATCATTTACCAACCTCTAGTAATCGATTACCTGCAAACAAGGTCTCTAGTAATCGATTACAACCACCTTGTAATCGATTACCTGCAACCAAACACATTGGTAATCGATTACACAGCATCCCTGTAATCGATTACCTGCAAGCAATCTCTCTGGTAATCGATTACCACCATCTTGTAATCGATTACCAGCGAACAAACAACACTTCTGGGATATCCAGAACACCCTGGTAATCGATTACCACACATGGTAATTGATTAGCCGCGACGCAGATAGCAGTTCTCACGATTTTTATCATCTCTAGACCTCTCTTTCAATCCCTAATCAATCATATTTGTTAAATAACCATTCTTATGCGTTTATATCATCAAAACTCAGTAAAAACAACAATTTTTCACAGATTATACAACCAATCCATCATTATCCCCAATTTTCCCTTTTCATTATTCTCAATATCCTATTTAATTTCACCCAATAAATCATCAAGATTAATCCAATCAATCATAAATCAACAGTTTATATCATTCATTCTCAGTTGTAACATATATCATTACGAATTCATACCCTTAGATTACTACCCAAACACCCCTACATGCATATACAAGCAGCACCCTCTCCCCCACCGTACCTTAAGTGAAGATCGATTACAGCAAGGAAGTCCCTTTCTTGGTTCTTGATGCTCACTCTGCAGCAATCCTCTCTTGAGACTCGGTTTCTCCCCTCCTTAGCGTTTCGTGATAATACGAATAAGGATTAGGGTGGACTGATAACCCCTCTTTACTAGAATGCCTTATTGGGCTTGGGCCCATTCTTAACTCCTTCTCTTCTCTTTAAATTTAAACTAACTTTATGTATAAAACTAATAATAGTACTAATCCTATTATTTATTCATCTATTTAATTAATTATTTCCTCTACTCATTTATTTAATTTAATTAATATTTTACCTAATAAAATCTTGATGTTAAAACATAGTATAATTCCTCCACGAAAATTTTTTTATCCATAAAACTTCATCTCAATACCTGAAATCAAATTAATATACCAACTTCAAACAATCCTATTACTACGTAATTTTTTATTTGGAATTGCGTGACGGGACCTTTGTCTTTTATAATCATTTTCTAAATATTAGTATAAAAAAGAGAAATGTTATATCCTCCTAATTGATCATCCTACAAATCCTCCTAATATTATATATAGTAAGTATTAAAGAAAAAGCAAATATATTTTATATCTCAAAAAAAGAAACCATTTAATATTTATTATATACAGTATTAGGAGGATTTGTAGGAGTATCAAATAAGAGGAAATAGAATTATTCTATAAAAAATAGGAACAGAAATAGAAAAAAAAAAACTAAGAAAAAGACAAGGAAATGACGAAACAAGAGGCGAGATGGTTCCTTGTTTTTGTTGTGTCAAATCTGCAAGGATAATTTTGGAGTTTGGGAAGATAAATAGGTGAGATTATTGCATGTCGCGTTTGAGAGGACAATTGATATCCACTATCCAGTTAGGACTCAGCTGGCGCCTGGCAAGAAGGAAGGAAGGAAGAACTGCGCACTGGATCCGATTGAGGGGCCTCCTTCACGTGCCTTCATGCCCCCCTTCCCCCTCCCACGAAACCTCCACTTCACACGTGTCATCATCCTCGAACGTCTCAACAGGACCACTTTGTCCTCTTTTCTTCATCAGGTGGAGTGGAGGACATACGTTACAACCCATCGCCTATCGTCTCCTCGTAAGAAAGACCACAATTCACTTTCTCAAATTTACCCTCCTCCACCTCCTCCCATTCACAGTAAACCCCGGGGTCAATTCGTAAATTACAACACTCCCTTACCCTTATCCAAAATGATTATGCAAACAAAACCCCAACCCCTTTTGTTTTTTTCCAAAAAGAAAGCTAAGCTAAACTTTATAAAAGCACATCAAAGGGGAAAGGCTTTGATCAACCAAAACAGAGTACAAAGGAAGGGAGTTCACCAGTAACGAACTTGAATTTCGCTGAATTCAATTCAAAACCGAAAAAAGCACGATTGTTCATGGCGACCACGAGTAAGGGCCACATTGGTGGTAGACCAACCTATCGCTTCCTTCCTTCCATGGACAGGGATTATTCCCTTTCCGATTCCACCTTCGAGTTCGACGAATCCGAACTCTACAACAATTCAGCCCGCGGTAATTCCCCCGAGTTTCGTAAAATCCGTTCGCGCTTCTTCGGTTCCACGGCAACTCCTCTTCCTCCGGCGGCCGCGTCGGTGCTCCGGCATCGCTGCCGGTTAACGTCCCGGACTGGTCCAAGATCCTAGGCGATGAGTACAGGCAGAGCCGCAGGAGGAATAACGACGACGAAGATGAGGATGATGAAGTCCACAGCGGTGACGGTGACGGAGGTGACAGAGTGCCTCCGCACGAGTTTCTGGCCAGGACGAGGATCGCTTCATTTTCAGTGCACGAAGGAATTGGCAGGACTCTCAAAGGACGCGATCTCAGTAGAGTCCGAAACGCGATTTGGGGCCAAAACCGGTTTCCAAGACTAGACCCGACCCGCACCTATGACTATAGGATTCATGAGTTGATTAATTATCACCAAATGAGAGTCTCTAAAACCGGTATTCTTCTTCTCTGCGTTGGCCGGTCTTTTTTATTTTTATTTTTTAGATTTTCCATTTTTGCGGAGTCCTAATTTTGTTTCACGATGGTAATCTACATGTATTATTTTATCAGATCGAAATCTGATATTTTGAATTCGCATCGTGAGAGGTTCATTATTTTCAACAGTGTTACTGTCATAATGATTCTATTTTTTGGTTAACTTCCTTCAAGTTTCCACAATTGGACCGTCTCTTTGTCCTGATCAAAATCTGAGAATGGTAAAATGGTGGACCCTTTGTAGGAGTAGCAGTGGTTCAATGATTGGTGAGGTTTGGGTTTTAGCGTAGTTGATGTGGTTGGAGTTTAGGTTTGGGACCAAAAGCATAGCTAGGACCCTATGTCCGATGGTAGTAATTGACAAAGACCCCTTAACTAATCAAAAACAACTTTTTGGTTGAAATTTGCCAATATTACTTATTTTTGTGGTGAAGAGGAAAAATAATGAGTTGGTAATAAATACTAAAACGTAGAAATCGTGACTTGGTCCTTCTGTCAGGCACTCAATATCTTTTTTGTTGAATTTAGGGAGTGCCAGTGGGGACCAACTCCTAGAGGTGAAGGTGCTCAAAAAGGCCCACCACACTTTTTTTTATGTGAATAAAAAATTTATGGTGAGGGGATGGTGTCCCAGTCCAAGACAGAGAAAGCTTCCGGGCTCTTTGAGCACTTATGGAGGTACTTATATTTTAAGTCATCTCAAGGGGACGAGTCTGTCAGATATGAGACTCTGTCTTGCTCCACTCGACCAACCCTTTGGGGTTAGGCCCACCACACTTTAACAACTTTCTGTCCAACTGATAATAAATAAATAGAAGTATTTTGCTTTGCTTTTATGAATGGTAGAAGGTTTATTTAATTAAAAATAATAAGAACTATGGTTTAATATTTCAAAAAACTAAGTAGCTATTCGGGGTGGTTGTGAGTTTTCAATTTTTTATTTTTAAAAATTTTCAATCAAATTTTTATAATTCAAAACAAAAAACCGAAACCTCTTTTTTTTTTGTTTTCAAAATGTTTATTTTGAAATTTGAGTTGTAAAAACTTAATTAAAAATTTTTAAAAATTAAAACCCACAATCACTGCCCTAAACTAATATTTAATAATGTATTTTTAAAATAGTTATAAATAAATAAAATTTACTATTTTATTTTTTTAAAACGCGTCCTAAAAAATAATCAAAATCTAGCTAATAAAGAATAAAAAACACAAAAAGCAAATCAAACTATCAAAGTACCGTAAAGCTTTAAAACTTAGGGAAATCTTATAATTTATGACGAGACCCCTAGTTTGGTATACCATTATGGTGCCAATAATAACAGTCTACCTAAACAAAATAACTTGTGCCTAAACACGTGGAGAGTTGTTAGAAGCATGGTTATGAAAACTAGATCCGTCGGTTCAACCAGTCCGGTAATCAATCCATTAATCCCTAAAAATTGTTGATCTTTAGAACGGGTGAAAAATTAGTCAAAAATCGGTCGAAACCGGTACCAGAAAATCAGTCGAACTGATTATTTTCTAAAATTTTCAATTTCTTATTTTTAATTTTTTATTTAATCTAAAATATTTTAAAATAAATAAAGATATATGTTTAAGAATTACACATGGATATCTATTGTTTTGCTAATTATTATAATTTTTTTCCTTATAAGACTTATAATAAAGTTATTTATATTAATTTAAAATTTTATATATATTAATTTCTTATAATTTTGTGTTATTTTATTATTTAAAATTTTAGATAATATATAAAATATATATTCAAATATACCGGTTCAACCACTATTCAACCATTGAACCGTCAACCAGTGACTTTATCGGTCCGATTTTTAAAACATTAATTAGAAGAGTTCTTATAAGTATCATATAAGGGCTATCCAGCACAAACTAGAAAGATCCCTATTATAGTGGGATTAATCCTTTCCATGAAATTTTATATATATACAAAATTTGAGCTTGAGAATTTGTTTAAGGAGCATTTAATATATATCTTTTGAATTAATTACACATTGATAAACTTGATGTAAATCTGCAATTACAAGAAATTCACTATTTAGCGACGGCTATATATCGTTGCTAAGGCGTCGCTACATAAAGCATTAAATGCACTGTTCAGTGCAATTAATACTTAGTGACGGACATGTCGTCGCTACATAACGACGGTAGTGAACTAAATTTTTTTTTCTGAAAATATTAAAATTAAGCGTAGCGATGACCTTAACGACAGTATAGCCATTGAACATTAAAATAAAATTTAAATTTGGCGCACACTTAGGTATGTCAACATGGCGGGGCGGGTAGTGCCTACTCGTATACATACCCGTTAAAATTAACGGGTACTCATGCGGGTATTTATGGGTACCCATTAATATTAAAAAATTTAAATTTTATAAAAAGAAAGAGAGGAAATGTTATATAATATATTATAATATCATACTATATATAAATAATCATTATATTATACCATTATGTGTTAATATATTAAAAATATCACCATAAAATAATATAAAATAAATTATATCTCATCATAAAATACTAAAAAATTCTAATATTCAAATATATTTAATAGAAAATATCTTTAATGAGTATGCGGGTACCCATGGGGCGGGTAGTATAATATCTGTCCCCACCCATTATATAAATATGTGGGTACCCATTACGGGTATATCCACAGGTACGGGTTTTTTTACATCCCTACGCACGTTGAGGAATTTTAAACTTAGCGACGGCCATGTCGTCGCTACGTTAAATGCTTGTACACGTAAAACCCTTCCCCCTCCCTTCTTCCTCCATTTTTATCCTCCTCCTCCTACTCCCTCTCTTTTCCACCCCTCCGACCACCCCTTTGTTTTTGTCCCTCACTCTTTTTCATTCTCAAAAACTCACCGATTAAAAACTTCCCCTCCTTCATAGGTTCGTTTTGAACCGATCAGAATTCAAAATAGTTGCCTGTAGGCGACTTTATAGCCCCTTCTCTTTTCTTCCTTCTCCGGCGACGCAACTAGTAAGTTTTATATTTTTAATTAATTTATTTGTAATTAATAGTTATTTGTTTTATTAGTTTATTATTGTGATATAGCTATTAGGTTATTAGTTTTAAACATTGCTTTAGTAGGTATGTTGTTTATTAGTTTTATTTAGTTTATTAGTAATTATTAGTGTTATTAGTTTATTAGTTTATAGTAAATAGTAATTAGTAAATAAAATGGTATTTATACAGAGTAATTAATTCATTTAATTTAGTCCTTGTCCATCATATTTCATCTCCTTCCTCTCTCATCTAATTCGCCGTCCTTCTCTCCCTCGTCTTTCTCTACTTCCTAATTAGTAATTTTACTTTGTATACTTATTTAATTTATATAACGTCTATAGTTTATAGGAAAAAAATAATGTCTGGGATGTGTGGTAAAAGTGGAGAGACGATCCCACCGAGTAGAGGGAGGTTCATCCCTCTGGGCGAGCTACGTGCACAGGCAGCTCGCGTGATGCGGGTCAGGGCCAACCTATCTCACTTTGATCAGCTGTCAGAGAATCCATCTACTTCAGCGGCTCCGGCGGTAGCCATCCAGACTTATTCTTCTTCCTCCCCTCCACCTTCTACTCCAGAATTCAATGGAATGAGGTTCATCCCGACACCGGGATTAAGTCAGATGCATCTAGTGGTTAAGGACGTTGTGACCGAGCTGGACGCTGAGGACGTTCAAGATTAGATTGATGGGAACGTTGACCATGAGTCTAATGGGGAGCCAGTTCGGTTCCAGGGTGCCAACTCAAACTGACCTCATGAGGTAGACGCTCAAGGTCGGGTTATTATCCGACCATTTGGCAAGGGGTGAGTTTTTTTTTTCCTTCTTTAGAATTGATATTAATATTGAATCTTTAATTATTTTAACTGTTAATATTGAATATTTTATTTTGCAGCTGGGTGCCTAACAACCCACCTATCGTAGCCATTGGTCATGCGATATGTTCTCAATTCCAGGGTCCTTACTACCTGTGGAAGGTCACCCCGAAGGATGTAAAGGACAGGTGGTGGGAAGAGTTAACAGTAATTATAAACCCTAAACACTTTAAATTTTTTTCCTTAAGTTATGTCAATTTGTCATAACTTACCCTATTTTTATTTTGCAAAGCCGAGTTACTTGGGACCCTTCTCATAAGACCCAAATCAAGAAGGTGTACGAGCAGAGGGTTGCTCGTCGCCTTTGAGATATGATGAACAAGACCCGGAAGGCTGAGAAGAGGCTCACGTGGTGTGGTGAGGAGGCCAGGGAGGGTCTTTTGGCCTACTGGGACTCTGGCGAATTCAAAGGGAAGTCCGCTCGTAGCAAGAGCAACCAGACTTCTCAACGTGGGGGGGGGGCAGTCCACACCACGAGCCGCAGGGCCCACCATGAGGTGGCGTTGGATATGGTATGTATAAACAAACACTCTTCTGTATTATGTTTCTATTTGTTGTTAAAATAACTAATTTGTGTAATTTTCTGTGTAGAATCGACAATTTGGGCAGGAGGTCGAGCCCGACGAGTTCTTTGTTGCCACCCACATAAAAAAGGATGGTGGCTGGGTAGATGACCGAGCGTGGCCCACCTATGTAAGATTTTTTTATAAGTGTTTTTTATATAATTTCATATAATTGCAATTGAATATATAACTAACTAATTTTACTCTTACCTCAACAGACAAATTACAAGGACCGCCTGAGAGAGGTGGAGTCACAAATGGGAGACACCTCCATGACTGATGCCCCCACCAAGCTGGATATCTCGAGGGATGTTGCGAGTGGCAAGATCTGAGGCCGTTGTTATGGCACCGGGGACTTGGCAACCAACATTCGTCCAGGTGTGACCAACCTCACCCAGGAGTCTCGGGCTCATACCAGCAGGAGTGACAGGTCCGGGTCACGACATTCAACTGAGGAGGCATTGTGCTAGGAAGTAATTGAAGCAAGGCTGGAGTCTCTCCAGTCTATAGCGAAGGCTACACAGTTGGAGGATGAGTTAGGATACTCCAACAACAAATGCATCAGTTGCTGGAGGCTTAGGGCTGCTCAGACTCAGGCTTAGCCGCACCTCCACTACGATGCCCACCCTGGATGAGCATCTGTTGGATGAGGATGAGGAGCCTACCCCACCACAACACCAGCGTCGTCGCGCGCCACCATTGATTTTTTTTATTATGTTTTTTTATACTTTAATTGTATTATGTTTGAACAAATTATATATTTTTTTTCTTTTGTCAATGTGTTGATATAGTATTTAGTATTATTTTTATAATTTTAAAATTATTAAATAATAAACCCTAAACCCTAAATATTAAAAATAAAATAAATAATAATAAATTTAATTTAAAAAAATTATCTTTAGCGACGGCCTTGGCCGTCACTAAGTCCATCGCTAGATAAAAAAATAAAAAAAAAAGTAATATGTAGTGACAGCCATAATTTAGAGACGACTTTAGCGACGGCTGGGCCGTCTCTACGTAGCGATGACTTACTTTGCTCGTTGCTACTACATTTACGACGAGCTCTGTAGCGACATCCATGTGGCCGTTGCTAAGCCGTCACTAAATAGCATCGCTAAAAAGCATTTTTCTTATAGTGTGCGTTAAATTGCGTAGATTGATAATTAAAATTATGTTAAATTTGATTGTGGTTTGTAAATAATATATATATTATAACTATTAGAAATTTCATTAAGTTCTTGAAAATAGATTTTTTTCTTTTTAAGAAAATAAAAATAAAGTTTGGCCATAAACATATTCCTTTTGAGTTAACTATAGAAGATTAAAATAACAATCTTTGACATTCAACACAATGTTAGACACGGTTGATGAACCAAGAGGCTATATAAAGCAAGCCTATTTTTTCACCTATCAAGAACTTTTATCCTTGTTTTAATAGCCATATTAATTTGTAATTGTCTCTTTATTCACTTTATATTGAGCTCAGAAAAGGAAGAATAAAAAAGAATGAAAAATGAATTCATTCAATGAAAGTTACAAGTTCTCAAAGAATAAAATAGATTTATATACAAAACAGAAAACTACATAAAATAACTAATATGAAATTGCTAACTACTTTTAACAAACTAACTAATTGTAATTCTTATCATGTGAGAACTCATCATAATGTTAAAACTTTAGATATCATACTCTTTTATGTTTTTATTGTTAATGTTGTTTTAGGTGGTGCATAAAACTACCATGTCAAGTTGTCAATTCAAAATTTGCAAAATTGTTAAGAGTGCATGTGTTTATGGTAGCTAATCCAACTCAATTTGATAGATCATGTGCTTCAATAATTACATTAAATAAGATATTTTTTATTTCACATCCCAAACACTAAGATATTGAATCATATTTATATGTCATTTGTCTTATAAATATTAGTAAAGAATATAATAAGGAATATGAAAATAATAACAGTTGAGTCCTATTTAGTTAGGTAGTTAAAATATTAACATTGGAAACATTAAAAAGATGAACTTGGAGAAATGACTCGTAAAATAATTTGTTGATGTGACCAAATGATAGTTGAGGTGTCAATATTGTATGTTGTGCTTCAATTTTAATATATTATTATAGCTTATAGAATATTATATTTCACCTAAAAATTTGTGCAGATTTTTTCTAATGGAATAACTTTAATAAAAAATACCACAATGGTGCAACTTTAAAAGATATTATCAAAATAAAACAAGTCATAAATTGCGTTTACAGAAATCACAATTGACAAAGTAGGGATTTACCTATTAAGAGTGTGTTTGACTTGTCATTTCAGCTAGCTAGCTAAAAGTTGAAAATAGTAGCTGAAATCATTTCTGTTGAGTCTCAAAATGTTATTAAAAGGCTAATAATGTTTTAAGGTCTCACAACCTCAAGTTTTAATGAATAACAAATTTGAGTTTTTATGAGAAAGAATAATTTCTGCTAACGGTATCTATTCAATTTTTCAAAAGGTGTAATCTAAAGAAATCATATACGCCGAAATAAGTAGAACATTCTGAAGCGAAGAAACCTGCTGAAGACATACCGGAACGCTACCTGCTGAAAGCGGTTAACCTCCTGAGTTGGGAGATGACGTACCAATGCCTGTTTGTCTTCAATATAATATTCTCAGAAATTCTTCTTGAAGACTCAAGTCTCATGTAGCAGTCTCAGATTTCTTGTGCCTTTATACTACTGGAAAGTCAGAGAAAGTGCTTTTTGGCATAATTTCAAATTTCTCCTCACCAAAAAGGCAAAGTCTGCAGAAAAGTACATGCGACTCAGAAAAAGTAAAGTCTGTGAGCTGACTCTATTACCTGCTACAAGCGGTTTAGGCTATATGTCACAACGGGAGCATTTGCATTAAATGTTGTTTCTCAACGGGAAAATGATTGGAGTTCAACGGACGGAAGATTTCCTCTCTATAAATACCAGACTCCATGAAGAAAGAAACAGAGAACCGAGAACAGAGAAATAAACTTGCTGAAACGTTGCAGAAATTTATACTCATATGTTTCATAAGTCAATCATTGTACAACAACTTCTATATCCTGAGTCTTACTCAGTTATTTGTACAAGTTTCCCTGTTCAAGCTCTAAACTTGTGTAATTTCAGAGTTTGAGCATTCATCTTTTCAAAGTTGTATTTGCTAGGTTAGCCTGAAGAGGCTGTGTTAAAAGAATACTTGGGTTTTCAGCCTGGAGAGGCTGTGTGTGCAAAGAATACTCGGTATTGAGCCTGGAGAGGCTAGGGTGTGCAAAGAATACTCGGTGTTGAGCCTGAAGAGGCTAGGTGTGCAAAGAATACTCGTGTTTAGCCTGAAGAGGCTGGGTCCAAACAATACTTGTAATCTTGCGTGATTAGTGAAAATCCAGTGGTGTGTTTGCCCTGGGACTGGACGTAGCTCACTAGGTTAGTGGGTGAAGCAGGATAAATCTTTGTTGTTCAGTTCTCTCAACCCTTAACTCTCTATTTTCGCTGTTATCTGTTTATTTCTAACTGAGGAGGGTTCTGAAAAGTGAATAACTCATTTTTCAGCAAAACTGCTTGAACGTTGAAACTTTCTTTGCTTGTTTTAAAAGGTTTTCATAAAATCTGTAAAGATTATAAAACACTATTCAACCCCCTTATAGTGTTTCCTGTGGTCCTAACAGTTGGTATCAGAGCTCAACCTCGGGTTGAGCATCTCACAAGTGTTGAGAGTAAAGATCCAGATGGAAGCCTCTACAAGCAACTCTCATTACATTGCAGAAGGTTCCTTCGTTTCCAGGCCCCCTGCCTTCAACGGTTCTGATTTTCATTACTGGAGATATCGTATGAAGCTCTTCATTGAAAGCAGCAACATAGATCTTTGGGACATGGTCACAGATGGTGATTATATTCCCATCAACAATGGAGTGCTCATTCCAAAGTCAGAATGGACAAATGATCAGAAGGCATGTGTACAAGTCAATGCAAAGGCTAAACTCTACTTGATTTGTTCCTTGAGCAAATCAGAATATGAGAAAGTACATGGTTGCTCCTCTGCTAAGGAAATCTGGGACACTCTATCCGCGACTCATGAAGGAATTGACAACGTGAAACAGTCTAAAATCAACATGCTTGTGCATCAATATGAGATGTTCAAGATGCACGAGACAGAATCGATTGATCAGATGTTTGGGCAGATTTCAGACCATCACAAATGGACTAAAATCTCTGGGAAAGACTTATGACTCGGTGACAATAATCGAAAAATCTTGAGAAGTCTACCAAAGATTTGGAGGCCCAAGGTAACTGCCATTCAAGAGCTAAAGACCTCAACTCTCTCAGAATGGAGGAACTTTTGGGATCTCTCAAGGTCCATCAGTTGGTGCTAGGAGAAGATGCTCCTAAGAAGAAATCAACTTGCACTAAATGCCAAGTCCAAGCTGGGCACGACTGCTACTCAAAAAGTCTTGAAGGTAGACGAGTCCTCAGAAGACTCAGAAGGTGACTCTGATGATGATGATGACCTTCCTTTGCTAAGGCAGAAGGATCAAGAGGATGCTTCAGAAAAAGGCCAGATTCAGAAAGTCATCCTCATTTGACAAACAAGATAGGCAAGTCATGAAAAGATACCTTCTCTGACAAAATAACCTGCTATGAATGCAGACAACTTGGTCACATGAAGGTCGATTGCCCTAAACTAAAAAGGCTTTCTTCAAAGATGAAGAAGTTTCCAAAGAAGAAAGAAAGGGTACATGGACACATGGAAGATCTTGATGAGTTCACCTCTGATGAGGATGAGGAAGATGCTGAAGAAGCCAACCTGTGTATGATGGCCAACCTCCTTCATCAGACAAACTCCGAATCAGAGGTAATACCACAAACCCTGCAAGATATGTATGATGATCTAGTGGAAAGTTCTAAGGAACTTTTCCATGAGTACAAAGAGCTATCAAGAGCATTCCCTGAAGTGGCTATAAAAAATGAAACTCTTGAAGCTGAAAATTTGTCACTCAAGGAAAAGCTTCTTAGCTCTGGTATTTGTGATTCAGCAAGTTTGAAAAAGGAAAATGAGAATCTTAAAAAATAAGTTGCTGAACTCACAAAGGACCTGACTGCTCTTGTCAATGGAACCAAGAATTTGAATATGCTTATGGGTGTGCAAACAAATCCCAAAGACAAAAGTGGTCTCGGTCATTCAGAAACTTCTTCCCTGCATGATGTTAAAATTAAAAATGCTAATAAGGCTAAGAAAGGTAAGGGATGCCTTCATTGTGGTAAGCCTGGACATGATATGTCACAGTGCCGACACAAAAAAGAAAGGTAGGCCTCCTGCTAACAAAAAAGGACCCAAAAAGATGTGGGTATCTAAAGCTTTAATTGTTCCTGTTGCAGATGTGTTTAACAGGACAAAGGAGACCCACAAATGGTACCTGGACAGTGGCTGCTCGCGACATATGACAGGAGAAAGGTCTTTGTTCCAAAACCTTAGACCTAAGGATGGTGGAGTGGTGACTTTTGGAGGAGATCAGAAAGGGCAAAATCACTGGCGTAGGTTCAGTAGGTATATCTCCTTTATCTGTCATCCATAATGTTCTCTTGGTTGAAGGTCTCCAACATAACCTGCTGAGCATAAGTCAATTATGTGACAGTGGTTTTGTTGTATCTTTCACAAAGGATGGCTGCATAGTCAGAGACTCTTCTCACCAAATCATTTTTACTACAAAGAGGCACAATAATGTGTAAAAGATTGATCTTGAGGACTTAGCATATCAAAATGTAACTTGTCTTATTTCTGTGAAAGATGAAAAACAGATTTGGGTGTCAGAAACTTGGGCATGCCAGCTTGAGGTTAATCTCAAAGCTCACAAAACACAATCTTGTGAAAGGCTTACCCAAGCTCTCCTTCAAATCTGATATTTTGTGTGAAAATTGTTTAAAGGGGAAGCAAACCAGAAGTTCTTTGAAAGCATAAATGAAGTTTCACACTGCTAGACCCTTAGAATTACTTCATATTGGTTGTGTTTGGTCCTACAAGAACTAAAAGTCTTTCCAGTAAAAAGTATGGTTTGGTCATCGTCGATGACTATTCTAGATTTACTTGGGTGATATTCCTCAAAAGCAAGGATGAGACTTTTGAAAGCTTTGCAAAATTCTGCAAGAGGGTGAAAAATGAAAAGGTATTTTGCATATCTGCAATAAGAAGCGATCATGGAGGTGAGTTTGAAAACTCAAGCTTCAATATGTTCTGTGATGAGAATGAGATCTCTCACAATTTCTCACTGGCTAGAACACCTCAACAAAATGGGGTTGTTGAGAGAAAGAACAGAAGCTTGCAGGATATGGGAAGAACCATGCTCATTTCAAGCAATCTTCCAAGGTCATTCTGGGCAGAAGCTGTTCACACAACTTGTTATATTCAAAACATAATTTTAGTAAGGCCTATTCTCAACAAGACTCCCTATGAATTGTGGAAAGAAAGAAAGCCCAACATTTCATATTTTCACATTTTTTTGTTGTAAGTGTTTTTATACTTAACACCAAAGATGATCTGGGAAAATTCGACTCCAAATCTGACAAAGGATTCTTCATTGGTTATTCAGAAACCTCTAAGGCATATAGAGTTTACAACTCTAGAACCCAAGCGTTGAAGAAACCAATCATGTTAGATTTAATGATGCTAAAGAGACTGATAGGGAACTATCAGATCTAGAAGATGATTTTGCAGAAATGGAGTTGAATCATACTTCAGAGACTTCAAAGGCTAAGGATGAAGCACCTTCTGAAGGATCTTCTGGAGTTCCTACTGAAAAGACAACTCCTCAACCTGCTGATACTGATACTCTTCAGAAGTTGATACCGAGTCTCAAAATGAGCAAGTCTTCCTTGCTGACGTGAGTGGAGGTACAAAAATAATCATCCTCGAGAGTAAATCATTGGTGACACTTCAGAAGGAGTAGAACAAGATCAAGACTAAGGGAAGTCAACAATCTTGCCTTTCTCTCTGAAATTGAACCAAAGAATATCGAAGAAGCTCTGCATGATGAAGGATGGATCCTAGCCATGCAAGAAGAGCTAAATCAGTTTGCTAGAAGTGATGTTTGGACTCTTGTTCCTAAATCCCATGGGGAAAAACTATCATAGGAACCAAATGGGTGTTTAGAAACAAACTCTCTAAAGATGGTCAAGTATCAGAAACAAGTCCAGACTTGTTGCTCAAGGCTACAATCAGCAAGAAGGTATTGATTTTACTGAAACCTTTGCTCCAGTAGCTAGGCTGGAAGCAATTAGAATTTTACTTTCATATGCAGGAATAATAGCATCAAACTCTATCAAATGGATGTTAAGAGGGCCTTCCTAAATGACTTCATTGAGGAAGAGGTATTTGTTAGACAAACCCCTTGGTTTCGAAAATTAACTTTTCTTGATCATGTTTTCAAACTGAAAAAAGGTCTCTGTATGGTCTAAAGCAAGCACCTAGAGCATGGTATGAAAGACTGAGCAATTTCCTACTCAAAAATGGTTTTGAAATAAGAAAATTTGATACAACACTCTTAGAAAATGTCTAACAAAGACCTGATTCTGGTCTAGATATATGTTGATGATATTATTTTTGGATCAACAAACTCCTCTCTGTGCACTGAGTTCTCAAAGCTTATGCAATCCGAATTTGAAATGAGTTTAATGGGAGAACTAAAAATTTTTCTTGGGACTTCAAAATTAGCAAGAGACTCTGATTGTATATGGATTCATCAAGAGAAGTATACAGAGGAGATGCTTAAGAAATTTAATATGCATGATTGCAAGCTTATGACGACTCCTATGCACCCTTATCTATTTTAAATAAAGATGAAGGAGAAGAATCTGTTGACCCAACCATGTATAAAGGAATATGGATCCTTTTGGATCCTTATTGTATCTTACTGCAAGTAGACCTGATATTAAGTTCAGTGTGTGCTTATGTGCAAGATTTCAATCTGATCCAAGAGTGACTCACTATCAAGCTGTAAAGAGGGTTTTTAGATATTTGAAAGGTTCTACAAATCTTGGTCTGTGCTATAAGAAGAGTAATGACTGCAAGTTAGTAGGATTCTATGATGCTGATTTTACTGGAGACAGAGTTGAAAGAAAATCAACCAGTGGAGGATGTCACTTTCATTGGAGAAAAATCTGATAGCTGGTCCTAGGTAAGAGACAAAGCACGATAGCCCTTTCAATTGCTGAAGTTGAGTATATTTCTGCAGCATGCTGTTGTTCACAGCTGCTATGGGTAAAGTATAGCTAGAAGATTTTAACATTCATATTAAATCTATTCCAGTCTTCTGTGATAACACTGGTGCAGTCAACCTTCTAAAAATCCAATTCAGCACCCTAGAGCAAAGCACATTGAAATGAAACATCATTTTATAAGGGACTATGTTCAGAAAGGGATTATTCATATACAATTCATTGATACGGAACATCAATGGGCTGATATATTCACTAAACCACTTGTTTGAAGATGGATTCAAATTTATTAGACAAAAATTGAACATTCTCACACTTTCTGAAAATTGATTTTTTATATATAGAGAGTGTTGATATGCAGACAAGTGGTATCCTGAATCTTTTTCCTACATATCTTTCACTTCTTCAGATACTCTGTTTGCCCTTTGACTGATGACAAAAGGGGAGTATTAAGAAACTACAAAATCTGAAGTTAAGTCTTTCAGAAGGAATCTCAGATTCAGAGGGAGCAGATTAAAAGTAGAAGAAACAATGTTTTTTCGAGCAAGTTGCAAACAATGTTTAAGAAGGAAGTTTTTGCATCAAGTATCTGATTTGGGGGGAGCAATTTTCTAATATCCTATTATATCTTCCCTTCAGATATTTGATTTGTTTCTTAAAGCAAATTTGTCATCATTAAAAAGGGGGGAGAAGTGTTGAGTCTCAAAATGTTATTAAAAGGCTAATAATGTTTAAGGTCTCACAACCCCAAGTTTTAATGAATAACAAATTTGAGTTTTATGAGAAAGAATAAGTTCTGCTAACGGTATCTGTTCAATTTTTCAAAAGGTGTAATCTAAAGAAATCATATACGCCGAAATAAGTAGAACATTCCGAAGCGAAGAAACCCTGCTGAAAGACATACCAGAACGCTACCCCTACCTGCTGAAAGCGGTTGAACCTCCTGAAGTTGGGAGATGACGTACCAATGCCTGTTTGCATTCAATATAATATTCTCAGAAATTCTTCTTCAAGACTCAAGTCTCATGTAGCAGTCCTCAGATTTCTTGTGCCTCTTATACTACTGGAAAGTCAGAGAAAGTGCTTTTTGGCATATCTCAAATTTCTCTCACCAAAAAGGCAAAGTCCTGCAAAAAAGTACATGCGACTCCAGAAAAAGTAAAGTCTGTGAGGTGAATCCACTACCTGCTACAGTTGAAGTTCAGGCTATGTGTCACAACGGGAGCATTTGCATTAAATGCTATTTCTCAACGGGAAAACGGTTGGAGTTCAACGTACCAGAGAACTGAGAACAGATAAATAAACTTGCTGAAACGCTGCAGAAAATTTATACTCGTCTGTTTCATAACTCATTCATTGTACAACAACTTCTATATCCTGAGTCTTACTCAAATATTTGTACAAGTTTCCTTGTTCGAGCTCTAAACTTGTGTAGTTTCAGAGTTTGAGCATTCAACTTTTCAAAGTTGTATTTGTTGGGTTAGCCTGAAGAGGTTGTGTTAAAAGAATACTTGGGTTTTTAGCCTGAAGAGGCTGTGTGTGCAAAGAATACTTGGGTGTTGAGCCTGGAGAGGCTAGGTGTGCAAAGAATACTCGGTGTTGAGCCTGGAGAGGCTAGGTATGCAAAGAATACTCAGTGTTTAGCCTGAAGAGGCTGGGTCCAAACAATACTTGTAATCTTGCGGGATTAGTGAAAATCCAGTGGTGTGTTTGCCCTGGGACTGGACGTAGCTCACTGAGTTAGTGGGTGAAGGAGGATAAATCTTTGTAGTTAAGTTCTCTCAACCCTTAACTCTCTACTTTCCGTTGTTATCTATTTATTTCTAACTGAGGAGGGTTCTGAAAAGTGAGTTTATAATTTGCACAAAAAAATAACTTTTTCAATTACACAAATCATTTTAAAAGGCAATTTTACTGGACCTGCTGAAGTGCATCAACAAGTCTCCAAAAACTCATTTTTCAGCAAAACTATTTGAACGTTGAACTTTCTTGCTTGTTTTAAAGGTTTTCATAAAATCTGTAAAGATTATAAAACCACTATTCAACCCCCTTCTAGTGTTTCTTGTGGTCCTAACAATTTCAACAGAGTTTGGGAAGGTAGCTTTTTTGGGTAGCTACAAGCTTTTCTTAAAAAGCTACTTGGGGTAGCTTTTTAAAAAAGCTCCAATTTTCAGCTACTAGCTGAAAATTAATTACAAGTTTAGCCCTCAACCACCCCCCACTTATCATTATTTAATAATTAATGTTATCCTGAAATGTCATTTTACCATTTTCAACTAGTTTTACCAAACACATTCAATAACTTTTCAACTTTCATCTAGCTTTAAGCTTTCAGCTTTCAGCGAGCTTTTCAACTTTCAGTTAGCTTTTCAGCTAGTTTTACCAAACACACCCTAAATAAGTCATGTGTAGCATTCATGACTCACTTTTTATCTTATTTCTAAATTTATTCAGTGGAAGTCGTACATACCATCGTAGATATTTATCATAATACTCTTGATCGAATAAATACTAAGCTTGCCTCATGGAAGCAAAATCATTTGAACAAGACTGGTAGACTTACATTGGTTCAATCGGTTCTTGTTGCGGTTCCAACTTATACTATGCAGGTGAGTTGGCTGCCATAGCATATTTGTAACCGTATTGACTCTACAGCCAGAAATTTCATGTGGAAAAATAGTAACAATAAGGGTATTCACTTGGTCAGCTGGGAGAAAATTACCCGACTTCGTAAAATGGGCGATCTAAGTCTTTGTAAGGCTCGTACGCAAAATACCTCTCTTTTGGGTAAGCTTATATGGGATCTCCTTCACAGTAGACATAAAGTTTGGGTCCAAATCTTTTTATCACGTTACTTTCAGGATGGCCAAGTCTTGGGAGTTAGCAACAAAAATGGATTGAGTACCTGGAGATCTATACTTAAAGCAAAAGAGGAACTTCATCAGGGTTTTACATTCCAGCTTGGTAACGGAAATGCTAGTTTCTGGTACTCCTCTTGGCTACCTTCTGGGCCTCTCTGTAATGTGGTTCCCTTTGTTGATATGCATGATAGTCAACTTCGGGGTGAGAGATGTTTGGTTTGATAGTTCATGGCATCTGAATGACCTTTGGACACACCTTCCTGCAGAATAATGTGCTCTAATCACGGCCCTTACACCGTTTTTATGTGACTCGTCTGAGGATAAAATCACGTGGCATGATTGTTTGTTTGGGATTTATTCTGCTCTCAGTGGTTACTTTTGGCTCCTCCAACGGAATTGCCCTATTGACACTGACTTGAGTTGGCATTGGACATGGATGCTCCAAGTTCCAAAGAATATTCGATTGTTGGTTTGGCTGTTGTGTCATGACTCATTGCCCATGAGGGATGTTCTGAATCATCGTGGCATACCAATTCCCCCATATTGTTTACGCCTTGGAGCTGCTAACGAAACTATCCTTCATTATGTTCGTGATTGCCCAAGTGCTCGCTGTCTTTGGGAGTTTTTTTGGATTTACAGGAAGCTTTTTCCACATTAATAATACTAAAGACTGGATCCTTTCTCAGTTGAATTCATATCGTATTTTGTTTCTATCAGTGTTGTGGGAGGGATGGAAGGTTCGAAATAAAGCGGTTTTCGATCATCAAGAAACATTTCTTTATGAGATTCATCCCAAAATCTCTTCACTTGTCTTTGTTATTCTTCGTACTCATGGTCAGACCAATATTCCAAAGTCGTTTCAACTACGCTGGTTCAATGGGAGAAGCTTGCGTTGGGGGAAGTTGCTCTAAATACAGATGGAAGTGTATTGAATAACCAAGTTGGTTATGGTGGCATGGTTCGCATGCATGATGACTCTTGGGTGCATGGATTTTTTGGGCATTTGGGGCATCAAGATATTTTGTTTGTAGAGTTGTTTGCTATTTGGAAGGGCTTGCTCCTCTACTGGAATAATAACCTTCATCATGTTATTTGCATGTCTGATTCCAAGGTAGTTGTTTCCCTCATTAATATGAATCACTTATCTCAACTATCAAGAATCTTCTTTATAGAGATTGGAGGGTTTCTATTAAGCATATTCTACAAGAAGGAAATTTTTCAGCTGATTTCTTAAGCAAGCATGGAGTTCAATGTGCCTCATCCTTTGTTTCTTAGAAGATCCTCCTTTGAGTTAGATAGTTTACTAGCGAGTGATGCTTCTGGGTGTGTTTACCCAAGAATGTATGTGTTAGTCTTTATTTTTTCATTTTATTTGTTTTCTTTCGGTCTTTTTGTGTTTTGTTCTTTTGCCTTATTAAAAAAAAAGACTTTTATGTATTTATTTGTTATATAAATAGGAACTCTACAGTGATATATGATTGAAAAAAATAAAAGTCTATAATTAAAAAAAGTAAATCATGAATGTCATGCAAAATTTGCTCAAAAAGTAAATTTTTATACCGCCAATTATTACTTCAAATTTTAAGGATCGCTAACCATAAGTAAAATCTTTTGAAGTTTAACCATTGCCATGAATTTTTGTTGAAATTACTTCATAGATTAAGAGGCAACTGTATTAAATATTCATAATGAAAATTTTACCGTGTGTTATCCGACTCGAATAAAATTATCTCCGATAATCTAAAAGAAAAAGCCTCTATGCAGCGTGGAAAAAGATTTCATGCACTAGAATAGATGAAATTTTTGTTAATTACCTTTTCTTTAAACAAAAAAGAAAGAGAGCGTCAGTTCTTTTTTTTTTTTGGGCTTGGGCAATGGGCCATGGGAAATTTGTTACCCAATCTGCAGATGGCAGAGCGTGGGAAGCGTGGCAGGTTGAACACTGGAGCTCACTCAGACTCCGCTAAAAGCAAAGCAACGCAAGACTCAAACGCTCTCTCTTGTCACAATTGAATTGCAATGAGTGAGACGAGTTCACCAGAGACGCCGCATCACTCCACCTCCGATCATGGCCCTGGGCTTCCAATCCAACTCCAATTGCCTCCTCTCTCACTCAGTCTCTTCGACTCCGAGCCATCATCGCATCAAGAACCAAACGGCATCGTTCACGGATCTGCCCCCCAACCCTCTTCCGAACCCTCGAGCCCTTGTAGCAGCAGCGGTTACGCCGCCGAAAGGGGTAGCAGCACTGCCACAAGTGTGTCCCAGATTGAGGAGGTCGTTCACCACGAAATTGAAGAGATGAGGATCCATGATGATTCCCAAACCATCTCTAATGATTCCCAGCCCTCCTGGTTTCCCGGGAAACGACATCTCGATGAGGTATATATGCTGAATCGCAATTTGTTTATAGTGTTGGTGCCATTCGCTTACTATTATGAACAACCGATAGTGATTAGTGATTACAGTTACGCATAGAACTGTCTGACCATTGCGGTTGATCCCGTGATAACACTAATACTTGTAATCTAATGTAAACTGTAATGCCATTTACTTTTGTTCACCCTTGAAATCCTGTTGTAGTAATGCCAAGCTTGTTATCTTGTGAATTGGTATATAGGATTAACGGGGTTTCATTTCATTCTTTATTTAGTGTTTATTTTGAGCATTTGAAAACCTAAATTTGGATTATTCCTGCAGCTAATGGTTATTTTAAAGACATGCTTGCCTTGATATGGAATATGGATCACTATTCACTATAATGAGCTAGTCTTTAATGAATGATTTTGAAATTCCAGTCGTAGATTTAGAAGTTAAAAAGACTCACACATTCAAACTTCACTTCTTTGTGTTCAGTTTTTCCGTAAGATTTATTTGATGAAGATTAAGTGTGAGAGTACCACAAAACAATTCCATTTTCAAATTTAAAATCACTCAACTTTCTGTAGTGAATCTATGATGAATGATCAAGATTTTGAATTTATTAGATAAATATAACCTGAATATAAATAAGCATTAGTGTAGAATTGGTAGTGTGTAATGGGGGGATTGGGTGGGCGCGGGGGTAGCACATCTGAGAATGTTCTGTTGTTAGGATTCTGGATGCAAGGCACAAGTAAATGCTTGAGTAAAAATGAAAATGAAAAGAAATGGCATAGGAAAATGGGAAATGAAGCTGCATCCTATCTTCAACCATGAACAATATAGTTTGGGTTTCAAGCATTAACTCTAAACCCCGATCAACTGTGGTAGATAATATGAGCTATCTGACAGTTCTGTATATTGCATATATGGACATTTATTTTCATATTCATGCCTTGTGAGGCATTACTCTGAAGATACCTGTAATATCATATTCTATTTGATTAATGAATAAAGTGCAGGATGATGCTTCGATTTCATGGAGGAAAAGGAAGAAGCATTTTTTGTTCTGAGTCATTCTGGCAAACCAATATATTCTAGGTTAGTGTTTATCAACTCCTCAGATGAGCTTCCCTCAATTGCTGTTAATATCACTTTCTAGGATTTCTGCCTTGAACTTCTTGTCCCATTCCTCTATTTCTTGTTTGACACTTTTTGTTCCCTCCAGGTATGGAGATGAACACAAGCTTGCTGGTTTTTCAGCAACGTTGCAAGCAATCATTTCCTTTGTGGAGAACGGGTATTGTAACTGTCTTTGTTCTGGTTAATTATTTCCTGATAGCTTCTAATTACAGCAATATTCCTAAATATATTTGATTCATTATCTGGATATAATTTGAGAGGGATTTTCAAACACTTTTTTTTTCCAGGGGTGACCGTGTTAAATTGGTGAGGGCTGGAAAACATCAGGTTTGTTCATACACTTTTCTCTTGTAAAAGATTTTGTTCATGAATATATGGTTTCATTTGAACATTATTTCCTTATAAGCCAGCAATTCAAGCCCTCATAAATATTATGTTATGCAAAAACAATATTTTAACCCTTTCATATCTCTTTAAAGTGTATGTTAGATTTAGAGATACTGGACATTTGTTTTGCTTTTTGATTGCTGAGCTGCTCATCTTATGTTTATTAATTATTGATGTTTTAGAGAAAGAGGATGTTATATGTTTGTTAGGCATAGCTCGCTGGAGGAATACCATGCTTTGGTGTTGTGAAATCTTAGCTTGAAGTTATGGTGCAGGTGGTTTTTCTTGTGAAAGGACCAATTTACTTAGTGTGCATCAGCTGCACAGAGGAGCCTTATGAGTCATTAAGGGGACAGTTGGATCTTATTTATGGCCAGGTATAATTGAGCACTTTTATACCCAAAAAAAAAAATCTGGATTCATTTGCTTGCTCATTATTCCTTCTACCCCAGCTTCTGTGTTTCTCAACTTACTATTGCATCTTCCTATAGTCATTCAAATGGACTATTTATGTTGTGACAGTTATATGATACATCCCTCTTGTTGATACATATGCAGATGATTGTTATACTAACAAAGTCAGTAAACAGATGTTTTGAGAAAAATCCAAAGTTTGATATGACACCCTTGCTTGGTGGAACAGACATTGTCTTCTCTTCACTGATCCACTCTTTTAGTTGGTTTGTTTCTCTGCTTTACACACGTCTGATCTTATTGTATTAAAGGAAAAATAATAAAACCTTTGCTCCAAGATAGCGGCGCTTTAGGTGCTTTCTCTTAGTCTTCTGTGTATTTCTTTAGTGGGTTGGAGTGTGGAGATTGCTTGTTTGTTTAGTATTGCTATGTTAGTTTTCAATAGTTAATATTGTTATTTGTGTGATCATATCAGGAACCCAGCTACATTTCTTCATGCCTATACTTGTCTTCCCTTGCATATGCAACAAGGCAAGCTGCAGGTGCTGTCTTACAGGATGTTGCTGATTCCGGTGTTCTGTTTGCGATACTGATGTGCAGGCACAAGGTTTAACACTGTACTTAATTTGCGTAGTTATATGCTGACATAAAATGATAAAATAACTAATTAAAGGTTGAAGGCAGGTAATCAGTCTAATTGGTGCTCAGAAAGCCTCTCTTCATCCAGATGATATGCTGCTGCTGGCTAACTTTGTTATGTCATCAGAATCCCTTAGGTAAGTAGAACTAGCATTATTTTATCCTTCAGATAGCATCGTAGAGATTGTTCAATGGTATACTTTACTCTCCGTTCAGTGTAGTTGATGTTTGATGGTATTGGTTTTTATTGATTCAGTCTACTTGACCCATCATTATTGATTCTACAAGCAGCAAAACAACTTAGATCCTGTACAGTACCGAATTGTTTGGGCTTTGGACTTCTTTGCTTTATCATGCTATTTTGCACCTTCTTACTCTCTTTCCTGGGCTATAATTATGCAGGACATCAGAAGCATTTTCTCCTGTTTGCTTGCCAAGATACAATCCTTTCGCATTTTTGTATGCTTATATCCATTTTTTTGATGTGAGTCAGATTTGATTGCACATACAATTTGCCATATGTTGTACATTTAGCTCATAAATAACAGAGCTTTATGTATATTTGTGGCAGGCTGACACATACCTGATATTGGTGACCACTAGTTCTGATGCATTTTACCATCTTAAGGACTGCAGGTAAATGATGGTTTAATAATATGACCACTGCTATTGTTGGTTTCATGGTTTTTTATCAAAGAATAAAATAAATTATATTTCATAGCAAAGAGAATTTGGGTTGGGTCTCTTGACTCTCTATGTAGCAATATCTTTCCTTCATGGTTCAGAAATTTGCCTGTCATTTCATAGGATTCGTATCGAAACGGTCCTTTTGAAGTCAAATGTCCTCAATGAAGTTCAGAGATCCTTGTTAGATGGTGGAATGCATGTTGAGGATCTGCCACCTTTACCACGTTCCGGATCATCTCCTCATCTGGGCCAGCATAGGCTTCCATCAGATTCTCCTGAAAGATTGAGGGAACCTAGTTCTGGCTTTGGTGGTGCTGCTGGGTTGTGGCATTTCACATACCGTAGCATATATCTGGATCAATATGTATCTTCAGAGTTCTCTTCACCTATTAACACTCCTCAGCAGCAGAAAAGGTAATATATGAAACTTGTTTGCTTTTTATGCTGGTATAGCCCTTTTCCTTTTTATGCATTTATGTTCTTTGCAAAAGCATAACCTACCTTTATTGTTGCAGACTGTATAGAGCTTACCAGAAACTTTTTACATCCATGCATGATAAAGGAATCGGGCCACACAAAACTCAGTATAGAAGGGATGAAAATTACGGTAACAAATATTTTGATTATACTTCATAGTTGTAGTACATCCATGAGATGGATATATGATATTGAATCTGTAGGTATGAGCTGATCCAATTCTTTATTTTGAATTTTATGAAGTGTGGTTTTCTTCTTCTGGGGCAGAAGGGGAGGAGGGATAAGTCCTTTTTTGTGGTATTTGTGCTCAATTTAATCCTGGATGTTTCAGAAAGAGGGATTCTGTGGAAAATCAGATCCTTATTTTCTGAGGTGCATCCATAGATTCATGCCAATAAAGACAAGGCAATTTACACATTTTTTTGTTGTGCTGGGGAAAATAAAATATGTTAGTGAAAACTCAAATTCTTGATTGATCTACCTCTCCACAGAATTCACCTTTTTTGTTTTAAGTTGCTTTGAGTTAAATAGTGCCATTGCATTTGCATTCTTCATTGAACACTAATCAGACTAGTAAATAATTTTTATGTGGCAGTTCTGCTCTGTTGGGTAACACAAGATTTTGAGCTTTATGCTGCATTTGATCCCCTTGCAGACAAGGTACTGTTTTTTGCTTGCCTACAGGACTTATCATTTATTGTATCTTTTATACAAAACATGTGAATGTCCTAACTCCTATATTATCCATCAGTAGCAGCTGTATATTTATAAGTCATAACTAACATCCAAGGAAGATATGATACCAGTTTGAAATCTAGCATCGTGTATCTTTTGTATATTTAGAACAATGGCATTGACAGCCTTCTTTTGATCATTATGAATTTAAGATTGCTGCAGTTGGTAAAAGAAACTAAACATCTTTGGTCCATTTGTTTAGGAAAAGGTTCAAAAAGAGAAAGGGGAGTAAAATTTGCATTTAGTTTTTCGCACTACTTTGGTTGGATAAATTCTGACTATTTTAGTACAATGAGCATATGCAGGCCTTGGCAATAAAGACTTGCAACCGGGTGTGTCAATGGGTAAAAGATGTCGAAAATGAAATATTTTTGCTAGGAGCTAGCCCCTTTTCATGGTGATGTCCTATCAAATACTGTAAACATGTACAATAAAGTTTATTTAATAAAATTTCAATAGAATTATTCTTTCTTTATTTTCCTTTCATGTATTTTCTATTAAAGAATGATTGTCGGAAAATTTTTATATTACTCCCTCCGGTCCTATTTATAAGAACCTTTTAACTATATCACACGGATTAAGGAAGTTGGTTAATTTAGTTGATTGCAATAAATTTGTCAAGAATGTGTATGATATTTCCTAAACTACCCTTGAATTTATTGAGACCCATTATCTTTCTCTTTCCACTTAACTACTCAATTGTGTCATACTCTCTCTACTAATTAATTACGCACCTACCTCCACTAATGGGGTATTTTTGTCAAAAAATAATTAATGCATGGGACAATCTGAAAAGGTTCTTATAAAAAGGACCAAGACCCACCCTAAAAAAGTTCTTATAAATAGGACCGGAGGGAGTATCATTTTGTCGAGTATCATGCCCAAAACATTTCGTTCTTATGTCATCATCAGCTTGAGAGTACGTGAATTGAAGATGATGACATGATTCCCGCACTTGCATTTAGTATGGCGACTTTAACTTGGAAGAGCCAAGAGAATGGATGCTTAGTTTTTGCAGAAGGACTGTATTTCGGCTGTTACACTACTTCCAATACTGTTAGTTCTATAGCGTATGGAGTGGTTTGTTCACTTTGTTGGATTAGTGATTCTAGTGGACTATTTTCGACCAATGATGTCCTATCTGAGCTCCTTACGATAAAAATTTTGATCTGATTCCATTGATATGATTGATAGTAGAGTTTAGAGGGACGGTTGTGTTAATTTAGTTTAGTTTGGTGTTTGCGGCTCAGTATCCACCGAAGATTTGAAAAAGGTGGCTGTGTTGCATTGAATATATGTTAAGATTGTAATGGCGGTTGAAGCCTCCTCAGCTTTGCACGTGCAGAGGAGTAGGTGTTAGGTTAGCTGCCACTGCTGCTTCGGTCCGAATATTGAGCTTCGGTCATAGAGGTGGGGAACTGGGGATGGAAGGAGCTGTCTTTGGTGAAGTCGAAGACAGTGAGAAAGTCTTTTGTTTTATAGGTCAACGAGCGAAAGTCTAACATGATATTTTTTGTGGTTGGGTTGTATGGTCAAGGTGCAAGTTTAGTGACCAACGTAACTCATCCAATGAGTCATTTCATTTGAAATATGTTAAAGTCTATTGATATGATTTAGTTTATCGGTTTATGATATGTTAACATCTGATTTTTTTTTTTTGGTCGAAATGTTAACATCTGATTGAATCAATGCATTATGCATTACTCTCCCTGTAATAATAATGCATACACGCTCACTGGAGGGCGAGAAAACATCCGAGTAGTTGAGATGGGATGCTGGATTGCAACAAACCGCCAACAATTTCTTCACCATTTAATATCCAGTATCTTTTTCTATCTCCCTCTTATTGATACATCGTTTATTACATCTATTCATTTCTCTCTCCTTTCTCCTTATTTTGCTGGATATACACACCTCCAATCATTTTTCGGGGAAAATTGCTATGTAGCATTTCTTTTTTTTTTTTTGGTCGCTATATGGCATATCGCGTAGCTTTTTTAGTGCTTAACTATAGATGGACCATTTCCAAGGAAAACAAGACAGCACTAGTACTTCTAGGTTATATCACATGGCCAAGAAAAAAAAAGATGAAGTTTCCTCCAATCAATACAATATTGTGCTTTACTTTCTCCATTCTTTTGTTCTTTTTAGTTTTTATTATATAAAAAGGAAAGGCATTTCAAATCATGATGTCCTAGTAATATTTTTTTCACATGTCCAGCGACATGACCGTTTTATAGATGTGATGATCTTATCTTAAGTCTTGAGTTAAAACTAGAGAAGAAATCATATTTGTTTGTACATAAATGTTATGAAATATTTGAAAAATGCCTTTATAAAGTAAATCGGTATATGAAATGCACAAATAAGAATGTAGTTATACTTCAATTTTAATAAGTTAATATCATGATATATTTTAAATTAAAAGAAAAAATAGATACTATTTTATTTAGTCGAAGACCCTTTTGAACAAAGGTTTTAATGATAAAAAATTTCATAGGAAAATTCTAAGTTCCTAAATATTGAATTAATAATGTTTACACTAGAAAATACTTGAAAGAGTACAAGAATGTTTGAAGCAAAATTGAAGTCATGTAAGAAGATAAACTCAAGGTTAAAAAATATTATTCAATATGCGAGCATGACTTCAAAAACATGCTAAACAAGGATTTCTATAACAAATTTGATGTAATTAGAAGAAAAAACCTCTTAACTTCAAGAAGGTCAAATAATTCATCTAAGTTCCTATACTCATCAAATTGAGACATATTAAGCTTTAGAAGTAAAGAAAAAGCTTTTATGCAAGACCACCAGTAACATAAGAAGAAGTCAAATGAAAATTGACACATTCTGAATGTGAAAGGCTATTCAAACAGCACAAGCATCATTAGTAATTATTACCATGTGTTATTGATGCAATAAGAAGATGTCAATATAATTAGAAACACAAATTTGGCATCAAAAGCAAAATTCACAATTTGTGCAATTAGGAAATTATTCATCAATTATGATACACAAGTTGCAAATATGTTCAAAGTTGATCTCGAAATTTTGAACAATCCCCAAGCACCTCAAGCTATCATCGATTAATATTTTCAAATTGAAGGACTCTAAACAACTCTTTAGAGCATCCACAATGCAACAACTCTCTTTGGGTGCTTCCAATGAGACCCACTTGTGTACGTAACTCTTTTTTACTTTTTCCAATATAAATACATCTAAACACTTTATTTCTACTCCCTCCGGTCCTATTTATAAGAACCTTTTAACTACTTCACACAGATTAAGGAATTTGGTTAATTTAGTTGATTACAATAAATTTGTCATGAATGTGTATCACATTTACTAAACTATCCTTGAATTTATTGAGACTCAGTATCTTTCTCTTTCTATTTAACTATTCAATTGTGTCATACTCTCTCTACTAACTAATTACTCACCTACCTCCACTAATGGGGTATTTTTGTCAAATAATAATTAATGCATAGGAAAATCTGAAAAAGTTCTTATAAAAAGGACCAAGTCCACCTACAAAAAGGTTCTTATAAATAGGACCGGAGGGAGTATAATGGAGCAACTCTCTTTGGATGCTTCCAATAGATTAAATTCCAACAAACCATTTTTTTTTATTTTTTTTAAAACTTTTTACCGTTGCTTGCTAAAGCAACCATTGCCTAGGAAGCAACTACGTGCAATTGCTTGCATGTTTCAAATTTGATTGATACTTTAGAATCATAATTTTCATATTTCACATTTGCAAACTTTCAAAACATCATACTAATATAAACTCCATAGGCATATTTTAAAGTGTCAATATTACTATTTTGCTTTGGAAGAATTGTAGAGTCATCAGTTACACAGTGATATTGGTTATTTTTAGAAAATAGTTTAATTAAACTTAGTTATTTCATTGCACTAGCTATTATCTTCTAAAAGCACATTTTTGATAGCCAATGCATTCCTTAAACAATAATCAACAAGTTTTAAAAATACTTACAAATTGGACCAAAAGTTTTCGAGAGTCATAATTCAACCATTTTTTATGAATTTCTGAATTACTTCATATTTTACTGATATATTTTATAAGTATATTTGTTTTAAAAAAATTGTCCTAAATATTCTATTATACATATTAAGGATGCATTGAAGTAAATAAATTTAATCAATTGTTTATTCAATAAGCATCTATCACATGAGAGCTTATATCATAAATTAGTCTTAGAAAATTATCAAAAGAAAGTCAAATGAGCTTATAAATAAGTCATATGCTATTTTCATAAATTGAATTAAATATCTACTTAAATGCTTATATAATAAAATAATTTCAAATAAACTCGAAAAATGTTCTTCGAGATGTATCTTAAAAAGTACTTCCTTCCTTTCTATGTATCCATCTATTTGAGGAGAAAAAATGTGTTCTTATTCATCTATCCACCGTCCGCTTTCAAATCCAAGATATATTAATTATATTTTTGTCAAATATACTTTTATATTAATTCTTAGGTATTAAAAATACTCTAATATTAAGAGAGAGTGTAAAATAAATAAGGAATACAACAAGAATTATTTCATTACTTTTTATAAGAAACATATGACTAAATCATAAAAACCGAGGAAAAATATTGAAATTAGTTCATTATAATTAATAGTATCATAAATTTAAGTTTTATTTTAGAATACCCTTAGTATTAAATAATTGAATTAGTAATTGTTAGCCGCACATAATTATGGATGACAATTGGACCTAGACCCAATCGGTACCAGCAAAAATTACCCATAATGGGTAGGGTAATTACCCACCAAATGGGTATGGGTGCGGGTATGGGTAATTACCCGCATTTTTTAATGGGTACGGGTGCGGGTACGGGTACTATGGTACCCTACCCTACCTATACCCGCACTTATATAATATATATAATTAATATAATTTATATACATATAATTAATTTAATATATATGTGCGTATTTATATTATTAATTAATATTTTTTCAAAAAAATAATTAATGTTAATATATATTATAATCACAAAAAACATTAATATATATTACTAATTTAATTAATTTGAATGTTATAATTTTGTCCCACACACTAAAAATAGCAAAATATGAACTAATTTCTATTTCCCCTCCCATTGTTTTAATCTCTCATCCACTTCCACACATGATAGTTATTTTATAGGTTAAACTTAGATAATCTATGGATTATTTTTCATTTACTTTTTAATTAATTTTTATTTTCTAATCAATTTATTTTCTTATAATTAACAAAAGTGCGGGTAATGGGTACGGGCACGGGTACTTGAGTACCCAGCGGGTAAGGGTACGGGTACTAGAATCACTACCCACGCGGGTATGGGTCCGGGTACGGGTATTTTTTTAAAACGCGGGTATGGGGACGGGTACTATAGTACCCTCCTAAACCCTACCCATTGCCATCCCTACACATAATAAATTAAGAGTATATAAGGTATTTAATAATTAATAAAACTGGAAAATGGTATTATATTTTTTATATTTAGGACAAAAAAAGTTCAGCTTTTCATTTCTTACATAAAAGCTCATAAGGAGTAATTTTTATGAAAACAAGAACATTAATTATATTTATTAATTTTTGTGTTTTAATCTTAGTGATTAGATAAATAAAAATGGAGGTACCATCCAGCGCATGAATTAGTTGGTACAAGATCATTCCAACTTAATTAATGGTCTCAAGTTTGAGCTTGAATATACATATATTAAATACTCAAAGGAACAATTTTATCACCGATAACTTTATCGCTAAATAGTTCGTGGCTTAGTTGTCAACACAAACTGAGATTGGGGGGAAGAATTTGAACAGAATTTTCCCTTATAATAGGTAATAAGATACATGTTAAAAAATAGGGTTAAATTATGTTTTTGGTCCCCCAAAATATCTCGATTTTCCCATTTGATCCCCCAAAATTTTTTCCCCAAGTGGTCCCCCAAAAATTATAATACATTCTCATTTGGTCCCTCTTTTAGTGCACCGTTTATTATCTCCGTTAAATGCTTGCGTGACAGCTTAGGTGGACAAAATAAGCGTACACGTACACGGCATGCATATGTGTCATCTTATGTGTCCTACATGACTTATATCATCACCTTGCATAAAAAAACAATTATAGAGTTTAGACTCACAAAAAGGCGTTGATTAACCACCTATAGGCTTATTTTGTCATGTACGACACATAAGAAGACGCATATGCATGCCATGTATGCTTATTTTGTCCATCTAAGTTATCACGCAAGCATTTAACGAAGATAATAAATGGTGTAATAAAAGAGAGACCAAATGAGAATGTATTATAATTTTTGGGGGACCACTCGAAAAAAAAATTGGGGAACCAAATGGAAAAATCGGGATATTTTGAACACCATAAACATATTTTAGCAAAAAAAAAAATATATGTCTCCATGAATGATATCTATGCTAAATTTCAATAACTTGTAATGCATATGATGCTCCATTAATGCGTGGATGTCAATAAGGATAAGGTGCGTTCAATTTAGTTAGGTGGAGTAAGAAGCATTTTTTTGCACCGAGCCTCTTTCATTCATTTACGTTGAGGATCTCAATTGTGGATTCGGTGGCTCCAATTTGTCAAGGGCACAATTAAACTCCTTTATGGCAATCTCGTTATTTTTTGGGGTCAAACTTCACCAATTTCGGAGATTAAAAAAGGTTTTGTTCCCCGACTTAACTCCTCCATAATAATGAAGCATAGTGTACCTTTAATGAGCACTCGAATGACCATAAAAAGGCTAGTACTCACACATATATCTGCATGGACAGTAACTTTAGTGCTAGTTCCATATCCGTTGGGCACCTATATACATGTACCCGCGTCCGTTACCTGTACTTTTATTAAGTAAAAAATTACCAACTTACTAAAAATATGTTAATTTAAGAAAACTACTACTTAATTGAAAAAGTTACTCGAAGATCGTCCAAACATAATTTTTAAATATCAGTGACACTACAATTTAATTACATTGAAACACAATATGTTAATGTTCTAAAACACAACAAATGATCTAAAGTTCAAATTTTTATTAAATATTACAATATACTTTCACGTCACACTATTTTATAAATTTGGATATCATGTATTAGAATTCTTCAAAAATTGATTATTAACATTAATTATAGTCATATATTATAAAGTAAAAAAAACACATATAGATAGTTATAAAAATATATTTTTAATTTGTAATATTATATATATATCAATTTTAAAAATATGCATAAATATATATATTAGATATTTTGATAAAATTAATATATCTCTATATATAATTGTATATAGTATTTTTATTAAATAATTATATATATGAGTGCGGGTATGGGGCGGGCTGGGCATCAAAGTGCTCGTACCCCCGCCAATACCCACTTTGCCGGTTTTTACCCTGCCCATTGCAGGTAATTTTTACGGGTACCCATAGGGCTTGGGCTCAATTTGTTGGAGAAAAGAATGGAAAAGATATTTTGAGAGTAAGAGTAATCTGAAATTTTATTCACATCTACTTCTATTTATAGTACAACAAGTAACTCACATTTAACAGCATTTGTAACTAACCATAACCAACTAACTAACACTAACTACCATTCTGAATTAATGTCACAACACACCCCCTTTAATTCAGAATTCTTAGAGATACAACATTCAACATTCTTCTCAAAGTTTTAAACCTCTCAACCTTCACTGATTTAGTCATAACATCAGCAACTTGTTCCTCAGATCTGCAAAAAAACAGTTCAAGTCTCCCTTTGTTTACTTGATCTCGAAGAAAGTGGAACCTTGTCTCAATGTGCTTGCTTCTACCATGTGCTACTGGATTTTTGGCTAAGTTGATGGCTGATTTGTTGTCAACCTTTAAACATATAGGCTTCCTTAACTGAATCTGCATCTCATTCACCAAGGATTCTAACCAGGCTGCTTGACATGCAGCATAGGAAGCAGCTATGTACTCCGCTTCACAAGAAGATAGAGCCACCACAGGTTGCTTCTTGGAGCACCATGATATTGGTGCCTCCATGAATTTGAACACATAGCCGGAAGTACTCCTTCTATCCTCTTTGTCTCCACACCAATCTGAATCTGAATAACCAACTAGTTCTTCTTCATATTGACTCATCCTTTTTGGAAACAATATTCCAAAATCTGAAGTGCCCTTTAAGTATCTCATAAGTCTCTTAACTGCTAACCAATGAGCTTGATTGGGAGTATTCATATAGCGACTAACCAAGCCTACTCCAAATGAAATTTCAGGTCTGCTATTGCAAATGTATCTCAATGACCCAACAGCTTGTCTATACAAAGTGCTGTCAACAGCTTGCTGAATTAAATGATTATCACAATTTGTTTTTACTTCAGCTGGAGTTTCTGCTGCATTACAATTCTGCATTTTAAACTTCTTCAACACATCTTCCACATACTTCCTTTGATGCATCAGAATGCCTTTCTCTGTGTAAACAAACTCCATACCAAGGAAATAAGTGAGTGCTCCCAAATCTGTCATTTCAAATTCAGCCTTCATTTTCTGCTTGAATGCTTCAATTTCCCTTAGATCACTTCCTGTCACAAGTAAATCATCAACATACAAACACACCAGCAGTAATTCCTTGCTAGTTTTGGTCTTCACATAGACTCCATATTCAACTGAACATTTACTGAACCCCAGCTGCAGTAGAAAGGAATCTATCTTCTTATTCCAAGCTCGAGGGGCTTGCTTCAACCTATACAATGCCTTTTTTTAGCTTGTAGACACTGTTTTCACACCCTTTAAGTTGGAATCCAGGCGGCGGCTCAACATAAACCTCCTCCTCAAGTGGCCCATTAAGAAAAGCAGATTTTACATCAAGCTGAAATAGTGGCCATCCCCTATAACTGGCCATTGCAACTACAAGTCTTATTGTCTCTATTCTAGCCACTGGTGCAAAAACATCTGTAAAATCCAGACCTTCCTTTTGTTGAAAACCCTTAGCAACTAGTCTTGCTTTATGCTTGGCTATTGAACCATCAGGCTTCACCTTTACTTTATATACCCATTTGACAGCAATAGGATGCTTATCATTAAGCAAGTCAACCAGCTCCCATGTGTTGTTTTTCTCTATTGATTTCAGCTCCTCCTTCATGGCTTCTATCCACACATCTTGCTTCATAGCTTCTTCCCAATTAATGGGCTTTGTGTCTGCCATAAAGGCTAGATGAACAATGTCTTCTTCAAACGATACTGCATTGTTTGAAAACATTTCATAGTCTTGAAATTTTGCTGGTTGCTGTCTCACTCTTTGTGGTCTTTGCACTTGATCACTTCCACTGGGATTTGATGGAGCTAGTGTCTCATTGCTGTGATGGTCTTCAATCATCATTGGACTAAACAGATTTGAATTCACAGAATTACTTCCCTTATTTTTCCAGTCCCATGTTTCAGCTTCACTCACTACTACATCTCTGCTTATCACAATTTTCTTTGTTGCTGGATTGTATAGTCTGTAGGCACCAGTAACATGATAACCGACCAGAATCGTAGGCTCACTTTTATCATCAAGCTTCCTCCTCTTCTCATCTGGAATATGTCTATAACAAAGAGATCCGAAGACTCTGAAATGTCTCACACTGGGTTTCTTTCCTGACCAGGCCTGAATTGGTGTCTTAGCTACCAGCTTCTTAGTAGGGCACCTATTCAACACATAAACAGCTGTAGTCACAGCTTCATCCCATAAACAGTGTGGTAGCTCCTTTCCTTTCAACATGCTTCTTGCCATGTCAAGAATTGTTCTATTCCTCCTTTCAGCCAAGCCATTATGTTGTGGGGTATAGGGGGCTATTACCTCATGTTGAATTCCTTGTTCTTCACAAAAGCTTTCAAAATCTTTAGAGCAATACTCACATCCACCATCTGTTCTCAACACTTTAATAAAATTTCCACTTTGTTTTTCTACCAGCAACTTGAACTTTTTAAAAACAGAAAATACTTCTCCTTTTGTGTTTAGAAAATATATCCATATCATTCTAGTGAATTCATCCACAAAGGTAACGAAATACCTGTTGCCACCTACTGTGGGAACTTCCAGTGGACCACAAACATCTGAATGCATCACCTCCAATGGCTTGCTTGACCTCAAGGGCGCATATGACCTGAAGGAGTTCCTTGGCTGCTTTCCAATCAAGCAACAATCACATAATTTCCCCGGTGCTTGGATTAAAGGCAGTCCTTTCACCATTCCCTTTGAGGAAAGCCGATTCAAGCTCTTCCAATTCAAGTGTCCAAACCTTAAGTGCCAAAGCCAACAATCCTCACTCACCACTGCTGTTGTAAGGCACTGAACTTCAGCTGCTGGAATGTTAACTTTGAAGGTTCTATTCTTTGAAAGAGGTGCCTTCAAAATTGATTTTTGATAAGAATCAAAGACTTCTAATTTTTCATCCTCCATTTTCATTGAAAAACCTTTTTCAAGCAGCTGACCAAGGCTTAATAAATTGCTCTTCATTTCTGGTACGTACAAAACATATGTGATTAGTGCAGATTTTCCATCTTTCTTCTTGATTAGCACATTCCCAATTCCTTCTGCAGCTACTGTTTTGTTGTCCGCAAATCTCACCCTACTCTTCTTGTTTTCATCAAGATCAACTAGCCATTCTTTATGGCTTGTCATATGATTTGAACACCCTGTATCAAGGTACCATGTTTCAGAACCACTTACATCTGAGTTGGTTGTGACCGTCAGAATTACTGGATCAGAATCTGACCCATCATCATCATCTTGTGCGATATTAGCCTCCTCACAGCCTTTTTTTTGCATACTTTTATTGGTCTTGCACTCATCTGCGAAATGGCCAAATCTTTGGCAATTGTAACATTGAATTTTCTTCTTATCAAACTTCTTCCTTCCACCTCTATGATAACCACCACTAGCACCTCTTCTTGATGAACTTTCAGCCTGATTATGATGAGAATTTATGGGTTCTTGACCAGAATCATGCCCAACAGCAAAATCACCTCTGTAATTTCTCCCTTTGCCCCTCCCTCTTTTATACTTTCCTCTTTCTCCACCCATCTTCTTGCATGTTTGAGCGTGCAAAGCTTGTTCTGATGAACTTCTAGGTTCTCTTTCTTTCAATCTTTGTTCATGGGCTTCCAATGACCCCTGCAACTCCTCCACTTTCATCTCTCCAAGATTCTTGGATTCTTCAATAGCAACTACAATGTGATCAAATTTGGGAGACAAGGTTCTGAGGACTTTTTCAATAATCATCAAGTCTGTGAATTTCCCTCCACAAGATTTCATCAAATTTGTAAGAGTTAGCACCCTTGTAAAATAATCTCCCACACTTTCTTGGTCTTCCATCTGTAACATCTCATACTGCCTCCTCAAAGTCTGCAATCGAATTTTTTAACCTTGTCTGCACCCGCAAAGCTCTTCTCCAAAGTGTCCCATGCCTCCTTCGCAGTGGTTGCCGCTGCAATTTTCTCAAAATTTGCTCCATCTACACACTGATGAATGATGAACAGAGCCTTGCAATCCTTCTTCTTGGCATCTCGATGAGTAGATCGTTGTGTTTCAGTTGGATTGTCACCAAGTCCTTGGTAGCCATTTTTTACCACATCCATGACTTCTTGAAAGCCAAATATAGCTTTCATCTTGACGCAATTTGTTGGAGAAAAGAATGGAAAAGATATTTTGAGAGTAAGAGTAATCTGAAATTTTATTCACATCTACTTCTATTTATAGTACAACAAGTAACTCACATTTAACAGCATTTGTAACTAACCATAACCAACTAACTAACACTAACTACCATTCTGAATTAATGTCACAACACACCCCCTTTAATTCAGAATGCTTAGAGATACAACATTCAACATTCTTCTCAAAGTTTTAAACCTCTCAACCTTCACTGATTTAGTCATAACATCAGCAACTTGTTCCTCAGATCTGCAAAAAAACAGTTCAAGTCTCCCTTTGTTTACTTGATCTCAAAGAAAGTGGAACCTTGTCTCAATGTGCTTGCTTCTACCATGTGCTACTGGATTTTTGGCTAAGTTGATGGCTGATTTGTTGTCAACCTTTAAACATATAGGCTTCCTTAACTGAATATGCATCTCATTCACCAAGGATTCTAACCAGGCTGCTTGACATGCAGCATAGGAAGCAGCTATGTACTCCGCTTCACAAGAAGATAGAGCCACCACAGGTTGCTTCTTGGAGCACCATGATATTGGTGCCTCCATGAATTTGAACACATAGCCGGAAGTACTCCTTCTATCCTCTTTGTCTCCACACCAATCTGAATCTGAATAACCAACTAGCTCTTCTTCATATTGACTCATCCTTTTTGGAAACAATATTCCAAAATCTGAAGTGCCCTTTAAGTATCTCATAAGTCTCTTAACTGCTAACCAATGAGCTTGATTGGGAGTATTCATATAGCGACTAACCAAGCCTACTCCAAATGAAATTTCAGGTCCGCTGTTGCAAATGTATCTCAATGACTCAATAGCTTGTCTATACAAAGTGCTGTCAACAGCTTGCTGAATTAAATGATTATCACAATTTGTTTTTACTTCAGCTGGAGTTTCTGCTGCATTACAATTCTGCATTTTAAACTTCTTCAACACATCTTCCACATACTTCCTTTGAAGTATTCAAAATTTGCTCCATCTACACACTGATGAATGATGAACAGAGCCTTGCAATCCTTCTTCTTGGCATCTCGATGAGTAGATCGTTGTGTTTCAGTTGGATTGTCACCAAGTTCTTGGTAGCCATTTTTTACCACATCCATGACTTCTTGAAAGCCAAATATAGCTTTCATCTTGACACACCACCTCTCATAATTGTCAAGATTCTTGCCATCAAGAATTGGCAAGTTCCCAAAGTAATTTCCATTTGAATTAGCCATAGAAACAATGCAGGCTTCACACACACACAGCACCCCACAACACTTTACAACACAACACAGCACTACACGATACTTCACTACACAGCACCTAGGTCCAGGATCTTGAAGCTCTAGATACCAATTTGTTGGAGAAAAGAATGGAAAAGATATTTTGAGAGTAAGAGTAATCTGAAATTTTATTCACTTCTACTTCTATTTACAGTACAACAAGTAACTCACATTTAACAGCATTTGTAACTAACCATAACCAACTAACTAACACTAACTACCATTATGAATTAATGTCACAACACAATTGTCATCCCTACACCAGTCCCAATTCCATTCCATTGCCCAAGCGACAAACGCTGACCCCATTTTGCTCCACTAAAATAAATTGCTCTTTCAAAAAAATAATAAAATCAACGGGTTGGTTCAAGTGATACTCCATGTTTGATTTTTCGGAAGAAAAGAAAATTTTATTGGGAGAGCTAACTCCACCATAATATGAGATATTCATATTCCCGACTTGAACATGATTGTTTCCGTTTAAAATACTTGTAGTTAAAAAAAATTTACTCTTATAATTATTAATTAAATTTTTTTAGATTTTTTTGGTAAATTTTTAGATTTTAATAATAACAAAGCTATTTTTATGTGAGAATAGAAATAATAAATTTTAATCATACAATAATTATGAATATCAAATTTTAAAATTATTTAATGGTCATATATTCTTTTTAAAAAGTCACTATGACTTTATATTTTAATTTTAATTGTTTTATGATAAGATTTAATAATTAAAACTTATTCCTTTCACAAACGACTCCTCACCTAATATATCACCTAGTAAACCTATTATCAAGTCAATCATTATTTTAAAAGAATATGTAGTAGTCCAAAAAGAGGAAGAGTATATAAATTAGTTATGTAAAAACATTTTCTCAAAAAAAAAAAAGAAAAAAAAATGACAATAATGTCGTACATAAAGCTTCTGAGCTTAAATAACACTTAAGATATGTTTGTGAGTTGAATTTTGGAGGAGAAGGGAGGAAAGAGAATGATTTATTGGAAGTCTTTCCCCCCTTTATATTTGTGAGTTTGGGTATTTTACAAAGTGTTTTCCTCTTCTTCTTCCCCTCCTTTCTCCCTTCAATCCTTCCATTTCCCTCCTCTCTAAACTCACAAACACACCCTTAAAAAAATACTTACATTTAAGACATTCTGAAGAGACAAATAAAAGTTCTAATGTGTGACATGTCAGATACGACATCTGTTTTTTCTCATTCAACTAATCTCTTGGTCACATTTATGTCATATATGCAAAGGTCATGCTCATTTTACATTTATGTTTTTTTTTACGTGACAATTTTATTTTCTATTTATGCTAGTACATTACAAACTTGGTATAATCCATTCGGACCAGGTTAAAAAAAAAAAAAAGGTAAAGGACGCGTGGTCCAGATTATTAAATATGCAATTTGTTAGGTGTTTTTTACCGACTTATTTCGTGTAGTTTATTCATTTTAAACCGCTAAGACAGATGACCATTATAGCACATGAACATGCCCTTAGGCTTAGGAGGATATATTTTTTTTGGGTACCGTATCAATTAATGCAAACAAAATTAGATGAGTGCAATTTTAATTTAAGGTTACATTTATAATACCATAAAACTACATTAATTAATTAGATTTAATAGATTTTTTGGAGCCTTTGACATAAAATTCCAATGTCTCAAAAATAATGATTTCTAAGATTCGAATCCTAAATATTATATATAAAATTAATATTTTATCATGCATACTGTACACAAAATATATTCATTTTTATATAATTAAAATATTTAAATATATATCATAAAATATGAAGTACATATTGAATTTAAAATGAATAAATTAAATTTAATATATAAAAATTATAGTATAATAAATTTATATTAGGAAATTAATTTGACTATTGTACTAAAAGATAATTATTTTGAATTTGATATATTAATTTATAAAAATACATTTCAATCATATCATTACATGAGTAATATTTTATATAATTTTAAAATTACCATATCATTTTATATAGTTTAAATTTTAATATATTGATCAATTGTCACATTATTTAAAAATTTAAATTTAATCATTTAATTATAATTATTAGTTAAGGAATCATGCCAAACATAATTATGGGTATAAAGTAGATTTTAAATATGATTATTTTTAAATTAATAAATATAATTAACTATTATTACTATCATTTTTTAACTTTTTCCATTTTTAAAAAAATTTTTAAATATGAAAATACATATTAATAAGCTAATATTTTTGTAGGCCTAATAATTGGCTAATTGATTAATAGAATGAGAGACATATTTTTATAAAAATATCTATATTTATTAATAAAATATTTTGAGTTACTTATAATTAACTATTATATTAATTTACGTAACATATAGGTAAAGGTTTATTTTATATAATTAAAATTAAATTTGGAATAAATTAATATCTCTAGAATTGAAAAATAAGAATTAGATTAATTTTGGGTAATTATTTAAATTTAAATTATAATAATATATGATTTTACAATTGAAATCTAATTCACATAGTTATTCGATAATAAATTATAATAAAAAATGAAAATAAAAATAATGAGGATAAAAAATTATATAAAAAAGAATTAGAGTATAAAATGATAGAATAAGATTTTTAATATTAATAAATTTTAAAATTAAGGATTAACATTTAAAAGTTCAAATAGGAAGATAAAATAGAGGGGGTATTAGCATTAAGTATTGAGAGAGAGAGTCTCACTCATAAGTTATGTGTGGAGTTCACCATGAAATGAAAAGATACAGAGAATACTAAAAGTCATTGAGAGAGAAAATTAGAGAAATGGTGGAGTTGATGCAAAGATTATTATTAGATTTTGGACCTGAACCTAACTCAATCCCAAAAGCTAACTTGTAGGGTGAGGACTGTTCAAGGCTTATAAACTTTTATTTGGCCTTATCTCTAGGCAATGTGGGACTCTAACACACCACCTCACGCCCGGGCTGGACATCTAGATCCTGGACATCTGTACGGGTGGCGGCTTAACGAATCATCTAGGATAGGCTTTGATACCATATTAGATTTTGGACATGAGCCTAACTCAACCCCAAAAGCTAGCTTGTAGGGTGAGGACTGCCTAAGGCTTATAATTTATAAACTTTTATTTGACCTTATCTCTAGGCAATGTGAGACTCTAACAATTATATTTATAGGAAGAGAGAGTATGACATATTGACAACAGCTAAAGAACCTATTTTTGGAAGAAAAATATTTAGTTATCAGTATTCAAATAATATTATTGGTGCATAATTATTAATTTTGATTTTTAATATTATGAATAATATCACTAGTAGCTAAAAAAATTGAGGGGCCTAAAATAATGGTCTTATCTGCATTAGGTAAGATCGGCCATGAAGGATATATATTATTAAATGATAATGATAAGAATTTAAATTTAAATTAAAAAGAGATTCGACATAAGAAGGTTAAAGATTAGAATAATAAATATTTAGATTTTTAATATCAATTTTTTAAGTTATTAAAAGAGATTTGAGGGAATAATAAAAAATCTTTACAAGGTAAGTGTGAAAAACATACTCAAAGAAAAAATAGTGAGAAAACGCAAAAAGTAACATGTGACTTTCTAGTATAAAAGAGAGTGAGAGTATGCTTGTTTATAATTTTTAAAAATTATTTTCTGTTTTTAAAAGTAAAGTTTGGCACAGTTTTTTTAAAAAAAAATTTAAATAGTTTGACTAATTTTTTGTTTTAAAAAACTAAAATTATGAAACTATTTTAGATATTTTGAAGAACTGTTTTTAATTTTTTCTGTTTTTGTGGTGAAATTGCAATAAATAAATCATTTCATTGGTAAAAAAACACTTCTTAAAATCATTTTTGGTGGTGAATCAAAAATGGATGAGACCCACTGCACCTTTCACCGTCTTGTTAGCTAATGAATTTTTGAAACTCATAAAATCAATGTCTTTTATTTCTCTCTATCACTTGTTATTATCCAACCTAAAACTTATCCACTATTATTTTTCTTCACACTCATTTCTTTTATACCAAACAATCTACAGATAATTTTTATCACCTTCCTTATTTCTCTCTTTAATTATTTTCTATGGCCAAACAGAGTGTTAAGGTTTGCCATGTAGCTTTTTTATTAATCTCCCTTACCTCTAATTATTGAATGATTTTTTATATTGTCAACCATTTTCACTAGCTAGTATATCCATGGTTCTTCTCACATGTCCAAATAAACTAAGATGAGATTCTATCACGTTAATGATCGTGTTTCCCTATGTTGTCTCATATACCAATTCATTCATTTTAGCATCTATACGATAATGTTAAAAATTATTTAATACACTCTATTAGTTATTTTTAGTTACCTTAAAATAAATGTAAAATAGTTTTTATATTTTCAGTGATTAGGGTATTTAATGTTAAATTTATAATAAAAACTTTTATTTTTAAATTCTTTAACCATTAATTCCGAGAGTAGTTGCTAACAGATAAATGCATATGTAAAATGATACGAACATTATTTAACTCTAACAAAAAAATTAACATGCGTTCTAAAATTACACATTTTAACAAGACTTTCTTTATAAAATGCAATACTTATTAGAAGATTAATTTAAAAAGTTATACTAAAAGTTAGTTAATACTTAATAGTGAGAAATTCAAATCTCGCTGCTAAGTTTAAAATTAATTTGACCAAAACAGAAGTTCTCAAAAGTCTGCTTTGTCGTCTAAACACTACTAGTATTGGATGCGAGCGAGGAGTCAGGAGAAGGTTTTTACTTTTTAGGCGACCAAGGCGACTATGTAAAATTAATTAATAGTTTAATACTACTAGGAAAGTAAAGTAAAATAGACCAAAGAGCCTTTAAAAAAATTGAAATCAGTAGTTATGATTTCGTGCCCGCTTTCTTTAGATTTTGTAACAGTCAGAATCAATTCTGCAGAATTGATTTTAAATCACTTTCGTTCAACGTACTTCGTAAAGCGTGCATTATCCATCTCAACTATTCATTTCTAGAATCAATTCTATTCAACTGTAAACCAAACAGACCCTAATTGTAAATACATTGTTAAAACTATGGGAAAAACTCCTAAGTTTAATTATCACTAAACACACTCTTTAAAAAAATAAAAAATTTTAATGATGATTAAATTTTAAATAGAATTGCCTTCAATATTAGAGGAGCTATCTGTTAACACACACAAAAAAAATGGGGTTAATGAACGTTACTGGAAAGACTGAAACAGCTTGAACTGTGAAGTAATTACCGTGAAAAAGAAACTGTGTGCAGTAAATACTGGTTTAGATCACATTAATAATCGTCCAAAAAAAAAGATCACATTAATAAAGTATGGAAAAAATATAGGAAAAGATCACATCCATGCAGTGCTGAAGCCTAACGTTAAGTTGACTCACAACAACAATGCAATAAATAACCCTCTAATATTATAATAATATTATTCACACAAAAACAAAAAATTAGTAAATACTCCTCCCTCTCTCTCTCTCTCTACTCTTCTGTTCTCTTCTCTCTTCTCCTTCCCCTTCCCCTTCCCCTTCCCTTCTTCTTCTTCTCCTTCTCCTTTCTTTCTCTTTCTCACTCCTCCACTTTCTCTCTCTAACCTCCACTCATTCCTCCATCACCGAACCCTAAAACCTATTCATCTCGCCGTTGACGGTTTTTCCGACGGGTCCGACCTGAGAATCAGGCAACCCGATCTGTCTCCGGGGTATCATTTTCCCCTGAGCGAACTGAGAGAGAGATTGGGAAAATGTACAAGAACCAGCTTCAAGAGCTGGCCCAGCGGAGCTGCTTCAACCTCCCTTCCTACACTTGCATTCGGGAAGGTCCCGATCACGCGCCGAGGTTTAAGGCCACCGTTAACTTTAACGGCGAGATCTTTGAGAGTCCTCACTACTGCTCCACTCTCCGTCAGGCCGAACACTCCGCCGCCGAAGTTGCTCTCAATTCCCTCTCCCACCGTGGCCCCTCTCACTCCCTCGCCGCTAAGATCCTCGTAAGCATTTCTCTCTCTCCTTCATTGCCACTTTTTAGGGTTTTGCTTTTCCTTCTTCTTCGCCTTTTCTCACTTGATTAGCGGTAACGAAACAAATAAAAAAATGCAGTAAAGCAAAAACAAAAGCTCTTCGCTAATGTGCGCGTGCTCATGAACTTGAGTCACGGGGAGAGGAACCTCGTGCTATCCTGCGCCGTTGCTCGGGTTGGTCCCGCCGACGCCTGAACATAGCACGTTTGGGTTGGGTTGCGGAATGACCGAAGTGCCCTTGGACTTGTTTGATTCTGGTGTAGTGCTAAGAGAAGGAAGGAAGGAACAGTGTGGAGTGGAAAATGTAGAGTGAAAGGTGTTGGATTTTTATAATATTTATTTATTTCAAAAGTTTTCTAAGAGAGTTAATAAATAAATGCTTTATTTATTTTTTCAGAATATATTTTTGACTTGGTCAAAATCCTTTTAGGACTTGGTCAAAACCTACTTTTATGCTTTCTAACCCTAATTATTTTAATATATAAACCCTTTTTTGCTCAACCTTAGGTGTGCCTCCACTCTCTTTTCTTCTTCACAAAACACTATGAGTTATCAATGGGTTTAACGGAATCCTTCTTGCTAGTTCAGTGTGACCTCGTGCTTATGGCACGGGATGGACCTGTTGTATCCTGGGGGAGCATCGCAACCGGCCGATGAATCCTTAAGGACAACGTATATCTACGTGCCTCAGGTCTCTACTTTTGTTTGCAGAGGTTAATTTCGCCAACAATCTTAAGGATTCATCCCATCTATCTTTGAGAGAAATTTGCCTCTTCCGTTAATCCCAAATTGTGGGGGTTAGAGGTTATGGTTTTCAATAATACCCATTATTGTAGACAGTGTTATTTCCAACGAGCCAGACAATGTTTACACCTTGCCGCTGGCTGCAACGCTGTGGTTTCTCCCTCGCAACCACCAGATTCTTGCATTGGCGAATTTGATACCACTTGATGATTCCGTGAACGAGCTCGATAGCTACATGTATCAAACTGTATGTTTCATTTTCCTCTTTCTTTATATGCACTACTCAATTCCAGTTTTTAAGTCCTTGTTTGGGGTCATATTTGAAAAAAAAAATGCATTTTGTTTTTTTTAAAATTCTTTTGTTAACAGAAAAAAAAATATTAGAATTGTGATAGGTCTTGAAATCAGCGGGGTTTTCTTCTAGTAAACAAGATGAATGAGATCATGATTTTATTTTTACTTGGCAACATTAGATAGAAATATAAATTTTCATCTGATAAATTCAGGCATTGCATTGCAGGATGTGTATTAGAAACTAGTGCAGTTAGTGCATTAATAATTTTAGGCTTTTAGCTTCAAAGAATGATAGGCATAAAGTTGCCTCTGCATTTTCCATTATGAATATAATCTCGTGAGTTGAATTGTTAAGGAAAGTGCTAGATGTATGCTTACTGTGGTTATTGAATATTGTTTCATATTGAAATATGTGTCTGTGTGGATTACAAACTTTGTATATATTGAATTATGATACAACCACTTTTTCTTTTCCTGGGGTTAGGAAGAATTAGCTATGTTAGTAATTACTAGTTAGTAACTAATGGAACACTGCATCTGCATTTTATGGTGCCTTACTCTGTAAATTCTGTTGCAGATTTGTTAGGCTCAATTTTCTTTATCATTTAGAAGATCAATCAATATAGAAATTCCATCTTTTGAGAGTTTTAGTTGAGCCTGGAGATCTTTTTTTTTTTCATTGGTTTTGATGTTACGTGAGACATTTATTGTCTCTTTGTTGGGTTTCTAATTTTATGGTATGAGTATTGTATTTTATGAGGTATGAATTGAGTTCTTTAATTAATTTCACTTTTTAATCTTTATAAATGTTTTTAGTGAAATTATGAGATTTTGAGCATCAAATGTGGGGGTTATTTTTATATGTGACATAATTTGAGGTTGAGGTGTCAAGTATACATTGCATTGAGATATAGAACAAGAAATATAAATTCCGCATGAATAAATTATGGGTGTTGTTGTGCTTCTTATTAAGCATATAGATTTCAAAGTTCTATATTACTTTATTTTATGGTGTTATCTTGTGCATTATTTTTTGATATATGCGGAATTGATATTTAAAATTTATAATGGGCTAGTACCCTTGAGTTTGGAAGTGATAGCTTTCATGAAATGATGATGATGTTTATTGAAATTGAGATTTTGCTATGAACAAATTTTGTCAAAATAGTATGTTACCTAGATATATTTTGCGGGACATGACAAACTCTTTGTTAATAAATTTGGATGTTTCTTATCTTCTCAATATAATATGATATTATATTTTAGTTCGCAATGCTCCTACTTAATATTTTGCAATATGAAATTTCTATCCTCATTGCTATGAGTTTATTTTGAGAATTCTTTCATGTATGTATGAGTACAGTGACTCGGGATGTTTCATTTATGATGAAATATTATATTTGCTTGTACATTTAAAGGAGTACTGTTGTGAACATTATTGAGAGTTATATATATTAAAGGGATGAGTTAGACAAGATGCAATTTGGAGAGTTAATTTCATAAGGAAGTGTGATAATATCTTATCACTTAAGGAACTTCGTAGGAAGTTTTGATTACTTTGAAGTAATCTATTGAGTATCCCTTATGATATTAACTAGAGATATTATATTGTCCAATTTGAGTAAGCCCAAATTATTGGGAATGTATTTTATTTCATTGATTTATGAGAAAATAAAATTGTTTGCTATGTCTGTACTCAAGAGTGATTTGAGAGGTACCATGAATTATGGTATTGTATATAATGGGTTACCACTATATTATAATGATATAGTGATGATGCTTGTATTTGATTAGATGAGATTAAATTTAATAAATTCACAAGTGAATTTATGTTTACCCTCAATGGAGGAGTTGTCGCTTGGTAGTCCAAGTAGACCTGTATCGTCTCATATATGATGATGACCAAGTTTATTCTTAACTTGGTAAGATGTGAAAATGGTTTGGCTAAGGAATCTCTTAGCATATATTTCTTTGTGGAAGGAACATGAGCCTTCCATATCTTGTGATTGCTATGTGGAAGTAGCAAGAATAAATTCAATTTATAATTGAAAATTGAGACGTATACGTATACATCATTATTTATTAAAGTAGCTACTAAATGATGGAGTTATATCCCTAATCAATGTGTGGTCAAAATAAATTTGACTAAAACATCGAGGGGAATGGGACTAAAGCCAATTTGATACTAACAGTGATGGTAACCCAACCTTTGTGATTGGAGACCCCATGAAGAAGGTTCATATGGGTAAAAACAAGTCATCTGTTAGTCTTGCTAGCACTATTTACTTGTCCCTTCCTATGGTGTATGAGGTGCTAGACTGCATATTGGAGAGGATAAGCCCAAAAGGCTTTTAATGATTCTCATATCCCTTAGGGGTGGTGTATGAAGTGCAGCATACACTTGATGAAATCACCTATATGAGTGTCAAGTGGGGCCGCTTGTATGAGATTGAGGCGAAATCTCTAGAGCACTCATGAATACCAGGCGCGCGCATGGCCTTATAGCGCAACACAGCGGTAACAGCGAGAATTGTGGGGGTATAATGTGATTGGTAAGACCTCTGGCATACATTAAAGTGTTTTGGTTCATAGGACGTGTTCCACCGACTCACTTGTATGTTACGACTTATCAGTCTAGGTCTGGTTCATAGTCCAAAAGACACCAGATTCGATGCATTTATCCCATGGCGTTAACCCAGGAAGTTTATCTTTTCAATTTTTAAAACTTTTGAAAAATGTGGGGGATTGTTGGATTTTTATAATATTTATTTATTTCAAAAGTTTTCTAAGAGAGTTAATAAATAAATGCTTTATTTATTTTTTCAGAATATATTTTTGACTTGGTCAAAACCCTTTTAGGACTTGGTCAAAACCTACTTTTATGCTTTCTAACCCTAATTATTTTAATATATAAACCCTTTTTTGCTCAACCTTAGGTGTGCCTCCACTCTCTTTTCTTCTTCACAAAACACTATGAGTTATCAATGGGTTTAACGGAATCCTTCTTGCTAGTTCAGTGTGACCTCGTGCTTATGGCACGGGATGGACCTGTTGTATCCTGGGGGAGCATCGCAACCGGCCGATGAATCCTTAAGGACAACGTATATCTACGTGCCTCAGGTCTCTACTTTTGTTTGCAGAGGTTAATTTCGCCAACAAAAGGGTCATGGTGCTTAGTGGGTACAGTACAGTGGAAGTGTGGAACTACATCTTTGTGGTCCTGAAGCAATTCTGACGAGCGTTGGTTTTCAATTTCAGTGTTTTTGAACTGTAGATGCTAATTACAATTAGAAATTGAGAATTGCAGTGTCTAATTGCGGAAATATAGCTCCCTTTTGCCTGTTATTTCGTTTGGCATTTGTACAGTTTATAACATGAGGCTGACATGCACCGGCACGATGCGGTGGCGGGTGGCCTGTATTCATGTGCCCGTGCTGTTTCTATTTTAGTGACTAGCCTTTGGTATGATACAAGGAATGGCGTGTGTCTTCTCTCTGTTTTTGATTGCTTAGGCAAAATTCTACCTGAATATCTGACTTATATATGTTACTGAAGAAGGATCATAGATATTGAATCAAGAAAAAGGGCAGCAATGAACCCGATTCATCAAAGTGAGCTTTGATGATAAATGCTGATTCAGGGGTCCTTGGGAAAATTATGGTGTTTGTATAGCAAAATTGGCAATAGTAGTATCCAAGTTGAACAACAGTAGTTTTTATTTATGCCCCGGTCCTCATATTCAAACTTTATCTCTTTTACTTGTTGACTGATGCAAATGTCTTGTTATTTGATTTTAAAATTTATACACAAATGTCACAGGTAGGTAAAAAACCATGAACTTATTAATAATTGCCATTTTTAATGGAAAGCTGTGGTTTTAAACCTGAGATTATTAGTGAAAATTTGCAGTTAATATATGTAATCATTCATAAGACATGACAGTCCTTGTTAGAAACCTATATGAAAGAGGACATAAATTTGTTCCTAAAAATAGGAGTGAACCTTATAAGACTCTGCTGTATAACTTGCAAAATGTGCATTTGCTGTAAACTTGTAGTGCTTTTGTCAACCTGCCAGTGTAAAAGAAAAGAAAAACAACAAGTTGTAAACTTTATCTATTTGATTCACTGTATAATCCAAGTACATTCTCTGCAATATCTTCTATTTTTGTTTTGGGCTTTGTGGGGGGTAGCCTTTGACCTTCACCTTATCTTCTAAGGTGGAATATGTAGGAACCCCAGCACATGGTACTATATATTCTCCTATGTATATAGTTATCTCTCTTCAAATCTCCAATAAATATTCTATTCACATCAAAGGAGAATTTCCATTCCAAATATTTTCTTCTATTAGCCTGGTCATCATTGCTAACATGTTTATATATCCACTTTGCATGGTATGTCTTCATTGAACCCTTAGTAGCTTTTTGTCCATATGCTTATTACACTCAATTTTTTTAGGATGAGACCGGAGTCTACAAGAACCTCTTACAAGAAATTGCACAAAGAGTAGGGGCTCCGTTGCCTCAATACACAACATACAGGTCAGGCCTGGGACACTTACCCGTTTTTACTGGGATAGTAGAATTGGCTGGAATCACATTTACTGGTGACCCTGCCAAGAATAAGAAACAAGCTGAGAAAAATGCAGCTATGGCGGCTTGGTCATCTTTAAAACAATGTAAGTGGCTGGCTAACCTTTTGTCTGAAAAATTAACCGCTTCAATGGAAATATATAAACATTGACATCAATTTGTCTTCTGAGCATAGCATTATACATAGACTACAAAATAGAACCGTGGCAATACCCAACCCAAGCCTGTTTTCCTGATTTTTCTCATTCTCATAAAACACGTGGCCAATGAATCAGGCTGAAAAAATTGATCTTATTATGTTACTGTGCTGGTGCACTAACAATCTATGCTGAAAATTCTGTGTGCTTCCATAATTTATTTGTGATAAGGGCCAATAACAACACAGTATTAACAGACCTCTTTTGATGCCCAGTACTTGTACATTTCCATTCCAAGTCAAATTCCTTTAAAAGACATAATATTATATTCCAGAAAGCTTTTTACCTGTCTTATCTTTCATTTCTTGTGTATCTGAGTCAGACTTATGATCTCCTGTGTAAATGATTGAAATATTGAATATGAATTGACAATAATTTCTTTCTCACCAGTGGCAAAAGAGACTGCTAGCTCTTCAACTGAACCAGAGAACAATGATGAATTGGAACAGATCACTATAGCACGGGCTTTATTAAACTACCGTCTGAAGGAAAAGATGTCAATGTCTAATCCAAATGCTCCAATTCCATTTCAGAAGAAGTTTCAGATTCAAAATCCCAGGCCAACCAGTTCTCAATCTCTACCTGCCACAACATCAAAGATCCTTCCCCTTATTTGCCAAAAGACACCTCGAAACAAGCCTTCATTTTTAACAGCAAATGAAAATCCTCGAAGCAGGCATCCACCAGTAGCAGCAACTGGTGACAATTCCATGGTGCCACCACAGTCTTGTGCACTAGAAAGCCGAGGGACCCGTCCTCTTAAGTTCCCTGCAGCAGGAGCAGCAATCAGTGACAATTCCATGATGCCACCACAGTCTTCTGCACTAGAAAGCCGGGGGACCCGTCCCCTGAAGTTCCCTGTGGCAGGAGCACCAACCAGTGACAATTCTATGATGCCACCACAGTCATGTGCGCTAGAAAGCCGGGCAATGGCAACCCGTCCCCTGAAGTTCCCTGCAGCCGGAGCAGCACCTTATGTTCCCATTAGACAAATGAGATCACCTTGCCAGGGAATTGCACCTGCAGTGACTGTACGGACTGTAGTACCTGTATTCTCTGCACCTCCTCTTCCACCACCTGCTTCAGTCCATCCGGTAATACGTGCTCCTCCTGTACGAGTTGCTCCACCAGTCAATATTCGGCAAGCTATTCCTGTATTTGCTGCTCCACCAGCAAGAAAAGATGAACCTGCTCCCATCCAAAAAGAAGATCTACATACTATTAGTTCCCCTGTCCAACATGATAAACTGCCAGCTAAAATTCAAGAGATGGACAAGACCGAGAACAGCCCATCAGAATCAGAGACTATGCGGAGCTTGGAGCAACTGAAAATTTGAAATTTATTGGAATAGTTCTGAATTCATGGGAACACCATCATGTTTTTGTGCAGATCTAGAGCTTGCTTGTCATCCTATAATGAGTGATGTTAAATCATCCCTTCCTTTTTCTTTCCTTACCCCATTTTGTCCTGTTAGATGCAACAGTTGGTGCAGGTTAATTAGCTTCAGCAGTTCAATATCTGTGAAATTCAAGAGCAGTTTGGCATTAAATTTACTAATGTTTTTACTTTATGTATGTCATATCTTATTATACCTTGTCAGCAATTCTGCGAGCTTGATTAATGATTATTGCTCGCTTTTTATTGCTCCACAATTGTGTGTTGATTTTCTGCATTACTTTCCTCACTATTCACCTGATCATCATCAGGAATTCGGTGTAAGATCATAGAATGTCTGGAAAAAGAAAAGGCTCAAATGCTGCCCCATGCTAATCCCGTTAGAAGCCTTTCTCATGAAACAGACCAGACATGGCTTATGTATCAGGTTTCTAGGTTACCTTTGGGCTCCATTATTGTTAACTTTCCCTGTTACTGATAGATACTATCACTACATGAGTAGAATCGGATTCTCCAGCAAGTTCCGAAACTTCGTATGCCTTTTCTGTTCCATAGAATGTGGCTCGAAGTTTTTGGATTAATTTTCACTGCACTGAATCGAATCGTGACATCAGCTTGAGTAGTACTCCAATTTGGTTTTATTTATTTGGAAAAAAATTATTTTCATCCCTCTCCCTTTGGTCCATTCCTTTACACTGTCTTATGGTATCAAGTTGATATTGATAAGTTTTCTCTGAAAAGGGACACCAACAAAAGTTAATTCCATAACAGACCTTTCTTGTATTAAGCCACTACTTTTGTTGAGGAACTTGCATTGTCATCCTTTTTTCAATTATCTTCGTCACGTTCTATTCAACGAATTGAAATACCCACTCAAGTTGTTCAAATGTGGAGTTATATCAAATCAGAAAAAACACCTCTACCTGTGCAGTCATTTTCATCCTTTCGTTGAATTACAGGCCTTACTGTATACATCAGATGAAATACTATTCGAAGACGAGCACCTTTTCACCTTGTAAATCGCCAAAGATGCAATTTTCAGATTCTAAAATTAAACAAACAGAGCCTCAGACTGATAATCTGGAACCTTAACTGTGTCGGAGACATAAATGGCACTGCAGAACGACTTAAGGGAAGGTTGTTGGTGTTTGTTAAATGCTTGTTTGAATTGGACAGAATTTTAACGTTTCTTCGGGAGTAAATAATTATTATAAGGCAGGCCCTCTTTTCTAAAAACATAACGATCAGAAAGTGCAAGTATACACCATAATTGAGTCCAGTGATGCCTAAAACATATAGTTGGTTATTCTCATTCATTTATTGCAATGGAACCTTGTTTTGTCTGGCTGTGCATGCACTCTATAACAACACCTCATAGCTCTTATCTCATCCTTCTGCATGCTAATCAATTACTTGGGCTTATCAACAAAATTAGAACCAAAACAATTCTCTTAGATTGCTTCCTCTCTTATCTGTGAACTTTATAAGTGGGGTACCTACCAGAATCAAAGACAGACACAGACACAAGCATCAAAACCCATCCATGTGTTCCTTAAGGAACAGTGTCAGATAACCAACCTTGTTCACTAGTTCTTTTTGGCTACTAACTTGTTTTTTTGTATTTCATACATAATAATGTCCTTGGAAATTTTAATGACTGGCTTAGGAAATTGGATGTAGACTAGACAGGGTATTTTCTTTCTCTAACTTGAATGGTTTCCATTAAGACTGAGAAGTGTTGTGGATTTCAGCAAGCGTTCTGAACGGTGTAAGTAGTATAATAGAACTAGAGCATCTTTGTACTAATTCACAACGTTAACTCTATTTGGACAAGAAAACAAGAATTTGAGAGATGTATTGATAGATTGAAACATAAAATCATGAACAAGAACTTAACTATCAAATGAACTAATCTTCCTTTGGTTTTAATAATATAGAAAAGATGTTGGGATGTTGATTTTGCTCAACCCAATCCCTTGTGTATTTTTACTTTTTACTCATTAAGTCCAAAATTATGAAACTTAAGGTCATATCTTCAAAAATAATCAAGACTTAGTTCCTTAACTCATTAATTATACTTACACTCTTCAAAAGTAATTAATTCCTTAGTTTACTTGCTAAAGAGCAATAATTACAAGAACAATGAGATCTCATAATCAACCACAAGATCTACTACTACAATCCCTAGAAACAACATGGTCAAGAGATTTATCATTGCTTCTAGTACATGTATGACTTTCTCAACTAATACATGGGCCTTCAATCAATGAATGACTAGTCCAAGAAACCTTTAAGTACAAAAGTTTAATTCTAAAGTTATTTAACATAGAACTCAGATCAAATACAAAATGTCAAAACAATTTTATGGTTGAGTTTATATCAACATCCCAAATATAGGGATTTGGCTAAACATGAAAATGGCAAGAGAAAGCAAAGAATATAAGAGAAGAAAAGAACTTAATTTGTTATGAAGAATATGAGGGGAAAGGGTAAGTAAAGTTTGATTTTCATCCCTAATTTTGGTAAAATTCTTTATATTTGTCTTTATATGAAGAGAAAATAATAACATTTTATAAAGAAGGGGGGAGGGTGAATAAATTTCCATTTTCATCCTTAGTTTTGATAAAATTCTTCATATTAGTCTTTATACTAAAAAAATATAAATAAAGGTCCGTAACTCATGTTTTCCTAGGTCACATTAGTTAAACAAAAACTTAAATCGAGGACTAATATAATCGATATAGGTATAAAATGATGATTTTTATTCATATGGAAAATAAGGAGGTTTAATTAAGAGCTTTTCAATGCTTTCACAAAACAAGTGTCCTAATTCCCTCTTCAAATTGTACTCTGGTTAGAAATTGCATCACAACAAGTACAAATTCCTCTCACCTCTAATCTTTTATGATATATGATTTTAATTGTTAACATTAGCTCTATGATGGTGATTCTCCAACATCAAGATACACACAGTCCAATTCACATGTATGATGTATCTATAGCTAAAGTGCTTGAGTTCTAACTTCTAAACCTATGGCGCTAGCTAAGCAAAGAAAAAATAGCTATAATGCTTTAGTGTCTGATTCTTTAGCACATAGACATTTGGAACTTGCAACTTTCTTTAACTTTCTTCTTATTTCTTTCTTGGTTAATTCCGTCATCTTTTCATCTTCACTTGTTGCCTCCTTTCTACCTTCAATCAAACCAAAGCTTAATTAAAGACCCATAACAAAATGTTAAAATTAACGAAAAGTAAACGGGTATGAAATATGATAAGAAGTAAACTAATATGTGGAAAAAAAAACTTTAAAGTTCAATTCAAGAGTTTTCAATCTCATATTGATTTAAAAAGTATAATAAAAACAAAGATTATCAACTAGTACCACGTTATTCCACTCTGCATATCTAACTAGTGAAAATGATAATTGTGCCAGAGGCTTTCCCTGCTTTGGACGGTACATCATTCCCTCCCCTAAACTTTTATTAAAAAAATGATAGTTGTGCCATTTGTTACACATCATGTTCACATCTGTACACGATGTGTCAACGTATATTATGTGATGAATAGATATATTAATCGATTAATCTCGTTCAACTCAACAATTATAATTAGGTCGCTTACCTAATTGTTTATCTAAGTTCACAGAAAATAAGAAAGAGTAGCACAATTGTTTATAAATGCAACATTTCCTAAGGCAAGAGAGATATAATAAAAGTAGTAAATGAATTTGAATTTCATAGTAAAATATATCTCAGTTCCATGATGGCAAGGGAGGACAAAATATGGGAGAAAACTGGCCATGGATCCCTCCTGGATTCCCTTGGGCATCTCAATCACAGGTACGATTCTCTAAATTTAATTAATGCTTGTTTGTTTGCACCCTGATTGGGAACCTTTTGTTGGGTATGGAGTTACTTCATTAGATCACAAGCATTTCAATTTTAAGAAGGCCAAAAAGATAAAAGGATGAGACAACTTATAGGGGGGGGACTTCTGGTGCTGCTACACTCTTGAGGCTTTAATTTCTTGTCAAGCATAGTGATTAGTGATTACATTCACATGAATTGAAGTGACTAATGGGTCCCTTTTCCTTTCACCTTAGCCTAAGTATACATATATATCCTTATGACAGTGTAGAGGTTTACATCAGGTAGTTATACAATAATAATGAATTTGTTTGTCATGTAGTGGTAATAATAAGAAATTGCCATGTCTTGGATCATGGGGAGAGTATAGCATGATAATAGGGATGTGGTGCCCTCCATTCAAACCAAGTACATGGTTTTGCTTCAGCAACACCCTCAACCACCAAGACCCTGCAGTGGCATATTTGTCCATTTGTGGATTAAAGCTTTATAGTGAAAAGAACAGAGCAAAGGGGGTGAAATTATGTGAACCAAAATAAAAGGGTACGGCAAATTAAATTAGGTGTGCCAAACAAGCAAAGGTGTTGTGTGTGAGAGAATGTGTCTAAGTGGCTAAGTTGAATGGGGCCAAGTCTCCACTTCCACAACACCAATCACCAATGAGTAATGACCAACCTTTCAAAGCAAGGCCTAATTAGCATTCTATATAGAATTTATTGATTGATTTAAGCAACTAACAATTTTTAAACATAAAAATGAATGAGGGATGATGTGTATGGAGCCAGCCCATATAGGAAGCTAGGCCCCACTTGATTGGACCTAAAATGGGGCCCAAAAGAGTGTTTGAGAGGGAGGCACAGGTAGGCACTTGTGTGTTAATATTCCTTTCCTATGAGAAAAGCAGTGGCTCAACGCAAAAGGAGATGGGAACCCTCCACCCATTAGGAACTAGGAAGAAGGAGGAGGACATCAATTAAATCATAAACAAAAAATTGAAAGATAAAACAATCTGAGGAGGGGGACAAAGTGGAAGTATGTTAATCACATTATTGTAAAGCTTAGCAAAGAAAATATTCCCATTTGACTTTGATATATCTCATCATACAACATTCATTGTACTACACATTTAGGAAAAAAAAAAAAGAACCATTTATATTATTGACCATGCATATGTCACTAATACTGTATTCTTCATGTTATTTTCTCCGGGGTTGACCAAAGTTGTTTCCCCCACATGCCCATATCTCTCTAGTAAATAAATTGTTTAGTTACTAAGTTGATATTATTATTACAGGAATAAAGTTACTATTATTGCCCACCAAAGATATTACTATAAAGTTATTTAAAAGACATTATTAATTATAATATTTGTGAGAAGTTTACATTTTAAATTAGAGCTCTTTCTAGATCTACTAATTTAGGTGTGGTCTTTTCACTTTTTAACACAGGGAATTAAGAAGAGAGAAGGTGATTGCTCCTAAATAGTGCCGACAAAATACCATGGAAGCATGAAAACCTTTTCCCGGGTTGGAAGTCAATTTCATTTACCTTTTGCTACCTATTTTCCATATGGATATATATTTGCTATTGGCATGCTTAGGGTGGAATTAACGCAAAGTCATATAGCCAGATTGGAAAAATCTTCTCATATCCAAACAAAGATCTTGACTGTTGTTTTCTTTTTCTCCCCCTTAATTTCTTATGATATGTCAACTTTTCCTGTTTATATCATATTGTATCTTTCCGAATGCCCCTATTTTGGCATCCATATTTGTTCTTTCTCCTTTGAATCTAAAGCGTCTTGTACGGTTCAATTCATTATCCCCAACACATGCATTAAGAAAATAAAAAGCAAAATCAAGTTGTATTGTGTATATAATAATCACATTGTTGTATAAGGATGTACATACACCCCACCACCCATGTTAAGGTCATTTTCATTTTTATCATGCTTTATATTGAGTATATATTTTGTTATTTGAAATTAATGCAAGATTTGGATTTGGAAGATAAGGGTAAATAAAACCAAAAGAAAGGCACAGAGCTTGAATTTATGTGACAAAGTGCGAAATTATAAATAAAAGAAATTATATTTTTTAAATATTTGAACGTATTTTAAAAATTAATCTCTTATTTATTAAATAATAAATACTCTTTAAAATCTGAAAAACTCACATTCACATGGCCAATTGAAAATTAGTAAAACCAATATCATAACATCATGCTAACTAAATAGCTCTTTGAAGCATGGTTATCAAATCGAGATTCGAATCGTGAATCGGAAGACCTATTTTCCGAATCGTGAATCGAATCTTTTTATGAATCGTAAGATACATGATCAATGACAAAAACAACATAAACATATATACTTTCATATAAAATACATTGAAAACATAAAATTATTAGCATTTCCTAGTTAAAAAAGTGAGCAATTCATTGCATAAACTAATATATAAGCTAATATAACATATATGAAATAAAAATAAGAGAAAAGTAGAATAAAAAAATAGAGAAAAGTGAGGAGACCAGTAGAATACAAAAAACGCTGCAGTGGGTGTGGGAGTGTGGGACAATAAAACAGTGGAAGAATAGTAGAATACACAGCCGCAAGAGATAGAAAGCATACAGAGGGACTTGAGGAGGCCAACAACTATTATAATTTGACCTAAATCAAACAGAGCAACTTTTCAACCCCTTCCCCCTTTTTTCCTAAAAAATAGCAAAAAGAAAAATATATATTCTGCATGTTCCCAGAATCGGGTCGTGCGACCTGACTCAGTTTGGTGGTGCGCGACCCTTGTCATTGTATCTCTTGAATCAGAACTAGAATCGAGATACAAGCGATACTCATCTGTATCGCAAGATTCAGCCACGATTCATGGCAAAAAAGATTCAACGTGCGATTTGTATCGCTGAGTTCTGATTTCGTTGCGTTTCGGGAGTCGTATCGCATGAATCGTAAGATACTAACTACCATGCTTTGAAGTGAAAATCCTTCTGTGTTTTTTTTTTCTGGTCGGTGAGAAAATTCTTCTCTAAAGTAAATTAACATGTACCTGATCACAGAGTAGTTCTATATTTAATGAAAGAAAGCAAAATATATAATCATTGAATCAAAAAGATCAATTTCGACCCAAAGTGTTAAATTTTTAAATTATCTTCTTCGTTGTTGGCTGTGTTGTGATGCAAAAAGTGGGTCAATAATTGTATAGTGAGGAAACATTATAAGAAAGAATAAGTTAATGTTAAATTAAGACATTTGTGCTCCGTGAGAAACACGTGATATCATCACTTTTGGCGCATGCCAAAAGGAGAGGAAAATGGAAGTGCTACCTCATAAACATTTTTTCTATTCTCTTTCCATTCTTTTTCTTTTTCTTTTTCTTTTTTTTTGTTTTAATTTATTGAATTTTGAATCTATTTCCCAGAGTTTGAGAATGTGCGCCGAAATCCCAGAATCCCATTCACCTGGTCCTGGGGCTAATATGCGCCGGCGCCACGGTGTGGTCCGTGCCGGAAAACTATAAATGAATTAAAAAGTAAAAATAAAAGATTGAGTAGAGAATGAGCATTATACTATACAATAATATGGACCCTCAATTTCGAATTAGAATTGTCCTTACTTAACTAGAAGAATATCCAAACTGCCATACCTCTCAATAAATTTTTATTCGTTCATTTTTTTATTAATCATGTGTATCTTTATTATTAATTAGGGTAATTTTATTTGGATTTAGTCATAATTAAGGTTCTTTAACGTTTTAAAAATATATTTAGTAGAGATTAAACTCAAAAGTAAAAAACTTATTTAGATAAATTGTATGGGTATAAGTATTAGAAAAGCACATGGGGTCTTCTTCAACCTCATCCTAATCCTAGTTGTTGCCATTGTTGCTAGCTTAATCGGGGTCCATGATTCAAAGGATGAGAAGCTTGATGTTAAGATGAAGAGCAATGAATTAGAGGAAACGGTGAAAAAGAATTTGGTAAGCATAGATGAAATTAGGACGGAAGACCACAAATTGATGAATGAGAAGTGTAGGTTTGAGGCATTGGTTGAGCTTATGAAGAGGAAATTCGGGGAACTGCATGAATAGGGATATCAAAAAAACGCGTACCTGTTGATACCCGTGGATATACCCGCAATGGGTACCCACATATTTATATAATTGGTGGGGACGAATATTATACTATTCGCCCCGTGGGTACCTCGCATACTCATTAAAACATATTTTTCTATTAAATGTGTTTGAATATTAGTATTTTTTATTATTTTATGATGAGATATAATTTATTTTATATTATTTTATGATGATATTTTTTTATAACTATTTTATGATGATATTCTTAATATATATTAACACGTAATGGTATTATATAATGATTATTTATATATATAGTATGATATTATAATATATTATACAACATTTCCTCTCTTTCTTTTTATAAAATCTAAATCTTTAAACATTAAAGGATACTCGTGAATACCCGCGGGTACCCGTTACCTGCATGGGTACCCGTTAATTGTAGCGGGTATGTATACAGGTAGGCACTACCCGCCCCCGCCCCGCCCCGTTGACATCCATGTGCATGAACAAGTTCTGAGGTTGGAGGATGACACAAAGCTTTTGATGAATGGAGAAGCCTTTTGTGGCGGAAACATTAATGGGAAGTCTCAAGGTGATCTGTGTAACGTCTTAATTCCTGAATTCAAGAATAATGTTCGTTGGAGGCAAAATTCCCGAATTTCTGAAATTATTTCGCGTCATTATTGATATCGCCACATACACAATATAAACAACGCTTAGGCAATCCAACGTTATTTAAGCTTTATACATATACACGAACTGGGTCATTATATATATGTCATCGGTGGCTCAAAATAATCATGTCAAATATACATAATTATAACTGGGATACCACCATACATGTGCTCTCAACAAAATAGAAGGGTCTGAAGGCTACACACATACAACAATATCCCACAAAAGAATAACATGCCAGAGTATCAAATATAACATGTCACAGGGCACTAGATACATCAAAATGGAATATAATCTCCCAAGCATCAGCATCATCACTGTCCAACCTAAGGGGAACCATGTCCATCTAAATAATAGCCACAAAACATGTGGTGAGACTAGTGTCTAAGTGAGAATAACCATGCAACAAGCAGTATGGGAAGACAAGCAGATGTTATGCAACACGAGAAATATACATATATAACATTCATAACATGCGAAATCTCCTTTAATAACAACACATGATATGCATAGCCTGCATTGCCCTGTAGACGAGGTCTTTTCGCTATTTCTAAGGCTAGACCCGAGCTTAGGCTACAACGTCTTCCTTAGATGATAAACACCACCATTATTCTGGACCGAAGTCAATTTTTAATACAGGATTAACTATGCCAAAGCCATTACTCATTATCTGGGTCGAAGCCAAATAATCTGGGTCGAAGCCAAACTCTCTTTTCATTTTATTCTAGACCGAAGTCAAGTTTGATTAACTTAAGGTTTTCAAGGCCGAGGCCAAATTCATTCTCCAAGAAAACTAGGGTTGAACCCCAAAAGCATATAATACTATCGAGGCTCTTTGAATTGAAATTATAAGTAATAAACATAAACAAGAATTTGGGTAAAAACCCTAAACTCACAATAACCATAACTCATCTATTTAAACAATACAACCAAACAAATGAATTTAACATAGGACAACGATCAAACAACCACATACAACACAAAAGAAGAGAAAGTATAAGAGAATAAGGTTCATTAGGGAGAATCAAGCAAGAATGGGAGAGAGAGAGAGAGAGTTATACTCACCTAAAGTAGCTCAAGAATGAAGGTGAAATGAAGTCGCGAGGGATGTGGATGAGCAAGCTCCCTTTTTCTCCTTCTTCTTCAAGCTCCATGTCCCTTTCTCTCTAACTTCTCTCTCTAAGATGAGTAAATAAGGTATTAAATGAGGGCAAAGCCCTAAACGTTTTGTTTTGAAAAACTGAATCTGCGCACTCTCGCTCAATCGAGGATTTCTCGCTTGAGAGAGAATACTAAAGCCCTTCTGTTTTTGCATTCTCACTCAAGTGAGGATCTTCTCGCTTGAGCGAGACAAAGTCAGAGAGCAACTCCAGAAATTGGAGTAATTTCGCTTGAGCGAGCATGTTCTCGCTTGAGCGAGGCTATTCTCGCTCGGGCGAAATGGTTCGTCGCTTGAGTGAAATTGCTGCAGAATGAAAATTCCAGATTTCCATCCCAAGCCTTTTTCATCACTTTTTACCCTCTTTTCCTAATTCCTTTTTACAAAAAAAATACCTTTATAACCCTATTTAACTTATGAAAATGATTTATGAAATTTGAGATATTACAATCTTGGGGTTACTTTTGAAGTCAAAGATGAAGATGTTTGTGAGAATGACTTTGGAAATGATACTGGGATTTTACTCCCTTACTGAGAAATGATGATACCTACTACTCTCTTGGCGTCGGCAATTGTAAGCAACCAAAATAGATCTTGATTAATATTCTTTGATTAAAGTGATCAACCTTTAAAGTTGAGATTTGTACTATATGAAAGTGAAGAAACTTAAAACAATGTGATCAACCTAGGTTTCCCTCCAAATGTTTTAATTACCTAAGTTTCCCTCCAAATTTTTTAATTACATAATGAATGTTTTTCTTTAATACCCTCTTGTCCGTTTTTATTTTCCTTCATAATAATATATTATTTTATTATTTTCAATTTAATAAAATTTGAACCTAAAATTATTGATCTAATATTTTTTCCTTTAGTTTTAGCTAATTAATTTGTTGTTGAGTTACTTAAGCATTCTTAATTCTATCATTTTGTTACAATTTTTTCCAACTTACAATGGGTCGCAAGAGTCTTTTTTTAGTTGTTTTCTAAACAAAAGAAATAACATGATTTTAGGTAAATTTTTAAAAGGTTTTTCCTTTCTTTCCCATAGTGGTATTAGTTTTGAAAGACATTTACAAATAGATGCTATTTTTTCATTCTATCATAAGATGAATTTCCCATGTCAATGGTCCAGCCAACATAAACAAATCAAGTGTTAAAATAATCATTTTCAAAATATTATAAGAACTTCCAAAATGTGAAACAAAATTATATCTTTTAATTTAATTAAGAAAATATTGATAACATGCAAGAGAAAAAAAATATATCTATTCATTATTCATAATTATATAAATGTAAAAAGAAACATAATAAACATAACATGAAAGTAGAGTATCTATTACAAGTTATTTTATATCACTAACAAAATCCAAACACATAGAGATAATACATAATACTAATAATAATATAATACAATAAGAGAATATAGTTTTTATATTGTGGCATTTCATTGGTCCATTGGAAAGCGCACGGATTAGTAATATAAGTCATTCACATCCATGGATAAAACCCAATCCAACGGTCACCTTTTGATAAACGGATTGTCCTTACAATATTCACCATCTATAAAAACGTGTTCACAACTCTGTTATTTACATATTTTCCCCTCTTGGCACCAAATTACATTGCATTGTATCGCTCATTCTGCACAATACAGTGTTTCCAGGGTTGCGGGCACAATCTACTTGCCATGGATACTAGAGGGAATATCCAAAAAGGTGCGGGAGGGAGAAAAGGGGGAAGGACAAAAAAGAAGTCAGTTTCAAGGTCTGTGAAGGCCGGTCTCATATTCCCCGTTGGAAGGATTGGGCGTTACTTGAAAAAAGGAAAGTACTCTCAGCGTGTTGGTACGGGTGCTCCTGTCTATCTGGTTGCTGTTCTCGAGTATCTTACTATTGAGGTGCCCAAGCTTCTTTCACCCCCCCCCCCCCGCCCCATTTTTCCTTTCCCCAACTTAATCTCTAAATTTTGCTTAATTTGATTGTTAAGAATGATTCTTCTGAAAAAAGGAAAGGATTATCAATTACCTCGATTAGCCTTTTTTTCTCTTTTTTTTTTCAAAGTTTTTGTGAATACCTGAGGGTTTTGGGGGTCCATTGACAATTGACCCATTGATCAATTGACCCCTAATTATATTAACACCATGTTGCTCAATTTTGGGTCTTACATTTGTGTGGGTGTAGGTACTTGAGTTGGCTGGAAATGTAGCTCGAGATAACAAAAAAAGTAGGATCATCCCGAGGCATGTTACGTTGGCAATGAGGAATGATGAGGAACTTGGGAAATTGATTGATGGTGTCACTATTGCTCAAGGCGGTGTTCCCCCCAACATCAACCTTAAACTTTTACCGATGATAACCACTGAAAAGGCTAACAAGGAGCCCAAGTCTCCTTCTAAGGCCACCAAAACTCATAAGAAAGATTAGATTAGCTTTATATTGCTAGTTTATTACTTTTCATGTTGTGTGTGCATCTCTGTTTAGGTTCTTTTAAAACAAAGAGATTTAATACATTTGAATTAATTTATTTCCAATACCATTGTCTCGTGTGTAAGAGTTTTCATCCATCAATGAGAATGTCTTGTTTTTATTCATTTTTTGTTCTATAAATTTTACTTTTATGATTGATATCATGTTTGAGGAATCTCTTATGCATAAAAGTAACTTACTAGTTGTTTTTTCAAAATTATCAAATCAACACAAAGCCTTTAAGTTTTACAATGCTTCGGTATTTTTATGCTAACTTACATGAGGATTATTGACGATCTACTTAAGATTAAGGACATGTGTGGTTGATAATGATTGTTTAAAATTATAATTTCACCTTTTAATCAAGTGTAATTTTTTTAATTATTTACAATGAACTAAATAATAAAGAGCATAATCTAATCATAATTTTGTCAATTTTTATAACAAAGATGGCAACTTTTCAGTGAATGAAATACCTCTTAATAATGCAATCAATTAAATAATCATGATTCAATCTAAATCAAATATTTTTAATTCTATCTTTCTAATCATAATTAAATCAATAAAATTCAAATAATAAAATATTTATAATCATTTTTCATAGCTTTTAAATTATCTTAAAGACAACTAATTTTTAATTATATATAAAAGTCATGCAAAAATTATACCTATTCAAATTCAAATCGAATTTATGATAAAGTTTTTAACTATTAGTGTCATTGAAATTTCCTATTTATTCAATTTTTTTTCTTTTTTACATCTAACTCATGTAGGATTGCCTTCTATAAAGGATACATGTGGTTCAAGACAAAAAGAGGAAAATATTCTATTCAACTTTAATTAAAGAATTAGAATATTGTGAACATCATAATAAAAATAGTTATTTGATTGATTAATTGTTTAGTAAAATGGTAAATATTACATATGTTTGATTTAATTAATGTGGATGTAAATTCATTGTGAACCCAAGTGTTGGTTGGGTGGAGGAAGATAGGATCCCATATCTGACAGGTCATAGGTTCAAACCAGACGTCTCATTGCAATGGGGTAAATGTACGGGTGAGAATAGGCCAGTTGGTTTGTGAGAGGCTTGTGGCCTGACCTGTTTATGGTCTAACTTGACGTGACTCATTTATTAAAAAGGTCAAGCTAAGGTCTTTTAAAAAAATCCATTTAGTTAATAAGGTTAGGTTTCTTGTCTATGAAAAAGCATGTTAGGCCCGATGTTGAATTTCCGGCAAGCGTACCAAAAATCCAGCAGTATAATAGCAAGTAAGAGTATCGTATCCACAGGGAACGGTTCAATTTATAAAGATCAGTGGTCACAACTATCGAGTAGAGAGTACGATTGTTGATTGTTAAGAATTGCGAAAGTAAATAAAATACAACTTAAAATGAGATAGGTAGAGACAATTACTTGGACTAGGATTGAACTTCGTTTGATCGCACCCCTTTCATATGTGAACCCCAATAATATTTATGAATGTATAATTATGATACCTTAGCCAAACTATGTTATTCCGCGTAGGTTCCCCGGATCGCGAAATACTCAGAAATAATTCATGCGGGTTCTCTCAGGCGAAAAATTACCCCGACTTTAAAGATTTGTTATCCGTTTGTTAACACTATCAATTCGCCCTGATTCCTCATCAACTACTATGAGTATTTTTACCAATCAGAGTTCAAGTTTCCTATTCCTAGGCTCCTTCAAACTCTCTATTGATTTTATAAAATCATTTTCCAATGCGCCCCATAAAACCAACCTATAACTCCGGCACACAGGCGGGAGTTACGCATTAAGCACAGAATAAAAATATCGATATCATAAAAACAGGGATTCATAGATATTAAAGAGAATTCACATACAATCGGGGATTGAATAAACTACATTCAATCCTATCGGAGAGTTTAGCTACACATGGTAGCCATTACAAACCAACGGAGAAACTGTCACGCTTTTCTCCAGCCCTAGCTATGCTCTGTCGTCTCTCCAAAAGCTCCCATGATCTATGCAAAAGGTTCTTTAAATAGAAGTTGGAAAGCAATCTGAAATCTGGAAGGAATCTTGTTTGAAATCTTTTAAAAACTGATTCCGTATTCCTACGCTTCACCCTGCGCTCAGCACAGATGAAGCGCAGGAAACAGAGAGCTAATTGAATGTTGCGCTCCACTTGCGCTCAGCACAGGTGGAGCGAATTTATCGTTCCAGCTTTCCTGATTTCCTCCTTTTTCAGCTTGATCTCTTCCTGATCTTATCCTTGTTTGCTTTGCTTTCCTTATTTCCCTCTTTTTAGCTTGATCTTGTGCTGATTTGATCTTCAAATTCAAATTGAGAATTTTATCTGCAGAATATTTATCTAAATAATTGCTGATTTTATCTTGATCACCTACCATCTAAATCCTTATCTTGCAGATTCTCTTTTCAAATAGATGCTATCTTGTTTCTCCATTTAAAACCTTCCCTTTTATCTGCAAAATCAACAGATTTTCTATCAAAATAGCATCATATTCAAATTCAAATCAAATAATCACAAAATATGCATTTATTACTAAAAAGAGGTAATTTGGGGGAATAAATTTACTATTTTACCCTTGATAAGTGCAATAATTATACAAGAATTTATCATATATTTTGCACTTATCAAATTCCCCCAACTTAGCTTCTTGCTTGTCCTCAAGCAAGAAAACCTTTTGCAATCAAATGGATTCAATCCCCCTGTTAAGATTCTCAATAAGTAAGGGAATAATTTCATCACCTCTTGCTATGCAGTTGTCACTTTCCAAATGTCAGAGTCAGATTGAAAATCAGAATCAAGTGATATTTCCAAAACTTAATTAGAACAGGATAAAAATACATTCAAACTTTTTCAGAAATAGTAACCCAAACAATAAGTGAAGAAAAAATCAAGGAATTCTCTCATGCTCACGGGTAAGTGTTTCCCTCAATTTTTCACAGCAGTTGAACAACTAAAATTAATAGTCGTTTCTGGTTAATAAACATGCACATGGTCCACATGAATCAAAAGGTCTTTCTTGGTTGTAATGAGGTTGGGCTATCAAGAAATCATAGTTTTTCTGGATATGCAAAGAGAACACTGAAATAGAGAGCATCTTTGAATTTTTCTAGAACTTGAAATTTCTCTCCATTCTCCACTTCATTCTTGATTTGCATCATTCAGCTGGCCTCTTTCTTTTTGATTGGTGATTCACTCCCCTTTTTATTCACTTTTTATTTTTCTTTTTCATTCTTTGAGGGAGTGGCTCATTTTGCTTTCTTGTGCCTACTCTTTGTATTTCTTCAAGTAACTTTCAAGTAACTAACCAATTCTCCCATTTTATCAGACTGCACCTTTGCTCTCCATCCCAAGTGTGTAAGGGACAAGATATAAACATTGCTTTTTGGCTGGGGTGCATAAGAAGAAACATTGAAGCTCAACTGGGTTATCAAAAATTGGAAAAAAATTTCAAGGGTTGGCTTTTTGGCACTGAGCAAATAAATTATAATTACAAAATTTGCCTTTATCACTTCCAAATTTTTCATGTGCAGAATACAATTAAAAAACTCAAGCAATATCAGTTGACAAGCAGCGGTGAAAACTCTCAGTGTTTGGTCTCACAACTCACCAGTTTATTTGGCTAATTTTCCTTGATGAAATCACTTATTGAAATTGATTGACTACCCTGATATATTTTCATGCATAATATCCTAATCCTAATTGATTATGGATTTAATCACAAAATTCCTATTTCTTTCATAATTTGGTTAATTAGACTGCCTAGCTTTGAGCTTTTAAAATTAATTCCTTAAATCCCTAAAATCCTAAAAAATTAATTATCCTAAAATTAATTCCTAATAAATCTAACAATTCATACTGCACAAAAAAATGTATGATTTGTATGTCATATCAAGTGTAATGTCATGTGTTAGAACCACAGGAAACACTAGAAGGGAGGTTGAATAGAGTTTTAAACTTTTTAGATAATTTTGGAAATCTTGAACTAAATAACACATGTATTAAAACAAGTTATTAATAAAAACTTAAAACCAGAGTTAAAAAAGACGTGCGGAAGATAAGAAAGATAAATTTGATAAACTTTCTAACAAACTTGAGAAGGTTTTAAATAAACATTCAATTAAATTAGTTACTGATTAAAGACTGAGTTAATTAAAGACATCTCAAAGTACCTTCTGAATGTTATCACAGAGAATCTTTTCAGAACTGTTTCTGAACTACTTCAGATGATTGGTGACCGTCTGAAGTCTGTTTTTAACCTTTGAACTGAGTTCTTTTCAGACTCACTTCAGAGAGTTATTTCAGAAGTTCCTCAAAGTGCATTTTTTCTGTAATACTTCAAATGATATGAGATTGACTGAAGGTTTGTTTTATCTTTGAAAACTTGTTTTATTGAAATTGTTGAATTAGAGTTTGTTATGAAAAATACTTTTCAATCCCCTTCGAAAATATAAAGCTGAAAATAAATGAGTTTAAGGGAAAGAAGACTTAGCCAAGAATTTATCCTGGTTCACCCACCAACCCAGTGAGCTACATCCAGTCCCAGGGCAAACCACCACTGGATTTTCCACTATCTGAATCCACAGATACAAGTATTCTTTTGCCACAGCCTCTCCAGGCGTAACCATAAGTATTCCTTTGTTTTTAACTGCCTCTCCAGGCAACTTATGCAGTATTATTTTACAGACAAGCCTCTTCAGGCTCAACACCGAATATTCTTTCTTCCACCAAGCCTCTCCAGGCTCTCAGACACTAAGTGTTTACAACACAAACTAAGTTTAGGTTTCTAAGAAACATAAACTCAGATTCTTCTTGTACAAAGGGATTACTGATTCTAACTCAGGATACATGAAATGAATTCTAAGTACAAGGGTAAGACAGAGATACAAGTGTATGAATTTGGGTACAATCTCGTCTTCTAAGTGAGGCATAACTTCCTCAAAGAATTGGCTAAGTAAAATATTGAATTAATCTTCAACCAGTTCTTTCTTGGGCTTTTAATGTCGTCTCGGCCACCCTGGTTGGTCAACAGACCCTGCCAACTACTTCAAAGTCTTTCTTGAGGCTATTTATATGTTCTGATAAAATATAGACGTTTGAAGGTTGTTTGGTTACCGTTGATAAGAAGTGATTTGGCTCACATAGCCGTTGTGAAATAACTTCTTAAACAGTTGCTTCTTCTTAAGCAGAATAGGTGTGCAGATAGCTTAGCTCTGACACACTATAGATGAGTTCTTTAACCTTGAGAGATTTTCCTTAATCAGGTAGATGTTTTCTTTTCTTTCTCTCTGCTTCTTCTTTTTTGTCACCCTTTCCTTTCTATGAATGTGAGGATGATAGATACTTTACTTTGGTCTTCAGATGATAGATACTTTAATTTGGTCTTCAAGTCTTCAGATGATGAATATGCTTCAGATCTTCAGATTTTGTGCTGTTCTTTTTCTTCTCTTCAGATTCAATGCTTTGCTTTATCTTTCTTGTGGATTTCTTCTTTTCAGATTCTGCGTCTTTTCTTCTTATTCTGCATTTGTTCTTCTTCTTCTTCTGATTCTGCATTTGTTCTTCTTCTTCTGATTCTTCTGATTTTGCATTCGTTCTTCTTCTTCTTCTGATGAATACTCCAACCTGAAACACAATTTACAAAGCAATACCTTTCTCAGTAGAACCTGCCTATATGATCTTATTTGTTAATCATTAAAACCTAAGGATACTGAGTCTTAAGTTAAGTTTGAATACTCAAATTAATTCTTAGACTCAACATCATGTATAGTATGGGTTCCTAAAATGAAAAAATGATGTAAGAAAATGAAAAAGTACAAAGAATGAGAAACAACAGTGTATGGATATTATCAATCTTGTATGCTGCCAGTCTTCATCATCTGTGTCTCTTCCTCCTCCCGGAAAAATTGGCCTGTCCTCAGGCCACTCCAAGGAATCCTGGAAGCGATCAGGTGACATGCCCGGGTGTGGACCCTGGACATTGTGATAAAGGAACTCATGCAGGTGCATTATACCTGAATAAACTACTCTAATCTGATGAGACATATGCTCCATACAGAACTGATATGGTCTGTCTACTGGTGGTGGTGGCTGAGGATGTGGATAGACTTCCTGAACATCTGTCGGTGGCATCTCCTCCTCTAGGGGAATACACTGACTCTCAATATACTTCCTATTAATAGGCGCTCCAATGGAAGCAGTGGGATGAACCTCTACACCTGCAAAATGGCATAAAGCCGTTATGAGGGAAGGGAATCCTAAACTTGCTTTGGAGTGCGGGCTCCTCTCTCTCGAGCGACCTGAATCAGATAATGCAATTGATCAGAGATGACTCCTTCAATATCGACCTGAGCTCCAGTCAGTATGTTGTATATGAGATGTGCAGTTGCCATATCTATATAAGAGGAAGTTGGTGATGGTTGTATGTTGGCTATCACCAAAACCTTCCAAATCCTGGATATGCCTCGTAAATGTTGTCTTAGTATCCTTACTGCCTTCCCATAAATGTTGACTTCATAAGACTTTCCAGGCAGGCTTAGGTACTGAGTAGTCAGCGAGTCAAGTGCTTCATTACCAAATTGGCCGACCTCCTGGATTCGTTGATTATATTGGCAGTATGAGGCATCCACAACCTCTGGTGAAGGGTAATCCAGAAGTTCATTGATTTTGTATCTGCTATAGGAGATCCAAAACCCTTGCACAAAAGTCCTCTTATTAGGTTCTCCATCAAAAGTGACCATTGCATTACTATAGAATTCACGCACTACTTCTGGATCAAACTTGTTGAAGGGAATCAAGCACGTGGTCAGGGTGCAGCGGAAATAAATGGATTCCCTCCCTTGTTATAATCGTTTTGCGAAAACACGAATCAAGGCATAAAAGGTATTGAAACAAAAGGTCGTACCTTATTAGGATTACAAACGAAGCAAGTGTAGCCACGTCTCTATTGGTATCCACGCCAACAGCCAGATTAGGATTCTCTCCTCAGCTCTGCTAGTAGCTTTAGAAAGTAAGAAGCGATTGTTTATGTGTATAGGGGTAGTGCATCTTATGCTCTATTTATAGAGTGGTGGCTAGAGTTTTACCCCCTCACTCACTTAACCCTCACACTTATGGGCCTGACCCATTATGTTATAATAATTCTAATTAAATTAAATTAGAATTATTATCCTTTTCCTAGTGGCTTGTTGTATGCGTGTGACCCAATAGGATTTTAATATTTGGTTATGATATTAAAATAAAACCCTTTTATATTTAATATCATAAATAGTGAGCATTATCTAGCAACACATCACTATCCAAATATTACGATAATTAATAAAATAATAAATCCTATTTTATTATAATAATTTATATGCTTTGTCCCTTTGTCCAAATATCTAATTGAACACAAGGGCATGGATTGTGTCAACCTTGTATAGTTCAATTTATATTTTCTTGATCCCCAAGTAGATTGTACAGAAAATAAATATCTCATATTTATTCTCCTGAGCATGGCCATGCATTTTGCAGTCTCACTTTATCAAGAGGCCTACAGATATAACTCCTGTTACATAGTAGGGACAAATCCCATCTAGGGCACTCACATTCCTCCACATAATTTATTATATGTCCAAAAATCAACTTTATGATTACCCTGTTACAGGTAACGTTTGATGATAATTAAAACATATAATTCCTTATGTAGGAATCGTAGTGATTTCAGGTCGAAGGACTTCATATAACATTTATTAATTTAAGAAACGTTCATGACACTTATGTAACAACCCGTGCAACGTTCTTAAGGTGGGTCTGTCCAGTACACCATTACTCTTAATGTGTACCTATGTGAGCACATGATATCTCATATCCATGATCTGTGAGATGTGATCATCAATGAACTCACATACTAGTCTAAATGCATCTTTGTCCTAAGATGATATTTGACTAGGGACTATTTTAAGAATAGTTCTTCATAAGATCTCACGATCAAGTCATCTACTTGATTTGTTATGAAGTTTAAGCTTACTATTCTAAGGACAATAATTATATTCTAAAAGAATTAATAAAATGAAATGCCTTTATAAAATAATAATAATATGATACAAGTGATGGATGTTCAAAAACATATATGTCTCTAGTGCATATACTAACACTTTTGATGTGGTTCAGCTAGATGTCGCCATTGCCTCTTGGTCAACTCTGAATTAAATTCTTCAAATCCCCCAACTTCTAGTTCCACAGGTCTTTCGACCAGAAAATCACAGTGTTGAATATAGCTGTAGTGAACTGTGACACTGATATCCTTAAATTTCCCATAATCTAGGGAAGGACTATCAACTCTCTTTTTCCTTTTCTTGAGTCCTGATGTGCTGGCCCTTGAAGTTACTTTGGTGCGCACCATCTGCATAAAACTTATTATCTACTATTGTGCCAGTCCAATGATTCAACTAAGCAATTTCATTTTCAAGAAAAACAATCACAATCAACAATCCTGCAAGAAAACAGTCAGCACTTTTTCCTCCACTAATGGTTCAGCAAGCCAACGCAAGAAAACATCATTGAATTTCAGATTTAGCTAGATTCATCAATGAAGAAACAATTTATCAAATTGTACCTTTGACTGAAAAATTGAGTGTTCTAGCAATCATCATGGCTTTTATCTTAATGTTCCAAAATTCCAATAGCAGTTGAAGATTCAGAAACATACCTTGGGGAACTGAAGAGATTGAAGAAATTGCAGCTTGGAATGGGAAGAGGAGCAGAAAAATCGGGAGGAAATCGTCCAAGAAAGCAAGGGAGAGTGCCAAGGATGGCCTTCCGCTGTTTCTGGTGCAGTTTTAAGCTTACGCGCGTTACTGCGCTCCATCTGTGCTCTGCGCAAGTAGAGTGCGTGTTACCGTTATGGTTGTAGCACGCTTCTGCGCTTTACTAACGCTTAGCGTAAGTAAAGCGCAGAAAACAGAGGCGAAACTGAAAACCTGCGCTTCACTGGCGCTCAGCACAAGTGAAGCGCAGAAAATAGGGGCAAAACTGCATTTCTGCGCTAAGCGCAGGTGAAGCGCAGAAATAGAGTGCAATTTTTTTGTTTTCTGCTATTTCAACATGTCTGTATAGTATTTTTTTTTTCACTTCTTAATTTATCCTAATCAAACATGAAAAAAAAAGAAAACTAACTAAAACACAAAAAAAAATCACTAACTAAACACTGGGTTGCCTCCCAGCAAGCGCTCGTTTAACGTCATATAGCGTGTCGCATGTTTCTTTATGGATCTTGAAGAGAAATGACAGATTTAGATCTGTCAAAGTCATCTCACAGGTATGGTTTCAGTCTCTGTCCATTCACCACCCAACATCTTCTGGTATCAGGATCCTCTATTTCCACAACTCCATAAGTTCTTACTTCCTTGACAATGAAAGGTCCAGTCCACCTGGATTTTAACTTACCAGGAAAAAATTTCAGCCTAGAGTTGAATATCAGAACTGATTGACCTGAGTAGAACCTTTGCTTGATAAGCTTCTTATCATGATATGCTCTGGTCTTTTCCTTGTAAATCCTGGAAGATTCATAAGCGTTTAGCCACATTTCTTCTAGTTCATGCAACTGCTGAATTCTCTTTTGCCCTGCTACTTTTGTATCCATGTTCAAGACCTTTAGAGCCCAGTATGCTTTATGCTCTAATTCAACTGTCAAGTGGCGAGCTTTTCCATAGATTAACTGGAAAGGTGAAAGGCATGTGGCAGTTTTGTAAGTTGTTCTGTATGCCCAGAGTGCATCATCAAGTTTGTTCGACCAATCCTTTCTGGATGAACTTACTATTTTCTCAAGAATTCTCTTGATTTCTCTGTTTGAAACTTCAACTTGTCCATTTGTTTGGGGGTGGTAAGGTGATGCTACTTTGTGCCTTACCCTATAGTTCTCCAAAACCTTTTGTAGTTGTTTATTGCAGAAGTGAGAACCCCCATCACTAATTAGAACTCTTGGTGAACCAAATCTGGAAAAGATATTTTTCTTTAAGAATTTCACCACTGTCTTCGCATCAGCTTTTATTGTTGCAGCCGCTTCCACCCACTTTGAGACATATTAGACAGCTACCAAAATGTATTCTTTTCCGTTAAAGGAGGGTAAGGGTCCCACAAAATCTATCCCCCAACAGTCAAATACCTCCACTTCCAGAATGTTATTAATTGGCATCTCATTCCTTTTAGAAATTCCTCCTGTTCTTTGGCAACTATCACATTGTTGAACATATTGATAAGTATCCCTGGACAGAGTTGGCCAAAAGAATCCAGATTGAAGAACCTTTGCAACAGTTCTATCCTTGTTGAAATGTCCCCCATATGGTGAACTATGACAGTGCCATAAGATGCTTTGAGCTTCTTTTCCTGAGATGCATCTTCTTAACAAATTATCAGCTCCCATTTTGAAAAGATAAGGGTCATCCCACATATATCTTTTTGCTTTCCTTAAGAATTTCTTCTTCTGTTGCCATGTGAGATCATCTGGTAATACTTCTGCCGCTTTGAAGTTGGCCATGTCAGCAAACCATGGCCTTTCATGAATCATCATAAGCTTTTCATCAGGGAATTCCTCATGCAATTCAACATGGGCAGTTGTTACTTATTCATTCACCAATCTTGATAGATGATCTGCTACAACATTTTCGCTTCCCTTCTTGTCTTTAATCACTAGATCAAATTCCTGCAATAATAAGATCCACCTAATCAGTCTAGGCTTAGAATCTGGTTTAGTCAAAAGATATTTTATTGCAGCATGGTCAGTATAGACAGTGACAGTTGATCCTATCAGATAAGGTCTAAATTTTTCTATAGCATACACTATTGCTAGTAACTCCTTTTCTGTGGTAGTATAATTAATTTGTGTCTCATTCAAAACTTTACTAGAATAGTGTATTGCATGAAAAACTTTAGATTTTCTCTGCCCTAAAACTGCCCCTATGGCATAATCACTAGCATCACACATGAGTTCAAAACCAAGTGTCCAATCAGGACCAATAATGACACGGGCAGATATTAATCTTTGTTTCAACAAGTTAAAAGCATTCAGACAATCAGCATCAAATTTAAATGGAGTATCCTTGTTGAGCAAGTTGCTGAGTGGCTTGGCTATCTTTGAAAAATCCTTGATAAAACGTTTGTAGAATCTTGCATGACCCAAGAAGCTCCTGATACCCTTTACATTTATTGGTAGTGGTAATTTTTCAATGACTTCTACTTTTGCTTTATCCACCTCAATGCCTTTTGCAGAGATTTTGTGCCCTAAGACTACTCCTTCAGTCACCATGAATTGGAATTTTTCCCAGTTTAGCACAAGATTTGTCTCAACACACCGCTTCAGTACGGTGTCTAAGTTCTTTATGCAATCATCATAGGAGGACCCAAAGACTGAAAAATCATCCATACATACTTCAATGCATTTTTCCACCAAGTCAGCAAAAATAGCAAGCATACATCTTTGGAAAGTGGCAGGTGCATTGCACAGTCCAAAAGGCCTTTTCCTGTAAGCAAAATCACCAAAAGGACAAGTAAAAGCAGTATTTTCTTGGTCCTCTGGATTTACCGCTATTTGGTTGTATCCAGAGTACCCATCAAGAAAACAGTAAAATGCTTGTCCTGCTAATCTTTCTAATATTTGATCCATGGAGGGTAAAGGGAAGTGATCTTTTCTTGTTGCCTGGTTTAACTTCCTATAATCTATACAAATTCTCCATCCAGTAACCGTCCTAGTAGGAATCAATTCCTTTTTATCATTTTTAATAACAGTCATACCTCCCCTTTTAGGAACAACTTGTATAGGACTTACCCAAGCACTATCAGAAATAGGATAGATCATACCTGCATCAAGGAGTTTCAGTACTTCCTTTTTTTACCACCTCTTTCATGGTGGGATTTAATCTCCTTTGAGGTTGTGTGACTGGCTTGTAGTCCTCCTCCATGTGGATCTTATGCATGCAATACGATGGACTGATACCCTTGAGATCTGATAAAGACCAACCTATTGCTCCTTCATTTTCCTTCAAAACAGAGAGTAGCTTTTCCTCTTCGGATGGGGTTAAAGCTTTTCTTATAACAACAGGTTTATTTTTATCATCATCAAGAAAAGCATATTTAAGATGAGAAGGTAATACCTTTAATTCCAGCTTCTAACTCTCAGTTTTCTTGTCATGTTGTAATGTCGCATCATCTTTTTCATCTGGTGGTATTGTCTTATCCAAATCCAATTGCCTTAAATATTCTTCAACTTCATTCCTTACCTCTTCATCAAAGTCATTGTCCATACCTGTTAGAGCTTCTTCCAAAGGGTCTGCCTTTGTTAATAGCTCCTGAACAGCTAAAGATGTTTCTTCCACCACCTCTAATTGAAGACATTATTGCTTCTCTTTAGGGTATTGCATTGCTTCAAACACATTGAAACTCACCTCGTCATCTTGTACCCTTACCTTTAAGTTACCATCATCAACATCGATGATAACCTTAGCAGTCTTCATAAAGGGTCTCCCAAGGATGAGGGGTACTCCAGTGTCTTCCTCAATATCCATGATTACAAAGTCAACTGGGAAGATGAATTTGTCTACCTTGACCAGTACATCTTCAGCGATCCCATATGGATATTTCATTGATCTATCGGCCAATTGTAGTGTCATCCTTGTCAGCTTTACTTGTAGATCTCCAATCCTCTTAAGCATAGATAAAGGCATTAAATTTATGTTGGCACCTAAGTCAAGTAATGTCTTTCCTACTGGTAGTGCTCCAATTGTGGCTGGTATGGTAAAACTCCTTGGATCTTTGGTCTTTTGTGGCAATGACTTTTGAATTATGGCACTGCATCCAGCTTCAAGCTCAATGGTTTCATCTGTAAACTTTCTTTTTTTAGTGAGAAGCTCCTTCATGAATTTGGCATATATAGGCATCTGTTCCATGGCTTCCATCAGTGGAATATTGATTTGCAATCTTTTCATAATGTCCATGAATCTGACAAATTTCCTGTTTATGTCTTTTGTGGAGGGATTCTTAGGGTATGGTAGTTCCCTAACTTGAGGCATCTGTGTGTCTTTCTTCTCTTTCTTCTTCTCTTTCACCTCAATTTCCTTCTCTTTCTTTTTTTCTTCTTTTTCTTCTTCCTTTCTTTCAGGCTCTCCCTCTTCTTCATTTGTTTCTCCTTTTCGATTTTGTCTTCATCATTCTCTTGCTCTTTCTTCTTTAGAACTTCTCTTTCTACCACCAGGTTATCACCAATTCCTCTTCCTATTTCCTTACCACTTCTGGTGGATATTGACTTGCAATACTCTTTTTTCACAGCGAATTGGTTCCTTACTTGCTCCACTTGAGTTTCCAGGTTTCTGAATGTTGTCTCTATGGTTTGTTGGCTGGCATTCATATCTTGTATGAGTCTATCGAGCTTCTCCTCAATTCTTGAATTTATGTCATGCATTGTGGATCCTCTATCTTGACATATCCCAAAATTGTTGAAACAGCCATCTAGCCTTCCTTGGTGTTCCACATTGTTGAATTGTTCCACTTGAATGTCTGGATAAGAACAGTGACCATTAGGATGGTCACCTCCACAAAAATCACAAATCATCTGTGGGGTAGGATCCTTGTGAGACTGCACTGTTTGCACTTGTTAAGTAAGTGCTTCCAATTGCTTGGAAATCGCTTCTAACTATTGCTCGATGAATTTATTATTAGCTATCAGTGATTCAGTGCTATTCAGCACAAGCAACTCCTTCTTCTGAACTGGCTGACTCCAAAGTTGAGCTTGTTGATTGTTCATGGAAAAATTCTCAATTATTGTAACAGCACGCTCTGCATCCACTGCCAAGATTGTTCCTCCTGCTGCAACATCTATGAATGATTTTGAATCTGGTCTAAGTCCATTGCAAAAGATGTTTAGTTGGGCAATCTCTTCAAAACCATGATTTGGGCATTTTCGCATAAAGGACTTGAATCTCTCCCAGGCTTCACATAATGGTTCGTCCTCTCCTTGCCTGAATGTGGAGATGTCTGACATAGCTTGAATATATCGGGATGGTGGAAAGAATCTCTTCAGAAATTTATCTTCTACCACGCCCCAATTGTTCATACTCTGGTTAGGATGCGATTTCAGCCACTCCTTTGCCTTACCTATTAAAGAAAAAGGAAACAATCGTAAGTAGACAGATTCCAAATCTCCTTCCTCAAATCCCATAGTACCAATCAATTCATAGAAAGTAGAAAGATGAGTATGGGGATCTTCATGATCCAATCCTGCGAATTGGTGGGCACTAATGAGGTTTAAACGTGCAGCCTTCATCTCCAAGGACTTCGCTGTAATTGGTAAAACAATGCTTGATTAATGACGAGGTCCTTGGTGCATGACATAGTCTCCTAAGACTCTTCTCCTTGGTTGTTCCTCTTCAGCCATATTTTTGTTTTCTTCCTGACTTCTCCTTTGTCTCCTTCTCTTGTTTCTGCTCTTGTTCCTTTTAGATGTCCTCTCTATTTCTGGATCAAATTGCAATTGAGTTGGAGACACCTGACCTCACAAGAGCATAAATCAAGAAACTCGAAAAAGGGTAAGTGCGGAAGAGAATAATAAAAATAAATAATAAAATTAAAATTAAAATTTTCCTAAAAATCTTAAAAATAGAAAATTAAAATCCTAAAAAATTAAAATAAAATATATACAACTTGATAGAATAGACCTCCCAAGTCTTTACAAATTGATACATCGTTCCCCGACAACGGCGCCAAAAATACTTGTTGAATTTCCGGCAAGCGTACCAAAAATCCAGTAGTATAATAGTAAGTAAGAGTATCATATCCACAGGGAACGATTCAATTTATAAAGATCAGTGGTCACAACTATCGAGTAGAGAGTACAGTTGTTGATTGTTAAGAATTGCGAAAGTAAATAAAATAGAACTTAAAATGAGATAGGTAGAGACAGTTACTTGGACTAGGATTGAACTTCGTTTCATCGCACCCCTTTCATATGTGAACCCCAATAATATTTATGAATGTATAATTATGATACCTTAGCCAAACTATGTTATTTCGCGTAGGTTCCCCGGATAGAGAAATACTCATAAATAATTCATGCGGGTTCTTCCAGGCGACAAATTACCTCGACTTTAAAGATATGTTATTCGTTTGTTAACACTATCAATTCGCCCTGATTCCTCAGCAACTACTATGAGTATTTTTACCAATCAGAGTTCAAGTTTCCTATTCCTAGGCTCCCCCAAACTCGCTATTGATTTTATAAAACCATTTTCCAATGCGCCCCATAAAACCAACCTATAACTCTGGCACATAGGCGGAAGTTACGCATTAAGCACAGAATAAAAATACCGATATCATAAAAACATGGATTCATAGATATTAAAGAGAATTCACATACAATCGGGGATTGAATCGACTACATTCAATCCTATCGGAGAGTTTAGCTACGCATGGTAGCCATTACAAACCAACAGAGAAACTGTCACGCTTTTCTCCAGCCCTAGCTCTGCTCTGCCGTCTCTCCAAAAGCTCCCATGATCTATGCAAAAGGTTCTTTAAATAGAAGTTGGAAAGCAATCTAAAATCTGGAAGGAATCTTGTTTGAAATCTTTTAAAAACTAACTCCGTATTCCTGCGCTTCACCCTGCGCTCAGCGCAGATGAAGCGCAGGAAACATAGAGCTAATTGAATGTTGCGCTCCACTTGCGCTCAGCGCAGGTGGAGCGTATTTCTCGTTCCAGCTTTCCTGATTTCCTCCTTTTTCAGCTTGATCTCTTCCTGATCTTATCCTTGTTTGCTTTGCTTTCCTTATTTCCCTCTGTTTAGCTTGATCTTGTGCTGATTTGATCTTCAAATTCAAATTGAGAATTTTATCTACAGAATCTTTATCTAAATAATTGTTGATTTTATCTTGATCAGCTACCATCTAAATCCTTATCTTGCAGATTCTCTCTTCAAATAGATGTTATCTTGTTTCTGCATTTAAAACCTTCCATTTTATCTGCAAAATCAACAGATTTTCTATCAAAATAGCATCATATTCAAATTCAAATCAAATAATCACAAAATATGCATTTATTACTAAAAAGAGGTAATTTGGAGAATAAATTTACTATTTTACCCTTGATTAGTGCATTAATTATACAAGAATTTACCATATATTTTGCACTTATCACCCGACATGCCAGCCTGTTTAATATAATAACATATATAATATAATGTATTAAATTAATTATATAAATAACTATAACTATGAATATAATTTAAAAACCAGAATATAATAAAAAACACAATAATTCAATAATATTCGTTAACCTATAAATCAAAACTGAAATGTGAAATAAACCTTATTCTTTAAATCGGAAAACCAAATTAATAGAAAACCATCAGATCAGAAGTGCCATAAAAAACATCAGAATTAAAACACCGCAGTCCACTTCTTCTCTGTCGGAGTCACATTAGAATAGGAAACATTCTCAATTTCATTTTTAAGTGATAAACGTCTTTAAGCTTCATTTTTAAAGTAAAATAGTTATATATATAACATTAATCTCGAGACATCTCAATGGCATATCAAATAATTCCGGATTAATGTAAAATTTTATATGTATGATCTATATGATAGTAACTTTCAATCCAACGGTGAATTATTTAATACAATGATCCGTTAAAAAAATATTCAGCGGTGTAACACCTGGTGTAACTTACACCGGTGTAATTATAACCCTCCTCATATATATTACACCGGTGTAATTATAACCCTCCTCATATATATATATATGAGGAGGGTTATAATTACACCGGTGTAAGTTACACCAGGTGTTACACCGCTGAATATTTTTTTAACGGATCATTGTATTAAATAATCCACCGTTGGATTGAAAGTTACTATCATATAGATCATACATATAAAATTTTACATTAATCCGAAATTATTTGATATGTCATTGAGATGTCTCAAGATTAACGTTATATATACATTTGAAATATATGAAAAAACAACCATTTGATTATCAAGTTATTAGTGTCAAAATTTTACGAAATTTGGCACTATTAATAATGATGATGAACAAACATAATTCAACGGTTGGATTACTAAAAAACATACTTGATTTGTAGTTATTACCGGTGTAATACTTGGTGTAACTTGCACCGGTGTAATTATAACCCTCCTCTATATATATATAGGAGGGTTATAATTACACCGGTGTAAGTTACACCAGGTATTACACCGCTAATAACTACAATTCGAATATGTTTTTTAGTAATCCAACCGTTGAATTATGTTTGTTCATCATCATGATTATATGTGCCAAATTTCGTAAAATTTTGACACTAATAACTCGATAATCAAATGGTTGGATTTTTCATATATTTCAAATGTATATATAACGTTAATCTTGAGACATCTCAATGGTATATCAAATAATTTCGGATTAATGTAAATTTTATATGTATGATCTATATGATAGTAACTTTCAATCAAACGGTGGATTATTTAATACAATGATCCGTTAAAAAATTATTCACCGGTGTAACACTTGGTGTAACTTACACTGGTGTAATTATAACTACAAATCGAATATGTTTTTTAGTAATCCAACCGTTGAATTATGTTTGTTCATCATCAATATTATATGTGCCAAATTTCGTAAAATTTTGACACTAATAACTTGATAATCAAATGGTTGGATTTTTCATATATTTCAAATGTATATACAACGTTAATTTTGAGACATCTCAATGGCATATCAAATAATTTCGGATTAATGTAAAATTTTATATGTATGATCTATATGATAGTAACTTCCAATCCAATGGTGGATTATTTAATACAATGATCCGTTAAAAAAATATTCAATGGTGTAACACTTGGTGTAACTTACACCGGTGTAATTATAACCCTCCTCTATATGTAATTATAACCCTCCTCTATATGTATATATATATATATACATATAGAGGAGGGTTATAATTACACCGGTGTAAGTTACACCAAGTGTTACACCATTGAATATTTTTTTAACGGATCATTGTATTAAATAATCCACCGTTGGATTGAAAGTTACTATGGCTTTTTACGACGGTTAAAAATGACCTTTTACGACGGTTGCACAACTGTCGTTGATCCAGCCGTCGTAAAAAAGAAGACTTTTTACGACGGTTATACAACTGTCGTTATAAATTCTTTTTACGACGGTTATAATTTAAACCGTAGTGGAAAGTGGAATATCATACACTATTGAAGCAGTTTTTAACGACGGTTCAAATAGAAACCGTCGTAGAAACTAGACTTTTTACTACGGTTCCTATCTGAACCGTCGTTAAAAACTGCTTTGAAGTAGTTTTTAACGACGGTTCATATAGCAACCGTCGTAAAAAGTCTAGTTTCTACGACGGTTTCTATTTGAACCGTCGTTAAAAACTGCTTCAATAGTGTATGATATTCCACTTTCCACTACGATTTAAATTATAACCGTCGTAGAAACTAGACCTTTTACGATGGTTATAGTCACAACCGTCGTGGAAAGTTGGATTTTTTTTAGGTTCATTTTGTTTTTTAGCTTTTCCCAAACCTGCAAACAGCCAGAAATAGTACAGAACCTCATATCAGCAACAATATAATCCAATTTACATCAATTAACTTAAAAACACAACATCTCAAAGATTACAATAACAAAAGTAATTTTTCCTTCCTTGTCTGTCCATCAAGGAGGAAGCAACAACAGTGCCTGCAACAAAATCAAACATTAGTCAGAAACAATATAATTTTTGTTCAAATTGCATAATAACTAATTTTCAGAATGAAAAATACTGACCAAAAACATTTGATGCCCCAACCAGGACACTTGCTGCAATATCAGAACAAAAATATACAAATAAAATTTAACAAACCTCAGTTCCAACAGGGAATGTTTCCCTCCACAAGTCTTCCTACACAAAGGGGAAACCTAAAGAAATGGTATTATTCAACATAGGGGAAAAAGCATTCAACACTACCCCCTTCTTTGGATGCCAGCAGAAAATTTTGAACTTTGAAATGAAAAGAGTAATGAAAGTTAGTTACATGAATATAAAACTATTAAGTACACTTTTGCAAATAAATAAATTGGGGGATGTGGTAGAGGGATCATTCTGAATTGTTAGCTTTTAAGAACTGGTATAGAGCCACTCAATTAATGCAAAACCAAGTCATCATAGAAATATACTGAAGTACAACAAAGCATAGCTAGATCTAAAGATCATAACAAGTGTTAAATTCTGCATCAGTTAGCCTCAAAACTCCACTTTCAAATAGGAACAGTCATAAAGAGTGTATTACTTAAATTCAATAGCAATCAGTGATTATATTTATACCTAAAATACATAATATGAAATGTTTGTAATTATTTAAGAATTCTATCAATAGAGTTAGCATAATCTTGTCATAAGCCAGCGTGTAAAAGCAAGCACACTCACCTTGAGAAATATAGATCCAGGTTATGCCATTGAGGGTCTTTACATATATTTCCAAATCTAACTATTTCCCGGGAGAAGACATTGAATTTTTCCCTACAGATTCCCCCAAAATTCAGAGATAAAGTACATTATAAATTTCTAATACCACAAACAAGAGATGAATCAATAAAAGGAAAACATAAAAAAATATTAAGGAAAAAAAACAGAGATTTGCAGAGAAACCTCTTCTTTCTTCTCCTCTGGCTTGGGTTTCTCTTTCTCTTCGAGTTTTTTCTCCTCCTCTGCTGGTGGTTTTGGGATCGGAGAGAGAAGCTTAACCTTTCTATGACTCTTCCTCTGTACTCTCTCCATAACCATTAGTGGATTTGCAACCACCTTGTGAGATTTGTAATAAGTGATTACATCCTCAACCCATGAAGAACCCACACAAACAGATTCATGAAACAGGAATCAAATAATAACGGAAACAAACCTGCAGTGGGTTACCGTTTCTGAAAAAATAACATTATCAAATTTTCATCTCCGTTTCAAAGATCTGAGAAACGTAGAAGAAAACAACATCTCGACAAGAAAACAAACCCAGAAAGAGAAAGGGAAAAAAGGGTTACCGTTTCTGAAAAATATAACGATAGATGAGCAGCCTGCAATGGGATGACGCGACCTGCAGCGGGCTACCGTTTCTGAACGGTGGAGAGAGAGAGCTCGTAGAGAGAGAGCTTGTAGAGAGAGATAGGAAGTAGAGAGAGTGGGAGGAAGAGGGACGGTGGAAGAGGAAGAGGGACGGTGGGAGAGGTAGAGGGACGGTTCTGGAGGAGAGAGGGACGGTTGTGGGGGAGAGAGGAAATTTTTAGAGAGAGAAAGGGTTTCTAGTGTCGCACGGCGCTGTGGGGGAGGCGCTGCGCGAACTAGGTTTAAATCAGGGATTCTACGACGGTTATGAAAGGGACCGTCGTAGAAAGCCCCTTTTACTCCTGCACCCCACCAAAATTTTCTTTTCACACCCTCACTTTTTTGAAACAGGGATTCTACGACGGTTATGAAGGGGACCGTCGTAGAATCCACATTTTACTCCTGCACCCCACCAAAATTTTCTTTTCACACCCTCACTTTTTTGAAACAGGGATTCTACGACGGTTATGAAGGGGACCGTCGTAGAATCCACATTTTACTCCTGCACCCCACCAAAATTTTCTTTTCACACCCTCACTTTTTTGAAACAGGGATTCTACGACGGTTGTGAAGGGGACCGTCGTAGAATCCACATTTTACTCCTGCACCCCAAATGTTTATTTTGACACCCTCCAATTTTTTTGAAGCCTCTGTCTACTTTCTACGACGGTTGTCTCTTACAACCGTCGTTAAAAACTTAATTTTTTATTTTTTTTTAATTTTCCTGGACTTTTCAACGACGGTTGTGTTATGACCGTCGTTGTTGGTGCTTTTAACGACGGTTGTATAGGGAACCGTCGTTAAAACATTGATTTTTTTTATTTTTCCTGGATTCTTCAACGACGGTTGTATAGGAACCGTCGTTGTATGTTGTTTCCACGACGGTTCCCGTACAACCGTCGTTGTAAGTTACGCACATAATTACAAAAATGCCACCGCGTCACTTTCCACGACGGTTGCTCCACAACCGTCGTGGAATGGCCGTCGTAGTATCCAGTTTTTGTAGTAGTGTATAGATCATACATATAAAATTTTACATTGATCCGAAATTATATATATATACATACATATATATATATATAGATATATATATATCATTCGCTCATTAAAAATGATAAAATAATGCTTGCAAAAAAAACAAAAATAAGCTCATTAAGTCTAAATATCGCAAATAAATAAGTTTTAATATTTTTGTAACTTTGTAAAAAAAGGCAACACACGTATTATTTTATTTCATGACAATAATAAAATTGATAATTATATGAATAGTGAATAAATGTAATCTATAATAAGTGAATTATGACAATTAACATGGTTAAATTAAATAATAAATAAAATGGTTAAATTTATTTTTCTATTAATAGTTATATGATAATTATTGCATGTATTAAATACAAAGTTCAAGTGATTTTACATATATATAAGAGATATATATAAATAATAGATATAGATTATATTAGATATAACATTGAATATTATTATAGAGTAATGATAACTTTACATAAAACAGTAACACATTGATTTTACTACAACATGGCACATAGGAGAGAGAGAGAATGAGGGTTTATGGCACATGGACCCATTATGGTAAAAACAGTGTGTAACTGTTTTATGTAAAGTTATCATTACTCATTATTATATTCGAGTCAATTTTAATATAATATAAGTTTATTATATAATATTAAATATAGTATTTAATGTTAGGTGGATTCTACGGTACATTTTATAAAATATGGATAATGGTACATTATTCACGTGTCATTAATCTATTGATACACTTGGTTAAATTCTTAACACATTAGTTCTAATGAAATTAATTATAATTTGACCTCAATTATTTTATTCTATTCCGAATACAACATTGAAATTTTATTTTTTACTTTTTTTTTGGTAAATATTTTTTTTTACTTGTCCATCCCTTTTCTTCATATTCCTAATTCATGGACCCAATTTCAAATTTTCAATATAAGGTTGGTCTCATCCCCTTTTGGAGGTGGGTCTTATAAGACAAATACACAGAGAGGGACATTGAAGAAAAACATAGATGCTAGTATCATTCCCTTTTGGTTATGGAAGCAAGCTTGCCAACAAAAGCCCGTGGTCAACTGATCAAGTGTGAAGCTTCCTTTTACCTTGATGGCAGCAAAAACGTAAAGCAAGTGAGTCGCTCCCAGTTTACGCACTGAACTTTCAACCCATACAAGCAATACACTTTCAACCCAGTTAACATTTTTTTTAAAAAAAAAACAAAGACTTTTCTAATGAGAGGGGAACTAGTCAGTCACAAAGTTGTATTTACCTATTTATTACAAAAATGGAGTGAATTAGATATTAAATTTTTTTTTAAAACGTTTGGCTGACATAACAAGTAAATTAAACACAACAAATTAGCATTGTGATAACTACCGGTACCAAAGTTGTCACGTTAATGTTATTGTTTAGGTTTATTTTATTTATTATTATATTAAATATAGTATTCAATGCTATGTATTTAATTTTCTTCTGAGTCAATGACTCAATGCTATGTATTTAATGCTATTACTTATATAGATAGATATATTTATTATATTAAATATTAGTATTAAATATATTATTTTAATATTATTGTCTAGCTAGATCCATGTTATTTATTATTATATTAAATATAATATTTAATACTATTGTTCAAGACTATTTTACTTAATTAGTATATTATACTAAATATAGTATTTAACATTATTGTCCAAGTTTATTTTATTTATTATTATATCAAATATAGTATTTATAGGTTTATTGTATAATATTAAGTAGAGTATTTAATGTTGTTGTTCATATCTATTTTACTTATTACTCGTTCTAGTACTATTTATAAGATAATTCAGACCAAATAATATGACATTGAATGCTATTGTTTGGAACTATTTTACTTAATATATTATATTAAATATAATATTTAATGCTATTATTCAGGTCTATTTTATTTATTATTATATTAAATATGGTATTTAATGTTAATGTTTTGGACTATTTTACTTAGTATATTATATTATATTAAATATAATATTTAATATTGCTATATTCAAGTTTAGTTATCATTCTTTAATTAACTTTTAATTTATATATAGATCCTCCCACCCTTTTTCTTATTTTTATTATTATAATTATTACTATTATTGTCTATATATAATAGTATAACGGGTCTTGGATTTTAATTAAAACTCTTATATATAAAGAATGATAATTTACTTAAAAAAGCATTTGTACATAGAAAACTATTATATATTATTCAATAAATGCTTTTAAACTAAGAGTCATTTGTTTTAAAATAACAAATTACATTGTAATGATACTGAATAGGTTATTTATTATGTTAGTATTGAAATACATTAAGTATAATATATTACCATTACTAAAATTTACTGAACAACATTAAAAAGTTGCACCCTGAGTCTCTAACCATGTTATTGTTAATCTACTTCTTCACGCACAGAACTAAACAAAAATCCCCATCATTTATAAATTAACATTCCTCTAGAATTTCATAGAGACTGTTAAGCCCAGCCCTAAAAAGCAGTTACTTATATTTTTGTTTCCCCGTTAAGAGTGTGTTTGGCAAGGCTAATAAGTTAGCTACTAGCTTATTTGACTAGCTTATAAGCTAGTTTGACCAACACAAAAGTGTTTGGTAAGGTACATCAAAGTAGCTTATTTTAGGAGCTTCTAGCTTATAAGCTACAAGCTAGTTCACCTAGCTTCTACCTTGTAGCTTGTAGCTTATTTGATTTTCTTCCATCACTACCCCTTATATTTTAATACATTTCCCTTATTATGCTTGATTTTTTTTATCTATTATTATATATTTTCAATTTTAGTGACAAAAACCTTCCAATTTCTTTTTACCAATTATTACATATATAATAAGTAATTTAAAAAATTACGAATTAATTAAATTATTATTTTCACTATTTTATGAAATTATATTATTTTTATATTATATTATTTATTTTATTAATTTCATTATTTATTTTAATTTTTAATTAAATATTTTATCACTAAAAAATGAAAATTTAATTATTTTTTTAAAAATATAAAATTATAATTACATAATAATATATTTTTTAAAAAAAATAAAAATAAAATTTATATAATAAAATTTATGTAATTTGCCCTTTTATGTCATTTTACATTTATTAACTAGCTTATCAGCTAGTTTTACCAAATACTTCTAATTCAATAAGCTAGCTTATTAGCTCGGAGCTTATAAGCTAGGAGCTTATCAGCTAGTTTTGTCAAACACACCCAAGGTCTTTTAGCTTTCTCTTTAAAGATTCATATTGAAATAGCTAATCAATAATCATTATTAAAATTGTTAAGTTGTAAATTAATAATTATGCTAGGTATTTAATTTAGTGTTAAAGTAAATATTTTGTTTTTTTACTCTACTAGTGTCTTTTGGTTTCTACTTCAATGATATTGTAGTAGCTAATTAATCAATAGTAATTATTAAAATTACTAAATTATATAAGTAACAATTAATTTTGTGTTGAAGTGAATTTTACCTATACATGGATAGATAGATAAAAATAATTGAGTGAGTCTTGTTTATATAGGTAAATAAAATAAATGTACAATTTAACATTATAATTTATTAGATAAAGTGAATACAACATGAAGACTTTACAAAAAGATGAACAAAAGTAAACAAAATTCTTAGTAATTTCTACTACAACTTGGATGATCTTCTCCCTACCAAGCCCTCCTATTTATAGGAGGGGAAAAGATGTCATTCCAAAGTTGATCACTCATCCATGACTAAGCATGTCTTGTCCATAAATGGACTTATTGATCATTACTTTGAATTATTCACCCACCCCAATTTGTCTCTCACTTGCACCGAGCATTACATCATCTAGCTAGCAGATTCCAAGGAAATTGTCTTCAGATGAAATCAAGATCTGGATCTTAGCTTTCCAATGTCGTTGGTATGAGCCCAAATGGAGTTTTCTAGCACAACTTGTGGCACAATCATTGAGTGTTAGTAAGGTTTTCATGTAATGTTTTACTATTTCGTCTTCCAAGCCCATTTTGACCCACTAGACATCTGAGCTTTTTGGTTTTGCATCAAAGTTGTAGGGATTTCTTTTATCTTTCCTACAATATAAATTATATAATTTTTAGATGTCTTGAACTCGAGTTATGCTTGAAATACAAAAACATTGTAATTTTTCAATTATGCTGAAAAATGTAATTAAGCCTAATATGAACCTGAATTGGCATAATATGCTTATGACTTGTTTAGTTAAACATAAAATATGTATTAAAAGGATAAATTTGAGGGTTGATTAATGTGTAAGATTTATATTTATCAACACATGCAAAATTTCCGGCATGATTTAAAACATATGTATGTGTGATAAAATGATCAATAAGCTTTTAGTCATATACAATGTCTAACATTGTTTGTATTTTAAATAGGTTTATGATGAGAGGAATGGGGTGACAGACACAAACTTAAAGTCGTTATTATGGAGTCCAAAATCAAATGCAACATCATGGAACATGTACTTTGTTAATGGTCACAACTTTCACACCAAGGCATGAAGTGACGGTAAGCAAACTATAAATAGTGGGGTGCATGTAAAAGGTCACATTGAAGGAGGTGAAGATGATTTTTATGGCATCATTTAACATATATACGAATTGGATTATCATGGTTTGAGTAACAAGATTACTGTCTTTTATTGTGAATGACTTGATCCATCAAGGAATGGAGGCACAAAAATTCATCCAATGTATAAAATTGTAGATGTAACATCCCAAATTTCTAAATTATTTACATAAACAAAAATAGGGTTAAAAAGGCGTTTTTATAAAAAGCAAATAGGAAAAGAGGGTAAAAAGTAGAGGAGAGGGCTTGGAATGGAAATTCAGAATTTCCCTTCTACAGCATTCTCGCTCAAGCGAGAATTGTTAGGGCCACAGGAAACACTAGAAGGGGGTTGAATAGTGTTTGAATAATCTTTACAGATTTTTGGAAAACCTTTTGAAAAAAGCAAAATTGATTTGAAAATATTTTATCAACCTTCCGAAATTGGGAATTTCAGCAATCTGCTGATGCAACTCGGAAGGTTGTCTGGAAACTTTTTTGAAATAATTTTGCCTTTAAAGAAAAGATTGTTTTCTGCTTAGATTAATAAAACAACTTTTCTTTAACCCTCATTGGTTAGTTTAAACAGATATCAGCGGAAAGTAAAGAGGTAAGGGAAGAGAGAACTTAACACAAAGATTTATACTGGTTCACCCACTAACCCAGTGAGATACATCCAGTCCCAGGGCAAAACTCCACTGGATTTTCCACTAATCCCACAAGATTACAAGTATTCTTTTACCCCAGCCTCTCCAGGCTTAACAACAAGTATTCTTTTTTTTTCAACTACCTCTCTAGGCAACTCATGCAGTATTCTTTGCACACCTAGCCTCTCCAGGCCCAATGAGTATTCTTTTACAGTCAAGCCTCTCCAAGCTCAAACAAGTATTCTTTGTACATCCAACCTCTCCAGGCTGAACAAGTATTCTTTGTTTTCGACTGCCTCTCCAGGCAACACATGCAATATTCTTTTATAGACAAGCCTCTCCAGGCTCAATGAGTATTCTTTTACAGACAAGCCTCTCCAGGCTCAACAAGTATTCTTTATTCCACCAAGCCTCTCCAGGCTCTCAGACACTTAAAAGTGTTTACAACATACAGTTTAAGTTTCCTAGAAACTTAAACCAACGTTCTTCTTGTACAAAAAGGTTACTGAGTACTACTCAGGATACATGAGATGAATTCTAAGTACAAGGATATACAGAGATACAAGTGTATGAATTAAGCTCTATATCTACTTTGTATCTAATAAGCAGCTAACTGCTTCTTCATCTTAGGAGAGTTGGCTTGATAATATTCCATATGAGCTACTACCAATTCTCTCATGGGCGTTGTCCCTGAGTTGGGCAATATTTCTGCTAATGCTGCCTTGGGCTTCAATGTCGCCAATCTTCATAATCCTTCATTGAGGCTATTTATATGTTCTGGAAATATAGCCATTGAAGATTGCTTATTTTACCGTTGAGAAGGAATGATTAACGCTCTTAGAGCCGTTGTGAAATAACTTCTCTTTCGATAGCTTCAGACTTAAGCAGATTAGGGGTGCAGATGAATTAGTTCTGACACACAGCAGATAGGCTCTTAATCTTGCTTTTTCTTGGAGAGATTTTCTTTATTCTTCAGCAGGTTGATATTCATCTCTCTCTTTTCTTCTTTCTTTCTCTTCTTTATGAGTGTAAGGAGGCGGGACGCTAAGATCCGTTAGACTTCTCCTTTGTCCCGTTGTGAGTTCAGCTTTTCTTCTCACTTGAGGTGCACGCCTCTGATAGCGTATTGCAGAGATGGTACAGAGTAAGTGTTGCAACAGCGCTAATTCTATCTCTGACCTCTATTTCCTTTTCTGTAGTAGGCTTCCTCTTTTGTGACGGGAAATGAAGCTGTGCCCGAAGGCCTTTGTTTTTCTTTGCACCAAATCAGTTTCACCTTTAATATTTACTGAGACTTGATTCTTTTAATGTATCATTCAGATTGGCTCACAAGTCTTCAGAGAGTAGCATGACGTTTTTGGCTTCTTCTTCTTCTTCAGAGTGTTTGAAATGCCACATCATCAGCGAGTATGTGTTCAGTAGCTTCTTCTTTAATACACACATACTTTCAGAAGGTTGATTAGCTCCAGCATAATTTAGTTCTTCAACATGGAGACGCTTTCAGCAAGTTCTTTCCTTCAACGAATTGCTTCTTCTTTTCTTCAGATGGTTGTTGCGTTGTTCTTCCTTGTTCTTTGTGATCTTCCATGAGCTTTAAGTTTTTCTTCATTTCAGCTTGTCTTTGGTAGTTCTTCTTTTCTTCTTGCGCTGTTAATCTTCTTCTTCTTCTTCTTCTTCTTCTTCTTCTTGACAGATTCTTGCTTCTTCAGTTCAGCATGTTGATCTTCTTCTGGGAGTTGCTTCTTCAGGATTCCTAAAATACAAAAGACAATACCTTTCTCAGTAGAACTTGTTTCTATACAATCTAATTTTTTAATCATTGAAACTAAGGATAATGAGTCTTGAATCTAATTTCAATTTCTTAAATTAATTTTGAGACTCAACATTCTCCCCCTTTTTAATGATGACAAATTAGTTATAACTAACAAATATCAGAACGATTAAAATTGAAAATTTTTCTTATTCTTCTTATTCTTTTTCAGATAACTCCCCTTGTCTATATTACTCCCCCTGAGAAAAACATTTTTCTTCTGATTAAACTCTTAGTTATTTTGATTATGTTTCTTAAGAACGTTTTTTTTGCTTCTTATTTGTTAGTTATATTTCTCCCCCTTTTGTCATTAATTAAAAAGGTTGAATGAAGTATAGAAGCGTTAAGAGATAACCAAATTAGATTAAGGTGAAATATTTTAAGAACGCTTTCAGATTATTAAGCTCATGACAGAGAAATTTCATGGCGAACAAAGATGCATAGAATAGTAGTAAACTTTTAGAAAATTCTTTATTTAAAGTTTTTCAAAAAACAAGCAGGAGAAGACATTTGTGAAAATATTTTTGACAAGGATTAATTAAGAGACTGGTTTTCACTGTGCTCATCTTCTTCTTCAGTTCCCACTTCTTCTTGCAACTTCAGCAAAGCTGTCTGTGTCCTCTCCAACTCCTTGCGCAACATGGAGTTCTCCATTTTCAGCCTCTTGACCTCAAAAGCTTTTGTGGTCGGTCTTCTTTCAAGTGTATCTTTTAATGCTGAATTATGACCATTGACCTTGAAGAGGCAAAGACGCTTGTGGTCATAGAGGTGTTCAATGTGAACCCTGTGATACTGGAGAAGCTTCATGATAATGGTGTTGTGGGGAAGGATTCCAGCAAAGTTCCTTTCTCTTTTCATCATGCCGAACAAGATGTTCCAAGGAAGATTTATCTTTTTCTTCATCAGAAGATTGATAACACAAAACCTCTCCATTTTGGAGATGTGGTACTTGGAATCACGCATCACTGTAGGATTTTGAAGAGAACTTTGGGAATGTCTTTCATCCCAGTCTCACAGTAGATTAGCTTGTTCAATCTTCCCGCACCACCATGAAGATCTTCCCAAAAATCAGAGAACATTGCTCCTTGAGCCTTGACTCCTAACACTTCTTCTAGGATGGTCGTGTTAACGGTGATTTCCTGACCCAGTACCTGAGCCCTCAGAAAAATTTTATTATTTTCTTCAAACTCCTTCACAGTGTCCTAGAATTCCCGAACACTATCCTCATGCCACCTTGAATCAATGGCCTCAAAGAAGGATAGCCATCCAGCACCCTCAAAGAGATCAACAATGTCATAGCCTTCTTCTGCCAGACTTTTAAAATCCACAGTTTGTGTTTGAAATATGGTGGTGGAGGACGCCTTTGATAGAGGAAGGATAGAAGAGTCTTTTGAGATTATGAGAGGAGTTAAATGCTTGAGAGTGACAGATGAGAAGTTGCAGAGAAGTTTAAATGAGAAGTGAGGTTGGAACTGCTTCCCATGTCAAGTATATATAGGCTCAGATGGACTTAGATAGCCTTTAATGATGGCACTTACAGCGCAAACTTAGGAGAACGTGCGTCGTGTAGCAGAAAAACCATCTTCTTTAAATGTCCATGTCATCAATATTTACGGTTCAAAAACTTTTTGCAGTTGTGACCTTTCAAGGCACCGGTTATAAAATATTATAATGACTTCATTTTAACGATGAATTATTTGCAAACATGAAGGCATAAATACATGATAATTAAAAAAAATTCGATGTTAAGAATTTCATGCATACAACATATCAAATTGAGGCAGTTATTTTTATGAAATCATGAATTAATGCTGAAATATTAAACTATTAAAAAAACTTAAGTTGAAGAACTTATCTGCTGAGACTCAGCATTATCTCTATCAGCATCTCTGTTGCTTTTGTTGATCGCCTTCATAAGTTCTCTTCCATGCTTGTTTAGGTTTCCATTATGGATCTTCTTCCTCCGCATTTGTTAGATGCTTAACATGGGGTTAAGGTCTGATACCAACTGCTAGGGCCACAGGAAATACTAGAAGGGGGGTTGAATAGTGTTTTAATAATCTTTACAGATTTTGGAAAACCTTTCGAAACAAGAAAAACTGATTTGAAAATATTTGATCAACCTTCTGAAACTGGGAAGTTCAGCAACCTGCTGATGCAACTCGGAAGGTTGTCTGAAAACTTTTTTGAAATAATTTTCCCTTTAAAGAAAAGATTGTTTTCTGCTTAGATTAATAAATCAACTTTTCTTTAACCCTCATTGGTTAGTTCAAACGGATATCAGTGAAAAGTAAAGAGGTAAGGTGATGGGTTTCTGGCAAGCGAACCACAAATCCAGCAGTATAATAGTAAGTAAGATATCGTCTCCACAGGGAACGACAATTTATGTAAACCGAAATCGTATTTATCAACGGAAATAACGGTTTAGAGTGAATATGGTTGCAAAAGTGTAAATAGCAGGAAAGATCAATGGGAATTAGAAAGGTAGAGTTAGAGATACTTTACTTGGATTAGGATTGAACTTCATCTCATCACACCCTTCATGTATGTAAAGACTATCTATTATTTTAGGTTTACTCTATAATACTATAGACAAACTCTATTGCTAAGACCCCGAGTTACCAGCGGCCTCACACACTCAAAGGTAAACTATGCAGGCTCTCCCAAGTGACAGACTTACCCTCAGCTTATTTCGCTCTATTTTGTTCAGCTTGTAAAGACTTAATTGAAATACGCGGCCTACCAAATGAATGTATACCTCGCTAGAATACTGTCACTACCCATCGCTCATTACATATACCCATCTCTCGCTTCCTGGATTCACAATCAATTAACTCTTTGCAATCGGAATACCAAGCCCTAATGGTCGAATGCCCATTCAATTAGAGTACTCACACTACCCCTCAATCATTAGCAAAACACCCATTTTCGGTCAAAGTGTAACCGAGTCCTCTTATTCAATCAGAGAGTGAGTTTCTTCAGAATCCGCTCCCCCACTCTCGCTCCTAGCCAGAACTGACCCAGTTAAGACTAGCCTATAACTCCAGGCGTAAACCGCGGGAATTAGGAATAAACACGGAATAAGATTACCAATATTATAGACAGAGAGCTCAAAAATAATAAAATAGAATTTACATACACTTAGGGATAGAATCGATTACATTCAATCCTACTGGAGAGTTAACTACTTGAGGTAGTCATACACACCACCGAAGATGTGGTCACCATCTTCAATCCTTGTGAAGCACTCCTCCTCTCCTAATCTAAACCTAGTTACAGTACATAATCACTAGACGAGATTACAATACTATACTCCACACCGTCTAACTCGCTCCCTCTTGGACTGACGTAAGAGGTTCCTATTTATAGATTAGGAAAGACAAAGCAAATTTGGGAAGAGATCCTCTTAAAAACGACAACTGGGAAGTAATCTGCGTGTTATGTGCTACAACGCAGGCTGTAGCACAGGTTCCAGAGAGTTGCGCCTCACCTGCGCTATAGCGCGGGGTGAAGCGCAACTAGCGTCCTGCAGCTTCAACTTTTCTCTTTTATTTCTTGATCTCTCCCCGAGACTGGTTTTCGCGTGTTTGTCCTTCCTTGTTTCCCTTTATTTTCTGATATATTTGTATTTATTGTGCAATCCTTGTTTATTTGGGAAGCTTGTCTGCAATATCTTTGATTGATTGGCTCTGATCTCCTCATTAATGATTCAAATCTGCTTCAAATCTTTAATTAATTATCTTCAATCAATCTACAATTTTGCATAAATTCTCCTCTTTTAATGCCATTTAATCTCTGAATTAAATCTTTGCAAGAATCCTGCAAAAATCAGCAATAAATCTATTAAAATAGCATCAAATTCAAAAATAGGATTAATAAATACAAATTATTAAATATTAAATAAAAAGGGATAAAAATGAGGTAAAATTATCATTTTGTCCTTGATAAGTGAAATAAAATATATACTAATTTATCAACTATTTTTCACTTATCAAATTCCCCCCAACTTAAATTCTTGCTTGTCCTCAAGCAAGAGACCTCTTTGCAATCACAATCAATTCTATTCCCCAGTGTATTTTCACAGAAACAAAACTAATTCAAGGTAATCATCCCTCAACTCCTTCCTAAGCAGAAGTCACTTCTCAACCATAAGAAAAAATCAGAATCAAGAGATATTACCAATCAGTAGTCAAGATAGGAATACAAACATCAATTAAACTTTCTCAATAATAGCAATTAAAGCAGTAAGTGATAAACCAAGGAAATCTCTCATTCTCACGGGTAAGTGTTTCCCTCAATCATTTTCACCCACTGTTGAACAACTAGAATTGATAGCCGTTTCCAAGGTCTGAACCTGCAAGCAGTTAGTATGGATCAAAAGGTCATGGTTTTTCTGGATATTCAATGAACACTTTGAGTAGAGAGCATCTTGTGGTTGTGCTTTGGAACTTCTCTCAATTCACCTGATGATTCTTGAATGGTCACCCTTTTTCAGCTTTGGCCTCTTTTTTGAAGAATTTTCTCCCCCCAACTTATTTATTTTCCACACTTTGTGCAGAATTTTTTTTGGTATACATAACATAAAGAACTTATTTTTGGTGGGGGAGAATCTTTCCTTTGTGATTCCTTGTGCCTTCTCTTGGATTCCTTGTGACCAACCTCTTTGTCAATTGCTTGTCCCATTTTGTTGTGGTGCACCTTGCTCTCTATCCCAAGTGTTAAGGGACATGGTATGTTCATTGATCATTGATAATGGCTGGGGTGCATCAAAAGAAACATTAAAGGCTCAAATGGGCAATCAATAATTGGAAATATTAATGCATGGTTGGCTATTTGGCACTAAGCAGAATATTAAAATCACAAATTTGTGCCTTTGTCACTTCCATACCTTCTACAAGCAAGACAAGTTTCAGAAACTCAAGCAATAACAGTTGACAAGCAGCGGTGAAAAGCTCTCAATATAAGTGTTAAGTGTTTAGGGCTCTCAGCTCACCGGTTGGGCTAAAATTTCCTTGCTAAAGCACTTAATGGATTTAATTAACTACCATGATAGGTTCTCTTGAGAAGTACCCTACTCCTAACTGATTATGAGATTAATCACAAGACCCTATCATCTTTCCTAGATTGGTTAGTTAAACTACTTATTTAAGAGAATTAGAGTAAATTACCTTGATTTCTAAGCTCCTAAAATCCTAAAAATTTTAAAAATTACTCAAAAAATAACTGGATAAGTACTGAATGATATATATATATATGGTAGGTTGGATACAGTACGAATCAAAGAGAAAATAAAATAAGAAAATAAAAGAAAAAAGGGAAAATAAAGAAAAGCACCAAATAAGAAAGAAAATGACCAGTCCTCGTGGTCCTGATCCATGTGGTCTGCATCCTCAGCTCCGACTGCACCATCCCCCTGGAGAATAAGCCTGTCCCCAGGCCACTGCAAATAATCCTGGAAGAATGATGGGAGCAAGGGATCTATACCGGCCTAGTGCTGAGTGCTCTGAAAGTGTAATGCGGCTCGGTATAGGGTGGACATCTGGGCCATCATGTGAAAGTTCTGGGTCTCAAGACGCTGAACCCTGATTGGATCAAACAACTCTGCTGATGGTGGTGGTGGTGGCTGGTCTTCCCCCTCCAACTCCTCTGGTGCCATGCAGTAGGCATCAATGTAGGCTTGAGTCATAGGTGGTAAGATGGGGACCCTAGGGTTCACCGCCACACCCCTAGATCTGCAAAGAGCGGTGATGAAAGAGGGAAAACCAAGTCTGATCTTTGAAGTGGGAGTCTTGTTGGCCACAGTAGATGCAAAAGTGACCATCCGACTGGTGATGACTCGTGCTATGTCCACTGTGGCGCCGGTAAGAATGCAGTAAAGGAGGTGGGCTACCAACATAATAATATCAAAAACGTGCCAGGTAGGGTGAATGTTGGCCAGCGTCAGTACTGTCCACATCCTAGCTATGCTCCTCAAGTCGTGCCTCTGAATACGGGTAGCCTCTCTTTGTGCGTTCCTCTCAAAGGAACGGCCTGGCAGGCAGAGCAACTGTGTTGTCTCGGTGTCAAGGGGGTCATTGCCCTGTAGCCCCACAACACCCATTCTCTCTTGGAACTGACACTCCTCGAGTTCCTGATCGAATGGCTCTCCTAAGAAGGTGTTGATTCCAGCACAATCAAACCTAATAATATGCCCACGAACATATGACTTCCTCCTAGAGTCAACGCCCTGATCCCCGATGGCGTTGGCGTAGAACTCTCGCACAATATCTGGGTCGAAACGGCCGGCTGGGCGGCTAAGCTGATCCCAACCCTTGCGGTGGATCTCTGCGGCGAACTCCTCATGTTCACCCTCCTCTAACTGTACTGGCCTCCCCAGAATGAAGTTGCAGTTGGCTATGTCAGAATAGGCTTCAAAGGACTTAAGGTCCTTGAAGCGGTGAGGGTCAAAAGCTGGATCCTTCTGGGGAGCCTTCCTCTTGGCACCCCCTGTGCCTTGACGAGAAGAGCTAGGAGCACCAACGTTCTTTGTGCGAGGCATCTGTAAAAGAGAGATAAATCAAGATTATTTATGCATTTTAATTATTCAAAATTAAGAAATTAAATGGCCAATATAATTTCAAAAATTAGAATCAATAACCAAGCAATTGTGCATAAAAAATTTGATTTTATTAATTACTCAATTAATGCCAATTAATTAATTAAGACATGCTAAAGTGATCAATTAAAGCAATTCTAAACAATCCTAATCAGGCAAAAGTGAGAATTAAACTTAGGCTCAAAAATCATGTCATCAGTAACATGCAATAGGGCATAATTAATTTTTATTAAAGCATGCAAAAATTATCAGGACATTATAAACATACATGCATCAACAAAATTAATTTGCAGAAATTATTAAGCACTTTTTAAAACTTCCACCAAAGCAAACAGAATGTTCCACAAGGATCCTAACCACATGCAAACTATATATATATATATATATATATATATTTTAAGCATTTATAATCAAACATTTTCTTCCTAAAAGGTTCTAAACTTCTAAACTTCCTACCCTAAAGCTATGCTCAAATAAAGCGAAAAATAAAAATTCCAATCGGTTAGAAAGGAAGAAAACTATAAAGAAATACCTGGTATGAAGTCAGAAACTGAAAAGGATGTAATATGAGTGAGAAACAGGCAAGAAAAGATATAGGTATCTCAGAGAAAACGAGGGCTAGAAAGTGGAGGGAAGTTCGATTTTTAAAGACGTTGCCCTGTGCTTTACCACTGCGCTATAGCGCAGGGTGTAGCGCGCATCACTTCAGAAGGTGAAGCGTGCCGCTGCACTTCACCACTGCGCTATAGCGCAGGTGGAGCGCAGAATCCAGAGAGTCAATTAGTTCCAGTAGCTTCTGCGTTTCATCTTGCGCTTTAGCGTAGGCTGTAGCGCAGATATCAGTAACTCTTTGCTTCTGTTACCCCTACCTAATTTCATGCATTCTTTAATGTATATCCCCAAATTTACAGTTTATTATTCTCACAGGCAATTCCTAAGACTCAAAATTACTGAAGAATAAAAAATAAAAACTTACAAACACTGGGTTGCCTCCCAGGAAGTGCTTGTTTAACGTCTTCTAGCTCGACGCCTGGTTATGTAACCTCTTTATGGTGGCCTCAAGTGGAGGATGATGTTGGTCTCCATGCCAGTTCTCCCTTTGAGCTCCCATCCTCTATGCCAATCAGTGACTCTTCCTTCATGGTCACTATCTTCCGTTGTATCTGATATTGATCGCTTCTTCCTCTTGAACTTGAATTCCCAGATGGATTCTGGATCTTTTACTCTCATTCTAGGCTTCCTCAGAAATCCGGAGCCTTGCAATTGTGGAGAGTTTTGGAAAGTGGGATTGTTTTGTTGTAACATGGGTATTCCCCTATCAATATGAAACACAATGGTTACATCCTTTGTACCCATTGCATACTTCCCTCGATCAACATCGATAATCATTCGAGCAGCCTTCATGAATGGTCTTCCCAAGATAAGGGGCAGTATCCTCCTCTGCTGTCTCTGCAACGTAAAAATCTACCATATATGCAAACTTGTCTACTCTTATTTCAATATCCTCAAGTATTCAATGCAAGCTTTGAGCAGATTGATTTTCAAGAAGTAGTTTCACCTTAGTAGGCTTGACCTTCACATCACTCAACTTATTAAAATACGATAGCGGCATCAAGTTGATGCTCGCTCCAAGATCTAATAAAGCAGAAGTTGAGGGTAGATTACCAAGAGATATGGGTATAGTGAACCGACCTGGGTCAAGTGACTTACTTGTGACTAAGACCTTCTCTTCATGGGGTTCTTCTTTTGGTTGGGTTGCTTTGTCCTCATCTTGATGAACTGCTTCCTCTTGAGGTGCTTGTTCTTCAAAGACGAGTTCAACTTCCTCATCAAGGTCCTCCTCCTCTGACCTGTTGCCATCAGTAGCAATCAAGCTGCATTGCACCTTGGGATTTTTTTAGGTCACAACAGAGAAATGTTGTTGTCTATGCTCTGCCATCTCGTTTTCTAACTGACCCACTTGATTCTCTAGAGTCTTGATTGTTGCCTCAGTTGTTGTCTTGAATCTGGTAAATCCTTGTACTAATGCATCAATCTTCCCCTCCAAAGAATTCAGTTTATCATAAGTTGAAGGTTGCTGCTAATAGGGTGGTTGTCGACCTCCATTCTGATTCCAACCAGAGTTGGTTTGGTTATTTCTTCATCCTTGAGAGTACTGGTTATTATTATTGGAGAAATTTCCTTGCCTTCCCTGATTTCCCATGTAATTGACTTGCTCAGGTTGTGTCTCTTGGATAGTGCATTGACCATTTGGATGGTTTCCTCCACAAAAGTCACAAATCAATGGTTGGGTAGGAACGGGTGGTGAGTAGACAACTTTAAGTTGTTGGGGCAGTGCCTTCAAAGTATCAATGAGTGCTTCAATTTGACGTTTGATGAGCTTATTCTCTGCTAATAGAGCATCACTTTGATTCAATTCTAGCATTCCCTTTTTCAATTGTGCAGGCTATCTTCCACTTTGAGCTTGTTGGTCATTCTGGGCCAAGTTGTTGATAATCTCTAGAGCTTTATCAACCTCTACGGACAAGATTGTTCCTCCTGCTGCAGCATCTATAAAAGATTTGGAGTCTGAACGTAGCACCTTACAGAACATGTTAAGTTGGTCTATGTCTTCGAAACCATGGTTAGGGCATTTACGCAGCAAGGACTTGAATCTTTCCCAAGATTCATATAGTGGCTCATCATCCCTTTGTCTGAAGGTTGAGATCTCTGCTTTGGCTTCTATTTGCTTCCCTGGTGGGAAGAATCTAGTCAAGAATTTCTCCTCAACCACACCCCAATTAGTCAGCCTTTGGTTTGGGTGTGATTGTAACCATTCCTTAGCTTTACCTATCAAAGAGAAAGGAAATAAGCGTAAGTAAACAGATTCCAAACTTTCCTCATCAAAACCCATAGTTCCAATCAATTCATAGAAATTAGAAAGATGATAGTTTGGATTTTCATGGTCCAATCCAGCGAATTGATGTGCGCTAATAAGATTTAGATATGCAGTCTTCAACTCCAAGGTTCTTGCGTTGGGTGGCAATACAATGTTGGAGTAGTGACGTGGTCCTTGATGGGAGATGTAATCTCCTAAGGTTCTCCTCACTAGAGTTCCTTCTTCAGCCATATTTTTGGGTTCCTTAACAAACAACCCCCTTCTTCTCCTTCTTGGGTTTCTACCTCTGTTCCGTCGAGACGTCCTTTCGATTTCCGGGTCGAATAGCAGTTGATTAGGAGTCGCCTAACCTCTCAAAAGCATAAACACAAAACTTGAAAAAGGGTAAGTGTTGAAGTTATTTTTATTTTAATAAAAGAAAACAATAAAATTCCTAATATAATATAAAAAATTGAAATCCTAAAAAAAAGAAAATTAAATAACTAAATAAGATAAATAAGATACTTCTTGATAAATAGACCTCAGGATCTACACAAATTAGAACCGTACCCCGGCAACGGCGCCAAAAATACTTGATGGGTTTCTGGCAAGCAAACCACAAATCTAGCAATATAATAGTAAGTAAGATGACGTCTCCACAGGGAACGGTAATTTATGTAAACCGAAATCGTATTTATCAACGAAAATAACGGTTTAGAGTGAATATGGTTGCAAAAGTGTAAATAGCAGGAAAGATCAATGGGAATTAAAAAGGTAGAGTTAGAGATACTTTACTTGGATTAGGATTGAACTTCATCTCATCGCACCCTTCATGTATGTAAAGACTATCTATTATTTTAGGTTTACTCTATAATACTGTAGACAAACTCTATTGCTAAGACCCCGAGTTACCAGCGGCCTCACACACTCAAAGGTAAACTATGCGGGCTCTCCCAAGCGACAGACTTACCCTCGGCTTATTTCGCTCTATTTTGTTCAGTTTGTAAAGACTTAATTGAAATACGCAGCCTACCAAATGAATGTATACCTTCACTAGAATACCGTCACTACCCATCGCTCATTAGATATACCCATCTCTCGCTTCCTGGAATCACAATCAATTAACTCTTTACTATCGGAATACCAAGCCCTAATAGTCGGATGCCTCTTCAATTAGAGTACTCACACTACCCCTCAATCATTAGCAAAACACCCCTTTTCAGTCAAAGTGGTAACCGAGTCCTCTTATTCAATCAGAGAGTGAGTTTCTTCAGAATCCGCTCCCTCACTCTCGCTCCTAGCCAGAACTGACCCAGTTAAGACTAGCCTATAACTCCAGGCGTAAACCGCGGGAATTAGGAATAAACACGGAATAAGATTACCAATATTATAGACAGAGAGCTCAGAAATAATAAAATAGAATTTACATACACTTAGGGATAGAATCGATTACATTCAATCCTACTGGAGAGTTAACTACTTGAGGTAGTCATACACACCACCGAAGATGTTGTCACCATCTTCAATCCTTGTGAAGCACTCCTCCTCTCCTAATCTAAACTTAGTTACAATACATAATCACTAGACGAGATTACAATACTATACTCCACACTGTCTAACTCGCTCACTTTTGGACTGACGCAAGAGGTTCCTATTTATAGATTAGGAAAGACAAAGCAAATTTGGGAAGAGATCCTCTTAAAAACGGCAACTGGGAAGCAATCTGCGTGTTCTGCGCTTCAAGCTGCGCTACAGCGCAGGTTCCAGAGAGTTGCGCTTCACCTGCGCTATAGCACGGGGTGAAGCGCACCTAGCGTCCTGCAGCTTCAACTTTCCTCTTTTATTTCTTGATCTCTCCTCGAGACTGGTTTTCGCGCGATACTTGAAAGGTACTACTAATCTTCGTCTTTGCTACAAGAAGAGTAAGGATTGCAGGTTAGTTAGATTTTGTGATGCTGATTTTGCTGGAGATAGAACTGAAAGAAAATCGACAAGTGGAGGATGTCATTTCATTGGTGATAACATGATAAGCTGGTCCAGCAAAAGGCAAAGCACCATAGCACTCTCAACAGCAGAAGCTGAATACATTGCAGCTGCCAGTTGTTGTTCACAACTATTATGGGTGAAGTATCAGTTAGAAGATTTTAACATTAATTTATCTTGCATTCCTATAATGTGTGATAATACTAGTGCTATTAATCTATCTAAGAATCCCATTCAACATTCTAGGGCAAAGCATATAGAGATCAAGCATCATTTCATTAGAGACTATGTTCAGAAAGGAATTTTTGATATACAGTTCGTTGATACTGATCATCAATGGGCTGATATATTCACAAAGCCTCTAATCCACTAACCCAGTGAGCTACATCCAGTCTCAGGGCAAAATTCCACTGGATTTTCCACTAATCCCGCAAGATTACAAGTATTCTTTCACCCCAGCCTCTCCAGGCTTAACAACAAGTATTCTTTGTTTTCAACTGCCTCTCCAAGCAACTCATGCAGTATTCTTTGCACACCTGGCCTCTCCAAGCCCAACGAGTATTCTTTTATAGTCAAGCCTCTCCAGGCTCAAACAAGTATTCTTTGTACATCCAGCCTCTCCAGGATGAACAAGTATTCTTTGTTTTCAACTGCCTTTCCAGGAAACACATGCAGTATTATTTTTCAGACAAGCCTCTCCAGGCTCAACGAGTATTCTTTTATAGACAAGCCTCTCCAGACTCAACAAGTATTCTTTATTCCACCAACCCTCTCCAGGCTCTTAGACACTTAAAAGTGTTTACAACATACAGTTTAAGTTTGCTAGAAACTTAAACCAACGTTCATCTTGTACAAAAAGGTTACTGAGTACTACTCAGGATACATGAGATGAATTCAAAGTACAAGGATATACAGAGATACAAGTGTATGAATTAAGCTCTATATCTACTCTGTATCTAATAAGCAGCTAACTGCTTCTTCATCTTTGGAGAGTTGGCTTGATAATATTCCATATGAGCTTCTACCAATTCTCTCATGGGCGTTCTCCCTGAGTTGGGCAATATTTCAGCTAATGCTGCCTTGGGCTTCAATGCCACCAATCTTCATAATCCTTCATTGAGGCTATTTATATGTTCTGGAAATATAGCCGTTGAAGATTGCTTATTTTACCGTTGAGAAGGAATGATTAACGCTCTTAGAGTCGTTGTGAAGTGACTTCTCTTTCGGTAGCTTCAGACTTAAGAAGATTAGGTGTGCGGATGAATTAGTTCTGACACACAGCAGATAGGCTCTTAATCTTGCTTTTTCTTGGAGAGATTTTCTTTGTTCTTCAGCAGGTTGATATTCCTCTCTCTTTTCTTCTTTCTTTCTCTTCTCTATGAGTGTAAGGAGGCGGGACGCTAAGATCCGTTAGACTTCTCCTTTGTCCCGTTGTGAGTTCAGCTTTTCTTCTCACTTGAGGTGCACGTCTCTGATAGCGTATTGCAGAGATGGTACAGAGTAAGTGTTGCAACAGCGCTGATTCTATCTCTGACCTCTATTTCCTTTTCTGTAGTAGGCTTCCTCTTTTGTGACGGGAAATGAAGCTGTGCCCGAAGGCCTTTGTTTTTCTTTGCACCAAATCAGTTTCACCTTTAATATTTACTGAGACTTGATTCTTTTAATGTATCATTCAGATTGGCTCACAAGTCTTCAGAGAGTAGCATGACATTTTTGGCTTCTTCTTCTTCTTCAAAGTGTTTGAAATGCCACATCATCAGCGAGTATGTGTTCAGTAGCTTCTTCTTTAATACACACATACTTTCAGAAGGTTGATTAGCTCCAGCATAATTTAGTTCTTCAACATGGAGACGCTTTCAGCAAGTTCTTTCCTTCAGCGAATTGCTTCTTCTTTTCTTCAGATGGTTGTTGCGTTGTTCTTCCTTGTTCTTTGTGATCTTCCATGAGCTTTAAGTTTTTCTTCATTTCAGCTTGTCTTTGGTAGTTCTTCTTTTCTTCTTGCGCTGTTAATCTTCTTCTTCTTCTTCTTCTTCTTGAAAGATTCCTACTTCTTCAGTTCAGCAGGTTGATCTTCTTCTGAGAGTTGCTTCTTTAGGATTCCTGAAATTCAAAAGACAATACCTTTCTCAGTAGAACCTGTTTCTATACAATCTAATTTGTTAATCGTAAAACTAAGGATAATGAGTCTTGAATCTAATTTCAATTTCTTAAATTAATTCTGAGACTTAACAAGAATGGTCTCGTTTGAGCGAATTTGTCAATAAAAAGTTGGGGAGAAGGTTTCTTGTTTTCTCACTCTCCTCGCTTGAGCGCAATTCAGGGGAAATTCCAGGGGTTCTCTTTGGCATTGCCTCGCTCAAGCGAGACTCAGCTTACTTGAGCGCAATTCCTAGAGTTGCTCTCTAGAGTTGTCTCGCTCAAGCAAGAATCCTCTCACTTGAGCGGGGAAGCGTATGTTTCAGGATTTAGTTTTCCTCGCTCAAGAGAGAAGGCCTCGTTTTAGCGAGAATGCGCATGTCTGTTTTTTTAAAACCAGACTTCTAGGGCAAGGCTCTCATTTATTACTATTGTTTCACTTCTAGAGAGAGACTTCCTAGATAGGGAAAGAGCCATTGAAGCCAAGAGGAAGAAGAGGAAGCCAAGGATTACACACCCCAATCCCCCTCAACTTTATTCCCCTTCACATTTTAGTTCTCTTGAGGTGAGTATAACTCACACCTCCACTCATTTAGTTTGAATCTCCTCTTATAACCCCTATTCTTCTAATCCCCCCTCTTTGACTTGTATTTGGATGATCGATAGTATATTCTCCTTATATGTACCCTTGTATTGTTGTATTGAACTAAGAACTTAAGTAAGGGTTTTTCTTAAGTTAGGGTTCTCCGTAATGCCTATGATAGTTGATATTTATTTCATGATTCATGTGGTATGCATTATGAGTGAGTTTTGCATCATGGCTCCGACCCAAGATAATCAGAAAAATGAATCTGGCTTCGACCCCAGAAAAATGGCTTTCGGCCCCAATTTTGGCTTCGACCCCAGTTCACACTTAAGAAAAATTGAACTCCAGTCCCCAGTTAAAACACGGGTCTCGGCCCCCGGTTAATTGGCGGTGTTATACCCAAGGAAGACGTTCCTTGTAGTCTGAGCTAGAGTCTAGCCCTAGTTAGTGATAAAATCCCATCTGTCGAGTAATGTATGTCATGTATGTCATGTTCATGTTCAGTTGAGATATTGTGTCATGATTTATTATGCTATCCTGATGCATTTCATTTGCCCGTTTACCCATATTGTCTACTGCTTAGTTATATTTACTGAGACATCCGTCTCACCACACGTTATGTGGTTTGTTTTAGACCCATTTGTTCCTCCCCGCACCGGTCAGTGAGCAATGGATGCTTGAGAGATATTCTACTTTTATTTTGCTTTTGGGCCCATGATGTTATGTATTTAGTTGATAGGCTCTGTTTATGATTGGATATACATGTTGTATATTTATTCTTTTGTGGGATATAACAGTATATGTGCCGCCTCCGGGCCCTCTCTATTTTATGTAGGGCACATGTATGGCGGTATCCCAAGTGGTGATTATGTCTTGTATAACTAGGTTGGCCTTGATGGCCTTTTATGTATTTGAGATGTGGTGTTCATATATTGTTTAAGTAATCGTTGGAAGCTTAAGCGATATATGATGTATGTATGTGCGATATTTAAATGCTGCGAAATAATTTTAGGAATTCGGGAATTTTGCTTCCAACAGACATTATTCTTGGATTTAGAAATTGGGACGTTACATTTTGGTATCAGAGGAATTCATTCAATCCAATTGGACCGTGGATAGTTAGAATTGTCTGAAGTTAATTGTAAACTTACATGCATTATAGTGAAATGTGGAGACTGGTCACCCCAATATTTTGCTAATAATGTGTATAGGATTATGGCTAGTTGGATGAGGGGATAAAGCTTGGAATGGTCTTGTTATTTATTGGGATCAAAATACCAACTTTAAGAAAAAGTCGGCCCAAAACAAAGTTAATCGGGCTTCAAACAGAGGAGGAGATCTCCACACTTCAGGTCGTGTGGCCCATATTGAGGTGGAGCTTATAAAGGTATTAATTTATTAAATATATATTTTATTTCACTATGATGGAATATACCATAATTACACACCTATTTTAATTTATGCAGGCTCAAGAACTTAACCGGTCTTTGGATCCTGACAAGTTGTTCCTTGAAACCCGCACAAAGAAATATGGTGATTGGATTGGTGAATGCTCTAGGATGACATATGTATGTTAATGAAGTAACATTATCTTTTTAAAACCAAAATGAGATTTTAAATAAGTTGTTTTCTTTTTCATCAGACTGAATATCTTTCTCGGTTACAAGAGATGCAATTTCAGGTTGGTGAGGCCTCTTTGAGCGGGGCGGAGCAAGTGGATGGGGCCACCAAGATTGGGGTATGGGTGGATGTTGTTGGCGGCAAAACAAAGGGTCGTTGTTATGGCACTGGAGACTTGTCTTCGCAGATTCGACAAGGTGTTATGTCACTAACTCATGAGTCATGAGCCTTTTCATGTGCTACTAGTTGGGAGTCTCAAAATGATCATGAGAAAGAGAGGCTACGACAAAAGGCTGCTACAACTCTTCAAAAGGAGGCTGCAACTCAAGAACAGGCGAGCGTAACTCTTCGGCGGGTTGGGGAGCAGAAGGAGCATATGCACTCTATTGGAGCGTTTGGCATCTCTTGAGCGATAGTCAATAGGGGCTTCCACTGGTGCTCACCCTCATCAGTCACATCTTGACTATCGTTATTGTCGTCATTGAGATCTTATGTTCATTTGCACTTCTTGTTTTTGTTAAGTTCATTTGCTTTTATGCTAATTGTGTTTTACCTTATTTTGATAAGATCTTGTGTATTTTATGTTATGTTGTTATCTTTTATCTTACTTTGATGAAATCTTATATATTTCTTTTATGTTGTTTGTAAACAGTTTGTTATTTTATTGTGCATTGCTATGTTACATGTCGAGTTTAAATTGATACGCAAATTTTTTTGTTTTAAATTTTATAAATTAATGCTTTAATAATTCAAATGGATTTTTTTAAAAAAAGCAAATCATTAGTGTTGGCCAAGCCTTCGTAAACGTAGCATTGGCTGAATTAAGCGCCTACGCTAAAAGTAGTGTAGGTCAAGCTTACGCTAACATTAACGTGGGCCTCGCCACTACTAGATATATGGGTGTTCACGAGTTGATTTGGTTTGGTTCTGTAGGAAAAACAAATCCAAACCAAATAAAATTGTTCGGTTTGGTTTGGGTTTTTAAAATTTTTTGTAACTTGAACCAAATCGAATCGATCAAGAACGGGTTGATTCGGTTCGGTTCAATCGGATCATAAATTTTATCATGCTAATAAAGTAAAAAAAATCAAATTTTTTTAGCAGATATTAGAAAAAATCATTTAAGAGAAAGTTAATCTATGATAAAACCTTAGGTTGATGTTTAATCTTTTCTTGATGATAAAAATTCATGTTGATGTTTAATCTCTCCTTTCTTCTCCAATTTTTTAGAATAGTTTTTTTTATTTAGGGGTGGTTTGGTTCGGTTCAGGTAACGGGTCCGGTGTCTTTAATTTGTTACCCAAACCAATCATTGACGAGTTTGATTGGTTCGGGTCGAGTTCGGGTCTAACCTGATTCAGCGGAAAAAACCAATATGATCATATTGGTTCGGTTCATCGGTTTCACCAAATTGAGGTGTAATCGGGACAGGTTTAGAGTGGTTTAAAGTATGAACCAAACGAATATTAACGGTTTGGGTTGGGCTTTTTTTTGAGTGGGCAACCCGACTCAACCAAAACCAACACGAATATCAACGTGTTGGATCGGGTCGGGACATCGGGTTGATAGTTTTTATTTTTGGGGACCTAGTTAAAAAAGTGAAAACAATCATAGGAACCAATGTTATAAAACTCGGATCGGTAAGCGACTCGGTCAAGGTACTAAGTTAATGGGTCACTGGTTCAACCAATGAGTCATTGATTGAATTGGTTAAACCGGTAATAATTAAATATTATATGAAAATATATAATATTTTAATATATATACATAAATTAAAATAATAATAACATGGGGGTATTTTTTAAAAAAAATGATAACTATAATTTATATTAGCTATCATAGTGGCTCTACACCAAAAATAATCTAGCTTCACTATGAAAAGGCTATCACAGTGGTTGTGTGGCTCTTAAATCAAAAAGAATGTTAATATGGTACATATATTAAAATTCGCATGTATATGTTGTAAAGTTGTGTTGACAAAGCGGTGATTGTACTCCCTTCATAATATCTTGCACGCGTGTTCGATTCGTCTCTCAAGCATTTTTGCGAATATTCAACAGCGGTCTGTCCCAATCTCATCCAATACCGGGTTGACTGTTCACTGTGGCTTTGACTGGCTAATTCACCAGTTTTGACCGATTTATCATCGGTTCAATGATGTAGGATCCGATTTCTGGTCCAGACGGTTAAACCGACTAGGCCGGTCCAAGTTTTACATCACTGAAAGGAACTCTCTACAAAGTTAAATCTTTTCCTTTCAAAGATAGCAAGAACAATCCAAAGAGATCTTTTGCTTTAGATTCCACCCTCAATTAGTTGGGTACAGAAGACAACAGGAAACAAAGTAGAGAGACCAGAGACAATTAGATAGAGAGTAAGAGAGTAAAGAGACCAAAGATAGAGGGGGAGAGATGGTGGAGAGTCAAGGCCAAGTAGCAGTCTATTTTCGCAACAAGAGAGAAGTTGTTCGTCACACGGACAAGGGAAGAACGCGGTGGAGCGATTCTCAACCAGTGGAAGGCATTCCAAAGGCAACAACTCGAGCACCAGATCTACATGCCACCTTGTTGCTGTTGCTGCAAGCCTATAGTCCCACCACTGTGTCACTGCAACAAGAGAGACGATTCGCCCTTATCGCCGAAATATTGAGTATGTGGCGCATCACATTATCTTCAACGTTCTACACCAATCTACGACTGTGGCCCATGCACTATCACCGTCGCAAGCTAGTTTATACTCTTAGAAGTCTCTGACTCCCACGCCGCTGCACCACCCTCACCAGAGAAGAGATCTGCCACTACATTGTGTTGCCTCCTAAGGTAAAAGAATCTAAAAGAGGGAGAACTTTGGGTTAGGCCTTTACCTTTTTTTAAGTCATTGTTGGGTCAGGCTGGTTACTCGGGTTCAAAATCTCCCAACCCGTTAACCCAACCAAATCCGCTTATTTACAATCATATTGTGTCAGGTCGATTGGGTCCATGGGTCGACCTAAACCCACTTACACCCCTACTACTATAGTTAGCGCAGTTCTGGCCTACTTAATAGTAGCGTGGGCCTGACCTACGCTAACTTTGGCGTCGACCATTTTAGTCATTTCTGTTCTTCTACATAGCATCCGGTTTGATGTCGGTTGACCTACACTAATTAGCGTCGGTTGGATGCTAATTTTGCTTCCAGGTTTTAGCATCAAACTCGACTACGACGCTAAGTAAACATAAATGTGGTGTTTAGTGTCCATTTTTTAAGTTAGCGTGGACTTTCGGCCTATGCTAAACATTGTTTTTCTTGTAGTACTAAATATGTTTGAAAATATATAGCATTTAAGCTATGTGATTGTGCCATTCTTTTGTGACAATGTAAATGTTGTGATACTAGTTTGATCCTAAATAACAATGGTATTTACTGGAAGGGCTTCACTTGTTTTGGACGTAACAGACGCGAGATATTAACTCAGGAATTTTGATGAATATCATAGTCTTAAAAATAACGACTGAAGTCATTTAAAAGGATAAAATTTTTCTAACGCGTATTAGTCACCAACTTTTCAATGTGATTATTAACTTTGTGTTATTATACTTATAATTATTAGCTAAATTTGCTTGTTTAAATCTAACCTTATTTGGGTTGAGGAAACTCCTGATTGTATTTCTTCTATTGTGTCTCTGGATATTTTTCAAAGACCCTCTATTAATTGATTATCACGAGTTTTTCGTAAAAAAATAATATTAAAAATATGTTTTTTTATTTTTATTTATATTTTATGATAATGTTATATTAATCTTAATACATTCCAACTATCTCGGGAAACATGTCCTATGATTTACAAAATTTACCATATATATTTATTGAGTTTAATTTAAATATATTAAAAGTATAAAAAATTACAGTATCACAAAATAATGTTATTATATTATTTAATAAATATGAGAATTTATTTGTTATTTAATTTAATAAACTATCTGGCAACATACTATTGAATAAGAATGTAAAATTTTTTCCACTCATAAAACATACAAATTAGATTTTACAAGAAAACAAGTTTTTAGTGTCGGCAAAAAATAGAGGCTAAAGTTGGAAAATGGTTGATAACTGGTTATTTAGCATCGGATTAGCGTCAGGGTCGATGCTAGTAAATCCCCTGACGCGAACTCAGTAGCGTCCAATTAAATAAGAAGCTCCACACTAATTAGAGTTGGTTAAGTCGGCGCAATAATTCGTCATTATAGCTAGGCCGACGCTAAATTAACGTCCTCTAAAGTTGTCACTAATGTTGTATGTTAGTGCCAGCTCAGACCCATTATAAAGTCGACGCTAATGTTTTTTTTGTACAAATCTTTATTTTCTAATATGGTTATAGTATAAATAAACATAATTATGATATAAATAATAATACCAATAATATAATTTGTGAACAATAAAATTGATACTTACTATTTAGTATTTTTCCCATAACATAATTTTTCCAAACTTAAAAATTAACTATTAACTCATCAAGGATCTATACTAACAACTTAGAAAACCACTTTAATTTCAGAAAAAATTGTGACACTGTTTATGTTGAGTCTCAGAATTAATTTAAGTAGTTGAAATTAGATTCAAGACTCATTATCCTTGGTTTTAATGATTAACAAATTAGACTATATAGAAACGGGTTCTACTGAGAAAGGTATTTTTCTTTGTATTTCAGGAACTCTGTAGAAGCAATTCTCTGAAAATAATCAACCTGCTGAACTAAAGAAGACTCTGAATAACTTGAATATGCTAACAAGAAGAGATACATCAGCGCAAGCTGAAATGAAGAAAGTCATCAAAGTTTTGGAAGATCAACAACCAAAGAAGAGCGTAGATCAATGAGGGATTGATTTCTGTTTGCTGCTCTCAAGTGCAATCTACTGAAGAAGCTGAAAGCGTCTTACTGTTGAAAAGTTGTTGAAAGCCAAGACTTGCTGAAGTATGTCAACCTTCTGAAGAATTGGACTTTCTGAAGTTATCGAACTCTCTATAAGACAGAATATGCTGAAGTGGAAAAGAAGAATCTGCTGAAGTCTGAATGGCATGCTACTCTCCGAAGACTCGTGAGTCAATCTGATTGAAGCATTAAAAGACTCAAGTCTCTACAAAAGCCTTATGCTTAGTTGAATCAGTTTCAAGATAAAAACAAAGGCTTGCTGGCACAATTTTATTTCCCGACATAAAAGAGGAAATCTACTGCAGAAAAGCAAATAGAGGTCAGAGATAGAGTCAGCGTTGCTGCACATCTACTTATGTACTATCTCTGCAACACGCTATCAGAAGCCTGCAAGGAGAAAAGTTAAACTCACAACGAGATCAAAGAGAAGTCTAATAGATCTCATTATCTCTATCCTAATATCAGACTTCCTGCAATTTAAAGAGAGAGATGAACATCAACTTGCTGAAGTGCCAAGAAAATCTCTCAAGAAATATTCTGGAGCCAAACAGCTGTGTGACAGAGCTAAGTCATATCTGCACACCTGCTCTGCTTAAGTCAGAAGCTAACAAAAGAGAAGTTATTTCACAATGGCTCTAAAAGCATTAATCATTTCTTCTCAACGATATAAGCAATCTTCAACGGCTATATTTCCAGAACATATAAATAGCCTCAAGGAAGTATTATGAAGATTAACGGCCATGAATCTCAGAATATGAATTGGCAAACCTATGGTGAACCCATGGAGAAGTGGAGAGATTGTAGCCCAAGATAGCCAATGGTCAAGCCCAAGAGAGAACCGACATAAGCTTAACTTAATATCTTATCAAGCCAACTCTCTAAGGAAGTAAACCCTCATACAGAGATGAGATTGAACCTAAATTATACACTTGTATCTCTGTCCTACCCTTGTACTTAGATTTATCCTTTGTATCCTAAGTTTTACTCAGTTATCCCTTTGTACAAGAAGAATCTGAGTTTAAAGTTTCTCAGAAACTTAAACTTAGTTTATATTGTAAACATTGACAAGTGTCTGAGAGCCTGGAGAGGCTTGTCTGTAAAAGAATACTCGTTTAGTTTGGAGAGGATGGGTGTACAAAGAATACTTGTTTGAGCCTAGAGAGGCTTGTCTGTAAAAGAATACTCGTTGGCCCTGGAGAGGTCAGGTGTGCAAAGAATACTCGTTGTTAATCTTGCGGGATTAGTGGAAAATCCAGTGGAGTTTTGCCCTGGGACTGGATGTAGCTCACTGGGTTAGTGGGTGAACCAGTATAAATCTACGTGTTAAGTTCTCTCTACCCTTAACTCTTTACTTTCCACTGTTATCTGTTTATTACTAACCAAGAAGGGTTTAAGAAAAGTTGTTTTCTTAATCTGCATAGAAAAACAATCTTTTCTTTAAGAGAAAAACGTTTTAAAAGTTTTTATTCAACCTTCTGAGCTGTATCAGCAAGTTGACGAACTTCCCAGTTTCGGAAGGTTGATCAAATATTCTCAAATCAGTTTTGCTTGTTAAAAGGTTTTCACGAAAATTTGTAAAGATTTTAAAACACTATTCAACCCCTCTTCTAGTATTTCTTGTGGTCCTAACAGTTTATCCCTGCATTATGTGTTTTTTCCTTAAAACAAATTCACACAAGATGCATTACAAACAATAGAAAAACATATTAAATCCATTGAATGTTCTCCAAGTACAATAAGGGGGAAATTTAGGAAAAAAAAACCCAGACCTAATTTATAGATAGGTGTGGAGTAAAACACACATTATTTTAGTTATAGTTATGGGCACAATGATTTAATGTTCTAACACTTCAATATAAATATTTATTAAGGTCCATAAACAATGTCATCTACCAATTGCAGAAGAACAACTGAAAAAAATTAAACATGATGCCTATGAAAAAGGGTCTTTATTTTTTTGGCTTAAATATGTTTTTGGTCCCTATAAAATTCTCCAGTTTTGTGTTTAGTCCCTAATAAATTTTTCACCTAACTTTAGTCTCTTATTAATTTTCCGTCATCAACATTAGTTCTTTCCGTTAAGTAGTAGGGGTTTAGTGATAACATGGCAGTTTTGACATCCCAGTTAGCAATAGTGACACGTCTCATTAATCTGATGTGTCTGCCACGTCATATTTTTTTAAATTTTGTTATTACTTAAAAATATTTTATTTTTTCCTCTATTGAATGAGAAATAAAATTGTAATTAAAACTATGTTGCTGTCAGGGAGACCAAGAACAAGTGGAGATGCGGCTGTTTCAACTTCACAGACTTCTAGAGGATAAAGAGCTTTAAGAGGATCAAGATAGAATAAGCACACACCGTTTTTCTAGTTCAGACTTAATTTCAATTTTTTTCTTATCCAGTAGAGGAAAGAATTAAAATATTTTTTAAGTAATAAAAAAATTTAAAAATATGATGTGGCAGACACATCATATTAGTGAGACACATCACTTTTGTTGACTTGGATGCAAAGACTGCCATGTCATCACTAAACCCCTGCTATTTAACGGAAGGGACTGATGTTGATGACGGAAAATTAATAAGGGACTAAATTTAGGTGAAAAAATTATTAGGGACTAAACACAAAATTGGAGAATTTTATAAGGGCCAAAAACATTTAAGTCTTATTTTTTCATATTATTTAAGTTGTTAGTTTACACTATTTAATTTTTTTGCCTAAATTATTTAACATGAGAAAATTATATTCAAGTATTATGTTCCTAAAAATTATGTACAAAACATCAAAGAAATTACCAGTATAGGATCTAAATTTAATTTAACATAAGGGAAAGAACACTCCAGGGTTAGATTCAATAAAAAAACTCATGGCAGCATAGAGACAACTAAAAACTACAAAACACAATTAAACACATCTAAAAATTATTGTAGCTCCATGAACATAATAACAGAATTGTAGGGGAATAACTAAAAATTTAAAGATAATAAAACATCGTTCCATGAGAGAACACAATGTCACAACTATTGAGCTCTGTTCTCCACTAACAAACAACACAGATAACATAAGCACATGCACAATTCTAGATTATCAACACACAACCAGCACCCTGCACCACAAATGTAACATCCTAAAATTTCTAGGATAAATAAAATAAAATAAGATTTATGAAGAAATAATAATAATATTATTATATTATATTTCAGAATAAGGTATTATTTAATTAAAAAGGGTAACAGGTGGGTTGGAGTAGGCCCAGCTTAGTTAGATATTTAAATAGGGGAAGAGTTATCTATTTCACCCTATTAGTTTTCAAACGTCAGATAACCAAACCCTGGGGAGGAGAGAAACAACTCCACAAGGAGAAGGTGTTGCAGAGTAGATCATCAAGGGAGGTCAGCCATTCATTGTCGATCGTCATCTCTAAGGTACGGGGGGAAAGGGTGATGCTTATATGTGTATGTTGGGGTGCTTGGGTAGTGAGGGCAACCATAAGACCCTCTAAGAATTCTAAAATTGAGAACTTATCTGTGAATGTGCTTGGAATGTGTTTGATTTGATGTATGCATGTGATGATCTTGATGAATTGGGTGTTGGTAGCGAGAATAGCGAAAAGGGGGTTAAATAAGGGTTTAGCGATTATGAACCATAATTGAATAGATGTAATAAACTGTAGGAAAGATTGATGATTTCACTTATTTTGTTCGGTAAAAACGTGTGGGATTGAGTTATGAACATTAAGAATTGAGTAAGGGTTGAAGAGAATGGTTTAAAAGCGGTAAAAATCGCAAGAACAACGTTCTCGAGTCGATGGTAAACGATTACACCAGTCTGTCATTGATTACAGGGTTTTTTGGGAAGCGTTGGGTGAGTTTGGGTTGCTGGTAATCGATTACAAGAAGAATGTAATCGATTACCAGAGAGTTAAGTTGCTGGTAATTGATTACAGCTGTGTGGTAATCGATTACCAGGCCTTGACAGCTTTCTCGCCTGAAAAAGAATGTGTCTGTTAAGGGTGAAAATGACCTCGGAATACTATCATATAGCATATCAAACTAAAACCCCTGATCTTAACTTTCTAATAAAAGTGGAATTATCTTAATTGGACACCTAAAACTCTAGATATTTCCAAATTAGTGCACCAAGGTCATTAAGCTTAAAACTTGAAGACTCCAAAATTGAGTAACGGTCTCTGGTAATCGATTACAGCTATGTGGTAATCGATTACTAGGCCAAAAATGAGTATGAAGTGTTTTTTAAGTGGTGTTGTGATTCTTTAATTATTTGTTGATAATTATGTGAATTATTTGTAGAATTGATAGATAAATTGGATGTATAAAGTGTATTAATTGTGGCATGAGTATGGTGATGTGAGTATCTTATGTGATGTCCTATTTTTATGATAATTGTTATGTGAAATGATGATGATGTCTTGAATATAGAGATTGTATGAGATATATGTGAATGATGATGATGTCTTGAGTATAGAGATTGTATGAGATATATGTGAAATGATGATGATGTCTTGAGTATAGAGATTGTATGAGATATATGTGAATTGATGATTATGCATTGTGCATAGAGATTATGTGAGAGATATGATGTATGATGATGATTGCATCGAGCATAACATCGAGATATGAGATGTGTGTGATGCATAAGCCAGACGTGGCCAACATATGCCCTAAAGTGGGGGGTGACGACCATGATGGGGGACATTCGATGCATTTACTCTAGAGAGGGAGTGTTTACAATGCGAGTCATCTAGCCCTAGAGTGGGGGTGATGATGATGGGGGGCGAATGTCTTTGCACGGGCCTAGAGTGGGGCGTATAACTGTGCAAACTATCGGCCAGAGTGGGCGTTAACGGTAGGGCCATCATTAGTAACAACTAAGAGGAATGATGAGGTGCGCCCATTGTACGGAGTTCCAAGTCATGATCCTTAGGAAGAGTTTTTGTGCATGAGCATAGAGTGAGCATACATGGCATTTTATGATTGTGTAGAATGTGAATTTATATTTATGAGAAACTTATATGTGTAAAGTGTAAAGAATGTGGAATGAGATTATTGATGATGATTATGTGATGAGATTATTGATGATGATTATGTGTTGGGTGGGTGATAAATACAAATTATACACTTTAATCATCCCTCAAATTTAACCTTTTAATGCATTTTTTATGCTTAATTAACAAGTCATAAGCATATTATGCCAATTCAGGTTCATATTGGGCTCAATTACATTTTTCAGCATTAAATTGTTTTCGTATTTCAAGCATAACGTGAGTTCTAGACATCTAAAAATTATGTTCTTTATAGTGTAGGAAAGATAAAAGAAAGCCCTACAACTTTGATGAAGAACCCAAAAGCTGAATCGGATGGCTAGTGAGTCAAAATGGGCTTGGAAGACGGAATAGTCAGCATCATATGAAAACCTGACCAACACTCAATGATTGGGCCATAACTTGGGCTAGAAAACTCCTTTTGGGCTCAAACCAGCGGCATTTGAAAGCTAAGATCCAGAGCTTGATTTCATATGAAGACAACTCTCTTGGATTCTTCCAGATTGGGGATGATATGCTCGGTGAAAGTGGGAGACAAGTAGATGAATGATAGCTAGAGTAGGTGAATAATTCAAAGTAATGGACAAATGCATTAGGTAATTGATCAATAAGTTCATTTGTGGACAAAACATGCTTAGTCATGGCTGAGTGATCATGTTTGGAATGGCATCTTTTCCCCTCCTATAAATAGGAGGGCTTGCTAAGGAGAAGGGCATCCCAAGTTGTAGTAGAAATTACTAAGAGTTTCATTTACTTTTGTTCATCTTTTTTGTAAAGTCTTCATGGAAGGCTAAGTTTTTATTCAATTCAAGGAGTCAAGCTTATTTTCATCTTGGTTTTGAGGTTTGATCTTCATTTACATGTTGATTGAATTACATCTACCTTGCTTTTCTACTCCACTTGCTTCAATTCCATATTTCTTTTATCAAAGCTTGATTGGTTAACATGTTTTGGTTATGAAATTTGTTATTGAAGTATGTTGTACTCTTGATTGGTTAATCATCATACAATGAATGAAAAGCATAGAGTGAGCAATTAAATTGAAGGTTTTCATTTAATTATTTACTTCAATTGGGTTCCGTTTACAAAATTGATTTGGATCTAACATAAGATTTCATGGTTATTTGATCTTGTTAATCTTAATCAATTGAATTCTGGAAATTATTTCAGTAGTGAATCCGGGATCATTGTAGGGATTCCACATGATTCTAAGTTGATAGATTTGATCTCTTGAATGCATGTTATTAATAACCAATGATTTACCATGAAAATAGCCTCTGAATTCCTTGAATTGATATTGTCTTGAATTGATTCAACCTTTGCTTTTAACTTGATCTTTTATTTTCTTCAGTTTATTCCAATCAATCAAAACCCCCCAAAGAAGGATTAATTTGAGTGGATCTTCAGGGTTCGACCCGGTTTATACCATTCTACTACAAGTAGTTTGCAGATCGGATAATTATAATTATAATTTTGTGCAGGTTCGACAACTGTCAAAATTTTGGCGCCGTTGCCGGGGATCCACTTGATAGTATCCTTTTATTTAATTTTTTTTTTTGTGATTTCTTGTCTCTCTTTTATTTTTCTTCTTGTGTGTTGCTAGTTTATGACTAGATCTTCTACTTCGAAATTAATTGAAATTGATCCAGAAATTGAAAGAACTTCACACAGATCTAAGAGAAAATTGTTTGCTCAAGTTAAACAACCTATTGATATCAATCAATTTGAACAAATGGCTAACAATGTGCAGGATAGAACTTTGAGGGAGTTGGCCGCTCCTGACGTTACATACCAACCTTTGTGCATTCAATATCCAAACTTGGATGTTGATTTTGAACTTAAATCTGGTTTAATTCACTTGCTTCCTAAATTTCATGGTCTTGCAGGAGAAGATCCACACAAACATCTAAAAGAGTTTGAAGTGGTTTGCTCCTCCATGAAACCTCAAGGAGTTGCTGAAGAGCACATCAAATTAAGAGCTTTTCCTTTCTCACTTACAGATGTCGCTAAAGATTGGTTGTTTTATCTTCCTGCAGGTTCTGTAACATGTTGGAATGACATGAAGAAGATATTCTTGGAGAAATACTTCCCTGCTTCAAGATCTGGTGCTATCAGAAAGGAAATTTCTGGAATTAGGCAAATGACTGGAGAGACTCTGTACGAGTACTGGGAGAGATTTTTAAAGTTGTGTGCCAGCTGTCCACACCACCAAATAAGTGATCAACTTTTAATCCAATACTTTTATGAAGGATTATTGCCTATGGAAAGAACCATGATCGATGCAGCAAGTGGTGGTGCATTAATGAACAAAAGCATCCATGAAGCAAGAAGCCTTATCTCTACCATGGCTTCCAACACCCAACAATTTGGGACCAGGATCACGCCAACTCGGGCAGTGAACGAAATTCAAGTGTCACAAGTAGAACAACAAAGGCTGCAGAATAGACTTGATGAGCTAACATCCTTAGTGAGACAAGTGGCAGTAGCTCAGCAACAACCTTCTCAAACACAACTACTTTTGCAAGCACCGGAAAAGGTATGTGGTATCTGTAACTGCTCATCTCATCCAACTGATGCTTGCCCTAACATTCAAGCAGGTGAATCTGTTGCTGTAACTGGAGCTTTCCATGGGAGATCACAACAACAACAACGTTATGATCCTTACTCAAATACATATAATCCTGGATGGAGAGATCATCCAAATTTGAGATGGGGTAACAATACAAGACCACAACCCCAACAACAGTTTCAGCACAATGCAGGTACTAGTAGACCATCTTACCAGCAACCTGTGAGACATCAAATGTATCAACAAAATGGTGTAGCTCAACAGCCTCCACAACCTAACTCTGAACCTTCACTAGAAGATCTTGTGAAGCAAAATGGCAGCAACAAACCTGCAATTCCAACAAAGGACGGAGTCTACCATTCAGAATTTAGAGATTCAAATTGGACAACTTGCCTCTTCACTAAATGAGATGCAATCTAAAGGTTCCGATAAGCTGCCTGCTCAACCAGTGGTGAACCCCAATGTCAATGCAATTTCCCTTCGATCTGGAAGGGTGATGGATGAGGCAAACATACAAAAAGTTGCTAAAAAACCAAGACTTCATTCAAACAATGCACCAGATGATACAAAAGTACAACCATTGGATCATGCAGAAGGAGCAAAGTCATCAGATGATGATGCATCTTTTCGAAATTCTGAGAAAAGTATGCAGCAGAATGTACCACTACCATTTCCTCAAAGAGCTGCAAAATCCAGGAAGGTAGACGAGATGGAGAAAGAGATCTTGGAAACCTTTAGGAAAGTGGAAGTCAATATTCCACTTCTGGAGGCAATCAAGCAGATTCCAAGATATGCTAAGTTTCTCAAAGACTTGTGCACACACAAAAGAAGGCTGAAGGGAGATGAAAAGATTAGTATGGGGCAAAACGTTTCAGTCCATCATTCAACAAATGCCCACAAAGTGCAAAGATCCAGGGACTGTTTACTATCCCTTGCATAATTGGCAATTGTAAATTTGAAAATGCTTTGTTAGATTTAGGTGCTTCAATTAATGTTATGCCTATGTCTATCTTTAACTCTCTTGCCATTGGACCTTTGCAGAGTACAGGTGTTGTCATCCAACTAGCTAATAGGAGTAATGCATATCCTTCTGGACTTATTGAGGATGTCCTTGTTAAAGTTAATGATTTGATTTTCCCTGCAGATTTCTACATTTTGGATATGGAGGGAGAGTCTAAATCCAATAAGGCCCCGATTATTCTAGGAAGACCATTCCTTAAGACAACTAGAACAAAGATTGATGTCCATGCAGGAACTCTTTCCATGGAGTTTGGAGACGATATTGTCAGATTTAATATATTTGATGCTATGAAGCATCCCATGGAAGAGCACTCAATTTTTCATATTGAGTTACTAGATGATCTAGTTGATGATGCCTATTCTGAGCTGTTTAATGAAGATTTCCCTTCTTTTGCTGATTTACATGATGTTTACACCTGTAACAATTGTGTAGATTCTCTATTATGTCATGTTTGTGCTGAGATTGATACTTACTTGCAGGAGGATTTTCATGATGCAGGTAGTATACATTCTGATGATGGTGTACTTGTTGATTCAACAGAGCTAGAAGGTAATGAATTGATTGAATTGGATGTTGTTGAGTTACATGTTGCAGATGCAATTCCATCCACCAGGACACTTCCCTCAATTGAGCAACCACCTACATTGGAGCTCAAACAACTCCCAAAGCATTTGAAGTATGCTTATTTAGAGGAGAATGAAAAGTTACCTGTGATTATTTCAACAAGTCTTCAGGCTGAACAAGAAGAAATGTTGTTGCAAGTCTTAAGGAAGCATAAAAGGGCAATTGGATGGACCTTAGCTGACATTCCTGGTATTAGCCCTTCTATGTGCATGCATAGGATCTTACTTGAAGATGGAGCCAAACCAATAAGGCAGCCACAAAGACGTCTGAACCCTCTAATCTTGGATGTTGTGAAGAAGGAGGTGACCAAGCTTTTACAAGCCGGCATCATTTATCCTATATCTGACAGTCACTGGGTAAGTCCGGTCCAAGTGGTCCCAAAGAAGACTGGTCTCACAGTAGTGAAGAATGACAAGAATGAGCTTATTCCTACCAGAGTGCAAAACAGTTGGAGAGTTTGTATTGATTATAGGAAACTTAACCAAGCAACTAGAAAAGATCATTTCCCTTTGCCTTTTATTGATCAAATGCTTGAGCGTTTAGCTGGGAAATCTCATTATTGTTTTCTTGATGGCTTTTCAGGTTATTTCCAGATTCACATTGCACCAGAGGACCAGGAAAAGACCACATTCACCTGCCCCTTTGGAACTTTTGCCTATAGGAGGATGTCATTCGGCCTATGCAATGCCCCTGGTACCTTCCAGCGGTGCATGGTCAGTATCTTTGCTGACTTCCTTGAAAAGTGCATGGAGGTGTTCATGGACGATTTCACTGTGTATGGTTCTTCGTTTGAAACCTGTTTAGATAGTTTAGATAAGGTTTTACATAGATGCATTGAAACTAACCTTGTTCTTAATTTTGAAAAATGTCACTTTATGGTTGACCAGGGCATAGTGTTAGGACATGTAATTTCAAAGAAGGGTATAGAAGTGGATCCTGCCAAGATTGATGTAATTTCTAGTTTACCTTACCCATCTTGCATTCGCGAGATTAGATCATTTCTTGGTCATGCGGGTTTCTACAGACGATTCATCAAAGACTTCAGCAAGATAGCTCCTTCCACTTTCTAACTTGCTACAGAAAGATGTTGATTTTAACTTTGATGACAGGTGTAAGGAGGCTTTTGATCAACTCAAGAAATCATTGACCACAACTCCAATTATCAAGCCACCAGATTGGACACTCCCTTTTGAGATCATGTGTGATGCATCCAATTATGCTGTGGGAGCTGTCCTTGCACAAAGAGTTGGAAAATTTCCTCATGTCATATATTATGCTTCTAGAACTTTAGATGCTGCACAAGCTAACTATACTACCACTAAGAAAGAATTGTTAGCTATTGTTTTTGCACTTGATAAATTTAGATCATATTTGCTTAATTCTAAGGTGGTTGTTTTTACTGACCATGCAGCATTAAAGTTCCTATTGAAGAAGCCAGATGCAAAACCAAGGTTGATTAGATGGATGTTGCTACTTCAAGAGTTTGATTTGGAGATTAGGGACAAGAGCGGTGCAGAAAACATGGTAGCTGATCATTTAAGCAGAATTGAGAGAGAACCTGACTCTCTCCCTATTCATGATTCTTTTCCTGATGAACAACTTTTGGAGTTACGTCACACCACCCCCTGGTTTGCTGATTTAGTTAATTACTTGGTTGCATCTGTTTTGCCTGCACATGCATCTAGGGCACAAATAGATAAACTTAAAAGTGATTCTAAATATTATGTGTGGGAAGATCCCTACCTGTGGAAATTTTGCAGCGATCAAGTCATTAGGCGTTGTGTTCCAGATCATGAGTTTAATTCCATTCTAGATTTTTGCCATACATTTGCATGTGGTGGGCACTTTGGACCTCAACGTACTGTTAGAAAGGTTTTGGACTCTGGTTTGTATTGGCCTACCTTGTTTCGTGATGCTTACAGGTATTGTAAGAATTGTGAACAATGCCAAAGAATGGGCAACATATCACGAAGAAATGAGATGCCTCAACAACCATTGTTGTTCTGTGAGGTGTTTGATGTCTGGGGCATTGACTTCATGGGACCTTTCCCTAACTCTTTTGGTTTCACTTATATATTACTGGCTGTGGATTATGTTTCTAAATGGGTAGAAGCAAAAGCCACCCGCACTGATGACTCTCATATTGTGATTGACTTTGTCAGGTCTAACATTTTTAGTAGGTTTGGAATTCCAAGGGCAATCATCAGTGATCAAGGATCTCATTTCTGCAATAGGAACATGGCATCCTTGTTGAAGAAATATGGGGTGATGCACAAGATGTCTACACCATATCATCCTCAAACAAATGGTCAAGCTGAAGTATCCAACAGGGAACTCAAACAAATTCTGGAAAAAACAGTCCAACCGAATAGGAAAGACTGGAGCAAAAGGCTTGATGATGCTTTATGGGCTTACAGAACAGCTTATAAAACTCCTATAGGGATGTCCCCTTACCGGATAGTCTTTGGCAAAACATGTCATCTACCGGTAGAGATTGAGCACAAAGCTTATTGGGCTGTTAAGCAATGCAATTTGAACTTGGATAAAGCTGGAGTGCATAGAAAGCTTCAATTGCAAGAACTTGAAGAAATTCGGTTAGAAGCATATGAGAATTCCAGAATTTACAAGGAAAAAACCAAAGCATTCCATGACAAGATGATAACAAGAAAAGAGTTCATTGTTGGACAAAAAGTGCTCTTATATAATTCTCGTCTTAAGCTGATGCCTGGTAAGTTACGTTCTAGATGGTTAGGTCCATTTTTGGTTACTAATGTTTTTCCTTATGGTGCAGTAGAGATCACAGATGAGACAACCAAAAAGGTCTTCAAAGTAAATGGACATCGGCTTAAGCCCTTCTATGAGGGTTTTCAAGAGCATACGGTGGAAGAGGTGCACCTGCACAATGCCACCTACTTGGCTTGACTTGAAGTAGAAATTTCTCTTCCCATTTTTTTTTTTGCTATTTTTTTCTTGAGTTATTATTGTTAATGATATGTGTTTTTCATTTTGTTGATTATGTTGGGAGAGTTTTCTCAAGTTTTCATTATTTTTATTTTATTGTTATTGTGTTTGTTGTGCAATGCTTCGATTTGTTCTCCTTAACCATTATATATACAGAACAATCCACCCTTGCACTAAACAAATTTGTTAGAGACAAAGAATGGAGGAAACCCTCGCCAAGCTCAGAGTTCGGTTCCCTACTCTCCCTCAAGACGATCTCAGGAAAATTTACAGATGTAGACTTGAAAGGCTAAGAGTACTGATGCGCTTAGGCCTTCCTGAGGATGTACGTTGGATCATCGAGGCCAAGGTACGCTTAGCAGGTGAATTTCAAGATTCATTTGCTAAACATTTGTCAGGAATGGGTAGGAGTTCTTTTTCTAAAAAAAGAAGAGCAAAAAGAATGCAAGTTTGTTATAAGTGTGCAAGATGGAATTGTAACTCGAGATGTAAGAATGTCGGAATGACTTCTATAAATCGAGAAGACAAAATTAAATTCATTAAGGATGGACTGAGTAAGGAGTCTTTGGATAACATTAGCCAGGCTCTTGAGACGCATCCTAGTGGACAGGTTCAAATGGTTCTTCTTGATTTAGCTGAATTATTCCGAAAGGAGAAGGAACAATATAGTCTTGGGAATCTGACTCTAAAAGACCCTGTTTGCCAGTTTATAAGAAAATTGGATGGGAAGCAAATCCCCGACTCATAGAAGGCGTTCAAGCCGTTACTGGACGAAAAACCAGAGGAAGATGTGAGCCAAAATCACAACTACTGTTCATATGCATGCACATTTTTTTTCAGTTGTATCTTTTTGACTTTATAATTCACGCCTGTCTTTAATTTGTTTTGAGTTTTCTTTTCAGCTGATTATTTTTGACTTTATAATTCATGTGTATCTTTGTTTATCCTTACTTGTCTTTTCACCGACTAACACTTAATCAAAAAAAAAAGAAGAAAAAAAAATCTGACAATTTGATCTTTGTACCGGTTATTTCATCTTTATAAATTCTCACTCTCACAAATGATTGGTACAACAAAATGTCTTCCTTTAAAGAAACTGCACGACCATCTACACGCAGATTCCACAGTATCTGTGTCTTTGGTGGAACTAATCTCGGAAAGGATGAAGCATTTCGGCATGCAGCTTATGATCTTGGTAAAGCATTGGCTGCTAGAAAGATCAATGTTGTGTATGGAGGGGGAATACAAGGCCTGAAGGGTTGTACAGCAGGAACTGCAATCACAAGAGGGAGCCAAGTTTTGGGTGTTGCTCTAATGGATGGTAATAACCAGAAAACCACAAACCTTATCCTAGGCACCGTACTGAGGGTTTCAACAATGCAGGAACGTATGGCACAAATGCTATACAAATCTGATGCATTCATTGCATTACCTGGTGGTCTCGGAACCTTAGAAGACATCTTCACCGTCGTGTCTTGGGCCAATTCTAACTTCCACCAAAAGCCATTAGGGTTCTTAAATGTTAATGGTTTTTATAATGGTTTGTTAAGTTTTCTAGAACAGGCTATGCATCAAGGATTCATACCTCAAGGACTGCAAAGAATCATGACATGCTCTTCAAATGCTAACGAACTTCTTGAACAAATGCAGAACCTTTCACTTGGACCTCATGCATCAGAAAACAGGGTGGACAAGAATAACAAAGATGATGGAAGGAAGGAAGATCCTGATACCACTCTCCGGTTGTAACTTTCCTTCCTCTTAAAGTTGTGCTCGTATAGTTTTTTTTCATTTAAATATCAATTTTTTTTTAAAAAAAAATACCAATCTATTAAGACATTAGGGACAATGTCTTGATTAGGTTGGGGGGAGGGAAAAGATGGTCCGTTTTTATTTTCAAAAAAAAATTAATAGGATGGCAGAGTAAGGAGTTATGTTTAACTCTTGATACGCATCCCGTTAGTTTAAAAAAAAAAAGAAATTGTGTTTTTGTTTTAAGCTTTCCAATAAAGTTAACAAGTGTAAAACAAAACATAGAAAAAGAGGTGATTTTAAGATTTTTATAACATGATTGAATTGATTCATAACATCTTGAAATTAATTGGTTTGGCAACAGAGATTTGAATTGAATGGATCAATTTTGATAGTTATTAGCTGTGAGGATTTGAGCCTTGTTGACATATTGAACTTTCTTTCTTGTGTGATTTTCACCCATGGAATTTGTTACTTCAGAACTTGCTTTGATTCTTTTTGAAACTACTCTTGCACGTGCATGAACAAAAATGATGGAGGCAAATTTTTCTTTCACCTGAATAAATTACCTAGTTAAATAGCCAACCTTACATTATTTTCCTTTGAATCACCCTTTTTAGCCTTATTTGTTGTCTCTTGTTCCATACTTAAGTATAAAACCAAACTTTTACCTAACCTTATAGAATAGAAGAGTATTGGATTTATCATAAGAATGGATTCTTGAACAAGTGTGGGCGAATGTTAATTATGTGGGTTGCTACATACTTAGTGCTTCTTTGTTATGTAAAAAAAAAAAACTAGAAAAAAAAGAAAAGAAAAGAAAAGAAAAGAAGATATGCAAAAGAATGAAGAATCCAAATGATTGAATGATGTACTTAAACTTCAATGTTTGATTTCATATGTATCTATCACACTTGTTACTTGGATTCATTCTCCAAACCTCTTTTACTCTCTTTGGTTTAACTTGTCATATTTGTTTGTACCTCTCCATCATTTTCACTCCATTAGTACCCTAATAAAGACCTCTTGATTTGTGGATGTATGTGTAATTTGCAGTGAATAAGTAGAAGATAAGCAAGCTTATGATAGTACAATTTTCATGGGTCGAATTTGAGAGAAACACATACCTTATAAACACTTGAGAGATTGAGAGTAATTCCTGCGAGGTTCTATCAATTTGAATCCACTATTTTCAATTGAAGTTGCCTTTCTATTTTCGGATGCATAAAGATAAGAATTCATGAATGTTCTGATGCCTTGTAATCACCTCTAGCTCATGTTTTCTTTACATTTCACTAATTTCATTGGAAAGCTCCTTTTTGAGTCAATAATTTATGTTTGTTTCCAATTTTGCCCGGGACGTGCAAAAGGTAAGTGTGGGGGAATTTGATAAATACAAATTATACACTTTAATCATCCCTCAAATTTAACCTTTTAATGCATTTTTTATGCTTAATTAACAAGTCATAAGCATATTATGCCAATTCAGGTTCATATTGGGCTCAATTACATTTTTCAGCATTAAATTGTTTTCGTATTTCAAGCATAACGTGAGTTCTAGACATCTAAAAATTATGTTCTTTATAGTGTAGGAAAGATAAAAGAAAGCCCTACAACTTTGATGAAGAATCCAAAAGCTGAATCGGATGGCTAGTGAGTCAAAATGGGCTTGGAAGACGGAATAGTCAGCATCATATGAAAACCTGACCAACACTCAATGATTGGGCCATAACTTGGGCTAGAAAACTCCTTTTGGGCTCAAACCAGCGGCATTTGAAAGCTAAGATCCAGAGCTTGATTTCATATGAAGACAACTCTCTTGGATTCTGCCAGATTGGGGATGATATGCTCGGTGAAAGTGGGAGACAAGTAGATGAATGATAGCTAGAGTAGGTGAATAATTTAAAGTAATGGACAAATGCATTAGGTAATTGATCAATAAGTTCATTTGTGGACAAAACATGCTTAGTCATGGCTGAGTGATCATGTTTGGAATGGCATCTTTTCCCCTCCTATAAATAGGAGGGCTTGCTAAGGAGAAGGGCATCCCAAGTTGTAGTAGAAATTACTAAGAGTTTCATTTACTTTTGTTCATCTTTTTTTGTAAAGTCTTCATGGAAGGCTAAGTTTTTATTCAATTCAAGGAGTCAAGCTTATTTTCATCTTGGTTTTGAGGTTTGATCTTCATTTACATGTTGATTGAATTACATCTACCTTGCTTTTCTACTCCACTTGCTTCAATTCCATATTTCTTTTATCAAAGCTTGATTGGTTAACATGTTTTGGTTATGAAATTTGTTATTGAAGTATGTTGTACTCTTGATTGGTTAATCATCATACAATGAATGAAAAGCATAGAGTGAGCAATTAAATTGAAGGTTTTCATTTAATTATTTACTTCAATTGGGTTCCGTTTACAAAATTGATTTGGATCTAACATAAGATTTCATGGTTATTTGATCTTGTTAATCTTAATCAATTGAATTCTGGAAATTATTTCAGTAGTGAATCCGGGATCATTGTAGGGATTCCACATGATTCTAAGTTGATAGATTTGATCTCTTGAATGCATGTTATTAATAACCAATGATTTACCATGAAAATAGCCTCTGAATTCCTTGAATTGATATTGTCTTGAATTGATTCAACCTTTGCTTTTAACTTGATCTTTTATTTTCTTCAGTTTATTCCAATCAATCAAAACCCCCCAAAGAAGGATTAATTTGAGTGGATCTTCAGGGTTCGACCCGGTTTATACCATTCTACTACAAGTAGTTTGCAGATCGGATAATTATAATTATAATTTTGTGCAGGTTCGACAACTGTCAGTGGGGACAGGGTAGCCTTCGGCATTGCATGTATGAGTATGTGTTCTTTTCCTCACCTTACTCTCTGTGGTTATTTTATAGGTAATGAAGATGGCACGCAATGTGCCGAGTATTGAAAGGAAGGGGTCTCACTTTGATACTTGTGACATTCAGGGCTTAGTATTAGGAGTTTACTTTTATTCTTGTTATTGAGTAGAGATTTAAGAAAACTGTTTTAAGTGCCTTATATGGCCAAAAGAGATTCTTATGATCTTGATAGTTTGATGTTTTAGCTTTCAAAAATTGTTGACTTTACCTTTTATTTAAATTGAGTTGACTTTAAGAATTGTGAACCTTTTTACCCAACGTGGAATACAACTTTTCCTTATATTTCAATTTGATGATTGTATTGGAGGTTGGGGTAGAAGGGTGTCACAACAAACACTGGAGGAAAAGACGAGAGATTCCATAAAACTCTTCTTTTCGAGGATGCCACGAGCCCTACTAAATTATGGTAAATAGTTGTCGATGAGACTATATCCACCAAATGTATTGTGGCCAGAGCCCACTCACACTCATCCTGCAATTTTTTTTCTTTGAATGGGAATTCCCTATTGGCATTGTTGTGGGTTTAACCCTCGGATCAAAGATGGTGCTTAGGTGAAACTCTCCCAAGAGTGGCGACTCCAAGATTCAAACCCCTGACCTTGCAGGTAAAGTCCCCGGGGTCATTGTCCACTTTCATTGTGACCAACCACTATTTAGTACACTCATCATGTGTGTATAAATAGGAGCTTTATACACATATAGAGGTAACTTCTCTTGGCCATGCCAAGACTTTGTTGGAATTCATACTCACTCACTAGGTTGAGTGTCTTTGCAGGTACAATAACATGTTGCCCAACGTTTCAACCACCGGAGTATAAGAAGCACAATCACCAGAATATCCATCAAATATCTATTGTGAACATTTTATCGTGGTTGTTGGTATATTTAAGTTTTGTGATCAATTTAAATCATTTAAATACACTAATAATACCATCACACTTAAAATACACACTAATAAAAAAATTGGTTACAGATAAAAAAATCTCGAAATAATAATTGCATAACTCGATTTTATTATATAGACTTATTAATATATACATATGTGTTTCATGATCAACAAAATTTATGAAAAATGTATGTAAAATTAATAGAGATTTAATTGTAAGTTAAAGAAAAATTAATGGATCAAAATTGCACAACATAAAAGTATATAGATTAAAAAAAAGAACTCAATAATAGAGAATTAAAGTGCAATTAAGACTAGTATTCCCTCCGTTCCAAAACTCTTGTTGTTTTAGCATACTCCTAAATTCCAAAACTCTTGTTGTTTTAGATATCCAAGAAAAATTAATTAAGATTCTTCCAACTACTCCCTTATTTAATTGCTTACCTCAACTAACACCTACTCACATTATCTCTCTCTTAATTATATAAGTCTTTATATTTTCAAGGTAGTTAAATGATATGGGTAGATATTAAATGAGGGTATTTTAGTAAAATTAATATTAAATTAAGACACATCAATCATTTTCTTGGTCTGTGCACATAATCTTAAACAACAAGAGTTTTGGAATGAAGGGAGTACTAATTAACATACATATAATTTATTAATCAAATGGATGTCGCTTAGTTGGTAATGTAAATTGAAATTGGGAGAAAATCTTATGAATTCTATCCACTAAACACATACAATTGCACGGGAGATACCGACGATTAAAAATAAATATATAGTGTGTTTAGAAAAACTAGTAGATGAACTAGTTGAAAATTGAAATATTAACTGAAAGCTGAAAAGTTAGCTGATTGATACAAGTGGAAAAAGAAAATAGAAAAGATAGAAAAGAAAAAATATACGCTAAAAAAACCACTCTCTTAAGAACATGGTTCCTAAGGCATCAGCTAGAAGCAACAACTGCATCTCGTGTAAAGGCTCGTCCATCAGAACAAGTTGTTGGCTCTGCATTGCTCCTTTCTTTGCCAAAAAATCTGCACATTGGTTCCCTTCTCGGAGAGTGTGCTCTAGTTTTGCATTCGAGAATTTCTTCAACAGATCCCTAATCTCAAAAATGTCCATTGCAAATCTATGGTAAGTAACATCTCCCTCTGTAATTAGTTGAATGACTAAGGTTGAATCTGAATAACAAATTAGGTTATGAAAATGATTAATCCAAGCAGTCTAAAGTCCCTGAGAAATTGCTATGATTTCCGCATACATAGAATCTGCAAACCCTATGCTACGTAGAAACCCATTCTCCAATTACCATTCGAGTCTCGTATAAGGCCACCATACCCAACTCGGCCTGGATTCCCATACGAGTTGTCGTCTGTGTTGAGGGCGAATAGATTCGGAGGAGGAGCCTTCCAAGAGACAAATCGATCCATGCTTGGTCTCCCACTTTGTTGATTGAAAGCATACTCAGTGTCAAGAGCTAGGCTCCTGATATCCGAGACTATTTTGTAGGTAAGCCTTCTTTCCCCTATAATTGATACTCTATTTCTGTTTTTCCAAATGTTCCATAGAGTAGCTGGGAACATGGGTGAATTGTTACTGAAATTTTACTTAATCCATTGGACAAATTCCTCATCTTCAGTCATTGGGCCAATATGCACTCCGAGTGCTCACTATATTTCCTGGGCAGCAGTGCAGTCTCTGAGGCAGTGCTTGATGGTTTCTAGTTGGTTAGCTGAACAACAGTTGCAGGTATCTGTACTTGAAAGGCCACGAGTTGCTCGCATAACATTAACCGGAAGAGCATTGTGACATAGTTGTCAGGTAAAGAACTTTATTTTCTCTGGTAGTTTTAACTTCCAAATCCACGTCTAGTTATAAGTGCTTGTTGTTGATTGAGTGAGCCATTTATACCCTGTCTTTGCTGTATAGATTCCATTTTGTGCATTTTGCCAAGTGTACACATCATGGATATCATCATTTAGGTGAATATGCATTTGTTGAATTTTTTCCTTGGCTTCATTTGGTAAGATTGTTGCAATTTCCTCTAGGTGCCATCTTCCATCTTTCCAAATATCTCTGACAGTTAAGTTGATGTCCTGGATATTGATATAGTCCATCGGGTTGCTGTTCTTTCACCATTTAACCAAAGGTCCCGACAGAAAGATGAATCAACTTTGCCTAAGCGAATGGTATATCCAGTAGCCAGTCTTTAGCTCTACAAATAGATTGTCAAACATGAGATCCAGAGTAATTGGTAACATTAAGAAAAAAGGATTGATATGTCATACATGTTGTAGAGAAGCTGAACCCAAAGTTTTCCTTTATTATTGATCATGTCCCACACTAGCTTTCCTAGGAGAGAAATGTTTTGTTTACGAGCTGATCTTATCCTTAACCCCCCCAAGATGTATAGGAATGCTAATTTTATCCCACTTAACAAGGTGTAAGACTTTACCCTTATTACTACTCCAAGGAAAATTGCGGGCAACACTATCAATTTTGTTACAAATAGTGTCGGGCAGCCACTGGGTTTGCATAGAATAAAGAGGCAAAGTAGTAAGGACAGATTTGACAAATGTCAATTTACCAACTTTGTTTAGGAGATTCTTCTTCCAGGATGCAAGTCTATTAGTAATGTTTTCAATAATGAAGTTATAATCTTGTATCCTACGTCTGCCAGCTTTAACAATTAAACCCAAGTAATTTCCCAGGTCATTAGTAAAACGGATGCCAGATATAGAAGTAAATTTATTTTTTTAGCATTGGAAACCTGATTGGAAGTAAAGGCTTTTGATTTAGCATGATTAATTTTTAGGCCCGAAGCATTAAAAAAGTCCTTTAGGATATTATTCATAAGTCTTACCTGAAAAGCTTTTCCTTTGACAAAAAGCAGGGTATCATCTGCAAAGAAAATGTGAGATATAGAAGGACCATTTTTTGAAATTTTCATAGGTTTCCATATTCCTTCTTGGACAGCATCCTGAATAGTCAATGATAATCTTTCCATGACCATGACAAAAAGATAAGGTGAAAGGGGATCCACCAGCTGCCTTAAGCCCCTAGTAGGGGTAAAGGCAGGAAGCTTATTCCCATTCCAAAGCAAAGCCAAAGATGAAGATGACACACAAAACATAATTAGATTGATAATTTTTAAAGGCAGGCCAAATTGAATGAGAGTATCCTTTAAGAAGTCCCAATCCACTAGATCATAAGCTTTTTCCAAATCCAACTTAAAAACAAGGTCCCCTTTTTCTTTTTAGATTTATGCATGTAATGTAGAATCTCTTTAAGGATAATTGCATTTTTAGTAATACCTCTACCAGGAATAAAAGCACTCTGAAGAGGACCAATGATTTCATGAAGATGAGGACGAATCCTCTGAACAATAACTTTGGTAATCAATTTATAAATCACATTACATAAACTAATAGGTCTAAGATCCTTAAAAGTATTAGGAGAACCAACTTTAGGGATAAGAACAATCAAAGCTTCCACAACCTTAGCATCAAAATGGCCTAACTCAAAAGCATCATGAACTAACCTCCACACATCATCGCCTACTACATGCCAATATTGTTTAAAAAATACAGATTGAAACCTATCAGGGCCAGATGCCTTGAAAGGTTTCATAAATTTGAGAGTAGTGAAAACCTCATTTATATTAACAGGTAGAATTAGATTAGAAAGAGAAGTAACATATATATTTGGATAATGAGTATTCGTATAAATACGAAAACCTGAATTTAAGTTTTTGTAGAAAAGGTCTTTGTAAATTTTGGCTGCTTCCAATTGTAAAATTGATGAATCTTCACATTTTTCACCACTTGGAAGAGTCATAGTGTAAATATTATTTCTTCTCCTTCTGATGACTGCTTGAGCATGAAAATAGGAAGTGTTCTTATCCCCAAGTCTGATTCTGTTCTCTCTAGATTTTTGGTACCAGTGCAGCTCCTCTTGCTCTAGAACCTTGTTATACTCTTTCCTAAGGTCATCTTGAAGATAATAGAGGTGGGCAGAGTCTATTCTTTCTAGGGTCCTTTGTATACCTTGAATTTTTTTTCTAAAGTAATCTTCCTACGAGATAAATGACCAGAGATATTATTATTAAATAAAATTGAATCAGCTCTAACCTCATCAAGGGATTGCATAACATTGTTGGTTGCTCTAGTCCACGTTTGTGATACAATATTTTGATAATCTTGATGGCTCACCCAGGCAACCTCAAATCTGAAGGGTCTAATACCCCTCACCCTAGTACCACCAAAACAATTAAGAAGAAGAGGGCTATGGTCGGAGTGGAGATGACAAAGATTTTCCTCTATAGCATTGTGAAAATTCATTTGCCACAAAAGGTCCCCCAAAGCACGATCCAACTTTTTGGAAACCAAATTATTCCCAATGCAATTCCGCTGCCATGTGTATTTATTGCCCACGGTATGAATGTTCATAAAATTGCAACAGTCCATAACATCAGCAAAAGCTACCGCCCTAAAGCCATTAGCTGATTGAATTGAAAGTGTTTGGTAAAACTAGTTGATAACGCTAAAATGACAATAAAATGATAGATAAGATCATCATTAAGTACTAAATTAGAGTTTTAATTTTGGTAGTTACGGAAAATTTCAAGGATAAAATTGTAAAAAATAGTTTTCAGCTAGTGGGTGAAATCCTAAAACGTTAAATGCCACTATCTACTAAGAGTGTGTTTGACAAAATTAATTGATAAGTCAATTGAAAACTGATAAACTAGCTAAAAACTAGATAAAAGTTGATAAGTTATTTAGTTTTATCAAGAGTATATGGTAAAATTAGTTGAAAATTATAAAATGACAAATAAAGACATAATTAAAATGACAAATAATGGTGAGTGGAGGTTATTGAGAGATAAAATGATAAAAAAATTCAGCTAGTAGTTGAAAGAAGTTTTTTTTTAAAAAAAGCTAACTCAAGTAGCTTTTTAAAGAAACTAGTAACCACCCAAACAAATTACCTTATGAGATCATAATAAAATCCTTTCAACTTAACACCAAAAATAAAATGCTTTCAACTACTATACAAAAATATCTTATCACACACTTTAAAAAACATTCCTTTACCAAGCAGAGTTCAAATTATTTACCAAACAGTTAAATTACCTTTCTTAACATTCAACTAGTTGAAATTAGCCGAAATGACATGCAATGTAGTGTTTAGAGTGTGTTTGGTAAAACTAGCTGAAAAGCTAACTGAAAGTTTAAAGCTAGCTGAAAGCTGAAAAACTCACTAAAAGCTTAAAGCTAGTTGAAAGCTGAAAAACTATTGAATGTGTTTGGTAAAACTAGCTGAAAATGGTAAAATGACATTTAAGGATAACATTAATTATTAAATAATGATAAGTGGAGGTGGTTGAGGGTTAAACTTATAATAAATTTTCAGCTAATAGCTAAAAGTTGGATCTTTTTTAAAAAAGCTACTCCAAGTAGCTTTTTAAGAAAAACTTATAGCTACCCAAAAAAGCCACCTTCGTAAATACGACTGAAATGATTTCGATTACTATTTTCAACTTTTAGCTAGTTAAAATGAAAAACCAAACACATTTTATTTAGTTTATTTAGTTTGATGTTAAAATTGATCATACTCAAATTCAACTATTTATAATGTTAGAAACTTATCACATTTCAATGGAAATGCTAATTTCAATGGAAATGCTAAAACAAAGATGTTAAAAATTTTGATGCGGTGGTAAGTTGAGGTTGAGGGAGACGGGTGAGAGGCAGTATCGAGATATAACATAACGTGTTATTTGTTCCAAATATCAGGGATAATTACGTAAATGCACTCAAACTCACAAAGAAACCCCCTCTCTCGATATGCGTGCAGTGCAAAACCCCCTTCTCCCCTCCCTCACTTTATTCTTCCCACTGTTTCAGTTTCAGCTCAGATCACTGTCTTAAATCAAACTAAACCTTCTCTCTCTCTCTCTCTTCAAATTTTTCCCGGAAAATCTGTTCGGATATGAATATAGTTAGGGTTTCTTCATTGTCTCTTCTACCCACCTACATGTCATGCTTCACCCCATCACTTTCCCCGAGAAAGTGAGCTCCACCCAAACTACCCATCCCTTCCTTCTTCCTCAAGCTCCATTTTCAACTTCCCTGTGACTTCGAGCTACTTTTTTTGTTTTCCCATTTGCGCTGGAATCTGGTTGAAAAGGGAAAGCTCTTCAGCTGAAGCAAGAGAGAGAGAGGTCGGTTCAAAGTTGAAACCTTGAAAGGAGCATAGTATCTATTTTTATGGATTTCACATTGGGCTTTTGCCCAAAGAAGAGAAAAACCCGTATATTGAGGACCCTCCCAGCATAGTTAGAAGAGAAGAGACAAGTGGGTAGTGAGGGTTTTTTCGGTTTTTTTTTGGGAGAGAAGACAAATTCCGGTTTCTGTGGGAAACTAAACAAGCAGTATCCGCAGATGGTTTTCTTCAATGCGAAAAAGAAACGGGCTTTGAGGTTGTAAGAACGAGGATTTCGTGTTTCGGTTTGGAACTATTCGGGTTGCAAGGGGTTTTTTTTCGTTTTCACTTGAGTTCTGAGCTAGCTAGCTGGTTTTGTAGTACAACACAACACATCATCACCCTGAGTTATAACGGAGGTTACAACTTACACACTTTTTTCTTATCTTTACTATAAACCCATTTGAGTCCAAGAACTATAAGAATCTCGTGGTGGTGGCTATTGCTTCCACTTTCACTCTTCTATGTTAAGGACGAATAGGCCTTTAACTTCAGAAGCAGAGAGAAGGATTCTGAGTTTAGAGAACATGGCCATGGCTGTGGCTGAACACAGAGAAAGCAGCATTGACAGGCACCTTGATTCTTCTGGGAAATATGTGCGCTACACCGCGGAACAGGTTGAAGCTCTTGAACGGGTTTACACAGAGTGCCCCAAACCCAGTTCCTTGCGAAGGCAGCAACTGATCCGAGAGTGCCCCGTTCTCGCAAACATCGAGCCTAAGCAGATCAAAGTTTGGTTCCAGAATCGCAGGTAATGGATGGAACCTTTCATTTTAAGCTCTTGTTTTGGAAAGGCTTTGGCTTTGTTGGTGGGTTGATATGATGTGGTTTGTGGTGTGCAGGTGTAGAGAGAAGCAGAGAAAAGAGGCTTCTCGGCTTCAGGCTGTGAACCGGAAACTAACAGCAATGAACAAGTTGTTGATGGAGGAAAATGATCGGTTGCAGAAACAGGTGTCACAGCTGGTATGCGAGAATGGGTTCATGAAGCAGCAATTGCATACAGTAAGCCGATCAGCATTTATTTTCATTTACTGTTTTTTTGTCAATTGCCATGGTTGGGTTGAGGTATGTAGTTATGGCTTCAACTATGTATGATTTGGTTGTTTCAACTGTTATTCTTGTTGTTACTGTCATTGCAGCCTTCAGCAGCAGGAACTACTGATGGGAATGGTGATTCGGTGGTTACTACTCCTCAGAATTCTATGAGAGATGCTAATAACCCCGCTGGGTAATTTTGAAGTTCATGACATGAGCTTTCTTTTGTCTGTTTTTCTTGTGAAGCTTTCTCTGATTCTTTTTCTGGTATGAACCTTGCAGATTCCTATCAATTGCAGAGGAGATGTTGGCAGAGTTCCTTTCAAAGGCTACGGGAACTGCTGTCGATTGGGTCCAGATGCCTGGGATGAAGGTTTCTTCCTTTTTTTTCTTCTTGTGAGAAAAATAAGTAAATTAATTAGTGATCATGCTTCTAGTAGACAAATATTTTCTGCTTTTACAATTATGATACTGTGCTGATTTTGATATTAAGGCCAGATTTCTACCACTATCATCACCTATGATATTTATTTTTATATTATTTTTGTCAGCCTGGTCCGGATTCGGTTGGGATCTTTGCCATTTCACAAAGTTGCAGTGGAGTGGCTGCTCGAGCCTGTGGTCTTGTTAGTTTAGAACCTAAGAAGGTAATTAAAAAGGGAAAATACAGCTTAAAATTATCAGTAATTTTTTGGTATGAAAGTTTGTAATTATGCTGTCTGAAATTTGAATTGCTAAATGCCAAATTTCTCATCAGATTGCGGAGATCCTAAAAGATCGTCCATCTTGGTTTCGGGATTGTCGGAGTCTAGAAGTTTTCACAATGTTCCCAGCTGGAAATGGAGGGACAATTGAACTTGTTTACACACAGGTGAGCAATCAAATGTGAAATGTAAGATTCGTTTGTTATTTATCGAACAGTGTGGGTAAACGTTAAGTATGCAACAGACATATGCTCCAATGACACTGGCTCCTGCCCGGGATTTCTGGACTCTAAGATACACTACAAATTTGGACAATGGCAGTCTTGTGGTGAGTATGTTTATTTTGTTAATTGCATAATTCATTACTATCGTTGCGTAGGGCTATATATGAAACTGCATCCATCCTGGTTTCTTTTATTTGTTGTTTTAAAGGAAGATGATTCAATGTAATTGCACTTATATGTATTCTGATTCCACTTCTGAAGGTTTGTGAGAGGTCACTATCTGGTTCTGGCGCTGGGCCTAATGCTGCTGCTGCCGCTCAGTTTGTGAGGGCTGAAATGCTCCCTAGTGGCTACTTGATTCGACCATGTGACGGTGGAGGATCAATCATCCACATTGTAGACCACCTAAACCTACAGGTCTGACTTCTTGACAAATAACTAGGATATTTTTAATTTCTTTTAACATACATTAAAGTGCTTATTGTTTTCTTCTAGGCATGGAGTGTGCCAGAAGTGATCCGACCACTATATGAATCATCAAAAATGGTAGCTCAGAGAATGACAATTGCAGTAAGTTAACTATTATTAATTAATGAAATAGGTTTCTATTGCAAACTTTGGTTGAATAATGTGATTGTTATAAACAACATTCAATATCTCCATGAAATAGGATTCTATTGCAAATTGTGCTACAGATACATCTTCTAGAAGTTGCTGTTAACATTGTTGCTTGGCAGTCTTTGAATTAAATATCTCCATATATTTTTTTTATTTCATTCTGTTTTGAATTTAGTCGTGGCAACTGGCAAGTTCATGTATATAATTTTTTATACCTGTTTCATCTGATTTCCCTCTCCCATGCCTTTTTCAAAGAAGACATGTATTAATACAATGGCTTTTGCGACAGGCACTTCGCTACATCAGGCAAATAGCTCAAGAAACAAGTGGTGAAGTGGTATATGGCTTGGGTAGGCAGCCTGCTTCTCTGAGAACTTTTAGCCAAAGGTTGAGCAGGTAGGTCGTGTGAAATAATTTGTTCTATTGAAAACTATTTCAGCCTTCTGCTTACAAAATGATCTGTTGTATTGGCTGAAAATTGATACATCACACTTGCAGAGGCTTCAATGATGTTGTCAATGGATTCAATGATGATGGCTGGTCTGTGCTGAACTGTGATGGCGCTGAGGATGTTATTATTGCTGTTAATTCAACCAAAAATTTGAGTGGCACTTCTAATCCAGCAAGTTCCCTGACATTGCTTGGAGGAATTCTCTGTGCAAAAGCTTCTATGTTAATCCAAGTGAGTGTGAGAGAACCCATTGGCATGATGATTAAATAATTCTTCTTTAATATAACACTTACATCTTTGAAATGTTATATGAATAGTTTTTACTGTTTTACTTGCAGAACATCCCTCCTGCAGTTTTAATTCGCTTTCTGAGGGAACATCGCTCAGAATGGGCTGATTTTAATGTTGATGCCTATTCTGCCGCATCACTTAAAGCTGGCTCCTATGCCTATCCGGGAATGAGGCCTATGAGATTCACTGGCAGTCAAATGATCATGCCTCTTGGACATACAATTGAAAATGAAGAGGTATGCTCATGCCCAGGTCTAGATTCCAGATGGAAGTGCTTCTTTATTTGTGTCATGGATCCATTAATGAGATTTTGGCTTGTGTGACCATTAGTGAGATTTTGGCTAATGTTGTGTTAACATTCCAGATGCTAGAAGTTATCCGGCTTGAAGGTCACTCTCTTGCTCAAGAAGATGCTTTTGTTTCTAGGGACATTCATCTCTTACAGGTGCTTCGTCTGACTCTAGTAGAAATGTAGGACATTATCTATATTATATTTCTATTCTTTTTGTGTAAGCTGACTCAGATCAAATGTTGATCATCTTTGGGACAAATTGCTATTTTTCAAACTAAGGTTTCAATATTTTGGTAAAAATATCATGGAGAAGTGAAAATTTCCAATACATAATACATAATACTATTAAAAGAGATTAGATATCTGTGTCATAATTCATGATATAGCTGGACTAGAGCTGACATTCTCTTGGTAAAGGTTATGTTTGGAAATTGTATCTACTCTTTCAGTATATTGCAAGTTGCAACTGTCTACTATATATTTTTTGGAAGGAAAAATATATGAAGGATATAAAGAATGGTGGATGATGTTTGGTACACAAAAGCAGGGCCAACAAATTTGAGCTGGGCCAGACCAAATATTGTTTAAGCTAGTATTTTGCAGACTGAGCCCATTTATTTCATCAGACTTGGCCTTTGACAGCTCTGACACAAATGCACCAATTTTTTATGCATTCCACCCCATTTGTGATTTTCTGTTTATAACTTTGGTTTAATTCTGAAACACTACATGAAAGTCTTGCTTGCATGCTAATTATCTTTTTTGTGCCCATCAGGTTTTGGGCATTCTTTTGCCCCCTAAGGATGCACTTTATCTATAGTTCATTTTTGTCTAGTCTTATAGTTTATACATAAAAGAATGTGATGAATTGATAGTTACTTAGCAACATTCTTTTCTTTTGTTTTATCTGTTTTTTTATCAGTTATGTAGTGGAATTGATGAGAATGCTGTTGGGGCTTGTGCTGAGCTCATATTTGCTCCAATTGATGAAATGTTCCCGGATGATGCTCCATTGGTGCCTTCTGGTTTCCGCATTATCCCGTTGGATTCACAACCAGTTGAGTCCTCTTTCTTTGTATTTGATTTTTCTCTTAACTGGTGGTACTGTTCATATATTGAGCACAGTAATCAAGTTAATGTGATATTTGGTTTCAGGGTGATAAAAAGGACACAATGACAACAAATCGAACATTGGATCTAACATCTGGTCTGGAAGTAGGCCCAGCAACAAATCATCCTGCTGGAGATGCATCATCATGTCATAACAATCGATCAGTGTTGACTATTGCCTTCCAGTTTCCATTCGAGAGCAATTTGCAGGATAATGTTGCAGTCATGGCACGTCAGTATGTCCGTAGTGTAATTTCCTCCGTGCAGACGGTTGCCATGGCTATATCTCCATCTGGTGTAAATCCAGCTGTTGGAGCAAGACTCTCTTCTGGCTCTCCAGAAGCTCTTACGCTAGCTCAATGGATCCGCCGAAGTTATAGGCAAGTCTGCACATATCTCTGTTTAATATTTCCAACAGGGTCTGAAAGTTAATACATATATGCTACCTTGCCTATTCTCAAGTCGATTGAGAATTACTTAGTTTGAAATGCGATTTTCTTATATCACGCTGATATGGATGATAAATGATTCACATTGCTATGTGTTCAAGCATTCTAGTTAAATGCTCATTTTCAAAAAGCATCTAACATGTTTCTCTATTTATCTCTCTTTCAATATCTGTTATAAAAAAACAGTTATTATTTGGGGACGGAACTGCTGAGATCTGACTCTCTTGTCGGTGATTTGGTACTGAAACATTTGTGGCATCATCAGGATGCTATCTTGTGCTGTTCTATGAAGGTATTCCCATGATCTTATTTCATGGTACAGTTGATCCCTTTGCATGTAATGAAATTTTACAATATAATTCTTAAGTGTGTAATGGTAGTCCTTCATGAATGGTTTATGCGATTTTCTGCTTGGTATTGCAGTCAATGCCCGTGTTCATCTTTGCAAACCAGGCCGGTCTTGACATGTTGGAAACAACTCTAGTGGCTTTACAAGACATCACATTGGATAAAATATTTGATGAGTCTGGACGCAGGGCATTGTTTGCAGATTTTGCCAAGTTAATGCAGCAGGTAATTTCCTCTAGTCAACATGTTCACACTGCATCAAAAGGCCATACTGCCAAAGCAAAATAACAAAATTCCCATCTTCATGTAACATTCATAATATTTATATTGAGATATGAATATCAATTTTTGATTTAGTTTTCAAGCCTAAACCTCTCATTTCCTTTTCAAAACTTAGTATGCTTTTTCATAAATGGCTGAATTGTAGTATATGCTTATTTGTTATGCCTTCAGGGGTTTGCTTATCTGCCAGCTGGGATCTGCATGTCCACAATGGGACGGCATGTTTCATATGACCAAGCCATCGCTTGGAAAGTGCTTGCTGAAGAAGATAACAGTGTTCATTGCTTAGCTTTCTCTTTCATAAATTGGTCATTTGTGTGAAAATCCTATTCCAGTATTTAAATCTCTGCTTTTTCCCACTTGTTGAATATAAGAACGAGGGTATAAAGCAAAAGGAGAAAATTTTGAGAGGGAAAAAGAAATCAAAGTTTTGTGTTTATCTACATCATAAGATCTGGTTTGCATCATTCGATTTTATTGATTTCTTGGTGCCGATACCAAATTGATTTAAGCCTGTAAATTTTTGTTTTGTTCTAGAGTTACTAAAGTGGGCAGTGGGGACTTTATGACACACACATGGAATACTTGTTTTCCTTTGTAGTATCTGACAACACAAGGAAGAACACAATACATGGCAGGTGATTGCTAGCTAAAGTGCCAAGTGCTAACCTTAAAAGCAGAGAATCAATTTGTTGATGCTAAAGAAGTTTGTCGTTTGATGCCTTGAATTTTATGTGCGTTAATGAAATTCACTTATTGTTTACACCAAAAAGCTTGATTAAAATTAAAAGAGGAATAAGGGCGATTAATTAAAAGCTTGTTACACTTAATTATTTATACTTTTTGTAACTAAATAGTGGTTGGTCACGGGGGATGTGTATTATGATCCCGTGTAGATTTTACCTGCAATGTTAGGGGTTTGAATCCTAAAGTGGTCACTCTTAGAAGAGTTTTATTTAATTACCACCCTCGGTGTGAGGGTTAAGAGATTTCCTATTAAAGACAAAAAAAAAAATGTACAGCCCATCATAATATCATATAGTGTGTTAACAGATTTTAGTCGCAAGATTTTTCTTGTGAAATTCAAATCTTTACATTGCAAGTGAAATGCCTGTAGTAGCTAAGTTATCGACTGGAGTGGCAAGGGATGACAATGGGTAGGATACTATAGTACCCGTTCTCATACCCGCGTTTTAAAAAATACCCGGACCTATACCCGCATGGATAGTGATTCTAATACCCGTACCCTAACTCGTTGGGTACTCAAGTACCTGTATCCGTATCCATTACTCGCACTTTTGTTAACTATAAAAATAATAAATTGATTACAAAATGAAAATTAATTAAAAAATAAGTGAAAAATAATCTATAGATCATCCAAGTTTAACCTATAAAATAACTATGGTATGTGGAAATGGATGAGAGATTAAAACATTGGAAGGGGAAATGGAAATTTGTTTATGTTTTGCTATTTTATTGTTTAGGACAAAATTATAACATTTAAATTAATTAAATTAGTAATATATATTAAAGTTTTTTTTGTGACTATAATATATATTAACATTAATTTTTTTTTTAGAAAAATAGTAATTAATAATATAAACATATATATATTAAATTAATCATATGTATATAAATTATATTAATTATCTATATTATATAAGTGCGGGTATGGGTAGGGTAGGGTACCATAGTACCCATACCCATTTAAAAGTGCGGGTAATTACCCATACCCGGATCCAGACCCATTTGGTGGGTAATTACCCTACCCATTGTGAGTAATTTTTGCGGGTACCCATTGGGTCCGGGTCCAATTGCCATCCCTAGTGTCACTTAGTTTACGCAGTTATATTGATTATAGGAATACATGTGATGAAAAGGACAAATTAGATTTAATCACTAAGTATAACTAGTTTACTTGTTTAGAATGGTAGTATATTTTACACAATGAAGGAGATTTAGAATATCCAGAAACCCAGAAATGAGGGAATTAAAAAGAACATAGGAAAAAAACTTATAAATTATTATTCATTCACTGCTAATGTAGAGAATTTATACAAGAACTAATGACTGCAGCTAAACGAATGTTTTGTTTTAAACCTTTGAAGAAAGCATCTGCATTTAACTTGTGTTTATTTTGTTTAGTCTTTAATTGACCTCTCTCATACGGTTTTAGGCTTTAGCCCACAATCGGAAATAACAACCCTCACAATCAAATTACATTTTCAAATTATCAAATCTTACTAAACATATACCCTGATAAACACACACACACACATATCACCCTTAAGATTAAAACTCTGATAGGTGCCGAATGTAATAGGCATACTAACAGTCCAACACTTACTTTACAATGTCCAAGTTCTGTTCAGTCACTGTTTTTGTTTACCGGGATGCCAAGGACCAAAAGTTTAGAAGGAACCACGGCAGCAAATGATTAGTGGGGACAGTAAGGTGCATTTTAGATACAGATCTAAGATCTTCTGAAATTACCACGGCAGCATTTTCATAGGGAAAAACACAGAAGCAAAGAAGCTCCAAGTGTCTACTTCACCTCTGCTTGCTTTGGCGTTTGAACCGTGTTCACAATTGATTTTAAATCAATCATTGATTTCAGAATCAATTGTACTTAATTATGGACACTTCATCAAACTCGGTAGCTTACAAGCTGAAAAACAAAGTACTTTAATGTTTGATGATAAAAGCTAGCTAACAAGCAAAACATGGAGTGAATCAATGGTAGCATTTCACATTAGAACAGAACGAGATGGGACAGTCAATTTTGTTGAGTTCTCTTTTCTACTTTTTTCAATGAAAGGAAAGTATAACATGAACCTTAAAAAAATAGTTCACCTTGAATCTATATCATAATTTTTTTTAAGACCACATGTATCCTCCACGAGACAATATTAAATTGAAACAACTCTTTACCAGCTGATCCACTACTCGGTAGTGAATCTTTATCATAATTTAATATTAAAAAAATTAATAACATATATTATAAAATTAAATTAACTATTTATAGAAATAAAATTGGGAGTTTATATTGGACCTAAACTCAATAGAATAGACCCTAAAATGATCTTTCAATAAAATCAAAATGTACCATTTTTTTACCTTTTGTCTTTTTTGTTTTATTTTTAATATTGATAGTAACAAAACTCAAAATTTTCATTATGTCATGACTCAATCTCGAAAGGAGTAAAACTGACACATACTTTAGGTCTCCAAAACATATTTTCACTTGCTAATATTATATTTTCAAACAAATTAGTAATTACTTGCTAAATAATAGTATTAACCTATATTAGCGGTAATTAATATTTTTTTCTAAAAAATTCCTCATTTAATTATGTTTTTCTCTCTTCCCATGAACATTAATTGCATATTAAACACTAATCAACTTTCTATATAAATTTGAGACCTCACTCCACTCAAGTGAGACACTAGTATCTTCTACTCTCCCTTTCAATGGCTTTTAATCTTTTCTCCCTTCCCTCATTTCATGTTAAACTTCACACACAACTTGTAAGAACGAGATTTTCTCTGAATCCTTAATATTATTACTCTATCTTCTCTCTTTTTTATTTGAATTTTTAAATACTAGTTATTAAATGCTAATTCTTAATTATGAAATTTCTTAAGATTCAAAATATTATCATATCATTTTCTATTCTAATAATTATTTTTAATATAAATATTTATTCTTATCGTGACTGTGATTGAGCGCCCGACCATATGACCAAGGACTGTCGTCTAGGGCCACCCATGATTAAGTCTTATTATCAATCAATGAATAATGCTTGTTTTCAATTTTAGCTTGAGGACCCCATCTTCCCCTTGGCCAAGAGGTCGATGTCGCTACCTCGTTCTTCATATAATTAATTGCCCGGAGGCCTGTGATGGTCTGGAGATCTTGTCAGGTCCGAAGACCCTGTGACATATACTTTCTTGGTCATTGGCCCATGAATGCTTGAAGGTGTCATCAATATATATACATCTCTGGATATGAAGGGCAAGGTAGGCAATGACAACTATTTCATAGAGATTGGCAAAACACACTTATACCTAATCTAGGGTTCAAGGAACCAATACATATCACTCAAGAAAATCCTTAATAGCCCTAGAACAATCAATAACATTCACAAACAAGATAAATAGCAAGGGGAAGGAGGAATATGGAGCATACAATGGGGCAAGCAAGATGAAAGTGAGTGGGTGACCACACTCACCTCAGGAGTAGAGGAAATAGAGGTGATGGAGGGGTGAATCCAAGCCTTCCTTAATGCCTTGGAGGAGGTGTAGTAGCTATTCTTTTTCCCTCTCTCTTTCTCTCTGTGTTTTTCTCTCTAGAAACTAAGGAGGAGTAGTAAAAATGAGGGTTGAACCCCAATTAATGCTGCTTAAAAACTGGTATCACACATTCTCGCTCAAGCGAGAAATTCTCGCTTGAGCGAGAATACTTAGGGTGTACTGGTTTCGCGTTCTCGCTTGAGCGAGGATATTCCAGAGAGCACCCCCTCTCTGGGTGATTCTCGCTTGAGCGAGATCTTTCTCGCTCAAGCGAAAATCTTTCAGAGAACCACCATTCTCACCCCTGTTTTCGCTTGAGCGAGAATATTAGATTCCAAGTTTCCCATTTTTACTGATGTTCTTGCTCAAGCGAGGCCATTCTCGCTTGAGCGAGAATGCTATAGAATGGAAATCCTGAATTTCCATTCTAAGCCTTCTCTAACACTTTTTACCCTTTTTCCTAGTTCTCTTTAATAAAAATACCATCTCATTCACACGAGTCAATCGGCTCTTGACCGATTGGATTACATAAAACGATCCACATGGTTGACCAGACCAGTCATAGATTCGATTTTCAATTGAACCATTCGGATCGGGAGGTCCGAACCGAGTTTAATATCATTGAGTGCGAGAGAAGCACATCGATTTCAATTTGTGATTCTAATAAGAAGACAATCACTTTTCAAATATTTGGGATGAGAATCAATAAACACACACAAAATCTTAGACACCTAACTAGAAAAGGCTGGGAATTGAATTGTTTTTGGAAGATCCAAAGAATGTCGTGTATGAAATTGGAAGCGGCGTATGGTCAAAATGTTGGTACAAAGTGAAAAATAAAATGAAACAAACCCACGTCCCAACCAATGCCATTGAAAATTGAAATTGGTACAAAAGTGAAAATAAAATGAAACAAACACATTTTCAATTTATGGAAATATGAAAATGAAAATTGAAAATATTTTCACAAACAGGCCCTTAGTTGCCTGAGTTTTGTTGTCATAATTTAGTGGAGTTTTTGTCACCTCCATGTCTTATTCTAGTCATTCGATCTTAATAATGCAAATATTGTTTGGTGAAAATAGCAAGTTATTCAGAGGGTTGTCCCATTGGTAAGACCTACAAGTTGAAAATGTTGCAAAATGAGTTGGTAGTTAATCTATTATGTTGTGGTTAATTTACTTTACTAACCCTCTCACAGCAAACTAATAAATCGTAAGGACTAATGTGTAAAAATGCATTTTTAAAATTATCAAGTTAATAACCTACTTTAATAGGTAATAAGTATCATGTACCGATACATGACTTGTGAAAGACATGTACCATAAAAGCACCCCGTGAATGAATTATATTTCTCATCCATAATACATTACTAAACAATTACAAATTAAGAAGGAATAAACTCATCCATAGTACATCATGATTAAAGGAGCAATCACATAGTATAGAGCTCTCGAAGTCTTTTTTGGTATCAAACACATATCACATATCATACTACTAGTATCATTAATTCATTTTGTTGCGACCCATTTTTTCTTGTAATTAGTGGACAAATTCCAAAGATAATTCTGCAGAAATATTCAAAAATTGATAATGGAAAAACAAGTAAAATAACATTATTTTGATTCAAGAATGACTCTTTTACCACAACTTTTACTTAATTCCTTGCGTGGGTTGTGGTTGGGTTTGGAAGGGAAAAAGTAATAGCTTTTGTCTTCTTTCTTGACATCTAATTACATTATGAGATTTGAATAGAATTATTTTTAATAAACTCTTGGAAGCATACTATAACTTGGCTTGAAAGACGTTGAATATTAAACTTTCTCTTCAAACTGATATCTTCTTTATACTAAAAAAGATACAACTTTGTGTTGATGGTCTTTCAAAACTAATAAATAATATAAGACAACTTTATTTGATCATTAAATATCTTGTTTTCATAAAAAATGTGGGAACAAGTTTCCTTAAACAACTTAAGACACAAAAAGTCCATGGTTATCTCAAGAAAAACATTCCATTGAAACAATTCAGATACACCCTTCATTTCATGAGTAATCCACCTCAGTCACAAATGATTTGGATATTTATTAAGGGTGCAACTCGAGATGTCAACAACTCAACAATGTATCCCACTAGCTCTCTTGTCTTCTCAACTTAGAGCTTGGGGGCAAGTGTTACGCTTGGCTTACAAGGGCTAATTCTTAGTCCTACAACCCAATTCATGTGACCTATTATATACTCATGGAAGCTTTAACCCACTTGGTGTTCTATTCTAATGTCCAACTTCTTACACTCAACTAGAGTCTTAATATTAATTATGGCCACAATGGAACTTGTTATCTTCACCACGAGCATCATGTGAATCCTTGCAATGGGATTGGTGGTGGTTATTTTCTTCACACACCCTATTTATTATTGGAGAAACACCTATAAGCTGACAATGTTAGAAGGATAACAAGGATCTTCACACTTCGTGGGGGTAGGGATGACAATTGGATAAAAATCAAATGGGTAATCATAAAAATCCGCCAAATGAGAACTTGTGTACGAGTAACTACTCGTTAAATTTAATAGGGATGAGGGCGGTATAGGCACTAAACTGCCTGACTCGTCCTATACCCTCGTGTACACACACACATATTAAATATTAAATACATCATTTAATACATAATAACATATATATCTTTATTTTAGAACCTATTTATGTTGTGTTTTAATGTAGTTAATGGTTATGTTGGTAATATTTAATGATAATGTTCGGATGATTTTAGAGTAATTTTTAGCCGAGTTATAGTTTTTTTTAAATTGTTATTTTTTTATTAAATTATTAATTTTTTACTATACTAAAAAGCGAGTAATGGGCACATGTTGGACATATAGGTGCTTGATATAAACACAATTACACATACACACAAATTTACTGCCTCTTTGGATTAGCGGTGAGACATTGCAAAATCATGGTTTCGCAGAATTGATTTTGAATCTCTTCCATCCAACGTGTTTCGTAAAACATGCATCATCCATATCAACTATTGATTTCTAGAATCAATTCTAATCATCTATAAATCAAACAACCACTTAAAATATAACTATACTACCAACTAATACTCATTGTCATTCTGAGTTACCTTAAGCATAATTGCTTTGGTCAATCTCTAGAAAAGAATTTAGTGTGAATATGTATGCCTTTAACTTTCAAAATAATTAATAGCTATATATTTTTGGTGTATAAGGTGATGGAATTTAAATCTAGAATCCGGTTATATTTAAATAATATGATGACAATTTAATTTTTAAGGGATTAACTTGATAATAATCTTTAAAAATTAATATAATAATATCTTAATCTCTTGAAGATTAAATTGAGAATTTATTCTTAAATTTACGAAAAGGGAAAAAATAATAAATGAAAAGTTTAATAGTTAAAATTGAAATGTATGAGATGAGCTGGAAGTGAGAAATGAGAATGGAGAATTTGAAAGGTGACAACATATGGCGATCGCATGGCATGTAACATGAGATGTACATCCATCCACATATATATTATATTTATATATTTTTTTTTTTAAAAAAAAGAAGAAGAAAGAGGTGAATTAGCATTATGAAGCGTGGGATGGGTCCTGTTTGTGTGGCAATTCCGGAGTACATCGTTTGTACTTTAGCGTTTTCGATTTATTTTGTGGCTTTCTCTCTCTGTCTTTTTCTCTATCGATCTTCACGGCCTGGCTTCTTTTCGATCTCACCCCCACGAAATTAGGGTTTACAGCACCCTTCATCAGCTTGACCTAGATTTGCCACCTCCTCAATTTCAACCCCTTTCCAGATCCGGCAACCTTCTTCTTCCACCTCCCCTTTCTCTCTCCCCTTCTTCTCTCCCACATGTTTGGAAGCTCGCCTCTCTTTCTGCTTCTTCCCCCGTGAGTTTTTCCTCTTCTGCCTTTTCACTTTAATTGCGCCAATTATGCTGCATTTAAACTGCACTTCAATTCTTCTCCCTCTCTTTTCTCCATAATTTAAGCATCAGTTAGTTTCCTCATTTGAATGTATTTCATTTACCGTTGCTTCTTTCTTTTTATGTTTCGTTTGTACTTTCTGATTAATCAATTTTTATTTAACTATGCTAACCGCCCCGTGTTATCTTAATTTTCATTGCCCGAATCGACCCTAGCTGCTCTGAGATTCCCCACTTTTGAATTTGTTATAAATTATGTATTACAGCAACTGATAGGCGAACTCCCCCTTTTTGCCACCATCTATTTTTTTCCTAATGAATCTACTTCAGTTTAGTGGCTTACTATGATAGGTGGATTGGATCTCAATTTGAAACAATTGATGTGTTTTAGTATATTAGTTAATTAATATTTTCTGTAAATTACCTCTTTGTATTGCTTTCTCAGCAACGGGTACTTTAAGAGGTTCTCTTTTATAGATAATAATTAATTAATTAATATGCACATGTTAAGCAATGGAAAACCCTTGAGCTTTAGTTAAAGCAAAACACTTGGGCCTAGTTTGAATTAACTTTTCTAGACAGACTTATAGGAAAAGAAAATAAAATAAATCAAGGAAGTAAAATGAATCCAATTTCTTTCCTTTGTTGAAATTAGTTCTTACTTTTTACAACTCAACTTTCCTAGAAGTTAAATGGGAGGAGTTCTTCCACAAGCAACCAAAGAAGTTAAATGGGAGGCCTTCTAGAAAAGAAAGTTGAGTGGTAAAGACTAATTTCAACTTAGGAAAGAAGTTGGATTCATTTTACCATTTTCATTCATTATATTTTCTTCTCCTATAAGTCATAGTTCTATTAGAGAAGTTTATCTAAATTGGCCCTTAATGGGATTTCAGTTTGAAAAGCCCCAAATCATGGTTTGGGCTAAAACTTCTCTCTTGTAGCTTTTGTCCCCAAATGAATCCAAACACACTATCAATTCACTGCGAATCTGTGTAAAGGATTACTCCCATATTATTCTGAATTTTTGCTTTCCTTTTTCGACGTATTCATATTCAAAGACAGTTTGTGACAACTTGCTCACTTTCAAGATTATAGTATTTATTTTTCATTTCAATTTAAATCATGTTTACAATGGAATTTTATTATTCAACACCTTATAGCTAATACCAAAAGTTTTAAGAGGACAACATTATTGGCAATCAGAGTCTTAAGTAGCTTAAAACTCGTGTAGCTTAGTGCCTGTTTGTATCAGAAAATGTTTTTTTTTTTCCTTACAACTTTTTGTTTTCACAAGTTACAAAAATGCCATCTTGTTTTTACTTTATTTATTGTTTTCAAACAATTTTATATGAATTAGTGAAAAAAATAAAATAGGAAATGAAAATAGAAAACGTTTTCTCAAATTAAACAAGATTATTTACTTGCTTCCTCTATGTCCTCTTGTTGTAACTATCGAAGGGCATTTTGTGTTGCTGGTGTTGTGCAGGTGGAGGCAATTCTAGACAAGGAGAATTTCACTTTAGAAGAGCTTCTGGATGAAGAGGAAATAATCCAGGAATGCAAGGCCTTAAACAGTCGACTTATCAACTTGTATGTTTCTTTTTAATTCGAATCAATTTAGTTTTTTCTTTAATTCTAGTATTCTACTAACAAGTCTCAGAGTTTTGTGCACATGAGGGAACATACACATTCGTGTATATATATGTGTGTATGGATGTATGTATTGTATGCCCAACTTTTATGTTCAGTGATAATTGGAAGTAAATGCAAACACATGAAGCACAGGATGGATCAATTCAAAAAAGTAATTGATAATTTGCTATTTTTTCCCCATTTAGTCTGAGAGATCCAGCTCAGGTTGAGCAATTGTTACGCTACATTATTGAAGAACCACCAGAAGATGCTGAAAGTAAACGGGCCTTCAAGTATGCAGTTTTAACAGAAAATTTATTGAAAAAGAACTGTTTATTAAATGTTTCAACTTTCATCTTTCTTATAACCATCTGATCCTTTGTCTGTGATTTAGGTTTCCATTCATTGCCTGTGAGATTTTTACATGTGAAATTGATGTCATTTTGAAGACCTTGGTGGATGAAGAGGAGGTTTATATTTCATTCTGTTTATGACACTTTATTTTGAAGTTGCAGTTGGATAGTAATTAGTAATGCATGACTTAATTTCCCCTTCCCATTCTTGTAATTTCAGCTGATGAACTTATTATTCTCCTTTTTGGAGCCAAGTCGGCCACATAGTGCCTTGCTGGCTGGCTACTTTAGCAAGGTACATGTTAGACAAATTTTAACTTTAGTTTGCATGACATTTTTGTCGATGGGGCGATCTAATTATATTAAAACCACTTGCCACTTATGCTGATTTCTATGCCATTTTACAGGTGGTTGTTTGCCTGATGATTCGAAAGACAGTGTCACTTATGAATTATGTTCAAGTAAGTAAAAGAATGTATTTCTGTAGTACATTAGTTTATTGCTTACTCAATTTGATATTTACAATTTTATGAAGACAACAAAGCTCGGCTTGCTATTAATACCTTTTCTTCCTGGAACCTTTATATCAAGCAGTTTTTAGCCTTTACTCTATACAATAGGTATGGTGTTTCATGTATGTTATGTAGTCTTCTTGTGAAATCTTTTGTTCATGATTCAGCATACTTTCTGCAGGCCCATCAGAATGTTTTTCGCCAACTGGTTGATTTGATAGGAATTACATCTATTATGGAGGTAAACTTTTACCTTTTCAGTAATAATTATAACAATACTGAATACTGAGAGTCTGAGACCTTGCTGATATGTTAGAATGGGTTCTGAGATAAGTTCTTTGTACAGGTTTTGGTCCGATTAGTAGGCGCTGATGACCATGTGTATCCCAACTTTATAGATGTGATGCAATGGTTGGCTGAGAGCAACCTGCTTGAGATGATTGTTGATAAATTAAGTCCATCTGTAAGTGAAGCATCTATCCAGGTTTATGTTCCTTTATCCAGCCTTTACTTATTGGCCGTGATGCTTATGCACTTAGCTGTATGCTATCCGGTCAAGTTAAATGAGCTTACATAAAGCCACAAGCTTTGATTTGGGTAATATTGGCCACTGGCCAGGCTAATGATTGCTACTGATATTGAGTTTGTCCCAGACAATTAATTTTTCCGTGACATAAAAGGAGTAATTAATGAAAAGCCCAATTCAGAGACACACTTTTTGTACAAGTTTTTGAATTTTTTAGGCTCTTTACTGCCTTGTCTTTTGTTGTATATTATCTGACAATTTTCTCCCCTATTTACACCAGTGTCCTCCTGAAGTTCATGCCAATGCAGCTGAAACATTATGTACAATAACTCGAAATGCCTCATCTACTCTAGCAATTAAACTTTCAAGTCCAAGGTTTGTTTTGAGGCTTTATGGTTTTTCCTTGTATTTACCTGTGAAATAATTATTACATATATATGTTTTCTTAATGTGCAGTTTTGTTGCAAAAATTTTGGGTCATGCATTGGAAGATTCATTATTGAAGAGTAGCCTTGTGAACTCACTTTCAGTGTGTATTTCTTTGTTGGATCCCAAAAGATCTCCTATATCATCTCCCCTTTTTCATTCATTCCGGAATCAGCACATGTATGAGCCACCAATTCCTGTAAACCCAGAGACTATTGGTGCAATGCTCCCTAAACTTAGTAAGTCTGAATTCACGTTGTATTTTTAGCTATTTTGTCAATAGGTTATACAGTCATTATCAGGATTTTCTATTTAGTTATATTACCTGCTACTTAAAATGTCTTGGAACATGACAAGAAGCTGAAATTATAATTAAAAAGGCTATGGGTTTTTTAAATTTTGATGACATATGTATAATTATTTGACTTATAGTAAAAACAATTCAAAGAAAAGCACTAAGCAGGTGTTCCCAGTATACAGTAGGCATACACCTAGGAGCCCTCAAGAAAGGGGTTTTATATCATTGCTGTAATGATATGTATTTTGTAGGGTTGAGGGTTAATTTAAGATTTTCTTCTGTTGTAGTAAATTACAATTACTATTAGTATTTAAATTTTCTTTGTAAATAAGGATCATAAGGGAGTGATTCTTTTTTAACAACATTAGGATAATCTGGAGTTTCCCATTGAAAGGTAATTTGGTACTTCTAGAAGTAAGATTCGTGGAGGTCTAAAATTGGTTGTAGTTTGCTGTGCTTTAAGTTCTAATTTTTATGGACAAGTAAATATGAAACTTTATCTGTTTCTTGTTGCTGTCACTTTCCATTATCTATTGCTCTTCCTGTGTCTCTCTTTTCCCAATTCTTGTAGTGATCACTAAATATCAAAGTACTATTGGTTAAGATGGTGTGCCCTCTAGTTCTGTCAAGTTTTTTTTGGCTGGTGGTGAGTAGTCATGTATCATCTGTGTCTTATGGTTATTCCATAATTGAAGGTTTGGGGAATGATATTGCCACTTAATGTTTTGTTTGGTACAAAATCTGTCAAATTTTGTTCAACTGTACATCAGTGGTAAGATTGCTTTTCTTGTCTGCAGGTGAATTGCTAATGCTTTTGAGTGTATCATCTGATGAAAAAGTATTACCTACAACATATGGAGAATTGAGACCTCCACTTGGAAAGCATAGATTAAAGGTTAGTTATGTTTTTATCATAAAGTTAGTTGTTAACTTGTTATGGCTATCCCCTTCAAGTCTAGGGGAGTTGCTATGGTACCTATAAGAATACCGTACCTAGGGTGAGTTGTCAAACATTTGTTAGTAGTTGATTTTATCATAAATATTTGCAAATTTGTTAAATATGATCAACAGGATAAATGTTTGAAAACTCATCCTTGGAAAAAGATTGGTACTTAATTAATCCCCAAATCTAGATTGCAGTTTAGCCAGTTGAGGTCGAATCCCTGTTCCAACATTTTCACTCTGTACTTCAAAACTTTTTTATACATGGATTCGTATGCAAGTATAATACTATTGTGAACTTTGAATATATGATATTTTTCTGACCTGTCTGCAATTTATTTCAGATTGTCGAGTTCATTGCAGTCCTTTTAAAAACTGGAAATGAAGCAGCAGAAAAAGAAATGGTCAACTCAGGAACCATTCAACGAGTTATTGATCTTTTCTTTGAGTAAGCAACTGTTAATTTTCATTTTATTTGAGACAGAGTTGTAGATGTTTAGAAAAACCTCGATATCTTCTGTGAATGAGTGAATCTGTATGGATATTGCTTATGTTTACTTTGTTTAACTAGTATTTGTGTGCTTTGCTAATGCAGGTATCCATACAATAACTCATTACACCATCATGTAGAAAGTATTGTATTATCATGTTTGGAGAGTAAAACTGATGCCATTGTTGATCATCTTCTTCGGGATTGTGATTTAATTGGAAGAATTCTCCAAGCAGATAAACATTGTATTCTCTCTGCTGATAGAAATTTGGTAAATGGATGCTTCAAACATATAGATTGGATGTTGTGTCTTGGTGATTACTGTATATTGTTGAGATTAAGTTATCTTGATTTTCTTCAATATTTTATTGAATTAGATGGGAAATGAAAATATACCTAAGCTGAAGTGGTAGAACCTATATGCAGTGTGTAATATTTCATCTCTGCACTGCCATCGAGTATATTAGGACCTCTTCACTTGTGTTATTTTGCAGCCAACAGTACCTGCTGCTGGGAAACAGGCACCACGGGCAGGAAATATTGGGCATATTACCCGAATTGTTAACAAACTTGTTCACTTGGCACATAATCGAAGCCACATACTTACATGTCTTCAGGTTAGCTATGTATAACATATTTATAGGTACAAGAAAGGTTCATTGTTTTCTCAGTAATTTTTTATTATTTGTATAAATCTATTAGGATATGTGAATTATGCCTTGGATTGCTATCCTTGACAAATCTGCCTAGATATTGAAAAAATTGCTTAAAGACTTATCTGAAAGTAGGTTTTGGTCTCTTGTTAACACTCTTCTGCCAAAGCTCATTTCATTTTGCATCAAGGATTTGAGTTCTTGATGTGCACAATTCACGTTATTAATTCTTTAAATAAGAATGGTTGATTGAAGCACCGGACATGACACAAACACTGGGACACAGTTAATGTCCAAAATATAGGACATTGGGACACCGCTTATATGTATGTGTGTATATATGATAAGCATGACAAAAAGCTAAAAATCAACTTAAAGAACAAAAGTTTATGTTTTTTATTTTTAACAGGTTTTAATTTTTTAATTTTTTAATAATATAATTTTGGTTGACTTTTTTAATATTTTTTGAAAAATATTTTTTTAGCAGTGTTCGAAAGGCGTTAAGCTAGAAAGAGGTGTTGGCTCAATGAATTGACTAGTGACCTAGATGTGTCCAAGCTTTAAAAAAATATTTTTTCTAATATGACACTGCAGATGTGTGTCTGACACATGTCCAAGGAGTGTTGGTGAAATGCTGTCGGTCTCCCACTGGTGTTCGGCACTGTGACACACCTACAAACAAAGGTGTCGGTGCTTCATAGATATCAACGATGTAGTCCACGACCCCGGACGAAAGGGGTTTTCTTCTAAAATACTGCCATTGTTTTATACCCATTATTCAGTGGGAGAAGTGATGGTTATCATTTTTGGCTTATTCTCCTAGGCTCCTTCCTTTCTGTTAAATAGTTTTATATGATATTTTATAATATCTCTCAATTTTATTTCATGTGAAGTTGTTGACAAGCTAACATATAATTACTAGAGAAATTCATTATTCTTGCTTCTAAATGGTAAAGGCTTTGGTTGTTGTATTATTCTTGCATCTAAAACCATGAGGCTGGACTTGCATGTTATGTTGAATTTGTTGGTACAAACTTTTCTTGGAATACTTCAACTTGATATGCTTAACATCTGCAGGAAAATAGTGAATGGTGTGAGTGGCAAGCTACAATTCTACAGGAGCGTAATGTGGTTGAGAATGTTCACCGTTGGGCTTGTGGGTAAGCTCTGATCTCAATTATCTTGATCTAAATGCTTAGCATGAGTTTTACTGGGAGGATCAGGTTTTCTTTGGGCATAAAGTATTTGTTGGAGGTGTTGAATTGATTGCAGTTATATAATTGTAAGAGAGAAAGGTCATGCCCTGACATGGGTAGTCTTGTGACCACAAGTGGGGTTATCCTGACCAATAAGGGCTGGGAGGACTTGAATTTCAGCAAATGCCATTAAAAATATGGAGGAATGCATGTGATTGTAATGCTTTTAATGCTTTTGATTGTATTTAAGAGAAGCCATTTAGGTATGGTAATGATGTGTATATACTGTGTTTTGATCAAATATATTTTATGATAAGATGGTAATAGCTATAATATCTTCATGCACTTTTTTCTTCATTTTAATAATTCAAGTAAAGTTATTATGCTTTTTACATTTGAGTTATATCTTCACTTTATTATGTTGTGGGTTCTTGCTCTTTTTGGTTTATCTCTTTATTTTTCTTATTTTTCCTGTTCCTGTGCAGACGTCCGACTGCTTTACAAGATAGGATGAGGGATAGTGATGATGATGACCTTCATGACAGGGACTATGATGTTACAGCTTTAGCTAATAATTTGAGCCAGGCTTTTAGATATAAAATTTATGGGAATGAGGATAATGAAGAGGTTTGTAGTTGCTGGCCTTGTCTCTCCCTCAATGCATGCATGTGCCCCTTTGTGTGTCTGTGCATCTTTAGTTCCTTTGCCTTTTCAATTTCCCTGATTTACCTTTTGGGTTGGGCACTGCAACTTAAATGCTGGACTAATGCTTTGATTGGGTTGGTTGCAGGAACGTGGCAGCCTTGATCGAGATGAAGAGGTAGTAGTTTTGTTTATTCTTGGTAACTGTTGTAATTTTATTTGGTTGATTTTGGGGATTTAGAACCTGTCTAGCTCTTCTATCACCAAGTGATATAGTCAAATTGTCTTATGCATCAACTGAAACACCTAGTTTTCTTTTACTGTTACCTAATTTGAAAGCAAATTTATCTGTTGTACAAACTGCAGGATGTTTACTTTGATGATGACTCTGCTCAAGTAGTCATATCGTCCCTAAGACTCAGTGATGATCAAGGGAGGTGAGTCTATTTATTTTGTCACACAACTGGTTATTTTGTTAGGATGAATATGATTGCCTTGGGGATTAATCAAGTAGTGCAATATTATTTTTAAGCAAAGTTGTATATGTGTGTGTTCATTGTTCGATAAATAGATGAATTGGTGAAATAATATAATCTTAGTAATATACTGTGCCCAGCATATACAGGTTTACCTGTATGCTTCATCTTGCCTATTGTATCCATTCTTAAATTTTAAGGACTTCTCACGACAATAATAGAGTAGCGCAAGTCTTGTAGGATCTAATTAATGATTAGAGAGAAATATCCTTCCAATGAAACTAATCAGATATGTACTGGACATTGGAGAAACAACTTACTCTATCAACCTTCTTTACTCTGCAATTTGCTTATAAGACCCCCTAGCAGGGCATTTTTTCCTTTTCACTAGATCCTCTCTCCATTTTTTGGCTGTTGGGACTGCAGTAATTGTTTACAAACATGGTAGTTAGTATCTTACAATTCATACGATACGACTCCCGAAACGCAACGAAATCGGAACTCAGCGATACAAATCGCATGTTGAATCTTTTTTGTCATGAATCGTTGCTAAATCTTGCGATACAGATGAGTATCGCTTGTATCTCGATTCCAGTTCCGATTCAAGAGATACAACAACACAGGTCGCACACCACCAAACCGGGTCCGGTCGCGCGACCTGGTTTTGAAAACATGCAGAATATTTTTTTTTTGCTATTTTTTTTAGGAAAAAAGGGGGAAGGGGTTGAAAAGCTGCTCTGTTTGATTTAGGTTAAATTATAATAGTTGTTTGTCTTCCCAAGTTCCTCTGTACGCTTTCTATCTCTTGCGGCTGTGTATTCTACTATTCTTCCACTGTTTTATTGTCCCACACTCCCACACCCACTACAACATTTTTTGTATTCTACTGGTCCCCTCACTTTTCTCTATTCTTGTATTCTACTTTTCTCTAATTTTTATTTCATATATGTTATATTAGCTTATATATTAGTTTATGCAATGAATTGCTCACTTATTTATCTGAGAAATGCAAATAATTTTATGTTTTCAATGTATTTTATATGAAAATATATATGTTTATGTTGTTTATGTCATTGATCATGTATCTTACGATTCATAAAAAGATTCGATTCACGATTCGGAAAATAGGTCTTCCGATTCATGATTCGAATCTCGATTTGATAACCATGTTTACAAACGTCCACGTCCGGTGATAGATATAGAATATACTTTTATTTCTTCTATCCTGAAGGTGTTTTGGTTTCAGTTTTCTTTTTCATGGTGTCACTCTTATCACCTTGCCTTCCTATTCTTTTCTCCCCCATTATATGCAAATTATCAGTATCATGGGGAGGCTAAGCGATAGAAGTGGACAGTATAACTGTATAATTAAGGACACTAAGTGGGTTTCAGTGTTTGGAACATGAGGTCAGGAAGTTGCTGCTGTAGACTTAACTTGAATCTTATGCTTAGATATACATTTCGAATTTGGTAGATGTACACAATTTAAAATTATTGCGGATAAAGTTTGATGAGAGGAAACACATGACTGTTACTTAAGCTGCAATGATAATCCTGTAGCGGTTTGTTCTTAATAGTTTTACATGCAATCTCGATACTGGCATGATTTTGTTTTTGCTTTCTTTTGTGTGGATGTTACTGGAATTTCTTGGAACTCTGTTGGTGTTTATTTATCATTTGAATGCCAATATAAGATTTTTTTTTGGTATGCAGTAATCTGTTTACAAATTCCAACTGGTTTGCATTCCAAGATGACAGAATTGGTGATGCAACTGGGGGCACAACATCATCAGAAATGATGGATGAGATAAACTTGAATGGTGCTTCAAATGGTGGTACTGGTAACAGTAGTGACGACGAGGTAGTGGTTGGAGAGGATGAAGAATTGGATGAAAGCAAAAATACTCAGAATGGTACATCTAGCTCAAGCACAAACTTCTTAAATGGATTAACAGGTAGCAATTCCATGAATGGAGGCGCTTTGAACTTTGAAAGTGAAAAGGCAGGCACTTCACATGATATGGGATTCTTCAGGTTTGAGGCATCGGACAATGAAGAGATGTTTGGTGATAGACCTTTGCCTGATTGGGTAGGATGGGGTGAATCCAATATGCAAGTTGTCGGCTCAAGCACGAATCCCTTTGTTGATCATGATGAGTCTGGTAGCAACCTTTCTACTAAATCTCAATTAGGTAGCCCTAATCCTACTTCTCCTTCAAATGGGGAATCTGTTCCTTCAAATGGGTCGCCAACTTCTAAAGATTCAATTGAGGGGATTGTTGACTCGAGTAAAAAGTCAGCAGCTGTACCCTCTCTATTCGAGGAAGATGTTGAATTTGTAGGTGTAGAATTAGAAGGTACTGAGAAGGCTATGGAACAGGCTCTGAAAGAAGGTATAGTTGGGGAAGCAGGACCATTGAAAAGAAACATGGTCCCTAAAGTGACAGAAAAGGAAAATTCCGAAGAGGGTAGTCCTGGAATGAAGGAATTCAATGATGCAAATTACTGGAGGGTTGACCAAGAGGTCGCTGTTCTGGAGTGATGGACCTGATGGTAAACCTTACTTATTGTTTGTATGAAAAGTTGGACCAACACCAGTGGACCCCATTCTCGGTTCGCAGAGGCGTATGCAGCAAATTAATGTACAGTATATTTTTGTTTCAATTATGTCCTATTTCTGTTGTTCACGCTTACTAGATATTAAGCTTGTTTATTATTTGAAGTTTTGCCTCTCTTCCTGTAAGTGATTTATGGGGTTTCCCACATTCATCGAATTAAATCTAATCTTCATTTTGGGTTCATTTCCACGTTGATGCTAATTTTGCAGTCGTGTGTATGTGGCTGTCACTATAAATGTTAACTAGAGCAATATTTCTACCTCCGTTATGAGGATGCTTAAACGTTTCGTGTGCTTAATCAGTGCATCGTGCCATCGTCAGGGATGGCATATAATGAATGTGTATTTAATTTTATAATGAATTTGCCGACTCATTGTGATTTGTAATAAGTTGTTCAAAGGTTTAGTGTTAGTTTGATTTACAATTTGAGTAGAATTGATTCTAGAAATCATGGGTGAGATAAGTGATACATATTTTACGAAATACGTTGGACAATAATAATTAAAATCAATTCAACGAAACCATGATTTCAATTATGGTTGAGATAAGTGATACACATTTTATGAAATACGTTGGACAATAGTGATTTAAAATTAATTCAAATAAACCATAATTTCGTATTATAACAACGCGGAATCAAACAAACTATTAATGGGTATGTCTTATTGACATAAAAAGCTTTACATTATGTTATATGTTATTATATGTAGTAGATTCTTTAATGGTGTATTTTTTTTTTACATTCACATTATATTTATTAAATCCTCCTTAAAAAGTCAGAAATAAAAAATAGAATATATCAAATGCAATGTAATTTTTCAATGTATTGAATAATTTAATTTGTTTAATGATTTATTTTAGATTTATTAAAAATGTCCTTATTTCAATAATAAAAGGGGTGTGAGGGATGGCAATTTTCCCCATCTATTCGGGGTCTCCGTGGTGACTCGCTAATTTGGGAATCGAGTTTGGGAAATTTTCTTCGTGGGGATGAGAATAAAATATCACCCGAAGCATATTTTGGGATAGGGATGAGGATCACACCCTCCACCATGTGGGGATCCGAATTACTAAATCAATATTATATTTAATTATACTCATATATATACACATATAAATAATTTTTAATACTTTTCCATAACTAATAAATAAATATATTAAATTTAAACACTAAAAACCTGAGATAATTTTAATTTTATCCTTGATTCCTATTTAGTATTTTTTGGTAAATGGATGAATTAAAAGACAACGAAACAAAAAGAAAAACAGGACTTAGCCTATTCTACCCCTAAGAACATACTCCACATTGGCATCAGCCACCAACAAGTCATCGAAAACCCCATCTAAAGTATTACTGAAAACTATAAAACTATCTCCACCAAGAGCTCCTCTCCTAGCAAGATTGTCTGCACATCTATTACCTTCCCTGTGTATGTGAAGAATTTGGCAATCCCAATGTCTTGCCAGAACAACTTTGATATTATGAATAATACCAGCAAAAGGATGAAATCTATTAAAATTATCCTTGATCAAAGACAAGGCAGATAAAGAATCAGTCCAACACTTAACTTGTCTAAATCCTTCATCCCAGACCAGATTTAAACCCTTCAAGATTGCTGTTAATTCTGCCAGAATAACATTATTTGAAACCAGATGGCCATAGAAACCTTTAATGAAGCTGCCACTGCTGTCCCTTACAATACCACCAAAGCCAGATTTTCCCAGGTTAGGGAAGTAACTACCATCCAAATTGATTGCCACAAAGTCTGTTGGAGGAGCTATCCATCTAATCCAAATTCTATTTTGCTGTTGAAGATGAACATCCAGACTGAAAGCAGTATGAAAAGACTTGTACAGGCTGTTGACATTATGAAGAAGCTGTATGGGAGAAGTTGACACCCCTTCAAAAACCATCTTATTCCTAGCTTTCCATATCTCCCAAATTCCAGCAATAAATTTTGTACCAAACCTTCTGAAGGACCAAGACAGCCAATCATGGATGTTGTCTTGAGTTTGGAAGTCAGTAAAGTTAGCATACCCTAAAACAGTCCATAAGGAGGATGCTACAGAACAGGATCTAAAACAATGAAGACTAGTTTCTTCTTCAAGGTGGCAGGACATACAAGTGGAAGAAGCAGTAATGTTTCTATGAAGTAGAAGAGATTTTGTTGGGACTCTATCCTTTGCTGCAAGCCAGATCAAGAACTTAACCTGTTCACTACATTTCATTTTCCAGATCCAGGACCAAGAAACATGTGAATCTGAAGGATTCTGATATTGTGATAACCATACATAACCAGCCTTAGCTGTGTACTTTCCATCTGATGCAATGCTCCAAATTATCTCCTCTGATACTCCATCTGAAAATATAGGCTTCAGGTTACTCAGAGTTTCTGAAATATGATGAGGAAGAAATGTCCAAAGCATATTCAAATTCCAAGACTGTCCATCCCAAACATCTCTCAATCTAAGACCTATGTCATGAATATTAATAAAGGGCAGATCCCTGCAAATAGGACCAGCTAGCAGCCAATGATCATAAAAGAGATTTGAGTTTCCATCACCAAACCTGACATCATAACCATCTTTAAGAAAGGATGCTGCTTTCTGATTGGATCTCCAAATATAAGAAGCATTTCTACTGTGTTGAAAAACCTGATCCCCTCCACCATACTTAGAGCAAATTAATCTAACCCAAAGCTTGGACTAATCTTTGTGTAGAACATCCCAGACCAGCTTCCCTAAGAGGGAGATATTCTGCAGTCTAGCTCTTCTGATGCCAAGCCCTCCCTTATTCCTTGAAGTAGAAATAGATTCCCAGTTTACCAAATTGACTCCTGAGTTGGTGTTCCCCTTCCACAAAAAGGTTCTGGCTGTCTTATCAAGCTCATTACAAATACCCTCAGGTATCCAGTGTAGCTGCATTGAGTATGTTGGAATTGAATTGATGACTGAATTTACTAAGGTGAGTCTCCCAGCTTTATTTAAAAGTTTTCCCTTCCAAGAAGCCAATCTGCAATTGACTTTGTCCATAATATTTTGAAAGTCTTCCTTCTTTACTCTAGAATTAAAAATCTTAAAACCAAGGTACTTCTGCAAAGAACCCGTCAATCTTATTCCTGTCAAAGATGAAATTCGTTGTTGCTTCCTCATAGGAATAGATTGAGTGCAGTAGGCTGTAGATTTCTCCATATTTATCTTGAAACCTGACATCAGACAAAACTCTTGTAATAGGTTGGACACATATCTAATATTTGATATTTTAGCTCTACAACAAATAAGGGAATCATCATCAAAAAACAAGTGTGATATGCTAGGAGAGTTAAGAGTAATTTTAATTGGAGAGATACATTTATTTTCCACAGCATCACTAAGCATTTCACCTAATTTTTCCATACAAAGAACAAAAAGAAAAGGGGAAAGGGGATCCCCTTGCCTAAGACCCCTTCTAGGAGTAATAAGATCACATTTATTTCCATTCCAAAGTAATGAAATTGAGTTTTCAGTAATAGCACTCATTATTAAAGAAATAACACAATCAGGAAAGAGATATTCATGAAGGATATTTTCCAAAAATTGCCAATCTACTCTATCATAAGCTTTTTCAAGATCCAACTTAAAGATTATATCACCCTTTTTACTTTTAGATTTTTTTCATATTATGGACTAGTTCCTGAAGAATGACAACATTATCAGTAGTACTTCTACCTGGTATAAAGCTTGCTTGTAAGGGACTAACAATCTTAGCTAGAATTGGCCTAAGCCTATTAACCAGAACCTTTGAAACAATTTTATAAAGACTGTTACACAGACTTATGGGTCTAAATTCTTTGAAAGAGTTTGGTCTATCAACCTTTGGGATAAGGACAAGTAGAGTCTCAACAGCCTCTTTAGGAATGGATCCTGATATAAAGGCTTGTTTAACAAAGTTCCAAACATCATCACCTATTCTCTCCCAATACAATTTAAAAAATATAGGTTGAAATCCATCAGGCCCAGGAGCCTTATAGGACTTCATTGAAGAGAGAGCACTAAGAACCTCATCTTTTGAGACTGGGGCCAGAAGTAAATCCTTATCAGAAGATGTTAATTTCCTTAAGTTAGGAGATGGTACATAAGAACCATTGGCTGAGGTTTCACAAAACAAATTTTGATAAAACAGAACAGCCTCCCTTTGAAGGATGTCAGCCTCACTACACCAATCACCACTAGGAAGAAAAAGACCATATATTCTATTTCTAGCCCTTCTAACCTTGGTTTGAGTATGAAAGAAAGCAGTGTTCTTACTTCCAAGCTTAACCCAATTTTCTCTGGATTTTTGATACCAGAGAAGTTCTTCTTGATATAAGACTGAATTATACTCTTGCTGGAGATCATCCTTAAGCTGATACAAGCTGCTAGATGGACCTATTTCTAAGGCTCTTTCTAAACCTGCCAGTCTTCTTTCCAACTTCTTCTTTCTAGTAAAAATGGATCCAAAAACCTCTTTGTTAAACCTAACAGAAGCCTCAGAAACATCAGACAAACATTGAATAACATTATTTGCAGAGATACTCCAAGTAGAATCTACCAAAGGAGCATAATCAGGATGGGTTGTCCAGGAAACTTGAAATCTAAAAGGCCTTTGCCCCTTTAAAAGTTTTCTACCACACCTTAACATAATTGGATTATGGTCAGAATGCTGTTTACAAAGATTTTCTATAGAGGCATTAGGAAAGGCTAATCTCCATGATTGGTTGGCCACACCTCTATCAAGTCTCTTATGGACCCACATACTACCTCTACAATCCAATCTTTATTCAAAAACTTAAATTTTAATTACGTCATATTCTTTTCAATTTTTTATTATAATTTTTTATAATATAGGGGTCCCCGTGGGAACCCGTGGAGATATAGGGAATGAGGATCAGAAAAAATATTATTCTGAGGTGAAGAATGAGGTTGAGGATGAGGATGAGGATGAGGATGGAAGGGAAGCAGGAAGGTACTCCCCCCTCCTCTGTCCCATTGTCATTCCTATTCATGAGACGGGTTGAGATGAGTTTTTTTTTGTTCTTTACTCGATTCTAATTTTTTATCGGACCAATTTTTTATATTCGAATCTGTCTATAGACCTGAAGAAATTTGATATTGTGCAAGTATAATTAAGACTGGGTTGAAATTGAGTGGGATCAGATTGACCCGATTTATAAATTGAATCAAATCATTAAATAGTTATATTGTGATAAATAGTTCATGTAATCAGTAAATATATAAAAAATATTAGACTTTCTTTCCTTAAGAGAATAATTAGACTTCATTTTAACTTTAAAACATTATTAAGAGAATAATATCAATATGTCACTACATAACTTTGCGTATGGAATTTATTTTAAAAAAAAAGGTAGAGCCCTTTATCATGAAAGAAAGTTGAATTCAAAAGACCCTTAAAAATTGAAATGATGTTAAGTCTTTAAGTAATAAAAAATATAAATAATTAATGTTATATATATACATATATGCGATGAGTTGGGTAACCTGGAGATTGACCCGAACCCGTACTCAACCTGATACGAAGTTATTAAATGTGACTTATTTTAACCTTATTCTTTTATGTGGGACAATGTCAGACCCAACCCAAACAACTTAGGTTGGGATAGGTCGGGTATTGCACACCCTTAAACCATGTAATAAATTAAGAAATCAACATCTCTTTTCACATTAATTATTGAATTAACCCAACGTTATAAACTACGTTGCTCTCTTAGTTTTTAGAAATGGAAAGTTTTCTTTAAAAAGGAATGTGTTGCTCTTTTATGTTTTTAATATAATTAATTTTTTTATTGATTCTTTTTTAATTTTTTATACTCTTTTTTTAGATTCTAAGAGATGATGTAATCAAACATCCTTATTGGATTTATAGATTGATTTTTTTAAAAACATTAGTTTTTGGGAGTGATGATAAAAATGTAAAGAATTAAAAATTTTTATCGAAAAAAAATTACACTTTTATGTTTTTCATGTAATAAATATTTTCTTTTTTTAACAAAAGGTTTTCATTTTAAATGTTCTTATTGGAGCTCATATTATTAAAATTGATTTTTGTAATTCTATAAAACAGTCATATTTTTTTTTACCCAAACAAAGCAAATTATACCCAATAATGACTGTCTATTAGTAAAAAGGGAGATTTGACAAGTGGGGTTATGTTTTAAGCATTGTGTAGATTACGTCTTTATTGAAAAATCCAAAGAAGATTTTAAGAATTTTGTAAGTTATGATTCACACATAGAAGGAAATAGGATTGTTGATCATCTATAGCTTCTTTAGACCATTCTTTTGTCATGGGTGTTCATAGATTAGCTCCTTATCCTAGTTCACTAGCTGATATCCTTAGGGATGATTGTAGAGTCTGCCTCGTCTAGTCCTTTAGTCTGATTTTTGGGCCTTTAGCCCCTCTATCAATAAAAAAATAGATAAATTTTAAATTAAATGCATTTTTAAGAGAAAATCTAAGTCTGAGGAAAGTATTTGTTGGAAGATTTCTAGTTATGATATTAAAATAGTTTTAAGTTGCTTTTATGAAATATTACTTGAAAATAATAAAAACTCAAATCGATATTATCATGCAATGTAAAATTTTGCCCTTTAACTTTAAATTGATATATCCTCAACGAAATTAGTATGTTTTATTGTAAATCCATATTTTTCCTTAGATTAAACTCAAATATGTGATGAAAAAATATAGAAAAAAAGTATGTTGTATGAGTTGTTATATGTTTTTATGTTGTATAAATTTAATATATCAATGCAAAATAACATGATGTATAAAAATTAAATTGTTTTACATGTATACAGTTATATTAAGATGTATATAGTTTCAGATCAATTCCAACACATAATCTTATTATTTTTAAATTATCTTACTAACATTATATTTTTTTAGTGAAAGGTATATAAATATATATATATATATATATATATATATATATTGTCAACATAAAGGAGTGGTGGATGTGGCAGGCATGTCCTAGAAGTTTCTACTATAGGCCCAGGGATTAGGCCCAGCCAATGAGAAAATAGAACTAGAAGGTTCTCTAAGCAAGTGAAAAGTCCAAGAGGTACGCGTAGTATAAGAAGATCATTGCAATTTGGTTTTGCAGAGTGTGCGGAGAGAGAGAGAGAGAGAGAGAGATTAGAATTTAATTAGAAGAGAAGAGGATGATAGAAGTGGTGCTTAACGATCGGTTGGGGAAGAAGGTTCGAGTGAAGTGCAATGAGGATGACACCATCGGTGACTTGAAGAAGCTCGTGGCTGCTCAGACAGGTACCAGACCTGACAAGATTCGCATTCAGAAATGGTACACCATCTACAAGGATCACATCACCCTCAAAGACTATGAGATTCATGATGGCATGGGCCTCGAGCTTTACTACAATTAACAAACATTTACGTTTAATTATGCTGTATTCATGAATTAATCTCCATTTGAACTTGTATCTAGAACTTTATATTATATTTATATGGCAATGCTTTCTGGACTTTATTGACTATAATTAAGTTATTTACTTGTTTTTAAGTTTCGCTGTTAATATTTCATACATGAAACATTCCTAAATTGTCATTGACTCCTTCAGATAATCGAATTCCTTTCAAATTTCAGAGAAGACAGTTCCCCATTGTTGTTTCATTTGCAATGATTATCATTAAAAGTCAAGGTTAATCTTTTAAATATGTGGGAATTTACTTGCTGAAGTTTGTCTTCTCACATGGCCAGTTATATGTTGCAGTATCCTGAGTCACAAACAACGGAGGATTGAAATTATTAATACTTGATGATGAGGGGAATATTTCCAATACAACTACAAATGTTATATACAAAGAAGTCTTACAAAATTTGAATTAGGTACCTCTTTACTTATATGAATTATAAAATTTATTGTGTCTAATTATTGTTATATTTTTTATTATCGGAATACTAATATTCTACATCAACTTTCGAATTCTTTTTTTTTTCCAGGATATACAAGAAAACAATTTCCAAGAGGATTTTCACAATTTCATATAAATCAATTTCTCTTCAAATTTATGGTGTAATACTATTTTGTCTTAACAATTTCCATACACACAATTTCATAATTTTCTTTAATGTTTTCTTCACCACTTTTCACTCTCAACTCTTTACCATCTCCCTCATTTTCCCGCTCCATGCAACGCACGGGTACCCGACTAGTGTATATATACATATATTATAAATGTATAAATTTGCACTATATCTTCATTTTCAAAGAGACAAATTTTAAATTAAATGCATTTTTAAGAGAAAATATAAGTCTGAAAAAAATATTTGTTGGAAGATTTCTAGTTATGATATTTTATTGGTGAAAGACTAAAATACAAGACAAATTCTACTTCTAATTGACAAGGATGGTAAAAGGAGTTTGTAAAACAGAATTCAAAAGAGAAATGTTAATTGTAAATGTTCAACATATACAATATAGGGAGAGGGAGAGGAAGGGGGAAAAGAGAAAAAAAGAGAGAAAAATGTGGGATGTGATGGAAATAAATATAGAAAAAAAATGTGTTGTATGAGTTATTATATATTTTTATGTTGTATAAATTTGATATCTCAATGTAAAATAACATGACGTATAAAAATTAAGTTGTTTTACATCTATACAGTTATATCAGGATGTATATAGTTTCAGATCAATTCCAACACATAATCTTATTATTTATTATTTTTAAATTATCTTAATAACATTAGATTTTTTTTAGTAAAAAGTATATATATATATATTGTCCCAACATAAAGGAGTGGTGGATGTGGCTGGCATGTCCTAGAAGTTTCCACTATAGGCCCAGGGATTAGGCCCAGCCAATGAGATAAGAGAACTAGAAGGTTCTCTAAGCAAGTGAAAAGGTCAAGAGGATCATTGCAACTTGGTTTTGCAGAGTGTGCGGAGAGAGATATTAGAATTTAGAAGAGAAGGGAAGAGGATGATAAAAGTGGTGCTTAACGACCGGTTGGGGAAGAAGGTTCGAGTGAAGTGCAATGAGGATGACACCATCGGTGACTTGAAGAAGCTCGTGGCTGCTCAGACAGGTACCAGACCTGATAAGATTCGCATTCAGAAATGGTATACCATCTACAAGGATCACATCACTCTCAAAGACTACGAGATTCATGATGGCATGGGCCTCGAGCTTTACTACAATTAACACACGTTGATTTAAGTATAATTATGTTGTATGCATGAATTAATCTCCAATTGATCGAACTTGTATCTGGAACTTTATATTATATTTATATGGCAATGCTTTCTGGACTTTATTGACTATAATTAAGTTATTTACTTGTTTTTAAGTTTCGCTGTTAATATTTCGTACATGAATCATTCCTATCAATCGGCTATGGTGAATCATGATCTAATGCCTGTTTTTCCATTAATTGTTAGTTCAGAATGAAATGTTCTATAGCTAATTTGATTCAGTCCATTGAGAGATGCACTAACCGAGTTAGAAGACATGATATCTTATTTTGGCTGTGTTTTTTAATAAAATCTGCCCTTAATTTTTGTATTGCTTACTTTATAAGAGGATGACACAATTGCTTTCCATATCTTTTTTTTTTTGTGAAATTTCAAAGTGTTTTATTTTATGCTTGTTCTTTGGGGATTTCGGCTGGGTTGGTTTGGGAGGTTCGAGAGCAAGGCAATACGAGGATGATGTATATTGATATTTCGATGGTGTGTTGATTCCATTAAATATTACTATTAGTTTTCGAAATTGAACCCTAAATGATTTAGAATTTGAATAAAAATCATAGAGGCAGTTCTAATAATACGGTTGATACGATGCAATGTGAATTTATGTTAAGAATGTATAGTCTTTAATAATATAGAAATGATAGAGAATGGAGTGCATTGACTTTGTGCTAGAGCGTTCAAGCGAGCAGCAAGATCAATTGACGAGATGGATAGCTTGCCCCTAGAAGTAGCGATACAATATTCTTTGTTGAATAAGAATGCTTGTATGGAAGCAATGACATGAATTATTGCTTTTAGACTTTGGATCGGGCCAAGACTTGTATACTCTTTTTTTTTTGCTCGAAAGAGCACTGGATTCATAAAAGATAATCAAAGGGCCGAGGCCCAATACACCTGGCAAACACGAAAGGGGACAGAACTAAGGTATTTACTTTTCCCACCCCCACAATCTTTTCCTCCAACCTACCCCTCTCCCTTCCCCCCTCCCCCACCCCTACGTTACCCCTTCTCCCCCTTCCCAGCTCCCCTTAGCCCTTCAAACCAGGGGAAGTACAAAAGTGATAGTAAATCTAATATCATCAGAAACTAGATACGAGCAAACCATAGACCAAAATATACTCTTATTTGATCTTGTCAACACCTCATCATTCCTAGGCCCCGGGGCATTCGGATCATAAAATTTACTGGACTAAACATCCATGAGTGATCTAAAATTGAATTTAGGATAGGCTCATTTCAAAATCCAATTGATATCAAAGCCCTTATGACCAATTGATCTATAGTTTGATATTTGTTGTTCTCATTATTCTAAAAAAAGTTTAATTTCAGCATAAGTTAGATGGATTTATGTATTGTCCACACTTTAAGTCCAAATGGTTATTGTGTGAGACGATATGTTAGAATAAAATTATTCATGTAATTTCACCCCAATAATTTAAGCTTTTGGGATAGTTGGTTTATGACAGTTATGAATTAGTTAGAATAAAATTATTTGTGTAACTTCACCCAAAACCTAAAAAAAAGACCCTAAAAAATTGCAGAGTTATACCTTTAATTTAGAAGCTCGAATAACTCCCGACCCACAAAAACCTGGTCGGTCTAGTTCATTAGCTTGAGGAGGCGAAATCAGATACTCATAGTACTTGTTCTTGAAGTTTGTGAAAAAAACTTGACTGGTGTGAAAGACTAGATTAACTCTTAGTGGTTTGATAGTACCGGTACAAATCTTTTATATATTCCTCTTAACTTTACTTTGTTAATTTTACTTTTATCTTTACATTTTATATAACTTGGGGTTAAGTGTGATTTTTCAAGCTAATAATTTAATTTAAAGCCTATTCTATGTAACTAAAGTGTTTAAACCATCATTTATATTCTCCGAACAATATTCATAACCTATAAGACAATATCCTTGTTTGTTGCTTTCTTGTGAAAGTTTAAACATTAGTTTTACAAAGTGGTTTTTGTGAAAAGTTTTAGAAAAACACAATTTAACCCCACTTCTTATATTTTAACCTTTTCAGTTCGTATTAAAGCTCATTTTTTAGGTTGAGTACCTTGACAAGTGTATAGGACAAATCCATAAAGACGGTATCAGGTTGAAGCACTAATGTAAACAACCTTGGTTAAAGCAGAGGGGAATATCCGGTTTGGTTATATATATAGTGTGGTTGATATGGTAGCAATGTAACAAGATGGTGTTCCAACATGATATGTTCAGTCCTCATGATATTGTCTGATAGGCTAGGTGGAGGACTAGAGAGATAATTGATGTGGTGGGGGAAGGTGTAGCAAACAGAAAAGTTGCTTCCAAATCGAAATATTTATGTTAGGTGGAGCTTCCTTCTCTATGATTAGAATAAATGTAATGTCAATTGGACAATGAGACATGATAGGCTCTCACAGGGTTTGGAGGTGTGTTTTATGATTACTTTATGGTAGTGGATAGTTGATATTAAACAAAACATTAGTTCATTGAGTGTTTTAATGACAAAGTTGAAAGGTATCCTTTCTGCACTCAACATACTTGGAACAAGGGTTTTTTTAATATCTGATTGAAAGTGATTCTTTAGTAGCTATTTAGTTAATTTGCAATGGTTTTGCTTAGTCTTACCTTGTTATTCCTATGCATCTTGAGATCTATTAAGTTGATGATGGATAAGGGGTGGGTTGTTTGAGTATTGCATGGTTATAGGGAAGAAAACGAAGTCACTTGTTGGTTAGTTAGTTTCTTTTATTTTGTTTCTCTAGGCATTCTTGTGTTAGTTAGCCCCTCACTTGAATGTAGTCAATTATTATTTCAGGATTGTTGTTGTGCTATTTTAAAGTGTCATATTTTTGTTTAGTTCTGGCTTAATTCCTCCTTTTGATAACAAAAGGAGAAAGAAGATTATTTTTTTTATAATACACATTTTTGTCTACAGTTAATATTTTTTAGGCTTAATTGCATTTTATATTCCTTTAATTTGAACAATGTGCAATTTTATTTCCTTCATGTTTTTTTAGCAAATAGAGCCACTCTCTACTTTCAAAATGAAGCAAATTTAGTCCCCCGTCAATATCTTATGCCTAAAACCCTCAAATTATTCATTTTTTGTGCAAAACTACATGTATCCTTCACGAGATGCAATCTTATTGGAGTTAGGTAGGATCTCTATGGGCGAGAAAACTCTCCCTCCGAGTATTTAACATAGCTGCATACCCAGGGTCGGACTCGAGATCACTCGTTAAGTTAGAACAGTCCCTTGCCAGCTGATCATGTGCTCGGTGGTTCAAATTCTTCATTTTCAATCCAAATATTTAAGAGTTAATAATATATTTGAGATATAAAATAATTTTAAAGATTCAAAAGTAAAAAACTTAATAGAAAATTGATAAAATTTCAAGGATTTTTTAGATTGTGAAATTAGGGTTCAAAAGAGAGCAAAATTTTGTAATTTTTCTTTTTTAGATGAAATTTAATATTTTGCTTAATAAATTTTGAGTTTAAAAAGATTTAAAATAATTTTATCAACTAAATTTGTGAATATGTTGAGTAAAATGTGATAATTTAAAAGTTTTAGGTAGAAAAAATTGATGAAAGGTCCAAATTTACTTAAATTTAAAATTAGGGATGTAATTTGCTCGAAAATAATTTGAGTAACTAAAATTACACATGACGAAAATAAGAGGAACAAAAATATGTGTAGTTATTATATAATAATGACACTTTATCTTACCCTTTCTCTAGACCCTATATAAGCCCATCTGGTTTTTCTTTCTTCTTTAAAAATTTGCATGATTACACCCCATGATTTCTCTCTTATTATAAAGATACACCAAAAATATAGAAAAAAATGCCGTTAAAAAACCAAAAAATATAGTAATCGGGCCTAACCCTTTCTTCAAGCCCGGGCGAACCATATGATATGTTTGGATTTTGGATGCAGGAATTTAAAAAAAAAAAAAGAAGATAAACTTTTCATTTTAAATAAATATTTTTTATTGTTGACAAAAAAAAATTATTTAATAAATTCTGAGAATAAAAAGATTAAGATAGTAGATTATCAAAAAAATAATCTCCTTATCTCTTTTTTATTTGTATAAATATCATATAACTTTTTTATTTTGGTTAAAAAAATAAAAGGTTTTTTGGTAAAAAAAACTTGAAATAAATGTTTTTATCCCTTCGAAAACCATTGGGCCAAACATTCCTTAATGTTTTATCTTTTAACTATTGCTGTCAAATTGCTCACATACTTTTGTGTGAGGACAGGGCTAACTCACAGTGCATGGACTGAGATTTATTGATTTTAAATTATCGCATATACTGTACTAATTAATAAATTAGTAACATCGTTGTTAATTACTTAAATTTTTGTTATCAAATTCTGACCACGACCCAATTCCAAAATCACTCGCAATTATTTGAAAATTTGGGTAGCGTTATTATGCCTATCTTTGACGATTTGGGATTCCTAATTATTCATGCTGCTTATAACAACACATTTGACTAACCCAACTTCCACCATTTCTGTTAGCAGTTGCATGTATATGCATCTGTTACACATTTGACTAACACAATATGAATATGTTGTGCACTTTTAACATGTTCTTCTTTTACAGTTTAGTACTATGTTTTTTCTTCTTGCAATCCACTATTAGTAAGAACGAGTTTCTATTTAATGCTCTAACACTAATGGTGTGTTTGTATTACCCTTCCCAACGTACATTCGCGACATCTTTAGCCACATTTTTTCAAAAGTAACATTTGGTTGTTTTGCCTTGTACTAGATCTACCTATTTAAGGCTTTGAAACGTCACTCCAAACTAGCAATAATAGCATATTTGGATAAAATTAAAATCACGTTTTAAATATAAATTCAATATTAGTGAAAATGGCGTTAGATTACGTGATTTTGGCCATATCCAAATATGCTATCAATCTCATCTTTTTTAACCGGTTGATTAGATGGCTAAAGTGGACACTTGCAATTTGTAAGATTATGTTGTCTGAATTCTGATATACCAGTCCATTCCACAACGATCAGGTTCTTACTTTCCGATTCAGCATAACAAAGTAATCAATTAAACATTTGTTATCGAAGAATATAATGACAGTAACGACCATGGCGATAAATTATAATGGCTTTATATCATTACTAGGGGGAGCTATATATTTTAAATAAAATGACATAAAAAAGAAAAGTATATAAAAATAATTATTATAAGTTTAAATTTAATATAAGTATAAAATTGTCTAATAAAATGTGGAAACTAAAAGAGGGATATCCCTTCATATAATGGTATAGATTAAAACTAGCTAGGGTGATTAAAAACCAGTATCAAAAGTAGGAGAAATTATTATTGTAGAGTTAGTAAAAAAGGTAGATGCACACAAAATTACAAATCCAATTTAAAATTAAATGACATATGCATCACGTCCTGAATGGGTTATCTTGGGCAGCAGTGGGCGTGTATGAAAAGACTAATAAATTACTTATATATTTGAAATAGGAATAACAAAGAAAAATCTGTAGGCTTTGTAATAAGAGAAATTTCTCCCATAATATTTAAGGCATGTTCAGCTAGCACATCAACTATGTGTGTCATCACAGTTCACACTTCAATTGCATTTTTCATGTGAAACATGAAATATTACACACATTATTTAGTCAACGACGGCACAATGTTTATAGGGGCTTAAAGCGATTTTTATAATAAGGCCTTTTTATGTTCCAATTCAATATATTAACGTATGTTTGTTAGAATAATTTTTTTTTAAAAAAAATTATCTATTTAAATAAACTAATCTACTCACATTGACACAATAGAGTATACTCAAGTAAAATGCCATGCTTATTTATATATATTTACTAAAGGACAATTATCTCTACACTTAACAAAAAAGAGAGCCTGGAAAAGAGTAAAAGAAAATATGTATTATCAATATAGCACCATCAGAAAAAAAAAGACACAGAAAAAAAAAAATGGAATAAGTGATGAGGCAAATCAATGTTAAAAATAGATAGAATTAATTATTAATAATTATTATTTATGAAAAGGGAGAAAGTTGTGATAAAATGGGGCTTTTTAAGAAAAAAAAAACTTAGTTTAATCTTAATAATTTAATATGACTTACTAATTTTTTATTAGATTATTTTTTAAAAAAATATTTATAGTAAATAAAATTATTTTTGGGGGCCTAAAATAAAAGTATTTTTGGGGGGCCTAAAGCGGGTGCTTTACCCGCTTTAGGGTTGGGCCGGCCCTGTATTTAGTGTTTAAACATGACAAATTCATATTTTTAATGTTATAAATAATTGTATTAAAAGATATTAATTTAAATTTAATAATCTTTCATCTTTAAACTAGACCCTTTGGGGATTGTCTAGTTTAGGATTTTGAGGATGGAGAATTTTACCTCATGGGGACAGGGACGGACGAGGTCGAGGATTATGCTTCCCGCCCCGCCACACACATATATAATATAATATAACATATCTAATTTCTATTTTATATTATCCTAAATTTTAATTTAAAAAATAAATTTTTAAATCTTTTATACTAGTTTTATTCTTTATATTAATTTTTGATTTTTTTTTTATAATTATGGGTCCCGTGGAGATCCGTGAGAATGTAGAAAATGGAGATTATAGAGAAAAATATTCCAAAACAAAAATAAAAAATGGGGATTGGGGATAAAATAGGGAGACCAGTACGGGAAGCAAGGAGGTACTCCTCGCCCCCACAACATGCGGGTGTCATCCCTATCTTCAATATCAAATCAAATAGACACTAAGGTAGTGTTTGGTAGCAGAACAGGATAGGATAGGACAGAACGGAATGAAAATGGAATAAAACAATAATATATTTATATTGTGTTTGGTATGGAACATAACAGAACCATATGTTATATTTTGCGTTTGGTGCTTGTTGAACATAATAGAACACCATGTTTCATTACATATGTATCCCTATTCTGTTTAATGTTTGGTTGAATATAAAAAAATTAAATAGAGCATTTTTTCACATTTACTATTTTATGACTATTATTATATAATATTTTTATAAGTTATCAATATATTAATATTTAATTTTTAAAAAATATTTTATAATTATTTTGTAAATATGAAATATTTGATAAAATATAATTAACTTAAACATATTTTTATTAGTATATAAAAAGTTTCAAACAAAAAATAATAATTTATACAAGAATAAGAATCTTTTTATTTCAAATATTTAGGTAATACAATTGCTTTTAGATGATAACAAAAAAAATAAAATGAATTAAAATAACTTTCTTAATAAGTGTGAATTTAGTTATTTTTACTTATATTCATATCTAGAGGGAGTAATAATTAAAGATGATTTTATCTATCATTTTACCGGCTAGTTTTACTAGACTATACACTTTCAATTTAATCAACCACGTAACTTATTAACTACAAAATATCATCCAACTTATCCTATAGTTTTGTCAAACTCAATAAAAATATAAATAACAATGATATGCAAATATTCCTAACTCAAAAAGCTTAGAAAACCATATCCAGGTATCACCATATTCCAATTCCACAAATAAAAACTATATACGAAATGGAAGTGAATTCGCATGCAATGCCGCAAAAAGGGAAAAACATGATTGTGATCAGTGAAATGTGGGATACTGAATTAGGAAGATGCCTCCCTATTTCAATGCAAAGAAATTAAGCAAGTTCCATAAACTAAGGCAATTTTACTGAAAACAAGGGAATTCAACTCCTCGGAACGAGTATTCTTTGTCTTTGCACCTTGTGAATTGCCATGCCTCCATATTTTTCTTCTTATTTCGACACACACTTCCAATGCCTGCCCCTTTGACCATTTGACTCGCACTGTTAATTTAATTTACCTCAATTTTCATCTCATCCATAAATTGAAGCTGCGCGCAAATAAAAATGTTTATTAACTATACCAACAGCATAGCTGATACAAGTCAATGTGTTTGATTTTGGTTCACATTCACTCTACCTGAATTTGAAAGGTGTAGTAAGCGTTATTATTAGATAGAGATGAAGAGTAGGTGAGGAGTCAAGTGCCAAAACGGCATCAAAATAGGCAAAAGGCGCGGCCATCAAAACGGCAACACAGCACGTGAAATTGTCTGTCAAATTTGGAATTAGTTCAATCCTCATCTCATCATCTGCGTTGGTATTGGTCCGGTCCCACTCCCACGTGTGTCAAAACGCTCATGTTAAGGTGGTTTTCTTGGGATTGGCATTAACCTGTCTCTCATCACATAGAAAACTAGAAATTAAATTCAGGAACCCCATGCAATGCACTCGTGTTCTTGGTCTCATTGAGACCAAACCCAGTTTGCCCGTCAATTTGCCACAACAAAACCCATATATCTTGTTTTCTGCCTTTTCAGATCCCAATCTCTCAAGTCTGAACTCAAAGTCATCATATATTGGTACTAGTATAATGCAACACTTGAATACTTCTCATCCAATTGGATAATTGTTCATTGAAAAATCAATTCATGAGATTGTATTACAAATATATAATAAATTATGAATTAGAGTAATTTTTAATTAATCAATGGTTATACTGATTTTCACATTTAATTTTCTAAAATTCACTTTGTACTTTAAAGGAGACATATAATTAATTTACTTACATGGATGATAAAGAATTTCAAATTTCTTGAACTCTTTCACAACATACATTTGCCTCTCACAAGTTAATCAAGAGTAAACTAGTAAATTCATCTAACACTTTTTTAGAGTAATGTAGTTTAGTTTTAAGAAATAGAAAAATCCAATATAATCTGTGACTTTTTGCTTTTACTATCACTATAGTCCAAATTTATCTTTACTGTTATTTTTTTTTATGACGTGTCACACTGTTTGCCATTGAGGCATAAAAATAACGTCATTGGGTTTAAAAACTTCCAATGAAAGAAGGGGAAAAATATCACTATTGGAGTTAAAGTATTTCAAGTTATAAATTTGACAAAATTACGTCATTTTGTGCCACAGTAAATACTATAATGACAAATAGTATGATACAGTGTCACTAAGTGTGACACATCATGAAAAAATTAACATGAAACACATTGTTAGTCTGGGGATTATATTAGATTTTTCTATTTTTTAAAAAATAAATTGTATTAAAAGAGTCGGGGATTAATTTGAAAGTTTACTCCCTAATTAAAGTGGAAGCATATGTTCACATGTACTAGTATACTACTTTGCACCAAAACGAAAGAAAGAAAAAAAAGAAAAACCAAACAAGCTCGTTATGAGATAGATGGATTGATTATAATATACCCACTGGTTCATCAATTTGCATTGCCACCACGGCATAGACTAGGTTCAATGATATTTTCAAGTTTTTCTTTGAAAATTGCTATATGATTATGAAATTGACAGTGAATCGGTGAAAGGGACGGGACTAACCTCCTACCATTCTAATGTGTCTTGTTGGTTAAACCAAACCATATTATATATAAAATAAAATGAATGATGTGTATGATTAATTTTAGGATGTTGTTTTAATATTTGCTATGAGAAGACGTACTGTTGACACGGGAAGAGGGGACCTACATGCTGACATTAATTGTAAGTTTATAATTGCAGATGGAACTTTTAATTAAAACACAAAGGGGGTGGTTCCAGTTTCTGAGCATTGGTTGAATTTGAAAATTTAGGAGGCACTAGTCAAAGAGTTCAATGTCGGTTTTATGTAGATGGTGCAATATTCCACCCAGATTGAGTACCTTACGGGTTCTGCTAACTGCTTACTTCCAAATGCCAAGAACAAGCACACGTAATGGTATGTTACTCTAATTTGATAACAGACAAACTCTTGCTTTTACCTTTTTACTACATGCCTTTTATTTATCAATGTCACCATTATCTTAAGATATTTGGTAGAGGAGACTTATTAAATTTCATATAATATGTACAAATAAGACAGCATGAAAGGAGCATGCCACATATTTTATCACTTAAAAATTGAAACCCAAACCAACAATACAGCAAGAGAACAAGCTCTCTAAGAGTCAAAACCTAAAACTAGAAGCCAATTTCTAGAACCAAAATTCTTGAACCTTATAATCAGATGGATCCCACTACGGATTTATTCTAACATTATTAACAAATAAAAGAGTTTCGATTGGACGTTTAATCTGTTCTTATATAATTCAATGAATCTTCCCTCCTTTTAGAAGGGAAAGAAAAAGATAGATGCCTAGAAATCTCGGATCCGAATTTGGTGTATTTGGTGCGGTCATAAAATCTAGGTCGTTCGATTATCTCAATATCTGAGTCACCCGATTAAGATTGGACGGTCTAGATTTTATGACATCACCAAATGCACCAAAAACCAACCGTATAAAATCCAAATTCAGAAATCTCTAGCACAAAACCTAAAAAGAAAAAAAAAATTGTGTCTAAATTTGTTTTGGGTTGTGTGAACTGACAGTAGGGATGTGGAACACTACACTATTGTTTTGGGTTGATTTATTCTAACTTGATGTGAAATTATTTGTTCAAATTAAGAATAGTATAGTTAACATAACATGAAAATAATTTTTGAATAGATATAATTTTGAAACATATACTATAATCTGCACATCATCTAGTTTAGTTTAGGTGGAGATTCTAGTTTCCACATGGAAGTAAAAGATATTTCTTAGTCTGTATGTGTGTTATTATTGTCTATCACTTTAATATTTTTTAATATCGTAATTAATGTGATGCTAGTTCAATAAACCTCGATCAAATGATACACATCATATATAAGACCCAATCAATGGTTTTCACAGTAAGACAAATGTTTTAGCCCCACATCATAATAAAGAAAAGAAAAGAAAAGAAAAGAAAAGTAAGGTCGGTAATGGAAACCAAATCTTGGTTTATATTAGAAAAAAGCAATTGTCCAAGATACAGGAGAGTAATCATCATTTTCTACAACTTGACTTAAGAAAAACAAAGACGAAAATCTTGATTAAATTTGAAGGTTCAGTTCATATTCAGTTTCTCTAACAAGAGTCATAACATAACTATGTCCTTCAACATCTCAGACCTAAAATCAATATCTCAGATGCCACACCATATTAAGCAAATATACTCAGAGGACCTGTCTTGTTTGATGCATCTAATCCACGTTCAGCATTCCGAGTTCCTGTAATCCAAACCCTGCAACAAACACAGAACTCAAAGTCACTTAGAGGAACAATTGGAGACTGTTTGAGCCTGTTTCTTTCCTGTATTCTGTTTTTAAAAACCATTTTCAAAATTGTGACTATTTTATAGTTTTTAAAAACTAAAAGCATGTTTAGTAAACTTATATTTCCACCACTAAAAATTAAAAATAGTTGCGTTAAGAATTTAAATTTGAGTTTCACCAGTTTCAAGTGATAAACCAATCACACTATTTGAAAAACTGCATTTTAGTTTTCTAATTTTATATTTAAAATGCTGTAAATAAATCATTTATAAATAGTTTTAAAAAACTAAAAATCAAACCAAATCAAACAAACCCTTTACAATTGAACAAATTTTTTTTAGTACTTCAATGCTCATGCAAGAGACCATGCTTTGCTACAAAAAGATATTTCATTTTCATTTCTGTCTCACCTTCTAGTATCTTTGCTGCCTGAATCTGTCAGAATTGTCAATCTTTTTGCTGTTTTCATGAAGTCACTGCAACGTGATGGCAGAAAAACAAAACCCCAATAAAATAAATATTCATTATCTGAAAAAGAAAACATGAACAGGAATGAGGAATGAAAGATGATGATACCTGAAGGGTTCTTCTCCAGTTTGTTTAAGAGCACCTGTTGCATCACGGTAGAGTACATGACTCAACATATCAGACTTTTCTATTCCAAACATGTTGGCCAGTCTTCTATACAGTTCTTCATAAGAACCAAGACGTGACAAGTCAAGTGTCCTTCCCACATCTTCTGACTCCATGAAAACCTTGCAATGACCGGTATCCAAACCAACTTGCCAAGAAAACTCACCATTTCCTTGTGAAACTGAAGATTGTGAATCACTAGTAAAAAACCACTTCTCTTTGTCTTTGTCCTTGTCCTTGTCCTTATTCTCATCTAGTGGTGAGTTTTTCTCTGTACAATTCTGAGACAACAACACATCACTAGAAGCTCTTCTAGAGATTTGTTGCTCAGTGAGTATTGGTTGACCAAAAAGCAAAAATTGGTGTCTCTTAACATTATCAGATTTCTCCAAACTCTTGTTTGAATTTCCCATGGTCAGCAAGCATGATAAATTTTCTTTGCTCTTGTTATCATGGTTGGTTATGTTGCCATTAGAAATCCCAGTGTGCAAATCAAGTTGATGAACATTAGTTGGAAGCACCCCCAACTGAAGTTTATTGTTAAGGTGGAGATCTGACAAAGATATTCCAATTTGAGCATGCCTGGCTCCCTGTATGCCTGCAGGAGCATTATCAGATAGACAACACAAGGGGCTGCTATTAGGCCCAAGGGGGTTGCCTGAAAATGTTGGTGGTATTGGAAATTGAACATCAAGGGGGAAGTCTGGGTGTTGTGGAAACCTAAGCTTCTTCCTTGGTGGAGAAAAGGGTGTGAGATGGATTACATTCATGTTTGATACCAACTCAACCAACCATGGGCTTACACGCTTCACATTGTGTAGCAAATCTGGCTCGTCCCAAGTAACCTGTAGTCATATCATATCACCAAAGATCAATCAAGGTTGCATCACAATCCCCCTTTCTACAAGATTAGTTTGAACTGAACTATTATTGTTAGAAAAGAAAACAATCAAGTATAAAGGAAAGACAATAACATTAACCATGATGTTCATATATTAACATAACCAGAAAAAGTGAACCTTAAGAAAGCATGAACACAATACAGCTCAAAAGGGACATCAGAATTGAGCCCCTTCTGGCTCATATCAACAAATAGTTCAGAAACTAGATTAGTACTGAAAACATGTTCTCCAAAGTGTTAAATTTTGTACAGTCCTGACAAACAAGCATAGGGTGAGACTGAGAGAGAATAGAACCTGAAGAAGTCTCCAAGGGGAATTAGGCCAACGGATAGGATCAACAACCTGAACAGAAGCTATGGTCCCCATGAACCAGCTGATCCTAGAAGAATCCTCAGTTTCAAAGGGCATCTTAAACCTCATCCCAGGGCACCATTGAATTCTCATAGCTGCCCTAACAGCTGAAGTCTTAATACAAAACTCAGGGGTGCTTGCTCTAGGGTAATAAACAACCTCAAAAGGTTGATAGCTAGCAGCAAGTGTCATAGCTTCCCTCACAGATTCAGGACTCACTTTTGGTCTTCTCCCACACAGATTATTACCCCCACCACCACCACCAGGGCTTGAGGAGTTCCCACAACCATTTTTCAAGAAAACAGAAAAAGCACCATAAGGTCCAAGACCAACACTTCCAGTACCAGAGCTCCACCCAGAAGGTACATCTGACCCACCAACAATATCCCTCTTGGCCCTTCGAATCCCAACGCAGAGATCCCCATTTTCAGCTCTCAGAAACACAATAGAATCCCCTGCAACCAGTTTCTTCTGGTTCACGAAACTGCTCCACCCAGTTGTAAGCAGGTGGCGACGTGGAGTGCCTCTATAAATATGCCTAAACTTCCAAACCTCACCGTGAACATCCTTGGCGATCACGGTCTGAACCGGCGGTTCAGCCGAGTAATCGAGCCGGGGAAAGATGGTTTCTGCACAGTACCTCGGAACAGAGAACCCCCCACCATTGTTGGCATCGGATTGAGTTAGCGTCTTTGCAAAAGATGCAGGCTTTTCTGGATTTCCGAGGCATTATTGCCATCACCACCACCACCATCTTCGTAATCAAGCTCTGAATTCCTCAGAGGAACCAAGCTTATCCTTGCAAAGACTTCATCGGTTTCTGGGTCGGCTAAGAATTTAACAGCTGCCACGCGGCAGAGAATGAGTGGTGGAATCCTCAGGGAAGCTCCGAAATCAACGTTGCACTGTGCGTGTTCGGCATGCCCTTGTGGAAAGTAGAACACTTTGGAGTTCACCGGTGGCATTTGAACCATGCCTCCGGCGCATGCGTGCCATAGTTGTGGATCCAACCCCTTTTCACCTTCCTTCATTGGTGTTGTAGCACAGAGCAAAGTGATCAAACAGTGGCACAAGCTTTGGTTTTTGTGCTGATGTCTCTCTCTCTTTCAGTTTAATGCTGTGAAATCAAAAGAGATCCAAAATGGGTTGAACAATCAGAAGGTGTAATAAGCTAAGCCACTTCTTCATTGATTTGCTTTTTAAGAATAAAAAGAAAAACCATTGGATTGGGTCTGTTCTCTGTTCTTGAGAGAAAATGTTTTACCTTTGGGAGAGTGAAAAATGTGTTGTAGAGAGTTGGATTGATTGCTTCCACTGTTCCACGGTTCGAATCTTCTAACCCCACCAAAGAAAGACAAAAACTTTATACGCCCTTATAGAAGCTTGGTTGCACGTTCAGTTTCCAAACTCCATCATGTTTTTCTGCCATTCAAATCAAAGGTGTTTTTGATGAATTTTCCTTTCCCAATTGGTTTTCTTCTGGTTTACTCAATCAGAACAGAGCCTTCGTTTTGCAGAAACCTGAAAACATGAGGACAGTGAGTGAGTTTTCAATTTCATCAATCCAAAATTCCACAGCAGCTTCTATATAACAAGCTCCATCACGCAAAGACCTTACCTTTCTAAGCTGATTCTTTTCTTTTTTTTTCTTGTATCTTTTGGTCTCTCTCAGATCTCAAGAGAAAGAAAAGAAGGAAAGGAAAGAGACAACTTTTTCTCTTCCACACACACACACGGACATAGACACTCTCCGGAGCCTATAAACTAAACAATCAAAGAAAGCCTATGCTATTCTATTCCTCAGCCAGCCAAACCAAACATTTTTATCTATTTATTTAATTTAATTCATTTAATATTAATAAATAAACTACTAATGAGAAGAGTAAGTGGAATTGTTTTCTTAACTTGCGAATTTAATTAATAATAAATATTATGATGACGTGACATGATATGATAAAGATAGTGGTAATTTCCAAAAAAGAGGCCAATTTACCATATGGCGAGTGTGATGTGAGAAAATTACCTGGAGGTAATTGAATTTGATTCATTTATTTATATGGCACAGCAGAGTGTAGTGTTAAAGTGGTGAGTGGTAACTCAACTGAAGAATCAAGATCCATGGCTTCCCTACCACTGAATTAATATATGGGTGTGTGCCTGCGCTGCATTGCAATAAGTCATAAGCTGACAAAGAAAGTAACACATTTGGACAATTACTTGATTGAATGATATAAATTAAGGGAAACTTGTTTGTTCTTATTACTACTTCTTACTCTAACAAACAAGATAATAGTGGCTACTGGCTCTGGCAAGTTAAATGACAAAAAAAAATAGTAAAAAAGCAGAGTCTAGCAGGCTTGAACCCCACTTATTCTCGAGTGAGATAAAATGTAAGTGCTCTTTGTCCTAAACTGAGGCATCATTCTCTCACCATAAATTTTCCTTCATAAAAAAAAGACTGTGGCAGTAACGCGTAGAGGACACGCGTGATGAGGGTAGTGGGGATGGATGGAGGTGAGGGAAGTGAGGGCCCGCGATTTTTTGGTCGGATGAGGAAAGGTTCGTGGAAAATGGTTGGTCTTAGGTGGACACTCCCCTTTTCTCACACTCACTCTAGAGAGGGAGAGAGCCTAGGCACTTCTTTGCTCTAATACACACACTTGCGTTGCACACAAATAATAAATAAACAAACATAGGGGAAATTAATATTATTAAGCAAATTAAACAAATGCAAGGAAAAAAATAAAGTGAAAATTGTGGGCCTCTTGTTCTTGGGCATGGGCTGTTGCTGTTTGTTTCACTTTCCTATTGTATCCGTCATCAAAGTGAGTCCCACACAGGGTTGTTTGTTTTAAATTTTGGTAAAATTATTTTTGAATTTTTTTTTTTAACTATTTAAGATAAAAAATCATTTTATGTTTAAATTTTTTTTTATCTAAGTATGTGTTAAGATTTGTAGACTTGATTTTGAATTAACTTGGTTTTATTTAAAAATGATTTTGAAGTGATGTAATTTATATTTAATTTTTTATAAATAAATTATAATAAAATTTAATATAAATTTATCACATCTGAGTTTAGAAAAAAAATAATTTAAAAAATTAAAAGTATCAGCACAATAACCAAAGTACACTTGCGTCCACTTAACCTAATTCTTGAAATGCAAATATATTTTTAAATTGTACTAAATTTTCACATATTTCAAAATCAATTCTAGATTTAACATAAAAAATTTAAGGAAACATCATGACTAGTTCAATTATCATTAACCACTACTTTCACTTTAAGGGTTAATTCATAATTATGTGTGTGAAAGATTAAAAAAATCTATTTTCTCCACCTCATAACAGACTGAGAATTACCAAAATAGATTTTAATGTATTGTTTGGTTAGAGGGATTTGAAGAAGAGGGGAGGGGAGGGGAGAGATTTTAAGAGAGTTAATAAAAGGGGAAGGGACCAAAATCCATTCTACTAGCATTTAACTCCCCTCCAAAAATGTGGGATTTAAAGGGGAGGGAAGGGAGTTTAAAATAAACTAATTAAAATTATTTAAATATCACTTCACTCAAGTTTGATGTTATAAAATAATGGTATAAAAATAAATTAGTTTTATTTTCTTCCCTCCTCTCCTTCTCAAATCAAACAAGATAAAATATTATCTCACTTACCTAGCTCTGCCCTAATTTGAATCAAACACATGTACCCTTCACATCCCATTTTCTTAAATCTTTCCGCTAAAAGCTCCAATTTTGATCATTATATTATACATCTTAAATTAATAAAAACATTACGAAATTGTTAACAAAGATATTAGTGAACAAACCCCAAGGGGTTGGTCGAGTGGAGTAAGACAGGGTCTCGCGTACCTGACAAGTTGCAGGTTCGAACCCCCACTCGCCCCTTTGGGGTGAGGTAAAATGTAAGTACCTCTGTAAGTGCTCAAAGAGGCCGGAGGCTTTCCCTGCCTTGGATTGGGGCACCATCCCCTCATCCTAAATTTCTTTCTTACCAAAAAAAAAAGATATTAGTGAACAGTCTAGTTGGTTGCGTTTCTTTAATTTTGTGAGATCAAATGGTGAAGAAAAGACCATGTCACTTGTGAAAAGGACACCAAAAAGAAAGCAAGATGGAGATGTCCACATGGTGAAGTTTGCTTTTGTGTTAATTGGTGATTTTTGTCCTAATAAAACGCCACCCTCCCTCATGCCAAGATTTGCCTTTCGAAAACCTCGTTTGGTTATGACAAACCAGGGAGATACTGAAAGTTTATCTTGTTCTTTTCTTGCCGTCTGCAGGACTACCTAATTTCTTTAAGGCCTATTGACTTTATACAAAAAAAAAAGTTAATTAACAAACAAATAGTACCAAGAACTTATTAATCCACACAAGTCTACAAATTCTTCCTTGTATTATACATGTAGAAAATAAATTTTTCCTTTCAGAACTACATAATTATGTCCCCTCGTACGCCATAGAAGTTTATTGGGAATATTCTTTTGAATATGTGAATAAAAGTACGTTGCTAAGCACGTAATAGTACCGGTAAGAGTACGTGATAAACTCATATTTTTAATGTTAAAAATAATTATATTAAAAAATCCAATTTTGAGTTTAGTCTATTTTAACGTTAAACTAAACCTACTAAATAAAGGTAAAGGTATTTGCAATTGAAGTTAATTTTTTAATGTGATAACGTATCGAATGAATAAAGCTTCAATTGAAAGAAAAAAAAAATCTGTTATAATTATAACTAAACTAAACTAGGCACAAAGCGACAAAATCAATAGGTACAACTACAAGGGGAAACCATCGGAATGTACGATATATAGCCGATTTTAGCAAGCATTGTCAGGGCATATACACATGATATAGGCAATAGCAATAGCATCTTGTAAGAGTTAAAAGGAATAACTTTCTGTGTTGCTGCGCCAAAAGCTTAAGAATCAATCATACATATAAGTTGTTTAGGTGAAGCGACAACGTCGGCAGTACCAGCTGCTTGTATTGTTTATGTAACATCAATCATGGTCTAATGTTGTTAAATAATTAATTTAAACAAGTTTAATGTATGTGTTAATTAATAAGAAAGAAAGGACAATAACAACAACATATATATAGGTAGATAAATATGAACAAAAGGGATAATAAAAAGAGTTGATAAATAGGACATAAAGATGTGGTTTGGAAAAGAATTGGATTGGTTGGTTAAGAATCAACATTGATACCGACACACAACGTCGAGACAATTAAGACATGAAGATGAAATGATAGACACATGGAAGGAAGGAAAAGCAATCAATGTAGAAATGTTTGGTTATTAAATTAAGAATTGAATTATATAGCTAGCCAGCATCCCCCTGGCTGGCCCTGGCCCTCAACCATTCTCATAATTCTTATCTTCTGCTCAAAGGCCATAACTTCAACAAATGTCTCATTTTGCCGTCCCACACTAATGTCAATTTTGTTTAGATCAAAATTACAGGTCAATGCTATGATATTAAGAATATGTTTGTGATAAATCAAATATATCGTAACTCTATCCAATAACCTAATTCATTCATATATACTCCCTCCGGTCTCAAATATAAGCAACAAAAAATCATCTTTTGTTGGTCTAAAATATAAGCAAATTTCAACTAACTTTGCCTTATTTAATGACCTCGGACTAAAATATCCTTTACTTAAATTCAAATTGTTCTATCCAATGACCCTATTTAATGAACCATGTAGAGATAGTGTTTCCACTTGGAACAAGTATCAATAAAATTGGAGTCTCATATGAAGGGCAATTTAGAGAATACAATTCATTTTTAGATGACATCAAGAAAATTTAATGAAGTTAACTAACATTTCTTAATTAGCGTGAGTTAGTTTTTTTTTGCTTATATATGAGACCGGAGTAGTATGCTTCTAGTAATTGTAAATTTTTTAACTTTATTATTTTATTTAATATGGTCCCTGCCCTTAATCAATTGATTAGTTTTCTAGATTAAATATAATCTATCTGATTGTGGTTCAAGCAGAGCAGAGGCAGAATCTGTCTCATGCTAATATATCCCATAGACTCTGTTTAAGGTGGGTGGGGTGTTTAGTTAAGGCTAAGGTAAGGTGCTCCACCAAAATTCAATTCACATGCATTCTAAAAGGAAAAAGAATCAATCCATTTTCGTTAATGAAAATTGTGAATGAATGTCACTCCAAGACCAAATCGGACCCACTTAGCAGGACAGAGAAGAAATTGGGACCCGAGAAATTGACAAATGAACATAACTCTCGGCATTGTTTTGTGAGTGCCCTTAATATTAAAATGCCACTATGAAAATAAAAATTGAGAATTTATAAAAGAAAGCAAAAGAAAACGAAAAAGGGTGTCCCCGTCCTTTCTCTTCCTCTGATCTGGTCTGAGACTGACAACGATAATTGATGATGATAAAGCTAGGTTTGAGTGCATGTATGCATGTCCACGTCTTGTGAGTAATGTCCATTGTCAACTCCACATTATTTACAATGGACCAGACCAGACCAGACCCCATCCCCACCCAACTAATATTTCATTTCTTTTGCACTCATAATAAGACTCAAGTTGTGAGTGATGAAAGGAAGCCATTAAGCTAAGGTACAGAGAGAGAGACGGAGAGTATTTTATTATTGTTTTTACAAGAACACATACACTCTACGGGTGGTATTAAGCCCTAAACTCGTACAATCGATAAAATGGGTTATAAAAATTTCCTTTATGCGTATAGAAGCCCTAAACTCGTACAATCGATAAAATGGGTTAGCTTCATCATGCCCGTAAAACTCACGAAAATGTAGGATTCATATTCTTATTTTAGAAGCCCGAACAATTCTTAGGTTTTTTAGCCTAACTCGATAAAGTTCACTACCCACAAAAATGTCGGGTAGTCCGTAAAAACTCCCAAAAATACCAGGTTAGCTACTTGTAAAAAGCCTAGAAAAAGATAGGGCTTGAACACCTATTTTAGAAGGCCGAATAACTTTCGAGCCTTTTAACATAACCTGATAAAGCCTGTTGCTCTTATCGGGCCGCCCGAGTAGCCCGAATAGCCAACTCTATGAACTTGAGACTACGGATTAAATTGGAAGAGCTCCTACCAGCTAATCACACTTAGAGCTAACGAAATGAGCTAGCTTGATTGGGCCGACATGCAAAACTCGCAAAAAATGTAGGGCTCGAGCACGTATTTTAGAAGCTTGAATAACTCAAGGCCTTCTAACCTAGCTCTATAGTAGAGCTGTCAATCCGGGCTGCCCGACCCGTCTTGATGCGGGTAGCGGGCTTTTATCGGGCTGGGATAAAAATCCCGGAAGTTATTCGGACTTCTAAAATAGGTGTTTGAGCCCTACCTTTTGCGAGGCGGGTGCCCCGATTTTTTGGCGGGTTTTGCGGACTACCCGGCCTTTTTGCGTGTAGCGGGTTTTATTGGGTTGGGCTAAAAAACACAGAAATTATTCGGGCTTCTAAAATAGGTGTCCAAACCCTACATTTTCGTTGGCTTTTGCGGGTCGGCCCGGTCGGGCTAGCCCATTTTGCCGGCTCTACTCTATAGGCCGCTACCCATGAAAAGATTGGGTAGCCTGCAAAAATCCATAAAAGAATTGAATTATCCTAAAAAAAAACCCACAAAAAATATAGGACTCAAACACTTATTTTAAAAGTTTAAAATAACTTTAAAAAATTTTAACTCAACCTAATAAAATTCACTACTTGTGTTGAATCGGGTCGTACCGGATTGAGTGCCCGGATTGCCCACTCTTATCACGGTGAAGCTGAATTGCTCATACCTCATAGTACATTTACACCGTGACAATTGCTATTGCTATGCTAGAGACAACAAACCCCAAAAACAGGAACAGGTGGCATAGGTTGAGGTTAGACACGTGTCAAAATCAGAGAGGGGTTATAGCTGTTCCTCGTTGGCATCCACACTGATGAAGGGACGCAACATAACGTAACGTAACCCGAGGACCCCACCAGCATGGTGATGAATGATGACGATGATGGAGACTCTCTTTCTCTCTCTCTCAGGAATCTCTGTCGTTGTGTTCTCTCTGTCACGGGAGAGAGAGAGAGAGAGAGAAGGGTAACTTACTTGTGTATGAAATGTAACTACTTGGCAATGGCATGGCACAACTAAAGTCAAGACAGGCATTAAGGTTAAAGTAAAGTAAAGGGCTTTACGCTTACCTTTATTATTATTTATTGTTGTCTGTTTCTGTTTCAATGATGTGAGGTTTTGTATAAACACGGTCGGTGGTTGGACGATTTGATTCCAGTGAGTGAAGGAAGAAGCTGCCACCTGTTCTCAGAGTGCCAAATATCCTCTTCTATACTTTTTTTATTTCATTTTTCCCCTTCAATCAAAATATAATATTTTGTTATTTTTTATTTAAAATATGTATTAAAAAATTGTGCTTTAGTTAAGAAAACAATGAAATAAACAAAAATCAGCATTCCCCTGCTCATATTCATTTGGATTTTGGATACCAAACTGTGCCTTTAGCGTTAAATATAATCAATGTGTGTGGCAGTGCCACTGATTTATTCTGACAGTGCCCTTTGGCCCATCAAACTACCACTTGGCACGTTTTGTTTCTCATGAGAGAGAGATTTTCATATAAGAGACCCTTTCCTTTCTTTTTCAGGAGAGTTAGAATGTCGGATCAGGAGCTTGTTTGATTGGTAGTACTTGGTTAACTTAACTATTGCTATTGCTATTTGCATAAGCATATAACCATGGTTTGATTCTTCAATACCAATCATGCATTTTCACTTTTTTATCTTCCCTTCTTAGTAAATCCCCCACCTCAGCTATGTTGTTGTTAGAAAATGAAAATAGTAGCTACCACATTCCATTCCTTCATTCTTTTTAGTTCTGTTATTATGTCTTCAGCATCCAAAAACAGAAGAATGGAGTGTAATAATACCTTCTTGGTCACTTTAATTTCTTGATTTTTCCTCAACCAAACAAGAAAAGGACACCATCAATATAAATAAATGTTATAAGCCGCATGAAATTGAACTGAAATTAAATGCATTACAACCTACAATCGATATTTATTGATCTTGAATTGAAAATAGAATTACCACCAGGAAAAGTCTGACACAATTACCAATTGACTGTACCACAGAATCAAAAATAGGAAAAGTAAATGATTTGGATCCTAGCTCCTTGATTATCCCATAAGAGGAGTAGATATGAGGCATATAGCAAAGTAATTGGAGGAATGTTGCTGTCTATAAACAGAATGCTATGGTACGAAGGATGGAAGAAATGGATGCCCCTACCTGTAATGCATGTATGTATATTCATATCATTCCCAACAACTGATACATATATATAAATATGCAGTTAATTAAACCTTAGTGGTTAGTTAGGGCAGTCTAAAACTAGAGGTAGATTGGTACTTGGTTGGTAATTAGGCAACAATGGGTGGGGATACATGGAAGAATGACCAAAAAGCCAAACACCACGCCAGCTTCTTTATTAAGACTACATAGGATAGGACCACTATAATTCATGGCCTTTCCTTTAAAATGGGGCATGTACAATACAAACATGGCTGCATCATCAGGAGCAACAGATTCAACAAATCAATAAACCTATCACTGTTTATCCCTTGACATTGAATGCCTGTGAGCACTGAGCATAGCCTGCTTGTAACAACTAAAATAATACTTTATGACAATAGCAAGCTACATTGAATTTTGAAATCAGATTGACAGTGAGTAGGAACATCATACCAACTCCCCAATTAGAAACATCTTAAACGTGGTTTAGCAAAGCCTAAAGAGGTTTATTCATACTCTTTAGGTGTTAGATTAATCCTTGCTTCAGGTTTTTAAAATGCATGACAAACTTTGGTCTCGGATTTGAATTTTGTGTGTTAAAAGAAAAAACTCCATTCAAAGAATTAACTTCACCGCACTATATATGTTCCCGACTCAAATAAAATTGTGGTCTAGGAAATGGAGGAAAAAAAAACCTTTGCTTTTTTCTTAACCTAAAATAAAAAAGTAGGCCTTTTGGATATATGACTTACAGGCCATTAAGAGAACAAGGGTCAGCCTTTTGTTTTGGGCTAACTAGTCCACTTTATTATCCTCGGGGGGTAGGGTAGGTTTCAAGACATGGTGAATTGGTGATGATTTTGACCAAAAAAAAAGACATGATGATGGATTAATCTTTATTACTTCATTCAAATGAATGGTTTAATATGCTGTTAACAAAAAAAATGTTGGAATGGAGAAGGAAACATGCTGATTCACTATAATAAAGTTTTAAATATATAAAATATAGATTACAAAAATACACATTAAAATATAAAAAATTTAATAAGGGAAAATATCTCTAAAAAAACAATTTTAGGTCAGCCCACATAGCTCTTCAAACGATGCTGCTAGAAACAAATTCTACTAGTCTGTTTGGCAGGGTAAATGACCAGCCCATTTTGAAGCTGAATGAAATGGCACCATTCCAGCCTGCAGGGCAAGCCCATAGAATAGCCTTGCCATGCATGTGATTTCACTATAATTTTGTGCCATGTTACAAGGCATGTGATATCATTGTCCTTACCTTAGTTTGATCCTTTGACTTCATGTCCTCATAGCACATGCAGCAAGGATCCTTGCCCTTACTTTAACCAATTAGCCTCACTGCCATGCCTGCAATCCAGTTAGACACCTACATACCATTCTCAACCTCTCAAACCTTTTCAACGCCATGTTTCATGAATGCCTAGCAAGCACTAATCAGTGATCTCTCTGCTACTACCTTTTATTTCACCAATCAATTTACATTAAACAAATGATGCTAAGTAATATAACATGAGACTACAAAGAAAACAATAAACAAGGAGGATCCTTTTTGGGACTACCGTTTCCTTCCTTAATAAAATCCAACATAAAATTATCCTACAGAGTTTCCATGAAGATTTGATGAAGCCAGCATAGGACCCCTAACAGCTTCCTGCATGACCTTTCCTCTCATCTCCAGGACCTTCTTGTGACAGTTTGAGTGCAGTGATGCTATAAAAGTCGGGCTAGCAGCAGGCCGGTATTCAGGATAGAGGCGGCCAGACCTGTAACGAACACCACAAGCATTGCATAGTGTCTTGGGTCCCATAGGTCCCTCTCTCCATTGCGGGGTCTTTGTCACCTCACAATGCATGCATTTTCTGGGGACAACTGAATCCTGTGATGAGGATCCCTTCATCATCTCAACATCACCTGATAGCAGGGACATATCCTTTTTCCTTTGTTTTTTTACTGTGTTTGGTAGTTTCCCAGCAACACATGTTTCAAAATCCAATTCAGAGGCAGGTGTCCTTTGATATTTTTGCAAAGCTGGTGAGTTATGGATGAAAGGAATTGAGAATAGATGACTGAGGCTTGAAGGACGCATGCGTTTACTTCGAGCACGCTTTACCGGGATGACAGGTAGATCAAAGTTGGAATTCTCAACTGAGGAAGAACTGCTGCTTTCAAAAACAGAAACTGGGCTGTAGGTTTGGAACTGTTTAAAATCTTTTCCAATGAAAGAGACATTCTGGTTTGGAATGGTTTTTCCATATGTTGCTCCTGCAGTCTTTTCCAGCTGTTTTATTGGGGAAATCCCATTACACTGCAATGCCAAATGACCATCAAAATATCAAAACAGGACAAACAAGATTTGGATGCAACATCAATGCATATGCTTATTTGAACTAATAAGTGAAAGGGGAATCTAGAATATAGATAGTTTATTCCAACATTTACATCTATATGGCACAGAGGTATTCACATGAAGGAACTGCTACTGAGCTAAAACACAAAATCATACAGTATAGATATCAATTATCAGATGCTGTCAAGCTCAAATCATCATATCGCAGAGACAGGGACCAAAGAAGCATAGTAATTCAAAATACTTGCATCTTTTTGCAATTTCAGTTTGTGATACTGCATAGCATAGTCTTTTCTCTTAAGAAAGTATGACTACAGACACTGTAAACTTCTTCATTTTCTGTTTCATTTCCATTAAACATTATCCACTTAGGATAACCCAAGATCTATAATCGGCCCCAGCGTAGTTGTTTCAACCACCTTACCAGATGCAATAAGCTTCCTCAATTTAAATCTATGCAAAAACAGGAATGGCTTTGCACAAAGGGTAAGCTATTTATTACTTACTGTACCCCACCATTTACCAATTGAGTAATGATTTCCATACACTCAACTTCTCTTACATTTCATTCTGCACCTCATTTTCCTTGCTTTCTCTCTCTTCTTTTCTCCTCACATCATCCATAACATCTCTCTCTTTCTTATCTCTTTGTGTATCCACCTGATAGAGGTGTACACCAATAATTTTTGTTACCAAATATCATTACATAAGACACAAACTTATCTAATCATCCACTTCTTAAGGAATCAAGGAAGCAAATTGTACATCTTTCCATGTATGCATTTCATCTATTAATCATCCAAAATGACTAAACACCTACAAATTCAATTTTCAAGCATTCTCCAAATATTGTTACCAGAACTTTCTCACTTTCTGAGAGCAACAGCCCTAAAAATATAAGGCATGAATACCAAGGTGTTGTTGACATTTCAAAGTTTACGTGGTGTCAACTAATATATTTTAAATATCAATATAGCTGAAATTAAGTATATAAATTCTTGTTTATTAGACCACTTTCAAACATTTTAAACACACATTTAACTGAATAAAACTGATGAGCAATATCTAAAACTAACAATAGAAATAAAAAAACAATTTTGAATTTTACAACCTATGATTGATAAATTTTTACCATAACATAACTCAAAACAAACCAGATGACTCATTTTTTAACCCATTTTCTTTCTTTCTCTTTTGTCTTTTTTAAACCTTCTAATGTCATCCAAATATGTATTCCAAGAGAAGGAGTTTCTGCAACCAGAATGGGAGAGGAAAAAGATTACTACCAGCTTCCTACTTTCCTCCTCCCTTTGTCATGCAAACCCTGAAAAGTTCCAACTTTAGGTGCATAAAGGTTGAGCACTACAGACAGAATTATAGCATCATCTCCAGGACATTTGGGGTCGGTAGCAGATAAAAAGAAGCAACTTTTCTTACAACTTTGTTACCTAAAATACGTTCTATTGCGATGTCCAGTTACTTCAAGAATGAGTAAATGACATCAGCAGCACGCTTTCAGGGGAATTCAAAGTACCGACACTAAGTCAACATTGCTGCTTCTGCTAATCTTTACTTGTGGAAACGGCTCAATAGCATATTAGCATACATTAAAAAATGTGGTATGCAATTAAAGTTGCCTAATAATCTTGCCTATTAAGTAAATGCATGAAAACCGAATCCTGAACATCTGAATCTTCCACTCTTTTACTCCAATTCACCTAAATCAGGCCAAATTCATTCTACAAATCTCTTCCTTACCCATGAAGTACTTTGATTACCAATATATTTTTTGTCAATCTGATGAAATTCCTAGACAACACCATTCTAGTTTTCCTTAGAAGTCACTACTACAAAAATTCCAACTGTAAAAACTAGTAGTTGTCTAAGAATCAAGAAGACACAGCTCCAGCAAAAATTCCAACCATAAAAACTTATTGGCATTTCCTATTAAAAGCCTGTGATGAAAATTCAGGGAACACATTTCATTCAGAAACAAAATGGCCACTGCCATAAGTGAATATAAAAAAAAGGACCTAAATCTTCAAAATGTGTCCTTCAATGTCAATGCATTCATGTCATTTCAGTTTCACATAATAAAAGCATGTATATAGTTAATTCATCAAATATAAGTGCACTGCATTGGATTGAAGTATAAGCATGACCTTTCCACATACATAACAAATAAAAGACATCGTGCCCGTTTGATTTTCCGTTTATGTGGTACGGCCCCAACGTGTGTTTGGAGCCTTCCATATGGAAAAACAAACAGGCTCATCAATGTCTAGAATCCAATTCGCCATAATTATGGACAGAATACTCACAGAAGCAGAGAAGCCCTTCCCAAATTGGTGATTTTCATTTTGAGTTTTCCCACACAGCCCAGCTGATGATACTGAAAAAACATCAAAACAAGGCTCTTCAAGGCGTTTAAATTGAGCATCCCAGTCTTCTTCAACAGCATTAGTTTCCACATCTTCCAGAGGGAAATCGAAAAACTTGAGGACATCATCAAACATCTCATCTGAGAGGGCATTAAAATTCTTGTCGAAAAACCAAGAGTCCTTCATGTTACCAATATCCTGTTTCAAAACATTAGAGTATAAAAAAAGGGCATCAAACTCAAACAGAGACATTGTCATCCCTTGCTTGCATACAACAGCAAATATACTTCAAAAAGAACAAAGACAAACCATTAATCATTTCTTCAAAATCACCCAAAAATTTAGCATTTTATCTTGTCTGACCCAGTTTGTATAACCATGTAATGTAATTTACCTTCTCTCAACGAGATTACGCACATTATATTTTTACACAAAACAAAAAAAATAAAAATAAAAATAAAAATCTACCTAAAATACCAGTCTTTCTCATTTTCCTCCATTTTGGAGAGGAGATAAAAAATGCCCAGAAAAAAAGAAGGAAAATGCATGCAATATCTAGTGCTAACATAACAGAGAGAAGAGACAGAAAAAATATTTAAAAAAATAATAAAAAAGGAAGAATTTAAAGGACCTCAGACATGGTTGAGCTTCAGTGAGGAAATGGAGCACATTGCATTGCAGTGATTTGGCAATGGAGACAGAGAAATGAGAGTCTGAGACAACACAACAAGGATCTTAGGAAATGAGAAGAAAATCTCTGTGTCTGAATTTGGTAAATTAGGTTTTCTTTTTCTGCGCCACTAACGCTGCTAACATGCGGAAACCCTCATCCTACTCTCGTGACTTAAATAAATATTTACTTTCTTTTCATATTTCATCAATTTTTTTGATTTTTCATATCAACCTTTCTTTTCATTACAAATGTTTCCTTAAAGATATATATGGTTCTCTCTCTACACTTAAGAAACAAAATATAAAGTTACATTTATTATAAAATCTAAAGGTTACAAAAGTGGAATCAAACATATTAAATTTTAATAAGATTAACTCAATATTTAAAAATAATTATTTTATTTTTTAAAAAATTGTATAAATTAAGTTAAAGATTTGAAGCATTTTTATACTTTATAGAATTGTGTAATGGTACACCTTTATAAACATTTTTTCTCAATTATGTTATATTCCAAATAAGTTTTGATAATAGAAAATTTTGATATAAATAATCACCAATTTCTTTTTTTTTTTATCACCATGAATCATAGTTTATCTATCTTAGTGTGCCAAAAAAAAAGTTGGAAGGAGGAAAAAGAACAAAAAACGTAAAGAAGGTTGGTCAAATGAGGTGGTAACGGTGATGGGGCATGAGATATGGATCTAAGAGGAATTATTTAAAGAAAAAATAGGTGGATCTCAAAGAAATAAATATTTATTTGAATGATTGTATCACACGCAGATTGCACAGTTTTTTGCACAAAAAACAAAATCGATTGAGCGATCACCGACGGTCGACACGGGACCAATGAGAATTATTAATTACCTACTTCAATTTTTTGAGAAATAAGCATAATTTTTTCCTTTAAATTGGCCATCACTGCAAATATTACTATCAGATTCAGATACACTTCGATAGATTTTAAAATATGCTTTCATGGTATAATTTTTAAATTTAATTTTTCTTATTTTTAAGAATAAAGTTAAAATGTTTTTAATTATACTTTTTCTAGCTAGAAAAAATATAATTAGTTTTTAATTTTTAAATATTTGTAAAATTAGTGTCCAAGGACACTTTTTAAATAAATGAACCCACCAACAGGATTTGTTCAAGTGATACTTGATTCTCTTTAAGTAAGGTTTCAGGTTGAGTTTTGTGGATGAAAAAAATCTCCGCCGAGAGAGCTAGTCCCACCATAATATGGAAGTTCTTGCCTCAAACAAAATTGTCTCTCATAAAGGATACCGAGGTTAAAAAAAAATAAACGAACCCTAATGTGTAAGCAACATTGTTGCGATTAATAAACCACAGCAATCCTTGATCTTGTTGGGTGTTGCTAGAAGAAGAAATGAGTATGGGTCCTCCGATTAATAATTCATACGACTAATATTCGATGTGGGACCATGCGTGGTGGCAGATCATAGGTTGGAGAATGGAAATCCAATATATTTATTTAGGTAAAAATATCAACAATACAAAAAAAAAAGATCTTAATGTAACCGCAAAACTTTAATTTCATCATATTATTGAATAATTACAAAATGTCATTTAATTAAACATTTTTTTACTTTAATAACTAGTAGAAATAACATTATTTCAACATGAAAGTTGAACAAGGTCTATTACGATTTTTTTATAAAGTAAAGTTCTATCCAATTGAAAACTAAACGATATACTTCAAAGTTTAAAAAAAAAAAAACCCTAAAATTGAAATATAATAACTAGCACAAATTTTTGGAAGCGGGTGATATTGTACATTCGACCAACAGAAATCAACATCTTTCACCGAAAAATAAAGGTGATTTAATGAGAGGAAAACAAATCACCAAAACGGGGAAAGAAAACGTTCAACAACTAGAGTAAGAAAGAAGGTAGATCTGAAAAATATTGAAACATACTTCTCAGATCTACCATTAATAAGGTAGATCAAAGGCAATTATTAGAAAGCACAGCAAGGAATTGTTAGAAGAACATGAAAAAACAATAAAATTAAACAAACCAACAAGCCAGTCAAGCTGACACAAACACGCTACTAGTATGCCAAACAAGCTTAATTATTATTCTTATTCAGTTTGTACTCAACTTAGGCTCACTGATGAAAATAGATCGAAGGCGTTGAAATATACAAGATAATTATATAAAATATTTTTACACTAATAATACAAATAAATGAAACTCATTAGAAAGTTCGCATATATAAGTTTTACACATCATATTATCGTTATAATAAAAAATACAAAATTTTAAATAATTTTAATATTTGTTCAATTAATATATTTACATTTTTAAAAAGGATATTTTTTGGCTGTATACGTGTAAGTGTTTTTAACTTTTACCTTCATATTACAGTATTTATGCAATTGCGAAAGAGTTTCAAATTATATGGTTTAATTCTTCTCGCTAAATCATAAGTTGTTGAGGACATTGAACTAAAAGTCTAAGCCACATGAGCCTATGATCAATACAAATTATGATTCATTTACTACGTTTTAACCTTCAACGTTGTTCTGATTGCATTTACAATTAGGAGGAACAAGAAAATGACGAAGATATATATAATTTTATTATGAGTATGATTAATTTAGCATTAAAATGTAACAAACTCATGTTTCTCACATTTAGGTTAATAAATTCAAAATTAAATTTTATCAATTTTTTAACGTCAAATCAAATTTACAGTATTAACTATTGAGTTATTGTTGATGTAGGAATTGTTGTTGACAATTAGAGTTGTCAAAGTGTTCACCACGGGTTAGACTAAAAGTGAGTCGAGTTGGGTTGACTCACTTTTCTGGTGAGCTGAAAAATATCAACCCGGGTTAGCTCACTTAAGCGGGTTGGCTCACCTAACTTAAAAAATTCTAAAAGTAATAAAAAAAATAATAAAAAGGGTAAAATAAATTAGAAAAAAATATAAAAAATTATAATAATGACTTAAAAATATAAAAATTAAAAAGTGAGCCAACTCACTAAACTCGGCTCGAACTCACTTTGGCTCGCGAATTAAGTGGATTGACCCACTTTTGACCCGTAAAAATGTGAGCTTATATTTTACCAACCCAACCCACTGGTAGGTCAAGTTGGCTCACCGAGCTCAACCCAAATTGACAGCTCTACTGACAATAGGACGTGGGATTGGTTGATGCATGTGTTTTCTCGTCTCTCCTGCAATTCATCAACACAGTAAAAGCAATCAAAATACAAGATAGAGAAGAGCTCGGTGCATGTCGAAACAGAGAGAGACTTGGGAAACAAATTATGTCAATGATCATCTTCAGATTTAATTTGTGTTACTCATAAAAAATTAAAATATTGGATCGAAGTGGCTAACGGTAGGCCAAAAGAAATATTTATTAAAGGTTCCAACAAAATTACAATAGGATTGAATTAAAATGCAAAGGTTCGCTCCATTCGAACCTAACTTCCTTTTTCCTATTACATTTTTGCATGAACGTTGATCTTCGAACCAATGCTTCGAATTTGGGAAGTAGCTCCTCTGACCTTCGAGTAAGTGTCATGTCTTTGGAGGAGGGGTAGCACCATACTTTGAGCCTTGAGGGGGGATTGGTTCTCAGCCTTGGACCTTCCAAATAATCCAAGAACCAGAATCCCTCACCCTCATCTTCTTCCTCTGCCTCCTCTTCCTCCCTCTCCTCCTCTTCTTCAACTTCTTCCAAGGATCAGAAGACTAGGCGTTGGGCCTTGAGGTAACCCATTGCCCTAAGACCAAGCTTGGCACCAAGGAGGTGGAAGTAATACCAGGCCATGCATGGGGCTAAGGCCTTTGACGTTGGCTGCGTTGTTCGACCTGAGGTCAAGGTCCACTTTGAAGTGACCACTAATGTTGGACACCCTGTCGACTTGAAATCCAAAGGTAATGGAAGGATCAGGTCGTACAGGGCAGCCAATATCAGGGATCTCTCCATGGCTGAATGGAAGAATGGTGAAGCAAAATGGAGTTTCCCCTTTTTATAAGGATGAAAACCATGAAAGCATTAAGAGCGCCACTCCAATGGGCCAATGAGAGGAGGTCTTGATCACTTTGACCAAGGTGGACGGTGGTCAAGAAAGTCAAGTTGGCCGGCAGGTGTGTTGCTTCGAAGAGCAAGGAAAGTCATGAGAGGTTTGAAGGCCCTTGATATATAGAGAGAGAATCAATAAAAGGCCTAGCCAGGTTCGAGGTAGGTCATTGTTTGAAGAAGAAGAATCTTTGGATAATTCGAAATGTCTCCCTCACTTTGGTTCGAAGGAAACCTTCTTCACCAGTTCGAGAAAGGTCATATCTATTTTACTATTCAAATTACCTTGGACGTTTTCCACGTCATCAACGGTAGTTATCAGAGACAAATCCACCCAAGTGCATGCAGAGAACTTGGGTTCATGGGGGTTACGCAAAGAGTTGAGGGGAAGTTATGGTAACCCAGAAACGGTTACTAGGGACGGATATAAATAGGGGAAAGAGAGAAGAAATAAAGGTCCGCAACCTGAACACTCACTAGCACCCTGAAAGCCGTAGCATCCACCCCAGAGATCAAAGGTATCCAGCACGCTGAGAGGAAGTAGGGACCGCGCAGACCACCTTCTTTTATTTGCTTTTGTTTACATTTTCCATGCTTTATAGCTTAGGATTAACGGAGTTGTAATTGTTTACATTCAGTTAATGCTTTTGTACGTTAAACTTTCACTTTAATGCACGTTAAGGCCCGTTAGGGGGCCAATTTACACTCGTTCTTTCTCCTTATCCGCTTCTCTCTTAGATTTCACACTAGGTAGAACCCTCACAATTATGAGGACTCATATCTCGTTCTAGATTGCTCTGAGATACATTTGTTTGGACTAAATCCTAGGACAAACAAATTGGCACGCCCAGTGGGATTTAGCAACCAAGGAGCAATTTGGCCAAATTGATTTTTCTGCCTTCATGAAGGCAAACAGCTAAAGGAAAAAGGCCATGAGGGACTTGAAGAGATCGAGCACAGAAAACAAATTGGCACGCCCAGTGGGACACTTTCTTCATAGTGTTGCATGAATCTAAGGAGTGGTAGGAAAACCATGACAACCAAGAACAAGAATGGTTCTGAAAATTCTTCTGGAAATTCCTCAACCAATGAGGCTTCCCATGGCAGCCACAATGGTCTCCTTTTACAGCAAAATCATGTATAAATTCATTCTTGCATATTATAGTCCACCAATTCTTAACATCATTCAATTTTCTAAGTAATGAGGTTATCATATACAAATATACACACTTAATAATATTTTATGAGCACTGAGTTCTATTAATATAACTATTGAAATCAAAGTTCTTATTATATAGATTAGTTATAAAAAATTCCATACAATTTTAAAACTATTTTATATTTCATCAAATAACTTCATTTTAATATATAATATACTTTTTTAAATATAATTAAATATCAATTATAAAATTCCGTACTTATACATATCTAATCTATCTAAAATTCAGTATATGTGATCATCATGTTAATATTACATTTTATTAGTTGTTAAATTTATTAAATCTGTATTCTATTTGTAATAGTAATTATTAAATAGAGTAAGTTTAATAAGACTTACTCCTAGAAGAGGATAAAGTAAAACCCATTAGGTCGATCTAGTGATGAAAATTCAAGTAATTTGCATAAGATTCTAGGTTTAAACCTCGATGCTTTCATTGGAAACTAAAAAAGATAAGGATATAGTAAAATTATAAACTTCAAGGGTCACACAATAACCTGTGTATGAACCTTATTTTTTGTCATGTGTATGAAGGGCTAACAGGTAACATCCAAGTCCAATATTAAATGGGGGGAGAAAAAGCATTTCCTGATATACAGGCGCTTCCTAATCCATGGAATGACGGAACCAAGTAATTTCATGGCAAGATATCCGGTGTGCTTATTCCTTAAGTCTTAGAGAGCAGAGGTCCAACTATCTCTGTGGCATATGTCAAGTTTGAATACACAAAAAATATTCTATTTACAACCTAGACATAGAGCCGGTAAAATGGGCTAACCCGATCTGGCCGACCCGCAAAAGCCCGTAAAAATATAGGGCTTAGGCACCTATTTTAGAAGCTCGAATAACTCTCAGGCTTTTTAGCTCAGCCCGATAAAGACCGCTACCCGTAAAAAGGTTGGATAGCCCACAAAAAAGTCAGGCTACCCGCAAAAAAGCTCGCAAGAAAGGTAGAACTCGGACACCAAATTTAGAACATCGAGACGGGCCGGGTAGCCCGAATTGACAGTTCTACTAGACAATTGTCCATCAATTTAAGTTCTCTCGGTTGGAAGTTCAAATACCATGTTACTCATCCTTACATGTAATCAAACAATATGCACAGTAGGTTTACAAATTCATGAAAATAATATAAAACTGATCTGGACCAAACCGAGCACAGATGTCCTCGTTCTGACTGAGACCTAACATAACACTTATGCAATACCATTCATGGCTTCATGGCAGGACAAGACCCTAGAATCTTCCACAGCTACTACCGTGGACGAGGATCATATCCCTACTGGGCTGAGCAGAGGAGTTGGACGAGGTTTTAAATGTGCCTCCCATCAACCTGAGACGGAGGACTTGGCCGCTAACATAAACAACAAGATAGGTGACTATTACAAGATAACAAACATGTTTATGATGTGTTGACCCAAAAAAAAAAACATGTTTATGATGTATTACAACTTATGTGAAAAATATAATCATGACACTGTAGTATTGAACCCGAACCATAAACCCCTTTCCATGACTATTATGAGTTATCTAAATTAGAAATCATAGTTTCACCTATCATATTTTGATAATTTAAAAATATTTAAACTCATTACTTTTATTATAATTAATCTTTTGAAAATGGTTATGGACACTTTTTATTACTTAATGTTACGTACCAGCTAAGCTCGTACTCTCTATCTGAATAAATCGGTCAGGATGAGCTCGGATCAATGACAATAGTATCACAACAAGAACTAGGGGTGTAATCGGGTTGGGTCGAGTCGGATTTGGGGTGACATCAAGTCCGAACCGATTGAATGACGGTGGATTTGGTTGGTTCGGGTTTGTATTTTTTGGGTGAGTAACCCGACCCGAACCAACCCGAATATATTTGGGTTGGGTTGGGTCATCGGGTCATGAACATTTTTCCTTTTTTTAAAAAAAATGTGAAAGATGACATGAAATTAAAATATAATATGAAAAAAGAAAAGAAATAGGGAAACATAAAATGAGAGGAGCAGATCAAATAGAGTTTGGGGAACCACTGCTGCTTATGTTGCCGTTACGCCTATCTTTATTCTTGATGGGAAGGAAAATGAAATAAGATTAAGGCTTCTTTTCTTGGTTTGGTTTGGTTCGGGTCTATCGGGTTCAAGATAGGCAAACCTGAGACCCGAACCAAACCAGTTCGGGTTTGAAAGAAAATGTTCGAACTGAACCGAAACCCAAACCGACCTGTTAAATATCCTTCGGGTTGGGTTGAATCAATCGGGTTCGCGGGTTGGATCGGACCCGCTCAAGAACAATTAAGCTACTTCACTGCACAACACTTCGTAGCTTGGGAGGCTTATGTTACGTACCTACTTAGCTCGGCCAGGGTAAGCTCGGCTAGACCTGATACACCCTAGCGGGATCTTAGGTCTGACTAAAGAGGGAAGTGAATAAATAAGGAAATGAGTGATATCACGCGGCTTGACAGCAGGGTCAACGCACATTGTCTCCCAATTAACAAATTATACCATAACTGGAGAGTACCCCCGGCATCTATAAAAGGAGGGGACGTAGGCTGCATAAACACACACTAGCTTTTTCACTTAGCCTGATTGTACCCCATGAGTAGAATTTAGGCTTTATAAGAACACTTACTAAAACTCATCATTATTTTATGTATAGATTTTAATCATCTTAATTAAATATTTTTTATTATATTTCAATTAATTAAACTAAATTTAATATAATTTATATTTCATCGAAGACAATAAAAAAATTAAGAGTAAATGCTTGAATACAATTATAAACACTAAATAGATAGACATGCATATGCGTTGCCCTCTTTCCCTCCGACACTTGCGTGTGTGTGTTTGTCTCGTCGAAGTCATTACTTGAAAATACAGGCATTGATGACTATAGGTGGCTTGGCGAAAATTTTAAAAGAAAATTATTTCAGTTCGTATAACTTTTTTTATGGAATAATAACAAGATTTAATCTAAAAGAAATGTTTATATTTTGGATTAAATTATGTTACTCCAATTATTAAAAAGAAAACTTACACGAAGTGAAATGAAAAATGAAAACTTTTTCCCCAAAGTGCATGTCATTTTCCCAAAGAAATAAATAAATAGATTTCCTCCCTGGACTTGACTTTACAGCTTACACCGGCAAATGCGAAAGGAGAGAGTAAGCATTTAAATTGGAGTAAAAGAATAGTTTTAAGGAACAAATGCAACTTTTTTATTTTACAAAGATTCGTCCCACCACACCATCCAACCTAACTATGCTCACAGCACCCTAAACTGCTGCAAGATTCAAATTGATTGAACAAATAATGACTTCTGAAAGTAAGCTTCTAGCAACAGAACTAAAATATCAATATCAATTATCTACATTTGCAACTAGGAAATACCGTCCTCCACATCGAAAATCACTGCTTAAGACAAACTGATTTGGAGGCATCCAGATGGTTAAGGCGGCAGGTTCCAAGAAGAAACTCAGGGAGCTCTTCACGTGAATTTCCCTGAACAAGATATATTGCAATTATTATTACATGAGCATAAAATAACAAATTTGTTCAGAAGGCAAATGGTATTGTCATTATAGGAGGCCTTTTCATAAGATCACGCATAAATATAGGAGTATATATATATACTTGTTTGTCTTTGATGTTAGCGTATTTAAAGCTTGGTTCGAATCTGATCACATGTGAATTTTCAATGATGAATAATTTCACAAATTTTTAGCCCAAAAATTAATTAATAGGAAGGAAAAAGAACAAGATCATTTACCTGTACTAAAAATGCCATCTCAATAACCAAATGGTTGAGGTACCCAAGGACCAGACTGACAACACCTCTCGCAACAGTTGACGATCCAATATCAATCCCAAGCTGAAACCGGTACCATGATATCAAGATAAGCATTACACTAAAGATGACTGAGATTGACATGTTTTATGCATCGTGCATATCCATTGAGCCTTTTTCTTTCTTAATACCCATGCCTCATTTTCCTTCGCTCTATAATCTTTTTCCATAACATGCCGAGGCAGACCAAAACGTACAATGTTTCATATGCATCGATTTCAAATAGCAAACATGATATATTTGTGCTGATTATCTTGATTTTCTTAACAAGTAGCTATTCCATTGATATTCATGCAAAACTTACCTCCAAATAGTTTTTTCCATGGAAATAGTGGATTTCCAGAGCTTGACCAACTAGGCATGCCTTCTTTCCCACACTCTGTTTTACTATCCATGAACCCTGAAACAGTAATGTCAACACTCACAATCCATCCATGGGCTAAACAAATGAATAATTCAGATTTTGCCTTCTTAACCTGGACCAAGTATGCATAAAGTTATAGGGGATCAAAGATTATAATATAAAGAGCACTTCTTAAAATTGAATGATTAAGTTAAATCATGCCAACCACCAAATAGAGGAAGAAAATAAAGCATGTTCCCATAAAAGGACGTTTCTACAAAACCCAAATGGTGTCAGGGATTAGTTACGGGTAAATGCAAGGAAAGGAGATAGGAATCTAATCAACTAGATGGTCAGAGAATCTTATATTTGAATCCTACAAGCTACAACTGAGAAAAAAGGGTAAAAAAGGGTTGATATATCATTAGTTCATATTGTATATTTTGTAATGAAAGAACCAACGTAGGGGAAAGAACAATTTCTCAGCCACAATATATAAAGGAGCTATAAGGCTGCAACTTAGAGAGCAGACTGCACCAGCGATTACTTTGACTAACCTTAGATATGTATGGTATAAGTTTAAATCTTGAATTTCTAAAGGCATCATCACCCTTGATAAAACTCTCAAGCAAAGGAGCATCTTCCAGGGGGGTATTCATCATATAATATAGTGCTAGGCTATATGTAGTAGAACCTGGGACCTGGTATAAAGAAAAACCTGTATTAGTGTTTATGCTAAATTTTATATAAGAACAACCTAAGCACAGAACTATTAGTTAACCTGAATGTTTATAATGAAGAAGAATTCAGGCCCGCCCTGTGCTGCATATTTCTGCAATTAAAAAGGTTCATCAAATTGATCTTTGTTTATAATATAAATCATAAGTAGCTACTTGATGGCTGATTATAATCAAACTCAAGGACCAAAAAACCATAGGCTAAACTCAACCTGCACAATGCTCCCAGGACGGCCACCAAGGTCATCTTCCCTTTTATCAGATCTCAGCCAATCTGCAGCAACCATTTGCATCAGGGTCCCCTTTGCTTTAACCTAGTAATCAATATCCCAGATGTTTGAGATTAGTGATTACATCAATCGCTAAACCACATAACAACTAAAAGATAACTGCATATAATGTTCAGTTAGTATCTTTAAACAAAGCATCTGAACTGTACAATATAGAAGGAAAAGACAAAATTTAGCGCTTGATTGGCCCATCATAGATTACTGAAATAACAGAAAATGGAAAAAGATTAAACAAATGCATGCATGCGCGGGAAACATCAAAACCAAAATGGTTTATTCCTTTTATGTTTGTAAATACTATTGTTACAAAAGTGATAATGCCTTGTTTCTGCTTATACCTTCTGGTGGTCTTCAAGATAATTTTCTCCACGGATCAGGAAAGTAGAAGGATCTGCTTCTGTCAAACTGCAAGGTAATGTACAAGTAGGATCTTTAGGAAGAGTAGATCCATACGAGCATGTGATACTCTCTTCCCTGACCATCTCTTGCAAGTCCACGTAACCCCTCTTCTGAACTGCAGCAGATTGTCTCTAGGTATTGTTAATCAAAGAAATAAAATCATGGATAATCACCATATGCCATCAAAGAGTATACGAATCACCTGCAAGATCATGCAATCTTTTCACAAAATTAGCAGCAGTTGATAACTTCTGGTGACGAATGTCCTGAAATTATCAATTTCACAGGTGGTCAAGGAAATAGCAAATCAAGCAAAATACAGAGTTTAACAATAGTTCCAAAGCAAAATGATAAGAGCTTAACAAGAGTATAAGTTGGGAAGTTCAGCATCACAAAAATGCTGATAAGTAAACATGTGCATTATGAGGTATGCAGTTGAAATATGTACAAATGCAGCCCTGCCTCTGAATGCACCTCTTGGAATGTGATGATCAGTGATGAAGATGCTTGATATAAGCACCTGAACACTCCTGGAGATGGGTCGAGTATGCCCTACGCCTCATTAAGCTCCTACGCCTTTCAAGCTTCAAGCTTGGAGGGCTATGGACATTCCTGGAGTTGGGCTGAGTATACCTCGGTCCAACGAGAATAGGTATCAGTATCATTGGTACACTAGCTTAGAGGTTGGACCAGTTAGGGAAACGAGGCAGGCGGTTAAGGGATTAACTGGGACGGGATTGATGGCGTGGGAGGTTCTGCTTGGGAAAAGGGGCCACGTGGTTAGGTGGAGAGGAGAGCAACTCTCTTCATATAGCACTAGGACTGATCTGGACAGGTAGGTTGGAAAAATGAGGCGACTACGGCAGAGTTCCAGGCTTTTGAAGCTCTGCTTTAGTCTACTCGAGAACAGCAACCAAAGGATTTTCACAAGATAAAATGCTAAATTGCTAGACTATATGAAAAATGCATAAAATTTAAATATGCCTAAATACAGGCCTGCCTTTGAATGCACCTCTTGGAATGTCATCAGCAATGGTGAACATGCTTGCAGTAAGCACTCAATGAGTTTTGAGAGGATAAAATGCTAAATTGCTAGACTGTATGAGAAATACATAAAACTGCATATAAACCATCTGAGCAGATGCATACAAAACCAGAGCTTACAAATAAAGGGAAGGGAACAAGTGCACAGTTTAACAGCATCAAAAAGTAAGCATTTGATTGGAAGTCCTAATGTGAATAGATTTTTAGTAAACTATTAAACATGATCCAATATAAAAAAGATCATGAATTCATGATCATCTCTAATTGTTGAAACTTGTAAACCCACAAAAATTAGATTTCCAAATCATGCATATAGTTTGTCTGGCATAATAATATAGTTTATTCCTTCTGTGTGATGGTTACCTAAGAGTATGTTTGGGAGTTTTCAATAGGATAGAAGGGAGTGGCTCATAATGAAATGGAAAGGCAAGGAATATAATTAGAGCATGACACTCCAAAAGGTCTGATTATTTAATAAAGGAGAGTGGAGTTCATGCCATTTCCTCCCATACCTTTTAAATGCCCCTCAAACACACTTAAGTTTTACCATTCCATTCCTTGCCACTTCCCCCCTCGCATCCTTCCAAACAGCCAATGGGAATGTTGCCAGTTGCAGAGGTCCTCTGCTTCTTTGTTTTAGAAGTTGAGATTCAATAGTAATTTACAATGTTTACATCATCTTAGGAATAAGGCATCAAAGACACATCTGTACAAGAGTCCACCTCCTATTTGTAGGATAAGGCTTGCAATTTTGTCCGTACAAATGAAGCCTTTTAGATTCATATCAGAGACCCCACAAACAAAAAATTGACTGTCTTGAGTCTTAATTTTAGGTTATGGAGTAAACAACACCTTGAACGTTATACAAGTTTAGGTCTCACCGTCTCGGAAAATATTACGAGCTAAAGCAGTGTTTTATCAACTGACAAGAAAAGTAGTGTTTTTTCATCCTTAACAAACAGATATACAGAACTGAACCATAAAAGAGATTTGACAGCGCATCTGTGGCACTGATTGATCATTACCAAATATATATGAAAGAAATATCTAAAGCAATCCTGCAATATTAATTTTGAAGACACAAACTGCATTATGAGCATGTTTTTCAATTGTTCATTTCTTTCAAATGTAATAAAAGCAACTATTTCAAACAGTTTCTTTACCTGAGACCTCTGGTGACTACATTCAGTCATCCATCCATTTTCTGACTCATCATAGTCTGATGGTTCCGGAACATCAAAAAACTCATCATCAGGATCATTTAGACTAACAAGGCCTGCATGTTCTGATTCTGTTTGATCTACTTCTCCTATTGAGTTATCATAATCGTTCTCATCTGCCTGAATTTGGGTATCAGATTTGATGTCTCCTTCCTTCAGAGGAAGCCTTCTATTTCTCGTCAACTCTCCGGATGAATAATCAGACAAAGAATAATTCCCTAGTCTAGCTTTAAATAACTCCCGTAATGCTGCACATGCAAGAGAAGTCAATAAGTAAAATATAAACTAGAATATTAATCTTCTAATTAAGTACATTGATATACAGTGATATAAAATAGATGTAGGGCAGCAGCCATATAACACTTATGTCCAGTAATATAAACTTGTCAACAAAAGAAGACTACCAGCAACTCTCCCAAGCATTCGAATGGTTATGGAATATGCTGATGAAGATTTAAGATAAGTTCTCCAGCATTTCCAATCAATGGCAAGCATATGCTTTACAACTGATTGCTTTCCCTTGTTCACTGGTGATATAACATACCCTCCACCTACAAAAGAATGTAAGCTGTCATCCTTCAACTACTCTCATCCATGACTTTTCCTCTCAACTCTATCTAGTGACTTATAGAGGAACTAGAAGATTTAAAAGAGCAAATTCAGGAATCCTCAATTACACATAAATTGGCTATTATGATGACAACAGTGATGAAGTGAAAATAAATAATTGAAGAATCTGTTAACTATTATTAAAGTTCAGAATAAAGATGATTGAAAGCAAGAACATCATTTTCCAAAATACCCATATTAAGTTATGTAGTATCAGATTTATTTTTTGAGGTAAAGTACAAGACCAGCTAATAGAATGGACTGCAAATGTTTACTATTTCTATAGTTTAAGCATACATTACTTTTAAGGCAGGCACGAACATAGCCGTTCTGGGGAGGGCACTTTTTGTGAAACACGGAATGGTAAAGAATAACTGTGACAAGGAAAACCAAATAAGTTACTTTCATTCAGAATATGTGCATGTGTACAAATGTATTTTCTTCCATAATTTGCTACTACCATAGGTTCCATCATCTTCTCTCCTCCAATAACGCCGCAACAAGAGATCTCTTCGTTTCATTCCCCTGTAGAACATGATACAAAAATGATAAGTATTAAACTATTACTAGAAAAAGGCCAGTAAGATATTGACTAAAACAGCACTAAAGGGTTGGGTTTTACCAAGGCAACCAATCACTATATAGATGCTTGTGAATAATGTCGGTGTGACCATCCAGGTGCTCAATCACATTCCCCTTGTAGAAACAGAAATCCCATCTGCAAGCCAATATTACATGATTATTTTTAAAAATATAATAATGCAAAAGGCACTTGATAACCATGGTCTAAAAAATTTCATCATAACTGTACTGCTCACTACCCCTAGCCATAATCTAACATATCTATGACTAAAATTTTTATTTTCAGAGAGTTGAATTTTAAAATTTAATAATATATAGCCCAGATTCCTATACACTATTTTATCAAACAAAGCACCCCCTTTCACCTTGGCCTATGGCCATGATTGTTGACCATAAAACTGAACAATCATAAGTCCAATGTCCAGTTAAAATTCCACATGTACTTGATATAGGTTTTGGGCAATGATGGACTCGATAGAATTTGGAACTCTTCATCACATGTCATTACACAGGTTTTGGGGTGAGTGAAGCAGGAAAGGAACTTTGGCAATGTCCAATTATGCTGTTATTTTATTTGATGCTTATGATTGGTGAGGAATGTCATAATTTTGGTGATTTTTTGTCATTGCTTTTTGCATGGGATAAAATGGTCTTTTTAGCTTTGTTATGGTGATTGGCAAATGGCTATCTTAGATGGGGCACATGGAGACTGGGTAAGCTTTACTCAATTGATTTTCTTTTTTTCCCTGGCTTTTATTTTGTTTTGCTCTTATACTTCTTTCACTCTCTTGTGCAATAATAATCATGTAGTAGTAGAATTGTATCGAAGTAATATGCTGTGACAATGTAATACTAACCATCACAATTGAAAACTGAAGTAAAATAAGCAAAAAAAAAAAAAGAAGAAATTATCCTAAGGTAAGATGTCTGTATACCAATTCAAAGTTGCATCCAAAACAGTTGCAAACACAAAATAATAAGATGATATGCTCTTGTTAATATAATAAAGCCAATGTGGAAGGTCACGTGCACGGATGCACTTAATGAACTTACTCTGATCTTGAAGGACCAAGTGACATAAGAGTCTCGAAAATGGCTTCTGAAGTTCCATCTACCACACCAACAGCCATTATTGCAGGGTGATCATCCCATTTCTAGAGATAGGACCATATTCAAGAATTCAAATTTCCATTATAAATATAAACCTATAATTACTGAAAAGAAATTTACCAACCTTCCCAGAAGAATCCCTGTCTTTTGCTTCCTTAAATAATCGTAAACCTGCATTACACCCATAAAAACATATGTATCAGTTTTAGCTAGGTCTAGTACTTATGTGAAATTATAAAACAATTTTCAAAATAAATTAAAGCAACAACTCAAACAGCAGATAGTGAGATAACACTTTTACCATTTTGGCAGCCAAAGATTGTCCAAGGTGACGGGGCAATAACATCAGCAGAAGAAAGTGTCCAGTCTACAGAAGTTGGGTGACTTCTACCAGATCCACTTAGCCTGTAAGCATAGCATCATAAACAGAATTAAGGGTGACACAACAGATATATCAAGAAAACAGCTCAAATGATTGTGAATTCAGACAACTTAAAAGTTTTCGTTGCAGTAAAAATCATTTCTAGAGTAAATAAAAAAATTCAGTTACGCTACCTAAAGGATTGCCATCTCCTCTTAGAACAACCTACAGCTTCTGGGGCACCCTGCGCACATTCACAGCAACAGTTTCATCCATCAGGAAAAACAGTTCCACTGCAAGCGAAAAACGTTTCACAGATTACGTACCTTCAAAGACGCTTCATGAAATGACTGAATCCACCTCGCTGCTTCTTCAGGACGGCTTGCTCCTAACTACAACACTCTCACGTTTTGTAATTTCAACGGTGTAATTTCAATTTTCAAAAACCTATATATCTTGAACCTAATAGCGACCTCACCTTTAATTGATCATTGTGATTTGAAGTATTATACAGCGTGAATATAAAGAACACCTGCAATTCGTGCAAAGAACAAGCATTATGCATGCCGCCAGAAGCGAGAAGTAGTTTGAACATAAAAATCAAAGAATTATCAAAATTTGAAAAGTGCGCAATACTTTTCTGTTAATGCTCTCTCTCCCATTATCCATGACCCGAACGCAGGAATCTACAATAGCACTTCTAACAGGATCCTGACAATAAAGTTTCAGAAAAAGCTTTCACATCCTTGAACTTGATCAAGCAGAACGGAAACGCAATCAGAGAAAATCTAACAAGAGAGCCAACGCCTAACTTAGTGATTTTCCTACCTTCATTTGCCACCGAATCGATTTAATTCAAAATCACAAAACAAATAAAAAGGTAGAGAAGAGAACAAATCGGTAAAACAGAAAAAGCATAGACATGGCATGAACCTGGTTGTTGGAACTGGGAACGGATTTGAAGCTGCGAAGGAGGTGACCGTCAAGGACGAAGTAACGCTTCCGAGAGAACTGGAGTCCAATACGGTTGAAACGTATGAGGTACAACCATCCTTCCATTCTACTTCCATCGCTTTGAGACGAAGATGTAGCAGTACTACTTCCCATTCTCTTCTCAAATTCACTCTTCACCTTTTCACCATTCCAAACCAATCAATCATTGAACGCACAACAAGCACACACAATGCTTTTGAAATGAATCAAATCAAAAACAAAGGAAAAAATGGAGATGGTGTTGAAATGATCCTCTCAAGTGTTGAAACTCTTTTGAAATTTGCAGATTGCAGTTGCAACCACTCAATGCAATTGCAACTGTTTCTGTTTCTGTGCCGTGCGGTGCGTGCCTTGGGTGTAACTCAGTTGATTCGCATATGAGACAAAGATTGCTCGCTGTCGAGTAAATTTCACAACGCTTTCAAATGACATTATTACCCTCCCTCTTCCCAAGCCTTTCTTCTCTCATACTCTTCTAATATTATTAAATTATTCTTTTCTTACCAACATAACAATAACAATGCTTTCATTGGATTGATTGATAATGCCAGCAAAAATAAACAGCACAAAAATATTAATTTAAAACATCTACTGTTAAAATGTGGTTTTCTCGAGGTGAGTAGCTTGAACCAAATTGACTATAGGCAGAATTAATATATGTGCAGAAACCTTTGAAGATCCAAAAGAAATGTTTTGTTAAATGTTTCTTTTTAAGCTTGAAATTTTTTGGTTTTGATTAAGAATATAGCCGTGCTAATCTAATCATTGAATTCCTAAACCCAAATTTCCTTCGTTTTTTTGGTTTTGTAAACTAGTTTTCAATTTCTTTCTGCTTGTCAATTGTTTTTCTTTTTTCTTTTTGTAATAACTTTTTAACAGCTGTAGTCTGCCAATGCAATATATGATTGGTTGTCACGCGGCTATCTGCGGAATAAAGCCACAATTACCTATCCACTTTATCAGCAATTAAATATTAATTATTAATCTTCACAAAAAAAAATCAAAAACTACAGTGAAACTCGGGCATCATTCTTTCCTGAATACAAATCATTGATAAAAATTGAAAAGGATATTCGGAGTGACAACAACATTGCATCGTATATATCAGTATATCATAAATCACAGACTAAATTATAATAGTGTGATTTACATGTTAAATAAGCTAATTTATTAGCTTATTTATCTAAAATAAAAGTTATTGTTAAATAAATGTATGTCAAACTAGTTTAGCTAACTTATACTAATTTGTATTTTTTAATTTTATCCTTAATATTTCAATTCAGTTCTTCTTTTACCCTCTAATTTTCTATTGATTTTGTCAAATTAAATTAAATTATTAAAAATTAAAATAAATATTATAACGTAAAAATAACACTAAAAATTGTAAAATGTTATTTTCTATACTATCTTATTTATTTTAATTTTTTTAATTTTATTTAAAGTATTTTATCTTTAAAAATATTAATGAAAAATTAAATTTATTAAAAAATATAAAACTATAATTACCTAAAACTATACTTTTATCTATAAAATAAAAAAAATGATAAGTTTTGTAAATATGTCATTTAATATAACTTTATATTTAATAACTACGTGAACAATTAATTTTACCAACACTTTTAATTTAATAATCAAATCATGTATAAAATATAAAATATATACTAATTCAAATAATATATAAAATATGAATAAACTCTTCTAAAAATTAGTGCATCCCCAAGTTGTCTCAAAAAAATTATTATCACCAAATCAATATTATATTTCTAATACAAATATGTATATAAATATATATAATATAATTTATTTTATTCAACTATCAACTAATTAACTATTATTATTAAAAAAAATCTATTGCCCATCCATCCCACCATTTACAATTCCGGAAAAGCTTAATCCTGACCGAACCTCGATGAAGTAACATTCATTCTGTGACCGTGAGCCAAAATTAGATGTAGTGTGGAACACGCTAGAAATCAGTCACATGTGGGAATTTGTTTTATTTTACCATGCATAGATCTTTTCTTTGTTTGCATAATTAAATTGAAAACTATATGCTTAATAATTCAAATCTCTTCACTTCTATTCATAACCAACACACACAAGTATTATAGTAGGAGATAAAATTAGAAAAATGAATCTAACACTTACCATAATCTCCGAAATCCACCGCACAACATCCATGGTCCATGGCATCTCATCCACGCGTCCGCTGCAACCTGTCACCGCCGCCGCAACATGAAGAGAAGATATCAGATCAGAATAGTGGCATATTAGTCATAGAGCAATGGTGTGGAAGTGCTGGCTTTTCTACAAGGAGATGAACACCTCCTGAATAACTAATAATCCTAATAGTTTAATTTAGTTAGTATCGTTAGAGAGAGAAACAGCGACTTCAACCATTCACAACAATTATGCAAATTTCTTAATTCTTACCGTAAATATTTCAATTACCCACAAACTTTTACTCGTCTAATTGCCTCGCCCGAACCTGTTATCACTTATCAGTTATCAGCACACGGTTTAATTTTAAATATTCTTTATAATATTATCTAATTGGTTGGTTTAAAATATAAATTTGATACCAACAGGGGTTGGTTCAAGTTGTACATGTTTGATTCCCCTTAAGCAAGGTCTCAGGTTCGAGTCTTGTGGATGAAAAAAATATCCGCTGGGAGAGCTAGCTCCACCATGATGTGGATGTTCCCGGCTCGAACAAGATTGCCTCCGTGGAGGATACATTTGGTTAAACCAAAAATATATAAATTTGATTCAATCGAATTCAACTTAAATTGAATCGATTATTTTATGGTTTTTAATGTGTGAATTCATTTAATTTATTGAACTTAAAATGAACTTTGCAAAAATATATTAAATATATATAAGTCCAAATTAATTTATTAAATCCTGAAGGATATTAATAAGTTGAAATAAATATATCAAAATATAAATTGAAATTGTAATTATTATTTTAAATTCAGTATTTATTAACATCAACTTTCATATGTTAAGGATATAAAAATAAAAAGAACTATTAGAAATAAAAAGGCATTTGTTGCAAGTTGCATAGTGCAATAAATACTTTTTATTAATAATATTTTTACACTTTTATTTAGGGATGACAATTGAGCTCAAGCCCTATCGGTACCTGCAAAAATTACCTATAATGGGCAGGGTAAAAACCTGTAAAGCGGATATGGGCGTGGGTACGGGCAAAAGCCCGCAATCTTTCATGGGGGCAGGCGCGGGTACGGGCATTTTGATGCCCAGCCCGCCCCATACTTGCACTCGTATATATAATTATTTAATAAAAAATATTATATATAATTATACATAGGAATATATTAATTTTATATAATGTCTAATATATTTATGCATAATTTTAGAATTGATATATATATATATAATATTATAAATTAAAAATATATTTTTATAATTATCTATTTGTGTGTTTTTTTTACTTTATAATATATGACTAATTAATGTTAATAATCATTTTTTTGCAGATCTTGAAAAATTCTAACACATGATATCCAAGTTTATAAGATAGTGTGACGTGAAAATATATTGTAATATTTAATAAAAATTTTAAACTTTAGATCATTTCTTGTGTTTTAGAACATTAACATATTGTGTTTCAATGTAATTAAATTGTTGTATCACTAATATTTAAAAATTATGTTAGGACCACTACAACATTTTGTATCTATGGCAACGCCTATGTTAGCTACGGTAAAAAAACCGTTTAAAAAATAAGGGTTAAATATGTTTTTAGTCTCTCAAAATATAGCGAAATTTGGTTTTGGTCCCTCATTTATTTTTTCATTGGTTTTGGTCCTCCATTTTTCAAAATCACATGATATCGGTCCTCCTCATTAGTTATATTCTGCTAAGTATTAACTAGAGGTGTCAAAATGGGCTACCCGGCCCGGCCCGCATCGGGTAGCGAGCTTGTGCGGGCAGGGCTAAAATACCCGACAAAAATTCGGTCTTGTGAACTTAGTGCCCTAGCCCGGCCGTATGCGGGTAGCGGGCTTGTGCGGGCCGGGCCGGTTAAAAAAAAACTAACTTATTCAAAAATGTTGCTCATTAAAAATTGTAAACAATTATACTTTTACAAAACTAAAAAAAATATAATTTAGTTATAAAAATCATTTAAAAACATAATCTACCCTAATAAATCACATTCAACACTTTAAACAAATCTCAAACACATTAAAATACATTCATCCATCAATCCCATGAAACTAAAAAACATTCATTTTAAATAAATCTCCATCACATTAAATTACATTCATCCATCAATCCCATGAAAGTAATGAAACTAAATAAACATTCAACTAAAATGAAATTATGAAATATAAAACTTCAAGTTGGAGTTGCTTGAGAAAGATTGATGTCTTCAAACACAATTTCTTCCCTCTCACCATCATCATCTTCACCATCAAATTCTGAAATATAAAAATAGACTTTGTTAGTAATTAAATCTATAACTTTATATCCTACAAATAATAAATGTTTTAAAAAAGCATGACATTTTAAAAAAAAAAATGGGCCGCCCGTTAGCCCGATCGGGTAGCCAGGCCCGAACCCGCTTAAGATCGGGCTTTTTCATTTCCAGGCTAAAAAGCCCGGCAAAAATTCAGGCCTCTAATTTAAGTGCCCAAGCCCTCCCATATTGCGGGTTCGGGCGTGCCGACCCATTTTGACACCTCTAGTATTTACGTAGTAATATTTCTTATAGATTTTTCTATGGATTTACCTTCGAATTTTCCTCAGATTTCAAAATTCAAAGGAAATTTTTTTTAGGTTCTAAAATTTTTGGGAAATTTACTATAGATTTTTTTTTACAACAAGTAAAGATATTTTATAGCAACACTTTTATGTAAAAAAATTTGTAGTTTTTTTGGAAATTTACTACACATGAATTTTCTAGAGAAAGAATCGCAAGAAATTATCTTTAATTTTTTACCTGGGAAACGTCATAGTGGAACTGTGAAAGTGACTTAACAGAGTACAATTAATAAGGAGGACTAAAAGCATGTGATTTTAAAAAATGGGGGACCAAAACCAATGAAAAAAAAATTAGGGACCAAAACCAAATTTCATCATATTTTGAGGGACCAAAAACATATTTAACCCAAAAAATAATATTATAGAACGGTTTAAAATTGTGTTGCACTAAGTATTGGGAATTTTTAACTTTTACATACAACAATTAAAAACTGTTCTTAAAACTAAAAGGGAACGGTTTTTCACACCGTCTATACATTTATAAAATGCAACACCAGAGAAAGTGTTCTCATTGATTTTCAAGAACATGACTTGATTGAAAATTCTAGTCAACCTTCTACTGAAGCTTTTCAGACAATGTTTGGCAAAGAAAAACCCGGGAGAGTGTGTTGTTATAGAAGGACTACAACACCTACCCTTTTAAAGAAAAATAAAGAAATAGCAGAAATTGAGAAAAGACATGTTAATGAGGTGAAACATTTAAATGATATGGTCCAAGGGATGGAGGCAGAACATGCAGAGATGAAGGCAAAACATGCCGAGATGGAACAAAAGTTTCAACTTCTTTTAAGGACCATGATAAATCAAAGCAACTCGGGAATGAATGTAGAGGCTTTGGTAGCTTTGTTATCAACTCCCGGTGATGCAAATCGTGCTCTACGTTCGTGTACATCTACACATGCTCCTAATAATCATAAGGTAAAATGGAAATAACAATGTTTTAAGTTTGTTTTTGCAATTGATTTGCTTTCAAGCAACTGAACTATATTGATCTTATTATTTTGATGTATTAGCTAAATGATGATGAAATGGATGAAGATCAATTGATTGATAACTTGGAAGATGTGGAAGATGAAGATGTACCTTGATGATTTATTGGTATCATTATACTATTTATTTTATATTGTTCTACTTTTCTTTATAATGTTTTCTTTCCTACATCTTTGACAATTTGGAGGTGGAACAAGATGAAGACATGTTTGGAATACTATATTATTTTCTGGAATAGTGAAAGATGGATAATTAGCTACATTGTTTTTTTTACTTAAGTACTTTGCTTAAGTTTCTTTGAAACTTGCTGGTAAAAGAAAAAGAAGACATGCTTGATGATTCATTAGTATCATGGACTATTGTGTTGCATTACACAATGTTATGTTGGTGAATAGGGAAAGATGAATAATTGACTACATTGTTATTTTGGTGACTAGTGAAAGGTGGACAATTGACAATATTGTTTTTGGTGATACTAGTATCTATTTTACTGTTTATATACATTATGTTTAAGATACTTACATATTTGACAATTTGGAAGTAAAAGAAGATGAAGTTATGTCTTCATGATTTATTAGTATGGTGAATGTTTATAATATTGAACTTTCATACAAGCTGGAAATTATAGAAGTATTGTGACATTGGTTTAGGTTTGTTTTGATAATTGATTTGCATTTATGGTACATGTAAAGTTTTTTATCAATATCTCAAAGCAAATGACTTATTGGTCTTATTATTTTAATTTTGTAGTTGATCATGGTGATATGGATGAAGATCAAATTGCTTGAGAATTTGGAAGTGGAAGAAGATGAAGACATGCTTGATGGTTTATTAGTGTCATGGACTTTTGTTTTTTATTACACTATTATTTTGGTGAGTAGTGAAACATGGACGATTGACTACATTGTTTTTGTGAATCTTTACTTAAGTTGGTTGGGAACTTCCTAGAGGAAGAAAATGAAGACATGTCTTCATGATTTAAATTGGTTTTATGAACTCTTGTGTTGGATTACATGTTATTTTGGTGAATAGTGAAATATGAATATAGTTGACTACATCATTTTTTGTAACTACTTTAGTTAGGTTGCATGTGGCAACTTGTTAGTGATGAATGACTAATTGCTTTGTCTATTAATTTTAATTTTAATTAGCAGGTTCAAAATAAATTAGGAAAAGGAAAAAAACAGTCAATATTTGTTATGAAAATTGTTTCCAAAGGTAAAATTGTTGTTTATGGTTTAATATTAAAACCATTTCCAAATAAAAGAATCTTGTTATATATACCATTTTGGAAAAATACAAATGCTCATCACTGATGTACAAGAACGGTTGTTTAGTACTCTTTAATAAACTACATATACAATAGAAAAAATGTTGCTTTTAGCATAGCTACGGTCCAAAACTGTTGCCTAAAATAACAAAGGGTGAAAATACATTCTCATGATCCACAACGAGTAAAAACCGTAGTCAATAATAAGAACGGTTAAAAAATCGTTGTCATTAGTGGCAACGGACAAAAACCGTTGTCCTTTCTTGAAATTCAAAATCGTTGCATATACTAAAGCAATGTCAACGATTTTTATGTATCGTTGTCTTTTAATTGAAAAAAACCGTTCTTTAAAGAATAGACAACGCCTTAGACTACAACATTTGGAAAACCGTTGCGTAAACGTAAGGCTACGGTTTTTTTATTTTAGAGTACGGTTTTCAGACGTTGTCGTAGGTAAAAAATGTTGTAGTGGACAATCTTCGAGTAACTTTTTCAATTGAGATATAGTTTTCTTAAATTAATATTTTTTTAGTAAGTTGTTAGTTTTTTACTTAATAAAAGTGCGGGTACGGGCATATAGGTGCCTAGCGAGTATGGTTACGGACACTAAAGTTACTGCCTACGCAAGTCCGAGCGCGAGTACGAGCTTTTTTAAAAAACACAAGTACGGGGACGAACACTGTGGTACCCTGCCCAAAGGGTACCAATTGTCATCCCTACTTTTATCTCCTTAAATCCTAAAGACGGATGTTAAAAAAATTCTTTCAAATTAATTGCCAATCTTACCATTCTGACAAATACATGTTTGGATCTAAGAAAATGAATTAAATTTAATTTGAACTTTAATAAAAAAAATTATTAGATAAATATATATAATATATTGTTATATCTTTTATGTAAATACCATTTAAATATATATATATTATATATATAATTTCAGTTTAAATTTATTTAATTTTTAAATTTTTATTTTATTTTAATAAGATTAATTTAATTTAAACAATCTAGTTCAAGAAGGGTATGAATTCGAAACCATTAATTAAATTATATTAATTTTGATTAGTTGATCCATACACTCCATCTTGAGTATTTTAAGCGATTTTCATTTTAATTTATGAATTTTATATATATAAACTACTTATATATTCATCTATAATTTTAAATATTTTTCTCTTAAGTAATTTAATCTATATATATACTTTATCTAAATTTTAAAAAGCATGTATAATAAATATGCGGTAGTTTTTTTAAAAATGAAATCATTAAATAAGCTAAACTCATTTGTATCGCTATTTATTATTTAAATACAAGCTTATTTTAAAAGACCTAAATCCTTTTTTGTTATTGAGAGCCAAATTACGGTACAACTTAGATCATCGATGATAAAGAAAAAAACTCATCAAAGCATAACATGCATATACGAAATAACAAAGAAATAATAAATGTTCCAAAGAACGAAAAAAAATTGAGGCTAATAAAACTTGCACTAGTGGAAAATAATAAATGCTCCACAACCGTCGTGGAATGGCCGTCGTAGTATCCAGTTTTTGTAGTAGTGTTGTTAATATTGAATAAGTTAATTATAATCCCCATTAAGTACAAGTAATGTGCAACCATTTTATCTTTTATTGTCATTTTTTTACGGCTGTCTTTTATTGTCATTTAATTTGATGATAGGACAACAAATTGTCTAATGGGACCTAGATAACCAAAAATGCACAAATGCGCGTGCGTGCACACACACACACACATATATATATATGAGGAGGGATTAACTTACACCAGTGTAAGTTACACCAAGTCTTACACCGCTAATAATTCTGGATCGAATATGATTTTTATTAATCAAACCGGTGTATTATATTTATTCATCATCTTGATTATCTGTGTAAAATTTCATAAAATTTGAACACTAATAATCTGATAATCATATATACATTTGAGATATATGAAAAAAAGGGACCATTTGATTATCAGTTTATTAGTGTTCAAATTTTATGAAATTTTACACAAATAATCAAGATGATGAATAAATATAATACAACGGTTTGATTAATAAAAATCATATTCGATCTAGAGTTATTAGCGGTGTAAGACTTGGTGTAACTTACACTTGTGTAAGTTGATCCCTCCTCTCTCTATATATATATATATTGAGGAGGGTTGTAATTACACCGGTGTAAGTTACACCAAGTGTTACACCACTAATAACTACAAATCGAATATGATTTTTAGCAATCCAACCGTTGAATTATGTTTGTTCATCATCATGATTATATGTTCCAAATTTCGTAAAATTTGGTTGGATTTTTTATACATTTCAAATGTATATATAACGTTAATCTTGAGACATCTCAATGACATATCAAATCATTTCGGATTAATGAAAAATTTTATATGTATGATCTATATGATAGTAACTTTCAATCTAACGGTGGATTATTTAATACAATGATCCGTTAAAAAATTATTCAGCAATGTAACACTTGATGTAACTTACACCGGTGTAATTATAACCCTCCTCATATATATTATTTCTTCTTAAGATGTGAATCCCGCTGCCTTACAAATTATTAATTTAAAAAAAATGAATTGATGAAAAAAAGTTGTATTGTATCACATATTAGCCCTTGATTGCGACTAACTAGTACCGGAATGTCCTCAATCTATACTTTTTTTAATTATAATGCTAAAACGCCGTGGCAGCACACATGTTGGGTTTTAACTTTTTCTTCTCTTCCCTCTCTAGACACAAGTGCACACGATAGAGGTGTGAATTTGGGTTGAGCTCGGTGAGTCAATCCGGATCAAACCGGCTCACCGGTGGGTTGTGTTGATAAAATATAGGGTCACATTTTCGCGAATCAAAAGTGGGTCAATCCACTTAACTCGCGAGCCAAAGTGGGTTCGAGCAGTGTTGAGGTGGGTTGACTCATTTTTTAATTTTTTTAATTTTTTATATTTTTAAATCATTTTTATATTTTTTCTATTTTTTCTATTTTTTTTACTTTTTTTATTATTTTTTATAATTTTTTAAGTTAGGTGAGCTAGCCCGCTTAACCCACCAACCCGCGGTGGGTCGAGTCGGGTTGGTATTTTTTCAGCTCACCAAAAAATGAGCCAACCCAGCCCAGTTCACTTTTAGCCTAACCCGTGGTGAGCCAACCCGCGTGGGCCGAGTTGGCTCACTTTGGCACCTCTACAACTGAGTCTAGGCATGACAATGCTATGGGATGGATTTTGCTTTTTCCATTCTCATCCTTGTCCCCATAAAAATTAGGGTCGATTTGGATTTAAAAAGAGCAGATATAAATTATGAAACTCAATTTTATCTCTGTGGGTTTCTGTTGGGTTTGGGAAAATAGAAAGAATTTCATCTTCCCTTTTTTTTCTCTATTTTTTATAATTTAAATACATGTTTATAAATAAGTCATATATATTAATATATTATAATTCAAATAATATGTAAATATAGACATTGATAATTCTAAAAATTTTTAAAAAACTATATTATATTTTTTAAAAAAATATATAAGTTTACCTTTATTATTTAACTATTATTATAACTAAAATTATTTAATTAGTATATCATGGCGGGTTCAGGGGCGGATTCGGGTTCGCGGGACGGGTTTTAGGTGAACCCGGTCAAAGCGGATTTTCCCCATCAAAACTGAGATGGACCGGTACCCACGAGTTCAGGTTTGATTGTCATGTCTAACTAGGTCAGTGACACGATGTATATATACGAATAATGTGTGTGTGTGTATATATGAATCTAAAACAAGATATAAAATATTTTTTAATCAACTAAGATAATTTATTAAAATTAAAAATAATTTTAGTTAAATATTTATCTTTCAAATATTTAAAATATAATTTTTTTATTAAATTATTGAAATAAATTTTATTTAATGTTTTTATTCGATAATAAAGCTATGCACTTAATTTTTACTAGGACATTATTGATTTTTATTGAGATTTAGATAATTAATATTTGTTACAATTAAAATTTTGTTGATTTAATATATTTCAACATTTACAAAACTAAATAATGACATATATGTATTTTAATTAAAATTATTAAGATATAAGAAACAACTAATATACAAGTAATAAATTAATTATAATTTAGGAGAGAATTATAAGACAAAGGACTTATTTATTTTATAGAAAAACTTTTACTCTTAATATTAATTTCTTTTAATATTTCTTAAGAAAAATATTAATAACTGAAATTATTTTTAGAGTTTAAAATAACTAGAAATATTTATGGGATGTAAAGCAAATGATTCATTTGCTTAATGCTAAGTAGCTAGCCCTACACAAATGACATATGTAAGAAATGAAAATGAAAAAATAAATGAAAATATATAAATAATATTATGCTAGATGAAATGATAAGTATAATTAATCATTGTATACCAAACCACTTTTAACACAGAGCACATGCTTTCCTAATTTGAATGGAAAATAGTTTTTTAATAAGGATAAATAGGGATGAAAATAGGTAAAGTGATTTTCTAGGCTTGTGAGCTAACTTGTATTGGGTCTAAAACATGTGGAGTCTATTTTTTTTTGTTGCAATTTGCAAACCATAGGTATTCCCTATTACCAGGGGCAATCCTATTCGGGGCTCAATCACAGTCAAAAATTAAAAAAATTATATATAATTTTGAAAATCTTCTAAACCTAAAAAAACAATCTATTTAAATAAATAAAAAAATGATATTATTTTTGTTATCACTACTATTATGGATATATTAATTAATTTTTTTATTATAATATCTTGAAACTATATATATACTTATTGGTTTATTTAAAAAAGTTTCCTATATTTTTTTTTGTGTGAACCAAAGGTATCCCCGGCCGATAGCTAGAGACCAATCCCTTCGAGACGTAGAGATCACCGAAATGAGTTTTACCTCTCCCAATAATTAAATTCTTTTCGATACACACCGTCCGGGATAAAAAAAAGTTCCCTATATAAAGATTTTAATATGTAAATATATTTTAAGATAGTCCCGTAGTCTATTTAAATACATTTTAGGGATAGGCTTATTGGTATATTTATAAATAGATTTATAACTTTAAAAATCTCTATATCAAATAAATAAGTTAGATCCAGGTCTTAAAAATGTTTCAACCTATCTATTATTAAAAATATATTATATAAAGTCAATAATGTGTGTCTTTCATTCAACAATTTAAGTTTTAGGATAATTGATTTACGACGTAATATGAGAGTCTCTATAATTAAATGGTCAATAATTCAATTCTTACTACCTCATTATTCGAATAAAAAAATTAATTTTAACATAGGGTAAATGGACTCATATATATTTTAAACTTTTGAAATAATTTATTTAAAGTCGTTCACATGTCCTCCACTTCCACAACTTAAAATTTTAGAATAGTTGATTTATAATTAACATTTATTTCCACTATATTTCCACGTTCTGTGGCAAATATCCCTACAAATAGAATTGAATATAATCCACATCCCTTCTTCTTTCTCCCGGCCGGTCACACACAAATGAAATTCAGTTCATTTAAAATTAACCAACACAGTCTTCAAATATTTTAACAATTAACTTATTTAAATTTATATTTTATAAAAAATATTAATCAATACGAGTGTTTAAGACACCTATACATAAAGTATATATGTAAATTATCCTTTGTGTAAATTTCTCTTTATTTATATATATATATATATCCATTTATTCATTTTAACAAAAAATCCATTTAATATTACTTCAAAAAACTAATTAAAGTTATTTAACTTAATAACATTTTATAAATATTAAAATTCATTAATCTAACTTTTATATTAAAAAATTCATTTAAACTTTATTGAGCAATTTATTTTAACGTGTATTATATTTTTTAAAAAATATAAGTAAATACTTACTATACTACTATACGTTTTATTCATTTCTATTTTATGAAAACTTATTAAGCACAATAACTTTAATAATATATATAGTTGTTTTTGGAGTAATATTATCCCTACTAATACTGAGTAAATCTTAGAAATATTTCAATTTAATTAATATTATGTGAAATTTATATGGTAAATATATTACACATTTAAATTTTGTATTTATTATCTATTATAGATATAGACGATACTTTCACCCCCTTCCTACGTTAGGCTCTTCGCATAAAAAACTGAGGAAGTTTTCTACTATTAATTAGGTATTTAATTTTAATTTTAATTTATATTTAATTTTATTTGTTTAACTTCAAAGATAATATTATTATTTTTCATAATACATTTACATATTTAATGATATATTGCTTTTTGTTATTTATAAATGATAAAATTTTGGATCAAATTTATTAAATCAGAGGAATTGGTAGTATTTGATTTATAAATCTCATGGGTTCTAATTAAATGTTGAAAAATGTTGGGAATGCACTTTTTTAAACACTCTCCCTAACACACTCCATGTGATTGGTTAAAATTCACATGGATATCACCACTTGGGAGTGGGACCACGAATTATTTCCTGATGTCATCGTGTACTTGAAAAGGCGACCACTTGTCTGTATGGCATGCATGAGAAACGAGTATATCATCTTCCACCATTGTGTCACATCTTCCTTTGGATAATAATAAAACTACAGACACCCAAAAGTTGGGTGTAAATGTGTAGTAAAAATAGAGATGAGAAAAACATAAAAATTAAAATAGAGAAAATAAAAAATATAATAAGTGAAATGATAAAAATATGAAAAATAAAAAAATAGATATTAAAAAAGTATAGCAAGAAAAATCATAATCTCACATTTTCATTTTACTATTAATTATACGAAAGAGAAATATTATTTGTATAACATGTTGTATGCAGAGAGATATAGAGATAAAAAAGGGAAAAGGAAGAGAAATATGAGATGTAATGGAGAGAAAAAAAATGTATTGTATAAATTATTATATGTTTTTAGTTATATATATGAAAATGTTATCTCTGTACCAAAAAAGTGTTTTATATGAGGAAGCAACATTTAAAGCAAATGCATGATAGCTACCTACCTCACCTCTCAGTCTTCAAGTTCTCAAATCAAACATAAAGCATGCTTCCACCACTTCAACGTTTCATTTTAGAGTGTGTTTGGTAAAATTAGCTGAAAAGCTAGCTAAAAGTTGAAAAGCTCACTGAAATCTTAAAGTTAGCTTAAAGTTGAAAATCTATTGAATGTATTTGGTAAAACTAGTTGAAAATGGTAAAATGACATTTAAGGACAACATTAATTATTAAATAATGATAAGTGAGGTGATTTAGGGCTAAACTTGTAATTAATTTTCAGTTAGTAGCTGAAAATTGGAGCTTTTTAAAAAAGCTACCACAAGTAGCTTTTTAAGAAAAACTTGTAGCTACCAAAAAAAGTTACATTCCCAAACACTGTTGAAATAATTTCAGCTACTATTTTCAACTTTCAGCTAACTGAAATGGCAAACCAAACACACTATTAATTTAATAAGTGGATACGTTAGAAATTAAGGTGAATACGGATATAGCTTTCAATAAGATGAATCATGGGGTGATGGTTAAATGGCATGGTTGGGTATGCGCTCACCACGTACACGGTTTAATATACATGTGGACTTAAAAATTATTAAACATTTTTATACCATTTTAGTTTTATTTCCATTTTCTTTTTTATAAAGTTGTTTAATAATTTTTATTTTAAAAAATTATAAAAATGAAAATATTTTTTAATTTTTTATATAAATATGTAAAAATAATAAATAAAGTAAATAAAACTAAAATAACAACTTTATAAAAAAGAAAATGTACATAAAAAGTTATCAAATAAACAGTTGGTTTGTCTCCATCTTGCTCTCCTCTATCTTTTAATCTCGTTTATTTACCCATTATCTTTCAAAGAACAATGATAATATGATATATATTAGACACTTGTTTATTCCATGTATTAACATCTTTATTCATATTTTCTTACATATCATATCACCTATTACATCTATTATTTTTCATATTTCTCTTTCTTTCTCTTTCTTATGTAGATATGCCCCATAGGTATCCATTATCCCCTTGAAATAACCTTGTCATAAAATAACTACTATGTTGCGATTTGTTCTTAATTACTAGACCAAAATCCTACTATATAACCTATATTGATAGTGGAACGTTAGTGAGGTAGAGTTTTCGTATAGTCTTGGGATAAGAAGTTGGGTGCCTGGTTTTGCAGAAAGTCCCTTTTATAGGCGTTTGGGGTTGACCTAGCATTTAATTTCATGTGTCCTTTATTTGCTTCTTCCTTATTTTTCCCGAGATTCTGGTGTATTAATTAGCGTTTTGAATAGCTTCCTTTCCTGGCTTTAGTTTGTCCCTGTAACATCCCAAAAATCAGGACCTAGAAAATATAGTAGAATTCCTAGACTGTAAATTCTATCAAGAGAGGGAAGTTAGGAGTATGATGAGAGTTTAGGAGTTTTAAGGGGATTTTTAGGAGGAAAATCAACTACTAAATCCAACACTATTGTAATTGAACTTAAGAGTGATCAAGTCCCAAGATTGAGAGGTTGAGAAGGTATGTGAGGAAGATAGAAGGGAAGAGATTGTGAAGGAGAGGATTAGACTTAAGAAGGCCAAGACTGAATTTAAGAGGATAACTCAAGAGTGTATTTGCTGTAACATACAATCTTAGCAAAATCCAACTTCATAATTCAAATAGGATTAGAAAAGTGTTTTTATAAAAAAGAACTAGGAAAAGAGGGTAAAAAGTGTTGGAGGAGACTTGGGATGGAAATCTAGAGTTTCCATTCTACTCGCTCAAGCGAGAATGGCCTTGCTTGAGCGAGAATATCAGTAAAGCAGGGTAAAATAAGTTTATGATATTTTCGCTTAAGCGAGAAGTCTCTTTCTTAAGCAAAAAAGTCCTGATTTTGGGGTGCTCTCTAGAAGAATTTCGCTTAAGCGAGAAAGGCCTCACTTAAGCGAGAATCGTCCAGAGGAGGGGTGCTCTCTAGAGCATTCTCGCTCGAGCGAGGAGCCTCTCGCTTGAGCGAGCACCCGAAATCCGAGTTCATTTAGTATTCTCGCTTAAGCGAGAAATCCTCGCTTGAGCGAGAGTGCCCGATTTTGGTTTTTAAAACAGATTCATTTAGGGTTGGCCCTCATTTTATTACACACCCTTAGTTTCTTTGAGAGAAAAAGTAGAGAGAGGAGCTCAACTCAATCTGAAGAAGGAGATCAAGGCTTGCTCAACCACATTTCCCCAACCAAGAGGGGAGCTTGGAACTAGGGGGTGTTAATTGGTTCGGATCAACCCGACGAACCCGACGAACCAATCCAAATCATTCTAATTGGTTCAAATTTATTACTCATTCGAGTACGAACCAAACCAAACCAATAAGAACCGAGGTCTATTGGTTCAGGTAACGGGTTGGGAAATTTGAACCCGTTACCCGAACCGAACCCCTTGAATATATTAAAAAAACAAATAATTATTTCTAAATAATTATTTGTTTGTGATTTATACATGGTATATTATTTGTAAACATAATTTCCTTAGCAAGCAGAACTGAATATAATTATTTGTAAATATTTATATATGGTATATCATTTATAAATATTTATATATGGTATATTATTTATAAATAATTATTAGTTTCCGATCCGATTGAACCGAATCAAACCAACCCGTCTTTTATTGGTTCAGTTTGGTTCGGGTCTTTTAAAAAAAACAATGAAATCCAAACCGAACCGAACCGAACAATTTTGTTTGGTTCGGATTTGTTTTTTTCCAAAGAACCGAACCAAACCGACCCGTGAACACCCCTACTTGGAACCACCATCCTCCACCCCTCCAGCATCTCCATCTTTGTTCTTGAGGTGAGTGTGGTTCACCCACTCACTTTTCATCATGTGTGAAGCGCTCTCATGATCCCTCCCCTCATTTCCCCTTATTTGTTACTTGCTCGTGATTGATTGAGGTTGATCTAGGGTTTATGTGTGTAATGTTCTTGATTGCTTGATATATTGTTGGCTTAGCCCTAGTTAGGTTGTAGTGGTTAGGATTTTCATGAGATTATTGAGTATGAGATTTGGAATGCCATGAAATCATCATTTAACATATATAAACATGTAAGCATGTCATGAATTATGTTCTCACGTTTTGAAACCTTCATCATATACAAAATGTTTTCATGGGCCTATGGCCAAAGAGAAATATTACATGGTATTTGGACAAATCATAGGGTCGTCTTTGGACCAATCACAGGGGTCTTCGGACCAAAGAGGAATTTCATGGGTCATCAGACCATCTAATAAAAGAGGAGGTAATTCACATGGACCTCTCGACCAAGAGGGAAATGGGGATCCTCAATTAAGCGAATGACATGCATTGCATCCATGTTTGATAATAAAACCTAATCATATAAGTGTCTCTGGACGACGGTCCTTGGTCATGATGCAGAGCACTCAGTCACAATCACAAAAAAGATAAAAGATCACAAAACTAACTTGACTGATTGCTGTGATGTGATATGCATAACTATTATGACTAGATGCTTATTTGTTGAATGATGCACTTTCATTTGTATGACTCCCTACATTGTATGCATGATCACATTCACTGAAACATAAGTCTCACCATAAGTTTTGTGGAACATTTTAGATGTGCAGGGAGTCCTCGTCGGAAGTTAAGGCAGACGGCTTGGAGCTAAACGGCGGATCGACCCTCTGGGTTGCTTATGCTACCCTAGGGAGACCTTTTAGTATATATGTATAGTTGTAGATGGAAATTCCATTTGGAATGGTAATATTGTATTTTAAGCCACTAAGTGGTATCTAAATTACAAACTTAAATTTTGTATGGTTGGTATCCGCTTATGTAAACATTGGATTACTTAAGCAATTTTATGTGGTTGATTGTGTGCCGACCGATATCGATAATGGCGCGGAATAATTTCATAAACTTGGAAATGTGTCTCCAACGGACATACTTTTTAAGTTCACGGAATTAGGACGTTACAGTCCCCTGATTGAGGTGATTGGTATATCCCCGATTTGCGCTTTCCTATGAAATGAGTCCTGATTTTGATCAAATGCTCAGTGAATCTAGATCTTGCCTTTTTCAAATTTATCTACTAGGGGGCTGAGGTATAGCTCTGTTAATTGGAGTCAACTCAGTCAAGTCCAAGTGTTAAGTCGGGATATAACTTGACATGTATAGCAGTGCACAACTAGGGATGGCAATTGAGCCCGAGTCTTATGGGTATCTACAAAAGTACTCGTATACAATGGGCCGGGAAAAAATCCTTCAAGCGAGGACATGGATGGGTAGAGCCGGCAAAATGGGCTAGACCGACCGGATTGGCCCGCAAAAATGTAGGGCTTTGACACCTAATTTAGAAGCCCGAATAACTCCCGGGTTTTATAGCCCAACCCAATAAAGCCCGTTACCCGCAAAAATGTCGGGTAGCCCGCAAGGGCTCGGACACCTATTTTAGAAGCCTAAATAACTTCCGAGCTTTTTAGCCCAGCCCGATAAAGCCCGTATCCGTATCAAGCCGGGTCGGGTAGCCCGGATTGACAACTCTAGGGATAGGGACAAGCTTTTATCTGCAATTTTTCACGAGGATGAACTTTTACCTTAAATTTTTATATATTAATATTAATTTTAATCTAATATCTTATATATTTATATATTTTTAAAACTCATAATACATATTTATATAAAAAAGATAAAAGCTGGTAGATATTTCATATTAAAATTAGCATAAGAATAAAACATTAAAATGTTTCAAACATTTCAGATTAAAATTGAAATAAGAATAAATCAATAGAACCTTAATTGTCCTTCCCAGTATCGCCCCTTCCTGTTTTCATTTCATAGTAAACTGTTATGTTATGTTGGTGATATTAAATTGTTATGAAGTCCAAATTGTGGAAGTATTAAACTGTTATAAAGTCCATGTTTATTAAACTTTCATGTTGGTGAATGATGATATTTAAATATTATGTTTGAATGAACTTGGAGTAATTTTTTAATTGAGAGATATAGTTTTCTTACATGAATGTTTATCTTATTGAGTTGCTAATTTTTCACTTAACTAAACTGCGGTTACAAACACATGTATGAGTGTATAGGTGTCCAGCGGGTACGGGGACAAACACTATAGTACCCTGCCAAGAGGGTACCCATTGTCATCCCCACAAACAATCCATTTTTACTTCAATTTAATTTCTATGAATTGATCAAATGAGTTTAAGTGTGTTTGATAAGACATTTCGGCTAGATGAAAGCTAAAATTAGTAGCTGAAAAGTCATTTCATCAGTGTTTGGTAAGATAGCTATCTTAGGTAACTACTAGTTTTTTTAAAAAAAAAACTCTCATTTTCATCTACTAGTTAAAAGTTTATTATAAATTTATCCCTCAACCACACTCCCACTAGTAATTATTTAATTAATGATATTCTTATATGTTATTTTACTAATTTCAGTTAGTTTTACTAAATACCTTCAATTAAATCAATTATTTTTAGCTTTCAATTAGCTTTTAACTTTCAGTTAATTTTTTAGTTTTCATCTGATTTTTCAACTTTGGGCTAATTTTACTCAACACAACCAATTTAGTTGAGAGACTTCCTTGCCATTGGTTCAAAAGAGGTTCTAAGGCTTTTTCTGGTGGCGGAGCTCAATACGGCACTCAATATAATCATTAATTTTTAAAAGAATAATGTAATACACTAATACTACATAATAAGTAATACAATATTGCTGATGACTCTCTTCTCGTGTTTAGGTCGTATCCATTTTATTTACCAACTGGTGGAGTTAATATCTTTAACAATGCAAATGTTCGCAAGTCTCTCCTTACTCCCTAGAATATTAATAAAGGAAATAAAATTAAACAAATATTTAATGAAAATAACAAAAAAAAATCATAAAATATATTAAATACTCTTTAACTAATATCTTTAAGATACTTATTAAACAAAATTCCTTAATTAAAATGATGGAAGTCAAAAGTAGACCAACAGTCACCTTCTTTGTCTATTCAGATGATCATATTTAAGTATCTATCATTTTTTATTTATTGGTAACCTACCCGTTGATGTCTATTGAAAATTATATCAAAGCATAAAGGAAAATACTACCGAATGCACTAATATGAGAGCTTGGATCACACGGAATGAGGAATCTTACTTTATTTATTCTCAAATGATGCCGAATTGTTGAGTACAAAATACTTTAGTTTAGAGATAATTGATATAGATTAGACTTACTTCATAAGAATATTCGATTGTGCATTAATTCATCAATTTTATGCTCTGCCCATGACTTAATCCATAAACATATTCAAAGCAGACAACCTATTCATTATCCATGTTCATTGATAAAGGAAACAAAGTTGGGGAGTAATGAACTCCAGTTCATCGATCCTTCACTAACACAACACAAAGTTTTTTTTTTTCAAAACATGAGGAAGTTTGTAACGGTAAGAAATTAATATCTCATGTGTGTGGCAATTCAAATGTATGTGGTTTAATAAATTAAATAAAAGAATATATTATTCAATTATTTGAATGAAAGGATATGACTTTTGGGAAGGAGTTATTATATATGTTTTAATGAAGGGGTATATTATTTGATGTAAACAATATATATAATGGAAGGACATGAATAGTCTCAATCCCTGCCTATTAAAGTTTGTCTCTTAAAATTACCATCAAGAATTGAAGAACACAAGAAAGAAAAGGAAAGAGATAGAAAACATTCATCTTACAAATTCTACAAGATTCAAAGGCATCAATCTTATCATGGATCAATGTTAGTGTTTCTATCTAATCTTATATGTGAAAACTATGAATTCTAAGATCCTATTTGATTATTCAAATATCATGAAAGTTTACAGTAACTTGTAACTTTTTTTTTTGTCGAAGCTTTTTTTTTGTAACTTGTAAGTTTTTTTTTGGTAGAAAGGACATTTCATTAAGAGAAAAGCCCAAAGACAATACAACCGAGGAGGCCCAACCGGCCTAAAACAAACGGGATACACGCGAATTTGAAAAGAAATCTAAAACACAACACTCTAGATTCGCTCCTGATGGATTCCTGGCAAGTGTACCAAAAGTCCAACAGTTATAGAGTAAGTAAGATATCGTATCCACAGGGAGTGGTTTTAATTTGTAAAGTAATAGCGATCGTATTTTTAATGAAAACAATTTTATAAAAAGGATTGATTGTATGCAGAATAATAAATAGTAACAGATAAACGAGATGAGAGAATGATACTTTGGATTAGGATTTGAATTCGTTTCATCTCCCCCCTCGTGTATGTGAATCCCTTCTTTTAATTATGATTATACTTGTAATTACCTTAGCATTGTCTAACTACAATAATTATAAGGCATGCCTGACAATTATCGTACCCGCAAATTCCCCTATAACATCATAATTAAACGCCAAAAGCTATTCTCTACAGGCATTCAAAGTGGTTTGGCGACCCCGAACATTCCTCGTATTTTGCAATCAGCGCTATCAATTTAATCCATACCTTCCCATCGAACAACTATGAAGGGGTGTGTCACTCACCAAATGCTTCAATCGCAGCGAAGAACGATAGTACGATATGAACCAAACGAGTATCTTCAGCAATCAGAGATTAAGCTTCATAGATAGCTCTATGCTCACCTAACTCTAATACTAGCCGGGGTTCCACTTTTTGTATCCAAAGACCTAAACCCTACCACCCCGGCGCACGCGCGGAGGCGATGAATTAAAAACAGCATAAAGATACCGATAAATTACAAATATAGAATCACAATTAAAAAGAAGAGAATTCTTAAACACTTGGGGATTGAATCCACTACATCAAATCCTACTGGAGAGCTTAGCTACTCATGGTAGCCATTACAAACCACTGAGAAATCTGTCACCTTTCTCAATCCTAGAACTACTCTCTCTCTGTATCTGTGTCGGTTCCCGAGGACCTATTGTGATCTGTGCAAAAGGGCCCTATTTATAGACTGGAAAACCTTATCCAAATTGGAAGAGATCGGAAAATATTTGAATTTAAAAGGTTGTGACGTCACTTGCGCTTTAGCTGCGCTAAGCGCAAGTGAAGCCTATCCAATCTGGAGCTGAGCTTCATGTGTGCTAAGCGCACACGCAGCGTGGCAGATCTGGGGGCTGCGCTCCATGTGCGCTAAGCGCACATGCAGCGTGGCACACGTTGCAGGCTTTTTAAATTCTTCATCTAACTGCTTTATCTCTTTCTGTTCTATCCCTTGCTCGATTGGTTTTCCTTATCTCCCTTTTTCTGACTTGATTTTGTATTTAAATGGTCTTTATTTGAATTGGGGAAGTTATCTACATGATCCTCTGTTTAAATGGCTCTTATCTCCTCTTTATCTGATCTTTGTTTAAACTTTGAATCTGCAAACAACCTCCTTTCTGATGCTATTTTCTCTCTCATTTCAAATCTTCTATAAATCTGCATAAAATAACAGATTTCTATTTAAAATAACATCATATTCAAATTTAAACCAAATAATTACAAATATTGTAAATATTAACAAAAAGGAATAATTTTGGGCATAAATTAATATTTTGACCTTGATAAGTGTAATAAAACTATAGGAAAATAACGCATATTTTACACTTATCAAATACCCCCAACTTAACTTCTTGCTTGTCCTCAAGCAAGACACCTTATACAATCAAATTTCCAATCACCCTTGTGTACAATTCTCAAAACATCTACAAGGAAAAATTTTCATTATCTCTTTATTAGGCAGAAGTCACTTTCCAAATATAAAAAAAAAAGAATCAAGAGATATTACCATTACTCAACCAAAACCAGAACACAATCAACAAGTTGAACTTTCTCAAGAGTAGCAATTAAAGCAATAAACAATAAACCAAGGAATTTCACTCATGCTCACGGGTACTGTTTCCCTCAATGTTTTCACCACAGTTGAACAACTAAAATTGATAGTCATTTCTAGTTCATAAGCATGTTCATGGTTAATATGGATCAAAAGGTATTTTCAAGGTTGTAATCAGGCTGGGCTATCAAGAATTCATGGTTTTTCTGGATAAACAATGAACACTTAAAATAGGGAGCATCTTTGGATGTTGCTTTTCTTGAATTTCTATCCTTCCACCATCTTTTTCTTGATTTATTTCACTTCTTTGCAGGCCTCTTTCCTTGTTTGAAGACGCACTCCCCCCAACTTATTCAATTTATTCATTTTTTTCTTTTTGATTTTAGGGGGAGTGATCTTCTTTTTCTTTTTGTTTTCATGTACCTGCTCTTTTTCAACCTTTTCTTCTCATTCTTTTTGCTTACCACCTTGCTCTCTATCCCAAATGTGTAAGGGACAGGATATAAATATTCATTTTGGCTTGGGTGAACAACAATAATCAAATAAGGCTCAAAATGGGTTATCAAAAATTGGAAAAAATCATATCAAAGGTTGGCTTTTTGGCACTGAGAAAATATATTGAAAAACAAAAATTGCCTTTGTCATTTCCAAATTTTCCATAAACAGCATAAGATCCAAAAACTTAATCAATAAAAGTAGACAAACAACGGTGAAAAACTCTCAATTCAGTGTTTGGGCTCTCAACTCACCGGTTACTTGGCTAAATTCCTTGATAAAACATTTATTAATTTTAATTAACTACCCTGATAGATTCTCATGTGAAGCATCCTAATCTTAATTGATTATGGAATTAATCACAAGACCCTTTCTTCTTTCCTAGTCTGGTTAATTAAACTACCTAATTTCAGAAATTTTGAATTTTTTTTCTTTATTTTCCTAATTTCTAATTCCTAAAATTTTTAAAAATTCTAAATATCCTAAAAATTTAAATGCAAAACAAAAATTCCTAATTAATCTTAAAAAAATCTATAAAATAAGAGAAAATAAAAGAAAGAAAAACACCAGTGTCAATCTTCATCCTCTGTATCCTGTGGGTCCTCGTCATACTCTCCAACTGCTGCTGCTTCACCTCCCCCTGGAAGAATAGGCCTGTCCCCAGGCCACTGCTAGAATATCCGGAACTCTTCAAACAACATGTCTGTTTATGGGTCTTGCAGCAGCCTGCACACTCTTGAATCTCATGGGATCATATTCTCTGATCCTTCTCCTCATGCCTTCTCCTCGTGAGCTAAAGCCACAGGAAAGACTAGCAATTTATTCCTAGGCATCTGAAAAGTCAAATAAAAACAATTAGTTGCTAAAACACATTTATTTTAATGGTGCCTTATTGCAAATACCAATTCATGAAGAACATGGAAGCCTATCATTAACCAATTGCATGCATAAAGAATTACTCTCAACAAAATTTTTACAACACTTGGTAATGCCTTCCTAAAAATAGAATATACTCATTTGTTTTGCAAGTATTCAATCAATCCATATAAAGTGAGAGTTTAAAATTTTTGAAAGAGATAGAGCATAACACTTTCAAATTTAATAACTCACAAAACAAAGAGTATTCCAATCAAGCAAATTGTTCTTCATGTTCCACACAGCCAAAAACACATTCAAGATAACAGTAATCAACAATATTCAGAATCCTAAAGTTGTTATCCTAAAGTGCAAATCATGAAAACAAAATAGATGAAGATTTCAATTGGTAAAAATAAAAGAAAAATATGCATGAAATTTGAAAGTTTCAAAATTGATTGAAGTTTGTGAGTGGAAAAAGTGAAAAGAAAAGCTTAGGAAGTAGAGAAATAGTACATGAGAAAATAGAAGATTTTTTAAAATTTGTACTGCTACGCTTCACCTACGCTCAGCGCAAGTGAAGCGCAGAAAACAATGACTAAAATTGCAATTGTGCGCTTCTCCTGCGCTTAGCGCAATTGAAGCGCAGAAAACATAATGAGAATTTGCAATTTTCAGTCACGTTTTCTGCTACTTCCCATTGTTTTAAAAATTTATTTTCCACAAACTTATTCCTATCAATTTTGAAATATTTCTAAATCCTAAAAAAATGAAAAATCCTAATTAATAATCAATAAAACAAAATTAAAAACTTAAAAATCTCTGGGTTGCCTCCCAGAAAGCGCTTGTTTAACGTCTGATAGCTCGACGCTTGCTCTGTTAAGGCGGCTGATACTGAAATCTTTTCGTGAGCTTGTGAGCTGCTGATAAGTGAAAATTAGTTGATAAATTAGAGCACTTTTTAGTTCACTTATCAAGGATAAAATGGTAATTTTGCCCCAGTTTAATCCATTTTTATTAAATATTAGATAAATTGTATTTATTAATCTGAGATTTGAATTTGATGCCATTTTGATAGAAATATTACTGATTTTTGCAGGATATTGCATAGATTTGATTTGAAGGAAAGATAACATTAAATGAGGGAGATATCTGTAAGATTTGAGATTGATTGAAGACATTTAAAGAAGATTTGAAGAAGATATATTACAATTAATGAGAAGATCACAGTCAATCAATCAAGGATTCTGCAGACAAGCTTCCCAAATAAATCAAAGATTGCTCAATAAATGCAAGGATTTTATCAAGAAAAGGGAAACAAGGAAAGACAAATCTGCTAAAACCAGTCTCAGGGAGAGATCAAGATTAAAAAGAGAAAGTTGGAGCTGCAGGATACTACCTGCGCTTCACCTGCGCTATAGCGCAGACTCTCTGGAAGTTGCGCCCCATCCTGCGCTGTAGCGCAGGTCACGCTGATTTGCTCCCTGTTGCCGTTTTTAGATAGATTTCTCCCCAAATTTCTTTGTCTTTCCTTAGTCTATAAATAGGAACCTCTTGTACCAGATCCAAGAGGGGGGTGCACGATCATTGTAATCCAGTCTATATTTTAGTGATAATGTACCAAAGCTAAGTTTAGAGTAGGAGAGGAGGAGCGCTTCACAAGGATTGAAGATGGTGACAACATCTTCGGTGGTTTGTATGGCTACCTTGTGTAGTTAACTCTCCATTAGGATTGGATGTAATTGATTCTATCCCCAAGTGTATGTAAATTCTATATTATTATTTCTGTGCTCTATGTCTATAATATTGGTAATCTTATTCTGTACTTAATTCCTAATTCCCACGCTTGCGTCTGGAGTTATAGGCTAGTCTTGACTTTGTTAGTTTTGACTAGGATTGAGAGTGGGGAGCGGATTCTGAAGAAACTCACTCTCTGATTGGATAAGAGGACTCGGTAGCCAGGGTTCCTTTACGGGGGCGTTGCTTATGATTGATGGGTAGTGTGAGTACTCTAATGAAGGGCGTTCCAATATGTTAGGCATGGTTTTTGAATTACCGATAGCAAAGGATTAGTTGATTGTGAATCCCGGAAGCGAGAGGTGGGTATATCTAATGAGCGATGGGTAGTGACAGTACTCTAGCGAAGGTATACTTTATTTGGTAGGCCCCGTATTTCAATTAGTCCTTTACAAACTGAACAAAAGAGAGAAAAATAAGCCGATGGTAAGTCTGTCGCTTGGGAGAGCCCGCATGGATTATCTTTGAGTGTGTGAGATCGCTAGTAACTCAGGGTCTTAGCAATAAAGTTTGTCTACAGTATTATAGAGTAAACCTAAAATAATAGATAGTTTTTACATGCACAAAGGGTGCGATGAGATGAAGTCCAATCCTAATCCAAGTAAAGTGTCTCTAACTCTTCATTTCTAATTCCAATTGATATTTACTTTCTATTTACAATTCTGCAACTATACTCTCTAAACCGTGCTTTCTCTTGATAAATAGATCACAATCTACATAAATTAACCGTTCCCTGTGGATACGGTACTCTTCTTACTATTATACTGCTGGATTTGTGGTTCGCTTGCCAGAAACCCATCAGCTACACCCTTCCTTTCTTTGGCCCATAAGCCTCCCCATAATATTGCCTTGGAGCAACCTGTAGTGTGAAATGACTTTAAGCATTTGGGCTTCTTTCTGGAATTAGACCATGCCTCTGACTCCCTTGGCTTGACTCTTCTTTTCTTTATTTTCTTGTTCTCATGTGCATGAGTCTTCTTCTTTTGAAGCTTTGATGATTCACAATTGATTGCTCTCAATTTCCTTGCTTTACAGGGGTCTTTGATATGAAACACACCTGACCACTTGATCTTCAATCTGGCTCTAGGCTCTGAGTTTGATTCTAGCATGACTTTCCTTCTCTCTGCCTTGTTCTGGTCAGTGTGATTGCAGGCCTTTCTTTTATGAAGTCTGGAAGGATCATCACTTGTACCATGCCTTTCTTGATCTTCCTTTGCAGGACTGGTTGGATAAGGCATGGTCTTTGGTCTTGATACCACTTCCATTCCTTCTTTGGGCTTTGATTCACTATCTCTCTGTTCACTCTATTTCTCTTTTTCTTTATCTTTTTCATCAGGTACACCCTCATATGTGTTGTTCTCTTTCTCCCTTTCACAGCCAGATTTTTCTTCAAGCACCGTCTTTTCTGTTTCATCCTCTCCTTTTTCTTCTTCTACTTCTTCATCAGCCAGATTGTTATTGATTTCCTCCCCTTTTAGCTGAACAATGTCATCGCACTGCTCTTCAGGTTTGGGAAGTGCATTTTCTGAAATTTGTTCTAACTGATGGTTAGTTCTTGCTTCTGCTATCTGTTCAACTGTTGCATCAGGAAACTCTCTCTTCTTGTTGAGAATTTCCAACATGAACTCAGCAGGCCTTTGCTCTATGGCCTCCAACATTGGGCTGGTAATTTGCACACAGTTTATACTATTCATGAAGCTTGCGAATAGCATGTGTAGATCTTTCATGGATGGATTCTTTGGATATGGCAAATCTCTAACTTGCAGTGCATGTGTGAACTCTTCCTTTTCTTCTTCTTCCTCTTCTTCATCCACTTCTTCTGATTCTCTTTCTTCAACTTCTCTTTCTTGTGCTTCTTCAATTTCCTTCTGAAGTCTTAACTCCATTTGCTTTGCTAGCTGCGCTATCAAAGCATCATTTTTTCTTCTTGCTTCTTCTCTTTCCTTCTGACTGTCATTCTTATCTTGCATGAGTCTATCGAGCTTCTCCTCAATTCTTGAACATGTGTTATGTATTGTAGCATCTGCCCTGAGTTCAGCTTCAATGGTTTGCTTATAGGACGAAACAACATCTTGTTGCCACCCAAAAATTTGATTCTGGTAACTTCTCCAATCCTGTGAAAAATGGTTAGAATAATTTTTATAATTGGAAAAGTTACCGTGATTTAACGTGTGGTAGAAATATTTTGGCTCTTGCTGTCTAACATAATCTCCAAGGGTTCTTCTTGGTGGATTTTGCCATCCAGAAGCCATTCAACTTTTACTTCACTTGGGGTGGTTGAACAGAGAGTGTTGAGATTGTCTCTTTGCCCTTTTTCTCTTCTCTCCTTTTGCTCCTTCTAGATGTCCCTTCTATCAATTGATTTTGAGATACCTGTCTTCACAACTATTCAAGAATCTCAAACAAATGTTAGCTCAAGAAGGTGGAACAAAATAATAATTTTTTTATTTAAAAAAACGAAAATAAATATTTTAAAAAAAACAAAAAATAAAAAAAAAATCCTAAAAATTCTAAGATAGAACCAGTTTGAATTTGAAATATGATATTTACTTATCCTAAAATCCTAAAAGAACTTAAAGAGGATAAGTAGATAAGATAAGACCAATTTCAAATTTCAATTTTTTTTTACATATTTTTTTTTCGAAAATAATAAAAAATTAAGAAATAAAATACGAAAATTAAAATTAAAATAAAATTTTGAAAATTTGACCTCCTAAAACTATACAAATTGAGACACCGCTCCCCAGCAACAGCGCCAAAAACTTGATGGATTCCTGGCAAGTGTACCAAAAGTCCAACAGTTATAGAGTAAGTAAGATATCGTATCCACAGGGAGCGGTTTTAATTTGTAAAGTAATAGCGATCGTATTTTTAATAAAAACAATCTTATAAAAAGGATTGATTGTATGCAGAATAATAAATAGTAACAGATAAACAAGATGAGTGAATGATACTTTGGATTAGGATTTGACTTCGTTTCATCTCCCCCCTCGTGTATGTGAATCCCTTCTTTTAATTATGATTATACTTGTAATTACCTTAGCATTGTCTAACTACAATAATTATAAGGCATGTCTGGCAATTATCGTACCCGCAAATTCCCCAATAACATCATAATTAAACGCCAAAAGCTATTCTCTACAGGCATTCAAAGTGGCTTGGCGACCCCGAACATTCCCCGTATTTTGCAATCAGCGCTATCAATTTAATCCGTACCTTCCCATCGAACAACTATGAAGGGGTGTGTCACTCACCAAACGCTTCAATCGCAGCGAAGAACGATAGTACGATATGAACCAAACGAGTATCTTCAGCAATCAGAGATTAAGCTTCATAGATAGCTCTATGCTCACCTAACTCTAATACTAGCCGGGGTTCCACTTTTTGTATCCAGAGCCCTAAACCCTACCACCCCGGCGCACGCGCGGAGGCGATGAATTAAAAACAGCATAAAGATACCGATAAATTACAAATATAGAATCACAATTAAAAAGAAGAGAATTCTTAAACACTTGGGGATTGAATCCACTACATCAAATCCTACTGGATAGCTTAGCTACTCATGGTAGCCATTACAAACCACTGAGAAATCTGTCACCTTTCTCAATCCTAGAACTACTCTCTCTCTGTATCTGTGTCGGTTCCCGAGGACCTATTGTGATCTGTGCAAAAGGGCCCTATTTATAGACTGGAAAACCTTATCCAAATTGGAAGAGATCGGAAAATATTTGAATTTAAAAGGTTGTGACGTCACTTGCGCTTTAGCTGCGCTAAGCGCAAGTGAAGCCTATCCAATCTGGAGCTGAGCTTCATGTGTGCTAAGCGCACATGCAGCGTGGCAGATCTGGGGGCTGCGCTCCATGTGCGCTAAGCGCACATGCAGCGTGGCACACGTTGCAGGCTTTTTAAATTCTTCATCTAACTGCTTTATCTCTTTCTGTTCTATCCCTTGCTCGATTGGTTTTCCTTATCTCCCTTTTTCTGACTTGATTTTGTATTTAAATGGTCTTTATTTGAATTGGGGAAGTTATCTACATGATCCTCTGTTTAAATGGCTCTTATCTCCTCTTTATCTGATCTTTGTTTAAACTTTGAATCTGCAAACAACCTCCTTTCTGATGCTATTTTCTCTCTCATTTCAAATCTTCTATAAATCTGCATAAAATAACAGATTTCTATTTAAAATAACATCATATTCAAATTTAAACCAAATAATTACAAATATTGTAAATATTAACAAAAAGGAATAATTTTGGGCATAAATTAATATTTTGACCTTGATAAGTGTAATAAAAACTATAGGAAAATAACGCATATTTTACACTTATTAGCTCCCAGATAGAAGTAGAAAAAAGGAAACAACAAGTACAAAGAACCCTAAAAAAGGTGAAAACCCAAACGGCTATAGAGAGTTACACCATCACATAGCTAAGATTCACAAAGGAGAAGCAGAGATTACAGATCGGGGTCCAAAGGCCGATGGGCAACTTCGCCAATGAAAGGAGCGGATCGATCGGACGCCATAAGGGCTGCTGGTTTCTTTGAAAGAATCAAATCGAGAATCCTAACTGGAGGTCTAACAACCTAATCTCGATGCAAAGAGGGGGAGGTTGCCATGGCCGCAAGGGTATGTGCTACAAGGTTAGCCTGACGTTTGACCCATGTGAAACCACAAAGTGTGAAACCCCTTTTTTGTGCCAAATGTCCTGTAGTAAGTTCATAATTTCCCCTTTTGTAATTTCTCTTCTGTAGGCCTTGATCAGCTCCAGGGAATCATTTTCCAGCACAACTCTCTGGATACCCAGGTTTTCAGTAGTTATGATTGCATCGCGGATTGCTAGGGCTTCGGCTACAAGAGGTGAGTGAGCTAGAATTTTACTTGTAGATCCAAACAATACTTCTCCTCTAGAATTTCTTGCAATGAAAGGTATATCTACCCTAACCCCTTGGACATTGAAAACTGCATTTGTATTAATCTTTACCACTTCTTCTTTTGGAGGCTTCCATTTGACCCCTATTTGGGGGTTCAGTGGATTTTCCAGTGTTGTGTCTCTCACAATGATAAGCTTTGAACAATCTGACACTATGGATTGGATTTTTGAGATAGTTGCCCTAGGATTAAGAGATTTGCCTCTAAAAACAAAGGCATTCCTATCTTTCCATATATTCTATAGGGTGCAAGCCAGAGTGCTTCCATCCAAAATTCCTCTGTCATCCCTCTGTTTGAAGCTTTCCCATGTGACATTTAACCAGGAATGAAGGGAGGTAATAGCCTGAGGTTGAGGGATATTTAGGATATTGATTCCAAACCAAATAGGTGTAGTCCATTCACATAACAAAAGCATGTGTTCAACCATTTCTTTATCTTTGTTGCATATAGGGCATAGGTCCGACTGGGATAAGTGTCTAAAAGATAGGTTTGCCTTTACTGGAAGAATATTCAGCACAACCTTCCACAAGAAAATTTTTATTTTTTGGGGAATAGGAAGGTTCCAAAGAGTTTTCCAAACCTGGATGTGGTTAGTGTGGGAGGTAGAAGGCAAGTCTTGATCTGATTCCTCTGCTTTCTTAAGACATCTGTAGCCAGATTTGACAGTATATTCCCATGATGGGGTGAAGGGCCACACAAATAAGTCTTGTTGCTGGGTAAAGCCTATTTGTGTTTGTAGTACCTGTTCAATCTGGTTTTGAGGAATATTCCTGTAAATTGCTTGTCTATCCCAAATGTCGTTCCTTCTATCCATGAGCTCTTCTACCTTTTGGGCTGTGGCCTGAGGTTGAAATGGAACTTTTGCTTCGTTACACAGCCAGATGTCTTAAAAAATATGGGTCTCCTCTCCTGAATTAAGTAGCCACCTCCCATTATCTTTTAGCACCTTCACTCCCTGAAGCATACTTTCCCAAAGCCAGGATCCATTCTTTTTCTTCTTAGCATGTAGAAGATCACCATCTGGGAAATAAATCCCTTTTAAGAATTTAGCCCACAAAGTGTCAGGATCCTTGATAGCTCTCCATGCTTGTTTGGTCAACAAAGCCAGGTTCATAAGGTTGAAGTCTTTAAATCCCATGCCTCCCTCTCTTTTATTTCTAGTTAGGAAACTTCAGCTCTTCCAGTGCATCCCTCTAGCTTTCCCATTGGCTTTCCACCAAAATCTGGCTATGTGGGAATAAATCTGGTCACAAGTTTTCTTAGGAAATTTATAAATGCTCATGACATAAGATGGAATAGCCTGTAGGACAGCCTTGATCAAGGTTTCTTTTCCAGCTTGGTTCAACATGTTCTCCTTCCAACCCTTCATCTTTTGAATTATTCTATCCTTGATCCACTGTAGGTTGTTTGATTTGGACCTTGTCCAATCTATTGGGAGGCCCAAGTACTTCCCCGAATTTGGCCATTCTGGAATATTAAAGATTTGAGAGATCTGATTTTGAACTGGGGTAGGGGTGCCTTTAGAGAAAACAATACCAGATTTTTCCAGGTTAATTTTCTGGCCAGAGGCACTTGTAAAAGTGTTGAGAATTCTTGACAGTTGATGTGCCTCCTACACAGAAGCCTCCCCAAAGAGAACAACATCATCTGCAAAAAACAAATGAGTTAGGGTAGGAGCCGTGGGAGCAAGGGAAATTCCCTTCAACTCCGCCAAATCCTTAGCTTTGATTAACAGATATGAAAGACAATCCATAGCCAAAATGAACAGGTAGGGGGACAGTGGGTCCCCCTGTTTCACTCCTCTCTCAGGTTTGATAGATTTGGTAGTGAATCCATTGATCTTGTATCTGTAAGTAACTGTTGTAACCAGTTTCATTATTTTGTCCACCCAATTTTCTTCAAAACCAAAGGCCACAAGTATTTTGGATAAGAAAGACCAGTCCAATCTGTCATAAGCCTTTGTCAAGTCAAGTTTAATTGTTATCCACACTTTCTTTGAGCTTTTGTTTTGCTTCATCCAGTGAAAAATCTCCTGGGCCACCACAAGATTGTATTGGATTTGTCTTCCCCCAATAAAAGCACTCTGTTGCTGAGACACTAACCTGCTCATAAACATCTTCATACGCTTCACAATCACTTTAGAGATGATTTTATATAGAAAATTGTAGCAGCTGATAGGCCTTAGTTGATTGAGACATTCAAGATGGGGAATTTTTGGGACAAGGGCTACAATTGTCTCATTTACTATGTTGTTTAGATTACCATTTTGAAAAAAAAATCCTGCACTGCTTGAATAACCTCAATTTTCACAGTTTCCCAGTGATTTTGGAAAAATAAACCATTATAGCCATCAGGACCTGGGGCTTTTAAAGACCCGAAATAAAAAAATGTAGCCTTTATCTCCTTTTCTGACACTGTGCTTTGAAGTAGCCTTAGAAGATCCTCTGGTACTAGTTTGGGAATGGCTTGGATACATTCAGGAAATAAGAGAGCACTGATCTTGTGCATAAATATCCTTACAATGTTGCAAGACATCATTGGAAATATCTTTCTTACCCTCCACCCATAACTTGTAAGTTGACATTGTGTTCGTACCTTTGTGGGCTCATCTTGCAGAGCCCATTAATTTATTTCGACAAAAAATGGATTTGTTTTTGAAATACAAGTTTTTTTAGGACAAATAAAAAGAATGATTAAATATGTTTTTAGTTCTTAAAATATAGTTGAGATTTGATTTTAGTCCCTGTAATTTAAAATTGGTGATTTTGGTCATTCAAAAAGTGAAAAACACAAATATAATCCTTATAGAAAAAATGTGTAGCTAATTCGTAGCAAAATCTGTAGTCAAACTAAGCAATAAGGACTAAATTAGTGTTTTTTCAATTTTTGAAAGACCAAAACCATCGATTTTAAATTATAGGGTCTAAAATCAAATATTGAATATATTTCAGGACTTAAATTAAACATATTTAACTGTTTGGACTCTTGGTACTTGGTAGGCTGTGGCGCTCTGCATAAATGAAACAAAAAATTCACATATATATGGCTTTCTCTCATCGAGCACTGAACGTTAGATTCTTTCAAAGTAGTAACCATTTTTCTACTCCTCTCTTTTATTAAATTTCTTTAATTTTATATAATAATTAAAAAATGTCTCTGAATCTCATTAATTTACCCAAAAAGTAACGCAAAAATATATTGCTGATGAAGGTATTGAAAATAATAAATTAGCATAAAAATAATGAATGTGTTTAGTTTTGCCCTTTTCATAAATTTAAGTTTTATAAGGAAAAACTTAAAAAATATAGAAGTATAAGTACAATTAACGAGTATCTTTTGTCTTGGTATGTGTTTTTTTTATATATAAATCTAGCTAAAAAGTAGAAAAATATAGATTAAAGGAAACATGATGTTTAAATTAAAACTACAATAGGTTATGCGTAATTTTCTTTTCTATGTAAAGAGAATGGGTATTAAAAAAAGTATAGGGGTAATCTAACCTATACAATGATATAATATTACATAATAAATAAAATATCACAAGCTAGCTAGGCAATAAAAATAAACTTAATACCAAACCCGACATAAATAACCTAAAAAAAAGAATTCTAAAACCAAACCCCAAATATATATGATATGGTTTTAACACATAATTTTCCACTTATTTTTCGCAAAATAATCATTCTTTATCATTCCATATGATCAAATTAAATCAAATACATTCTAGTTCTAGAAAGACCCCTCTATGCCCACGTGTCAGCTTCTCTGCCTTACTAATTCCCGCCCAAAATTTTATTCCTCTAGAATCTTCTGCTCTTTGTAGAGTTCACTCACTCACTTCTTTTTTCTCTTTTTTTTTTCTCAATTTTTCCCAACAAAACACACATAAAAGTTAGGTCTAAAGGGGTATTTGATTAACCCACCGTGTAATAACTATTGTGTTACTCACGGGTATTAATTCTCAACGGGAGACGGTCTTAATCATGTTATTTTCTTTTATCTTTTATTTTTTATCTCACTTTCACTTTCTTTTTTATTATGATATTAAAACATTTTCTTTTATTATTCGTTTTTATTAATATGTTTTTTTATGAATGAATTTTTTTATCAACTACCGGTATTCTCCACGGGAGACAGTCCTGTTTTTATCATCTTATTTTTTTCTCCCAAAAATATTACATCATCCTTTTTACTTTCTTTTTATTTTTTATCAAAATTATATCTCCATTTATTTAGCTTCTATTGTAATGTTTTTTTATGAATCAAGAGTATCATTCACGAGAGAAGTCTTAACCATGTCGTTTTCTTTCTGTTTTTATTTTTTTTATCTCACTTTCATTTTCTTTTCTTATTATGATATTAAAATATTTTCTATTATTCGTTTTTATTAATATATTTCATTATAAAAAATTTTTTTACGAAGTTGCGGGTATTCTCCACGGGAGATAGTCATGTTCCTATTATTTTATTTTTTCTCACACATTAATATACTTTTTTTGTTATTCTTTTTACTTTCTTTTTATTTTTTATTAAAGTTATATCTCCATTTATTTAGCTTCTATTGTGGTGTGTTTTTTAAGAATCACAAGTATTCTCCACGGCCGTCTTAATCCTGTCGTTTTCTTTTACTTTTTTTTATCTCACTTTCATTTTCTTTTTTATTATGATATTAAAATATTTTCTCTCATTATTCGTTTTTACTAATATGTTTCGTTATAAAAGAAATCTTTTATTAACTGCGGGTATTCGCCACGGGAGACAGTCCTGTTCCTACCATTTTATTTTTTCTCTGACATTAATTTTCTTTTATTATTATTATTATTATTATTATTATTATTATTATTATTATTATTATTATTATTATACATTTAATGTACATCAACACTTGTATTATATTTCCAAATGTGTGTTTTTATGTAATAAAAATCAGAAATGGACGATGACAAAAACCGTATCATCCTTTTTACTTTCTTTTCATTTTTTAATCAAAATCATATCTTTATTTATTTAGCTTATATTGTAGTTTTTTTCTCTTTTTAATTTGTTTTTAATTAATCATTCACTTATAATATGATTTTTCTTCATTCTCACGTTAATAAAGTGATCCTCCACGGGATGCAGTCTTAATCCTGTCATTTTCTTTCCCTCTAAAAAACATTACATCATCATTTTTACTTACTTTTTTATTTTTTTAATCAAAATTATATCTCCATTTATTTAGCTTCTATTATAGTGTTTTTTTATAAATCACGGGTATTTTCCACGGGAGACAGTCTTAATTTTGTCGTTTTCTTTTTTTTTTGTTTTATTTTTTATCTCATTTTCATTTTTTTATTATGATATTAAAACATTTTCTTTCATTGTTCTTTTTCTTTCATTCTCACTTTAACATAACTTTATCTTGTTAAAAATAGACCATAATTTTTTTTTTTAAAAAATAGATATGTCATCTAAGGTCTTTTATCTTCTAGAAATAGGCCTACACCTTATAGTTTGCTTTAGGCCTACAAATATATTGAGTCGACTCTGGCCAAAGTTTGTCTTCTCCTATGACCATTTATATGTTGTAGTATCCAGAGTCATAAACACAGGAGGTTTAAAATTACTTATATGTGACGATGAAGGTAATATTTCAGATACAACTTCAAATGTTATATATAAAGAAATTTTCTAAAATTCAACTTCAAATATTATATATAAAGAAGTTTTCTAAAATTCAAATTAGGTTGGTGCTCAATTAATTTAATTTTAAAATATTATTATTCTTTCAATTAATCAAATTATTTTCTATCCATTTGTTTTCAATAACTGAATGTCATATTATAATATTCTTTTATGTCCTTTCAACATTATTTTTTGACAGAAAACTTCTTTGAGTTGATGCTTTTATATTTGATATAGTTATTTCATATTTGATTACTAATACTATTGTGTATGCTCTATTATTCAAAAGAATATGCACTCAATCGTGAACTCTTCAAGTACATTTATTCAAAATGGTCTTTATTATAATCATTATTTATTTATTTAGTTATTTTTTTCTTTTTATATTCATTTAGTAATTATTGTTATAATTCTTTTTAAATGTAGGGAAATGCTAACGAGTGTCCTAAGGACACTTGTTAAGGAACAAAAAATAGAACACTTTTATTGGAATGTGTGACATTTAATGTCACAGATGCAATTATAATAATGTGATTTTCAATAAAAATATTTCTTTTTGGTTCCTTAACCAGTACCCTTAATCCTTAAGGCACTCGTTACCGGGACCCTTAAATGTATTACCTAAAACCAATAATCAACTCTCTATTATTTACCCCACATTTAGTTCCCGTTACACTACACGAGTCACTCACTAGTAATTAAATAAGAGAAAAAAGATTGTGCACTGACAGTGTAAAAAGTTTTACACTGATAATTAATCACAACCCTTGATTTATGGTAAATTTGTTGACTTTACTAATTAATATTTTAAAGGTAATATAAATGAAGAATCATGATTAAACGTCAAAGTAAAACTCTTTTACACTGTCGGTGCATACTAATTAAACTCATTAAATAATACTAACATGTTATTGTCTTTATAATAATTCATTCTAACTTTTAAATATATATTTTTAATTTAAAATATATATTTTCCAATGAACTTTATTCGTTAAATTATAGTTGTATCATTTTTCATAAATTTAAATTTGAGTTTAATTAATATGCATTGACAGTGTAAAAGAGCATTTAATCATGATTCTTCATTTATATGACTTTTAAAATATTAATTAGTAAAGTCAACAAACTTACCATAAATCAAGGGTTGTGATTAACTGTCTGTGTAAAATTTTTTACACTGTCCTTGCACGATCTTTTTCTCTTTAAATTTTACTATATCCTTGTTAGAAATATATGTGTCCTCCATGTAACAACTTTAAGTTTATGGGGTAGTTGGATGATGACAATCCTTACATGTATAATGTATTCATTGCTAACAACACCCAACTCCTCGTGGACAAAGATTTTGGGTCTGATTGTATAGATAAGGAAAGTAAAAGCTGTTGCAAAGATAAGGATGAGAATCTCCATAATAATGCCACCATCAATGGAGAGCCGTTAAGAGTTTAAGTGCAACAAATCAAATCAGAAAATTAACCAGATTGCTTCAAACAGAATAAGGAAACTTGGAGAACATATCCCCTATGTTTGGGTCTGTTTATCACAAATTATGCAGGGTACCCTATATCATTCCATAAATGGAAAAATACCATCTCCTATATATCTTGTTTATTCTTTGTGTATTAGTGTGTTCACGTTTACAATTGAAAATATACATTGTTCATCCTACTTTTTCTTCTTTTATGTCAACTGTCAAGGGTCCCCTCTAAGCATTTTGGTCTTAAGTATTCCAAATGTACAACATTTGAATTTCCATAATAGCAAGACTTGATATTAACAGGCAATGGTAATTTAAAAATCAAATGCAACAGATACCTTCTATGACTGTTATTGAGAACAATATAGTGAGTGATGAATCACAAAATAATTGATGTGGTCTACCCTTTCATTGACACAGAAAAATTAAGGATTACAATTTGATTTCCTGTATATGATTGGTAAAGATAATGCACTGACTTAAAGTTACAGAAAACTTATTAACAAAATTTGATTTACACTCATTACAAGTTCCCTAGAAATTGAATGGACCTCCAAATATAAGGACCCTTAAAAGACACAGAGCCTGTTCTTTTTTAATTAACAGAATCCTTGCTTAGTTTCTTAGGATCATGATTTTCCTCATCTTGATTACCCATGTTTTTCCCACCCAAAAGTGGTGAGCTATCTTTGTCTTTAACCTGTAAATTAAGATCATATAAAATGAATTACTAAATTCTTATAAAAATCTAGATAAACAAAATTAAGGAGAAGATAGATAGAGCATGGAAAATTTAAGGGTCCATGAAGAAGATAAGTACCTGAGAGGCCAATGGGAGATCACCTAACTGTTTCTTTTTGTTCTCCTCTGTGCAGAAATAAGAGTACAATCCCATCCCAAAAACAGCAACTAGTATTCCAAGAAGGTTCCTTCCAGTGAAAGGGTCATGGAGTAAAGTGTAGCCAAATCCTAGAACAAGGCAAGTCTTGAGGTGTCCTAGCACTTGATAAGTTACAGGAGATGTTTTGCCAATCACTAGAAATGTGCTGAAGTTCACAGAAACAGCAATCAAGCAGGACAAGATGATGAATCCCTGAATTTTTTGTTAACAAAAAGAACATATCAGTCATATTTCATATGTTAATTTATACAATTCTATATGCATATAATAATATAACATAACACATCATATAGTGAGGATTAAATCAATTAATATTACCAAGACTATAGGGGAATATTTGTAGGCAAAGACATTTTGCTTGGTGAGCATTTGATCCACTACAGGGCCTGAAACAAAAAGAATTGCTGCTTGGAATGGTGCAGATTGGTAGAGCAGCTGTGTGGAAGAGACATTAAGCTTCTTCTGTATAGTGTTTGTCAACTAATTAAATTGAGCACTGAGTTAAGAATCCAAATATCCAATCATGTGAGTCTAATCCATGATAATTAATTATTAACAATAATCACATGCTACAACTGAAAGAGTGAGAAGTGAAGGATACAATTTGGCCAACACATGTAGTTATGATTGCTAGAATGGAAAGAATGGTTCCCACAAAATTGAGCTGAAGGTCTGTGATAGAGGCAATGCCAACTCCAACAAGTAATAGGAATAAAGAGAACTTTATTTTCTGACTGCACGTGTTAGCATAAGGGTTAAAAGTAAGCAAAAATGTGACCATTGTTTAAATTTGAATATAACTAGTACTTAGTCTTAATTTTCATTAACTTTTTACCTGAACTGCTTCTTTAGGAAAATAGTTTCTAACAATACGGTGAATGGTATGATAGCAAGTTTTGTCATCTGCAAAATAATCATCATTCCAAAAGGGTAAAAATCAAAATACATTTATCTTTATGATGGTACATTTGGTTTAGTTAATTGTGGTGTTACACTGAACTCTCAGAATTTTACTTAATTATTAGACTATGGTAGTGAAATATTGAGGTAATAAACCTGGTAGAATCCAACTGAATTGAAGCCAAGGCTCAAGTTGAGAAATCCAATGGAAATGCCATTTAGAAAGCCAAAAAGCATAACTGTCTTCATGTCAATGGACTTGCTCACGAACAGATTTAACCGTTGAGCCGCATGAAGGGTGCAAAATGTGACCATCAAATGCCAACTAGTAAGTGTTGTGGCTGGCCCAAATTAAAAAAAAAAATGTTAATAGAATAAGGTATAGATATTAATAATAAAGTTTGATTTTTGATCAATTGTTAAAGAAGGAACAGAATGATGATTATCACCGAAAGGGAAGCCAAGATTGCTCATCAAGGCTTTGTTGCAGATGACAATGGAGACAGAAGAAGCCACTGAGAGAAACAATGCACCAACAACACCCAATTGGAAGCTTGACATCTCTCCCATATTTTCTGTCAATATACATTTTTTCAATATTCTTCTCAATGCAGGATTAAAAATGTATAATTTAATTTCATGAAAAGAAGCAATTTTTGAGTAATAATGTGGTATTTAGCTTTACTATATGGTTGGTACCAATAAGAAATTCATGAACACTTACCTTATTCAATATTATTACAAAGAATAAAATGATATATTAGTTTGAGATCGACCTTGGAGCTAGTGAGTGGTAGGAGCCCTGAAAGTGATCACACAACATAAGGAAAAGAAACCACATTCAACAAATATGTGGCTGAGCAGAAAATGAAAAGGTTTTTAGATTTTGAACCGAGCCTAATTCAACCCCAAAAACTAGCTTGCAGATTGGTAATTACCCAAGACTTATATATTATATTTTGATTTATCTGTAGGCAATATGAGACTCTAACCATGATCACAGTAATTAATGGATCCATATAGAAATGAGTTGCTAGCATTTATCACATACATACCTTAACTTGGGAATGGTGAAATTTCTTTGCAAGGTGTAAGGGCTCCTACAACTCCAAAAGATCACCCCCCAAATTCTCAGGTTAAACGGCAACGTTTATAGGCAGAGAGAAGTCTATATAGAAAGAGATAGTGAGTAAGCTTGTATGGGAATGAATGTATGCAGCTTTTGTGTGGTCTTTATATTTTAGATGGGTTAGTTGGTGCCTAATTAACGCCGTTAACTTGTGGTTATGGCGGGAACTTAACGGCCATTTGAAGCAAGGCAGTCAACAGAAGATTGAGAACACCGTTAATTCAAGTCATGGTTTGTCAAGGTTATTTGAATTACCAAAATGACCCTGTTTTTTACATAAGAATGTTCTTGTGATGGTATCCTTTTGAGTCATTGTGGTTGTGGACAAACAAGAAAGATCACATTTTCCTTTCCTTTTGAATGGCCAAATCAGCAAACAGCAAGATTGGACAGATGGGATGTTAAAATCAAGAGGGTGTTTTAGTCCAATTGGGTTTGGGTGTTGCATTTTCTATGGCAAATGTAATTACCAAACTCTTTTGTCCCACATGAATTTCATAAAATAGTGTACTAAAAACGAGTCTTGACTCACAAGTCAGGAAGGTAAGTGAAACCAACATTTCTTTTTAGGCCAGAAATCTGCCATTTCAAGCAAGACTCTCCAACCCCATTCAACAGACTTCAACCTCACTCCTAATTCCTAGAAGGCACTTACTTTATATTTTTTTTGAAGAAAAGTTGTGTTTCCTTCTAGTTCCTCCTTTATTATTATTATTTTTAAAAAAAATTTTGGGGCATCCTCCATCAAGTATTGATTTTTTTTTTAATCTGATACAAACCAGTAGAGATATTGTGTCACATTCTACTAGTATTTCTTTCTTCCTCAAATTTTGTGCTTGTTTGACATAAGAATCGACGATGCATCTGATCAACGTGATGTATAGGTTTCACATATAGACATTTTTTGGTTTTGTTCAGACTAATGTGTGTGTCAGATTAACTTATATGCACACTATCTACATCTGAATTAATACACAACAAAACAACATGACTCATCTCATGAAAATGAGAAAATATATGTAGATTTTCTTTTTAACAACTTTTTATATTATTGATTTTACCACTTCACATCATTTTAACCTTTTTCTTAAAAAGGAAGTACTTGTATGGAAAAAGGCAAATACTATTATTGCAATTTCTATCTACCTACGCATGGAAGGGGATGCTACTAAAATACTCCTTATTAAAAAAAAAAAACTTTTGTTATCATTATTTGTTAGATCACATCATCACAAGTTTGTTTTAAAAAATATTTTTATTAAGCATACATGAGACGTAACATAAGAATAAAAAATGTATTAAAATAAATATGATCATAGTATTCTCCAAGTATACACAGTTTCCACAACCAGGATCTGCATAATAAGTTCTTGTTAAGAAAACTGTTCATGAGTCTTTCCTTTTCCATGATTTCTGTGTTTCACTCTTTGATGATCTATCAATCACTTTTAGTTGTCCTTTTCCTTCTTTGCTATTTTTCATTACGAAAGGGAAAAACAGAGAATATCACATTCAAAGAATCATGCCAAATTACTCTAAGCTGTTGCAATGGGCGAGGGTAGCAAGTCACTTATCGTTCACCCCTCCTTCTACCTTTCCATCCAATCCCAAATTTTCAATTTTCACTCTTTTCAGCACAATACTACACTGTAACAACTGTGAAATTTCCATCATTATATCCTCTGTTTTTTGAAGACCATGTTCCAACCAAAATCACTGAGCAACAAATCCTAAGGATAATGATGTGGTGTAGTTCACTTATAATTTAGAAGGTCAAAACAAATTTAACATCCCTCATTTAGAAAAAAATATAGAAGATGATTCTTTGGCTTTGGCATATATCAATATAATGGCTCCCTATATACATTTAAATTAGAGTAACCCTTACATTGTTCACACATGTGAAGTTCACATATAATTGTTACACTAACTACATGCTAAATGGTAGATGGTGTGACCTTTCATATAATAAGAAATTATGGCTCTTAACTCAATCTTTTAATTTGGTAACTTATACAATCTTTTATTTTTTTTTAAATTATTTCTAACATCCTTTCTTAATTAAAAATTCTTTTGCACTCCAAAATTTGCTCATAATCTTTGAATTTTTTTCAAACAAATTTGAGCCATTGTCCTTAAAGATTATTTCATCCACAATACCCATTACTCATATTGGGAACAAACACATTGCCTTAAAATTACTTGTTAATGCGATTATTTCACACTCACAATTAGAGAGCTGCATATTGGTTGGGTAGACCCGATCAACCCAAGGTAAAAATGACGGGTTAGGTCGAGTCATCAGGTTGAATCGGGTACGAGAAAGTGGAACTCGATTGACCCAGGTTGGGTATCGGGTTTTCGCATTTCCAATCTGAACAACCCAACCCAACCCAACCCAACCATAAATATAAAAAAATATAAAAGTATTACAATATCTAAATTTTCTTCAATCGAACCCAACCCAATTACATATTATTTTTGTGTTTCTTTCCATTTTTTCTATTTATTTTCATCTCATTTAATTTTTATGTAAACCTGACTATCTAACCCAATCTAAACATAATCGGGTTGGTTCGGATGAGGTTTCAATTAAAAAATAAAGAAAATTGATCCAACCTAACCTGAACTTCTTTAATCTCGGGTCCAAAAATTTCCCTAAGCCTGACCCACCCAGCCTATGTGCACCCCTACTCACGGTGCTTGCTTTAGGCTATATAATACTTTGTTTAATTAGAGTAAATTACACTCTCCTCCCTCAGAGAAACTTAAATTACACTCCACTCTTATTATAAAACATACACTTACCTCCCATGCGAGATCAATATGTATTTCATTTTAGTCCATTTTAATATAAATAAACCTTATAGTGATGATGAATAACTACGAATGAGTCTCTTAATGAAAAATTTCTTTTCTCCACAATTTTTCATATCACTGATAATTAATTTTAAATATTTTATTATTTATTTTAAGACTTTAGAGGATGAAAATAAATTTGAAATTCCAATTTTATCAAATTTGAAAATTTGCCAAAAATCTTTATTTTAACTTTTAATGTGTTATAATTGATAGTAGAAGTTCAAAATTATATTATAATGATGCTGAAAATCATAAATCAAGAAAAAAGTGTCCATAAGGAGCTTGTTTATGTTAAAATGTGTAACACATTCATCTCTCATGGGAGGAGAGCATAGGTTTTAAAATAAAAGGGGAGGAAAAAGTAACTTAAGCTTGTATCTAGGGAGGAGAGTATAATTTACCCTTAAAATTAAGACCTCATCTTCTTCCTCTTTAACAACAAAACTCACTGAGTGTTCAGCGTTGACATCTTGCTCAAGATACTCATTTATGAATGTCGATTTCATATAAAGTTAAAAAAAATCCTGCACTTCATTTGAGCTATCAAGGGAATAAGAAGGCAAATTGTCTCCGGCCATGTGGACAACTAGCGCAAATACTTCTTCATAACCAACTCCATGTTATTTGTAGTCTTTAACGATGAGTCTTGCTTTGTATCTTTCTATGCCTCTTTTAGCATTATTTTTAGTTTTTGAGTACTCATTTGACTCCAATTGCTCATGACCCTTCTAAAGGCTTGATAACTCCTAGGTGTCGTTCTTCTCAATGACTTTTATCTTATTCCATGCCTTCTCTCTACCTTTTTGGTCTTTCATAACATCACCAAAGTTCAATGGTATGTAAACAAAAAGATAAAATAAATCATTTATAGTTTTAGTTTCATCATATAATTCTCAAATTTATGATCTCCTTACCTTTCACTTGAACTCCCTTTGGAAGATTATGAGACTTCAAGAGTTAAGGAGTTGCTACAAAGAAGATGGAGTAGATTATGAGGCTTCTTGGTCTCTTTCTTCAATGTATGAGACAAAAAAATATAGGTGCCTTCTTCTTTCTCGCAATTGCATCTATCTTCTTCATCAAACTCGACATATAATTAAACATACATTTGTTTTACTATTGCTTCATTTGTTTGAACTTGCATCATAGCTAACAACGTATGCTTCATACATGACCATCAATCTTGGATCTTCCTTGGTCAAGTACATAAGAATACGTCAAAGACTCGCCAATAATCAACTTTTGGCTTCATTGCACCCTATGCTTCTTGTAGGTATTTGATCTTTGACATTCTTTGTTGGAGGGTGATTGGACAATAAATTGAACATACAATAGCTTCGCCCTAAAATTCCATGGACATATTTTTAGCCTCCAACATACATTTAGCCATAATAAGAACAATTCTTTTTTTTCCTCTCTACTACCTATTTTATTACGGAGATGAACCATTAGAGAGTGATGAATCCCATGCTTCTCATAAAATCCGTTAAGTTTTTTTTTGTTCGAAGTTAAGTTCAATGATGTGAAATTTAGGGTTAAATATGTTTTTATTCCATGTAATTTTTTTTTGGTTTTTCATTCTTAAAAAATTTTCCATTAGTCTTTTTGATTTCTGCGATTAACTTTAAGCTGATGTGGCTAACGGAGTGTCACATCAACATGTACATGTATTGTTCTTGCTCAACTTAAATTTGTTTTCAATCCCTATAAATATGAACCTTTTATTTTTAGTCCCTACAATTTTTTTTTTCTATTTTTCACCTTAATCCCATCTCCATCCAATATCACAATATCCTTTTATTCTATTGCATTGTTACAATTGAAATTCTGAAACTCCTTGTGGATTTAAGAAATTAAATTCTTTATGTATTCAATTATTTAAAATTTCAACACACTTAAATTCACTGTATAAAGGAAAAAAACCCTGTAATGACTTTTTTCTCTGCGGTTCTTTTTTTCGTGTCTATTGACTGACAAAATTTTCATATAATTTACAATTACATACACTTTTTACTAGTGAGCATAAATCCCATTGAGTTACAACTTTACACCCTCCCAACTTAGTAGTATCTTTGACCCGAAAAAAAAACTTAGTAGTATGGGAGTTGAACTATATATCCTCGGGAGTCAGGACCGGGTATAGCCTTAGTTGAGTATAACAAAACTATCTAATATAAGTCTAAATAAAAATTCATATAATGTCCGATCGAATACTAGTATTTGACTCCAAAACTTTTATTAGTATTTGATGACAAACTAACGAATAGATTACATTTAATTATTTTTCAAAGTAGGAGGACTAGAAACAAGGAATAAAAAACTAGGGGATCAAAATTGTACCGTTATCGATCAAAATAGAATTAAACCTAAAATTTATCATTTATAACGAGTTATTAAAGAGTACAAGTAAGTCAAAAATTACACTTGAGGGAAGAAACCAATACACAACAAACACCCTCGTGTGTGTAAAACATGTACAATAGGAAGATGGATTCATGTATCAACCCTGCTTCCCAATCCGTTTAAGTCCTTCAAGGTACAATTTATCAGCATTGGTTAGGCGAGCTTGAAACTGGGCCCATTCACTTTTACATCTGGTTCGGACCTGAAAGAGTCATCGGACAACCATAAAATATTCTTCTTTCTTTTTAACGGTATTGCACTGGGAAAAAATGCAAGAGACAGCTTAGTGCTGCACTGCTGCTAATACAACTGATCTTGCATTCACTACTCTACATAATTGCACAAGTAGCTCTAATAGAACTTAAAAGAGATGCTCCCATTGCGGGATTTGACTCTAGGATGCATTTTATCATCTAAAATGTAAAAATCAATTGTTGATAATTACTCTCTCTCTCTCTATATATATATATTATCAAAATTTCAACATTTCAATCAATGGTTATTTTTGCACTTTATACTCTAAAGTACATACTTGCACTTTAAAGGAGCAAAATCACAAATTGCAGAGTTGTTTATGAAAAAAAATTGTGGAAGTAGAATTATTGCATGGGAAATACACATACCGCATCCCGTGGATCTTTTCCGTCGTGGGCTTCCCCCTGAAAATTATGCATGTATAACTCAGAAAAATTATATTTTAAAAGTAATACAAAATCTCAAGCAAAATAAGTAAAGGCCCAAATGTACTGTTATGGCAAGTAGAAACAGCTATTTCTTGCCTTGTTCGCCAGGATGATAAAATATTTTAACTCGATAATACCCGATGATATATGCTTTGTTTGACAACATAAATATGAAGAAAAGATCAGCATTATGCGACTCCTTTTACATTCGTCATTTCATTTTACTTGAAGCAATGTGGTGGGGGGAGGGATCAATAAAAAGCAAAAAGTAGAACCAATATGTGGGAAAACTCTTATCATTCTCTCTAGCATTAGTGACAAAAATCTAACACAGTGAAGCATTCATTCTCTTTAACACAGATGTCCTTACAAAAAAAGAAAAAGAAAAAGAAAGAAAAGCACTTGCAAAAGGAATAGTTTGAGGGATGCATTGGGGTTCCATGGATACTAATTTGGTGCTTGAAAAGAACCATGCAGAAATATTATTTAAAGGCAAATTCATAGCATAGCAATTAGCAACACTGTTAATCCTGAAGACATCTCTATTTATCAAAGCACTATAATCAATAGCACAAAGTTTGCAAAGCAAAAACTACTTCTGTTTAAATATAGTGGCTATATATCAGATTAGGGGCAGAAATACTCGAAGCCTCCCCCAATTTTTGGAACTTCAGTACATTTAGCATATTTTTACATTTACATGAACCCCTTTAAAATTCCAACCCCCACCCCCGGAAAAAAAAAAATCCCCCATCCTAGTTCTGACCCTGGCCAGTATGAACTTTCCTGATTGAAACCTTGCCCAGAATCAACTTCTACAATTCACACACCACACACCACAGTTATGCTTGTTTGGGTAGGTGGAAAGCCAGAAAGTGGAAATTAGTTATGATTCAATGTGACTTCTGGATATTGATGGTTTTAAAAAAAATTAATTTCCACCACCTGATCAACCAAGTATAGCCTACATAAAATCACAACAAACACATGCATCTACAAAAAAACACGCTCAAATTATTACAATTAAAAGAATAAGTGGCCCTAAATATTTTGTAAGCTAGTGATGACTAACCTGGTTCCCGAGAGAAGGAATTACTTGATGAACAATCCATTGTGAATCAATTACACCAATTTTTTCATGTGCTGGCTGCTAAAAGAATAAAAAAAGGATTCAAATTAAAGCAAGGTAAACTAAATGAAATTGCTTGTTCTAAGAAGATTTTATTTAGGTGATGATGAAAATATAATCCCATATTAAACACCAAATATACAGATTCTACGCAAAAATAGTCCTTGGAAGATTCATAAACATGAAAAGGACATAAGAAATAGGACTATGGAAGCCTCTTTGACTAATACAAAATGCATTTCAAGAATTACGATTGGCCATAATCCTGATATTCAACAAAGTAATTTAAGAAAAAACAGATGTCAAAATTTATTAATATGAACACAAACACAATACATGCTTACAAAACCAGGAAATCGTGTTGTGGGATAGGTCCAAAAGGCAAAAAGAAAAACAAAAGGTTGACCTTTATTTAAATCATTTGATTATATTCATATGGTTATTTATGTGCTTGGCATCTGAAGCCACGCATAACCAATGGAAGTATACCCAACTATCAACAAGTCCAAGCATTAGGAACAGGTGAAAATAAATATATAATAGAATCTGCTAACCTCCACACATCTTCTGAGAGCAAAGTCCAATCCCCATCCATGCACTAAATCATTCTACAAGCATATATTTGAAAAGTTCATCAGGGTGCTTAAAAAGTGTGTATCTATCAGGCACACGGAAAAAGAATACCTATTCAACTAGTTAAGTTACCAGAACCATCACTTGTGATATGAAAAATATACCTGAATCATATGCCACACACAACGCCATGCTTCCCGAGAAAAGACAGGCGCCATAATTTCCACAAATCTAAAAACAACACAAGAAATAATAATGTTAATTATATAGATAAAGAAAAGCAAGTCCAGGTAACAATATTTCAATACAAAAATTCAATTTTGAACCAAGGTGGAAGAGAGAGCATACGCAGCACAAGGAGGCAAATGTGGATCACTACACCAGCCTGGTTTCTCTTCTGTAACCCTATTCACCAATACATACATAAATGTTTTAAGATTTACGAACACATTTGGAGTCATGAAGAAAAGGACCTTAGTATATCAATGCTTAAGTTATAAAGAGAGAAAGCCAAAGGAATACATGTGAACATCTCTGTCACCCCTCCTCTTTGTCATCTCCCATGTCAAGCCGTTATTGGGCTCAAGACCAGGTTGAGAGATCTCCAAACCATGTTTTTTGACTAAATTAATATACCTGATAAATAGAATATAGTAAATTAATCAAACTAAAAGTTGCATATAATGTCAAATTTGAACAGACTAGACAGATGAAAATAATACTTGTCTCCATTGAAATGTTCCACTCCAAGATCTTCATCCCAAATAAAAATATATTCATAAGCTGATACTATATCGGGGTGCAAAAATCTTTTAGCATACCACCTGTATAACATCAAGCAAGAAACAAATTGAATAAAAGTTATGGAGTGATGCGATAGGATCACCACTCCTAATAATGATAAACTCTTTAATGAATTCCTAAGTTAAATGTGAACATAAAAAAGGCTCCCCATTGCCCAATGCTTTGCTTAAGAATTTAATAAGTTAAATGCAAAAAAGGATAAGCAAAAGTTATACCATTTCGTTTGTTTCCTTGCACTAACATGGATTGCATTCTTTGACCATTCAAATTGATCCCACTCACTAGTTCGACCATCATAATGAAAGAGCAAAATTGCAAAATCATCAGAAAACTACAGAACAATTCAATAGTCAGTATTTTTGAAAAAAATATGAAATGGTAAATATACAAATGAATTCACATAAATAATGTAGTCAATCTCTGTAACCTTTTTTACGCAAGCATTGATATTATGCCTCTGATCATAACCAACAGTGAATGTTACTAAATACTTTGGCTTTTTCTTCAGATCCTGCCGAATTCAGGGGTTCATCGTAAGATTTGCGAAATGAAAAATCAAGGAATAGATATCTAACATGTCAGCACTATCCATATCAGCACAACAGCTTATCAATATGTATACCTCCTGACTCACTCATTCAATGGTCCTCATGCATGCATAACAGCTGCATGAAGACAGAATTGAGATATGTGCACATCTCTCTGGCCAATATGGGCATGTATCAGGGGACATAGTTTTGATTTGTCTCCTATATCATATGCAACTTAGATTGAAGTATGAAAGAAATATTGCTAAGCATGGCTCTCTGTTTTCCTGTGATGCACCGAACATCACAAGCTATGGACAAATGCAAATGAGACAGAGAATGTGTGTCAGCACATGGGGGTCTGTTTCAATTTCAGATAGGTCAAATTCTGAGTCATATTTGTGGTAGTGTGGTACTATATGAGACCTAATAACTATAAGCCACATATAATTTCTTGCATAGTAAATAACTGTTTTTATCATATACTTCACTAGGTTCACCCCATAGTCTGCGCAAAAAGAGATCAGATTCTGATACAACAATTCCTGGTGGTAGTGATTCAGCTCCACGAGGATTTGATGGAACATTTATCTGCGAAAGTAGCAGTTTCAAATTAGACTTGATTTGCTTGATAAATAATATGCTGCAAACCTAAAACAAGTATACTTGTATAATGTATAATGATGACATGCTAAATGAAATGTATAGCTACAACAAAGCAAGAATCAATACAGGAAATAACTCTAGAAAGTAGTTTATCTGTAAAAAAATCTTGACAGTCCCCCATAGATGAGCTATAGCTAAAAGCACATTCAACCTTAAGGTTTACCAGATTGCTTAAGCAATGGATTTTTAATATTTCTGAAGCACTGTTAGTATCTTCGGCATAGTTTGTTAATAATATGACAACTTTCAAAGTAGATAAGCTCTTGATTCCTGAACATTATTAACCAAATCATTGTTCCACAACCAACTACAAAATTATATTAGTTCAAATAATACATCTATTTAATCTAATCATATAAATTGTTTATCATTCAAATAATACAACTTAGTTGGTAAACTAATGAACAGTAGCATCTAATGATAATTACCTTTGGTATTCTAATTGACCCTAGAGCTTCAAGTTCTTTGGTTCCAGAAGATGTGTCAATAACAGCATGAGATCTGTCTACGTCAGCTGAGAATCTGTCTATTTCAGCTACAGGTACATCAAAAGAACTCTTTACACCTGAAAGCAAGCTAATCTGCAAAATATAGCCATAAAAAAGGGTAAAAAAAATTAAAAAGGATGATAAATGTCAGACACAACACTGAAAAGAATTACAGTTGTGATTATTACCTTAGTCAAATGAGCGGATGAAATTGAAATACCAATAAAAAATCCAAAGGCAATTCCCATAATTGCTGTGATGATAATCCTTGTACTTGTACTATCATTTGATCTTTTAAGTGTACTAAAGAAGAAAAAGTAAGCTCAGTTCAGATTTTGGTTGAATGGAGACAAAAAAACTAGTGGAAAATATTAAGACATAAAGCAAAGAAAGGCATCATTACTCTGTTAAGCTACAAAACAATTTTGTTCTTACCTGCGAGACATTATTCCCATGCAGTTAGTATCTCCCACAATCAAGTCAAGATATTTATCACCCAGGAAATGTTCAAATCCTTAAGCAAGCTGTGAAACAAATATGTTGTTCTTCAACAATCAAAAGAGGTGACCAAGTATAAGACACAAGTAGAGTACTAGTCAGGCTGGGTGTGCATTTGTGTGTGCAACTATATGCATTTATGTACCTACTATCTACCTCTTTTTCTCTGTCTTTCCATCTAAGTGAAGGAAGTCATGGATGCATGCATATCATGTGAATGTATAGAAGAAACCACGTCATACATGGGCTGGTTAAGCATGTCCAAGTGCATGCATAGGTGCGTGCGCTTTGTGTGTGTGCGTGAGGGAGAGAGAGAGGAATTTAGAGAAAATAAAGATGCAAACATGAAGTATTTTATCAGTAACACATTTAAGATATTGAGACCAATAACTTTCAAAGCAACAGAATCGTAACGGTTTAATCCTCAGTTGCCTGCTACCATTGTATAAAAAATAAAAGGATCAAACATTTTAACGAACAAAGAGAAACCTATGTGGATTTTAGCGTTAATACTTAAGCACACTCATTACTAATTAGTAAGCATTTCCAGTTCCAATTCCAATACTCTATAAAACGAAAACTTAAACCGTATCACAAGTCACAAGTATCATAGCGGCAATTTGCCTTTCCCCAAAAATAAAAGCAAAATCCGATAAACGAACTAAATAAACTGACGTGGCTTAAAATTACCATTGAAGAAGAAAATTGCGCAATTTCACAGCCACATTGCATCGTTGATCTGCATTACAGAATCTAACTAAACGAAAACAAGTAACAGATATCAATTCCCACCGCAAGGCACACAATTGTCCTGGTAAAGTGATACACAGAACACAACACGAAACCGAATTTAATAGCTTCCATAAACTACTGCGGAACATAGATTTTAAAACTCCTACTTAAGAAAAGTTGCATTGAACTTACAGAAGAGAAGTTTCAATGAACTTACAGAATCGATTGGAGAAACGCTAGGGATCACGCTCGGCTTCTTCTCCTTCGATCTTGATCGAATACAAGAGAGTCAGCGATTATATACTGAGGAATTACAGAGGAACTAACAGGCGCTTGACCTGACCATTGTTCATGTGTGAGGTTGTGTGTGTTACTTGTTGCCTCAAACCGAAAATACAAAACTACCCCACCTTCAATTTTCTATTTTCCTTTACCTTATTTGTTTAAATGGCCTATCAGAGCGTGCCAAGTCGTGAACACGTGTTAATGATACTCTTGAGTTTGATACTTTGATTCTGACTGGTCAGCTCACACCATTAGATTGAATTAGAAGCTATGCCATCGGACGGTTCAGAATATTTTGAAGCTGCTGTATGGTTAGCTCTCCCTTTTTTTGTTGTGAGACTGATTAACATTTTTTCTTTTCTTTCTTTCTTTTTTTAATTACGCACATGAAAAGTCGTTAGACTTTTATTTTAAAATAATCTCAATTTCTATTATCTTAACTAGGTGGGCCATTAGTATTTTATTTTCTACTTTAATTATCATTTTTTATACTATAACTTAAATAATAAGAAAAATATCATATCCAATTAACACTTGAAAATTTCTTTTTCCCTCACTCACTTATATAATAAAAAAATGAATTATGTTTTTGAAAACATGAATTGATGAGAATAAACGTAATAGGTAATGTGTCATTCAAGTTCTCCTCCCCCTGCATCTAAGAGATGTCACCTCTTAATCTTTCAGTTTATAACACCTAACCTTTTTTTTGGGGTGATGAGAACATAATTTGATATATGATTGGCGATATCATGTAATATTTGCTATTCCTTCATGCAATTTTGATGTGCTTCCTAAAGTTGATAACTTGACATGCTAACCTATCGCTTTGTCAGCCAACGTGATCGTGATGTATGTCAAGCATTGCCAGCCTATCATTTTTTAATCAAACAAGCCCAAAGTGGCAAAAAATCAAGCCCAGATTCCGAAATAGAGAACAAAAATAAATTATCAAGTCATTGTATTGTAGCCTTGTATGTGTGTGTGTCTCTATATATATACACAATCAATTATCAATTATATAGTATAAATCCTGTCATTTTTTTGTGGTATGTAATCCAAATAAACAATTCAAAATAAACAACACTTGCTATGTCAAATACAAATGGCCAAAAAGCTTGTAGTTCAACGGAAACCAGCTCAAATCTCTGAGATTTAAAATTTTAACTATAAATATGTCTTTAAACTCCACCAGATAAACCTTCCGTGCTTCCACATCTAATATAGCTTTAAAAAGTGATGTCCATTGTTTTCACCCTTAAACAAAATCTTGGACCCAATTTCCCACTTCCCAATTCAGGGCTGCTAATAGAATATTGGCGGTCATGTTACTAACTTATTATATAAACAAAAACGACTTCTATATGGATTTGAATTTGAACTAGCAAAGTTGCATTATCAACAATTTAATTACAATTTTTTTTTTCCTGAAGGATGATTTGTGTTCCATCATCACCTTGTCTTTTTGGGAATTATGAGTACAACTCCTTGCTATTCCCTAATCCATTGACAACAAAATCTTGGACCCAATTTCCCACTTACTAAAGCAGAATTGAATCTAAAATAAAGAAGATTAAAAAGAATAATTAATTGAAACTCATTAGAATTTGGAGCAGTGGTGTGGCAGACCAGTATTATGATCCACAATTACTATTTCAGTGGCATTGTCACACCTAAGCACATCTTGGCCCAACTTAGCTCCAGCAGCCTTGAGACCCTTGAGAGAAACTGGTTGATTGAAGAGATTCAGAGATGGCAACTTTGAAGCTGGAGGCAATTTCATTGCTGGCAACAAATTTCTGAAGTCTTCCTTCAACAATGGCACCTCAAAGTCCTGTTTGTCATGCCTCACCACATTGTCTTTTGCACTAATATGTGCCCCTGGTTCCATATGGTTGGTTGAGAAGCTTGCTTGGTTTGGGAAATTTGGATAGAGACTAACATAGCCTCTAAGATACATCATGTCTATGAGGAACTTCTTCCATGAAGCTTGCCACCCATTTGTTCTAGACCTTGGAATTTGAACTGGGTTTGACTTAGCATCCTCAGTGAACCTCATGTTCATATACACATAGAATTCTCTCCAGTGCTTAGGGAAGAACACTGCTCCCCAACTGCAAGGTAATTGGTGAAGGTAAGGTGTGTTGGGATGAATGTGTTTGAAGAATTCTGTGGCATTCCATTTAGGCCTTTCTTTGACAACTTCAACCAACCTTGGGGTGTAGAGGGAGATGGAAGAGAGCTCAGGGAGAGAAATCTGAGAGTCATAATGGTAAGACAAGAGTGCATACTTGATCCATAGGTAATAGTAAGGAGAAACTTCAATATCATCTTCAAGTAGGAGCCCAAAGTCATCATCAGAAGATGGATACCAACTCTCACTCACAGCTCTGATTAGCCCTCCTTGGATAATTCTCCTCCTCAGGGTTTTTGGTCCATGAGGCCACTCAAATGAACTCACTAGTCTTATAGTTGCCTCATCTACCTTACTATCCATATTGAAAGTAATTGGAACTTCATCCCCAACATAGTAGGCATTGCTCAGAGATTTGAGAAGCCTTGTTAGTGAATTGGCTCGGTTTTGGGTAATGATGTTCACAGAGATCCTCATCCGGTTCCAATCTGCAAGTGAATATTTTCTGTTAGATAACTGCTTAATCACTATTATCCCATTAAACAAGTAAGCTATATATGATCTTGTCCCAATGATACACCTTAACCTTAATCAATGATTGCATATTAGAGTTGGGTGCTCTGTGTCTGTGTCATGAACCAACTATCTCAAAAGTTTCAGCTGTTGGGTGGAGGACACGTGAATGATTTTATATTATATATTTCTAACACTGTGTGACTTATCATTTCATATTAGACACCTTTACCATATTACATTATTGATAAATAAGAATAATATAAGGATATAATACTGCAAATTAACTATATAAGAGTTGGAAAATTGTTCTTACTTGGCAATGCTGTTGAACGCAGATCAGCCATCCAAAGAACTTTTGACACTGAAGCCCTTGGTAAAAGAACTAGAGTGGTGCCATTGGAATGACTCTCTGATGCCATCTTTAGTGCTTTTCTCACATTAGGATCAATGTCAGCTACAGTGATTACCACACTGGGATTATGAATTTTGATCAAACCCTTCATGCTGGAGTAAACTGCTTGTATTACTGGCACTTCTGAGTTTGATACCCCAGCAAGTGCTCCAATAGCCAAATCAAATATCTTAAAACGGCGCTCTTTGCATACCAATATAGGCCAATTCAGTGCTTTAGCAGCATCTTCACAAGGGCAGAATTTGCCTCCAGGGACAACAATGTAGGCCTTCTTGCCAACTGTGGACCTGAACTTTTCAAGAAGAGGTGCAAGTGCTTTCACTTCATCAATAGAGTGAGCATAAATGAGTGCATCAATTTTTTGAGGATACATTGCTGCCCATTGAGTCACATAACCAGTAGAAAGTGCTCTCCACCATTGATCATCCCTGACTTGAACTATGTCCTTGAAAATTACAGTGGTTTCGGATACATAGGCAAGTCTGTGTTCACTATCACCCCAAGTTTCCTTGTCATTAGGGTCAACAGGAAGAACAAATGAGCCAGCATTTCTGTACTTCTGAAGCTGATAGCTGCAATTAAAAAATAATAATCATTAGTGAATGTGAAAACTTGGGACAAATCAACAACAAAACTATAGTCATAATATAATATAAGTATTCCATAGGTAAGGCTGGTTTGTGATGGTTGGTTTGTTTTGTTGAAATAAACTCACTAGATCAAAAGTCAGAGATAAAAAAATTTTATCAACGAAAGATTAATCTAAGAAGATTCTTTTACATAAAAATCCTTTCTCCCCTTACTTTGGATGTTTTTTATGTACATGGAATTCCAACTTGGTTTACATACTATAAGTTGCTTATTCTGTTTTTTATTAGACAGTGCTACAACACATTCTTAACCAAGATTGTAAAAAGTCATATGAGAATCAAAGACTATTTTTTTATACCTATATTATTTTGTAAAATAATCCAGCCTGTCTCCTGTGAAAAATCGAGTACAAATCTTGAATTTGTTATGGTCAAATTGTAATAATATACGACACTAGATCTTTGGTATCCTATAGATGGAAAGTCCAATTTCGAATTCTTAAGTCAAACACTAATATATATGAATAGTGCAAGTTGTGCTACTTATTAGTGTTTGTGAACCTAAATAGCATCAACTAATTGCAGGCTATCACATGTTCATTGGCATAGTCAAATTAATCATCGTTTGACTTATATCGTCACAATTCAAAGTAAGCCATCACGGGCACATTGTTCTATTTTCACCAACTAAAACATAACTTCATAAAATGGTTAAGATAAAAATGTCAACTTGATGTAAAATAGTAGAATTTGACCAACCTGAGATGCAGATCTTCACCAGTTGCAAAGGTAAAAGGAGTCTCAATGAAGAGTGTCTTAACAAGCTCAGCTGACAAAAACCATGAGCTAGACAAGAAATCCACCTGCACAATTTTATCAACTGTGATATCATAAGCAGGATCTGGCAAATATAGCCCTGCTTCTTTAGACCGAAATTTTCTGTAACTTGGAAATGTGAAATCCTTCTGTCTAAAAGGCAATATCCTTCCTATGCTACCAAGAACAGAGTTTTTGTACTTGTCAGTCCCAGCCACATGTGCTAAAATCTGCAACATTTTCCTACCAGGTATCATGTCGTCATCAAGAATGTACACTAGATCAGCTTCTGTCTGCAAAGCCATTTGAAACCTTCCATAGTACTTAAAATCATAGCTTGAGCTTATGAAACTGATCCTTGAATCATTATAGTGATCCACAATTCTCTTCAGAGAGAGCTCATTGGGGCTCCCAAATGAAAGCACCCAAACATGATGGACTGGTAGGGTCTGTTGGAGCAAGGAATCAAGCTGAGAACAAAGTGTCTTTCTTTTGAAATGGTTCAGTAAAACTGTGATTTTTGGTTTATTTGGACCTCTCAAATCCCATTTGGATTTCATTGCCATTAGCTCAGCAAGAGTTTCTGTGCCAATGGTGTCTTTCTGGAAGTTCAGAACCTCCTCATAGAGCTCTCTCTTCAACTTGATCATCTGAACATCATTGGACTTTTTCTGCATGAAATCTATCTTCTCATTCTGGCAAACTTCAGAGAGAGTAATGGGATTAATTTCCTCTTTGATGAGAGAAGAAGAAGCTTCTTGGTAGTGAGCCACCACATGGGGTCTGATCATAAGCTGTTTCCATTGTTGTGCAATTTGAGTAGCCCATGTGAAATCTGGCTTGGTTGGTAAATCTATAGAAGGACTGATGTAGTACAATAGGAATGTTGCATATGCTGCAAACATGAATTGGAAACATGTGAGGGCTGCCACAAGCTTTGTGTTGGTAGAGGCAATTTTTTGAGCCTTCAATTTGTTGGACTTTCCACCAACATAATCGTTAAGCATTCCTTCCAAGCTATCACCACTTCTCCCACTTGAATTTCGACCAAAAACCATTTTACAAATAGAAGTAAATTCAGTATTGTCCCACCTGTAGAAGAACACAGATAAAGTTAGTCCCTAGTAACACACAAGGCCATAATGCAAAGCACAAAATTTGCAAAATATGCAAAAGATTGATGTCATATTTTCATGATATGAAATTGGAAATCTAACATCAACCATATCTAAGACCCTGGAGGAGTACCTAGCTTGGGGTGGAGAAGACTGAAAACCAAAGGAGATATTCTGAAAGTTTAGTGGAAAGGTTTGCTACCAATATATATACATGTATATTGGTGGAGTTTGGTTAAAGTATTAAAAAGTAAAGGACCATGGAAAATGCATCAAAGGTCACATGGGCTACACACTTAGGCTAATTAATTAATACAAGCAAGAAGAAACGAGTTACGTACATTACTATACCCTTAAGACACCATTAAAAAGCCAGATTCAATGCCGCATAAAAGGGCCACCCCTGCGTTTTTGGCACTGCATGGCTTCCTTACTCATTTATCTTTAAATTCTGTTTTCACCTTTTTTTTCCTATATTTTTCAATATTATATATCCCTCACATGAATTTCCACACTCAAATTCTTGAAATTAAAGACTGCAGAAATAAAATAAAGGCCTTGGTCAAAAACTCAAAATCAACTCTATTAATAGCCCGTTTGTTTTAAATTCTAGTTGAACAAAACTATGATTTTGAAAATTGATTTTAAATCACTTCCGTCCAACGTATTTCGTAAAGTGTGCATTATCCATCTCAACCATTCATTTCATTTCTAGAATCAATTCTACTCAACTGTAAACCAACCAAACGTACCCTAAGTGTGTATTTGGTTTATCCCAAAATCACGTTTAAAACATGGAGCAAACGCTACAGAGAGTAGTTTGTGCCACGTGGATCCAATGTAAACCAAACACACCATAAGAGTATCTTGCTTTACTTGGAAAACGTCAAGTAGGAGGCAAAATATATATTAATAATGTTTAACAATTAAGGCACAAACAAACACGAGAAAGAACATGGGATGGGTGGAGGTCATACATACATTGCTCTATCTAGCTTGGTTATGAAGACAATGTGCAAAGGGTGAAGAATCAGGGCCTCTTTCTTCTTCAACAAAACAAGGCTAAGCTAGAGTAGAGACCTATAGATGTGTATTGAATTCACACCATAATCAATGGCTAATTTGGTGTCAACGGTGAAGGCTAGTTTGATTATCGTGACAAAGAATGCAAGTGTTGGCTAGAGACAAGGAAGATTGAGTACACAAGAGATAAATTAGTTAGACATGTTATATATTAAGTTTATTTGACTTTTTGGAGGAAAACACGTAAATGAAATTAGCAGCAAACTTTCTAAATGGCTAATAGCCGAACTTAGGTGGGTTGGATGCATGAAGTTCGTTTCTTGGTTCCCTTACAAAAGAGAAAATTCAAATAAATATTGGTCGCTTAGGCAAGAAAAAATGTATTGGGATAAGAATAATGTGAACACAATGTTTCTTTTTTTTCCCCCTCTGATTTGGCCAATTTTCATTTCCCTTTTTGTCTGGTGATTTTCCATTGGAGTTGCAGAAGGAGATAGGAAGAGGAAGAATTGTCACATGGTTTAGATTTTAATTGAGTGGTCAATCAGAGTACGCTTATGAAGGTGTAAATTTAGAACTCAGAAAGGAACATAAACTAGTTACACTACACGGTTATGCAAGAAGTGAATTGCTACATTTTTTTTTATATATATATCAGATAAATTTCTCTTCTCTAATTGATTTATGTGCAACTATCTTTATAGGATAAAATACATAAAAATAAAATTATACAATTGGTACTACAGTCGAATCGAATATATATAAATTATAAAACTGCAAATAAATACGTAATTAACTTTACTCTCTAGGCAATTACTTTCAAATTAATGTATAAAATATAAACTGAGATAAGCCCTATATAGTATCAAACACAATTTCCGAATCATATCTAACTAAAACAAAACAAACAAACACTAAAATAAGATTAAAAAAAAATAACCAGCATCAATGACCCTAGTTGATTTGTATAATTTTGTATAATAATTTTTCTATTGATCATCTCCCTACCTCATGTGTTACGGCTGTAAAAAAATTCTGCGTAACGGTTTGAACGTGATAAAATTACATTTTCAACATTATAAATAATTATGTTGCGTTTGATACCAAATCAAACATGTACTCTAACTTTTTATAATGTGTTTAATTTTGTTATTAAAAATTCTTAAATCATAACCGGACAAAAGCCATAACTTTAGTCCAAAGTCCAAGCTTTGAAGTTCTTCAAAAACAACCAAATGAGGTGAACTTTTGTTCCGAACAAATAAAAAACATAGTAAATAGGTATATATTTTGCCAACAGCCATCTCAAATAATCTAAAGTTAGAAGTTAGAACTATTAATTTAGTGACAAATGAATTTTTTAGTCACATCATTGTAACATTATTTTTTATAGAAGTTCAATTTCAAAGTTCATACAGAAATTGTCAAACAAATTTACCTTTTATGGTTTAATAACATGAAATAACCTTTTAAGTAGAAAATTGAAAACCCATTCATGTTAAATTTAATAAAGTAGACTAGATCAATTTCATAGATACAAGAATATAGCATGTTCATGGAATATAATACCATAATAGAATTGGAGTTGTGTACTTGGAAAGAGGAAATCAACCGGGTCAATTGTGCCAATTGAGAGAAGAATGCTCTCTTCCTGATAGGAGGTCCAAAAGACAAAGTCCATAGTACAGGAAAGGTCTGTCATATATAAACTAACTAATGTGTTACCAGTTCTGTTCCTTACCAATAGAGACTAGTGACCTCTCAACAGGCTACCAAACTTAACAGTCCAACCCATCACGGGCTATTCACAATAAGAGCCCAATATATATCATCCATATTTATATTATGTGCTATAATTAAATAATTAATCTATAATTGATATTAAAATTCAAATAAATATAATTCAAAATAATTTATTAATGTTAATCCATAAAATACAAATAAGGAATAATCTAACATTCTCCCATTTGGATAACATTAGTCAATTATCAAAACTACTAGGAATTATTAAAATTAACCAAAGTACCAATTATAGCTAGGGATGACAATTGGACCCAGACGCAGTGGGTAGCCGCAAAAATTACCCATAATGGGTAGGGTAATTACCCACCAAATGGGTATGGGTGCGGGCATGGGTAATTACCCGCACTTTTTAATGGGTGCGGGTGCGGGTACGGGTACTATGGTACCCTACCCTACCCATACCCGCACTTATATAATATATATAATTAATGTAATTTATATACATATAATTAATTTAATATATATATATTTATATTATTAATTAATATTTTTCCAACAAAATAATTAATGTTAATATATTATAGTCACCAAAAAACATTAATATATATTACTAATTTAATTAACTTAAATGTTATAATTTTGTTCTACACACTAAAAATAGCAAAACATGAACTAATTTCCATTTCCCCTCCCATTGTTTTAATCTTTCATCCACTTCCACATATGATAGTTGTTTTATAGGTTAAACTTGGATTATCTATGGATTATTTTTCATTTACTTTTTAATTAATTTTTATTTTCTAATCAATTTATTTTTTATAGTTAACAAAAGTGCGGGTAATGGGTACGGGTATGGGTACTTGAGTACCCAGCGGGTAAGGGTATGGGTACAAGAATCACTACCCACACGGGTATGGGTCCGGGTACGGGTATTTTTTAAAACGCGGGTATAGGGACGGGTACTATAGTACCCTACCCAAACCCTACCCATTGCCATCCCTAATTATAGCCAATGCACATAACATTCAATAATTCTAAGAAATATGAGCATTAATAATATAGAAGATAGCATCCGATAGGAATACATACCATATGCTTATATTTCATAAAATGATAGACAAGAGAAAGCATAATTCAATAAAACAATATGCTATCCAATAATGGTCACAACATCTTAAATGCTATAAGAGATATAATCAGAAAAATAAACTTAAAACATATCTCAGAAAATGAGCAAATACAAATTGGACTCCCACTAACCCAAAACACCAAAAGACTTATACAAACACACATGAGTTATGAAAACTCTAATAATTAAGTCTTTGGTTAGTGGATCTACTAAAATGCTCAACATACATGAAAGTTGTTGTGAATGTCTTTTCGACACTAATCCAAAAACAACTCCTTTCACCATCACAATAGGCCACAAATCCGACACAATCCACATGAGCATAAGTGATCACAATAGCCCAGTATCTAGAGTGATTACATACGGGAAAACCCCATAACAAAGGTAATTACATATGGGCAAAATCAAGAATGCTCGAGAACAGTTGGCATTTAATTAATCTGAGTTTTACTAAATAAGTGACTATGCATGTTCAAGTAGAATAAATAAATTTAACAAATCTCCCACTTGAACAACATAAACACTTAGTTTAAACAAAATAAAACTCGAGATTAATATAGACAAAAAATGTCAACAATGAGCAAGCACTTATAGCAATTGGTTCAAACAAAAGAATACAAGTATCTCAACAATGCAGAAAATCATACTCGATAGGAGTACTCATATCATACATGCAAGCTACCCACACATTTGTAACCTTATGAAATGTGGAATATCGATTAAAGGAAAATTACAACAAAGTTGCATACTAAAATAATCAAAGTATCTTTCACAACACAATGGCCAAAATAATAATAATAACATAGTCCATATAAACTCAAGTGCCTATAATAGCCCAAAAAAAAAATAACAAAAGTAATTACATATGGGCATAACCCAATAACCAAAGTAATTACAAAATGGGCATATAAAATGACATCTATGAGTAAGTACTTTATTGGTCCAAATAATAAGATTTACAAGTACCTTATCGATCCAAGAAATCATACTCGATAGGAGTATTAATTTCATATAAGATACTTATAACTCTGTGACCTTATAAAATGTGGAATGTTGGTACAGAGAGAAGCAGGGCCGACCCAACCCCAAGGCCAGTAAGGCCGTCGCTTTAGGCCCCCAAAAAATATATACCCCTTATTTTAGGCCCCAAAAAAATGTTTTACTATTAATATTTTAAAAAATAAAAAATTATTATTTAGTAAACAATATTAAATTATTAAGAGTAATTTTTTTTAAAAGAAAGGCCTCATTTTATTAGAGCTTTCTCTTCTCATAAAAGATAATTATTAATAGATTCTAAACATTATATTCATTACCTACTTTATGTCTTTTTTTTTCGATTTTTTCTTCGGTATGTATTATATTGTTATTGATTCTAAATTATTTTTATTCATTTAAAAAGGCCCCGTGATAAAATTCGTTTTAGGCCCAAAGAAAGGTTGGGCCGGTCCTGGAGAGAAGCACGATAAAATTGCAAGTCAAATGTGCAATACCAACAAAATAACCTTAGCGTACACTTAATGTGCCTTACTGAAATTTAATAAAACTGCACATAATAATATATATCAATAATTTTTGTACAAGAATACATCTTAGTAATATGGAATGAGACTTCTTCCCAAAATCTCTAAGAGCATGTCATATGATTAAGCGCACACAAGAACATATGACAACCAAAAGCTCAAAAAACAATATTTTAATACAAAAGTGCACACAAAGATATATAGCAATGTTATTATCTCATGACAAACAATTGTGTGCACACTCCCACTAATCCAAAATAATATGATATTATTAGGATTCTCATTAATAGTGGGATTGTAATTTTGATAAGGTATTCATTATGAGTCTAAAACTCACAATTTCTCTCTCTTCAAAATTTGATATTGAGAGAAATATACTAAACAAAGTCAACAAAAAATGGTTACAGAATAGAATATGAAACTCAATATAAAACCTTAATAATGATTTTAGAAAGGAGTTTCATAATTAACCGTATACTTTGCTTACAAAATGAAGGAAATTATAAATTACCAACATATGAGTGAGATTACAATCTCCAACATATTTAAAAATGAGATCATATAAAAATTCATTAACTCACTCCTATCACTCAAATGTTACAATTTGAATAAAAGCAAAACATTTACCCAAATTAAAAAAACTTATGGTGGTTCTAATTTTGAATTTTCATTTTTTTTAAAACTACAACTAGCTTTTAGTTTTTTTAACTTTAATCTCAATTTTTTTATGATTTCTAATTTTATGAAGTTGCTATGAAACTTATTATTTACTCCCTCCGAACTTAAATATAAGTAAAAAACCCACATATGGTGGACTAAAATATAAGCAAATCTAACTAATTTTACCCTATTTAATAAGATAAACCCAAAATGTCATTTATTTAATTCAAATTTTACCTTCCAACCACTCTATTTAATAAATCATGTGCCAATAGAAAGAGAGTATGTCCACTTTAAACAATTTTCAATAAAATTGAATGTAGGGTAATTTAGGCAATACAAGTACTTTTTACATGGTATCAAGAAATTTTAATGAGTTTAACTAACTTTCTTAATACGTGTGAATTTAGTTATTTTTGCTTATGTTCAAGTCCATAGTAGTAGTGGCTAAGATAAGGGAGATAGGATAAGATGAATTAGTCTCACCCCACTTGTTTTAATGGTAGAGGATGTCGATTAATAACACTGTGAGTTCTGCTATAATGAAGATGGTAAAAGTTGTTAGGGTTACAATGATGGGTGGAGGGTGTGGGATAGCTGTGGTAGTGTTGTGAAGGATGTTAAGGGTGAAGATGATGGCGATGTTGAAGGGCACAAGGAGGCGGCGACAGTGGAGGGTGATGAGTGGTGATGACGGTGATGGAAGGTGTTATTAAATGATGACACCGATGGAGGGTGTTGACCGAAGACGTGGAGGTTTAAATAGCGATGATGAAAGGTTTAAAACAACGATAGTGACAATGGAGGGCGGTGGGTGGCAATAGTGGTGGTGGAGAGTGTTAACCAGAGGCGACGATGACAACAATGGTGGTGTCAATGGTAGGATGAGGGGTGTAAAGTGGCAACAATGACAATGGAAGGTGATGAGAAGCGACAATAGTGGTGAAAGGTAATGAGATACGGTGGCGGTGGTGAAGGGTGTCATATATGGGTGTAGGTGTGTAATTGCGTCGAGTTATGGGTATTTTGATGTTCAAAATGATTAACAGTATCAATTTGGGTTGGATCATGTTCTTTAATATTCACCTAATCAAACCATGAGGTCATAAAGAGAAAGGCAGGCAACATCCAGATTAAATGGTTGTGGGTAGGGGTGGGCATACAAACCGGATCCGACCATCACCCGGTCAAACCGAAAGCAAAAAACATTACCCGGTCGGATTAAAATGGTTTGCGGATTCGAACGGTTAGAAAAACAAATGAAGAACGGTTTAAAGCGGACGGCATCGGTTGGGGAAAAAAAATTCGTCGGTATCCGTTTTAACCGACACTTGGCATGAGCTAACTGGTTGTTTAGATAGCACACAAATTGTGCTTTTGTTTAAAGGCTGAGATCTCTCATCATAATATCCAATGGTGCAGATTCAATGAGTTATTAATTCTCTGATTCTCTCTCTTTCTTTAATTCCCTTCCTTTTTTGTTTCAATTTACCAAAAACCCTTTCAATTTCTCAATCACTCAGACAGATCTCCATCTTCTCTAAACTTTTTCCATCTTCTCTCTCAACTCTCAAGTCCCTCTGCCCGTCTCTTACTCTCCCGCCCCCTCAATCACCCACCACACCGTCACAGAGAACGGTGGCACTGTCGCGGCCAACATTACACGGCCTGTTGTTTGCTTCAATCGCTTCCTCCCGTTCGAAACCTTTCGTTCACGGCCTCCCCTTCGCCGCTTCTCGTTCATGGCCTCCCCTTTGCGGCCTCCCTTTCGCGACCTCTCGTTCACGGCCTCCCTTTCGCGGCCTCTTGTTCATGGCCTCCCCCTTCACGACCTCCTCTTCGCAGCGTACAACACCGGACGGCGCACAGTTGCCGCACACAAATAGCACAACACAGATCTGAACCTTTTTTTTTCTTTCTCTCATTTCTTTATTTATGTGTGTTCTTCTGTTCCTTTTACTTTTATTCTCTGACTGTGTTTCAATTTGGGCGATTTTGAAGAAAACTTCAAAAACTGAAATTGAACTGTCTCCTTTTCTTTTTGAAAACAAGCATGAACCTTGAAGATCTGTCAAGGCTTACAATGGCTGGTTTGCTGGTGGTGGCTGCAAGGCGGACTTGTTGATGGTCACGGTGGTAGCAGTTAGGGTTTCTAGTATGTTCTAATTCATGTGATTTTTTTTAATTATTGTATTTTTTAATTATTGTAATTTTTGTAATTTTTTTGAAGATAACTTATTGTGATTCTGTAAATTTAATGCCTCAATTCTGATTTATGGGTCATTTATTGTCAAAATATTTTGTTAAAGCAAAAAAAAGCTTAAAATGGAAAAGAACAAAATTTTTTAACTGGCCCATTATCCGAATTAACCCACCCGTCATCACCCGTAACCCGCTAAAACGGAAGCCTATTTCGGACGATATTGGGCCATTATATATTGATTTCGGTTTTTGGTCGGATTGAGCTTTTTGAGCCCGAATCCGACCATAATCGACCGCTGCCCACCCCTAGTTGTGGGGTTTTCTAATAATGCAGTAAATTCAGAGGGTGATCTAGTGCATTTGGCTTTGTTTGTTGGACTTGAGTCGATTAGCTTTGAAGAAGATATCAAGGAAGCCAAGTGGAAGGCAACAATGGAAGAGGAAATCAAATTAATTGAGAATAATAAAACATGGGAGAGATTTGTACAGTGAGGCGCCTAACTTTTTTTTTCTAGAAAACTCTTCACTCCTAATACCAATTTCTTTGAAGAAACCTTTTTGAAAAAAATATTATCTAATAAATATTTTTTGGGGTCTAAAGTAGCTAAATAATTTATGGGGGCTAAAATAATTGTTTTAGTGGCCTTATGTTAGGGTTGGTCTTGAGTAAATGGCTCCTAAACTTCTCTGTCTTTTCTCCCTTTTTTTATGTCCTTGGCGAATTTTGTTTTTCTTAGAATGTGTTTGGCAAAATTAGCAGATAAGCTAGCTGAAAACTGAAAAATGAGTTGAAAGTTGAAAAATTAGCTGATAGAATTGAAAGTGTTTGGTACAACTAGTTGATAAGTGTAAAATAATAGATAAGATTATAATTAATTACTGAATCAGAACTTTAAATTTGTTAATTATGAAATTTTTTAAGTATAAAATTGTAAAGAGCAATTTCAACTAGTAACTGAAATATTGAAATGCTACTTAGAGTAGTGTTTCAAAAAACGATAGTAGTTACCAAAAAACACTACTTTAAACCAAACAATGTTAAAATGATTTAACAAGATTTTCAATTTCAACTTTCCATTAGTTGAAATGACATGTCAAATACATTGTTACTAGTTTTTTTCTAATGTTTTTTATTGCCACCTCATTTAATGAATTTAATAATACATGTATTATATTCATCAAATGACGCGGTAACATATCATTCAATGTTAATATAAAACCTCTTTACATTAACATTGTATAATTATTAAATTCTTAAAAAATGATAACTCATCTATACGTATTGATTTTTTTCTTTTAATATTTTGTTATTTCATTCTTTCAATGATATACAAGCATATATATACTCTCAAAGATTGATCCACCGATCCAACTCTTCACGAAATACATAAGTAACGCCGTGGGTTTGATCGTTTTATTTTTTGGTCGATGGGTTTGACCGTTTGAGTTACATTAATTAATTTAATTTAGTCCAGCCCATGGAAATGCATCCCCGGTCTTAAAATGAATGGCAATTCCATTTGATTTTGAAAAAAAAAAGTGGGTTTGTACCTATAAACATTTCTTCTACTCATTTAACTATTTCGCTTGCCTCAAGGAGTCCTTACAGGATTAGAGATCTCTCTGTGTCCCACTTGAGATAAATTATGGAATTATGCAGTATTTTGACTTCTCAGGCTTATTTAATTTCATTGCGTTATCCTTTAACAACTACGTTCCTTTTCCTTTTTTCCTTTTGTAACAATAACTTGTTCATAATAAATTAGGCAATTATAAGTGTTGTTTACACGATGTTAACTTTAAGGCACTAGCATCTGATGGATGGAAGCATACTAAAATTTATCGCTTGTGGAAGAATTGATAAGAACATTGACCTGTCTAATGCCAAAACAGTATCCATGTTGTCCAATTTTATAATCCCATGCATGAAGTATAGAACTTCATTTCATTATTTTGTTTTACTGCATAATATTCATATTGCACGTATTAAACACACTATTAGAGAGGGATAAAGAATTTTAATTGTGCTAAATCCCGAGCATTTTTGTGTCTGACTCTACCCTTTCTAATAGGAGCTAGATACCTATGATTAACACACAAAAATATTACACGTGTGCGAAGATAATAGATAATGTTGTACATTATTAGGAAAGATTTATTTCCTTTTTGCTTTGATTAGCAATTAGTTAATAGCAAACTAAAAACAGAATTCACATTGAACATAGTAGTTAGTCTTCATAGCTAGATTACAAGTACAAGCAAATCTATAGTTTACAGTTACACTAACAAGGAAATATAAGATAGAGCACAAAGAAATCAGGCTCCAGGAAATTGTGGTCTTCTACAATAATAGTCTCTTTAAATGTCTTACATTCTGACTAACAACTGTCCTCTACACCAAACTTTTCATCATTATCTAATCATCTTCACAATTTAATTAAGGACTAATGTAGCTGTTCATTTTCCCAGCTTATCTTAGAGGCAACTCTTTCATGTTGTGGGAAATATTCCTACATAATAAAGGTGAAACAACATCTCATAAGTGAAAGAAAGAAAGTTAAGGAAATAGCTCAATAGAACAAATCAAGAAGAGATGCATGGCAATGGTATAATGGTAATTAATTAATTACCTCCATCTTTTTGACAAGCTCTTTTGGTGTTGGGGCGGACACAATTATATGGCGAGCAGTGGGGTTGATGAAGCCTTCCTCCACAGCTTTGTCAATGAAAGACAAAAAGGAATTGTAGTATCCATCAACATTCAGCAATCCCACCTTCCAAAACCAAATTATCCCATAAAAGGGTAAGAGACAGAAATTTTCATAATTACATACAATTCTAGGATACCATGGAGGCTCAATTAGCTTTTTTTAATTTGAGGGACTTTACCGGTTTATCATGGATGCCAAGTTGAGCCCAAGTTATCACCTCAAGGAGCTCCTCAAGTGTCCCATAGCCACCTACATGTACATAATTAAAGGATATATATCATCATTACAGGCTTAATAAATATGATTGTGTAAATACACTATAGAAACAGGCTAGCATCTTAATCATATCTGGTTCAATTACATGTTACTAAAGGAATTTGATAATTGTGTTTTCTTTATTTTTTCTGTTTTTTGTACTCTGTTTTTCATTAAGATTTGCATACAGTAATGAAAAACCCAGAGAGGACTTCGAAAGAATCAATGGCTCTAGGAATATCCTAGTAAAAAATCAACGACAAAATTATTGCATATATTAATGATATTAAAATATGGACCCTTTTTAATTTTCAGTTTCTTTTTTTCCCTAATATTTGACAATATTGTAAAATCAATCCTTTGAATAATAACTTGAGACTCTCCCAGTTACTTGGCTCAATCATGGGCCTCCCAGTCTCTTTGGGCCTGTAAGGGTATCCTATTGGCACACCCATGTGATGGTGAATCATAGTGCCAAGCCCAACCAATTGGACGACCCAAGAAAATTGTCAAACCAAAATAACACGTTATTCCTCACCTTGAAACTGAGAATAAAATTGTTGACCAAAAAGAAAAAGGAATTTGAGATTCAAATTGTAATCCATAACCGTTCCTTAAAGAAGATATATTTTTTAAAACATTAGGTGATATGAAAAAAATTCTGAATCATACAATCTAAATTCAGGTGAACTTTTTATGAATCTAATGTAGGTTAATATACTATAATTTAAATATTATAATACTTGTAAGTACAATAGCAACATATATAAAAAAATAATATGAAGAAACCAAAAGCATGTGTCATTTAAACGCAAGGGAAAATTCCTGTCACACATGGTGCAATATTTTAGGTTTGCACTAAGTTGGTGTGAATGGATAATTGATTTGATATTTTTGAACTCGAACCTCATCTTAGAATATTTGTCATGTAATGCACAATCGATGTGGTGCATATCATCACGTAAGTTCAAAAATTCTCTTTGAACAATGTACGGACTCCTTAGCAGACATGACTATACCCCACCTCCGGAAGAAGTTTTCAATTTTATCTTATTTATGTAAAAATGCAACATTAAAAAATTTAATAATATATTGTATAAATTTAATTTTTTATAATAATAAAATGTGTGATTTATGATAGACCCATAACATAGAGGATTCACCCTAAAATTGGTTTTTATTTTAAGGAAGTGTGCACCACTCGTGCATAAATTCTAAAGAAAATTTAGTGAGATTCCACAAAAGAAGGAACAAATTATTATAATTTTACAATTATGGTAATTAAGTTATTTTAATAAAATAAAAAAGTTTTATGCAATTGACACGTCACATGCACAAAATTTGTGTGACAATATCAAAGTGCTAAGAATACAATATTTCCTAGACACTATGATTTGCAATTGAAATTTGTGTAACATTATCACATAAACAATACATAAATCATCATTTAAATCAGGTGGCTTTTTTCTATGTGAATTAAATATAGAATGATGTTCATGTGATATTTATTCATTGATAATGTCTTAAAGAAGAAACATAGCAAATTGTACGAACCAGGTAAGGCAATAAAGGCATCAGAATGCTTAGCCATCTCTGCTTTCCTTTGATGCATGTCTGCTACTGCCTTCACTTCCCCCACTGTTTCTCCAGTGAGCTGCAACATACCCAAACCAATCCAAATTATCACTGAAACAGATAGTAAAGTTAGCATTTTGCAACAGCTTTTGCGCGTGTGTGAGAGAGAGAGAGTCTTGGAAGAATGCATGGAAGAGTATCAGAGAAAGAAGTGTAATGATTAGTGTTGTTGCAGTTTTGCAGAAGTGGGCTCAATTGGAAATCATATAGGTAGACTTTTCTCCTCGGGAGAAGAAACAAAGAAAGAGTCAGAAGAGAGAAAGATCAACCAAGAAAGTTACTTGCTAGCTATTGCTCAGTGATTATGATAAGAAAAAAATAAAAAAGAGATAAAACAAGGAATGCATGCCATGAGAATCTAAAGTGAGTAATATAGAACTTGGAGAGAAGGACAAAATGGTTCAGAAGGAAAGACCCCAGATTGCCAGGTGTATTGATGGATAAAGTTTATAAAGAGACACAAATGTGAACACAATACAATGTGAGATGAGAAGAGAAGAGAAACAAGCAACCACTAGTCCCACTTGAATTACAAAAAAGGACAAGTCTGAAATTCAGATATTGGGATAACAAAAGTATGGTGGAAATTCACTTGAAATAGTCTCTACCAAAGAATTGAAGAAAGAAAGAGCATATATATATATATTGTGGTAGAAACTAGAAAGGGAAAAGATATAGATAATTCTCTCTGTCTCTCAGTTCCCTGTATAGATACATAGATGTTTGGTCATTTTCTTTTTTTCATTTGTAATGATGAATGATGAAAATGCTTCCAAAGCACCTTAACATTACCTCTCTTGGCATAAGTGTTTTGGGAATAACTCTGCAGACAAAAAGCAAGACAGAAATTAGTTAAGAGTTGAACCAAATATATCATCATGAATACAAATTCAAATCATGATGAATTATATGCTCACCCAATTACATGGCGACCACCATTGTAAACAGCCTGAGAAATCAACCCCATCAAACCAATGCTGCCTCCTCCATAAACTAGATCAATATTTCTTGACACCTTTTGATACACCATAAAGAATAACATCCCAAGTTAAGCATTAAATAAAGACTGTGACACCAACAACCTTAATTCTGTGAAACTAACAAATATGGACAAAAGTATGAAAATTTCATGAAAAAGCAGAGAAACTGAAATGAAAAGTTGAGAACGGTTATAGTTTAGATGGTGTCTTATATGACATTTTTTCCCCTTACTTAAGACTAGATATCATGTAACAGAACACCCCAAGTGGAGAATGTCTGGTTTGTAAATAAAAGCATATCATAAACTTTTTCTAAGTTATAGAATCAAAATAAAGTAAGACAAATTAAACAGAGAAAGAGAGAGAGAGAGAGAGAGAGAGATTGACGTAATTCAAAGTCACCAGCTGTCTCATGATGATAAAAAAAAAACAATTCAAAGCAGTACATGAGAAATCCAATTTGTGGGGAAGAAAGATTGGATGACATTAGAAAACAGTACTTGAATAGAATGAATTCCAACAAAGAGAAACAGAACATTACCAATTCCCTTCCAAGCTCAATAGCAGCATCCTTATAACTAGTTTTGTTCCCTGGACTACTACCACAAAACACACAAATCCTCTTGAACTTGGATAGCTTCATCTCTGATTCTCTCTCCATGTCTTACACAAGGAAGCAGGTAGCTTGTTCTGTGTGTCAAAAATAGTTTAGAGGTTGATATATGGTATATGAGAACACAACACATATAGTATATATAACAGAAGAAGAGAAGAGGCAAAGGGGTTTGCACTTGCACACGTCCTCACCACATCATAGAAGATGACGCTGACTCACCCACCCCAAGGGAGGGAAACTTGATCCAATGATGTGTGTGTGTGTTTCTACTTTACCATGGTCCCCTCTATCACCATTGAAAAAAACTAAGACAATCCGTGGTCCTATATGTCAAGATCATTGTGCTTTCCTTTTTTTCTTTCTTTATTTTATTTTGATTTTTTTCTAAGTAAAATGGGTGCTCCAAGAAATAGGAATGAATACCCCTATTGCCTTGTGATTCAAATTTCAATGACTAATTAATGACACCAAAAACCCCATCCTAGAATTTTCCAATGTCAGTTTCATCAAGTGAACACACACACACAAATTTTCTCTAAGGTCCTTCATTAGTGGCATTGTCGGCTTATCTAGTACTACTAGCAAGATAGATAGATAGATGTAATGTAATGTAACTTCAACTTGTGTTAAGTAAGCAACAAAGCAAGGTAGCTAGGCAGAGTGAAGTGGACCAAGCATTTGGTAATGATCTTCAACTTTGTCATAAATCTAGGAGATTTAGATTCTTTTAATTCTTAACGCACAGTTTGGAATGCACTGTTTATGATCAGCTCGTGAAACCCCTTCCCGCTCCACCCTTCTTGCTTCAAATTGTCAATTCCATTGTGACTAGTAGCTAAATCATAGGTATCTATCTATCTATCTTCATCTGGGTTGACTTGTAATCTAGTACTTTATCACATTCACTCTGTTTTGTCATCCAACTAATCCTGTCCACCCACCAACCCCTATAATTTAATCTCTCTCACACTATTCTCTGTAAATAATTCTGTAAAAACCATCAATGAATTGAAGATATAAGATAACACATCCAAACCTTACTCAGACTCCAATAAATCATGTGAAACCATAAATTATAGATGTAAAAAGTTTTAAATTATTATCACATCATTTAATGAATATGATATCTCATGTGTTATTAAACTCAATAAATGATATGACAACACATATTAAGAGCGTAAAAGTTTGTGTAAGGTATAAAAGTTACAAGGTTTAATTGTCATGGTGACCCATCACCCACTTTGTAATGTATGTATGTACCTTCAAGCCTCATTCCTTTACAGGACAAACTTGATGCATGCCTAGGAAACATTCATTATTTTTTTATCAATCAGATTTAGGTTAAAACAAGAAAAGAAGTCACTCACCTCCATTTAAGGCCAACCTTGCTGTCCCTATGTCTTTCATACTTGCTTTGCTGCCTGTAATTAATTAATAATACACAGGGATTATTTTAAATTATAATGTGAATTTACATAAGATCAATTTGCTCTGTTTGTTAGATCACCTGCAGACCCATTTGGTCTGGACAACGAGGCCATCCAAAAAGGGAGGATTTTCACATCACATCTCATATATATGGTTAACTGATTACAACAAGGATTAATGTATCTATTATATACATACAAATTTCTAAGACATATTTTATTAAACCACTTGGTATTTAAGATGGATTAATTTGGATGGTTTAGGTGAATTCATCCGTGCAATAATGGATGTGTTCAGGAGAGGCTAAAGAGAGGACAAATAGTGAAGGAGTACTTCACTGACACCAATATTGCTTTGCTCAAGAGGATAGATAACAAACAAGAAGCATGTGCTATATTCACTCCCAGCCATTGTTTGTGAAGAACATGATGACTTGCAGTGACACTAATGGGAAAAAACCATCTCCAAACCAATAAGAACTCGACGCATATGAAACCCCATCACCATATTGGTTTAGCCAAATTTGGAAACGTTTCATCTGTGACAAGCTTGAATATGTTGTTACCCTTTCTGTCTCCCTCATGTATAACAACCAGCCAAATCTTTTGACTATGTTAATCAATTAGCAACTAGTAACGTTTTCCCATCTCTTCTCAGATACGATTTGTTGGCAAACAATTGCAATTAGCCTTTGCTTTCTTTATTCTTTGTTGGGGTAAAGCATTACACTGTGTTTTCATTAAAGACAGAGGGGTGGTGTTGTCATTTAATACTTAAAGTTTGTTAAGTTAACTAGACTTTTCATGAAATTAAAATAAGTGAATCAAACAATAACTACTCAAACTTATTAATTAGTATATAAATCATTAGTCAAATCTGGATTGCTGAATTGTATTATATTAATTTATCTATGTGCCAAAGTTTTCTTTGGTGTTAAAACTTCTCTGTTTGCCCTTTTTGTTGGAGTTGCCAAGGGAAGGGGACATGTAATCATCTTGTGCATTTGCAGGGAAATGAATCATTGAGTTCCTTCCGCAAGGGAATCCTACTCAGAGAATCATTCACAAACCAATTAATAACAGCTAGCTCAGGTATATACCCTTTTCATTTTCTTTATTCATGTTGTGTAATTTTCTTTATGCCTTAAATTTGTCGGTGCAAGGTAATTTCCATGCTGAGTTCCTTCAGGGGTTGGGCCACAAATTAATAAACAAAAATTGTCAATGTTGATTAGAATAGTATATGTGTATTTTGATGGTGTTAAAACTAACTAAACAAGATTGGATTTTTCGACGCAATTATATTTAGTATTGGAAACATAAATATACCACGTTTTAATACTAAACCAAAATTCTCTTCTCATTCTCTCATTGTGTCACATTCATAAGAGATTAAAAAGTTAGTACAAGAGTCGCCTTTTCGGATAAGGCACACATCTCTTTCATCGTATTGTTTACGCAACAAGTAGTATTGTATTAGCCAATACATGCATACTATACTGCTACCCTGCCTGTAGCATTTGTTAGAAAAGAAAATTGGGTCACTTCCTTTGTTAATCAAATTGATATGGACATAGTCAATTTGAAAGGAAGTCTCGGGACTGTATGATGCAAAAGTATGCCTAACTAAATACATTTCAAAATTTCAGGGTTTTTTCTTTTTCGGGGGCTCTCATTCACTGCTAATTAATCTTAACTTGAGGAGTTGGTATTATTATCATTCTTGTGTGAAATGGAATAAGAAACCCTCAACTATCCTCCAAATATGATGTTGTTTTTTTTAAGGATTTTTATCATCAAATAGTCTCTCAAAAATTTAAAAGTATTACCATATTAATTGTTTAAATAATTTTTCACCAAATTATTTGCTTAAAGATTTAAAATTGTTACTAAATTAACACTTTTGTGTTATTATTTTAATCCTTTGTATAGTAGTGAAAACTATGTATTTTAAGAGATTAAGTTGGTAAAAAAATTCTCTAAGATGATTAAAATCATGACATTTTTAAACTTTGAGAAAATTTGGTAACGAAATTCTTTGGAAGACTAAATTGATGATTTGTCAAGAGGATTTGGTTTTCTTTTTCATGTTTATTTTTTTAGGTTGTGAAAGATAAATACATAAAAATCAATTATAATAAGACATTATTTATAATGTTTATGAACCATACTTTTTAACTATTTTTTTTTTCAAAACACGATGTTCGTATGAAAAGCTTCTTTAATCGACCTATTATGAATTTGGCTTCGTATGGATCCTCTTGGTTTAGTACAATAAATAAGAGTCGGTCCTAGAAGGAAAAAAGAGAGAAAAACTTGTAACTAGCTCAGGAGAAGTCAAGTTGTTAAATGGATATGGATCCTCTCAAGCGACATTGTAGCCTCTAGTAAATTTAGTTACAAAATAGTTAGAAAATAGCTACAAAATCATTCCCTAGCTAAATCGATAGCTATCTTCTAGCTATTTTGTAACTAATATTGCCAGAGAGGCAACACCACTAAAAAATCCTTACATGTTGAATACCTCGATTTAATATAGCACACATGGTAAAAAGTATAAACAAAGAAACATAAGAAAATTTAAATTTAAGAAAAATGCCCTAATAAATTAAAAGATAAAAGCGAGTTGCTAAATTTTATGAAATGGTAACAATTGAAGGAAAACATATAATGGGGAATTATAACAAATCATGAGCATCTCGCAAGAGAAAAATAACATGTTTGAATAGCAAAGTGTGAATTTATTACGAATCATTGGTAATTGTTTTCTTCGGAGGTGTTATATAAGGGATCAATTTTTAGGAAAACCATGTGAATGAGTAGATAACAAATTTTAATTAGTAGTACTGAAAATCAAGGATGGTGTTACATGCCAACACTATTTGGGCCTAATCAAGTTAGTCCAATAAGGTCTAGGAATCATAAATTATATTAAGTCAACCCAAGTACATAAGTCTGTCCAGCCCAGAAACAGGGATAAAACCCTAGTGGGAGCACCGTAGACGCGTTCGTACAATCTAGTACTGGATCATGTCCCAAAGGTAGGTCTAAGACCCAAATCCCTAAACATTCCCTATAAATATTGATAATGACAGAGATCAGGTACGCATGAATTACCTCATTTACTGTTACTCTGCTAGGATTCAGGCTGACTTGGGCATCAGAGTGTTATTGTAGGTACTCCTTCGCCACAGACCGAGTAAAGAGATTCATCAGAGAGATCAGAACTGAGTCTGAGAATCCTAAAGGTCGAGTCTGAGATCCTTGGAGCATCCGAGTCCGAATTCCATACTCAAACGTATGGATAAAATACAAAACGATATATCACCTAATTTCGTTTTGTTTCGTGTGTTTCACTATTTCTCTTGTTTTGTTTGTTTTAGATAAATAAAATCTAGAACAAAACAAAATCACAAAATTATTGTACAGTTGCAAAAATCTTCTAAAACAAAAATTCTCACCCTTTTGGAACCCAAGCAAAGCAAAGAGAAGGAGAGGAAGAGGAGGAAGCTTTGATTTGATTCTCCAAGGAAGAAGGAAGCTAAGGAAGTCAATCCCACCCACCTCAAGGCTATTCTCTTTTTCTCTTCTTATTTTGCTTGTGTTGGCTTGATAGTTGATGTTTTAAGTTTGCCATAGGAATTATGTGATGATTATGTGTTGTGTAGCTTTGGAATGGTTCTAACTCTAGGGTTTTGAAGTTAGGGTTTGTATGGATGTTATATGGTCATGCTCTAACTATTATGAATATGTCTAGTATAGAATTGATGATTTTACACATTTTTCTTAATTGTCCTATGCAATATTGCACATCATTATCATATAAAAGGAAATTCATGGGTCTTTGACCAAGAGGATAAGAGGAATTGAAAGGAAAAATATAAATGAAGATCATGATTAAATGTTAATAAGACATGAGGATTAATGGAAAGGTCTATATGGCCTTCAAGGGAGACGTTCCTTGTTAGAATTCTGAGCTCGGGTCTATCCCCAATTAAGTGAAAAGACCACGAGTGCTGGGTTAAACACCAGAGGACTAACCATTACATGATTGGCTAATTATACACGCGCGTGTTGATGATGAGAGTGATTATGTAATTCACTTTTGCATTTGCATCTACCTGTTTACCTACACTGATAGCATGATTGCACTCACTAAGACTTTTGTCTCACCACACGTTTGCGGACTTATCTAGATGTGCAGGGTTCTCAGTTGGATGCCTAACTGGAGGACTCGGGAGTCCAAGAGTGGATCCCACCAGTAGTCTCTTTCCTTTTTACTTTAGAATCTATATATTTTGATGTATATGTATCCATTCGACCAAATTGTCTAATTGTGTTGATTCGATCCAATTTATGGCATTAGATTGTATTTATGATGATGTATTTGATATTGACACTTATGTAATTGTTGGAATATTTAAGCGAATTGTATTGTGTATGTATGACGATATTGATAATGTCGCGAAAAATAATTTTGTAAATTCAGTAATGTGCTTCTAACGAGCATTATTCCTTGGTTTGCGGAATTAGGACATTACATCAAGTTAAACCCCAAATGCTAACACCATACTATCTCACTCCAATACTTGTCAAATTTTTCTTTCATCTTGTAAGCCATATTTCGAATCAAGACATCTTAATTAGCCAAGTTAACATTCAAAAGATCTTGAATCCTCCATATTTCTCCAAAATATAAATTTTATGTAGGGTAAGATGATCCGGATATCAGGTCGGTAGTGTTGAAAAATAGTTCCAAAAATTGAAACATCAATTTCGATCATTTCCAGTCATCAAGTGTTGGACACCATTTATAACTTGTATCATATAAGTTGTAGTTATAAAAAGCACGACGATAATTGATGGCACTCTCAAGCATCATATAAGTAGAGTTTCATCTAGTGACACAATTTGTTCTCAACCCAATTGGTTTATCCATCCCACCAAGTTTATTAACATATGCAAAAAATTGTCTTGTTCTAGCCTATGATTCCCTCACATAATACAAACTTTGTCTAATTTTATGCAATGCATCATGAGCCACCTTCAAAGCATCTTGAACTATTAGGTTCAAGATATGAGCACAACATCTTACATAAAAATATTCTCCATTGAGCAATAAACAATTTGACAAACCTAGATGTACCTTCTAAATATTTTGCATATTATCATTTGAAGATGCATTATCCAAAGTGAGAGAAACAACTTTTTTTCTATGCCCCAACCATGCAAAATTTAAAACACCTTGAGTGCTAACTCTTGGCCAGAATGTGACGGTTTCATGTGAGAAAATGCTAAAATCTTACTATTCAAAATCCAATTTGAATCAACATAATGAGTATTTAAAGATATGAAACCATAATTTGTACATGAAGTCCAAGTATCGGAAGTCAAGCAAGCTCTCCCAGGAATTTCAGCAAATCGTGATTTTAACTTTATTTTCTCAGTTTCATAAGTTTTCAACACATCAACTTTAGCAGTGTTCCTAGTAATGAACCTACATTCTTCATTAAAAAAACATTTGGTATTTTCTAAACCCCTCCACTCAATTACGTTAAACAGAAGACAATGGGAAATAATCAATTCAACCAACATTTCCTAATTAGCAATAGGGTCAAATTTTCTTTTATTGTAATTTTCCATCTATATCAACTAATCAACTATCATTTGCATGACATCTTGATATCTAGCTACTTTTTTGCAACTAACCTTATGATGAGCTAGATGAGTTGTCCCATTCATAGCTGCACAACCTAATTCTTTTCCAGATGCCAAACATTTAAACTTATCTATCCCATTAATACCCATACCATTTTTAACAAAATAATTCCTTACATTAGATGTTAAGGTCTTAGTTTTTTTTTTTTTTTGCTTTGTGATAGCAAGTGCCCCAAGAAAGGGATACTACACAACTTTGGGTCAAAGGTCAATAAGGATCACCACACCTCAGGGACGTGGCCTCAAACCCATGGGTTGATGATTTCTAAATTCCTCTTAATTTTCATTCATGAGATCCATGAGCATGTCTAGTATTTTTCCTAAATGAGGCCTAAAGTGTTATGGCCTCTAAACGCTCATTTGATAGTTTTTAATTTTATTATATTTTCCTTTAGGTAGATGATAAAGTGCACCATTTTGAGCCTTGGGTTCATGGCCTCAAATCACTAGTTAGACAGTTTTTATTTTCCTTTCATTTTATGGGCCTTCCCTTGTTTTATAAATATGGAGCCTCCCACTCATGTAACTTTTTTAATCTTGAATTTCATAGAAATACTTTATGCTTTGTTCCCTCTCTTTGTGATTTGAGAAGGGTTTATGGTGCTTGTACAAACGTACTATTGTGAGACTTGTCCAACTCCAAGAGTTGGTGGTGTTTCTGCACTGGGACTTATCAGTCTAAGGGGTGCCTCATCTTGTGGTGTCTTCTTCACCTTTATCTCTTTCATTTGTCATTTTTATTCTCTTTGTTCTCTATGAAGTTTGAACTACCCATGCCTTTTTACCTTGAATTTACACTAATATGTTGTGTTCGAATCCCAATTCTAGATCCTGTGTTGCTATTACTTTGTGACCGAGGCGAGAAGCCCGAGTTTCCTCCTGTGAAGGAAATGAAGCCTTGTCCACATTATTTTGGGGTGTTAGTGAGGTTTCCACTATCTCACAATCTAGGGATTTGTATTTGTTATCATCTTTCCCGCTAGGATCAATATTATATATTGCAACTGTACAAAGAAAGAAATAACTTATATAACACTTGCACAATCTACGTAAAATAGAAACTGTGACATCCCAAATTTCATAAATCATTTTCATAATTAAGCTAAATAGGATCAGAATGGTATTTTTATAAAAAGGAACTAGGAAAATAGGGTAAAAAGTGTTAGACAAGGCTTGGGATGGAAATCTAGAATTTTCATTCTGCAACATTCTTGCTTGAGCAAAATTGGGGGGAATTCCAAAGTTGTTCTCTAGACAATTCTCGCTTAAGAGAAATTTAGTTTGCTTGAGCGAAATTGCCTCCTAATTTCAAAGTTGCTCTTTGGAATTGTCTCACTCAAGCGAGGTCCTGCTCGCTTGAGCGAGAACGTGGATCCAACAAGGCATTGGTTTTTCTCGCTCAAGCGAGAATGTCCTCGCTTGAGCGAGAGTATGCGGATCTATTTTTTAAAGACAGCCTCAATTAGGGCTTTGGCTCATTTATGTCATCAACCTACCTTTAGATAGAGAGAATTATATAGAGAGAAGAAGTACTCTTAGGCCAAGAAGAAGGAGATCAAGGCTTGCTCATCCACACTCCCTCAACCTTTCCTCTACTCTTGGGTTCCATTTAGGTTAGTATAGCTCACACACTCCACCCCATATTGCAAGAAAACTCCTCTATGAACCTTAATCTCTACTTCCCCTCTTCTCTTACTCATGAATGTAATGTTTGTGTATATTGTCTTGTGATTCTTACTTGGTTGGTTAGTTATTGTTAAGGGATGCCCTAGGATTGTTCTACTTACGGTTTTGCTAATAGTTTTGTAAGAACTTATTTTCCCAATGAGCCATGCTACATCCATGTTATGCTTGCATGATGCACTTTGGTCTTTGGCCCTAGATAACAAGAAAATGTATTTCGAGCTTCAGCTCCCGGTTAAAAATGGATTTTGGCTTCGGCCTAAGTAACACCTTAAGCAAGACTGGACTTTGGTCCCCATTATTAATGGACCTCAGTCCCCAGTTAAAATATATGTTTCAAACCCCAATTAATAGCGGGTATTAGTCCCTAAGGGTGACGTTCCTTGTAGTATGAGCTTAGGGCTAGCCCCAGTAAAGTGATAAGACCTCGTCTGTCGTGTAATGCAGGTCATGCATATCATGAATTGCTATTGTATGAGATTTAGTATGTTATGTTTATTGTTTATTTCTCCTGTTGCATAGCATCTGATTGTATTCCCCACATTGCTTGTATGCATATTTATATTCATTAAGACATTATGTTGATCCCAGAGGGAATCTAGAAGAGGGGTTGAATAGATTCACAAAAACTTTTTCCTTTTTCCAAAATAAAAAATGGTTTTCCCTTTTCTAATTTGCCTTCAAGAATCTTTCAAATTGGGTTTTCAAAAGATCAATTTTCAGAGTTTAAAATCAAATGTTGCAGCGAATCAATTAATTTGAAGAAGGTAATTGATTACCAAATATTATGCAATGGGGTAATTGATTACCAAGATTGATTACTCAAGGTTCATGATTCAATTTCCAATATTTAATTCAATATATCAGCAACAATCAATTACACTTATCAGTTCTCAGATATTATGCAGATCAAGATTCAAGTTTATATGTACCAAGAAACTCAATTCAAAATAGAATAGGGATAGAGAAGATAACACAATCGTTTATACCGGTTCAGCCCCAAAAAGGGCCTACATCCAGTTTAGATTTAGCACACCACTAAATCTGCTTTCACTATAGAATTGACTACAAACACCATGCACATTCAATCCTAAAGAAAGACTTTCTAAACAAACAAAGGTTCATCAATGACACCCCGTCATACGAACATCAACCTTACTCATGACACCCCGTCACAAGATTTCAAACAAATCTCTATGAACACCCTATTCAAGAGATAACACAAAACAAAACAGTTAATAAGAACTGAGTTTAGAACAATATCACCTTGATTGTGCAGATAAACTCCATGAGTATATCAAAAGCTTTCTTCCATTTGCCTAATCATCTTGGATTAAGAGTTCTTGAAAAACTGCAGATTTTCTAAACCTTTGAGTAGTTTTCTTGGAGAGGGTTTCTAAACAGAATTTTGCATCCTTTTTCTCTATTCAAATCTTCTCTTTTTGTTCTCTCTTAATTGATTTCAAAAATCACTTGTTAAAATAGTTTCTGATTAGTTAGATATTCAAAAGTTTGTTAAAAATCAGTTTAAAACAATTTTAAAAACGTCCAATATTATGCAGACTCTGTGGTAATCGATTAAACCAGAGCGAATTGTCAAAGAACTCAAATATGATTATGCAGGTAATCAATTACCTACATAAGGTAATCGATTAAATCGATCCTGATCATGAATTCAGACAGTTTTCAGTTTTGGGTCAACTTGGGGTCCATTACCAACTGAAGTAATCGATTAAACCAGTGGGAAATCAATACTTAGTTGAGTAATTTAGCTACCAAACTATCCAAACTTGAAAACTCAATCATGAACTCAATTTTCATAATCATAAACCAATCAAGGAAGAATAATCAAACACACATATTGCCTAAGACTAAAAACACACAATACAAGTGCCACATGAGAGACTTGAGGAACAACTTTTGTCTTCCAATGTAGCTTAAGTCCAATACATTAGTCTCACCACATATTTTGTGGCTATTATTTAGATGCACAGGATCCTCCTCGAGTTGGACAGTGAGATCTTTGCAGCTTTGGAGCTTGTATTTACATTTTGATGTATTTAGTGTCTTATGTAGAGATTTGCATTACATTGACGTGTATTATTTTGTGGGATATAACCCTACATGTGTAGCCTTCGAGCCTTTTCTATTTTCTTGGGAGCACATATATGGTGGTATCCCAACTTGATGTAAACAATATATTTTCACTGAGCCTTAGTGGCAAGTTATGTTTAATTCAGTTCATATGAATGTGTATGGTTTAAGTAACGTTGGATTGCTTAAGCGCGTTTGTTAATTGTATGTGATGATATCATTAATGGAGTGAAATAATTTAGTAAATTCGGGAATTTTGTTCCAACGGAAATTATTCTTGAATTCAGAAATTAGGACGTTAAAAAAACATAGGTCACTATACAAAGAATCATTACCAAATACACACAATTTGTAGCCGTAAGTTACTATACAAAGAATCATTACCAAATACACACAAAATTTTTAGCCACACAAAAAAGAAATAACTTAACAAACTACATAAAATAGAAACCATAGGTTACTATACAAAAAATATTACCAAATACAAACAATATTTGTAATTGTGACTTATACACAATGAACCATCCCATCCAGCTTTGAATGCACTTAGAATGAAATAGAAAAATGAACTAACCACTAACCAATAATAACACAAAGATTGAACTATTAAATTTGCAGCCATACACACTGGAACAGAGATTGAACTATAAAATTTGAAACCATACACACTAGAACAAAGATTGAACTAACCATTAATAAAATAGAGGCTGAGAATACAAAGGCGTAAAATAGAGAAATAACTAACCAATAACTCAGTAAGTCCAGACGACCTTGTTGCATGAGAATCAGAAGGCAGTGTAAGCTAGTTTGCGACGGCAGCAGAGCTGCCTAATCGCGAGAACGGATAAGGACGAAGGACTGAAATAATTGTGCAGTGTGAGAGAGAGACGCAGACTCATGACGGAGGAAAATGGACGAGTGAGATAGGGACGAAAGACGCAGATCTGCCTCCTGCCTGTGCGCTGCTGCCGGTTGTGTCATGCACGTGTCGTCGATGAAAAGATGAGACGATGAAACTTAAGTTGAGAGTGCCCGAGTGAGAAAGTCTTTTCTAGGGTTTCACTTTCATTTTCTATTTCATAAGTCAGAGACTCATAATGAATGTGTTGTGTCTTACTCTAACAAACTTTTTGTTTTTTTTAATATATCCAGGTAGCTTGAAGCCCGGATGGCCTAACTGCCACCCGGTCCAATCTCGAATTCAGTGCGGGCTCATTTCTTTCAGGCTAAAATCCCACAAAAAATATGGGCCTCCAATTTTAGTTCCTAGGCCCGACAAAATAGTGGGTTCGGGCTGCCCAACTCAGTCGGACTAGCCCATTTTGTCGACTCTACTCTTTATTATGTCTTTGAAATCTCAGTCCCCTTCTATCCGTTTCTTCTTTGGGTTATTTCCTATTACATGGATCGATGTAGCATGCGGGCTGGATGGAGCTTATCAGAAATTGAGTATACATGAGGTATAAGTCAAGCTGGAGTTGGTTCCATTAGAGAGTCTTATCCACACACCTCTAGAATTTTATAGTTATCAATAAGTGTAAATTTGAAGGAAATATTAATATTTATTTGTTGTAAAGGAAGTTAAAGTTACTCCATGAGGGACTAATGTAGTTTGAATTGTTACTTGGTTCGTTATAGTAAAAGGTTTCATTTCCCATAGGTTCTTTCTTATTTTATCCTAAGTTTAAATTTTAAAGTTCCAATTCTATATTTTTGAAAAAAAAAATTCCTCACATGCTAAATACTAATAATGTAGTCTTTTAAGGTGAAATATTGTAACACTCACTTATTAGATAAAAGGGCATTACACTTAGACCATCATCAGTCTCATAAAGTTAAAAATCCTAGTCAAATGGAACTTTAGATTAAAGATCCTCTCATTAAAGAAAAGTCCAAGATAATATATATTTTCAAATGAAGAAAAAAGATTACCCCCGACTCAAAGTCTGTAAGAAAGCTTTCATGGAAAGACATGGAAAGAATTTCAGAAAAAAAAATAAACAGAAGAATGCTTGTACTAAAATGGTAAAGCAATTAGGAAATGACAGTTTCTCTGAGCAAAAACACTGTGAACTATTAAAAAGCAACCTGCAACAACCGCACAACAAACCCAACGACTCCTTGTATTTAATGTTATGAGACAACGTAAACAAAGTATCTTACAATGTTCTTTTTGCTGAAGGAGTCTATAATTACAAGATAAGGAACATGAAGAAAAGGATGAAACGCGTGCGCACTTTGATTTAAGCCTACATGCTACAGAATTCATTTCTTCATTATGTCATGCTTTTATTCATTTTAGTTTTTCATTTCAAACTTGGTGTTTGATCTTAAGCTCTTTGATAGTCTTTGAATACCTTGTATTTCATTCACTCACACATAGTGTGCTTATCTCAAAGTTAAATCATAAAAATCGTTTTCTTTGTAAAAGGTGTGTTGAGCCTGAGGTTTAGGGTTTAGTGAAAAAAATCCGAACTTGGTTAAGGACTAGACGTAATACCTGTGGTTGGTATAAACCAGGATAAATCTTTCTTTGTGATCTTTAATTCCTGCCTTCGCTTGGTGTTTTTATCTATTAAACTAATTTGGGGATTTAAATGTGTTAGCCTAAATTCATTTTAAACAAAGGTTTTATAAAACTGTTTTTATTGAGTCTGAAGCTTCAGATTCAAACCATTAAAACCTTCAAACCTAAGTCTGAAGTGTTTGCAAAACTTCTCTGCAAACTAAATTTTGTGATTTCCAAAAGTTTTTAAGAAAACACAATTGGACCACCTTCTTGTGTTTTCCCTATACATTTCATTTTCTAAACATAATCAATCCAAAAATTATCTTTTGATTTAAGGATCTTTCATATCAACTAGATTAAGTACTTATTTTCAAATTGAGCCTGAAGAGGCTTGTTGGTAAACAACACTTGGTTGTAGTAGAGCCTGAAGAGGCTTGACAGAAAAGAATAATCTCTTGAGATTAGTGGAAAATCCAACTGCAAGGTTTGACACTGGGATTGGACGTAACTCACAGTGATAATGGGTGAACTAGGATAAATACTCGACTAAGTTGTCTCATCCCTTAACTCTTTCAATTACGTTTTAAGCTAATGAGAAGGGAATTGAATCTGTTGCTTTAAAATTTGAACTTTAAAAACAGTCTTCTGAAAGTTATTTTGAGTTGTCTGAAACTACTTCAGACAACTACTAAACTTCAGATAATACCCGAGTTATCTGAATTTTTTCAGAAAACAATTTTCGGAAAAGGTTTCCTAAAAACGATAAAGTTTTATAGAAACACTATTCAACCTCCCTTCTAGTTTTTCCCTATGTTTAGGGATGACAATGGGTAGGGTTTGGGTAGGGTACTATAGTACATGTCCCCGTACCCACGTTTTGAAAGAATACCCAGACCTAGACCCATGCCCACGTGGGTAGTGATTCTAATACCCGTACCCTTACCCTTACCCACTGGGTACTTAAGTACTCGTACTCATACCCATTACCTGCATTTTTGTTAACTATAAAAAAATAAATTGATTAGAAAATAAAAAATCATTCTAGCACAAATGAAAAAAAATCACAGATCATTCAAGTTTAACTGTAAAACAACTATGGTAATGTGGAAATGGATAAGAGATGAGAACAATGGGAGGGGAAATGGAAATTAGTTCAAGTTTTGCTATTTTAGTGTTTAGGAGATACAAAATTATAACATTTTCAAAATTATAACTTTTAAATTAATTAAATTAGTAATATATATTAATGATTTTTGTGATTATAATATATATTAACATTAATTAAGTTTTTGAGAAAATATTAATTAATAATTTAAACATATTTATATATATTAAATTAATCATAGATATATAAATTACATTAATTATATATATTATATAAGTGCGGGTATGGATAGGGTAGGGTACCATAATACCCGTACTCGCACTCGTACCCATTAAAAATTATGGGTAATTACCCATACCCAGACCCATTGGATGAGTAATTACACTACCCATTACGGGTACCCACTGGGTCTGGGTCCAATTGCCATCCCTACCCGTGTTTCCTACAGTTGGTATCAGAGCTCAGCCTCGGGTTGAGCACCTGACAGTGTTAAGGAAGAAGATCCTAGATGGAAACCTCTACAAGCAATAGTCATTATATCATAGAAGGAGCCTCTGTGACAAGGCCTCCAGCATTTAATGGTGTGGATTACCATTACTGAAGAGATCGCATGAAACTGTTCATTGAGAGCAGGAACATCGATCTATGGGATATAGTTACTGATGGTGACTACATTCCCATGCGTGGTGGAATGCCCATACCTAAAGCTGATTGGACTGGTGAGCAAAAAGCATGTGTTCAGCTAAATACAAAGGCCAAGCTCTACTTGGTTTGTTCTTTCAATAAACCTGAGTATGAGAAGGTTCATGGATGTAACTCAGCCAAGGAAGTCTGGGACATGATGGCATCAGCTTATGAAGGGCCTGAGAATGTCAAGTAGTCCAAGAACAACATGCTTGTTCATCAATATGAGATGTTCAAGATGCAAGAATCTGAAACCATTGACCAAATGTACGGTAGGTTTCAGACGATAACTAATGAACTCAAGTCCTTAGGCAGAACCTATGAATCTAGAGATAATAATCGAAAGATTCTAAGGAGCTTGCCAAAGGCTTGGAGATCCAAGCTTACTGCCATTCAAGAGGCTAGGAATTTAAACACCTTAAGAATGGAAGAACTTCTGGGATCTCTCAAAGTCCACGAGTTAGAACTTGGTGAAGATGAATCCAAGAAGAAATCTTTGGCATTAAACACAAAGTACAAGCAGCTTAGGTATGGAGCCATGAAAGCCATGCAAGCTGAAGAAGTTTCAGAAACTGACGAGGATTCTGAAGTAAGCTCTGAAGATGATAAGGATCTTGCCTTGCTATGTAGAAAGATTAAGAAGATGCTTCAGAACAAGGGAAGGTTCAAGAAACACCAACCCTTCAGGTCCAAAAATGGTAAGTTGAGTAAGGACACCCTCTCCTCTCCTCTGACAGAATTATTTGCTTTGAATGCAAGCAGACATGTCATATGAAAGCAGACTGCCCAAAGTTGAAGAAGTCATCCTTCAACAAGAAAAAGGGTCTCATGGCAAAATGGGAGGATCTAGATGACTCCACTTCAGAGGAAGAAGAGGAATCATCTGAAGGAGTCAATCTCTGTCTGATGGCCAATCTTCTTTCTTCAGACAGTTCTGAATCTGAGGTAATGCCTCAAACTCTTCAAGAGATTTTTGATGATTTGCTAGAAAGTTACAAAGAACTTTTCCAAGAATATAAGGATATTTCTAGAGCATACACAGAAATGTGTAATGAGAGTGAGGCTCTTGAGATAGAAAACCTTATGCTCAAGGAAAAGCTTCTGGAATCTGAGGCTAGTAGTTCTAAAGACCTATCTGAAGAAAATAAAAAACTTCAGAGACAGGTTAAAGAACTTACTAGAGATTTGGCCAACTTTGTCAAAGGAACTGAAAATCTTAACAAGCTATTAGGATCTCAAAAATGTTTCAATGACAAGTGTGGTTTGGGATTCTCTGAAAGTGAATCATCAGACACTTCTACTATTAGACCTTCCAAAAAGGTTGTTAAGAAAGGTAAAGGGTGTTCCCACTATGGTAATCTTGGACACCATGTGTCTAGATGTAAGCACAAAGGGAAGAACAAACCCAAAGCTAACAAGAGAGGACCCAAGAAAATATGGGTACCTAAATCTTGATTGTTCCTCTTGAAGATATGTTTAACAGGACAAAAGAAACCCCACAAATGGTACTTGAACAGTGGTTGCTCGCGACACATGACGGACGAAAGGTGTTTGATCCGAAACTTAGGCCCATGGAGGGAAGAGTGGTCACCTTTGGTGGAAACCATCAAGGGAGGATCACTGGCATTGGGATAGTAGGTATGACTCCTTTATCCCTCATTAAAAATGTTCTGTTGGTAGAAGAACTCCGACATAACCTTCTGAGCATAAGTCAATTGTGTGACAGTGGATATGTTGTCTCCTTTTCCAAGGAAGGATGTATAGTAAAAAACTCTTCTGATCAAATCCTCTTTACTACTAAGAGACAAAATAATGTGTACAAAATTGATCTAGAGGAACTTGCAAATCAAAATGTGAAGTGTTTTCTCTCTGTGGAAGATGAAAAATAGATTTGGCATTAAAGACTTGGGTATTCCAGCTTGAGATTAATCTCAAAGCTAACAAAACACAACCTTGTTAAAGGTTTACCCAAGCTTTCTTTCAAAACTAATATTTTGTGTGAAAATTGTGTGAAGGGAAAACAAACAAGAAGCTCATTTAAGAGCAAGAATGTTGTTTCTACCAGCAGACCATTAGAACTCCTTCACATTGATTTGTTTGGTTCTACTAGAACAGAAAGTCTTAGTGGTAAGAAATATGGTTTGGTCATTGTTGATGACTATACAAGATTTACATGGTTGATATTCCTCAGAAGCAAGGATGAGACTTTTGAGAATTTCACAATATTCTGTAACAAGGTGTAGAATGAAAAAGAATTCTGCATTTCTGCCATAAGAATCATGTTGGAGAGTTTGAAAACACAAACTTTAGACTGTTCTGTAAGGAGAATGAAATCTCTCACAATTTCTCTATGGCAAGAACACCTCAGCAAAATGGGGTTGTTGAGAGAAAGAACAGAAGCTTGCAAGATATGGGAAGAACCATGCTCATTTCAAGCAATCTATCAAGATCATTCTGGGCAGAAGTTGTTCACACATCATGTTACATTCAAAACAAAATATTGGTAAGACCAATTCTTAAAAAGACTCCATATGAATTGTAGAGATGAAGAAAGCCTAACATTTCATACTTCCATATCTTTGGATGTGAGTGTTTTATACTCAACACTAAAGATGATCTTGGAAAATTTGATGTCAAGTCAGAGAAAGGATTTTTCATTGGATATTCAGAAACATCAAAGGCATACAGAGTGTACAACTCTAGAACCTTAGTTATTGAAGAATCAATTTATGTTAAATTCAATGACAAGAAAGAGACTGATAGGGAACTATCAAATCTTGAAGATGATTTTGCAGGTATGGAGCTAAACCCATCTTCTGAAATAATGCAAATCAAGGAAGAAGGACCCTCTGAAACAAGACCTTCTGATGGACCTTCTGAAACTGCACCTCTTCAGACAACTCATGTTGAGTCTCAGACAGAGAATGTACTACCTCATAGAAATTAGTGGAGATGCAAATCTCATCACCTCAAGGAGAAAATCATTGGTGATACTTCAGAAGGAGTAAGAACTAGATCAAGACTCAGAGAAGTCAATAATCTTGCACTCTTATCTGAAGTAGAGCCAAAGAACATTGATGAAGCTCTGCGTGATGAAAGGTGGATCCTAGCCATGCAAGAGGAGCTCAATCAATTTGCAATGAGTGATGTCCGGACTTTAGTACCCCATGGAAAAACTATAATTGGAACCAAATGGGTGTTCAGAAATAAGCTATCTGAAGAAGGCAAAGTTGTCAGAAACAAGGCCAGATTGGTTGCGCAAGGCTACAATCAGCAAGAAGGTATTGATTTTATTGAAACCTTTGCTCCTGTAGCTAGGCTTGAAGCCATTAGGATTTTGCTTTCCTATGCAGCCAATAATGGCATCAAGTTATATCAAATAGACGTTAAGAGTGCCTTTCTTAATGGAATCATTGAGGAAGAAGTATTTGTTAGACAACCCCCTGGTTTTGAAGATACTACTTTTCCAGATCATGTTTTTAAATTAAAAAAAGGCTCTGTATGGTCTTAAACAAGCTCCAAGGGCTTGGTATGACAGACTGAGCAATTTTCTCACCAAAAATGGTTTTGAAATAGGAAAAGTAGACACAACTCTTTTCAGAAAAATGTCTAACAAAGACTTCATACTTGTCCAGATATATGTTGATGACATCATATTTGGTTCAATAAATTCTTCCCTATGCAAAGAGTTTTATAAGCTTATGCAGTCTGAATTTGAAATGAGTATGATAGGTGAATTAAAATTTTTTTGGGGACTTCAGATTAAGCAAGAATCTAATTGTATATGGATACATCAAGAGAAATATACAAAATAGATGCTTAAGAAGTTCAATATGAATGACTGCAAGCCTATGCCAACTCCCATGCATCCCTCTGCCATCTTAAGTAAAGATGAAGGAGAAAAATCCGTTGATCAAACCATATATAGAGGAATGATTGGTTCATTATTGTATCTTACTGCAAGCAGACCTGATATCATGTTCAGTGTATGTTTGTGTGCAAGATTTCAATCTGATCCAAGAATTACTCATTACAATGTTATAAAGAGAATTTTTAGATATCTCAATGGTACTACTAATCTTGGTATATGTTATAAGAAGAGTAAGGATTGAAGGTTAGTAGGTTATTGTGATGTTGATTTTGCTGGAGACAGATTAGAAAGAAAATCTACCAGTGGAGGATGTCATTTCTTTGGAAATAACATGGCCAGCTGGTCCAACAAAAGGCAAAGCACCATTGCGTTATCCACAGCAGAAGCAGAATACATTGCAGCAGCAAGCTATTATTCACAGCTTCTTTGGGTAAAATATCAGTTTAATATTGCTTTGGATTCTATTCCTGTGGTGTGTGACAATACTAGTGCTATTAATTTGTCTAAGAATCCAATCCAACTTTCTAGGGCAAAGCATATAGAGATCAAGCATCATTTCATTAGAGACTATGTTCAGAAAGGTGTTTTTGATATTAAGTTCATTGACACAGAGCATCAATGGGCAGACATATTCACAAAACCCCTGGCTAAAGATGGATTTAGGTTCATAAGGAATAATCTGAGCATCCATGCATTCTCTAAAAAATGATTGCTATCTGAACTGCTTGGTTATCTGAATCTATGTTGTTATCTGAAACATGCTATTGTATGAAACATGCATTATCTGAAACATGCGGTTGTATGAAACATGTGTTGTCTGAAGTTTCACTTGTTTGAAAGATGACGTGGCAATCTGGGACGTTTGATATTCACATTTTCAAAATTGCCTCTGCACGTCGCACGTTACCCGAATTTTGCGCAGTCATTGTGTAACTGCCATCATGACTGCATTGTGTCTATAAATAGACATCTTGAAGAACAAGGAAAGGTTACATTTTCTAACCTACTCAGAATTTTTGCTAAGTCTCAAGAACCCTACAGCTCTCATATTCTACCTTTACTCTCTGCAACTACAATGGCACCAAAGAAGTCAGCTGCTGATGGAAACATTGTCAGAAGTAAGGCTATCAGCCTTGAAGCTCTAAAGGATGGTGGTGTGGACCTCACTGAGGAGTTTGATGCTATTGGTTGGATTTCATTCTTTGAGCATGTTAACCGCTCATGACACGAACAAAGTGTCATAGATTTCTGGAAGACAGCTCGTAGAGTTCCAAACACCACTGACCCTTACAACTCCATTAGAGCCATAGTTTTGGGAATTCCAGTCTTTGTTAACAAAGACCTTATCTCTGCTGTTACTGAGGTTAGGTCTGAAGGAGCCATTTTCTACCCTGACTGGGAATTCAAGCACGATGGCCCCGGGGTATACAACAGACTACTGTATGGAGAAGTTAAACCTGAGAATATGAATGCTTTATGCATGTTCCCTAAGGCAAGGATTCTACATGCCCTCTTAGGGAGTACTATAATCCCTAAAGCTAAAAGTAAGAATCATGTGTCTGAGTTAGAAAGGTTCTGTCTCATCCACCTCATCCAGAAGAAGAAAGTTGACCTTCCATGTATCATCTTGTATCACATGTTGAAGAAATTTAATGATTCTGTAAGCAGTTATCCTCACAACACTCTGATTCAGAAGATTCTATTGAATTTTAGAGTGCCTATTGACAGGTTGCCAAATCACAAGGCTCTTGCCTATTTCTCCATTACCAATATCAAGCAGATGCATATTAAGGTTGTACCTCCTCCTCCTGAACCTACTGTAAGGGAATCTTTTGCTCTTGAGAAGGTTGCTACAACTGGGAGAAGTGTTATTGACATTCTGGAAAAAGAATTGAAGGGAGACATAAGGAAGGCTGAGTTTATCACTCAAAATACTCCCACAAAGCCCATGTAGAAGAAGTCACGAACAAAATTTATGTTGAAGAACATAAAAGATATTCCCTCTGAAGCAAGACTCTCTAAAGTTGGGCAAGCACAACTCGGAAAGTTTGAACTTGTTCAGACAGTCCACATTGGACCTTATGAAATTGTGGGTCAGACTGGAGAGGAACTTTCGATTCAATCTTCTAAGCCTACCTCTATTCTTGAGGGACAAGCTGATGAAGTTAGAAAAGGTAGTGTTGCTTCTTTAGCAATCACTGTTGAATCTGAAACAGGTTCTTCAGAGAAAGTTATTGAGGTGATGTCTATTGCTGCATGTTCCTCTGATCTTGTTCTAGCTGAAGTTGTTGCTTTGGCTGCTCCCTTGGAGAAGGAAGAAGAAGAAAAAGCTAAGGAACAAGAAAAGAAAGATTATGCTATTGTTGTTGCTTCTCAACAAGCATATCTTGGGGATGAACAATATAATAGAAAGCAAACCAAGAAGAGGAAGAGATCTAGCTTAAGGCAAAGGCAAGGAAGGCGTTTGAAATGGTTATCTTCTGATCCTAAACCAACACAAAGAGTCACAAGAAGTGCTTGAATACAACAAGAAGAAGCAATCAAATATCAACAATATGTTTAATTCCAAAGGGAACAGAAAAGAAAGAAAAGAGAAAAAGAAAAAGGTTATTTTGGAAATGTTACTCCTTCATCTAAAGAGAAATCTGAAGAGAAGAGATCATCTTCTGAATCTGAACCAGAATCTGAACCTGAATCAAGTCCAAGTCCTAAGCAACAAGAGGCAGTATTTCGGAAAGGAAGCTTGCTGCCACAACAGTTACGTTTTGCTGCCAAAGGTGGTGTCTTCACTTTTGAACCAACCTTTGATCCTGCATTGCAACCATCAACTACATCTGAGATGGAGGTTGCCGCTGAAGTGCCTCACAAGGCTTATACTGTGCCTGTGGAAGAGAGGATAAGGGTACCTAAATTCCCTAACCTTTATAAGGAGTTGTGGTACTTTAAGGATGATCCCCCAATTTCAACTCATAAGGGACTGCTTCTGGAATCTATAGAAGATGCAAGAGAAAGAAGAATGAGGACATGGATAAAGCAAGGCAATGAAGAAGCATTGCTATATGATCAACTTGAGAAGATCAGAAAGAGTGTGTTGCCACCCTCCCACAAATGGAGTCTCCTTAATCCAATTTCTGAAGACCAACACAAGCTCTCTAATGAAGAATGGATCACAGTGAGGAAGCTTTGTCTAGAAGTTGAGCTGTTTGAAAGGGATATTATGTTTTATGAAGGTCTTAGAGGATTAAAGCCCTCTAGACCATTATCTGTGCCCTCATCTACAATGATTTATGTTCAACCAGATAGAATCATTCCCAGGTATCATCTTGCTGAAGGACTTGATGAGAAGCTCAAGGAACCTAATTAAGGTGTATCCATCCTATGCCACTCATGTCAAACCTCTAACAATTGAGCAATGGAGGAAGCTACCTGCATATCTGAAAAGGAAAGAGGGAGGACTTTACCACTTGTATAGGGAGTAGGTCTGGTCATCCTACTGGAGCACCAAAGAACAAGCCGATTCAGCCTCTAGGACTTCTAGACAGAAGACTCCATGACCTAAACAGGAGTTTCAGCTTTTGAGAAGCACAACTTCTTCAAAGGACAACTCCCTCTGTCTAAACCTCTCAATGAAGCATGGACTATGTGGTGTCCAAACCCTTACAGGGCGTATTTGTATGCTGTTAAGAATCCTGCTGAATATGGTTTGCCCAAGGGATTTGACTACTTAAGATCCACGTGCAAACATATCTTAACCATTTTCTACGAGCCTCTGTTGGATGTTGAAGAGGAGAATAAGGTACTGAGGGATAAAGTTCAAGAGCTTGAGGAGAAGAATGCTAAGTTAGCTTCTATGCAAGACAAAATTGTGCAAGGATGAATAGTCTATGATGTGTTGTCACACACCATTTTTTTGTTTTGTTGTTTTACTTGCTCTGAACTTTCTTAATAATAATTGTGTTTGTTGTATTTGCTTTAATATATTTGTTTTATTCACTCTTTGCTCTAATACATCATGCTCTGATAAGATAACATGTATGTTTGCTCTTATACACTTCACAGTTTCTGATCTAATTAGTGTTTAAAGCTTTGATCATCTTTTTGATTGATGACAAAAGGGAGAGTATAAACTAACAAAATCTGAAGTGTAATGTCTTACAGAAGCACAGAGAAGTATCTGACTAAGGGGTAGGGATGGCAATGGGTAGGGTATATAGTACCCGTCCCCATACCCGCGTTTTAAAAAAATACCCGGACCCGGACCCATACCCGCGTGGGTAGTGATTCTAGTACCCGTACCCTTACCCGCTGGGTACTCAAGTACCCGTGCCCGTACCCATTACCCGCACTTTTGTTAACTATAAGAAAATAAATTGATTAGAAAATAAAAATTAATTAAAAAGTAAATGAAAAATAATCCATAGATTATCTAAGTTTAACCTATAAAACAACTATCATGTGTGGAAGTGGATGAGAGATTAAAACAATGGGAGGGGAAATGGAAATTAGTTCATATTTTGCTATTTTTAGTGTGTAGGACAAAATTATAACATTCAAATTAATTAAATTAGTAATATATATTAATGTTTTTTGTGATTATAATATATATTAACATTAATTATTTTTTTGAAAAAATATTAATTAATAATATAAATACACATATATATATTAAATTAATTATATATATTATATAAGTGCGGGTATGGGTAGGGTAGGGTACCATAGTACCCGTACCCATTAAAAAGTGCGGGTAATTACCCATACCCGCACCCATACCCATTTGGTGGGTAATTACCCTACCCATTATGGGTAATTTTTGCGGGTACCCATTGGGTCTGGGTCCAATTGCCATCCCTACTAAGGGGGATCATCATAAGAACTTAAGAAAATCTTAGGTTAAACATCAAACCTGAGTTAACTGATTGAGGGGGAGAAAATTCTTACCTTATTTTAAATTATTTAAACCTCTTTCAGATTTTAAGTTCAAACAAAATTGCCATCATTAAAAAGGGGGAGAATGTTGAGGCTTAAAAAGATCATTAAGTAACTAATAATAATTGAGTCTAACTTTCTAAGTTTTAATAAATAACAAATTTGCTTAAGTGACATAATGCTGCAAATATGCCTATACTTTTAACGTGTATTCTAATTTCAGCAAGTTGACCTTCTTAAGCCATGAAGCATTATGACGTGGCATACTGTCTGAAGAAGTGAAACCATCTGAAGTGGCCTACCGTCTGAAGAAGTAAAGCCTTCTGGAGTGTCAAGCTATTTGAAGCCAGAAGTTATCTGAAGTCATCTGACGAGGCAAGGTGTCTGAAGTTAGAAGCTATCTGAAGAGTGAAGCCCTCTGAAGATTTTTGACGTAGACTCAAGTCTGATTCAACGCCTTCTACAACACGTAGAGCTGTCAATTTGGGTTGAGCTCGATGAGCCAACCCGGCTCACTGGAGGGTTGAGTTGGTAAAATATAGGCTCACATTTTAACGGGTCAAAAGTGGGTCAACCCACTTAACTCGCGAGCCAAAGTGGGTTCGAGCCGGATTGAGGTGGGTTGACTCACTTTTTAATTTTAATTTTTTTATTTTTAAGTCATTTTATAATTTTTTATATTTTTTTTCTAATTTTTTTTACCTTTTTATTACTTTTTATAATTTTTATAATTTTTTAAGTTAGGTGAGCCAACCCGCTTAACCCACCAACCCGTGGTGGGTCGAGCCGGGTTGGTATTTTTCAGCTCACCAGAAAAAGTGAGCCAACCCGGCTCGGCTCACTTTTAGCCTAACTCATGGTGAGCCAACCTGGGTGAGCCGGGTTGGATCACTTTGACAGCTCTAGCAACACGCCCTCAGATTACTATATAAAAAATGCAAAACAGAGACTTTTAAGAATGTTTGAACAACATGCACTAGAAAGGAAAGTCCTGCTATGCGGAATTTGCAGTATGTCAGAACAAATTCACCGCAGTATTGGACCTTGTACTGTGTCAGAAGCTATCAGAAGATGTCTCACAATGGGATTAATAGCATTTAATGCTATCTCTAAACGGTTGTTTCGAACGGATTTCTCACCTGCGGCTATAAATAGCTTCATGAAGACTCATACAGAGAGAACCATCAAGAACATAAGAGCCAATACGCTGCCAAAGTTTTACGTTGTAAAACACTTTGATACTTTTTATTGTATTCTTGTACAAATTAAACTTTGATATCCTGAGTTATACTCAGTTTCTTGTACAATTCTCAGTTTAAGCTCTGAACTGGTTGTAGTTTCTTAGCTTAAACATATTTCACTTGTACACACTTGGGTTGTTGATCCTGAATAGGCTTGTTGGTAAACAATACTTGGTTGTAGTAGATCCTGAAGAGGCTTGACATAATAGAATACTTGTAATCTCTTGAGATTAGTGGAAAATCCAGCAACAAGGTTTGGCACTGGGACTGGACGTAGCTCATAGTAGTACTGAGTGAACCAGGATAAATACTTGGCTAAGTTCTCTCATCCATTAACTCTTTCAATTACGTTTTAAGCTAACGAGAAGGGAATTGAATCTGTTGCTGTAAAATTTGAACTTTAAAAATAGTCTTTTGAAAATTATTTTGAGGTGTTTGAAACTACTTTAGACAGCTACTAAACTTCAGATAATATCCGAGTTATATGAAATTTTTCAGAAAACATAGTTTTCAGAAAAGGTTTCCTAAAAATGTTAAAGTTTTATAGAAACACTATTCAATCGCCCTTCTAGTGTTTCCCTGTTTTTCCTACACTATCATGCTCGCTCAAGCGAGAGGGGCTCGCTTGAGCAAGCATATCAGTAAAAGAGTGGGGAGAATGTTTCTGGTTTACTCGCTCAAGCGAGGATCCCTCACTTGAGCGCAATTCAGGGGAAATTCCAGGGATGCTCTCTGGAATCCCCTCGCTCAAGCATAATTCAACTCGCTTGAGCGCAATTCCAAGAGTTACTCTCCGGAATGTTCTCGCTTGAGCGAGGAAGCGTGTACTCTAGGATTTCATTTTCCTCGCTCAAGCGAGAAGGCCTCGCTTGAGCGAGAGTTCGCGTATCTGTTTTTAAAAACCAGATTTTAGGGCTTGGCCCTCATTGAATATTTCCATCCCCCATTTCTAGAGAGAAATAATTCATAGAGAGAGAAGCAAGCTTTGGAGCTAGAGGAAGCCAAGGATCTCCTCCCCCAACCTCCCTAAACTCATTCCCGCTTCCTTTTGAGCTCTCTTGAGGTGAGTATAGCTCACACACACCACCCAATCTTGCTTGAATCTCCCCATTGAACCCTAATTTCTCTTTTTCCCTTTCTTTGGCTTATGTGTGTGATTATTTTGTTGATTCTCCTTTGTTATGATGCACGGTATGTTTAGATTGGTTGTAACATGAGTTAGGGTTTCTTTCTTAGTAGGGTTGCTTACAATGCTTAGAATGGTTACCCATTACTTCATGAATCATGTATTTTGCCCAATGTGTGAGTTGTGCATCATGGATTCGGCCCCATTAATAATCAGAAAATGAATTTGGCTTCGACCACAATAAAAATGGCTTCGGCCCCAGTTAACCTTAACTAATTAAGATTGGATTTCGGTCCCCAGTTAAAACCAGGGCTCCGGCCCCCAGTTAATGGCGGAGATTAGTACCCAAGAAAGACGTTTCTTGTAGTTTGAGCCCAGGTCTAGCCCCAGTTTAGTGATAAAACCCCGTCTGCCGAGCAAAGCAGGTCATGCACGTCATGTTTATGTTCAGTTGAGATATCATGTCATGATTTATTTTTCTTATCATGTTGCATTTCATTTGCCTACTTACCCATATTGCATGATGCATGGTTACATTCATTGAGAAGTTTGTCTACCACACATTTTGTGGACTACATTTTAGATGCACAGGTTCCTCCCCGCACCGAACAATGAGTAGGGAGCTTGGGGAGCTGTTTCATTTATATTTTGTTTTGGGCCCAGGATGTTATGTTTTAGTTGTTAGGCCCTGTTTATGATTGGATGATGCTACTTTGTATATTTATTCTTTTGCGGGATATGAATGTACATGTGCAGCCTTCGGGCCCTCTCTATTTTGTTTAGGGTACATGTATGGGGGTATCCTAAGTTATTATTATGTATTGGATTAACATGTAGCCTTGTTGGCTTTTATATATGTATTCAGTTTGTATTTTCATATATTGTTTAAGAAATCGTTGGAAACTCAAGCGACATATGATGTATGTGTTAACTCCTTGGCAAGCGTACCAAAAGTCAACTGTAGTATAATGATTTATAAGTAGGAGTGTCGATCCCACGAGGAACGGATTCAATTAAAGTTTAAAGTTCAACTCAAAAAGCATTATAAACAAGGTTGATAAGTGGGTTCATGATTGATTTACCTAAATTAAACTAGACTTATATAAAAGTAATGCAAAGTAACAAGGAAATTAAGGGAAATTTCAATGAGAGAAACAAGGATTGAATTTCATCTATCTCACTCTTCTGTATTCTGGATGAATATAAACATATAGCATTTGAAACTATCAATATTGATGCAACACACAAAAATCATTTATATTGATTCCTCAAGTATAAAATCCATAAGATTAATCCCCTGAATATTGATTCCTCAAATATTCAACAGATTATCCAGCATTACATTCAAGTGTTATAAGCAATCGATATATCGAAATCTATTCCTAGTATTACGATATATCGAGTATTTTCGTTCAGATCAGACTTTCAGAAATACTTTCCAGTTAGATCTAAAAATCGAATTCAATAACTCTATTGATCAGATAGAATCAGGGATGAAGAACAGAACGATAATACCAATATTGATCGAAACAAGATTACTAAATATAAATATCACCGGAATACATCCGAGTTTGAGTCGATTACATTCAATCCCAAGAGAAAAGATTAGGTACTCATAGTAGCTTTTACAACCAAGAAATCAAAGAAGATGGAGGATCGTGCTTCCACAACTTCCGTCGTCTTCGAATCTCTATGTTTCCTCTTTTTAGAATATGTGACGAACCCCCCGAACTGTTTTCCAACTCTGTTTTATTTTTCTGCGTAAGTGAATTTTGGCTTAAGCCAAAATTAAAACAGAGTATTTTCTTATTTTCTTCTTCTTCATTTCTTTCCTTTTCTTGGTTTCCTGCAATTAAAACACAAAATGGGATTAAAATGCTTCAAATAAACCAAGACTCGGATAATACTTGCTTGAAATCAAAACTCAAAAATTGAGAGAAATTAAATGTCAAATAAATGCAATTAACCCATAAGTTCCATAATTCCATGTAAAAATTTCTTAATATTTGGCACTTATCAACTCCCCCCAACCTAGAATCTTGCTTGTCCTCAAGCAAAGTAAACAGATATCATCTAACTACTCATGATTCAATTTCTGAAACTGGTTATTTGGAAATCATTTTCATGGTCCTTCAATAAACAGACTTCACATTCCAAACTAAAGAATTGAATTCAGAGACATGTGGTAAGTCCAATATCAAATAGAAGGAGGACAAAAATGCAATCAATCACCAAAAAGGAACAATTATAACAATGAATTGATTCTAATCAAGGAAATTTTTCTCTCAAGTCTTACTGGTGAGTGTTTCTCTCTATTTTTCACTGAAATTGCACAAATCAAAATTACCAGTCGTTTCCAATTTAACCACAATCACACAATTAGCATGGATCTTAAGGTCTTGAAAGGGTTGTAATGAGGCTAAGCTTCCAAAAAAAATATGGTTTTTCAGGATAATCAAAAGCACAACTTAAGAAAAGAGAGCATAACTACATTTCAATTCATTCTATATCAACTCTCAATTCTTAACACCTCAATACACCAAACTTTTTCTCATTCACAATTTACTCCTTTTAAATTTTATTGTCTTTTTCTTTTTTTTTTTCTCTTTCTCTTTTCTTTTTTTTCTTTTTTTTTATACATACATATTAAGGAGTAAATTGTATAGCCAAACCATTTTTCTTTTATAAACACACTTTCACCAACCCATTGTCATTGTATTGACTAAATGCACCTATGCTCTCCTTCCTTTAGTGTGCAAAGGTAGGATAATATTTTGATTTTAAGGTAAAGGTACATAATCAAAGAACAATTAGGCTCAAATGGGCTAGCACAAAAAATGGTCATTTATAGGTTGGCTATTTGGCACTAAGTTATTTACATTCAACAAAACTTGCCTTAATCATTTCCATGCCTCTTATGTGGTGTTATCAAAAAGGGAACTCAAGCAATATCAATTGGCCAATTAACAGTGAAACTCTCAATCTATTTATGGATTCACACACTCACTGGTTTATCTGTGGCTTGTTTCCTTGATTATATCACCTATTGTTATAATTACTTATCTTGGTCAATTATCATGCACTAATGTCCTAATCCTATTTGATTATGCAATCAACCATATTTTTCCTTTTTTCTCCTCTTTGTTCAGTTTGTGAAGTTGTTCTAATCTTAGTATACTTACTGAATCTTGATTTCTTTTTAACCAGTTTCCTCAAAAAAAAAATTTCTGTGATTCCCAAAAAATTTTACTATATCTATCAGTATTATATCCAAAATACTAAGTGAAAGGCAGTGTAAAACAGTTAACCCTAACTTAACAAAGTAAAGTAACAAGCATCTAAACTAAAACAACTAATGCAAATATTACAAAAACAACTACTATTTAAACACACCAAAACATTGCAGTACTAGAGTTATCTGCCAACATAATCACACACAGTACTAAAGTATCAACAAAAGAACAATGAAACCATGTCACAGAGTTTTGAAAGATGGAATAGTAGGGTATGCCTCCAGCTGCTACATCATCTCCAGCTGCAGCTCCTGAGGGTCCATCTCCTGCTAGTGCAGCTCCAGAATAGCTCACATCATAATTAGCAGCTCCACTCCCCCCTGGAAAAATTGGACTGTGCTCAGGCCACTGAAGGCAAGTCTGAAATTCCTCTGGTGTCATGCTTGGGTAGGGTCCCTTGGGTAAAAGATCAACTAATATCCTTCAATTCCTTCTGATAATTCCATTCAAGAAGGAGTCATATTCTGCTGTGGTCTTTGTTCTGGCCATTTCCTGTAAAATTAGAATCAAACAACCAACAACAACCAATTAATTCCAAAGTATAGTTCATTCAAGCAATTTGCATAGTTAGATATCAATGATCAAATTGCACGTTTAATAAGATTTGAACTTTCAAAAACCAAAGTGCAATTGACAAGATTATGAGTGCTCTTTGACAAGTATTGACATTACGGGGTAAGCACTAAAGTTCATGCACTCAAGCATTTACCTTGAAATAAAATTCATAATGTATTCAAACAGTCACATGTGAATATATTGTTCACAATGTATTCAAAAACTCAAAGTGCATTTTCACATGGTAACATTGTTAACTATGTACCTTGTTAACATTAAATAGTGCCATGTTTATAGCAAAGGTACAAGCTAACTTCAAAGCATATTTCCATCAACATCAATACACAAGAACACATGGTGAATTCATTTAAGCATTTTATCAAAGAGTGTATGTGCAACTCAAAAACAAGAGAATTTCTTAATTCACTTCATGTTCATGGTGCTTTCTTTTTCTTTCTAAATCAAACAATGAAAACCATATGCAAATATTCAAGCACATAATGTATCTTCACAAATTCAGAACAAGGTGAGTGAAAACTTAACACATAGGGACATTTTATTGAGACATTTTATCAAACACTTCACATGCATCTCTAACATCCATATTCAAATTTCTTGAATCATTGCACAATTCTCAACCCTTTGAATGATGAACATTTCAAAGCATTCCTTTTTAGCAAACAGTCACCATATTTCGAACAACATCCACAATTTCAAATCAAACCACATGGTTCCTATCCTAGGGTTTGGTTTAGCATGAAAACCGTGAAATGTTCAGTGAAGGAGAAGAGAAATGGAGTGAAACTTACCTTAGAGAGCAATTAGAGAAGGGGAAAGGAGATTGGAGAGTGAAATTGGTGCTAAAAGTAAAGAAATTTGTTGCCCTAGGGGAGGGGGAAGCGCGTTTTTCACGGGTCTTTGAGAGGGAAGAATTGAAATGAAAACTGTTTTCCTTTTACTGTGCGTAAAAACACGTTTTAGATGATTTGGCTTAAGCCAAAATAGCCCAGAATGCCTATTTTTATGTATCATTTTGGCTTAAGCCAAACCAATTTGGCTTAAGCCAAATCAGTCCAGAGCGCCATCATTTTTGTGCCCATTTTGGCTTAAGCCAAACCAGTTTGGCTTGAGCCAAATTCATCCAGAGAACCTTCATTTTTGTGCCCGTTTTGGCTTAAGCCAAATCAGTTTGGCTTAAGCCAAATTAGTCCAGAATGCTCAATTTTTCACCCCTATTTTGGCTTAAGCCAAATTATCAGAAACTGATTTTTTTACATTTTTCTGCATAATTGGCTTAAGCCAAAATTTCAGAAACTGATTTTTTTACATTTTTTACACTTTTCCAAATTTTCTCCAATTTTCACCCAATCAATACTTGATCAATTCTACCCAATTAACTCTATTTCACACATGAATTCATTCCCTATCTCATTCTCTATGATTTGACAAGGTTTCACAATCTAAAACTCAAAATCAAGATTGAAATTCAAATTTCTAAATTTGACCAACTTAAATGCAATTTTTAGCATCCAATAGTCTCAAATTAGCACCAAAACTCATTTCCATGCAAAACTTGTCCAATTAACTTCAAAATGCTCAAATATGCATGTTTGGTCCAATTGAGACACCTAAATGCTAAAAATTGACTTTTGACACACAAACACACAAATATTTACAGAATCACAATCACACACAAAATTGCAATTTAAAAGTACAAAACAGAATTAAACACTGGGTTGCCTCCCAGGAAGCGCTTGTTTAACGTCACTTAGCTTGACGCCTGTATCATTATGGTGGTTGGAATTGAAACATTGTGGTGAGCCTTGGTGCTACACCTTTGATCATCTCTTGTGGCAGCAAACCTTCAATTACCTTTGCCTCACACAGAATTTTGAGAGGAACTGACTCTAACCATCTTGGCCTCTTTCTGGAATTAGACCATGCTTCTGACTCCTTTGGCCTGACTTTTCTTTTCTTTGGCCTCTTCTTATGACATGCATGAGTCTTTTTCTCTTGAAGCTTGAGAGATCCATAATTGTCAGCCCTGAATTCCTTTGCTTCCTACAGTCTTGGCTTTTTTTCTTCATCAATATCAATGAGTACTTTACCTGTCTTCATAAATGGTTTGTCAAGGATTGGTGGAGCTTCAACATCTTCCTTGACATCCATGATCACAAAGTCCACTAGGAACACAAAATTGCAAATTTTTTTTCAAAGACTTCTCTGCTACACCGTAAGGATATCTCATAGACCTATCAACTAATTGTAAAGTCATTCGAGTAGGTCTTACTTCAAAATTCCCAACCCTTTTCAATATAGACAGAGGCATGAATCTTGCATACTTTGGCATTTGCTCCATAGCTTCTAGAAAAGGAATGTTGAATTGTAGCCCTGTAAAACTATCCAGAGAATGCGCAAGCTGCATTTCTTTATCTTTCTTTGAAGGGGCTTTAGGATATGGTAATCTCTTTAGTTGTGGTGCTCCTTCCCCTCTTTTCTCCTTCCTTTTCTCATCTTCTCTTTTGTCACTCTTTTTCTCATTTTCTTTTTCTTTTTCTCTATTTACATCATTTTCTTTATTCATTTCTCCCTCTTCCTCACAACCACTTGTTTTCTTTTCACTCTCTATTCTCTCTTTTTCACTCTCCTCTATTTCTTTTTCGTTCTCTTTTTCTTGCATCACTTCTTCCTCAGCTGCCAAGTTTTCTCCAATACCTTCCCTTATTGTTATGCCACTCCTTGTGGTGATATCATTGCACTGTTCCCTGGGATTGGTTCGAGTAGATGCTAAGAATTGTCCTGACTGTTGGTTAGCTAAAGGGTTAGCTAAATGTTCAACTTGAGCCTCAACATTTCTTACTGATGCTTCTATATTTTTCTGACATGCCATAGAGACTTGCATGAATTCCTCAAGAGCATCATCCAATTTTGATCTTCCTTGTTGAATTGGAGGGTAATTTTGCTGTTGTTGGAGATGAGGTGCCATATAAGATGAATTAGCATGTTGTTGCCACCCAAAACTCTGATTCTGGTAACTTCCCCAACCCTGCGAAAAATTGTCAAGATAATGATTGTTGTTGGAGAAGTCACTAGGAGTTGCCATGCTAGAAAAGTATCTCGATCCCTGATGCATAGCATAATCTCCAAGTGTTCTTCTTGGTGGATATTGCCATTCACCATCCATGATTGATTCAGGAGTTGGAGGAATTGGTTGTGATTGTGGAGTAGAGAAACTTCTTGGTTCTTCTCCTTGAGTGATTTCTTGTCTGCTTCCTTCTTTCCTCAAAGAGGTTTAAAACACTCAAAACAAGGATTAGCACCAAGTAGCAATTAAAATGAAAATGAACTATGAGCAAACACTAATTACAAAAATATTCACAATGCTTAATAAGCTAACTAAGAACTTTAAAAGAACACCGTTCCCCGACAACGACGCCAAAAATACTTGTTAACTCCTTGGCAAACGTACCAAAAGTCAACTGTAGTATAATGATTTATAAGTAGGAGTGTCGATCCCACGAGGAACGGATTCAATTAAAGTTTAAAGTTCAACTCAAAAAGCATTATAAACAAGGTTGATAAGTGGATTCATGATTGATTTACCTAAATTAAACTAGACTTATATAAAAGTAATGCAAAGTAACAAGGAAATTAAGGGAAATTTCAATGAGAGAAACAGGGATTGAATTTCATCTATCTCACTCTTCTGTATTCTGGATGAATATAAACATATAGCATTTGAAACTATCAATATTGATGCAACACACAAAAATCATTTATATTGATTCCTCAAGTATAAAATCCATAAGATTAATCCCCTGAATATTGATTCCTCAAATATTCAACAGATTATCCAGCATTACGTATAAGTGTTATAAGCAATCGATATATCGAAATCTATTCCTAGTATTACGATATATCGAGTATTTTCGTTCAGATCAGATTTTCAGAAATACTTTCCAGTTAGATCTAAAAATCGAATTCAATAACTCTATTGATCAGATAGAATCAGGGATGAAGAACAGAACGATAATACCAATATTGATCGAAACAAGATTACTAAATATAAATATCACCAGAATACATCCGAGTTTGAGTCGATTACATTCAATCCCAAGAGAAAAGATTAGGTACTCATAGTAGCTTTTACAACCAAGAAATCAAAGAAGATGGAGGATCGTGCTTCCGCAACTTCCGTCGTCTTCGAATCTCTAAGTTTCCTCTTTTTAGAATATGTGACGAACCCCCTGAACTGTTTTCCAACTTTGTTTTATTTTTCTGCGAAAGTGAATTTTGGCTTAAGCCAAAATTTTTGGCTTAAGCCAGTAGAATGTTTCATGGTGAAGAAAGGAATTTTGGCTTAAGCCAAAATATTTGGCTTAAGCGAAAATGGCACCCAAAATTCACTCCCTCTGGACAATTTTGGCTTAAGCCAAAATTAAAACAGAGTATTTTCTTCTTTTCTTCTTCTTCTTCATTTCTTTCCTTTTCTTGGTTTCCTGCAATTAAAACACAAAATGGGATTAAAATGCTTCAAATAAACCAAGACTCGGATAATACTTGCTTGAAATCAAAACTCAAAAATTGGGAGAAATTAAATGTCAAATAAATGCAATTAACCCATAAGTGCCATAATTCCATGTAAAAATTTCCTAATATTTGGCACTTATCAGTATGTAAGTGTGATATCTAAATGGCGCGAAATAATTTCAGAAATTTGGGAATTTTGCTTCCAACGGGCTTAATTCTTGGACTTAGAAATTAGGACGTTATAGCTATCGCTAATGCTCTCTCTTTATACGTACACCGCTGATGGATCACATGAACGGGATAGTGGGACATATATATTGTCTAGCCTCTACATATTACACCACACTATCAACTCCAATACTACTGTTAGATAGTGAGGGGACCCTAAAACACTGGGGAGATCTCCATCAATGGGCTAAGACGCAAACCACACAAGTCAGCTAGACACCACATCTAACTCAAAACCTGAAGGTGTTAGGTTTATGGGTCTTGTCGCTTATATTTACTCTTTTTGCCCGATTCCTATATAATGTAGGAATAACACTTAATATCCCCACAGGACATTTATTGTTTACTTTTAAAAACGATGTTAATTATAGAGCCAGCAAAATGGGCCAGCCCGATCGGGTTGACCCGCAAAAGGCTGTAGTAACGTAGGGCTCGAGACTTCATTTTAGAAGTTTGAATGACTCTCAGGCTTTTTATCTCAGCTCAATAAATCCCGCTGCCCGCAAAAGAAACTGCAAAAAACCGAGCTACCAGCAAAAATGTAGGGCTCGTGCATTTATTGTAGAAGCCCAAAAAACTCCTTGTCTTTTATAGCTTGACTCGAAAAAGTTCGCTACCCGTGTTGAAGTAAGTCGACCGGGTCGAATAGCCCGAATTTCCAGCTCTAATTAAATACTAGCTCTAAGCAAACACGAGGGAAAGTAAATAAAAAATTACACTTTTAAAACTAAAAATTTATAATTGTGTGCATATATACATATAAAAGTGAAAGGAAATAATCTTGACTATACAAACTTCAATGGTTAATAAGATACTATTTTACTTATTATAATAAAATAAATAAGCCATTAGTTTGCATCATTTTTATCATTGTACACGAAAAAAATGCTTTACTTTTTATATAATATATATATATATATATATTTTGTTATTTTTCTTAATTATTACTCTACATAGCACTTATTTAAGATTCCAAAAGTAAGCCCCACATTAAGAAAATAAAACAAGGTCAAAAGTTCTATATCTACTTTGGTTATTGATAATTTAATTAACCAGAGTCTAAACTTATAAAGGAAAATCAGGTATGGGTCAAGTAAGAGTAGCATCATTGATGAGGGAGGCCATAGTGGATTAGTGGTTGTCAACTTCGTAAATAAAATAAATTGTAATCCTGACCTGAACTCACACACCGACTTCCCATCTGTCCTTCGAGGAATATGTGACACATAATTTTCTCAGTGAATCGCTTTCGTCCCTCTTAAATTCAATCAACGTCAAAGCTTCAGGTATCAAACATTTGGTGAATGAATACTCAAGAGAGACCTGGTGGCCAGGGAAGCAAAGTTGTATACGCACACGTAATTACGGGTGGTTTTGCAACTTGTCCTCTCATTGGCTCGTAATAAATTCCTTTTTGTTTTCTTGTCTATGCATGTTCATTCCAAATTACGTAAATGTTCCCCATTAATTCAATCCTATTCCGAGTTTTTTTTTTCAATATTGGTACAATAGAATAGAATAGAAGGCCAAAGTTCAGAAGAAAGAAAATTAACTAAATTAAAGGGTTGTGGTTCAGTTGACAATGCATATTGAGATTATGGGAAGAGCTCCAGAGTTCAATCCCACTAAACACACTCTTTTAGTAGGTGTGAATATAGTCTTAAATGTGATTAAACCCGAATAGGATTGCCCTGATAATAAACAATACATGTGGAATTAACACAAAAAAAATTAACAAGACAACTTCGTAACCAGCAACAGCCCCTTAAAATGAGGATTGTCTTAGATCTTATAAAGCCAAACTCATGAAATGAAATTCCAAGTTGGTAGACCAATACACTCTAGTATGTTTGGTTTACGCCAAAACTTATATTTGTAACACGTTGCATATGGACTTTTACATTTCCGATACAAATCCAACATTATATTGAATGCAAATGAACCTACATTTGGGGTGTGAGGACTGTATCCAAATATGCACGAAACCAATTCTGTAATTAAAAGGTGATAGATGTAAAAGTTGCTAAACAAAGAATGACAAGTGGGTGGGAAATTCATAATATTCGTTTGATTTAATGAACCGCCAATAGTTTATGGACAGTTGTGGATAAAAAGGGGAAAGTGTGTATTAGATCAAGATCCCCTGTGAACACTTACCTACACGCACCTGCAGGTGAGTGAAAAAAGGTGCGAAAATACTTTTTGTTTTCTTTTTATAAATTCGAATCTTTAACATTCATTTTCAAATTAGCAAACTATTAATAGAAGGGAAATGCTTCACGTACATAACACGACACAGTGGATACATAAATTGTACCACGGTGTTATGTAAGGTCAATCAAATAAAAAATGGAGAGAAAAAATGAGTGATTTGTGCTTAAAGCTCAAAGTCGTTTAGATACTGTATTATATACCTAAATCAGAACTCTTAATAGAAATGTAATTAAATAAGATTGAAAAATTAATAAGATATGAAACTACACAGCCTGTACTTATTTTTCCAACTGCTGGTACTCAGATTCTACCCTAGTCACCACAAAGAAACAACTTTGAGAATTTGGGGAAAATTTTATTCACTCTCTCAATTTTGTGTATTAGAGAAATGTTAGGAAAAAAAGGATAAGGGTGGATCGATCGAACGCAATTACTTCGTTAATATGAACTAATTGTCTTAAAAATTTAAACTGTTAGATAAAAAAGCATGAATAATATTATATTTTTATAACATTCATAACATATTCTCTCATGCTATAAAGAATGCATAACCTCATCTAACTTATCTTGAAACCTATTCTAACCTGCTATTCAAAAGAAAAAAATTACCGTAAGTAAATAATTTCATAGTGTTGAGTTTAATTAATATACATCGTATAAAAATTTTACATTATCATATAATATATCATTTAATAAATATTATATCCTATATATTATAAAACTCAAATATATAACACATATAAAATTTTTACACATCATTTTTATGCTATCAGCATTGGACCTGAAAAATGGAACATAAGCAGAGACATTCTTTTGATGTACCTGACCGGTAGGGAGCAAGCCATTAATTCTCTGCACTCAGCTTTGTCTTCTGTCTTCTAAAGTCTAAATAAAACCAACAAGTATCCCCTTCTCCCTCCCAAAAAAAGCCAACATAATGGACAAATATCATTGCCATTATTGGTTTATCCATTTGTCGTTATCTCTTGATAATTAATGTTGTTCCTGGCCATTGTGTGAATGAGAAAACAATCACATGCCCTGCATTTTCATGCTGCTCTCCCATGGGTCATGCATGCGCAAGTGGCAAATTTTAAGCATCTGTGTCTCTATGATTTACTAATTGAATTCTTACACGGTTTGTCTAATGTTGGGCCAATAACTCGATTAACTTTAATTTCAGCAGAATATGACTCAATCTTCCACACAAACAAAAGAATTGCCTCATCTGGGTATGAAACCTCGATTAAGAACTAACACATCATTTTTGGTAGTGTCGATGTGGGCAGAAAAAAAAGGTGAGGGAGTCATATTTGGATAAGCAGTGAAATGACCGAGAAATGTAAAACAGAGGTTAACCCCATGTGTTTGAGATTTCTGCACAAAATTAATGAGAAATAATAGGAAAATGGAGAGCTTCTCTAGATATAATCAATTTTATTCCTCAAAAATCGGTTATCACTGCTTCATAGTCACCATTTTTAAGCTAATAATCGATTTTTGATACAACAAATCAATTTTTAAAATGTAGGGAAATTTGTGCACAAAATTATAATTTCTCTTCTACTACTTTCTATCTAACCCGGTAACTATCCACTATTATTTCTTTTTATTTCACACTCGTTCCTTTCATATATACCAAATAACATACAAATAATTTTTATTTCATTTCTATTTCTCTATTTCTCATTTCTCTCTTTTGTATTTTCTTTCCACTAACCAAACAAAGGATCAAGCTGTGTAATTATATGGAGAGTTTTGACGTGAAAAATCCAATTTTTTTTTATTTTTTTAAAATTAAGAGAGTTATATAATATTTAGAATAATAAATAAAAGATTGGAATGTTAAATTTGTATAAATTAGAAATAAAATTTAACTCTCTCTTCCATTTTCTTCTAAACCTTGATTTAAAATCTAACAAGACTCAAAATATAACAGGTAAAAATAAGCATTGGTTGTCTTGATAGCCGGACTAAGGCAACGAGATGTCGTTTAGGACCAACAAAAAGACTTAGTAGGCTTTGGATTAAAAATGCTCCCAAGGCGTTTTAGGCCTTAAAATGGGAGACATTTAAAACATATAGAAAGAAATAAATCTTATAATTAGTGGACGAATGATACTTATGCAAAGTACACCCTAGCTAGAGACATTATGGCTACATTCTACCCCAATGCTTTAGTTTCCAAAACGATACTAATTTGCTTGGTTGTCAAGGTACATATTCTGTCGCTTTGCAAATAACTAAGGGTGAACATGGGTTGATGTTAACTCCCCCTTTTCTCATTTTTTGGCCAAACCCGTGAACCCAACCTGATCTAACTCGTTTATAATTGGTTCGGGTCGGGTCGAGTATTCCCATAGAAAAGGATGAACTCAAATCGATCCAACCTATTCAGACTATTTGGTTCGGTTCCAAAAATTAGGATGAGTCCGACCCGATCTATGCGCACCCCTACAATTAACCAACATTCCCCAATATTATCATTAGTCACTATCAGTCATTACTCGGATGCATATAAAAGATGTAGTATTCTAAGAGAGAGAAGAAAACTAATAAGAAGCCATTAAACACTAATTGAAGATAAAGAACATTCAAATAGAAATGCTAAGCACACTATGAAAATCATCTCCATCCCCTATGAAGAACCATGAAGAGTCTCACATTTGTTCACCATTAAGCCACACAAATTAGAAGTACCAATACTCCATTTCTATCTCCACACACCTCATAAATTTAGAACCTACTCTATGTAAGAATATAGGTGAAACACAAGAAGGGATTGAATTGTGTTTATAAACTTTTTAGGTTTTTAGATGGAAATTTTTTCAAAAGCACGTTTAAAAGCTTCAGACAGGTCACTAGGTTGCCTGAAGGTTTACTTATCTAGAGCTTCAGACAAATAGTTTTAATTAAGTTCATATTACACACTTTAACCTTTGTAAATTAACTGAATATAATAATACAAATTAAAGAGTTCATGGAATTAGAGGCAGAGCTTTGCACAGGTGATTTAACTTATCCTGGTTCACTCACACCCACTTGTGAGCTACATCCAGTCTTAGTAACAAAATTTACCGGATTTTTCACTAACTTTGCAAAGTTACAAGTATTCTTTTGATACAAGCCTCTTCAAGCTCAACTTACACTGATTTCGAGTATTCTTTCTACCCAACCTCTTTAGGTTCAACAAACTTCTAAAGTATGTATAAAATGATTTTACAAGTTAATTCAGAAGAGCAACTTTGATCTAAGATTTGTACAAGGACTATTGTACTTAGTACATAATATAAAGATGAAATTGTACGTACAAGAAAATTGTTGAAAGAAAATATTCACATGAGTTTGGGCACAACAGATTGTGTGAAGTTCTATTTTTTTTTTCTTTTTCTTGAGTTCTACTAGTATTTATAGTGCCCTTGTCTTCCCATTTGAAGTATTCCTATTCTGACTTGCATCAAATGCTTGGGAGCCGTTATGAGACAATCATGCTTTAAGGGTACAAGGTTGCAGCGCTGCTATGTTTTCTGATGGCATGGTTCAAAGTTTTTGCTAATTGCATACAACGCTTTTTTCACTCAATAGAAAAGTCTTATTTTTGTCTTTCCTTCTTTGGAATACTTGGCTTCTCGAGGCACGATGAATTTTTTTACTTTAAAAGTTTAAATAGGAACGCTTCAGAGAACTAGCACTTCAGATGGTTCAACATTTCAGATAAGTGATCTTTCACATAGGATAAGATGTTGTCTAAAGTTTAAGTTGTGCAATAATATATTGTCGTTCTTATCTTAATAATGTATTAAATTTAAATTAAGGGTTAAATATGTTTTAGTCCCTGAAATATAGTCGAGATTTGATTTTAGTCTTTATAATTCAAAACCAATGAATATATGGTCCCTCAAAAAGTGAAAGTCTCCCCATTCGGTCCTATGGATACAAATTTGTAGTTAATCCATAATAAAATCTGTAGTAAAACTGTGTAGTAAGGACTAAATTGGTGTATATATTTTTAATTTTTGAAGGATGAAATCATCAAGTTTAAATTATAGGGGCTAAAACTAAATCTTGACTATATTTCAAGGACTAAAAACATATTTAACCCTAAAATTAAAAAGGAGTAAAAAACCGCATATATTGAGGAAAATATTAATACATATGATATATTTACTAGTTATACAAATTAAACTATATATTCTCCTTTAACCATTATTATATTATTATGTCATGATTATATTTGACATATACATTAGATCAACTCAGTTTTATGTCACTTAATTTTAATTTCAATTAAACTATAATATATTATTAATAATGTTTTTAAAATCGGACCGGTAATTGAACCAGTGAAGATATTGGTTCACGGTTCAGTGGTTCAATTGTGGTCGAACCGATAATGACTAAATATATTTTTTAATACTATATAATATTTTTTAAGTAATAAAATAAGATAAAATCATAAGAATTCAAGATATATAAAAATAAGATTATAAATTAATATAACAGACTTTATTATATGTATTATATGATAAAAAATTCATAATAATTGACTAAATAATAAATATTTGTGTGTAATCATTAAAAAGTTATTTTTTTTATCTTAAAAATATTTTAGATTAAATAAAAAATAAAAAAAATAAAAAAATAAAATAATTGATTTTTTTAAATTGGCCGATTTAACCGGTTTTTACCGGTTCTGAAACCAGCTGATTTTCAGGGTTATATGGACCGGACACCATGCCAGTTCCCGGTCGGACCGGTTGAACCGACGGTCCGATCTGATTTTGATAACCATGATTATTAGATATTTTCGGACCATATGGTTGGGTTGAAATTTAAAAATTTAACTTGATATAGTAAAAGATTAGAGTAATTAAAGACAAAGAAAACTTATTTTAACCCATTCCACGAATTAACACCCTATCCTACCTTAGCATAAATCATATAGTCCGTACACATTTAATGCATCAATATCCACTAAAATAGATATAGTATTAATTTACTCACATGGTCCCCTCATCCGGTTGTAATCTCTACTTTCTTGTTAGGCTCAAAAGGACTATACCGGAAATAATATGCATGCCAACGAACCTTTTAGCTTTGAGAATTCAAAAGCAAAATATATAAACCCTTTTGACTATCATTAGATCAATTCAAAACCCGAGCCTAATCATAGCTCTGCATGGTGCATGCACTGATTATTAACTCGTAATTAATCCAATGCATGCACTGTTATGTAACAACCAATTAGGTAATTATTTTTTAAAAAAAGTAATCACCATTAGTTTCTTTCTTTCTTTTTCCTTTTATTGGCTGAATTAATGTAACAACCTGTAATAAGCTAGGCGGGCTAATTTTCCCTTTCTCTTTCAACCCAAGAAAAAGAATCGAATGCCCTCAAGTCTACGATGAAATGTGACAAATCACCACACCATCCATGTGGGACTTTGACACTCTTCGCATGCTGATGTGGGTGTCTTGACCTTTATACGGCTCGTAAGTATTTGAAAATTATATAATTAATTATATTATTATTTTGTTTTTATAAATTATTAGCCAATATTCAAAATATTATTTCATTTTTTAAATAATTCAATTTAAACACATTTTTATATGATATGCGTATATTATAATATTTTAATTATTTATTAATCAATAGTGATTTCATGTGTTAATTGTGAGATACTCCCTCCGAACTTGAATATAAGCAAAAAAAGTTCACTTTTGGTGGACTAAAATATAAACAAATCTTAACTAATTTTACCCTATTTAATGAGATAAACCCAAAATGTCATTTGATTTTACTTTCCAACCACTCTATTTAATGAATCAGGTATGTCCACTTGAAATAATTTCCAATAAATTGAATGTAGGGTAATTTAGGCAATGCGGGTACTTTTACATGATATCAAGCAAATTTAATGAGTTTAACCAACTTTATTAATATGTGTGAATTTAGTTATTTTTACTTATATTCAAGACCAGAATAGTGGAAAGTAAAAAGAAATAATAAGGGCTAAGGGGGATCTACTATTATTGAGTTGTTGCCGGGTGTTGCATTCCACGACAAAGACACTGACAATGTAACCATAACTGCTAATTATGATTATAGATCCTTTTTGTCAACTGCGGTTTTCCTAATGAGTCATGGCATTTCATTTAGGTAGTATTGATGTGATTAATTAATAAGAATATATAAGCTTTGACAACTAATTAATTTTCATGATATAATCAAATTTTTAGGGTCGAGTTACATTCGGTTTAAATATAATTAGAATGGTATTAGAACTTATTTGAAATCCGTTATATGAAATTGAGCATAATATATACTACACCAAATTGAAATGGATTTGATGAAAACTGGTTAGAATAAAAGTGAGTGCTCAAAAGTGCAATATTATCCAATGAGACATCGTAAACGTTGCGCGCTAGCGTTGAAAGTTGGGGGTACTGATGATAGCATTTAGGTGAGTGAGGTTCCGTTGAGGCCCAAAATGGTTTGCCACTTAGAGGCAGTTGTTTTGTTGTCTATCTGCCTGCTAATGCTATCATTGTTCTTTTTTGCTTGGTGGTGTCTCTGGGTTTTATTGCTATGATGGTTTCTCAATTTTGACAGCTATGGATTGGACACATATATGTGTTGCATTCAAGTCCATAAAAAAGTAAATATAATCATATTAACTACCGCGCGCATTTTCACCAAAAAAAAATGCAGATAAGAAGCATTTGGAATCATATACACTTAAATTAACAGTTTGATACATGTATAAAAGTAATATTTAAATACAAGTATATTTTTAACATAATTCATATAATTAGAATATGTAAATCACTGATTTGAATCTTTATAATAATAGTTACTTAAAAATTTCTCGTTAATTTGTTAATGATTACTGAGTCTTTTCTATTTGAAGTTTAAGCGTTAAAAAAATCGCTCCCGAAAGTATCCGTTTGCTTAGAAGTTTAAGCATTAAAACAATGGCTCCTGAAAGTGTCCGTTTAGTTAGTAGATTTCTTTTTTATTTGGTTTAAACACAAGTATATCCTTAACGAGAGGCAATCCAGCCCGAATCGGGAACATCCACATCATGGTGGGGCTAGCTCTCTCAGCGGGGATTCTCTCTATCCATACTCGAACCCAAAACCTTGCCTAAGAGGAATCAAGCATGTACCACTTGAATAAAACCCCGTTAGTGTTTAGTTAGTAGATTTGATTTTAGAATTAATATTTAAAAAATGAATGATGCACGTTTTTATAAAGTATATTGGTCGATGGAATAAAGTGCTTTAAAATTAGAGCCGGTTAAATGGCCTAGTCTGTCTGGATCAGCCCGCAAAAGCCTAAAATAGTGTAAGGCTCGAGCCTTTATTTTATAAGCCCATGTAACCCCCGGCTTTTTAGCCTTATCCGATAAAGCGCACTACAAAAAAAAGGTCGGATAATCCGCAAAATCCGTAAAAAAAAAAAACTTGATAACCACAAAAATGTAGACACTAGTGCAAAAAGGGTCTTCTACGACGGTTGAAAATGGCCTATTACGACGGTTATACAACCGTCGTAGAACCAGGCGTCGTTGAAAATTTGAATTTTGACGACGCGTGAGGACCGTCGTAGAAAAAGAGAAACCACGACGGTTAAGCTGGTAACCGTCGTGGAAAGTATGGCATTTCACGACGGTTGCAAGGAAAACCGTCGTGGAAAGTAGAGAAACCACAACGGTTAAGCTGGTAACCGTCGTGGAAAGTATGGCATTTCACGACGGTTGCAAGGAAAACCGTCGTGGAAAGTAGAGAAACCACGACGGTTAAGATGGTAACCGTCGTGAAATGCTCTACTTACCACGACGGTTTTCCTTTCAACCGTCGTAGAAAGTCCCTTCACAACTCCAAGTTTCGTACTTTCCACGACGGTTATAACCATAACCGTCGTTAAAAGTGGGTTAGCTACTAAATTTCTATAGCTAATCCGTAGCTAACAGGGGAAAACACCTTTAGCCCAATGAGGGTCTGAAATAACAATTATACATAATTCTAATACCTTTAGCCCAAAAAGCAAAATGAAAAATAAATTCTAATAACAATTTGGCTATGCCTTCTTCTCACAGTGATTGGTAATAACAAAAGCCATTATAGGGTATCAAAAAGGAATCATATATACTAATTAATATTGATCCTTTGAGATCAGAAAAAAAGTTCCGAGGAGTAAAATTTAAGCCTTACATGATTTGTGAGTATCCAGTGTTAAAAATCTATCAATCATTAATTTAACAAAAAAAAATTGATCAAGGAAGGATATATATATATATATATATATCCAACGAGAATTTAGGGATTAAACACGAAGACTCCTATTCATGAATTGGATATTTGGATATATATATATATATATATATCATTGTCAATTATTGGCGGATGGTAGTAAGCCAAAAATCCATTATAACAATATAATGGTAAATGGTTGTAGCTTAATTATAGCAAAAGCATATAATAATATATATAATAAAAAATAATATAAAAAGTATATGATGGTGTCTGGCCTTTGCTTGCCATTAGCGGTCACTGAACCACTAAGAAAGAGGACACAAACATGAAAAGGAAATAGAGAGGACAATAGAATAGAAAGCAGCTGAACAAGATATATATAAAAAATCAGAAATTGAGACTTATATAGAAAAATAAGAAAATATAGAAGGAAAAAGGAGAAGCGAATAGATATGGTTCATTGAAGATCTACAAAGCTAGCAGGGAAAATATAATTATAATTACCTTCTCTTATAGCACCCTGCAAAGTCCATCACTTGCAAGGATTAGAATATCAATATCAGCATCTATGTCGGTATGCTAAACATCAGGGTCTGATCTCAAATGTAACTTGAGACTCTTGTCTCCAAATGCACGAGAAACAGCCAGTTGTCCATTTACTCTAGGCACATCACCTTGCAGCATCATCATTAATATTACTGTAAGTATCTATACTATGCCAACTTTGTGCAGTCACAAAAATACTCTAGCATGCTATTATGAGATGTGTCAGTTATTTCATCATTAGGTACACAAAAATGATTTATACAAAACCAAATAGAAATGGAAAAGAATTCAAGACATAACTAGTAGGGGTTAAATAGGAGCACAATCTAATTTAAACAGGAGCCACTTCCCAAGTCTTACTGGTTCTTAAACAGGAGCACAATCTAATTTAAAGGAAATTTAATTGATCAAGCGAAAACTAAATCTAGAGCCACAACTCATAAATTCAGTCATGATAGTTTGGGGGATCAACAACTAATTTAATTGTGAAATAAGTATTAACTAGAATTTAGTTTGGGGAAAAATTGACACTTGAAATGCAATTGCAAAATTAAGAAGCATAAAGTGGAGAAGAGTAAATTTGCACATTAAATTTCATTAAAATAAACAAACCTATTGCAAATGTTTTATATGGCATTTGAAGTAAACACAACAGCAACCCATTGCAAATAAACCTTGTGAGTATAGCAAGATGAAAGGAAGTTAAAAACTAGGATTGTGTAGATAAACTGCAGCTGTCATAGTAGACACAGTGGAAAGCAGCTGTCATGCTTATTATTAGACCTTTGATTTTGGTGCTACACAGGAGCTTTAAAGTTACCCATGACATGACACCAAAATTGACAATTGATTATTAGAAACAAAAGTCTAATTAATTTCCTGCACTTGAAAAGATGTTACTTGAATAAAAGAAAACCCCATTGATTCCAAAAAGTTGCTGCAGAACAAGTAATCCAATACCTACCTGCATTAGACATACACTTAGTAACCAGAAGCCATAAGGATTTAATTAATTTGAACTATCAGTAAGGAAAGGGGGAAAATAAATGACAAGAGGAACAACAATTAATGTTGAATAATATATACCATTAGAGGAAACCAATATCTTCTCCTCTTGAGATCTTCTAACCGTACAGTGTCTGTTCTGTTGTTGGAGACCAAAGATCCCTTACATGATGAACACCTCTTATTAAAATGTTTGCTCATGAATATATAAATTTTCATGAAACTAGCTATAGTAAAATATATGTCTATAAGTACCTGGATTTCTTGTGCTTCCATAGTGATATCAACATGGGAACCTCTTAAAGTTTGTAAAGAAGCTTCAAACCTTTCTGTCATCCCCATTTCGGCCTAGACATTATTAACAATCAAAAAGTAAAATTAAAAATTTAATGAAAACGGTGTATGTATGTAACAAAAGAAGTGGCATTTGAATCCTCTGATTAGTTGACTACCTTCTCTTGCAAAGAAAATTAGAGATAGAGAACAGATTGCATGTAATATATAAAAGTAAGAAAAAGTGAGTATATAAAGAAATCCAATTAGTATAATACATTTCGTATATATGATGCATACCAACCATCTAGATTGTCTAACTAGCCATAAGCCGCGAACATCACATTCCACAGCACCACATTTTCAGTTTCACTAGCAAGGAAAAAATCATGGGCAGTTTTTATATCTGAGCATTTTACATAAAGATCAAGTAGTGAACCTTCCAGGATTGAATCACGTTATCACCAAGACACTGAATCATATCACTATATTCTATTACTCCAAAACAGAATAAATATACTCACTGAATCATATATCACTATATAAACTTCTGAGTATTCACTAACATACCCATCAAACGATCTTCCAAATTCTGAACCTTCACTTACAGATCCCAATATCCAAATTTTATCCATCGTGGAGATAAAAACAGATAAAAACAGGATGTGGTGATCAAATGGCTTACCAGAATGTGGGTCCTTGGTGGAGAACAGCACACGACAGTGGAGAACAGCACATGGGTTCTTCGTCGTCAAACGATTGGGGTTCTTTGATGCGCAAAGGGGGAACAATCTGGGTTCTTCGTCTTCAAACGATTGGGGTTCTTCGACGTGCGCAAAGGGGAACAAGAGGAAGTGAAATCGGTCGCGCAGGAGAACGGAGGAAGTGATGTTCTTCACAGCAAGGGTCGCATCTGTGAAGAGAGGGGAGCCACCCACGGCAGCGCTGGGGAAGGCTGGAGACGTGGTGGTTCGCGGCTGTGGGAGAAGGTTCTCACCCACGGCGGCGCTGTCGTGATTGAGGCTGGACGAGGAAGATTGATTAAGGGATTTGAGGCGACTCTGAAATTGGGAGACGTAGGAGGTGATTCACGAAATTGATAAAGAGTGGCGTGAAGGAGAGCAACTGGGAAGCATCGACGTTAGGGTTGCAGTTATTAATAAGCTCCTTGGACTTAGAGGTTTAGGGTTGAGAGGAAGGGAAAGGGACGGTGGGGAAGGGGAAGGGACGGTGATGAAAAATGGAAGGAGAAGGAGCATCTTTACGTGCGGCGCAAATGAAAGGAGAAGGAGAATTAGGGCTGCAGTTATTCTAACCCTACCACGACGGTTGTTCAACAGGCCCGTCGTGGTATCCCCTTTTTCTCCTGCACCACCTCATTTTCCTCATCACACCCCTTTACTCTACCACGACGGTTATATATTGGACCCGTCGTGGTAGCCCATTTTTACGTCTGCACCTCCCCTTTCTTACTATTGACACCCCCTTCCTTTTTTAAAACGTTATTCCTCCTGCACCACCCCATTTTCCTCATCACACCCCTTTAACTCTACCACGACGGTTATAAATTGGGCCCGTCGTGGTAACCCATTTTTACTCCTGCACCTCCCCTTTCTTGCTATTGACACCCCCTTCCTTTTTGAAAATCTGCATTGTATCCACAACGGTTGTTTTACAACCGTCGTAGAAACTCCCTTTCCAGGACTTTCCACGACGGTTCACAGACAACCGTCGTTGTATGTTACCCACATAATTGCAAAAATGCCACCGCGTCATTTTCCACGACGGTTGCTCCACAACCATCGTGGAATGGCCGTCGTAGAAGGCCGTTTTTGTAGTAGTGAGAGTTCGTGACTTTATTTTAGAAGTTCGAATAAATTCTGGACTTTTTAACATATAGCCCGCAAAAACCCGTTACTCGCATCGAGTCAGGTCGGGTAGTTCGTATTGACAGTTCTATTTAAAATCAATTATGTGAAATTGATTCTCGACTGTTTTGAATCTAAAATAAGGCTAAATTAAGTCTGTTTGAATTGAAAGATTTTTTTTCATTTTTAATTATACAAATATGATTTTTTATATTTTTAAAAATTGTACAGATAAAATAAAAAAGATTTTTTTTTATTCTCATTATTTTTCTATAAATATTTAATAACAAAGTGAAAAGTAAATAATTATTAAATATTATAAATTATATATAAGAAGTTATTTATTGTCAAAATGTTTTTGGAATATATAGTTGTTAAATGTTAACATATATTTATAATAATAATTTGTTTATGAATAGCTCAAATTTTCCGTACATGGGACTATTTGTTTCATGAGAAATATGCTATAATAATTTCATAATATAATTAACAAATGAAGGCAAAGGACATATGTGACAAGGACAAAAACGTTTTAGGGGTTTTATTTCTAAATTTTAATTCTCTAATTTTTATTTTAGAATTTTTATTAAAAAACAGTTTTGAATATTATAAATTAGCTAAAAGTTAAACATACTTATTTATGCAAGATTAAAGTGAAATAAGAAAAATTAAACTAGTGCACAATAAATAATATCACGTGGAATATATAATTAATTGTGCACACACATTATTATTAGTTAAGAATGAGAGGTTAAAAGGGTTTGTTTAAACTTAATCAATGATTTTGAGTTCAAGTAATGGATATGCAGTTGTGTTAAATATTCGAAGTAAGAGCTTGTTGTCATGACCAAATCCGAGGCCGTGACCGGCGCACAGGCTAATATCCTTAGTCTGGCAAGCTTAAAACAAAAGTACATTACTTGACAAAAGATTTTCCAAGATAAACATATTTCCAGGATTTTACAGAAATTTTGACAGAGTCTCCCCTATATTTTGGACATCCCAAAATTTACAGAAAATCATGTTAACAACAAATATCACCAACCAGAGTTTCCAACAACATAGTATTGATCCAATCAACATAAAAATATACATCTCAACATAAACCAATGACTAAACTCCTATAGTTGTAGAATATACATATAATCCCAAAATAACATCAAATGACTACCAACACAAAGGAGGCCTATGTTGAGATCTTGGCAAGCGTATCAATATCGCAATATAGTATAATAGTTAAAAAGTAAGGGTTGTCGTACCCACGAGGAACGGATTACAATCAAATTCTTAGCAATCAAACTCACTAAGTGAATACACACAAAAAGATGTTGGATTTGTGTTGGTGAAAAGGTGGATTGTAAATGGCATATAAATTCAAGAAAATAATAAGTACAAAGTAGTAAGGGAATTCAGCTGGAAAATTGGGATTGAATTTCATCTATCGCACCTTTCTCTATTTTGGGAAACCATTAACATATAGGAATTTGAATTAAACAATATTGAAGCACAAGCACAATTCATTCACATTGATTCCTCAAGTATGAAAACCTTAGAACAATCTCTTAAACACCAATCCCTTGGATGTTTAACAGATTTCCTAGCATTAAGAAAAGTTGTTTTAAAGCAATCGATATATCGAAACCTATTCCTAGTATTTCGATCTATCGAGATTCTTATCCAAATCAGATTTAAGAATTGCTTTCCAACCAAATCAAGAAATCAAAATCAAAATCCTACTGGGTTACTAGAATTAAGCTTAAGAACAGAATAAGAATACCAATATTGAGAAGAACGAAATTCCTATATATTAAAGAATCCAAAATACAATCAGGTTTGACTTGACTACATTCAATCCCACAAAGATGTTTACCTACTCATGGTAGCACTTACAAACCAAAAGAAAGAGAAGAAAAATTGCATTCAAAGCTTCCCAGCTCTGTAGTTCTCTCTGTCCAGCTCCAGAATCCAGAATGGTCTGTTCTCTCTCCTTTTGTATTCTCACCCTGAAAAACTGTCCGACGGCTCATTAAAACACTAGGTTAATGAACCTGCGCTCAGCTTGCGCTTGGAGCGCAGGAAACAGAGGCTAGATTCAGATTTTTATAAAACCTGCTCCCAGTTTGCGCTTGGAGCGCAGCAGGAGGGCAGGAAACGACATCTATCCCTTTTATTTCTGCTCCTTTGCTCTTGGCTTTGTTCACTTGATGCCTCCAATTATATGCTAATTTCTCATCCGTAAAAATTAACAAATTTTGTATCAAAATAGTATAAAATTCAAATTTAAATCTAAAAACTACAAACAGCTAAGAATTAAGCAGAAAAGGAGTAATTTCAGAGCATAATTGCATGCATTTTTTATCATCAGGTGCTTAATTTATAACACAAATTCACTGAATCTAAGCACTTATTAGCCTACCAAAATGAAATAACAGTAAAGCTGGAACAACTGAATCTTCCAGAAGCCTGCTACTCGACTGCCTGGGAATCTAGATGAAAAACAATAGAAAGGGGTAAGTCACAATGACTTAGTGAGGGCCTAACAACAACCATGAACTAGAAGAGAAACATACCAATGCACGAGTTGTTCGATAGAAACAATTCACAGTATAGAATTTATGTCTCAATATAAAACTTACTAAACAAGTGAATTTGATAAATCCCACAATTCGAGATAACTTGTTTCCCATATCCAAAAGATAAGTTTATCATATCCAAAACGATACATATTAATCATGTATAAGTTTAATAAGTAAATCTGAAATGAAATAAACTGAGTAAAACATAAATCATATGAAATGTAAATACAGTAGGGATCACTCATGATAGAACCGAGAGGCGGCTCCATCTCGCTGATAGCCCTCTCCTCCGAAGGGTGGTCTTTCTCATGGGGCGGCTACATCTAACGGATAACCCTCTCCTCTCTAGAACCATGTCCATATCTCAATATCATCGGGGGAAGCTACATCTCGCTGATAGCCCTCTCCTCCAATAGTGGCCTTTCTCTTGGGGCGGCTCCATCTAACGGATAACCCTCTCTTCCCGAAATTATACCATGTCTCAGTGTCATATCATATCATGTCATATCATGTCATATCATTGGGGGGCAACTCCATCTCGTTGATAGCCTTCTCCACAAAGTGGCGGCCCCATCTAACGGATAGCCCTCTCCTCCCGGAATCATCCTCTAACGACATACAGGGTTCTAACATGGATCCCAATAATATAAATATAAAAATTATTCTATTTTCTCAAAGTCCCTTCCAAAATCAAATCTCCAATTTTATCAAACATAATTAATTTAAATTTATAAAGCTTTCAACCTTCGAAATAAATTTCATAAAGAATAAAATCAATAAAAGAGTATGTTTCCCAAATTTATTAAGTAAATTAAATAACATTAAAATAGAACAAGATGAATTAAAATAGTAATTATAAAAATATTAAAATAGGCCACGATGACCGTTAAACCACTCACTACTACGGAGAGTCAACCAAACTGCTTCCCAACAACTTCAGGAGTATTGTGTGAGGTAGTGTTGAAATTCTGGCAAGCGTACCAAAATCCAGCAGTGTAATAGTAAGTAAGAGGGGTTTGTCGTATCCACAGGGAACGGTTCAATTGTAAAAACTAGTGGTCACAACTATCAAGCGAGAGAATATGAATGTTGTTTGTGAGAGTTGCAATAGTAAAGAGAAGCGGTAAATTGAGATAGGTTGAGCAGGTTACTTGAACTAGGATTGAACTTCGTCTATCGCACCCCTTTCGTATTTGAACCCCAATAATATTTATGAATATGAAATTATAATATTGAAGCACAAATTAAAGTTATTTCACAAAGGTCTCCACAAATATGAAATACTCAGAAATAATCTACCCCGGTCTCCACAGTGATAAACTACCCCGGATTAAAGATCTATTTGTTTAAGCTATCAATTCACCCTGGTCTCCACAGTCGCGAATTGAGTGTTTTTACCAATCAGAATTCATGTTTCCTATGTCTAGGCTCCCCCAAACTCGCTATTTATTTTATAGAACCACCTCTCCATTTAAAATCTTATCTTGCAGATTCTCTCTTCAAATAGATGTTATCTTGTTTCTCCATTTAAAACCTTCCCTTTTATCTGCAAAATTAACAGATTTTCTATCAAAATAGCATCAAATTCAAATTTGAATTAAATAATCACAAAATCTGCATTTATTACTAAAAAGAGGTAATTTGGGGAATAAATCTAACATTTTACCCTTGATAAGTGTTGTAATTATACAAGAATTTATCATACATTTAGCACTTATCAAATTTGTTAGAACCACAGGAAACACTAGAAGGGGGTTGAATAGTGTTTTAGACTTTTTAAGTAGTTTTGGAAATCTTGAAATAAGTAATTAAAAGATTAAGACATATTAAAGAGAAATACTTAAAACAGAGTTATTATGAAAAGCGCGGAAGTTAAGAAGGATATATTTTGACAAAATTTGAGACTTAAGAAGGTTTGATCTGAACATTAACTTACTCAGTTTCTTAATTAAAACTGAGTTATTTAGATTCATCTCAAAGTATCCTCTGAAAGATATTATAGAGAATCTTTTCAGAACTGTTTTTGAAATACTTCAGATGATTAGTGATCATCTGAAGCATGTCTCTAACTTTTAAACTAAGACTTTTTCAAGCTCACTTCAGAGAGTTATTTCAAAGATTCTTCAAAGTACATTTTCTGTAATACTTCAAATGATATGAGATCAACAGAAGGTTTGGTTATCTAGAAAAACCTGTTTTATTGAAATTGTTGAATTAAGTTTGTTATGAAAATACTTTTCAATCCTCTTCAGAAATATAAAACTGAAAATAAATGAGTTTAAGGGAAAGAAGACTTACCCAAAAATTTATCCTGGTTCACCCACCAACCCAGTGAGCTACATCCAGTTCCAGGGCAAATCACCACTGGATTTTCCACTATCTGAATCCACAGATACAAGTATTCTTTTGCCCCGGACTCTCCAGGCTTAAACACAAGTATTCCTTTGTTTTCAACTGCCTTTCCAGGCAACTCATGCAGTATTCTTTTACAGACAAGCCTCTCCAGGCTCAACAACAAGTATTCTTTTCTACCAAGCCTCTTCAGGCTCTAACACAAGTATTCTTTACTATCAAACCTCTCCAGGCTCTACACCGAGTATTCTTTATTCCTCCAAGCCTCTCCAGGCTCTCAGACACATAAAGTGTTTACAACACAAACTAAGTTTAAGTTTCTAAGAAACATAAACTCAGATTCTTCTTGTACAAAGGGATTACTGAGTATAACTCAAGATACAGGAATTTAATTCTAAGTACAAGGATAAGACAGAGATACAAGTGTATAAATATGAGTACAATCTCGTCTTTTAATTGAGGTAAAACTTCCTCAACTAATTGACTAAGTAATATATGAAGTTAAGCATCAGCCATTTCTTTCTTGTTGGCTTCAATGTTTCCATGGTTGATTGATTGACCCAACCAACACCTTCAAAGTCTTTCTTGAGGCTATTTATATGTTCTGATAAAATATAGTTGTTAAAGGTTGTTTGGTTACCATTTAAGAACAAGTGATTTGGCTCAAACAGCCGTTGTGAAAAGACTTCTTAAACGGTTGCTTCTTCTTAAGCAGAATAGGTGTGCAGAAAGCTTAGCTCTGACACACTGTTGATGAGTTCTTTAACCTTGAGAGCTTTTTCCTTTTACGGGTTGATGTCTTCTTTTCTTTCTCTCTACTTCTTCTTTTCTGTTCCTCTTTCCTTTCTGTGAGTGTGAGGAGATATCCGTTGGATTTGTCTTTTAACTCAAGTTGTGTTAGCTTCCCTTTCAGCTTAGCTTCTGACATCTTGTTGTATTCTCCTTTTTCTCTCTCGATCAGAGTTCCTTGCAGATATTGGAGTAATATCTTTGAAGAAATGATCTTTGCCCTTTGTTGAGACTTCTCGTATATGATTTTTGTTCATGTAGTCAGTGTTGAGAATCTTCATATCTTATAATATGTTCAGAGAGTATGTGTGTTCAGACAATTGAACTTTTTAATCTTCACATACTTTCAGATGATTCGTGATCTCTCAGCTTGATGTTTTATCAGCTTCATCAGATGCTCTCTTCAGATGATTTTCTTAAGCACTTCTTGAACTATATAATGAGGATACTTTCAGCAAGTTCCTTTCTTTTATCAAGAGTTGCTTCTTCTGTTCTTCAGACGATTTCAGCTCTATTCTTCCTTGTCTCTTTTCTGATTCTTCTGAGATTTAGATGGATAAAGATGTTGAATTAAATAACCTTAGTTCAAACATCTTTCTCGTCATATTCTTGTTCAGACTTCTTATTCATTCTGAGCAGCAGCAAGTGCAGTAGGTCTGCGCACACAATACCTTTTTGTTGAAGGTGCAGCAGCCGTTGCAGGATTTCCTTATTTGTGCAAATCTTTTGATCGAGGCAGAAAAGCATGCCTAACTCTTGTGCTAAAATGATATATTCCATTTGGTAGAGTGTTCTTTATATTTGACAATGTCTTCACGAGATTAATCCTGTTCAGTCTTCAGGCATGTAGAGTGCTTTAGATCAGCTTCTGATGATAGTCATTCTTCAGACGAAGTTCTTTTGACTTTTAGTCTTCAGATAATAGGAATTTCTCCAGATGATTGAGTCTACTTCTTCTCTTCGGATCTTGTGATGTTCTTTCTGTTCTCTTCAAATTCTGCATTGCTTGATCTTCTGTTTCTTTATTTGTTCTTCTTCTTCTTCTTCGGATTCTTTATTTATTCTTCTTCTGATTCTTGATTTGTTCTTCTTCTTCTTCTAATTCTTGATTTGTTCTTCTTCTTCTGATTCTAATGATGATACTTCAGATGACTGCTTCAACCTGAAACTTAATCAACAAAAACAATACCTTTCTCAATAGCACCTGCTTATATGATCTTATTTGTTAATCATTAAAACCTAAGGATGCTGAGTATTAAGTCAGGTTTGAATGCTCAAATTGATTCTTAGACTCCACAAAATTCCCCCCAACTTAGCTTCTTGCTTGTCCTTAAGCAAGAAAACCTTTTGCCATCAAATGGATTCAATCCCCTGTCATGATTCTCACTAAATGAGGAAATAATTTCATCACCTCTTGCTAGGCAGCTGTCACTTTCCAAGTATCAGATTGAAAATCAGAATTAAGTGATATTTCCAAGACTCAATCAGAACAGGATAAAAATACATTCAAACTTTTTCAAAAATAGTAACCAAAACAATAAGTGATAAATTAAGGAATTCTCTCATGCTCACGAGTAAGTGTTTCCCTCAAATTTTCACAGCGGTCGAACAACTAAAATTGATAGTCGTTTCTGGTTAATAAACATGCACATGGTCAACATGGATCAAAAGGTCTTTCTTGGGTTGTAATGAGGCTGGGCTATCAGGAACTCATGGTTTTTCTCGATATGCAAAGAAACACTGGAATAGAGCGCAAACTTTGAATTTTTCTTTTTCTTGTACTTTCTCTCCATTCTCCATTGCATTCTTGATTTGCATTATTCAGCTGACCTCTTCTTTTTGATTGGTGCTTCACTTCCTTTTTTACTTTTTCTTTCTTTTTCATACTTTGAGGGAGTGTCTCACTTTGCTTACTTGTGTCTGCTCTTTGTATTTCTTCAAGTAACTTTCTTTCATGTAACCAACCAATTCTCCCATTTTATCATACTGCACCTTTGCTCTATATCCCAAGTGTGTAAGGGACAAGATATAGACATTAATTTTGGCTGGGGGTGCATAAGAAAAAGAAACATTAAAGCTCAAATGGGTTTACAAAAAATTGGAAAAATTTTCCATGGGTTGGCTCTTAGGCACTGAGCAAATAATTTATAATCCCAAATTTGCCTTTATCACTTCCAATTTTTTCATGTGCAGAATAAAATCCAAAAACTCAAGCAATAGCAGTTGACAAGCAGCGATGAAAACTCTCAATTCAAGTGTTTGGTCTCAGAAATCACCGACTTTTTGGCTAAATTCCTTGATGAAGTCACTTATTGAAATTAATTAACTACCCTGATCTATTTTCCTGCATAATATCCTAATCCTGACTAATTATGGATTAAATCAAAAAATTCCTATTTCTTTCCTAATTTAGTTAGTTAGACTGCCTAGTTTTGAGATTTTAAAATTAATTCCTTAAATCCCTATTTCCTAAAGTCCTACAAAAAATGAAAATCCTAAAAAAAAATCAACTTTCCTAAACAAAAAGAAAAAAATGGTCCTGAAAATGCTGCACTGCATAAAGATGATGTGTCAGTAGTGTTGTATATACAGTACAGATCCAGAATAAAAAAATATAATAAAAGAAAAGAAAAGAAAAGAAGATGAAAAAAAAGGAAAAACACCAAGATCAATCCTTATCATCCATATCATCGTGCTCCTCAGCATCCGCAGCTGCTCCTCCCCCTCCTGGTGGAATAGGCCTGTCCCCAGGCCACTGTAAATAACTCTGAAACTCAGCTGGCAGCATGCCTGGGTAAGGGTCGGGCCTGGTCTGGTAATGATAGTCCTGAAGATGGACTACAGCTCGATGAAGGGAAGAGTTCTGGGAAATGATGTGTTGTGCCCAGAAAGGAATGCGTGTCTCTGCTGGTGGTGGTTGCTACTGTGGTGGTGGTGGTGGTTGCTCTGCTGCTGGTGGCTGCTCCTCATCCTCCTCCTCAGGGAGGCGGTTCGCCTCAATATACCCCTTAGTCATAGGGGTCTTGATGCGCTCAGTGGCAGATACCTCAATTCCCCTAGACCGGCAAAGTGCAGTGATAAGGGAAGGAAATCCCAAACTGATCCTGGACTGGCCATTATGTCGCCCTACTGAAGATGCAAACATGGATATCTTATGAGATATCACGCTAGCTATGTCAATATCCAGTCTGGTCAGAATGCAGTAAATAAGATGTGCTGCTGGCATGATGATGTCAGAAACATGGTTGGTGGGCAGAATGTTGGCTAACACCAACATTGTCCACATCCTAGTAATGCCCTTCATATCGTGCCGGTAGATCCTGGCAGCCTGTCCGTAGGCGTTCGTCTCAAACGTCCGCCCCCTCAAACAAAGACACTCAGCAATCCTAGTGTCTAATGGGTCATTGCCATTGATGCCAACCTCATTTACTAGTGCATGATACTGGCAAGGTTGCATCCCCTGGTCCTCTGATCCTTGGTAGTCTAAAAATGAGTTGATCGCATCGCGATCATATGATATCCACTGCCCCCGAACATAAGATTGTCGACGTACGTTAATACCATGATCTCCGATAGCGTTGGCGTAAAACTCTCTAACCAGCTCGGGGTCAAAGAATATATCTGGCTCAGCAATACGCCTCCATCCTCTCCTGAGGATCTCATCTAAAAATACATCAACCTCACCAAGTTGCAAAGCAACTGGCCTCTCTAGAATGAAATTATAGTTCAACAATGAACTGTATGCCTCAAACGCCTGGGGGTTCTTGAATTTCATGGAATCAAAGGCAGGAACATCTCTAGCCCTCTTGGCTCACTTGCCTTTCCTTGAGGCAGTTGGGGCAGCAGTAGTCTTGAAGCAAACCATCTAGAGGTGGCAAAACGGGCTGCCCGGCCTGGCCCGCATCGGGTAGCGGGATTGTGCAGGTCGGGCTTAAATACCCGGCAAAAAATTTGGTCCTGTAAAATTAGTGCCCGAGTCCTGCCCTATGCGGGTAGCGGGCTTGTGCGGACCGGCTCGGTTAAAAAAACTAATTTATTCAAAAATGTTGCTCATTAAAAATGGTAAACAATTATACTTTTACAAAACTTAAAAAATTACAATATAGTTATAAAAATCATTTAAAAACATAATCCACCCTAATAAAACACATTCAACACTTTAAGCAATCAACCAAGAAGATATTTTGAGATTTGCTTCAGAAAGATAGAAATAGAATTATCATCTATATTATGATTTTTGATTTTGTTGTCTAGCAAGCATTTGTATCAAAATGGAGACCGAAATTTCCTGTGCTAAAGCAATACTACCTTGCAAAACCTAATATATATATATCTAAATTAGCAGAAAACAAATGTAAAGTCATGGAATACCTTAGCATGTAATAAATGTAATTCAAAGGGGGGAGGGGGATCTACCCTTAACATGTAATATTTCTCATGTGCTAGAAACTGCCTTCCTTCTGAGAATTTTTGAATCTGGACTAATGTGAAAGAAATAAGGCATGAGAGTATGAGAAGATAGGTCCTGGGCAGAATTTAAATTAAATTATTCACACTAATTTTGGTTCCTAATCCTATTTCCCAGTTTCTATTCTGACTCATTATGTGTTCATATGCCTCCAAGGTGTTCTATAAAGAAGTTTTGAAAACACATTTCCCATGACTAAATTTATGTAACATATACATGAAACATACCGAGGGCTCTACCAATGGAACCAACAACATAAGGCTAAGATCCTTTGGAAAGAAAACCAAAAATGGGCCACACACACCCAGCAACGCCAACAGCAAGGCATTTTAAAAAAAAATCGGGCTGCCCGGCCCGAACCCATTTAAGACCGGGCCTTTTGTTTTCGGGCTAAAAAGCCCGACAAAAATATGGGCCTCTACTTTGACTGCCCAATCCCTCCCATTTTTGCGGGTTCGGGCGGGCCGACCCATTTTGACGCCTCTAAAACCATCTGCAATGTAAACAAAACCAAGATTATTCTGATGCAAATAATATCAGCTCATGATTAATGAATTAAGCCATGCATGAAGAATTTACACATGGTGGCCATCTTAAATAAAAAATCTGAGAAATCATTAATCAGGCACTTTTGCACACAAAATCTTGATTATTATATTACCCAATGCCAATTTATTAATTTCTTAAGAGCATGCTAAAGTGATCAGTTAAAGCAAGTCCTAATAAATTTCTAAAATGGTACACAATATTATGCTCAAATATCATGACATGAAGACATGTAATAATGCACAATTATTCATGCAATGGTTGGTGCAAAATATAACACAAATAAAGCACATATATTATCAACCAAAATAATTTGCAGATATTCACCGAGCATTCAAAAGTCACCACCAAGCATTCAACCATAATCAACATGTTAAACAAAGACTCTATTGACAAATATTATGGGGTCCTAAGAGCCTAAGTTTTCTATCCTAAGGTATGCTCAATAAAACAAAAAAATAAGGATTTTAATCGGTAAAAGCTTTTCAAAACAGTAAAAACATACCTGAAATAGTGTCAAGAAGTTGAAAGGAGGAGGTATTTGAGTGAAAAGGGTGAAAAGGAGGTATGAAACTCAGAGAAAATCACTCAAGAAAACGCGGGGAAGGTGAAAAGTGACCTTCCCCGCTCCAGAATTTTGAATTGATGTAGGAGCGGGCACCTGCGCTTCACCTGCACTCAGCGCAGGTGGAGCGCGTGTTGCAGTGTTCCCTGGAGCGAGTAGTTGTGCTTCACCTACGCTCAGTGCAAGTGAAGCGCAGAAAATAGAATCAAAATTGATAATTTTGCGCTTCACTCGCGCTAAGCACAAGTGAAGCGCAGAAAACAAAATGTCCTTTTGCCTTCTATTTTCTGTTGCTTCCTAATTCAAAGTGTTCCTATTCCTTTTCCTTATTTTTATTTTTCCTCTTCCTATCAATTTCTTAAACTAAATAGGTATTGACTCTAACTATGACACACAAAAACAAAAATTGAAAAAGAAAAATAGAAAAATAAAACAATAAAACATTGGTTTGCCTCCCGGGAAGCGCTTGTTTAACGTCTTTTAGCTCGACGCCTGTTTTACTCAAGGTGGTTTCAATCGGAGGATGGTGGTAGAATCAGCTGCTCCACCTCCTGTTGCTTTGAACCATCCTTCACACCAGCTTCTTGTATTGTCATCACTTTCCTCATTGTCTTCTTCCTCATCTGATGTTGATCTTTTTCTCTTTTTGAACCGGAATTCCACCATAGATTCCTGCAGCTGCTTCTTTCTTCTTGTTGGTTTCCTCAGAATATTGAGAACCTTCTTCTTATGCTCAGATACTCTGTGATTCATGACTTCTTTTTTCTTACCTTTTGCAGCTTTGGTTCAGAATGAGTGATGCAGATCCCATCAGTAGGATCTATCTTCAAATGATCTGGTGGTTCAGCCAGGTGTGGAATTCCTTTGTCTAAGTGGAAAATTATACTCTCATAAATTTTCCCCGATCAACATCAACTATCACCTTGGCAGCTTTCATGAATGGTCTTCCTAAGATTAAGGGGACATCAGCATCCTCTTCTATTTCAGCAATAAAGAAGTCTGCAGTATATACAAACTTATCTGCCCTTATTGGAAAATCTTCAATTTCTCCATATGGATGTTGAGTGGCTTTGTTTGCAAGCTGTAGACTTACATTTGCAGGTTTGAACTTCAAGATTCCCAGTCTCTTGAAAAATGATAGCGACATCAAAGTGATGCTCGCCCCAAGATCTAACAAAGCTTTCGTGACTGGTTGAGTACCAACAGAAACAGGTATTGTGAACTTACCTGGGTCTAATGATTTACCTGTGCTGTAGACCTTTTCTATCTCTTCTTCTTTCAGAGCTGTTTCTGGATTCTCTTTTACCTGAACACTCCTTTGCGCAATCTCTTCTGTGAGCAACTTTTCTTTAGATGTTATCTTGTCTTCTAGATCACTCTCTTCTGATGCGTTACCGTCAGTAGTAACTGCATCGCATTGCTCCTTGGGGTTAGTTTGAGTGTTTACTGTAAAATGTCCCTTTTTGTGTTCTGCCACGGTCTTTTGCCAATTGGCCAACTTGAGTCTCCAAAAGTTTGATGGATGCTTCTGTATTCTTCTTAAATCCATCAAAGTTCTGCATAAAAGCATCAATCTTTTCTTCCAGTTTTGAGAGCCTGTCATGTGTTGAAGGATAACTTTGCTGCTGCTGCTGATAAGGCATTTGCCCGTTACCTCCATCTTGTCTCCAGCCAGAATTGTTATTTTGATTATTTATCCATCCTTTGTGAATATTGATTGTTGTTGGAAAAATTACCTTGCTTTCCTTGAGTTCCCATGTAGCTGGCCTGTTCTGTTTGAAGATCCTGAGAGGAACAGTGACCATTGGGATGGTTGCCTCCGCAAAAGTCACAAATCAACTGTTGGGTTTGGCTGGGTTGGGATTGCACTGCTTGCAATTTTTGAGGAAGTGTATCCAATTTCTTGGTAAGTGCCTCTAATTGTCTTTTGAGGAGATTTTGTTCTGCTAAAAGTGCATCGTTGCTATTTAACTCTAGCATTCCCTTCTTCTGAGCTGGTTGTCTCCCATATTGAGCTTGTTGGTCATTCTGTGCAAAATTGTCAATGATGGTAATGGCACGTTCTACATCCACTGCCAAGATTGTCCCTCCTGCTGCAACATCTATGTGTGACTTTGAATCGGGTCTAAGTCCATTTTAAGAGATGTTCAGTTGAGCAATGTCTTCAAAACCATGGTTTGGATACTTTCGCAGCAAGGACTTGAATCTCTCCCAGGCTTCACATAATGGTTCGTCCTCTCCTTGCCTGAATGTGGAGATGTCTGATTTAGCTTGAATGTAGCGTGATGGTGGAAATAATCTTTTCAGAAATTTGTCCTCTACCACACTCCAATTGTTCAGACTTTGACTGGGATGCGATTTCAGCCACTCCTTTGCCTTACCTATTAAAGAAAAAGGAAACAATCATAAATAGACAGATTCCAAATCTCCTTCCTCAAATCCCATGGTACCAATCAATTCATAGAAGGTAGAAAAATGAGTATGTGGATCTTCATGATCCAATCTTGTGAATTGGTGGGCACTAAAGAGGTTCAAATGTGCGGCCTTCATCTCCAAGGACTTCGCTGTAGCTGGTATAGCTATGCTTGAGTAATGTCGAGGTCCTTGGTGCATGACATAGTCTCCTAAGACTCTTCTTGGTTGAATTGGTTGTTGTTCTTCAGCCATATTTTTGTTGTTTTCTATTTGAATTCTCCCTTGTCTCCTTCTTCTATTTCTGCTCATGTTCCTCCTGGATGTCCTCTCTATTTCTGGATCAAACAACAATTGATTTTGGGATACATGTCCTCGCAAGAGCATAAATCAAGAACTTGCACAAGGGTGAGAAGAAAAAAATAAAAAAATAAAACAAAATAAAATTTTCCTAAAAATCCTAAAAAATAAAAATCCTAAAAAATAAAATATATACAACTTAATAGGATAGACTTCCCAAGTTTTTTAAATTGATACACCGTTCCCCGGCAACGGTGCCATAAATACTTGTTGAAATTCTGGCAAGCGTACCAAAATCCAGCAGTATAATAGTAAGTAAGAGGGGTTTGTCGTATCCACAGGGAACGGTTCAATTGTAAAAACTAGTGGTCACAACTATCAAGCGAGAGAATATGAATGTTGTTTGTGAGAGTTGCAATAGTAAATAGAAGCGATAAATTGAGATAGGTTGAGCAGGTTACTTGAACTAGGATTGAACTTCGTCTATCGCACCCCTTTCGTATTTGAACCCCAATAGTATTTATGAATATGCAATTATAATATTGAAGCACAAATTAAAGTTATTTCACAAAGGTCTCCACAAATATGAAATACTCAGAAATAATCTACCCTGGTCTCCACAGTGATAAACTACCCCGGATTAAAGATCTATTTGTTTAAGCTATCAATTCACCCTGGTCTCCACAGTCGCAAATTGAGTGTTTTTACCAATCAGAATTCAAGTTTCCTATGTCTAGGCTCCCCAAAACTCTCTATTGATTTTATAGAACCACCTCTCGAATGCGCCCCATAAAACCAACCTATAACTCCGGCACAACGGCGGAAGGTAAGTATTAAGAACAGATTAAAAACACCAATATTATAAAAACAGGGATTCATAAATAATAAAGAGAATTCAAATACAATTGGAGATTGAATCGACTACATTAAATCCTATCGGAGAGTTTAGCTACTCATGATAGCCATTATAAACCAATCGAGAAACTGTCACACTTTTCTCTAGCTCCAACTCTGCTCCGCCTCCCTTTCTGATCTATGCAAAAGGTCCTTTAAATAAATGTTGGAAAGCTATATGAAATCTGGAAGGAATCTTGTTGGAAATCTTTTTAAAACTGTTTATGTATTCCTGCGCTTCAACCTGCGCTCAACACAGATGAAGCGCAGGAAACAGAGAGCAATTAAATTGTTGCGCTCCACTTGCACTAAGCGCAGGTGGAGCGTAGTTCACCGTTCCAGCTTTTCCTGATTTCCTCTTTTTCATACTGATCTCTTCCTGATCTTATCTTTGTTTGCTCTGCTTTCCTTATTTCCCTCTTTGTAGCTTGATCTTGTGCTGATTTGATCTCCAGATTGAATTGAGAATTTTATCTGCAGAATCTTTATCCAAATAATTGCTGATTTTATCTTGATTAGCTACCATTTAAAATCTTATCTTGCAGATTCTTTCTTCAAATAGATGCTATCTTGTTTCTCCATTTAAAACTTCCCTTTTATCTGCAAAATTAACAGATTTTCTATCAAAATAGCATCAAATTCAAATTTGAATTAAATAATCACAAAATCTGCATTTATTACTAAAAGAGGTAATTTGGGGAATAAATCTAACATTTTACCCTTGATAAGTGTTGTAATTATACAAGAATTTATCATATATTTAGCACTTATCAGGTAGAAATTAACAGATCTGAGTACCAACAAATAGTTCCAACATTTAGAAATTTATTTGAAGATCTACCTATTTATGAAGTCTGTCTGCACTGATAACACACCCTACTATCTCCAAAACATACCCCGGTATGAAGTCTCCCACAAGTAGGACAAGGAGTAGAAGTCACTCCAAAATGTCACTGTGGAAAAGTGGTCTGTGAAGATCTCCCCTGATCTGATCTACGACTCTGCGCTGTACCAAAAGACTGCCCACTAGAACCACCCCTCTGTGATACCGCTCTCTGCTGCATCTGATAACTGGGCATGGATCCCACCCCAACATTGGGATGACTACTCTGCGATCCCTCAACCTATTGTTTCTTGCGAGAATCTCGGACACTGCCTCCTTTCTCCTTCTTTCGCTGCTCAACCACGGATCTAAAGATGTACTCCCTCAACCCTCTGACAAACCTATTGACACGCATCTCCTCCGTGATAGGATAAGGAGCATGCCTAGAAAGTTGAATAAAACGGGCACTGTACTCTAACTATTTATGGGTAACCATACAATCCCTAAAACTAGTACCCAAAGCTCTAAAAATAATTCTACCTAAAGTTAACACATACCAATAGCCTATTTACGAGTTGTGGGTTTACCTTAGAGAGCCGAAACAAGCAACCTTTATTGTGCGGGTACTCTCCTCCTTCCTCATAGCACTATCCCTGACCCCAAAAATTACCAAACTTAGTTTCGGAAAGAAAATGGAAATGACTAGAAATTATGGGTCTCATTACCTTTCAATGGGTACAAGGGAATGAGGGGAAAATGAAGCACAAAGTAAGGGGAAATGAAGAAGAAACGGGGGGAGTCGCAGGAGAAGGGAAAAGAAATAGGGTGGGGTTTACGCTTCTCGTATATGAGAAGCTAGCCTATCTTTTTTTGTTTAATGAAACGGTGCGTTTCATTTGCCGTCCATAGAGGTCCTATCCGGCTCGACTCAGAGTGAGAGCTTTGCCGCTCATAGAGGTCTACCCTTCCATAAAGGACACCTGTGATCTTGAACATGTGGTCTTACACCTAAGAAAATGAGAGTTTCAAAACACTTCACTTCACATGGGTACCAAAAAATAAAATTCCCTTTTGTAATTAAAAGTCAAAATAGAGAAAGAAACACAAGAAACTTCCTTGCCAATCACATAAGTCTCTACTAACTTTTATAATTAAAGTCGTTGGGTTTTTTTTCCAACTAATTAATGCCGCATGGAAACTTTGACTTATATATACAATATACAATTTTGGGTGTTTATATATAACTCGATGTGACCACCTATCAATTATCAATAACACAATCACTATATATTAAACATTAAGTTGTAGTATTAAGTTTTAGTACTTATTTTTAAACATGACTTTCATATATATATATAGAGAGAGGAGGGATCGACTTACATCGGTGTAAGTTACACCAAGTCTTACAGCGCTGAATAACTTTTTATCAGATCATTGTATTAAGTAATCAACCGTTGGATTTAAAGTTACTATCATATAGATCATACATATAAAATTTTACTTCAATTCAAAATTATTTGATATGTCATTGAGATGTCTCAAGATTAACGTTATATATACATTTGAAATATATGAAAAAATGTACCATTTGATTATCAGTTTATCAATGTTCAAATTTTATGAAATTTTACACAGATAATCAAGATAATGAATAAATATAATACAACGGTTGGATTAATAAAAATCACATTCGATCTAGAATTATTAGCGGTGTAAGACTTGGTGTAACTTACACTGGTGTAAGTTGATCCCTCCTCTATATATATATATATATTAATAGGGTTCACGCGTTAATTTATATAGTTTTAGTCCAATGTAATTTTAGGGCTTAAAGCAATTTCAAAAAAGGTCTTTTAAATTGATAAATATAGTTAATTAAAAAATATAGTTTCATTTTTTTAGATGCAGTATTAATTTTAATGGGCGGATATTTTAGATTCCTATAACTTATAATTAATAAGACAAAAAAACTATTTTAGAGTGCATTTGGTAAGACACTTCATGTAAAAAGCTGAAATTAGTAGTAATTTAGAGTGCTTCATAGAAATTTGAATTTCTCCTAATCTGTTAAATTTTTATTTAAAAGTAATTTAGTTATATAACCCATATGCATTACAAAATTAAAATACTTGCTTTTCTGGTATATATGCATCCATCTGATAATTAGAGATTAATTTCATTCTAATCGTGGTGATCACCAAAATTTTGATGTTATCTCTCCCAATAAAACATGCATTTTAATTTCCTTACATGATAAGCATGAAAGCCTTGTTTAACACCCAACGAGTTACTACTAATAACAAATGGCCAAATGCTATCATGTTTATGGGAATCGGGAGGCGGAGCTGCAAATTTATTGGATGTATATATACATGTTTTAATTGAACTTTTTAAGCAGAAAAAAATATCTAGGCATGCAAATGATTTAAAGTTTTAAACCATTTAGCCGGGAAATTAATATGGCTTATTCTTTAATTTGTTTATCTTTGGTCAGGAACGGAAGGACACCTGGGATCATTGGCGAGCTTTAATATGATGATTTGTTCTATCAGATGATATATAATAGAATTTAATTAGGTTAACAACTCTTGTTTTTTTTCTTTCTCGTTCTTTTCTGCTCTATTTCCTTCCCTATCCTGTCCGTTAAGTCATTGCCTATTGTCAATGATAAAATTCACATGCATTTGCAGAATTGTTACGATTCGAAGAATGTGGCTTTAAATCACTGGTTTTATTGGATGAAAATACAAAAATAATAATTCTAGAACTAGCTAGCATATATAATTCATACTGCTATAGAAGCTAAATTCTCTGCTTGGTATACGTATCTTTTACTTAAATATAATATTTTCATTTAATTATTTTAAGAGGCAGAAAATCTTAATTTGAATATGACTTTTTGGAAAATTAATCATATTTGTGGGGAACGAAAAAAGGGGTGCAAACAATGTTTTTAAAACCGGACAGGTAATTGAACCGGTGAAGGTACTGGTTCACGGTTCAGTGGTTCAATCGTGGTCGAACCGGTAATAATTAAATATTTTTTTTAATATTATATAATGTTTTTTAAGTAATAAAATAAGATAAAATCATAAGAAATCAAGATATATAAGATTATAAATTAATATAAAAGACTTTATTATATGTATTATATGATAAAAAAAATTCATAATAATTGGCTAAATAATAAATATTTACATGTAACCCTTAAAAAGTTATTTTTATTTATCTTAAAAATATTTTAGATTAAATAAAAAATAAAAAACAAAAAAAATTGTTTTTTTGAAAACGGCCGGTTCAACCGGTTTTCTGGTACCGGTTCTTTACCGGTTTTCACCGATTCTTGACCGGTTCGACCGATTCTTGACCGGTTCCCACCGGTTCTAAAATCAGCCGGTTTTCAGGGTTGTATGGACCAGACACCAGACCGGTTCCCGGTCGGTCCGGTCCGGTTTTCACAATCATGGCTGCAAATTACAATCTCCTCGATAGAAATCAGCATATAGTAAGGCCAATATTCAAAGTGGGTCGTAGCAGAGGAAAAGGGTGAGTGGTTAGCGGTTTGGTAATGGTAACAGCATTGAAGGGACAAAAATGGGCCATGAAAGTGAAAAGGCCCCTTACGACCCTGCAAAAAAGATTATTATTATTGGTGTCCAACTCTGTTTCGCTTTCCGCTGCTATTGTCCCACTTTTGGATGTTTACCTTATTTTTCAACTATTGATATGTCTGTGGCCTTTTTATTTAGTCCAAAAACCCTTGAGTTAGGATTTTTTGAAGAGTAGGAAGAAGGGAGTCTCTCTTCTTTTATTAAAGAAAGCAATAGATACATACATGTTGCATTCTGTTTTTTTGACAAAAATATCTCATGGCACATAACAATCAAGATTAGGATAGACACGCGTTCTTTTCTCTTTCAAATTTATGGAACAACAAACAGGATTAGGTTTGTATAGAAGCCTGAAAAGCAGCTAGTAGTATATTATTGGCAGCGAACTAATATACTAGTGATTTAGTGAGGGTTGCATCAAATGGAATAGTTTTAAAAAATGATGGTGATGATTTGATCTATGTGATGGACTTAATCAAAGTCCGCTCATCGTCTTAGTTTTCTTTTAAGGCTTATGGTATTAATTTATTGTTTTCAAATTGATGTATTAATTATTTGAATTTAATAGAATTGTACGTGTTTAATTTATGGTGCTTCGATAAATGTTATGATTGGGTGTTATAGTGGCCTAAGGTTTCATAATGACTAATTTGGGTTGTTCATCTTTATGTCAAAATCAGGAGAGCATAAGAAAACACAACCCCACAGCGGCTGCAGCACAGCTTCCATGTACCCTTGGTGGCTCTCTCTCATAAGCATGGTAATTAAAATCGGATCAGAACTAGCAGTTCAATCAATCCGATTGGGAATTGATTTGGTATCCGGACTATGCACTCTAAAAAATCGGTCGCTTTCAGAATCGGTGGAAATCGGTCCAAAACTAATCGAACCGGTCAAGAACCGATGAAAATCGGTAAAAAACGAGTGTCGCAAAACCGGTCAAACTAGTCTGCATGAAATTTTTCAATTTTTTTTTATTTTTTATTTAATCTAAAATATTTTTAGAATCAATAAGAATAAAGTTTTAAAGATTATACATAAATATTTATTATTTAGTCAATTATTATTAATTTTTCATCTTATAATACATATAATAAGATCCTTTATATTAATTTTTAATCTAATATATCTTGATTTCTTTAAAATTTTATATTGTTTTATTATTTAAAAAATTATATAATGTTAAAAATATATATTTAATTATTACCGATTCGACCACTGTTGATCCATTAAATCGTGAATTAATGCCTTCACCGATTCAATTACCGATCCAATTTAAAAAGTATTGCTCATAAGTGTGGAATGTTTTTTTTACCCATTTTAAGTGGATTAGCACTTTTCTTAATAGTAAGAGTTTTTCCTTCTTTCCCCTCTATTTTCTCCATCCTTCCCTCTTGGTGTCACGATAATCCATTATTTAGGAGTTTGGGTGTCCACTCAAACTTGCATCTCAAAGTTGTTTTGGGTTATTTCGGACTTGTATTGGGCTTTGTTTTTTGCATCCCTCAGTTTTTACACCTTACTCTTTTTTCGACCAAAAAAAAATACACCTTACTCTTTTTAAAATAATCATTTTACCTATCACCATTTTTAAAAATTAATTTCTAAAAGTGTAATTATTAAAAATACTTCCGAAAGCTATATAATAAAATTTTTTTTGAAAATTAATTTTCGGAAGCAAAATATTTTTTTTTCATAAAAATTTTCCATTTCTATTCCGTCTCAATACTTATTAAAGATGATTTAAAGTAATATCTAAAAATTGAAAGTTTATATTGAAATTTTTTACTTCTGAACTGAAAATTTATAAAAAAAATTAAAAATATTTTTATAAATAAAACTCAAAAAATAAAAAATATTTTCTAAAACCAAATAACTCCTAATTTATTACCTATATATTTTCAATAGGCAAAACAATGTTCCTACTTTTTCCTACTATGATTGTTTGCATGAAAAGTGACAAAAACACGTGGCACTTTATAATTAGAGATTTACCAATCCATATATGGTCCATAATAGCAAGGTAATGCAATGTGATTGAAAGCTGTTAGAGTCCCACATTGCCTAGAGATCAGGCTAAATTATAGTATATAAGTTTTGTGCAGTCCTCACCTTACAAGCTAGCTTTTGGGGTTGAGTTAGGCCCAAGTCCAAAATCTAAGATGGTAAATTTAAGAAAAGCATTTGTCCTTTGCACCTATTTTCTAGCGGAATTCTTTGTAACCAATAGCACTGCTGTTTCAATAGAACATACATTGAAACGTTATGGCAATGTTAATTTTCCTCTGTTCAAACCACAAATGAACTTAATTAGATCACATTTACTCAATTTGTTACAAATGAAACCTTATTCTTTAACTAACTCACATCGTTCACAAATGTGCATGCATTCTAATAATTAAACACATTTACTCAATTTGTTACAAGACTTCCTATTTATATGAACACTAATGCAACAATTTACATTCTTTATTCATCAAAGTCTGGTTCTGCTGGCTTCTGCAAAGAACTAACTACCCCAGAGTCTGTCCCAGAATGCATATTGACACCTTTCCTAGTGCTCCTCCCCACCCTTTTTGGTTTTGCATACATAGCAAAGCCTGAACCAGATGTTGGTGTTTCAGGCTCAGAAGCTGCAAGATTCTCCCTGGCCCTTAATTCAGCAGCTTCTTTCCTTTTCTTGTGCCGTCTCCATGCAGCTTGAATGAAACAAGCAGCCCATGTTCTCCATTGGTGTGAATAAAACCTGAATTTATGCCTCAGTTGTTTACTGTGTAGTCTTCTAAATTGAGATGCAACAAATTTTAAGTCTTCAGCTATGAGTGCAAAGGCCTCTACTTCTGATATGGCTTTAACTGTTCTAGTGGAAGATGGGAGTATCACACTTGGTCTTGGGTCTAAGGCCCATGTTAATAGCTCTTCACCACAGAAATCACCTGGCCCAATACGGCATGAGTTGAAGAATCCAGCACGGCCTCCATTTGTGGTGTAAGAATCAAGATGGCCTCTAATTATGAAGAGCATCTCATTCACAGGATCACCCTCACGAACAAGATAGGTCCCTTCGGTGCATAATGCAGGCTTTAGCCTTTCACATATTGCATCTAGCATCCTCTCATCCATTTGATCAAATAATGGAACCTGTTAATTAACAAGTTAATTAATGGATATATAACTTCAATTGTAGTACTCTTATTACTAATATTTTTTTAATGCAAGACCACAGTTATCCTCCACAGGAGACAATCCTGTTCGACCTGGTAGGACGGTAAAGTTCTCCCCCGGGCTCGAACTCATTACCACTGGAACAACTCATACCAGTTGATCCACATGCTCGGTGGTTCTCTTATTACTAATATGAAAGCTATATTTTTTCAGAAGTGGGTGTTCTTTAATGTAATCATGATATGATTTTAGAACTATATATCTTATCTTATAAATAAATAAATAAAATTTGATGTGTTTCATGACTTACTCCTCGAACTAGTTCAAGACAAAGGTGGCGCTTGATGTCTCTCCTGAGATCCAATGGAAGTCCTTTGAGAATAGTTTCTTCATCTACACCTCGTGTAGCCACCCATTTATATTGATCATATTTACGCACAGATTCTCTTAGCTCTGGAGGTAGTTGCCTGTGATGCATCCATTGTTCTGTATCAGTTCTTTTCACCCTCCACTCTTCTAGCCGAACTGTTATTGATTGGAGGTATGTCTGCAAGATTCAAGTTCTATTAGTATGCCTCATTGAATAATGTCAAATTAGACTGATGAAATGTTTTCATACAATTCAATTTGGCAAACAAAATATTTTCTGCTTTATTAAACAAAGTAGCCACACTCTCCAAGCAAATATGGGCTTGAATATTTGTATTAGATGACTTCATCCAAAGGCTAGGTAGTGGCATTTGGACTTATCTTAGATGGGAGAAGTGTTTTAGGCTTTTAGCCATGATGAAAAATATGGGCTCAAAACTTGGATTAGAACATTTGACCCAAAATACTAGAATCTTAGATCAGAATATTGCTTTGGGCATGATTAAAGGCAGGGGCTTAAATTTTGGATTAGACCACTTGGCCCAAAGGAGAGCCAATGGACTGTTGCCATTGGGACTTGAATCTTGGATTGGAAAAGTTTTTTGGACATGATAAAACAAGTTTATAATGCATTTATCATGTGATTTTCATGTGAGACTTCACATTATACATACTTACATGTGCTCTCTAATCTCCAACATTAACACAGTATGGGTAATATATGTTCACATTTTCAAGACATTCAGAGAGAGAGATCTATGTACATGCAAAGCATTTCAAGGCTAAGAAGCTTGTTTTTTTGGTCAAGTAAGAGAAATAATTTAACTGCGTTTACCTGCATATTACCAATCAGCAACGCAAAAAGAACTAATCCAAGGGTTGCAACAACAATGGCTACCATTATTTCTCCAACAAAAGTGCTAGTAAGAAGGCCTTGTCCCAAAGAACTGCACTCTCCAAATCAGAAAAGCATTAATGCTCAAGGGATAAAAGAGTTTCAAGTGATTAAAATTAAAATGTTCTGAAGTGAATAACCTAATTGAACTCATAATGCTTAACTCAGCTATGAATATAAATATGGTAACAAGGTAGAGCCACTTCATAAGACTTACCTCAAATTCCTTAGGCCCCACCAGAGACAATAGAAGTACTTATTAAAGAATGCCGAGGATGTAACTTCAGAAGTCATAGCATCAGCATATATACCAAACTGATAAAAGTCAGCATCTGGTGAGCATAAATTTGTGATATTACTAGCTATAAACCAAGACACCCTAAGAGTATCATCAACCCTGTGGCAGTCAAAGAATCCATATTGACAAGATGACTTCTCCAAATCACACACACTTCTCCAACATGCTTCTTGACGTTCTATTGATAGAAGATACCAGCAAGCTCCTAAAATCTTTTCAGAATATTTCCCATTACAAAACAAAAAAAAATGTATAAGCTTGGTATTTTATTGTTTCTGTATGTAGTATATAATATAGTATATATTTGAAGGTTTCATTTACTTACATGGCTTGCCAACATGTAAAGCATAAGGTTGTAAGCAGCCCCTGCCCATGCTGTTTCTGTCACAACTCCTGTAGCTTTTACAATTTGTGATGAAAGTGGAAAAATCAAAAACAACCTCGGAAGATATTGGAAGATGATGAAAAACCTAAGGACATTTTTAGTGTTTGCCATGGTTGAACCCCTAAGAGTTGGGATAACAATCCAAATCAACACCTGGAACAAACATAACAAAACAACATATTTACCATTTACCATGTTAAAGCACCATCATTGTGCTCAAAATAAACAAAATTTTCAGATAAGATACCTGAGGAAGAGGCAAAGCTGCAATAAAGTCTAACCAGAAACCCTTGCGAAGGTACCTAACTGCAATCTTAGAATACCCTAAAACAAGCTCTCCTCTCCCAAATACCTGGGAAGAAGGAGCAACATAAGCTGTACGAAACTTGATCAAAATCTGAATCATGTAAAAGACATCCACCACTGATCTGATAATTGTGAGGGTCACTTCAAGTGTTATTCCAATATCAATGCACACTTCATCTTGAACCACTGGTAAATAAAAGAACAGAGGATCCACAAACAATGATACTAAACATGCTACCAAGAAAATCTTGTTCCAACGATGGATGGTTTGTCCCCTAGGATCTAATATCCTTCTTTTTACTCTGTCATAGTCCTCTGAAAACACTCTTGACAATACTCTACCTTTCAAGAACTTCCCTTTCTTCCCTGTCACCTTCTTTTGAACCGTTTTGCGACTAGGCTCAGGTATTTGTGTTCCATCAATGTTGTATTTAAGCTTAATCCCCTTCCCATTGTCACCATTGTTTGCTACTTCAGGATCATCTTCAAACCTAACATATAAAACTTAGGATTAAAATAAAAGCTTATAAAATATGAAAAATTGAAGTTCAGTAACCTAAAATATAGGTTGGAAGTTGAAAAATGCTGTGAAGGAAACACACCTTTCAGATCTTGGATTACTAAACCCCATTCTGATTTTCCAGAAGTATCAAATTCTCTTACAATGAAAATTATGAATCTGCAGAGCAAGGAACAAGGGTTAGATTCATAGCAGGAAGTTGTTAAAGCAGTAATTAAAGAATGTTGAGCTTTATACAAGTGAGTTTGACCAAGGATGAATTTGAGACCCATAATAGAAGATACAAAACTTGATGATGAAGCTTTAGTTTAGAGAGATTCTCCAATTTACTAGACTAATTTAAAAATAAATTCGTTACGTAAAGGAGGAGAACAAGTCCTATTGTAAGTACTGGTCACATCAAATGTAAATCAAAGTGCAAAGAATTTTTCAACATTAGCACTCGTATTTGTAATGCCAACAACACCAAAAGCATATAAAGCAGATGCTAACAAACAATAGATTTGGTTTCTTACATCTATTCAAACAAAAAGGGAAGGAGTACCAAGTAAAGTGAGATAGATTCCCAAGCATTTCTTTCTGCTGCAAGTCACATTAATTGAGTCTAGCTAGCTTTTCCACAAATGAACTAGAAACCACTTTGAGGATTGAAAAACAGAAGATGGGTCATTCAGGCAATGCAGAGTGGAGATGAATCATGAAGAGTGTATTCATATCCTTGTAGTTGTAGATGTCACTCGATCTCCCCTTAAAACCGGAGGATCATGTCAAACCATGACTTATACAACAACAAACTAACTAGTCATTTTTGGTTAGTTGGGGTGGGCTACATTGTTCATACAACACCACGCCATAAAAAGATGCTATGAAGATTTGTCATGTGTTATTTGATGATTTGTTATCGTGTGTGTCTCCCTTTATCTCTAATTCCACGATTTATAATATTAATAAAAAAAGAACTGCATTTATAATCCTAATAAAAAATGTTAAAATTTAAGGGAAATTAAAGACGGAACAGCCTATGCAAGGAAGGTAATATATAAATAGACTTTGATGTTTGACATGGTGGCAATTGGCGATCACCCCATAGAGGAGATGGAATATGCTTTATTAGTACACTTATACAGACCTTACTAGAATATATTCATAATTTTCGTTGTCAATGATGAATCTTATTTCATATACATATTTATTTATATTATGATTCTACCATATATGTAGTCCAAGTGGAGCAAATATATAGACGAATGATGTGTATATGAGCTTGGTCCGGCAGGTAAGTAGGGGAGGGGCCATACCCAAACACGCGTTAGTTTCACTCCAACCAAACTGGTCGGTTGGAGAAGAAATGGCTATTTCTTTTTCGGATATATATTTAATTTTAATGTGCGAATGATCCGAGGAGGAGTTGACTGCGTTAGATACGCTGCTGTGGAATCTCAACACGTGTTCCCTTCCTTCCTTATCAGCCACACTCCCTATGCCCAGCTCAGATTGCCATAACTAGCGCTCAATGATGCACACTTTTACTTTTGTTTCAAGGTTCCAAAGGAGCATAACCCAAAATAGTTAACGAAGGGGTTTGTCTATTAGAACAAGACAATTCTGGTACCTGACTGGTTACATGTTAGAACCCCACTCATTCTCTTAAGATGAGAAGTATCTCGTAAATGCGAACTTATAGGCTTTTCCTACTTTGAACTAGAGTATCATCCCTTCAACCTAAACCCTAAACCCTAAAGTATTAACATAACTTAGCTTTAATATATTACTACTTTGTAATATGATAAGCTAATTTAATTAATATATAATTTTAATTCGATGGGAAGAATTTGTCTTAAAAAAGAAGAATTTGCCGGTAGAAAACAGGGAATATGATGTTTTTTTTTTCTAAAAAACATTAACTTGGTTCACAAGTTGGAATTATTTTTTTTAATTTCTGTAATGAAAGTATTAAAGTTTTATTTTAAAATTCTTCATCTCCAAGATCCGAGAATTCAGGGGAGAGAAGAAGCTCCAGACAAGAAACTAACCCTACTCCAAGGAATTTTTTGTAGGAGAGACAGGACTATAGAAGCAAATTAATGAACCAGAAGAGAGGTCAGTTTATATAATTGGATTATGTCTTTTCTCCTTTGAGTCTTCCTTCTTCTTCGAAAGTTACATAGTTGAATAGCCACCAATCTATCTTTTAATAATAATACCAATCCAGAGGAGTATTAATATAAGTGAATTAGGAGCCTTCTCTTGTGTTTATTCTTACAAAATTGACAATTTACTTGATACATACATTAAAATTATATTATTTGAGTTATACAATCTTTTTTTGGAAAAATAACTATTTTGTTTATGATAATGCTAAATTAAAGTTGGTATATTATGTCCATTATTTCTATATATGATCAAAAAATAACTTCAACCCAAGCTTTAACTTTGAGTAAGAACATTGAATTGAAGTAACAATTCATTATATGTACAATTGAGTCTCCGTCAACGTCAATTTAGTCCCACCTTGCTTTCCTGAGAGTCGGTGCAACATTTTAACAGCTAGCAATAGCATGGGATGGGATCAGTAGTCATCACTTAAGAGCTTGGTTGTATTGTGTGTTTTCCGATCGCAATAGTAATAAAATACATCACCTTGTCTCCTTTAAAATATATAAAAGGATTACTGGGTAAAATATAAAATTATATAGTTACATTACAAAAAAGTTAATCATTAAGATTTTAATAGTTTTATAATGTTGATTAATTTTTAATTAACTTTTCTCGGTGGAATTTAAAAATAGGGTGAGGGATGGTGCCCCAGTTCAAGGAAGGGAAATCCTCGGAGCTCTTTGAGCCCTTACAGAGTTCTTACGTACATTTTACCTAACCCCAAGGAGACCGAGTGAGGGTTCAAACCTGCGACCTATCCTATACGAGACTCTGTCTTGCTCAACTCAACCAACTCTTAGGGGTTATTTTTAATTAATTTTTAATCAATGACTATCTTTGCTTTTAAAATGTAATGCACAAAAACCTAAATGGCAAAATTCATATCCTAACAACTTGTTTTCCTTTCGTTAATTAAACACCGGTTAAGTTGTAGTGGAAAAATTGAAATATATATACACATTAATTGTGTTGAATTAGAGGCAAACGGATTATAAATTATACAAGCCTTTATTTTAGATTCCAAAAATAACTTTATTTACTAATATATTCTTCTAAAAAATATTAAAAATTAGTAATTAATTGATAAACAATATTATGAATAATTATTAAATACATCTTTCTAAAAAATAGGTTCCATATTATTATATAATTTTTCCTTGTAAACATTTATAATTACAAGTAATTTTATATTTTATAAAATTTAAAAGATAATTATTAAATAAAATTATAATAATTATAATAAATTACTTTAAAAAGGCTCCATTTCAAGCCACAATTAGACTGCCCTAAAGTTAATTGAATTGTATAAAGAATTTTTTATGTAAATAAAAAAATAAATATTTATTTTTTTTAAAATTATTTATTGGAAAGTAATAAAAATTTTATGTCCAAATTGTTGTGATTATAGTCATAGAAATCTTACGATTCACGATTTGATGAGACTCACTAAAAAATTATAGGTATCAGGTGTTGAATTGAATAATGTACAGAATCACAAATTAAATAATAAAATCATGTGATTCATCCCAAAATTTGTGATTTAATTGTTATCTGCAATTCAGTCCATCATTTTAACTTCATCATGTTCTAACACACTTACCCTTGTTTTTTCATATAGCATTCACGACTTCACATAGTTTTATTATTTATTGACTCATAATATATTTAATTATGAGGCATATATAGTTATAATTTTATGACCTAAGATTTTTATTTTTTATGTCTATATTGGGCATTACTATTAATGAGATCATCCCAAAACACCCTCTATTTAATTTAGATTTTATTTTCGAACCACTCTATTTTAGTGAATCGTGTGTCAATAGAAAGAGAGTATGTCCACCTGAAACGAGTTTCAATAAAATTGAATGTAGGTTATGCAATTACTTTTTAGATGATATCAAAAAATTAAACGAGTTTAACTAATTTTCTTAATAAGTGTGAATTTAGTTTTTTTTTGTCCGGAGGTAGTATATACTCAATATATTATTTATATAATATATTTCATGTTTTTTTTATTATGTTTCTGAATCTTACGATTGGATATGATCTACGGTTTACAATTGAAAAATTAGTCTGACGATTCATGATTTGAATTGCGATTTGATAACTATGTTATAATATAATATGTTACATGTTATTTATATAACATGGGTAATTATAGGGTGGACCCTTTTGAGTTTGGATCCACTATAGAGCACTGATTTCTTTTACTATAAAAAAGTAATTTTGACTTTATAATATATATCGATAAATTTTTTTAATTTATACTATTTTTAATACAGGTATATTATATACCACTTTTTTAAAGGTCCACCCTAAAATTTTTCATATAGCATGCTTTTTTTCTCTCCTAATTCCGAAATCTGAATAGTATTGTGCACTTCTTTTATTTTGATTTATAATTTTCATTATAAGAATAGTGATATTCTATTGAACTTTTGATAATTATCATAATATTTTGGATAAAACATGTAAATTATTTAGAGTTTAATTACTATGCACTTTTAATGGACAAAAGTTTTACACAAACATCCAATGGTGTGTTACCACATCATTTAATGTTAAATTCATTAAATGGTGTGACAACACATCATTGGATAAATATTTGTGTAAGTAAAACTTTTTTATACTAACAGTGTATAGTTATTAAATTATATTATTTTTTCTTGATGACATGTAACCAGAAGTAATTATTTTGTTTTTAACCTTTTTTTTATTTGAGAAATCATTTAATAGTCACGAACATTCAATAATATACTGTCACATTGTTCATTGAGTTAAATAGTTCATAAAGTATCATATTTGTTAAATGATGAAATCACGTATCATTGAATATCTATATAAAATTTTTTAACACTAACTTTATATATTAATTAAATTCAAATTTAATTATAAATTTATTTGAATTAAATATTATATCATATGTGATGCTGTACGTTTGGGGTACCATGCACAAACATGACAGTTAGCTAATGTATTGGATATTGGATAAGCTGTTCTATTGCATTCCTTAATACATTTATACATAGTCAGAATTGGAGTGTAAAAAATTGTTTTTTGCCCTTTATTTTGGTATCGAAGCACTGATTTTGTAGTATTTAAATCCATTCATGTCTGAGTAAGTAAATTATTTTACTCCTATATAAAATAGGAAAAATGCTAACGAGTGTCCTGAGTACACTTGTTAAGAAAACAAAAATAGAAAGTTTTTATTGAAGTGTGTGATATTTAATATCATAAATGCAATTAATACTGTGAATTCCAATAAAAATCTTACTCCCTCCGTTCTTTTTTATCTATCGTTTTAGAGTCTAAAATTTGTTTTTAAATAACTGTCGTTTTCGCATATCAAGGCAACAATAAATGCTAATTTTCCAACTTTACCCTCTTCCAAAATTATTAAATAGTGGGGTATTTATTGCATATGACTAGAAATAGTGGAGAACTTTAAATGCTTTAATGAGAGAGAGAAATGATATATTTGTAAACAATGAATCTAAAAAGACACACTTATTGCATTCTTTAATTCATATATAAAAACCTTAAACGACAAATAAAAAGGAACGAAGGGAGTATCTTTGTGGATTCTTAATCAGTGGCATGAGGACAATCATAAGAGAGTACCAGAGAAGCAGCCATTGTGATAGCATTAAATGAACAAATGCAATCGGTTGTACCGAAGATGGAGTATCAAATTGTTAAAGTCAACAAGTACAGACTGGATACATACAAGAGGACCCATCCCAAGGATTTGATGCACGAGTGGAGTGCTTGAAGTTGATCGAATCTCATCTCACCTCACGCGTTTGCTAATGCAAGTACTTATAACGTGTCGTTTATTTTAAGAATATTTTTTTTAACTTTAATTAGTGTTATAAAACTCAAACAGATAATCGATTTAGTTTTTATTTGATGGATTGAGTCATAGATTGAATCGGTTAAAGTGATATGTATAAATTATATAAATTTTATATTAAAAATTTCAAAGCTTATAAAGAATAAAAGATATAAAGTAAGAAAAAAATAAAATATTCATCTAATAAGAAGGAAATAATTTTGATATGATATTTATAAAGTTAAATAAAAAACTAAGGAAGTAATTATAATAAGAAAATGTCATTTAATATATTTTATATTATTAAATATAATTTTGTGGAAGTTTTAAAAAGAATGCCAAAATTTGAAGAAGATAAAAACGTTTATGAAACTACAGGTGTAGCTTGTTATTAGCGCGTGCGTGCACACACACACACATATATATATAAAGCGCAATCTATTTAAATGGGGAAACTTAGTGCGGTGGTGTTGGAGCTGCAATATCACTCGTTGGGCGCAAGTTCCATTCCTTAACAAGCAATTCTCAGCATTTATATCTCAATTAACAATATGATAGAGATCCAAGCCAACCAAAGGATCCTTTGCATGGAATTGGAGGTCAAATGACTATAGCTAAGACTAAGCGAATGAAGCAAGCTTTGCAAAGTCTAATTACAAAGATGAACAAAGAAGAACAGGGGCAGATTGTGGAACATTCCATGGCCGTGGAAGAATGAGTCAATTTGCTACAATTTGAAGTTGAAAAGCAGAGAAGAACACAGGCGGATTGTGTTACGTTCCACGCTCGTGGAAAACTGTAAAGTTAAGAAATTGCAATCTTGTCGGCTACTGTTGTTATCTCAACCGACCAAGATTATGTCATCTGGCTATCCGGGTACGCATCCAACTATCCGAATATACGATTACTTCATTTCAATATCCGACTATTCCATCATTCGTCCAACTTTTCTGTTATCCGGCTACACAAGTCATCTGACTACCTGTTATTTGGTTATATACTTGCTATTTAGCTACACAAGTTATCCAGTTATATCTGATATCCGGATACATCTTCTAATCGGCTACACATATTATCCGGATACATATGTTTTTCCAACCGGGTAGTTAGCTTGAGTTTCAGACTTTAAGCGTTTGAGTTACTGTTTTTTCGTTATGTTTGTCTTTTGGGCTTGTATCAGCCGTTACTGAACCCAACCATGCATATTATGGAATAATCCCCAGATCTAGTACCGAAATGACCTAGTGGGCAAATCCTTATGGTTGAGTGTAATGTTAAGTGTTGCAACATTTCACCTATTAATGCATTGCGATCGTTCACTAATGCATTGCAATCATTTAGTATTACAGTTGTTCACTAATTTATTAGCTAATAATTAATTAGACATTGAAGCCACTAACCAATATATGGGTTAATGAAGGTTTTGGAGACAAAGAGTTCTAAAACCAAAAATAGTTATCTTTCAAATTTGTGCTAATGATCTATATTGCAAGGTAAGGTAAAATGTAGAGGTGCCACCCCATATTATTGTTGATGTGGCAAAATTAGAAATAGGTGGTAATTTTAAAGTTGATGTGGCAACTCCATAGCCGCAGTTCAACTTTAATATATATAATAGATAATAGATAGATTTATGGTCACATGAGATGGGACGAGAGAGCAAAAATGGCCACCAAATTTAGAACTGATTCACCTTTAAGCAGAAGCAACTCAAAGTTGCTTTTCCCAAAACTATGATTTTACACGGAAAATAATTTTGCACTCATGAAATCAAATATGTTTAAAGACACTTTTATAATGGACAAAATCAACCCTCCACTCTTAAAAGTGGATCCAAACACATACTTCATAGAGAAAATTTTGGATACTCATCTAGTACTGAAGACTTAATACTCCTCTTTCTAGTAACTATCTCAATTTTGGTCAATATTCTTCATTTTAATTTAGAATAGAAAAAACTAATCATACAAAAATAAATGTCAATATTATAGTAGAAATAGTATGTATTGTAGGAGTACGGAAAATATTTTCCTGCTTCATGATAGTTTTGTCAAACCAAGTTTTTGTCTCAATGAAAATGGGGCGAGGCATCCACTTCCACATGCACATTCAAATATACAACCATAAATAATAAGTCTAGTTAATTAAGAAGTATTATTCATTCATTAAGTTTGAACTTTGAAGTTAAGGGTCTACTTGCAAAATAACTAAATCACCAATTTCGTCCCCAATATTTAATGGCGTCTATCACAATAGTCCTAAACATCAAATAGGCTTCATGTGAACTAACATAAGTCCACGGGTGACAAGTTAAGTGCTACTTGTCATCTACTTGGGCTGGATTAATGAATCTAACTTAATAAAAAACATTGTAGCAACCTAAAATACTTCATATTAGTCCCTAATTAAAAAAAAAACCTAAAAATTCTCCATAACACCCTATGCTTCCTCTTTCTCATCACCATCACCCAATCCTTAATCACAACTAGTCATTGTCCACTAGTTATTGCTCTTAATTTTTTTTAATCTTTTTTTAATATTATTAGATACTCTCCCTTCTCTCTCCCTTTCACATTCTCTTATCTTTTGACATTTTACACCATTTTCTTAATTAAAATTTTACAAATTATTTAAACTATTATTCTGATTTTACGATTTTTGGAATTTTTTTATATTATACTATTTATTTTAATTTTTTAATAAAAACATTTTACCACTAAAAATGTTAATATGAATTTAAAATTTATAAACAAATTTAAAATTATAAATACCTAATAATATATTTTTGTCTAGAAAATAAAAATAGAATTTATATAATATATTTTGGTTTAACCACATGTATCCTCCACGGGAGGTAATCCTGTTCGAGCCGGGAACATCCACAACATGATGGGGCTAACTCTCCCAGCGGAGATTTTTTCCATCCACAATAAGAATTTATATAATATATAAAAACTTATGTAAATATGTTGTTTTATGTCATTTTATATTTATCAGCTAGCTTATGAGCTAATTTTACCAAAAAAATTTCTGATTCAATAAGCTAACTTATAAGATATGAGTTTATCCGTTATTCGTTATTAGCTACCTCCATATCAGTTAATAACTACCTTATCGGCTACAAATTAACTTACGAGCTAATTTTACCAAACATAATCATAATATGTATTTTTTAATGTTAAAGGCGATTTTTTTTTTTGGTTTCCCAGAGTATCCTTCCATCCGGTAGATAAGAAACTAATCTCTCGGGATACTGTCAGGCGCAAAGTGGGGACCCCTCCCAACAGTAGTTTTTCCATACACATGGATCCAAGGATCGAATCCAGGACCACATGCTTAAGGGACCCGAGCCCCTTCAACTCCAATACATGTTGGTGTTAAAGAGGAATTTGAAGCTGATGGAAAACGTTGGTAATTATCTCCTTACAAAATTGACCAGTATATGAGATGAGGAAGTTAATTTTATTTTCAACACACAAATTTACATATCAAATACAATCATTAGGTTGAGAAATAGTATAAAAAAAATCAAAGCCGCAAAATTGAAGGTTACAGCTACAAAGCAACAACAACAACCCAATTATATTCTGAGGACAGATACATAGAACATCCAAAAATATGTCATAATGTCTTGGTTACTGCTACAGCCTACAAACAAGTAATAATATTGTTGCTTAAAAGGGTAAATTATTTCTTACTTTTCCCCCAGTTTCCTGGCAGTGGCTCATACAAAAAGAAAATCCTAAAATTGAAAATCTTTTAAAGAACAATGCAGCAAGCACAGCACACTAGATAGGAGGAGGCCCTGGTTCAAAGAGGGGAGGAAAGCAGCAACTAAATAGACCACAGCAGCACAGAAACCATAAGCTGCAAGATATACAACCAAAACAACAAACAAATAAGGGCCAATTTAATTCCACCTTTTATTTCCCCTATTGCTTAGTTTAATATGCAGTTTGCATTACTTGAGCAAAATGAAGTGCCTTACCATGTGTCCAAGAATCCTCCGCCAGGGGGAGCTGGACGACTTAACAAAGGTGTGCTTGGAGGAGGAGGAGGGGGATCCATCACCTATTACAATGGTTGCTTCTACCGTTCTACCACTCAATAAAGAAGTCACATGTTTTTATGTACAAGTTCAATACCATCCTTTCGTCAAGTCACACCTCTCAGCTACCATTCAAAGATGGATTCAAAGTCACAAATGCTTCTTCCAATTAACATACAACTCTGTTAAGCCAGTCCTAATTACTCTTTAAAAGGTACTCACGGGTAAACACGTGATATTAATCCCTATCAGTAGGGATGGAAGTAGGCCGAGCCAAGCTAGGCTTTACCGAGCCCAAACCTGGCCTGCTTTATATTTTCATGGCCCAAGTCTGGTCTGTTACATGTCATAGGCCATTTTTTAGGTCTGGTCTGGCCTGTTTTAAAGTCTGATTTTTCCTGTTAACCTATTTAAAAACCTATTTCATATTATGACATTTAAACAGGTCAATAATCTATCTCTAAATTGGTCAGAACGTTTACAGACTAATAGACTTACCTTTTTACAATGTAAATATGTCACATACATATACTTTTAAATAGGTCAATAAACCTATATCTAAATAGGCCAACAGAAACCGTAAAAAAGAGATCAACAGAAGGAATTAAAAAATAATATATTATTATGCTATTTATTATATATAATATATTTATTATATGTTTAATAAAATAATATTATTTATAAATAGGTTAGTCTATCAAGTGTAATATGCTTTTTAAAAAACCTAAGCTCGACCTATTTAATTAAAAAGATTTTCTCAAAAGCCTAGGTTTGACTTTTTTATTAAACGAACCTAACCAAATTAGACCTTAAATAGACTGGGTTGTGACCCCGACAAGCAGTCTGGCCTATTTCCACCCCAACCTATTCGGTGGTTAACACTCACACCAACCCATAAAGTGGCACAAGAACATCTAGCGTATGTGTCAACTGTCAAGAGACTGATAGACATTCCAATAAACCAAATTTATGATAGAGCCGTAGAAAACTGTCTTTTGAAATCAAAATATTTAGACTTGTTGAAATTATTTGTTATTCATGTCAAATACAGGAGGGTATACGTATTTATGATTTTAAAGTTGTATAGTTATAAATACATAAAATAAGGAATCATAATCAATTAATTTAGGAAATTAAAAAGATAATTAATTACAAACAGATTACACTTAATATTTAGCTGTAATAATTACACTAATACAACTAGTTCAAATGTCAGTGTCTTGCTAAGTATCATTGCATATTTACTATGATTGTACAAGTATCACATTCTATTCTTCTCCAAATAAAGTAGAACTGGTTATACTTTTCTGTACAATACAACAAATATATTTGAAATATTGTAGACCATTCTACCTGCCTCATCCCATTCAAAGGCACATCAGGTTAAGCTGCACAGCCCTTCCCACAAGTCCAAGTAGAATTCCTGTTATGATAGAACAGCAAAATCAAAAAACAATAACCATCCCAGCCACTACTTGTAATTATCTAGGTTAAGGAAAAATAAATTAGCAATAAATTATAACAACCTCTCATGACTAAAACCCCAAGGAAGATGCACCAGTTAAAGGTACATATGCTCGGCAAATGAAATAACCTTCTAACCAACCATCTGACAGTGCTGTCGTTTGAACATATCCCATATAAGACAAAACCTAACCACTAGGAAAAGACAGAAAAAAAAACCTAAATCACTACTTCACGTTGATAATTGCAAGAAAGCTGAAAATGAACAAAATAGAAACAACCAAAAAAATGTAACCGATCCCTTCCTGACAACATAGGAGCTTCAATTAAAAACATATCAGTAACTTCAGAATAAATAAACTGAAATGCAAAAGAAAACAATAATCAATGATGTAAAGGAATTCCACTACTTCCCATTCCCCTCATGAGACATGCGCCAAGGTGCCAAAACCTGTATTCCAGAATTAACATCAGTCTTTAAGGCAACAATAAAAACTTCAGGAAGCCTCACAATACAATAAACATAATGTATTCAACATAAAATTCATGGAGATAGCATCATGTAGTCCATCAATAGTATAAGAATCCATATGCCTCATAATGAGGCAAAGATTACAACAACCTTCTTGAACAGCGATGCCAGTAATATGATCATCTCTTTCTACCACCACGCTCTCTTAAGGTTAGGGCAAGTGTTTCTCCTCCACTAATGTTGTAATGAGCAAGTGAAATATTATCCTTGAGAAAGCCTGGCTTTCCACTCAATTTCTGCTTGTTAGCAGGGAGCTGGATCTCCCCAGCAATTTTTTCCTTCAGACTGCCAACAGTTTCAGACAGAGATTGCACTGTTATTTCCAGAACTTGTCCTTTGAGATTTCCTTCATCAACATTAGGAACAGATATACTGATGCGAACAGGTCCCTAGAGTGAAAGAAAACAAAATACCAATTAGAATGAACATAAAATAGCACTGTGGCACTCATGGTAAATATGATGCTATATAAGCAAATTATTTTTTAAAAAAAATAAGGTAATGGTTAACTTGGTAACTCCATACCGGATGCTGAGCCAGAAATTGATCTTCAGGGATCAGAGCAGAATCATCAAGCTTCTGCTTCTTTGGTTCTGGTTCATCTGGGAGTGGGGGAGGAGCTTCCTCAGGTGGTGGTGGCGGCGGCAGTACTCCTTGTGGCAAAGGTGGTGGATGCATCATAGGCATCACTGATGGTGGAAGAGGCATAAAAGGTCGTGGAACTGGAACAGGGGTGAACTGAGATCCAGGTGGTGGAGGTATGTGAATTCCTTGGCTATTCATAGGAATTGATGGGTGCATTGGGGGTGGTTGACCAGCCATAATTGACTGCTGTCCAGAAGTCATTGGCATTGGAGGAGGGGGGACTGGCCGGACAGATGGAATCATAGGCATGACCGGTGGCCTTGGTGGAGGAATCGGAAGGCCACCACTGTTAGGTGCAGAATACTGAACAGCATTGACAGGAACACGAGGAAGATTCAATGCTAGTCCAGGTGGTGGCGGAAGAGGACGAATTGAAGGCATGCCAGGTCTTGGAGGAGGTGCAGCAGGACCAGGAAGGTTCTTGGCTTCATTATTAGAAGCATCATTTTGATCCTCACTCCCAATATTCTGTGACATGGCTTGGTTTGCAGTACGGCCAATACTACCAGTGTGACCATCCCATATAACCTGCTTCGGTTGCTCATCATTTTTCTTCTCTATCTCTGCCTTGACAGCATTGGAAACCTCTTCCTCTGTAGTACCAAAGATATCGGGACGGGTCCGAGCAAGTCCAACGATGTTTCTTGAGATTTCATCATCCTGAGCCAGAGTTGTTTCTCGAATTTTGGCAAACATCCTTTCTTTTTGTTCTTTGTACTTGGGATCAATGAGAGAAATTCGCATATGTTCTGACATTTCACTAATAGGAATTAGCTCACCAGTGATAGGAGAAACAACAAACTTGGTTGAATCTCTTTCTGTGGGAACCCTCTCCTCTGGTCTCTTCCAGTTCTTCACAATCCTCATTGGCGGTTCAGGGTCTTCAGTAACCCTGACTTCGTTCTTCTTCCCGTCATCATTGTCTTCCAAACTAGCAGCTCTCATGCCCTCTTCAACAAGCTGGGCCTCTTCTTCATCCATTTCCATTTCTACTTCCTTTCCAGGCTCAACAATATCTTCTTCCATGGCTGACACCTTGCTTCTCCTTATCACCTCCTCAATAGTCATTGGAGGAGGTAATTCTTCATCCTCATCATCAGCAAAATCTATTGTTTCAACCACCACAAAATCATGCCAATCAATCATAGCCATCTGTATTCTTTCCTGCTCTATCTCATCCTCAGCCTTTTGCCTAGCTTGCTCTTGCGAACGCTCCCATTCAAGCCTATTCACACACCTTTCAAGGACGGTAGTCATGTCAGAGACACTCTTCCTCAGCTTCTCCGTCAAACCCTTTGGAGGCATCAAAACCTTTGAATATGCATCCGCAAGGGAAGTAAAAAACGTAAACATACTGTGGGTTGGTTTCAAGAAATGGAATTGAGGGTTATTAACTTCCCTACTTGTCAATCCTGTCAAAAAAGATTTCCCATTCCGAGCCACAAACTGTGCTGTAAGCTTTATAATATCCAGCTCTTCCCCTGTAATTCCATCAGGAAGCCTTACTGTATACTGCTCAGCCTCTGGGGGCTCAAGTACTTTCCTTACTGGTTTAAACTGGGCAGAAAGATCAGGCTTTTCTGCTGCTGCTGCTACACCATTACTATCAGGGGCTAGTGCAAATGGGGCTGATTCAGGAGCAGCTGAGTCTTCAGGTTGCGAAGGAGGTTGCAGAGCAGAAGATTGATTCTGAGTGCGAAATTCAGTCAACCGGTGTTGATAATATGCATGATAAGGATCCGATGGGTTCAGGAAATTAAATTTGGCGTTGCCTGTGTTATTTGCAATAATCCTCTTTTCAAATTCTGGACCATTTTTAGCCACAAACTGGGAAGTTTTATCAACTATGGTTCTAATGTCAGGAGGGGGATGAATAATTCCAATAGTTCTAGTGTGTGTGGCAACTGTTGCTGGTGCTGGAGCAGAAGCTGAATTTAATTTGTTCTGCTCTTCATTGGATGATTTCTCATCCCTCTCCTCATTAGACACTTGAGACTCAGGGAGAGGACCAAGATTTCCATCAGACGGAGGAGCAGGGAGAGGCAGTATAGGCAATGTACCTAGCATGATGTAAATTCCTAAAACACTTTTAAATTCTATGCATTCATATAAAATGAAATGAAAGAAGTAGCAAAGCTGCCTCTTGCTAACTAAATCCCCTGCAATGAAAACAAAAGAAAACGAAAAGTAGCCCAGATCAATTAAACTTATCAAGCTCAATAAATGGGTAAATATCACATAAGCTCATGCTTTCCATGCAAGTACAAGTTCAAAAGACATGAAGCACTATTAGGCATAGGGCATAACAATAAAAACCATAATAAGGAAAAACAGAATATTGATGATATAGATTATAGTAAATAAAAAAAATATAGGACTTCGCCTCTATTCAGATGTACAATAAATTTCTAGTAAAAAACGGGGTTTCATTTTCATAGTTCGGTTTTAAACCAGTTTTATGGGAAAAAAATAGTTTTAAATCCACACACAGTTTGCACTGCACTTGCCATCCCCAACTGTTCAAGGAGAATTCAACCATCACATTCACAAATATGAATTCAAAAAATTGAAATCAAGTTGCAGACCAAAGAATACAAGACAAAAATGTGCAGAATGAATTCACAGAAAAAAAAATGCTTTTCAAGTCATAAACTAATTCCATTCTAAAATTGAAAATAAAAACAGCATTTACAGAATTGTATCCTAATAGCACCCCACATTCACTTCTTGTACTACATTCAAGTGGAGGTAATTGAAATCATCTTCTAAGCTTCTCTCAGCAACTTTGACTGCTAAATTGCATAGATGCTATATGGCTTCTTTGCAAATGACTAGGCAATCTTTACCACCAGAGCCTCAAAGGGTGCCTCCAGCATCCAATCTCAATGTGAAAAATAGTGAAACTTATACGGTTTTGAAGAAGATCATATAGAGCAAATGATGTGTAGTAGCTGAACTGGTCAACATCACTTCTGACATGAAAATACTCTCATATATATATATATATATACACTCCAATAACAAAGTCAGACTGTATAGCTTCTAGATGTGATGATACTAAGAGAGACCAATCAAGTAGACTGTATAGCTTCTAAATATTTGTCCATCAATTTCATTCATAAGTTCCTAATTGAAGTGAATTATAACAAATAGCTTTACTATCAAATCAATAAAAAAAATTATAACAATTATCCAACTTTGAGAAAAGAAACAAAAGGACTTTGTTCCTGACACAAAAATCTAAGAGTAAGTTTGATACAGAGAATGACATTTTGCAGAATAGGAAAGGAAAAAAAGGGAAAGAAATTGGAATTTGGAATGAATTAGAATGAAGTAATCTTTCCTATTCTAGTGCTTCATACCATCATGATGTCATAACCGTTTTATATTCGGTACATGGAATAGGACCAGAGTTGTAATTAAATGACCTCAAAAACCCCTAAAATTCAACTATTACAATTTTAAAGAAATATAACTACTTTTACAGTTTTCCGCTTGAATTTAAAAAATAAAATAAAAAGAGGAAGAAGAGAAATATAACTAATTAAATGACCTCAAGCTCCTCAAATCAACTATCCAATAGGTTATACTATGTTAATTAGCAGTAGCAGATGTAATAAAATAATATATCTTACATATGTATGTTCCTGCCATCTCAAACTGCAATATTCTAGTGATGTTGAAACTGTGACAGAGGAAGAAGAGAAATTTTCTAGTGGGGTTACAAGTGTTCATGGATTAGCATTAATGATGAATAAGCCAATTGGGTTAGTTAATAAGAGTCCAAAATGGTCAGAGAAGTTCAATGAAGTGGCCAATTCTGTTCCCTCAACACCAGCTTCATTCAATGCTTATGAATACTACTGGAGGACCAAGCCAACAGCCAAAGCTGCTCTTGTTACTAATCCATTTACCTTTCAACAAAATAAGTACTCAAGCAAACTTCAAATGAAGGACAAGAGTTGCTGGTTCTGAGAGGGAAGAATGGGGATTACTTGGTTCACAATTTGAAGAGTTGCAAGGATTCTAGGAGGTCTTTTCTGTTCTGGGAGCCTTATTGCATTGCTACCTGACCTCAGTTACATTACAACCTTGTGCCATCACATTGCTAACCTAGAAACTGTTACTTAATTAAATACTATTTATTACTATGTTATTTTTGTCACTACCTGGTACTTCAACCTCTTTTTTAGGGAGCTGTAGTCAAATAAAAGAAATTGAAGAAGGACTGAAGGAGAGAGGGATAGTGAGAGACAATCACAATACCTCATTTGAAAGATGAGGGTTACTTGAACAGTGTCAAATATGTTATTATTTATCTGTTCATCCTATTAACAGTTACATAACATAATCTAAGTTCATCTGTGACCAAGTTGACTATCTTGTCCTGTTTTTTTTTTTTTTTGTCAACATCTTGTCCTGTTTAAATTATCATGGTTTATTTTCAACCTTCTTGCTTTTGTAATCTAAGCCAATGGGGTTTCAAAATGGGTCGTGTCATGCCTAATTGGTCTTATTTTTTGGAAACACCATGATCCATCTTTGATATGTTTGCCTCTCCTAAGTCAAGGCATAAGCTCTTACATATTTCTCTCCTTATTTCACTCGGAAGACTCCTACTTAGTAGTACACTTGTAGTAACTCATCTTAAAAATTAAAAAAGAGATAAAATACAGACAAGAAATCACCACTAATTTAGGAAGTACTAATCATACATTTTTCAGATTTCTCCTTTCTTTCAACAGCAATTTCTCCTCCTCATGTAGTTCAGGTAGAGTCTGTAAACGGGATAGAAGTTAATTAAAAGAAGATATTGAGCAAACAAACAACAAAAGTCTTTTCCCACTACACAAAAACAATTCATCTTGAGCCAGTAACTGAAGGCACAACAACACATCCTCAAGTGAGCACTAACAGAAACCAACAATAGTTCTTCTAATTTTTCCCATAAATAGGATGAAATCATGTTCTTTGTTAACTGCAATGCCAGGAAATAACTGAAATAAAGTTGAGAAAACAGATTAACTAGTCACAATGATTATAGGCCCTTTGAAGAGGGTGTGTATTATTATAAGTATTATTATAAACAAACATATAAATAAGTATTATCATCCAGAAATTAACCCAGAAAACTAAAAATGAAGAGGGTGTGTATTATTATAAGCCCTTTGAAGCAAAGGTCGAATGGTTTTGCTTAAGTGAGGAGCCAAAGAAATGGAATTAAGTCCCATAAACATCGTCAGCTTCCAGTGTGTCCAATCCATCCCCTCCTCCAACAGGATCCCCTGGTTAACGGAATTCTTTGCTGCAAAATGCCCTTTGACTCACAAATTTGATCAAAACCAGTTCACTTTGGGTGTATCACATTAACTCACTATTCACAACTCACTACTATCAATTAACACATGAAAATGAACTAACTCCTCTACTGGGACAGCAATTGACTCACAAATTTGCAAACAATTGAAATTGCATGATCAAGGGGTGAAGTGAGAACAGTAGCTTGTGTACCTGGTGACGACGAACAGAGGCAGAGACGGACTGGTTATTCGATCGCGCGAGCGAAGAGAGGCCTCCGTGCAGAATCAGATCGTGAGCTAAAGCAAAATCATTAACGTGATGATAAGATTCGAAGCAAGAATGAAGGTAATTGGGGATTAGGGTTCATCAGTCGTGAAATCTGAGAGAGAGAAGTGTAATCAATCTAAGAGATGAAAGTACCAACTAAAATCGGGTACCCGAATTCGTTTATTGGGTTAAAACTGAATTTGGGTTTTCTTAATTAAAATGGACCAGTTTAAATAACAACGACCAAAAAGAAATTTCCACACTCCTTTTTTTGATTAACAGTAACTTCTTTTTTTTTTGTTTCCATAAACAGTAACGTTTTTTTTTTAAATTTATAATTAACCAAACAGATAACATACTTAACCACCAAATTATATAGCATTAACCATAAATTCATAGTCAGTGATTATTAGGGATGACAATTGGACCCATACTCAATGGGTACCCTAAAAAATTACTCGCAATAGGTATGGTAATTACCCACCAAATTGATCTGGGTCCGGGTCTGGGTAATTACCCGCCCTTTTATAATGGGTACGAGTGCGGGTACGGGTACTATGATACCCTACCCATACCCGCACTTATATAATATACATAATTAATGTAATTTATATTCATATAATTAATTTATTATATATATATAATATTAATTAATATTTTTCCCAAAAATTTAATTAATGTTAATATATATTATAGTCCCTAAAAAATATTAATATATACTACTAATTTAATTAATTTAAATGTTTTGAAAATTTTATAATTTTGTATTCATAAACACTAAAATAGCAAGACTTGAACTAATTTTCATTCCCCTCCCACTGTTCTCATCTCTCATCCACTTCCACATTACCAAAGTTGTTTTGTAGTTAAACTTGGTGATCTATTAATTATTTTTCATTTGTGCTTGAGTGATTTTTTAATTAATTTTCATTTACTAATGAATTTATTATTGTTATAATAAACAAAGTGCGGGTTATAATGGGTACGGGTACCTAAGTACCCATCGGGTAAGGGTACGGGTATAAGAATCACTACCCACGCAGGTATGAGTCCTTTTTCAAAGCGTGGGTATGGAGACGGGTACTATAGTACCCTACCCAAACCCTACGCATTGCCATCCCTAGTAGGCATGGCAACGGGGCGGGTCAGGGGCGGGTTTTGCTCTCACCGTCCTCGCCCCCGTAAAATTCGGGGCGGGTTATGGAACCCAACCCCATCCCCACGGGTTTCCGTCGGGTTCGGGGAAACCCGCGGGTTTTTTATTTTTTGTTTTTTCTCTATTTTTATAACTTAAATATATTATTTTTAATTAAGTCATATATATCTAATATATTTTAATTCAAATAATATGTAAATATAATCTTAAGAAAATAAGAAAGTTAAGAACTATATTATATTTTAAGGAAAATATATAAGTTTACCTTTATTATTCAAGTATTAGTATAATAAAATTATGTAATTATTACATCGGGGCGGGTTCGGGGGCGGGGGCGGGGGCGGGGCGGGTTCTTACACCCCAAACCCGTCCCCGCCCCCGGTAAAAGCGGGTCGGGGTTGGGGTCGGGTTTTACTTAAACCCGGTAAAAGCGGGTTTTCCCCGTCAAAGTCGGGGCGGAGCGGACGGTACCCGTGGGTTCGGGTTTGATTGCCATGCCTAATCCCTACTCCTTATGATCAAAAAACCGTTCAAGATGAACTTTGTTTTCAAGTGAACATGTGGTTAATACCATATAAGTTGGTGGTTAACTGTGTTATTAGTCTGGTTAATAATTATAAGTGAGGCAAAAAGTGGTTAACTGTGAGTTATTATGTGGTTAGCACGTGGTTAAATAAGTTGCTCAAGTGGTTAATATTGATATCAGTTCAGATAACTGTTCAAAATGACAAACTTTTAATTTTGATTTTAAGTGAGCATGTGGGTAATATCATATAAGTTGGTGGTGGTTAACTAGGTTATTAATACAGTAATAATTTTTTAAAAAAAATAAGTAGGCACTGATCACATTAAAAAATGTATTGCTCATAGTAAAAGAAGAAAATGAGGGGTGTGGGTGTTTACATTTTGGGTGTGAGAATATCATAGTTGGTTTAAATATTAGTTTTAGTGAAGTAGGCTTTTTTTTGTAGTGTGGTATTGGTTTAGTAATAGGTTGGTTTATGATATTGGTTTTTTTGCAAAGCCCTACATATTTCTGTGCTTAACAACAATACAACACCTATGTGCTCTTCCTTCCAAAGGAAAGAAAAATGTTTAAATGACCATGTACTCAGGACCTGATTGCACACTCTAAGGTATCCCACTGAGCCATACACAACACAGAGTAATTAATATTAATATAAGTTATAGACTACAGAGCTGTACTACAAGACCACAATATAATTTCCTCATACATTGCTCTCTACTTCTCTGCCCATGCCATGTGTATGTTATCAAGGGAAATTGTTGACGTTTGCCATGCAAAATGATTCAAACCGAGGTTCTGTTAGGTCTACCATTTCCTCTTCTGATGCATGCCAGTTCTTCTCACCTTTTGAAGTCAAGAGGATCAAACTCTCCCTATACTCAGTTGAAACTTTATCTACATCTTTATTTTCATTTCCAACACTAAGATTGTTCTCAATACCTAGTGGCAATAAATTACAAGCTGGAAATCTACTCAATGGAGCCTGCTTTTGCTTGTCTACGTCCTCTGCTTCCTTTAAATAACCAGAAAGAAAAAAGGTGAGGATATGGCTTATTTAATTATTTTTCATGCTATGAGAGGATGATCTATTATGGAAGCTGATATGAGTGTAACAATCAAACAAAAAATTTGAAAAATAAGAAACATGACCAAACTGAATGTGTGCAGTTAAAAACTGAGGACATGAGAGTGAATGTGTGCACCTGAAAAAGCCCCACTGGAATGTTTCTTCTCCTTCTAGATCTTCCTGGTGAAATACTTGAAAGAATATGAACAACTTCACTCATAGTTGGTCTAGTGTCAGGATCTAAAAGCAAACACTCCTTTGCTAAGTATGCCATTATCTGCACCTCTTCTTCTGGGAATTTTCCTTTTAATTGTGGATCAGCCAACTCTGTTATTACTCGCCTACTATCCTCTAAGCGAGGAGTAGCCTAAAACAGATGAAGTTTGGTAAGCTATATCAATATTTGAATGTCTATAATCTCTTCCTTAGTAGAATTCATTAAGTATGCTATGTAAAAAGCCAATCATTCAAATTGAGGATTGTAAATGAAAACTGAGATACATTATATGGATGTAAAAGACATTGGACCAGATTGGATAAACTTATCTAGAAGAACTTCTAGGAGAAGAAAATACAATGAATCAAGAAGGTAAAATGAATTCAACTTCTTCCAGGAGTTGAAATTAGTTACTTGTGGAGAAGTTAAATGGGAGTTTCTGGAGAAGTTGAGTTAGGACTATTATACAAAGATGCCTTATGAAAAATTTGGTAATAGTCTGAGTACCAAATTGAGGACCTTGAAAATCCTCCAAATATGAACAAAAGCAAATTCAGGTTAATGTAATAACAGATAATTGATTTACAATACCCATATAACAAGGCTTTCTTCTTTGCCAGCAGATTTATGGATGGGTTGCCGACCACTGATAAGCTCAAGAAGAACCACCCCAAAACTGAAGACATCAGACTCAAGAGAGGCTCTCCCTATAATTGCATACTCAGGTGCAAAATAGCCAAATGTCCCCTTCATTCTTTCTGGAGAATCTGAACAACTGGGGAGGTCATCAGCTATCAAGTTTTTAGCCATACCAAGATCAGTTATCTGCAAATTGGTCATTTGAAAAGATTGTAAAAGTATACTTTATGATAAGTGACAACTACCACCTATGGTTTAATTATTAACTTCATATTTCTTCAAGAAACATACTTAAAGACAGTTATACAAAAGGAACTTAACAGTACAAAATACAACGCACATTAAAAACCACTAAAAATTAGAATTTTCTTTCAGTATCTTATTACACTCTTAAGAAAGACTCATACTTTTGCTTGCCAATTTTTATCCAGAAGAATGTTTGTTGATTTGACATCTCTGTGCAGAATTCTAGGAGCAGCTGCCTCATGAAGATACTCCAAACCCCTTGCAGCTCCTAATGCAATTGTAACACGAGTAGCCCAATCCATGTTTTTTCCAAAAATTCCATCTAAACGGTCCCTCAAATTGCCATTACTCATGTAGTCAAACACTAGTAACCTCTGAACATTTTTTCCTTTTAATTCTGAGCAATATCCAATCAGTGGCACCAGATGACAATGGTGAAGCCTAGATAATAGTTCAATCTGAAAAAACAAAAGTATGTTAATTAAGATGAATGCTTCAGGAAAAAAATGTTTCAGGCTCATCTTTGTTATCTAGACACTACAGAACATCAGCATGATCAACCCAAGATAACTGAATATTCTAAGATTAGGTACAATACAACCTCAGTAAAAAATTCAGAGTCTGCTTCAGGCCCTCTTTGATCTTTTAGTCTCTTGACTGCCACATTGCTACCATCTTTTAGCCAACCACGGTATACATAACTACTTCCACCTAGTCCAATTAGGTTGGAAGCTGAAAAATTTTCAGTGGCATTTTCCAATTCAGCAAATGAAAATTGAATAATACTTCCATGAAAAGTTTCTTTTTGGCTCCCAAACAAGAAAGAGGCCTTCTGAAAGCATCCTAAAAAAAACAGAAAAGGGTAATTAAGAACCAAAATATTAATGGCAAGACAACAGAAGAACTTTGGAGTTTGTGTATAAAATGATTAAAATCCAACAGTTTGAATGAATACACTTTAAGTGGGAAATTAGACTCAGAATAGTGAACACAAACCATCTTACCTGCAATATGACTAATAGGAGAATTTATAGTGACTTGCACTGAAGAAGTCCTATGACTAAATAAGTTGGTGCTACTACTGTAACTCATTTCCTTATCTGATGAGATCATTGGTGATTGAATAGGACATCTCTCCCTTCGGCAGACATAACATGTAACTGAGGCAAGAAATGCAATAGTTATGCATATGGCACATACAATTAGAATAACTACTACAATCTTGCTCAAAATGTGTTTCTTTGAACCCAGTGGCATCCTAACAGTTCCTGTAGAACAATCAAAATCATAAAATTAGTTTCTCAGTACTTTGATCCAAGAAGAAGCCATTGAATACTTAAAAGAAGGTATGAACTTATGCCATCATCAATAAGACACAAATATGTTGAAAGGAAAATCATTCTTCAAAGTAAGAAGTGATATGTTGGAAAAATCCTCTTTTAAAAACTACATGATTGAGAGTTGAAAAGGGTGCCTAATGATCATTGGAATTAACAAACTGAGCAATATCCAATCAGTGCAATTTCTATCATATGATATACTAACAATCATTGAAATTTCTATCATATAGGCACCCTTTCCAATGATCATTAACAAACTCCAGCAATTCTGATTGGATATTGCTCAAGCTGGAGCATATAAATCATATGCACCAAGCTTGTTACATATATAATCAATCCTAGGACCCCTCAATGATTTGGTGAAGACATCTGCCAACTGATCATTGGAATTAACAAACTGAGTAGTAATGTCTCCAGATAAAATCTTTTCTCTGATGAAATGACAATCTATCTCAATATGTTTGGTCCTCTCATGGAATACTGGATTAGAGGCAATGTGAAGGGCAGCTTGGTTATCACAAATGAGGGACATTTGTGTAACCTCCCCAAATCTCAGTTCTTCAAGTAACTGTTTGAGCCAAATAAGCTCACAAATAGCTGAAGCCATACCTCTATACTCTGCTTCTGCACTGGATCTCGCCACCACATTTTGCTTCTTGCTTTTCCAGGAAATCAAGTTGTCACCAATAAAGACACAATATCTAGAAGTGGATCTCCTATCAGTAGGAGAACCTGCCCAATCTGCATCTGAGTATCCCACAACTCGAGTATGTTTATTGTCTTCATATAACAAACCTTTTCCTGGGGCTCCTTTAATATATTTTAGAATGCGAATGACTGCATCCCAATGACCAGCACAAGGAGAATTAAGAAACTGACTTACCACACTAACTGCAAAAGAGATGTCTGGACGAGTGACGGTGAGGTAGTTCAGTTTTCCAACCAGTCTCCTGTATCTCTCAGGATCTAAAAGTGGCTCCCCCTGACCTGGTAGAAGTTTAGCATTTGGATCCATAGGTGTGTCGACGGACTTGGAATTCATTAGCCCGGTCTCCTCTAAAATATCCAATGCATACTTTCTCTGGGAAATTACAATTCCATTCTTGGATTGTGCTACCTCAATCCCCAAGAAGTATCTCAGTCTGCCAAGGTCTTTAGTCTGAAAATGATGACAAAGGTGTTGTTTTATCTGTGAAATGCCATGGTGATCACTACCTGTAATGACAATGTCGTCAACATACACTACCAAGTAGATACACCCAGCAGCTGAATGGCGATAAAACACAGAATGGTCAGCCTCACTCCGAGTCATACCAAACTGCTGGACTACTGTACTGAATCTACCAAACCAAGCCCTGGGAGACTGCTTAAGACCGTATAAAGACTTGCGGAGACGACACACTAAGCCTGAAGACTCCCCCTGAGCAACAAAACCAGGAGGTTGCTCCATATAAACTTCCTCCAACAGGTCACCATGAAGGAAGGCATTTTTGACATCTAACTGATAGAGGGGCCAATGACGAATAGCAGCCATGGCTAAAAATAATCTGACAGAAGCCATCTTGGCGACGGGAGAAAAAGTGTCACCGTAGTCTAACCCGAATATCTGAGTATAACCTTTGGCGACTAATTGAGCTTTGAGCCGATCAATTGTGCCATCAGGGCCAACTTTCACTGTGAAGATCCACCGACAACCAACAACAGATTTCCCAGGAGGCAAAGGAACGAGATCCCAAGTACCACTGTTCTGAAGAGCACACATCTCATCAATCATAGCTTGTCTCCAACCAGGGTGGGCTAAGGCATCACCTGCAGTTTTAGGAATAGACACAGAGGAAATGGAAGAGAGACAAGTATAATGGGATGGGGATAACCTGTGATAACTCAGAGTGACATAATGAGGTGAAGGATTACGAGTGGAGCGTATACATTTACGAAGTGCAATAGGGAGATCAGACTCAGGAGGTGGGGCCGAAGGGGCCGGAGGAGGTGGGACCGGAGGAGACGGAGGAGTTGGCTCCGGAGGAGAGTCAATAGGTGGCCCGTCTGGAAGGCGTGGAGGTTGCCGACGATGATAAACCTGTAGAGGTGGCTGAGGTGGTGGATCTCCCTGCACAACGGGCATGTCTGAGGGATCAAAGACAAAAGGGGTGTCAGACTTAGTAGCAGCAGGAGTAGCCATGGGTCAACTGTAGGAGAGAGAAACAGCCACAGGAGAGAGAAAAACGTCCAAAAAAGAAGAACCCGCGAGGACCAGACCTGAAACTCACAAACAAAGACCAGATCGGGGTAGAGGACACCGAGGCGAGTCTGGCGGCGGCGAGGGCAGCCGGAACGGAGGCCGGACGCGCCTCCACGCGCGGCTGACGGCGGCTGACGGTGGGGAAACGCTCCGGCGAAGAAACGACGCGTGAGAGCGCGTCGCTGCTCCGATGGACACGATTCCGGCGGCGTTGGACTCGGAGTGACGGCGCGAGTCCGACGGTGGTGGCCCCGGTTGGATTCACGGCGGGAGGCGGCGGCGGGCGGCGGCGGCAGCGGCGGAAAAGAGAGAAAAAGTGCCGGAAAAATAACACGGCAACACGGGCAGACCGGAAACCGGAATGAGACACGGTTTCCGAAAAAAATTTGACACCAATGGACAGTGGGTCCACTGGGAAGGCACGGACTAGGGTTATCTCTCGTTAGGCTCTAGATACCATGTTGAGATGAAGAGAAAACGAGAGACATATGATAGAATCCGTGTGTCTAGAATACACAGCGGAAAATAATATATATACACATAAGTGTATTTACAAATATACATAGTGATAGGCCCAAGCCCATATCTATCATATGATATACTAACAATAACAATCTAACATGTTGGAAAAATCCTCTTTTAAAAACTACATGATTGAGAGTTGAAAAGGGTGCCTAATATTGAAGTTTTGGTAGCTTTTGAAACCATGATTGCAGCTGCATCAACTGCATTTTGTAACAATTTATAACACAACTTCAATTTAAACCAAAAGGCAAATCTTTTACAAATGTAAATATGTAATTTTGTTCCATGCATAATAATAACTGGTATAGCATCAGTCCATCTAGATCAGTTTTGGGAATCATCAATTAGTGAACTATCAAGATGGAAGCAAAAGAGAAAGAAGGAAAGATACCCCAGGTGCAGTTGCAGGCATTAAAGCAATTAGGATTATGGCCACCTGCTGTCACTTCAGGAAACCCATTCGAATCACATATACATGTCCATATGGATGCACTCTCTTCAGCATCTACATGGAAGGTAAAGCTGTTACAAAACAGTATTCAGGATGTGAACATGGTCTCCATATTCCACCCAAAATTGTGAACTCATACTGCATTCCTACCTTAAGCATATTGATTAGTGACCACAACTCTACCATCTCAAAAATGTAAAAAGTTGGTTGAAAAAAGTTCATGTTAAGTGACAATTTATAAACTTGAAATTCCACAATACTACATTTGGAGAATCAGGCTTGACCCATACCTACTTACATGTTTTATCCAATTAGTTTTTGGCAATCTACCTGGAATTCTGCCTTCAATAAATATAAATTGAAATTCATTAATAGAGGTGACTTTTGTGAATTTAAATGAATTTAGTTACCAGGTTACATCTGCAAAAACACATTCATTCATACACAATGGCAAAGCTCAAGCTAAATAATCAACAGAAGAAGATTAAGGAAGGGGAGGGAGGAATATGTCAGCAAAATTCTCAGTGTCTTCATGCCAATAAAAAATTACCACTATACCTGAATGGCAATCACATGACTTAGAACAATTAGAAAGAGAGTATCTCTGGTTCCCTTGGAAAGAAGAACATCTACATCTCCACTTGTTTAGGCCAGTATCAGAAGGTTCATCTGCCAGTAAAACAAGAAGCACAAAAATTTAAAAAGTATTATGGCTCATTTGGATTATACATATGACTGAGAAGCAATGTGTACAACAGAGCCTCGGTAAACATAAAATTACTAAAGCAACATAATACAATGCCCCAGCTATGTTCACATTTTTGTTTTTAGTTTAAACAGGTAGGCGCCTAAATACAAATATACAAGGTTTGCTACTACGTACTGACAACAAGGTATACTACAGATGACAGTTGGAAAGCCAAATACCAAAATGCATTATAAATAGTGATACTGACCACAAAATGATTGCTGAATCCAGAGCAAGCTAATGACAAGAGCAATACCAACTTTGAGTTGAGGCTTCATTTATTCCAACTCATACACTACAAGGAAAGGAAAGGAACATTTAGTGCTAAAAATCTAAGTGCAAGAATTTTCCTCATGTTATGTTATGAAACAAAACACATCTCTTAGGTGAATTTCCTAGATAAATTCATGAGTAGATAATAAGCACCATACAGCTACATCCTGTCATAGACAATGAGACAGAGAGAGAGAGAGAGAGAGAGAGAGAGAGAGACTTAACCTATTAATGCCATGGCTTCAATGTTTTTACAGTATGAATATACAAGATCTACACAAGATTCAATCTGAAAAATAAATACTATCAATCCATAACATTAGACACACTAGTCTTTAGATGGTAGAGCAATCAAACTAAGCAAGAAATGTATATGAATAACTTCAAAAGTACACATGAGACCTTCAACAAGATGCTGAAACAACAAATAAAACCTATCATGATCTTGAGTATTTGTACTGGAATCTAATTTTCCATTGTAGAGATCATAATTGCAACAACAGAAAAAAGGAAGTGGCATCAATTGGTGATGAACCTGTTAAGTGTGTGCAAAAACAAGCAATCTAGAAACAGGTAGTTGTACCTTAGGTTTCAGTTTCATTTATCCCTATGCAGCAGCAGAAAAAAAACAATGACAATCATTTCCTACTGAATAAGGAGATGGGAACTCTCTTTGTCTGACCTCAACTATGTGGCCTGTATATTTATTAAGGTAAAAGAGTAGGAAGGAAGAAATGAACTTTTAGCCAACAAACACCTAAGTTATCCACCCCAAGTACTGAAACAAAGATGAGGTGACAGGAGTAGGGACTATATTGACTAAGTAGCATATGACAGTTATTGTTGGACCCATAATTGAACAGCAATTCACTACTGATATGCCTAAACATAGAATTTAAATTGAAAGAAGACACATACATGCAAAGGTTCTGATGGTTTGTTACATCAGACAATAAATATAGTCATTGAGTTGGTAGAACTTCCTTTGCCGACGGCTTGAGAATTAGTTCTCAAAATGGTATCCAAAGCCTATGAATGGAATGTATCCAACAACTACCAAAAGAACCCATTTGAGAATGAGGAATTTCGTCTGAAAGTATTGAGAAAAACTAAAAATTTGAAGTTGTTTTAGGGGAATCAGTGCAAATTATAAGAGAGCTTGAAATGGGAAAGTCAAAGCAGTATATATCTTTTTAGAGTGTTTTTTGGTTTCCTTGTTTTAGAAAGAACCACCAACTAGTTCAATTAACTGAAGTGAAATAAAGTGAAAAGCAGTGAAATGTTTTAGTACTGGTAGGGAAGTCATCTTCACCAACCTGCAATATTAATCACGTATACATGTACACATTATATTACCTTTTCTATCACTTTCACAAAATTAAGTAAAGGAAAATATTAATTCCTTGGTATCAATGTTGGATAAAAGCTTAGAAAAGATATGATGAAGAATTAAGAAAAAGCATTGCTAAAGAGGCAATGGCAACAAATAGAGACACACGCTAATGGGTCTATCCTTTAAAAATTTCATCCACACAAACAGAAGAAATGAAATAGATGAGTATGTGTTAACAGAAATTGTGAAAATAATAAATAATAGATTATGACATGTGGTTGCATGGATTGATGAGTCAGTCTATTTAATAGGTAAAACTTTAGGTTTATGAAAAACCTGTTAAACTTTAAAGTTCAGTCTGTTTTAATATAATAATATACAATATATTAAATTAAATATATTAAATTAATTATATAAATCACTATAAATATAATTAAAAAACTAGAATATAATAGAAAAATAGAATATATTAAATTAATTACATAAAAAAACCTATTTAAAAGGCATGTTACCTGTTTGTATACCTTGTTATAAAACAGACTTCTAAACGGGTTTACAGGTCATGCAAGGCTTTTACGCAGGCCAGGTTCGACCTTAAAAGAACATATAGATAACAGGCTCAAGCTCAGGTTTAAGAATTAGGAGTTAGGCCCGACTCAGGCCTGCCAAAGCCTTACATGTTTCCACCCCTACATATTATAATAATAATAATAATAATATATTTACTATTATTATAATAAATTGTGCAAAATTATTATATGCACTTAAAATCATTTAAAACAAATTAATGTCTTATAAATAATAGTAAATAATATAAATGCAAAACTCTTAACTCCTAAGATCTCCCACGGAATCCACTGGGGTCAACCTAGTGGTAGTGTGAGTTCGGGTAGTTTAACATAAAATCCTATGTTCAAATTTAATGTTATTCTTGTACATAAAAAATAAGTCCTCCCACTCAATAATTTATTCATGAATGCATTTAAATATTTTTTATCAGCCACGGATGCATTTAAATTGAAACATGTAACTCCTAGCATAATTCATTCATATTAATCATCTAAAAGTTACAAATTAAGAAAAATTAAGATATTGATCCACATCAAGACAGCTCAACCGAAATGTTGAGTTGACAAAATGAAAGACTATAACAGTGTTGATGTGTTATCGTAAGAGTTTGTGCTTCAACTTGTATATATTATAACTATATATAAACATGCGCGTTTGTGTGGATTTTTTAAAATATTTTTTAAAGATAACTAAATAAATTAAAAGAAAATATAGTAAATGAAAATTCAAGAGTTCATATCTCAATTTTATAGATTAGTAGATAAGAGATGTATGAAAATTAACAATGAAGCATTAAAAAATGAAATTATAGCTATAAAAAATTGTATTTATTGACACTTTTGATGTAGTATATTAATACTTTGATATCGATAGTAAGTATACTTAATAAAGTGATGGTAATAGACTTTAAAATATAAAAATAATGACAAAATATAATATACTCATAAATATGTCCTAATATAATGATATACACATAAAATAGACACACATACACACCATTGTTTAAGTAAAATATGCTATCTCTTTAGTCATTGAAACTAAAGTTGATATATATGTCTTCCACTTAGTCAAAGATATAACATTTAAAAATTAATAAGCATTATTTTTAGCTAAAGATAAAGTAACAAAGCTTTAGAATGATGAATAATAATCTTGCACCTTAAACTATTGTAGCTATTAGACCAATTAAAAGAGTATAAAATGAACTTAAACAATCGAACAATGGCCTCCAAATGAAAACTAAATCAATCCAATAAAAACTTGTAACGAAATAGAAGTAATATAAAACCGGCAAAATAAATCTCCATATAAAAAAACCAATTGCGCGCATGCCATGGATGTCAAGCTAAATGCACAAAATAATTGAAAACACCAAACCGCATAAAAGGTAAAGATACACACATTTTTACATAATGTGCATATGTAGGTGTAAGAAAACTATAAGTTTAAGAAAAAAAATATATCTCATCCATAGTGCGCATAGCTAGGTGTTCCAACTATGAAAAAAAAATTTGATGCTACAAATGTGTTTTATTGTGTCAGTTATAATAGAAGGAGGGGAAAGAGATTGAGTAACGGTGGAAAATGGATATGGGTTTGAGATTTGGAGTAATGGTGAAGTAATGCATGCAATATTATGATTAAGTAATGGATATTGTGTCAGCTATAATAGAATAAGGGAGAGGAGATTACGTAATGGTGGGAAATGGATGGGTTTGGGGCATCGAGTAATGGTGAAATAATGCATGCAATATTGTGATTAAGTAAGGACGTGTGAAATTTTATCACGATACTACTTGAAAAATGGGAGAGTTTGGGAAGGTGACACCTCATATTTTCCTTGCAGTGGCAAAAATAAAGGTGAGATGACAGTGGTTGAGTTTTGAAAACATCAAACCATATAAAGACAAAGATACACCTTTTTACATAATACACATATGTAGGTGTAAGAAAATTTTAAGTTAAAAAAATTATACCTCATCCATAGTGCACATAGCTAGGTGTTTCAATTGTGAAAAAGAATTTTGATGCTACAAATGTGTTCTATTGTGTCAGTTATAATAGGAGGGAAAGGAGATTGAGTAACGGTGGAAAATGGATGGGTTTGGGACATGGAGTAATGTCGAAATAATGCATGCAATATTGTAATTAAGTAACCGCTATTGTGTCAATTATAATATAAGAAGAGGAAGGGGATTAAGTAACGATGGAGAAATGATTGAGTTTGAGGCATAGAGTAATGGTGAAATAATACGTGCAGAAAAAATAGGAACAACATTAACCATGTATCAAATGCACTTGAATCACTTGCATATCTTTAAATATTGTTTGGAATAAATATGTATAGCCAAAATCTATCATGTTATTTATATTTATACATTTTAATAGATAAATAGAAATTCATTATCATATTTGTTATTTAATAGTTAATTGATAAGATCCCTAAAATTAAAGACATTTTACTATAATATAATAGTGATTATAATAATGAGAAACAAGTCTTTAACAATTTTAATTGATAGCAAACATTGTGGATCTATAAATGAGCAATTGAACCGGTTAGAAACCAAATAGATTTCGGTTTTGCAGTTGTGAAAACAATAAGCAAAGTGCAGCAAAATGAAAGAATTAAAAGGAAAATGGAGGAGAAAAGAAATGGAATGACACCACTGATGAAAGCAACCCCTTCAGCAGATAAGGCAACAGTGTTGATTCGTCACCGACTCGTGGAGCAAGATAAGAATCACAATGGTTTGAGCAAGAACCATCAAGCCTCTTAACCTCACAAGGGAGAAACAAAGCAACGCTTTCTATTTCAAAAATGATGATTAGCTTACAAATGAGGAGGAGACCTCCTTATATAGTCATATGTGCGGCCAAATAAAAGGAAAAATAAGGAAGACTAGAATTCCTACTCCTAATGGGATTTTGATCCCATGACCTCCTATCCTTTTAGCTAAACTAAGCCTTAGCCAATAAAACCATGATAGCGCCCAAAGCTAGAAAAATAAAAAAAATATAAAATAAAAAGAAAATACAAGAGAGTTCTAATTAAGGGTGGTACATATGACCAAGAGTTCTATTCAAGGTCATAGGTGTTCTCCTGTAGGGTAGTGTCCTTCTGAAGGGTAGTGTCCTTAAAATTATAAGACACTAATTTGCCCATTTATTCTTTAATTCTCTTAACTTACACCCATGATCTCTGCAACTTGTCCATGCCTAGGCAGATGCCATCATTAATTGAAATTGTTCTTGGTTGTAGAATTATTGAATGAGACATCAATAATTTGGATAGAACAATATATATGTAATAGTCTTTATTAGAAAAAGATTAATAGATCTCATTTATTAAATTACGTAAATAAATGATACACATGGGATATGATCATTGAATAGATCTATTTGAGAATTCCTTTTGGTTAAAATTATCTTTAATTGTCAATAGAAAATTCTCAAGAAAAGAATGTTATAGTTTCTTTGACATGAGATTATCATAGAATTAACAACTAACAAGTTATTTATTATACTTTAATTCTAGACACCTGATGTTATTTTTAAGAATGTTAGTTGAATGGATATTGGTATAATTAAATATTTGTAGAACTAATGATTAATCAAAAAGGAATCCATCAATTCTTGGTAATGATTTTAAGCTCTATAATAAAATTAAAGATCTTAGCAAGGGCAATTGAATGATGAAATGAGTTTCTTAAGTCATTCACTTCATGTTAATTTATTAGGGTTTACAATAACACCGTACTCTTGAGTTAATAAAAGCCGTAAATATGAAAAGAATTATTTCAATATTTTAGGGTTTACAATAACACCGTACTCTTGAGTTAATAAAAGCCGTAAATATGAAAAGAATTATTTCAATATTTTTTCTAATGGTTCTTTAAGGTAAAAGATTTTATTTTATTATTAGCATGTATGCTTTGCTCATGAGGCAATATTTGATAGTTTATAATGATAAGGTGGAGTGACAAATACTCATGTTAAATCTTGAACTTTTTGTACTAAACACAAGCATACAACAAAAGAGAAATAAAAGAATTGGATTAAAAAGATAGCAAAATTAAAATTATGGGTAATCAATTGTATAATATGGAATAACAAAATAGAAGCAAATTGAGATGATAAAAATAAATCTATCATATGGTACTAAAATTACTCTCACATTTTCATTGGTTATCAAATTGCTTGAAAAAGATTATATTATTATGAACCAATTTAAGATAATAAAAAATTAATTTTTTCATTATCATAATTAAAATATTGTTGCTTTCTGAAACAAAAATAACAAAGAGTTATAACATGTTTAATTTGAGTCAAAACTCTATATAGCGTTGATTCGGATCCATATTTAAAAAGTTGGTTACACAAATATGTTAAAAGATGCATCCAAATCGAAAAAACTGAAGTCCATATAATTAAACAGGAAAAACAAAAAGAGGAGCACTAATTAAAAGAATCTGAAGTATATAGTATATCATGTATGTAATTCAGTGAAGAAATTCCCTAATTATCTCCACAATTACATTGCTATACCCTCTTCTCCAAAAGATAAATAATTCAGCTGGAAACTAAAGAAAAATAAATAAACAAGTCAGCTACAAACAGCAAAAAAAAGTTACCTGCATATTACCCCTGACACTATGATATCCAACCTGTTTCTTTTACCATCATCCATTCCAGCCCATGCATTTACAATTTTATACGGGCAAAATAAGAAATTTCAACCCCCTAAAATTCATGCCTTTCCATTACACCCCACTTTACCAAAACCATAAGGGATAAACAAAACTAAAACAATTTTCTAAACAAAGTTTCCATTTTTATTTTCTTCTTTGCCGTTCATTAAAGGATTTAGCAGGTCTTAGAACATTTCCAGATTGTGGAGTTCTCATAATCATGGTTTGGGAACGAGAAACCATGTCTACCATAGAAGGGGTTTGATATGCATGTACAAGACTGGTAGTGTCTGTGGAATCACCTCTTGCAGTTGCTCTTTGCCATGAATGAGAACTCAATCCTGATAGAATATAAGCCCTTCCAGATTGCTCATACACACGTTGGTTTGCCATTCTCTCTTGCATTTCCTTTAGCTCAGCAGAAAGAGCAACACATAACTGATCACCAGCTTGAGCAGAAATAGTTTCAGACAATGCCTTGTGACATTTCTCCAATACAGAAACTGCAGCAGCTAAATCACCACGTTCAGCTTTCACTCTAGCCTCAGCCATTGCCTCAGTAGCTTTAATCCTGTTTCTCTGTTTATCTACTTCTATTGAGACAACTACTTCTCTAGCTACATCAGGTCTCTGAATCTTCACTTCATTACTTACATCCAAACCCACCATTTCTTTTGTTATAGGGTCAATGTAAAAGCCTCTAACATTCAACAACGACATCTCATCAATGGATTTATCAACTGGAACATTGACTGTTCCCAAAAAGTCTCTTTCTTCTTCAGCATACAAATCTCCTACCTTTATAGTTGCCATTCTTGCATTGTTAATCAATCTAGTTTGGTAATTCCCTGCTTTCACTGAACTAAGTTGAAGACTAGGGTGAACACACTGGATTTCAACTTGTAATTCTTGAACAACCACACTCAATAGTCCACCAATACACTGTGCAAAAGCATCCTGAATCACATCCTCAGCTTCAATAAAAGAAAAGTACCCCCAGATATCTCAGAGATTGAATGCATTGAAGTAGCATCATGGTCAACACCAAAGCCAAATGCATGAACTGGTATTTGCAAACACTCTCCATTACTACGATGAATTGAGTTTGGAACAAGTGACCTGTAATCAGCTCCAGGTCTGTTATTCACAGTGTATGTATCCTGTCCATCAGATAGTAATATGATGCTACCAACTGGATTCTTCCACCTGCGATCAACAAACACTTTAACACCTTTTCTCAAACCTTCAGCAATGTTTGTACCACCATTTGGAACCAAAGAGTTAACTGCTTGCAATGCTTGCTGTCTTCCAGCATCAGTCATTCTCTGTAGAGGAAAGATCCTGCGAGCTGTGGAGGAGAAGGCAATGATAGAAAGCCTGTCTGATGAACTTAGATTCTGTATGACAAAACCCATAGCTCTTTTTAGTAATGCAATTTTTGTACCTGCCATGCTCCCACTTATGTCAAGGACTGTGACAAGGTCAATTGGTGCACGAATTGGTGGGAAAGATTCAGTATTGTTCATGCCATTGTTTTGTTGTTTACTAGAATGAGAAGGGGCTTTGAGATGTATTAACACAGCAAAGTTATCATGAGAGCTTGACTTTGAAACAGCTGAAACTTCAGGATATGTTTTGATCTCCATTGTATTGTGATCAACTTCATTTACATTGTGAGTAATTGGAGTTTGTTGATCCAAGGCTTCATCATCATTAAAAATTGTTGGTTCAGGAATGCTATGTAATGATGAATTCTGCCTACCTGTACTGACTTGTGAGGAAGGAAGCCTCCTTATGAGAGTTGTCCAGCCATCATTTTGTTGGGAAGTTCTTCGGTTGGTTTGAGACTTGTCATGGGAGATATTAGAAATGGAACTCTGAAAAGGAACCTCTTTCCATTTTGCTCGGCAGATTGGGCAAATTTGATTCCCATATTTTACATTTGAGGTGATGCAATGAAAATGGAAAGAATGAGAACATTCTGCAGTGAAAATGGCATGCCCCTTCCCTGCTTTCATTGGATTCAAGCATATTGCACATGTCGCCTGCATAATGTGAAAAAACATAAATGTGAGGAAAAAAGTCTAAGTGGTACTAATATGGCATTAAGCACAATTGACAGACAATAATATAATCATACAATTTTATCACCAAGTTTCCTTGTAGACATTACTAGATAAACTTCATACCCTCCAATGGAAGAATAAAAAAAGAAAGATTCATGTTGATGTCATCTAAGACATTGTTTAGGAATGTGAAATTCTATCCTTTATTTGACACTTCCTTAGTTAAACCAGCCATTTTTTATGTGTACTAGAACACTACATGAAATGTTTTTGAGACAAAACTGCTATTTTTTATGAAACTTTTGTACAAAATTATTATAAATGCTTAATAACCAACCACAGTTGAAAAGAAAACAAAAAACAAATTTCAAATGAAAATAACTGATAAAATGATTTTTTTTTTATTCATTTGTATATTGTTCTAAGAAAACTTGATTTGTATCATTTAGCATTTTCCCAACATTTATGCATTGGAGGTTTTTAATTATGATAATTATCATACAAAAAATCAGTCTTGGAATTTTGGAAAAAGATGCCACATGAATTTTTTCATGGATCCCATGCATCAAATCATCAATACTGATTTCTCGATCAGTCAAGCTTTTAAAATAGGGAGAAAAAGAAAACCAAGCAAGTTAAGGTTTAAAATTAGTTTATTAGTTTTTATTTAAACATTTTAACATTTTTCATTAAATAGGCTTGTTTGTTTCTGTGCAGCTCACAAACCTGTTTTCAAAATCCACTAATCTGAGCAATGCCTCAATAAAGTTTTCATAGATAAATGCAAAATTTGCTAAAGTCACTATTAGTATTAGATTATTTTGTCTGACAGTGCCCCCCTTCTGTCTTGATGCAGGTCCACCACAAAGACCAGTACATAAAAAGATGAAATAGAATGCTATCCATGGCATATTTACCACAGACGCCAATTTACTATTTAGATGCCCCTAATTACCAAAAGTTGAGGAATCTCAGCCAAATCTACAACTGATGTATAAAGTTTGTTTTTTTAAAGAAAGAAACGTCAACGTTGGGTGGTCAAACATAGTGAGGACATCAAGGAAAAATTAACAACAACAAACGACTTTCAGAAAAAGTAAAGGTAAATGGCAACTCTAATATTGAACCTTTCGAGAAATTAATTACTAATAAGATAAAAATACCATCAAAAGAAGGAAAAAAACAAAAAATGATCCATTCATCGCTCTATGACTAGTATTTCTTTTCTTTTAACATGTCTTATTATCTGGTAAAACCCCAACTTTTTCTTTGTTTGCAGCTGGGGCTTTCACAATCAACGGGGTGTTTGACTCTTTGTGGGGTTAGCACATACCACATAGCTATTAGCATTGAATGGAATAGAATGAAATAGAAAGAAAAATAAAGGCATCCATTTAGTGGAATGGTACAAAAGAGAAGAAGAGTCTCCTCAAATGTAATTCAAGTGACACTTTTCTCAACCAATATTATTTGTTTTAAACTCTCATTTTTACATCTATCTTACTTTTTTTTTCTTAATTTTACTCTTCTTTTTCTATGCTACTATCCTTCATATTTATTATTTTCTCTCTTCTTATCCTTTTTTTTCTCTCTTTTTGCAAAATGCATAGGGTACATACAGTAATGGAGAAGAAAGCAACACCACCACCATGAATAATAATCCATTTCCAATTTCCATAATAGTCAGACACGTCACACTCTGGTATAAAGACACCCAATTGAAAGGCCAAAACAAAAGCAAAAACTAACCAGTAATTAGAATCTGATATTGACCTGCATTTAGCCATAACCTCTTTATAATCCCACAATATTTAAAAATAATAATAAGAAAATGCAATGAATGAGCCTCAGCTTAAATAGTGAAAATCTTCAATGGTACTAAAAAGCAAAAAGACTGAAACTTTTTATTACGAATATGCAAAAGGATTAATGGGTAATGCAAACCTTGGAAGATCTGGATTTGGATTTGGAGAGGCGGAGACCAGACGAAGAGGGTGTCGGAGTGGTTGGACGGTAACCGGAGGCATTGCTGGACGGCGAAACATGATCGGAAAATGTGGTGGCGGAGCTGGGGGACGAAGGAGAATGATCCATGGTTTTAGGAACCTGAATACACATGTTGAGCCCAATAGCAAGCTTCACTTTTTTCCATTTGCTTCCCATTTTGGTCCAAAAGGGTTCACAAAAAACGAGTATCAGATCCTGAAGCAATGGCCCACAACGCGAAACTCAGAGCAGAATGGCTGAAGAAAGATTCCAATGGGTTTGAGCATTCATTGAAGAGAAGGAAGGAGAAGATGATAGAACCAGCAGAGGCAGTGGCAAAGAAAATGAAGGGGAGAGAGAAGGTGAGTTTTTGTGTTATTATTATATGGCAATGGATGAAGAGCGAAAAGAGAGGAGACAAGTGGTGGGAGTGGGATAGAGAGAGAGGCAAAGTTTGTTGAGAGATTTTAGAGATGCAATCGCAAAATTGTAGCAAATCAAATCAAATTAATCAATAACCAAAACTGTAGGCTTTATGTTAATATAATAATATTCTGAGTTTTTAATATTCCACCAGCTTGCAAGTCAAAACTGCCCTTTTAAGTTCTGCTTTATTACCATCATTTATTAATAGTTTAATGGTAGTACTACCTACAATAGTGCAGATTTTTTCTTTTTTTTTTTTATAATAGAGTAGTAATGATTCTAGAAATTAATAATCGAGATAATTGATGGACAATCTATAAAACATATTCGATAAAAGTAATTTAAAATCAAATCCGTGATTTTGCATATATGCAACCGAGATTTTTGGTGTAAGATCATAAATATTCTCTCTGAAAATAATTTTGTTGGAGTCAAAACCTCTACATTATGGTAGGATTAACTCTTTTAGTGAGACTTATCCATCTACAATACTCGAATTTGAGACCTTATTAAGAAGAACTAAACATGTATCACTTGGTTATGCAATCGAGATTTATTATTTTAGTATAAATATTTTATATTGTATTTGCTTCACATGGCATACACCAACCAAGTGTGAATGACCCATTCCATTACCAATTCCCCCGGCCCCATATTTACATGGATTGTCCATGCTCATTAATATAATCACGAAAAAAGTGTGGAGTGTTCCATTTGAATTGAATGTTATGGAATATATTAGGGGAAGGGTTGGTGTCACCCAATAGTGTATCAAGCTGGAGAGATCTTGATAGTTAAACAAAATACAATAAATATAGAATCACACGTTAAAAAAAGGTAGTCAATTAATCAACTATGTTTTAAATAAGAAATTGAAAATTATTCTTTTGAAAATAATTAGGGTATGCTTGTTTTATCATTTTCATTGGCTAAACATAAGTTAGAAGCTCTAAAATAACGTTAAAAGAAAATAATTGTGTTTGGGTTGCTTTTCTCATCAAGGAGATAATCAAACGTACCTTATCCATTAATAATATATAAAAAATCCTATGAAAAAAATCTCAACATAGAAAAAAGAGTACATCATCCATTAATTAATAATTAATGCAAATAAGTTTTTATCAATTAAATTATTTTAATTTAATTTTTTATGCTTTACAAAAAATATATGTACAATATATAAAAAAAAACTTGCTAGAATGCTAGGTACTGAATAAATCGGTAAGCTCACAAAATTTCCCCAAACACTCCATTTCATGTTAGGCAGTGCATTTACATTGCAATTTGCAATTGCATGGAATTTTTTTTTTTTTTTTTTTGCTTTAGTCACAATTTATTATATTTTTGGAGTGAGAACTGATGAGGAGCAGAGACAGATCAGGAAAGAGGAATAAAACCCAAGAGCCCGTGGTCATAATCCAATGCCAAACTTATTCAACGTGCTTATGTGGAATACTCTTGGCTTCATATGATTTTGATCATCATTCAAATTCAATTTTGTTGTATTTGAAGGCTGCATTGTCTTATCCATCTGCCAACAAGGTTTGTAAAACTGAATTAATTTTCATTAAATAAAAACTTCACATTTTGGTTTAGCTTTTCAATAAGCAATTGCTTGAACACCTACTACGGCGGTGCTCCACAAGAAAGTTCAAAATCTTGTTGACTTTTATTATAATGCATGAGATTAAAAATATTGAGATAGATATATAAATTGTTCCACTACTAAGTTGTGGACTATTGTAATTAATAAATTCTATGAAAAAGATCACCGACAAATCAGAAGTGTTGTTTTTTATATAGACAAAATCTCAATTCACTTAGCTAACTCGAATCAAATTTCCTGAAGCTATAAAATGGTGCAATTATTGCAGTAAGTCATCTAAAACTGTTAGATGGAAATTAGACGACTCACACTATAGTATTATTAAAGTTATATATAATCTAAACTATGGATATTTAATAACTATACACTGTCAGTGTAAAATAATTTTACACAGTCATTCAATGATGTGTTAACACATCATTTAATGAATATAATGACACACATGATGTGTCATATTCATTAATTGATGTGACAAAATATCATTAGATGATAGTGTAAAACTTTTTACACTGACAGTGTATAGTAATTAAACTCCTAAAATTCATTCTTTTTATTAGTGTGCTTATTATATTGACTACATTCTTTTTACTACACTAAATCCAAATTCGAGTTGATTATTATTTGTTATATATCAGTATTTTTTATTTTGATCACTAATCTTTGACCAATATAGTTATAGGGTTAAATCTAGGGATGGTAATGGGTAGGGTTTGGGTAGGGTACTATAGTACCCGTCCCCATACCCACGTTTTAAAAAAATACCCGGACCCGGACCCATACCCGTGTGGGTAGTGATTCTAGTACCCGTACCCTTACCCGCTGGGTACTCAAGTACCCGTACCCGTACCCATTACCCGCACTTTTGTTAACTATAAGAAAATAAATTGATTAGAAAATAAAAAATAATTAAAAATTAAATGAAAAATAATCCATAGATTATCCAAGTTTAACCTATAAAACGACTATCATATGTGGAAGTGGATGGGAGATTAAAAAATTGGGAGGGGAAATGAAAATCAATTCATGTTTTGCTATTTTTAGTGTGTAGGACAAAATTATGACATTTAAATTAATTGAATTAGTAATATATATTAGTGTTTTTTGGTGACTATAATATAGATTAACATTAATTATTTTTTAAAAAAATATTAATTAATAATATAATCATGTATATATTTATTAAATTAATTATATGTATATAAATTATATTAATTATATATATTATATAAATGCGGGTATGGGTAGGGTATGGTACCATAGTACCCGTACCCGCACCCGTACCCATTAAAAAGTGCGGGTAATTACCCATACCCATTTGGTGGGTAATTACCCTACCTATTGTGGGTAATTTTTGCGGGTACCCACTGGGTCTGGGTCCAAATGCCATCCCTAGTTAAATCCTTTTTAGAGTAACAAACTTCAGAATTCAAAATCTTAATATATAATAAAGTGTGTGTTTGGTTAAATCCTTTGATTGAATAAGTTTTCTCTTAAAATTTCACAAAGCAATAGGTGACAAATTAACAAAGTATTTGGGTCAAGGAAGTGTTTTAAATCATAGTTGTTAAAACGAGACCAAACATGTCGGTTTAACTGGTTCGATTAGGAACCGGTCTGGTGTTCAGTCCATATATCATCCAAAAAAAAATCAGCCAATTTTATAGAATTGGTGAGAACCGTTTGAATCGGTCAACTGGTCCATATATCATCCAAAAAATCGGGTGGTTTTAGAATCGTTGAGAATTGCTCGAATCGGTCAAGAACCGGTGACAGAGAACCGGTTGGACCGATCAGTTTTATAATTTTTAATTTATAATTTTTTTTACTTTTTATTTATTCTTAAATATTTTTAAGATAAATAAAGATAAATTTTTAAAAATTACACAAATATTTATTATTTGGTCAATTATTATTAATTTTTTATCTTATAATATATATAACAAGTTCCTTTTTATTAATTTATAATCTTATATATTTTAATTTTATCACATTTTTATATCATTTTTATTATTTAAAATATTATATAATATTATAAATATATATTTAATTATTATCGGTTTAATTCAACCATTGAACAATAAATAGTACTTTTACAGGTTTAATTATCCTTTCAATTTTTAAAACATTAATTGTAAGAAAATAAGTCCCTACATTAACAGGGTCTCTAGCTAGGTTCAGAAAATGACATAACTCGCCGCCACAGATCTACTTGGCTAAACCAACTCCAAAACTCAATACTTCCAAATACAAATTAATTAACACCAATTAATCAATTGCAATTAATCCAACGATCAATTGGGTTCTCGAGTTTATTGCCTTTGGGTGGTAAGATGTAAAAGGGAAAGCACTTTTGATGTAGCTAGCTAGCAAGAGAAAAGTCGCCTAACAATACTATTGATGATTTAAGAGGGTGATGTTGAAATCATTAGAAAATTACAAGTATCTGTTCTATTTAATGACCTACACGATTGCTTATATGGTTTGGTGAATTTCCTAACTCACCTTCTATATTCCCATGGAGTGAGCCTAGCCTAGGATGGTATATGTACACAAATTGTTAAGTATCATGGTTTAGAAAGGAAATAAAACTGAGTAGAGGGGGGGAAAACTATATTAGTAATGGAATGATCTAGTGTCAATTTATAATAGGAGTAGCCTTAATATAACCAATATAATTAACTAATTCCTAATTAATTTCTTAACTAACCCAATAAATCTCTAATTAACATTTTATCTCTAATACAAATCAATAAGCTAACTTTAGTAAACCAGCCTTAATTTGGGTCATTTTTTTAAAACGGTATCTACCTATAATATAGTCACTATTTTGATGCAGTGAAATCATGGAATTAAAGTGAATCAGAAAAAAAATGATGAAAATTGAGTTTTTTTACTTCATATGGGGTTATCTGTTCAAGAAATGTTTCCTTAACTAACTTGTCGGCGAGGCAAAGGCAGAGTTATTTTTTATGCATATTCCTCTTGACTCCATTGTCATGGCCTTGAACTGCTAGGCCTGTGAAGGAATATATATATACACATTTTGGTCAAACGAATAAAGCTATATATAATGGGGAACATAGATGAGTGGCTTTTTTTTAGCATAATGGCCACTCATGCTCACTGGACCATAACTTCTCCCAAATATTCAACAGTTAGTGATCACCAATCCCTACTCCATATTTAGCTGTCCAATCCCAACGATATGCTATGTCTTCGGCTATGGTTAGCTATCTATCATATGTAGTAGCAAAATGTTGAGATCACTAATTTGTTTGGAAATTTGTTAGGTGCGAATTTTAAAATATATTTAAACAAAAATTACTATTATAGCATTATAGTAGATATGAACCTAATGTTATTTTAACTAATGTTATTTTAACGTGATTTCATATATACAGCTAATAAGTGGATATATTTGTGATGAATGATGTAATAAAAAAAATAAGATGTAAGAGAAATTGAATGTATAATTTTTATTATTAGTTATCTATATTGAATCATATACTAAGTGCATTGACACATTTGATAATGATATGGAGCCAAACCATAAAAGTTACATAATCCTAACATTTTGATTTTTTTGTAAGCATTGCGACTTCAACCATCATAATGCCATACAGAGCACCGTCTTTATGTGCATTTCTTTTCATATCACCAAAAGATCTAGAGGGTAGGACCGCAAACAAGAGATCCTCTACAGAAAAAAAGTGACTCAGTATTAAAGATATACATGCCCAACTTTAAAATGAAGCAACAACCAGATAACATTTATAAATTATAAAGTCCTGTCCATGAAAAAAAGACAAGTCTTCCTTTTGTTGAGCACACTATCTTTAACATATAAATGTTGTTACATCAGATCATTTTAATATATAAGCTGGTCATGCTTCTGTAAACTCATGTTTGTTATTTATAGGTTACTTTCACATCAGAATGAGGTTGAGAATGACAAGTGTTGAATTCAGTGACCAATATGTATATATGGTTATGCAGTACTTAAAGGGTTCAATTTCAACCAAAAAACAAATCAAATTATTCACATTTTAACTGTGATCTGTTTTTAATATGGTTGTTCAACAGGTGTGGTTCAATTATTTGGGGACATAGGTTTATGATTAGATTAAAGGGAATATTGTTACTTTGGGAGATAAACCCGAAAGAAAAAAGTCCTGCCTTCAAACCTTTTTTTGTTGACTTTCCCCTGAAAAGCGTGGCTAGTTTAGAACTGAGAGAGAAATTTTAATTGCCGAAAGAATGTTGAGGGATTCTTTACCAATGGTACTAAAGCTACGTTTGATTTATCGTTTATAACATGATAAACTTAAATTTTCAACAATATAAATAGTTGCGTTAAGAGTTTTAAATTTAAGTTTGGTTACTCCTCAACAAACATGTTTGGTTTAGCGTTTTTTAATGTTAGAAATAATTGTGTTGAGAAATTTAAACTTGAGTTAGATCAGTTTAAATACTAAACCAAACACATACATCATTACCCATTGGATTGCCAAGTTAATGGTCACAAAAGGAGTTAACAATGTCAAAATAACCATCATTATCTCTGGGTCTCCCTGTTCATGTTCTCTAGTTGAGAAGAATGTATAACTTTGGTTTTGGTAACAGGTGTGTTTGGACCACAAGAGTGAACATCACATCATAATTTTATTTCTTATTGTATCTTTATTTTGTTCATTCTTAATTAACATAGAAATTTAAAGTCATTTGAATTTTCAACACGAATAGAATGTTAATTAGAGAATCAAGACATGAATATTAAAAACCATATTTGATATATTACTAATTTTAAATTTTGTACTTTTCAATTACATTAAAAAAATATATTTTTCAATAATTTTTATTTTTATTCCTTAACTTATGTAAGCTAAGGGTATTAATGAGCATTAATTTCCAATGACTTTTATCTACGTTAAAAAGACGAAGTCATCTTATCAATTATAATGGATTCAAGTGGTACATATTTAATTCCCTTTAAATAAGGTCTCGAACCAAAATCTTATTAATAAAAAATAAAAATTTTCACTAAAAAAAACTAATTAATCTCCACTATGATATGAATGTTTCGATTCATTAAAAAAATAACTCTAGTGGGCCCTCTTCTAAGGGAAGACATAAGTGGAAGTTTGGGCAATATCATGGCTTGTCTGTGTGTTTTTAAATGTGATTGTGTCAGAGGGTACAATTAATAGTGGGTTTGTTCATCTCCTTTTCTTAATTTTCATTTTGGCTTTCCACCTTCCGTCTTCAAGTTGGGTTGTTGAGGAGGCTATAACATTAGCTGTGTTCCTTAAATTCAGAGGTGAATTTTTCAACCTCTTGGGTGTAGTAGTAATTCGGTTGAGTGGATGGGCAAAAGTGATCAAAACAATGATAAGATATTAATGCAACATATATAGTGATTACTGTGGGAAAAGTAGCTATATATGCTGAAATGAATGGTAACTGGTAAGATAGGTGTGTGTGCTGGTAACCAAAATTAAATGGACTGTGAGGAGAAAGAAAGAGTAGCCGAAAGTGAAAGGATAGGGTGATAGTGTGGTGGTTGTAAAAATTGAATGGATTGCTCAAAAAAGTAGGCAAACATGCATGACAATTTAGATGGTGGTGTGTGTCCTAAATCAAATATCAATAGTCAATTCATGCGGCAGTTCAATGTCAATACAATAACCCCAGAATTGGCAGGGAGAGCAGTACGGAGCAGTATACGCACCATGACAAATTGCTTCACACCCATATATTTCCATCCATATAATACTATTAATTTAATTAATCCTTGAAGCAATTATTCATGGAGTAAATATTTATACAATAATTCATATAACATATTTTTTTTCTCTTTATCTCTTTCTATTACATTAACTTATCATATACAGTCCTCATTTTTTATTTTCTCTCAATCTCTCGATGTTGTGTATTCTCGATGATGTATATATATACTACATGTTGTATGAAAAGCATGACTAAACCAGATTTGATTTCATGCCCTGATCTTACAATTTTTTTAATAAACGGCGGGTATATTTTATGAGAGGGATAATTATGTTCAATTGATAAACATTCTCATTTGGATGGATTTAGTTTTCTTAATAAGGATTTCTTTTCTATATATAAAAGTGTCACTTCAATCAGTTTTAATTGATTTTCTTAATATTGCTTTATTGTGATTTATTATTACGGTGAAGTGTCTTTTTTCTTTTTTTCAGTTCTCACCTTATTTAATTTTTAGTATAAATATTTTTTGAAATTATATATAGTATAATTGTTTTAATTTTAGTATAACACTTTGACTTTGACTTTTTTAAAGAATCCAATTATCTAATAACTGTGTCTCATTTTATTGGTAAGATTTTAACACTTTCTTGTCAAAACAAATGTGTTAAATAAAAAATTGTATACACAAATTCATATGATTTTTTTACTGTAAATTTTGTTTTCCTGCCAATTTTAACATTAATCAACACTTTAGGCCTCGTTCGGGGTGGTTGCGAGTTATCAGTTTTTTACTTTTAAAAACTTTGAATTAAGTTCTTACAACTCAAAATCAAAAAGCTGAAAACCACTTTTTGTGGTTTTTAAAATGTCCACAAAGACAAGTTTTCAATTTTTTATTTTGAGTTGTAAAAACTTGATTAAAAATTTTTAAAAATCAAAAACTGAAAATTCACAACCACCTCGAACACCCCTTTAGTTTTTATTAATTTTTTTTAAGTAAAATAGATTAATGGGGAGTACAAGGGGTACTCCAACCTGTATACATAGGATAAACCTATAAACAAGTTCTAAATATAGAATAAATAAAATCAAAAGGAAACTAAACAAACCACCTGAGCTAAACAAATAAGATAAAAAGAACAAGTGTTGGGGACAGCAGCACATGGAAAAATACATAGCCCTGCATCAATAATATGCTAAATTAATTAGCCCCAGGCGAGATACAAACTCTATAGAATACCAAATCAAAGTGCACAGGAAAGTTGCAAATTAGAAACCAAGTAGAATTTCAATATGAAGCCTTAAACACATAATATGGCCATACTTCTGAACACTACTGGCAGGGACACCCAGTAGACATTAATTCGTTAGACAGGCAGCTGGGTTAGAACACCATGACCCAAAATCATAGCAAAAGGATTTGTGTTTACCCCTTAACCATCTCCATGACCGAATCTGAATCAAGGCTAACAACTCCCGAATAGAAGAATTGGTTGAGGAAAATATTAAGTCATTCCTAGACAGTCAAATAGTCCAAATAGTCGGCATCTAAATAGTAACCCAATAATCTTTTTTAGTGGCAGAACAGTAAGATAGACCATAGAATTGTTAAAAATTAACTCCACAATTATTATGGATAATTGTAAATAAACCTAATCAATTAAAGCATAACATCCAGAGCCGATAAGCGTTTGGGCACTCAAAAAATAAATGTTCAGTAGTTTCTATCGAAGTCCTACAATGTAGACACTCCAATTGAGTACTCGGGATAACACCCCTTCGAAAAAGGTTCTGTTTGGATGCAATCTTGTCTAGAATGACCTTCCACTCAAAAGCTGTGACTTTGGATGGAACAACCTTTGACAAAATCCTCTGAAAAAGAACACTTGATGCAAAATTCCTGTCATTCCTGATGACCTTATAAGCTGATGAAAATGTATACAATCCTTTAGGGCAGCTAGCCACCTGCAATGATCAGACACACGCAGCTTTAAAACTATATTATTGAGTTCTTCTACAACAAAATTGAGTAGTTGAAGCTCCCAAACCATTAGACCTCTACGCCAACTCCATTGCCATTCAAATACACCAATCCCCCCAACAACCATATCTACAATTGTTGCTTTTTTATTTACTGCTAATTGAAACAACCTATTAAACCTTTATGCTAAAGAACCATTCCCAACCCACTTGTCTATCCAAAACAGAGTATCCTGACCGTCCCCAATCACTTTACAATAATTATTAGACAACCAATTATCAGGCACAAAGTCACTACATTCAATTCTACACAAATCTACCCACCACCTAGAACTTTTCACATACCCCTTACCATTAAAAGACGGTCCATCACCATACAAAGAAGTAAGAATTTTAACCCACAAACTATTTTTCTCCACTAGTAATATCCATCTCCATTTTCCTAATAATGCCAAATTGAAATGTGTGAGATCCCTAATTCCTAATCCCCCTTTATTCCTCTCTCTACACACATCATCCCAAGCCACCCAATGTATTTTTCTGTGATCATTATACCCACCCCATAGAAAAGATTTAAACAAAGATTCAAGAGAAGAGATGATACCTCTGTGAGCCTTGAAGAAAGAAAGAAGTAAATCGGCATGGAATGGAGAACGAACTTTAGAAAAGCAATTCTTTCCGCCAAAGAATAGAGTGTTATGCTTCCATCCAGATAATCTTCTTTTAATCTTTTTAAGTACCGGCTGCCAAGTCTTTAGACTCCTAAGATTTGCACCTATAGGAAGTCCAAGATAACTAAAAGGAGATGAACCTAAGCGACAGTGCAGCAAAGAGGCCATTAACTGTAACCAATGGGACTCAACATTGAAACCCATGAGTTTGCTCTTAAAAAAAATTCACTTTTAAACCTGAAGCAAAGCTCAAACAGCCTTAGGATCGATTTAAAAACCCACACATTTGAAGTTGAAGCCTTTGCCATGATAATAGTATCATCGGTATACTGGAGAATATCAACACGCATGTCCACACCTACCTAGCTAGCTAATAAAGAAAATTAATATTTTCTTTAGTAATTAGCTTAAAGATCAAACTCAAATAATAAAAATTAAAGAGAGGTTATGCATTCTTAATTGACCATTAAATTAATATCTCTTTGCAATTTAATATTAACTTCAAACATTTTAAATCTTTTTATGTCATTCATAAAATATTATTCATATATTGTATAACACTTGTTATCACTACTAGAAAAGTTGTGATTAACAACGAAATTTAGAGACGGAAAATTTTCCATCTCTATTTGTGACGGAATCAGAGACGGAATATCTTGTGTTCAGACAGATGTAAAATTTTTTCCATTGGAGACGGAATTTAGAGACGGAATTGTCCGTCTCAAATGTGTTCCGTCTCTAAATCAGTCTCTAAATTGTTAAAACTATTTCAGAGACGGATCTTAGAGACGGAATTTGTCCGTGATTGATTAATTTCGTGTCCAATTCCGTCTCTAATGTCCAAACTAATAATATCAATAACAATAATAATCTTAGAGACGAAAATATGTCTATGATATAAAATTCATCTCTAAATCCGTCTCTAACTAATAATTTTGGAGACAAAGATTAGAGACAAAATTATTGCGTCTCTATTGTCATATTTTTGTTTTAAAGTTAAAATTATTTCAACATATTATTTTTTAGAATTCAATCAATGATAAAGCCTTTTAAAATAAAATTCTTCAATCACATTATTTTATTTCATTTTTTACGTGAGAAATATAATTTTCTATATAATTATTATCTTTAAATATATGTATTATATTAAATAAAAATATTAAAATATGAACTATTCTGTCTCCTGAGGATATTAAGAAGCTGGGCTCATCTTTTTCTCCCACTGAAATTAAAGATGCTATTTTTTTTCCATGGGGGACTTCAAGGCTCCAGGGCCCGATGGGTTACATCTGGTTTTTTTCAAGACATATTGGAATACGGTTAGTCCCTATCTTATTTCTTATATTCAGGGGATATTTGATAATCCTGATCATATTCAACAGATTAATGGCACTCTTATTTCTCTGATTCTAAAAGTAGAGTCTCCGGATAATATTAGGTAGTATCGTCCTATTAGTTTGTGTAATGTGATTTATAAGACGGTGACTAAGATGATTGCTAATCGTCTCCGTACTCACATGCCTTTAATAGTGGAGGAGAATCAGTGTAGTTTTATTCCTGGGCGTCATAGTTCTAATAACATCATTATTGCCCAGGAAATTTTCCATTCCATGAGAACTCTGAAATCAAAGAAGGGTTATATGGCTATTAAGGTTGATTTGGAAAAAGCTTATGATATGTTGAGGTGGGAGTTTATAGAAGATACTTTGCACGATATTGGTGTTGATGAGCATATGTGCAAGCTGATTATGACTTGTGTTTCTTCTTCTGTTATGCAAGTTCTTTTTAATGGTGAAAAGACAAGGGAATTCAAGCCTGGTAGGGGGATCCGTCAAGGTTGTCCTTTATCTCCTTTTCTTTTTGTTCTCTATATTGAACGTTTGGGTCATCTAATTTCCAGCAAGGTAAGAGATAAATCCTGGAAGCCGTTTTCTGTTGGTCGTTCTTCAGTGAAAATTTCTCATCTTTTTTTTGCTGATGACCTCTTACTTTTTGCTGAGGCTAGTACTAGCCAAATTCAAACTATTTTGGATTGCCTTAATCTGTTCTGTAGTGCTGCTGGTGAGAAGCTTAACAATTCAAAGACAAAGTTCTTAGTTTCTAGAAATGTGAATTCGGCAATAGCAAACGAGCTTAGCCAGGTTTCAGGCTTTTCCCTTTCTTCGGACCTAGGAAGATATCTTGGTGTGCCTTTGCTCCATGGGAGAGCAACCTCGCAGACTTATAATTATATTCTTGATCACGCTTATCACAAGCTTGCCAATTGGAAAGCGGATTCCCTCTCTTTGCTGGTCAAATTACTTTAGCTAAGGCTGTTTTGGAGGCCCTCCCTTCCTACACAATGCAAACTGTTTTATTGCCTAAATCAGTTTGTAATAAGCTAGAGCAACTCTGCAGGAATTTTGTCTGGGGATCAAACCGTGATAAAAGGAAATTCCATTCTCTTGCTTGGTCCCATTTCTGTCTCCCCAAACATTTGGGTGGGATGGGTTTTAAAGATCTTCACTCTTTTAACAAAGCTTTTATTATGAAGCTTGGTTGGGGGATGGTGGATAATCCTACTGCTCTCTGGGTTCGTTTTCTTCGTGCTAAATATAAGGCTGGTTCAGGAACTATTCCTCTCATGAAAAGATTTCTAATGAATCTATAATTTGGAGAAGCATTTGCAAGTCTTGGGATTTTGTATTGAAAGGATTCTGTTGGCGGGTTGGGGATGGTGAAGCAACTCGTTTCTGGTCTGATTGTTGGTTAAGGTCCGGGAATGTGCTTCAGGATCTACTCACTAAAGACCTCCCACATGACAGAATTTTTGATTCTGTAAAAGACCTCTCTGCTGATGATGGCTCTTGGCAAATGAACAAAATCTCCCATTGGCTATCTGACCAACATGTTGCTAAGATATCTTCTCATATGGCTGGGCGTTGTGACTTGGGCGAGGATCGCTTAATTTGGAGACACTCAAATGATGGTAATTTCTCTACCAAAACAGCCTATGAAAGTATTAGAAACTTTCCCACTTGCACTAATTCTAATTGGAAAAATCTGTGGCATTGGTTTGGTCCTACAAGGGCCAAATACTTTCTCTAGATGGCTATTAAAGGAGGTCTCAAGACTAATTGCTTGCTTTGGGAGCGTGATATTACCTCTTCAGATTCTTGTCCTCTGTGTGGAGTCCATGTGGAGACTGACTTACATGCAATTCGAGATTCTGTCAAGGTGAGAAGCATTTGGATTTCTATTTTTCAGGATCAGTTGGCAGCTCCTCAAAGTGCCACGCCCCTGTCCACATGGATCTTTCGTAACATTGCCTGTAAAGACATACATTGAAGTGGCTATTCTTATAGTCTTCTTTTCGGTGTAACATGCTGGCAGATTTGGAAGTCTCGTAATGAGACAATTTTCCAAAATAACGATTGGGATTCAACTTCAATCATTCATCGCATTTGGTGTTCGGTCAGAGAGCTTCAACTTGCTCAGGATCATCACTTGGACGTGTCTGTGCAAGCGGAGGTCTATTATAAACAAGTGGTGTGACACCCTTCTACCCCATACTCTTATGTGTTTAAGAAATCGAAGCTTAGAAAAGGGGAAAGCCCCACGATAGGTAAAAAGGTCACAATCGTTCTTATAAAATCTCATAGTTCGAAAATGACTTTATTAAAAGAAATTAAACTCTCAAATATAAGTCAAACATAAAGCAGCGAAATCACCAATACATGAAACCATTAATAACCTAATGCCATACAAGGCATCCCAAAAGGTCCATAAACATACTTATAGTCTAGAAACATGATAAACTCCCAAATACACCCTGATGTCACATCTATCAGAGCATACCCCTTTTAATCATAATCGACACCAGTCGTGTCCTCATCAACACCTGTAAAATATATCCACAGAATATGGTGAGGAAAAGGAATACTACATATACATACACATAGAGAATACCCGTCCTCACCCACAACATCATTACATCATGCCATCAATACATCAATCACCAATAATAACATTCATCTATAACTCAACATATAATTGATCATCTATATCGACATGTAGATATGTCACACATTAGCCCAAACTCATCATCATAGCATCTTTCATATATCATCATATTCACTAACATTATAACATCATTTATATAACATCACACTCTTTATCATCATACATCATTCATCTATCATCATACTTATTCTCATCATTACATCATGCATATAGCATCATACTCATTATCATCATACATCATGCATCTATCATCATATTCATTATCATCATTACATCATTCATCTATCATCATATTCATTATCATCATTACATCATTCATCTATCATTGTCTGCCCAAAGATCCTGACTTGGAACTCCACACAATGGGTGCACCTCGTCAGTCACTCTAGTTAGTACCAAGACAGTCCATCGGTGTTACCATACACTATCCGATAGGTTGTACCCCTTCTATGGGCCCGCACAACGACATTCGACCCTAGGTTGTACCCCCCTCTATGGGCCCGTACAATCACTCCTAGGTTGCACCCCCTCTACGGGTCCGTGCATCGAACGCCCCATCTTGATCCCCTGAGTTGTACCCCCTCTATGGGCTCGCACCACTCAGTTCACCTCTCGAATTGTACCCCCTCTATGGGCCCGTACAATTCAGGTCTCATCACATGTGCTCATGGCACCTCCCCCAAGTTGTACCCCCTCTATGGGCCTGCACAACTTAGGTAACATCGTCATAAAAAAGGTGATATACACCATCATCAATATCATCAACATCATCGTCAAAAAGGTGATATACACCAACATCGTTATCATCAACATCATCGTAAAAAAGGTGATATACACCAACATCGTTATCATCAACATCATCATACATCAATATACTCATCATTAAACATCATCATAATAAGGTGATATACACCGACATCATTATCATCATCATCATCATGCATCAATACACTCAATCATCAAACATCATTATAAGTGATAAACACTTGTCACCATCATCCTGTATCAATATGCTCATCATCAACATCATTATAAGTGATAAACACTATTAACATCAATCATCACCATTATACATCGTCATAATCATCACAACACATCATTAAACATCATTAATCATCAATATCAAACACTCAGGATCTCAAAATCCACTCTGGTAATCGATTACCAACCTCTGGTAATCGATTACCCACAGAAAAGCTCTCTGGTAATCGATTACGGCACCCATGTAATCGATTACCTACAGACAGACTCTCTGGTAATCGATTACAGCACCCCTGTAATCGATTACCCACAGACAGACTCTCTGGTAATCGATTACAGCACCCCCTGTAATCGATTACCAGCCATCAAAAGGTAGTTCTGGGTTGCCCAGACACTCTGGTAATCGATTACCACACCTGGTAATCGATTACCCGCGACGCAGATCGCAGATTTTACGATTTCAAACATCTCTAATCTCATCCAATCAATCCCTAATCAATCTTTTTCGTCTAAACATCATTCATACTCATTAATAACATCCATACACAGTAAATCATCAATCAATTACGGATGTTACCATCAATTCATCAAAATCCCCAATTTCTCAATCCCTAATCATCCCTCTTTCATTATTCTCAATAACATCATTAATCTCATCAATACTCATCAATTTATATACAATCAATCATCAATCAATAGGTTATATCATTCATTCCCATTTACACATATATCCATACGAATTTAGAGTCTTTAGAGGGTCTTATGGTTGCCCCCACTACCCAATATCCCTACATGCATATACAGGCAATATCCTCTCCCCCACCGTACCTTAAGCGAAGCTTTGATCACAGCGATGAAGTCCTTTCTTGGATCTTGACTTTCACTCCTCAGCGGCTCTCTCTTGAGACTCAGGTTCTCCCCTCCTTAGCCTTTCGCTTACTGACGAATGATACGAATAAGGATTAGGGTGCTCTGTTACCCCTCCTTACAGAATAACTAATTGGGCTTGGGCCCATTCTCACCCCCTTTATTTATTTTCAAATAAAAACTATCTTTACAAAATAAAACTAATAATAATAATAACCCTATTATTTATTTCCCATTAAATTAATTATTTATTTAATTAATCTATTTCATTTAATTAATATTTATCCTAATAAAATTAGGATGTTACAACTCTCCCCTCCTAAAAGAAAAAGAAAATTCGTCCTCGAATTTTACCTGAAGCGAATAGCTCTGGATAAGACTCCTTCATCTTCTCTTCAAGTTCCCAAGTGGCACTCTCGGGTGTAGGTCCTCCCCAGATCACCTTAACCAAAGGAATCTTTTTGCCTCGAAGTTGTTTCACCCTCCGATCCTCAACTCTCACCGGCATGGTTTCCACTGTTAGATTTTCCTTAACCTCAAGATGATCCGACTCAATCACATGCGAAGGATCGTGAACGTATTTCCGGAGTTGAGAAACGTGGAAAACGTTATGAAGATTAGATAGATGTGGAGGCAAAGCGATTTGGTAGGCAACATTGCCGACTCTTTTAAGGATTTGGTAAGGGCCAATGAAATCGAGGTGTAAGCTTTCTAGACTTTAATGCTCTACCAACCCCAGTCCACGGAGTGACTTTCAGGAATACATGGTCCCCCTTCCTTGAACTCTAACTCTTTCCTTCTCTTATCCGCATAGCTCTTCTGCCTACTCTGGGCTGTCCTCATCCTCTCCTGGATTATCCTAACCTTATCTGTGGTCTGCTGCACTATCTCAGGTCCTAATGCCAGACTCTCCCCCGGCTCACACCAACACAAAGGGGTTCTACACCTCCTACCATACAATGCTTCATAAGGCGCCATACCTATGCTAGAGTGAAAACTATTGTTATAGGTGAACTCTATCAAAGGTAAAAAGCTATCCCAACTACCCCTTGGTCTAATACACATGCTCTAAGCAAATCCTCTAAGGATTGAATGGTTCTCTCGGTCTGACCATCGGTCTGAGGGTGGTAAGCTGAGCTAAGCCTAAGCTGGGTCCCCAAGGCCTGCTGTAAACTCTCCCAAAATCTAGAGGTGAACCTGGGATCTCTATCTGAGACTATACTAGATGGTATGGCCATGCAATCTCACAATCTCACTAATGTACAGCTGAGCCAACTTCTCTAAGGAATACTTAATATTGATGGGAAGGAAATGGGCACTCTTAGTTAACCTATCGACAATAACCCAAATTGAGTCATGTCCCTTCACGGTCTTAGGCAAGGCAACCACGAAATCCATAGAAATACTATCCCACTTCCACTCAGGTATACTTAAGGGCTGAAGCAATCCTGAAGGTTTTGATGTTCTAACTTAGCCTTTTGGCCACACTAAACATGCACTCACAAACTCCTCTATGTCCCTCTTCATCCTAGGCCACCAAAACACTTTCTTTAAATCCTGATACATCTTAGTTGATCCTGGGTGGAAACTAAGCTTACTTCTATGCCCTTCTTCTAGTACTAACCTCTTAAAGCTAGGTTCACTAGGCACACACACTCTATCCCCAAATCTCACTACCCCATCGGCACTAATCACAAACTCTCCACCACTACCCCCTTCTATAGCCTCTCCGCCTACTAACCAAAAAGGGATCCTCTAACTAGGCCTTACTAATATCCTTCAGCAATTCATTACTTACCCTGGTCATTCCTAACTTCATACTAGAGGATGTTACTTCACAAGCCAAACTTAGATCTCTAAAATGGGTTAAAAGACCCATCTCTCTAATCATCAAGGAACTAACATGGATAGACTTCCTACTCAAGGCATCAACCACTACATTGGCCTTACCGGGATGGTAACTTAACTCAAATCATAATCCTTAAGAAACTATAACCACCTCCTCTGCCTCATTTTCAGCTCTTTCTGGTCAAACAGGTATCTAAGGCTCTTATGGTCACTAAAAACCTCAAACCGGGAACCATACAGGTAATGTCTCCAAATCTTCAACACAAACACTACGGCTGCTAACTCTAGGTCATGGGTAGGGTAGTTTCTCTCATGGATTTTCAATTGCCTAGAAGCATAGGCTACTACTTTACCCTTTTGCATCAACACCCCACCTAAACCCATCTTAGAAGCATCAGAGTATACTACGAAAGGTTTACTAAGGTCAGGCAACACTAACATTGGTGCAACTAGTCAACTTCTCCTTAAGGGTTTGGAAACTAGTCTCGCACTTACTATTCCACACATAGGCAACTCCCTTCCTAGTCAACTCGGTCAAAGGCAAGGCTAACTTAGAAAACCCTTCTACGAACCTCCTATTGTACCCAGCCAACCCAAGGAAACTCCTAATCTCACTTACTGACTTAGGGGACTCCCACTTAAGTACGGCTTCTGCCTTAGAAGGATCTACACCTATACCTCCCTTAGAAATCACATGGCCTAAGAAGCTTACTTGCTCTAACCAGAACTCACACTTGGACATCTTAGCATACAACTGTTTATCCTTAAGAACCTGAAGCACTACCTTTAGATGTTCCTCATGCTCCTCCTTAGTCTTGGAATAAATTAGTATGTCATCTATGAAGACAACTACGAATTTATCCAAATAAGGTTGAAAAATCTTGTTCATATAATCCATAAAAATGGCAGGAGCATTCGTCACAACCGAAAGGCATTACCAGATACTCGTAATGTCCATACCTTGTCCTAAAAGCGGTCTTAGGTATATCCTCCTCCTTAACTCTAATCTAATGATATCCTGATCTAAGATCTATCTTGCTAAACACACATGCCCCCACTAATTGATCCATCAAGTCATCTATCCTAGGCAAAGGATATCTATTCTTAATGGTTACTTATTTAACTGGCGGTAATCTGTACACAACCTCATGCTACCATCCTTCTTCTTAACAAACAACACAGGCGCTCCCCAGGGTGACACACTAGGCCTTATGAACTTTTTCTCTAACAGGTCTTCTAGTTGCTTCTTAAGTTCTGCTAGCTCTAAGGGTGACATCTTATAAGGTGTAGCTGAAATCGGTCTGTACCCGGACACTAAGTCATATAGCAAACTCTAGCTCTCTCTCAGGTGGTAACTAGACACATTATCAGCAAATACCTCAGGGTACTCGCACAATACAGGTATCTCACTTACCACAACCCCCACTATCAGATTTCAAAGAAGCTAAGAGCATGTAAACCTGGGCATCTTCCTTTAGAGACGCCTTTACCTGGTTGGCAGTCATAAAATCCTTACTCTTACTCTCGACAGGGTGACCAAAAACAACAGCACTTATCGGCACAGTTTAGAAGGACATGGTTGGACAATAACCAGTCCATACCAAGAATGACATCTAGTTGACTCAGAGGCAAACAAATCAAATCAACTAGAAAGTTTTCTATCATTAACAGATATAGAACAGTTTAAACAAACATCGGAAGTAGAAACTGACCCACTAGCTGGCGTTTCCACACTCAATACAAAAGGTAAGGAAGCATGAAACAGGCAATTTAAGTTTAGACACACAAGCATGTGATATGAAAGAATGAGTCGCACCGGAGTCAAACAAAATCACTAAAGGATTACCAGCAATTGAAACCCATACCTTGGATCAAGTCCTCTCGGATTGAGCAGCTTCAGTACCACTCAAGGCAAGACCCTTCCTGTAGCCTTAGGTTTACTAGCGCTCCCATTGGCATCCCCGCTTGCCGCTACTGTTCCTTGCGTCTTTTGAGACAGTCACGAGCGATGTGTCCCTTCTGCTGACATGGTGTAGCAGGTGATCTCTCTGTCTACCCCATTGGTTTGCTCGGTTGACCCTCCTTTCCACACTTGTAACATGTAATAGGAGTGGTAGAACACAACACTCCCACCCCTTGCTGCTGGAGGCATAACTCTTCTTTTTTGATATTGTGCCTTCACTGCCACCTCCAATCTTTGGTTTTTCCATGTTGCTCTGAATACGGCATTGCCTATTACTAGCTGCTTGGAACTTGTTCTGACTCCTCAAAGGCCCTCCACTCTTGTAATGTGCCGCCTTTGCTCGGTTGTCTTCATCATAAATCCTGCACTTGTTCACTAGCTCGTGAAAGCGCGTTATCCCTTGGTAGTTGAATACTTGCTTGATTTCAGGACGAAGGCCGCTGAGAAACTTGACACACTTGGCCTCTTCATTGGCTGCTCCCTCATATGTCGGGCAGAATCGTGCTAGAGCTTCAAATCTTGATGCGTAGTCTGCCACGGTGCGTCCCCTTGCTTTAGATCTAGGAACTCTATCTGTTTCTTGTTACGCACGTCATGTGGAAAGTACTTCTCCAGGAATAACCTTTTGAAGTTGTCCCAACTCAAGGCGGTGCCCTCATCAATCATCCTTTGGCAGGTGCTCTGCCACCAGAAACCAGCATCCCCAGATAGCATGAAGGCTGCTAAAGTCACCTTCTGAAGCATAGGACAGTCCATTGCTCGGAAGATCTTCTCGATCTCATAAATCCAGTCAGCAGCTCCATCCGGATCGTAACCTCCTCGGAACGTAGGTGGATGGTTCCTTTGGAACCGTGCAAGCCAGTCCGTCTCGTGATGTTGGTTAAGGTTACCAACAGCCTGTGCCATGGCCATCAAGGCATCGGCCATTGCCCGATCGTTTCTACCCCCAGCCATTACTCTTTCTGTATTTAAGAAAGGGTAAGCACACATACTAAATAAAGCAGAAAAGCAAGGAATTCCAACAAACAACAATCAATCAAGCAGACAATCCACTCAGGCAACCAATCAATCAGATTAGCACATCAAAAGCATAGTAAACTCATAACTCAAGGCCGGTGAACCGACCTGCTCTGATACCAACTAATGTGACACCCTTCTACCCCATACTCTTATGTGTTTAAGAAATCGAAGCTTAGAAAAGGGGAAAGCCCCACGATAGGTAAAAAGGTTCACAATCGTTCTTATAAAATCTCATAGTTCGAAAACGACTTTATTAAAAGAAATTAAACTCTCACAATATAAGTCAAACATAAAGCAGCGGAATCACCAATACATAAACCATTAATAACCTACTGCCATACAAGGCATCCCAAAAGGTTCATAAACATACTCCTAGTCTAAAATGATAAACTCCCAAATACACCCTGATGTCACATCTATCAGAGCAACTGTTAGAACCACCGGCAACACTAGAAGGGGGGTTTAATAGTTGTTTTAGATATTTAAGACAATTTTGGAAATCTTTATTTTAAATCATCACTTAAGTGATCATTGTGCAAACCAATCTTAAGATCAGAGTTATTTTCAATACATGCGGATTATATGAAAGATTTAAAAAAACTTTCTCTTACACTTAAGATTGTTTTGATTTTAAACACACTTCTCTTAGTATCTTCTGAAGAATATTATTAAGAGTACCTTCAGAACTGTTTCTGAAATACTTTAGATGATCAGAGACCATCTATATCATGTGTATGAACTGAGTTCCTGTTGGGCTCACTTCAGACAGATATTTCAGACATCCCTCTGAATATATTCTTCTATAATACTTCAACCTACACTAGAGACGTATTAATGTTATGTTTGTATGAAAACTTGTTTTATTGAAATCCTTGAGTTAAGATTGTTATGAAAAGTACTTTTCAATCCCCATAGTAATATAAAGACTATAAATAAAAGAGATTAAGGGAGAGAAAACTTAGACACAGAATTTATCCTGGTTCACCCCACAAACCCCGTGAGCTACATCCAGTCCTAGTGGTAAACCACCACTAGCCTTTAATAACAACAACAACAAACAACAACACATATGTGCCACTCCGAATCCCCCAGACCCTTGCACCACATATATGTCACACTGAGTCACACAGACCAGCAGTAGTATTTTCTATCAAGCCTCTTCAAGCTCTAAGAGTATTCTTTTACAGTCAAGCCTCTCCAGGCTCAGGGAAAAAAACCAAGTATGAAATTTACAACTTCTCAACCTAAGTTAGATGTTCGTTAGAACTTCTCAACTCAGATTCTTCCTTGTACATAGTGATACTGAGTACTACTCAGGATACACTCAATACACAACTAAATTACAAGGAATAGACAGTGATACAAGTGTTTGAATTTAAGTACAATCCTGTCTTTTCTATGAGGAATACATCCTCTGAGAGGTAGGCTAAGTATATGAAATTAAGCTCCAGCTCTCTTTCTCCAACCATTGGTTTCCATGGGCTACATTCTCACACCCGTATCATTGGAATACAAGGTATCTTCCAAAGCTTCAAACCGTACCCAGTTTGATAGCATTTGTACAGCTGATTGCCTTCCGAGACAAACCAACTCACGTGATCAACAGACCAACTGTACAATCTATAACTAAGCTGACCAGCTGATCAGTAGCCCGATTGAGAATTAACTCTCGATAATTGTTGTTGACTTTTTCATGATGTATTTTGAGCTCGAGTCAACCTCTTGTTAACTGTAAGACACTCAGCCTAGTTAACAATTTTCATTCCCTGATTGATTTCAAGAACCTATTGAACAAACAATCTTCAATTGATCTATCTTGGTTGCAACAGCAGCTTGCATGGTTGTTTCCAACAACAACATCTTCAACTTCTTTCTGAGGCTATTTATATGTTCTTCTTGAATATAGCCGTTGAAGATAATTCAATAATACTGTTGAGCTTCTGATGAGTGGGCTCATATAGCCGTGTGTAATAGCTTCCTCAAACGGTTTGCTTCTCCTTAAGCATATTGAGTGTTCAGCATACTCCCGTTCTGACACTTCTGTTGATGAGCTCTGTTTTGAGAGATGTGATGATTATGCGTGTTATCTCTCTTGAATTCTTCTGCTTTCTTGCATCTGTTTTATCCAGCTTGCATCTGCTTGCTCCAGCTTGCATTATCTTGCATCTGCTTGCATCTGCTTATCCAGCTCTGCAATTATTCTTGCATCTGCTGCTTTCTTCTGTTTTGTCCGGCTTGCATCTGCTTTCTCATATTCTTCCTCTGATTTTCTTGAGAGTGTGTATCCGTTGAATTTGCCCTTTTTGCTTATTCTGCATGTACTCCTTTTTTCATTTGCTCCTTGACACCATTACTTCTTTGAATGAGATGTCTTGACCAATAGTCGTTGTTTGCAGATTCCTCTTTTGAGATTTAATAAAGATGTTGAATTGAATATATTTTTATTCAAAACTCTTCCTTGTTGCTTTTGCTTAGTCTCCTGAGTTTTTCTTCTGCTTTGTTCCAGATTGCACAAATGAAGAAATGTCTCGTTGAAATACTATCGTTTAGAGATAGCAAATAGTCTTCTTTTAAGTCTGTTGTGAGACACGCTTCTTGAAAGTTCTGACATAGTTACCTAACGTTGGTGCTGCTGTACAGCTGCACCGTTGTTGCTTTGCGGAATGCTGCGTTGCAGAGATTTCCTCAGTGGTGTATGAAATTCAAATGCTACCAGGAAAGGTCTCTGTGACTTTGCCATAAATGTGTTCCAAAACGTTATGAGCAGCAGAGACTTAGAAAAGTCTTTCACGCAAGGTTTCCAGCAAAGATGCCACGTCATTACTAAAGCTTCAGACAGCTTCCAAGCTTCAGACGGGTTCCAGTCTTTCAGACGGCTTCCAGTCTTCAGACGGGCTTTGGCTCTTCAGACATCTTCAACACTTAAGACAAGTTGACCACTTCAGGACAACTTAAGTTTTTCAGACAGCTTCGTTGCTTCAGACAGCTTCAATACTTCAGACGGGTTGCGTCCTTCAGACAACTTCAATTCTTCATACTGGTTGAAACTTCAGAAGGCTTCTTCCTTATGATAGAATTGTAGCTTCATTCTTCTTTGTATCTTCTTCTTCTTCTTCTTTCTTCTTCTTCTCTTCTTCTTCTTCTTCTTTTCTTCTTGTATGGTCATTTCTCAATTCATTGTTGTTCTTCAAACAGATGTATATTTGAATCTGTACTTCTTCATATATCTTCTGCCTCAGTTCTTCAGATAGTCTTCTATTCTTCAATTCTTCAGATAGTCTTCAGGTCTTCACTTCTTCAGACAGTCTTCTTAGTCTTCAGTTCTTCAGATAGTCTTCTTAGTCTTCAATTCTGTCAGATAGTCTTCAAGTCTTCACTTCTTTTCTTCAGTTGCTTCAACTCTGTTTAAGGATTATTCTTCTTCAGATTCTGCACTCTTGTTCTTCTGACTTCTGATCTTCTGATTCTGATTCTGGTTCACAAAATCTTCTCTCTTCTTCAAAAGAGTATTTCATCCTGAAACATAATTAACAAAGCCATACCCTTTCTCAGTAGAACCTTGTTTATATATCTAATTGGTTCTTTATATAATCTTATTTGTTCTTTATATAATCTTATTTGTTCTTTATATAATCTTATTTGTTCTTTATATAATCTTATTTGTTAATCATTACAAACTAACGGATGTTAAGTCTTATAATCATGTTTAATTACTTAAACAGATTTATAGACTTCACAACATACCCCTTTAAATCATAATCGACACCAGTAGTGTCCTCATCAACTACCTGTAAAATATATCCACAGAATACGGTGAGGAAGAAAAGGAATACTACATATAAATACACATAGAGAATACCCGTCCTCACCCACAACATCATTACTCATGCCATCAATACATCAATCACCAATAATAACATTCATCTATAAACTCAACATATAATTGATCATCTATATGACATGTAGATATGTCACACATTAGCCCAAACTCATCATCATAGCATCTTTCATATATCATCATATTCACTAACATTATAACATCATTTATATAACATCACACTCTTTATCATCATGCATCATTCATCTATCATCATACTCATTCTCATCATTACATCAGCATATAGCATCATACTCATTATCATCATACATCATGCATCTATCATCATACTTCATTATCATCATTACATCATTCAGTCTATCATCATATTCAGTATCCATCATTACATCATTCATCTATCATCATATATTCATATCATCAATTACATCATTCATCATATCATTGTCTGCCCAAAGATCCTGACTTGGAACTCCACACAATGGGTGCAACCTCGTCAGTCACTCTAGTTAGTACCAGACAGTCCATCGGTGTACCATACATATCCGATAGGTTGTACCCTTCTATGGGCCCGCACAACGACATTCGACCCTAGGTTGTACCCCCCCTCTATGGGCCCGTACAATTCACTCCTAGGTGGCACCCCCTCTACGGGTCCGTTGCATCGAACGCCCCATCTGATCCCCTGAGTTGTACCCCCTCTATGGGCTCGCACCACTCAGTTCACCTCTCGAATTGTACCCCCTCTATGGGCCCGTAAATTCAGGTCTCATCACATGTGCTCATGGCAACCTCCCCCAAGTTGTACCCCCCTCTATGGGCCTGCACAACTTAGGTAACATCGTTCATAAAAAAGGTGATATACACCATCATCAATATCATCAACATCATCGTCAAAAAGGTGATATACACCAACATCGTTATCATCAAGCATCATCGTAAAAAAGGTGATATACCCAACCACGTTATCATCAACATCATCATACAGTCAATATACATCATTAAACATCATCATAATAAGGTGATATACACCGACATCATTATCATCATCATCATGCATCATCACACTCATCATCAAACATCATTATAAGTGATAAACACTTGTCACCATCATCCTGTATCAATATGCTCATCATCAACATCATTATAAGTGATAACACTATTACATCAATCATCACCATTATACATCGTATAATCATCACAAACATCATAAACATCATTAATCATCAATATCAAACACTCAGGATCTCAAAATCCACTCTGGTAATCGATTACCAACCTCTGGTAATCGATTACCCACAGAAAAGCTCTCTGGTAATCGATTACGGCCCCATGTAATCGATTACCTACAGACAGACTCTCTGGTAATCGATTACAGCACCCCTGTAATCGATACCCACAGACAGACTCTCTGGTAATCGATTACAGCACCCTGTAATCGATTACCAGCCATCAAAGGTAGTTCTGGGTGCCCAGACACTCTGGTAATCGATTACCCACACTGGTAATCGTATTACCGCGACGCAGATCGCAGATTTTACGATTCAAACATCTCTAATCTCATCCAATCAATCCCTAATCAATCTTTTTCGTTCTAAACATCATCCATACTCATTAATAACATCCAATATACACAGTAATCATCAATCAATACGGATGTTACCATCAACTTCATCAAAATCCCCAATTTCTCAATCCCTAATCATCCCTCTTTCATTATTCTCAATAACATCATTAATCTCATCCAATACTCATCAATTTACTATACAATCAATCATTCAATCAACAACTTATATCATTCATTCCCATTTACACATACATCCATACGAATTTAGAGTCTTTAGAAGGTCTTATGGTTGCCCTCACTACCCAATATCCTACAGGCATATACAGGCAATACCCCTCTCCCTCACCGTACCTATAAGCGAAGCTTTAATCACAGCGATGAAGTCCCTTTCTTGGATCTTGACTTATTCACTCCTCAGCGGGCTCTCTCTTGAGACTCAGGTTCTCCACCTCCTTAGCCTTTCGCTTACTGACGAATGATACGAACTAAGGATAGAGTGCTCTGTTACCCCTCCTGACAGAATAAACTAATGGGCTTGGGCCCATTCTCACCCCCCTTTATGTCTTATTTTCAAATACAACTATCTTTACGAATAAACCTAATAATAATAATCACCCTATTATTTATTTACCATTAAATTAATTATTTATTTAATTAATCTATGTCATTTAATTAATATATTTATCCTAATAAAATTAGGATGTTACAAGTGCGTGCTGGCGTTCACCTATGGATGGGGTGGGTGAAATGGAACTTAGATGGTTCAGTCAACGTCTCAGGTTTGCTTCTAGTGGAGCTGTTTTTACGTGATCCACTGGGCAATTGGCATTACTGGATGGTTCGTAATATTGGTGTTACTACTATTACTCTAGCGGAATTATGGGCCTTCAAGGATGCTTTTCATATCTCTCTTACTAGGGGGATACTAAAGTTTGGCTTTGAAAGTGATTCAATTACTGCTGTTAATTTTATTCAATAAGGGTGTGTCGATCATCACCCTTGTTTTGGTTTAATTGATGCCATTCGCAGAGATTTGCAGAGGAATACAACAAGTTTATATCTCTCATACTTACCGTGAAGGGGATTTTGTAGCTGACGCCCTTGCAGATTTGGGTCACTCTTATCCTCTTGGATTACATTTCTTTATAAACTCCCCCTGTTTCTGTTGCTACTTTTGTTCTTTCTGATATTTCTGGGTGTTGTTTTCCCTAGGTTGTGCTTGGTCTAGTGGGGCTTAGTCCCCTCCCTTTATAAAAAATGAATAATTTTTACTTAAGAGATAATTGATTTGACTTGGGATTTAATTTAAATGAACATATTAAATAAAAATATTTTAATTAATAAAAATATTTTTTTAAATTTATTTTTACAAGATAATATTATATCTTTTAAATCCTAATAAATTAACAATGATCATATTTTTTATGTTTAAACTTAATAATCTAAAAAATTAAAAATATATTTTTAAATATATTTTTATAAAATTATACATATAATCAAAGTTGTTTTTTTAAATTATAGATAATTTTTTTATAAAATAACAGTTAAATAGAAAAACCCTAAAACTAAAACCCCCAGTTCATTACTTCCCTGATTCAGTTTCATATCGGCAGCTCTCGACCCCCTCATCTCTCATCTCACGACTCCGAGGTAGGGATGTCAAAAAACCCGCCCCGCGGATATAGCCCCCCGCAATCGGGTACCAACATATTTATTAAATGTGATGTGAATCCAACCGTGCATAAGAAGGCTATACAAGACAGCTACATGTGGGCGGCCAACTTGGAGTTATTTGGCTGACTTATTTGTCTGGACAATTACAAAATGTTGCGGCTGAATCAATGCAAGGGGACAAAGATAATTATAACCATTAAGAAGACGAGTTGTTACAAATTGAAGGGGGAGACAAGCATTTGCAAGGCAAGCAGTTATACATTGAATGGAACAGCCACAATTCAATATTGGAGCTGTTATGTTTCTCCTAAGGGGGCCATTGGATGGCTGAATTATGTACTTTAATCCTTTGTTGGTGTTACTAAAAGACTTGTAAATGTTGCGGCCAAACTGCAGAATTTTGTAGGCTAATTTTTGTTAGTTTTTCATTTCCACAATTAATAGATATAGTAGGAATTAAAAGAGCTGCCATAGAAAATGAATGGGAGAGGCGTTTATGTAAGCTTTATGGGCGGCTACATAGCTGATTGTAAGGGTCCTTGCATGGTTGCCTGGGCATAAATATCCATGTACATGCATGCAAGAAAGACAAGTTTGAATCAGAATTTTTATTTCATATTGGAGAGTGTTTCTCTAATTTTCTTGTTAATTCAAGAATCGAGTTTATCAAAGGTCCTTCATCCCTTTGTGTGTATAACTCTTAGGCTTATCTTCCATCCTTGGAAGTGTGACGTCTTTCAATTTCCATTCCATCTTCTTACCTTTTTCCATTTTCTTGTTTAAACCATTTTCCAAATTTCCTAATTATGAACATTCCAACCTAGATAGATCCGTAAAAACGAATCCACCCCCTTGGATTCTCGTCATTTGGTATCCGAGCTTCGGCTCTGGGTTTTGGAATGGCGATGGAAATTTACTATACAAGGTGTTTAATCGAAGGCCACCCATGTTTAGTTGCATACGATTACGGAAGCGACAACAATGTTGTGAGTCAAAGATTGGTGGAGAAACTCCACCTACCAACGAGCTTTCATCCGAATCAAGCGTGGATCTCATTCATTGTGGGGCAGTGTGAAAAAGAAGTATTATGTGATATCGCTCTCATGGACTCTTGTCATCTTCTTTTAGGATGGTCTGGTCGTTATAAAACGCTCAATCTTGATGAACGCTCGCTTTCTTTGAGGCATGAGGGACACAAGATTAAGTTGAAATTTTTTACACCAAGCCGAGTCAGTGAGTATCAATGTAAGTTGAAGGAGAAAATAGAAAGGAAGGAGAAAAAAAAGAAGCAAGAGAGAGTGAAGAAAAAATGAGAGAAGGAAAAGAAAAAGAAAGAGAAGAAAACGGAGAGAAGAAATAGAAAAAGAGTGAGGAAAATTTTTTGTTAACGTTCTTCTACTGTTTGTGATGTTAAATTACAGGAACAAGAGGATGGTCATGTGAATGCAATACACCAACCCCTATGTTTGAAGAGAAAGTTGTTGATATTGTTCCAAGTGCTCCATTGTACATCCAGCCCAATGTTGAAACCACAACCTCTTGAGGGATGAACCAACATGAAGTTATTTGCTTTTACGAATAGTACCCAAGCTGCACATTTTCATAAACATTTTGGGGCTGAGTCATATGTGCTTGACAAAGAAATTTTGCATACTATTGTTCTTTGTGTATTGGTAGTCATTATTGCTTGCAGGAAGGTGAGGGAGTGTTGACAAGAGAGGTGCTCCATGGATTGCAACCATTGGAAAGGAAGAAATCTGAATTTAATCAAGTTGTATTTGATCCAGGAGGAAGCTTTGAGTTTCTGCAATAGTTAGTGAATTAAATTAAGCGAATAAATAAAGCTTAAAGATTCGGGATGAATCTTCTCGAAGAAGGAGGGTATGATGTGAATCCAACCATGCATAAGAAGGCTATACAAGAAGCTACATGTGGGCGGCCAACTTGGAGTTATTTGGCTGACTTATTTGTCTGGACAGTTACAAAAATTGTTGCGGCTGAATCAATGCAAGGGGATAAAGAAATTACAACCATTAAGAAGAGAGTTGTTAATTGAAGGGGGAGACAAGCATTGCAATGGAGCGGTTATACATTGAATGGAACAGCCACAATTCAATATTGGAGCTGTTATGTTTCTCCTAAGGGGCGGCCAATTGATGGCCGAATTATGTAACTTTAATCCTTTGTTGGTTGTTACTAAAAGACTTGTAAATGTTGCGGCCACATGCAGAATTTTGTAGGCTAATTTTTGTTAGTTTTTCATTTCCCAAATTAATAGATATTAGTATGAATTAAAGAGGCTGCATGGAAATGAATGGGAGAGGCGTTTATGTAAGCTTTGTGGGCGGCTACATAGCTGATTGTAAGGGTCCTTGCATGGTTGCCTGGGCTATAAATATCCATGTACATGCATGCAAGAAAGACAAGTTTGAATCAGAATTTTTATTTCATATTGGAGAGTGTTTCTCTAATTTTCTTGTCAATTCAAGAATCGAGTTTTATCAAAGGTCCTTCATCCCTTTGTGGGTATAACTCTTAGGCTTATCTTTCATCCTTGGAAGTGTGCCGTCTTTCAATTTCCATTCCATCTTCTTACCTTTTTCCATTTTCTTGTTTAAACCATTTTCCAAATTTCCTAATTATGAACATTCCAACCTAGATAGATCCGTAAAAACGAATCCACCCCCTTGGATTCTCGTCAAATGGGTGGGGACGAATATTATACTACCGCCCCGCGGGTACCCGCCACTCATAATTAAAACATATTTTTCTATTAAATATATTTGAATATTAAGATTTTTTATTATTTTGATGATGAGATATAATTTATTTATATTAATTTTTTATAATATTTTTAACATATTAACATGTAATGGTATTATATAATGATTGTTTATATATATAGTATGATATTATAATTTATTATATAACATCTCCTCTATTTTTTTAATAAAATTTAAATTCTTAAACATTAATGGGTACCCGTGAATACCGCGGATACCCATTACCCGCATGGGTACCCGTTAATTTTAGCGAGTACCTATACGGGTAGGTACTACCCGCACCGCCTCGCCCCGCCCCGTTGACATCCCTACTCCGAGCGAACCAGGTCCAGCAGCGCGTCGTCTTCTCGTCCAGCAGCACTTCCCACCATCCCATCTTCCCGTTGTTCCCCCACGTCCCACAAACCCTAGCGCTACCGCCGCGACACTCCAGAATCGTGCCTCCACCATCTGCGAGTTCAGTTGTGTGACAGAGCCGCGACTTCGAGTTTGTGACAGGAGAAGCTGCGCCTTCTTCGTCTTCCGTGAGTATATCAGACTACTGCCTTTCCAAGCACCTCTATCATCGTTTTGTCCATCGACATTGGTGAGCCCTTCTTCGTGCAACAGAACGCTTCTGTTTCACCATAGCCGGTTTTTAATTACTTTTAGGTTTTTACTGAAATATCCTTTAATTATTAATATATGAATTGAAATTATCAAGTATAACGTTTCAATTTAAATTGATACCTTCACGTTAATATATTGCTATGAATTCAAATTGGTGACCTCCAAGTCACTTTTACAAGCTTGATCTTGTTGAAAAGGAGCAGGTGAATGGTGTCTATGGAGGTGAACATGATAGCAACAATGGTTGTGACCTGGTGAATGGACACACAAAACCTAAAAATAGTAGCTTCACAAATCTTTTACCCGAGGAAAAGATACTGGCATTGAATTTGGAAATAGATAGAGAACTTGAAGACTTCTTTGATCCACAAGATTCAATGAGTATTACAAGTAACACAGATGGAGAAGAGAATGCAGGACAAAACTGTTTGTGAAATTCAACAGCTTTACGATGTGGGAAGGTAAATTGGGTTTGCTTTAGTGCTTTTTTTAGTGTTGCAAATGCACATAGACAAGCATAGGCTTGTTTAATTTTCCCACTTTTTTTCTCAATGTCATTACTTATGAGACTTACTGCAGTGATTAAGGAATATCGTCATTTTCCATGATATATCAATCTCAGAGGAACCAAGAAGCAGTAGGTGCACATCTTTGGTCTGTAGTTGCTTTGATCAAGTGAACACATCAATTAGTTTTCTACTTCTAATTAAATATAACTATTTAGCTAGTGGTGATTTGGTTTGTCATTTTATTTTCCTCATAACACCATTATCCTGTTGTGTGAACATCCAAATTAAAAAAATAAAATTAATAAAAAAGAGAAAATAAAAATAATAATATTAGTAAGATTAGTATATTTTATGAATAAGGTTATTTAATAAATAATAAGAATAATAAATAGAATAAGTGGGTTGAGAGTGGGCCTAGCCCAATTAAGTATTTATTTAAGGAAGGGTTCTCAGTTCACCCTAAACCTTATTCGTATAATCGTCAGAGAGAGAACGTCAAGAAAGGGGAGAAACCAAGTCTCAAGAGGAGGTTGCTGAGGAGTAATCATTGAGAATCAAGAATTGTTATGATTCGATCTTCACTTCAAGGTACGATGGGGGAGAGGGTGCTGCTTGTATGTGCATGTGCGGGGTGCTTGGGTAGCTCTGAGACTTTAAATTCGAATTATTATAAGTATATGTTGAATTAATATGATGAAAACTGTTGATTGATGACTGATTTTATGAATCTTGATGAGTTCTTGAATGAGATTGAAGAGTATAGAGAAAAATAGAGAAAGGGGTAAATAAGGGTTTGATGATTTGGGGTTTTTGATGGGTTAACTGTATAATCTGTGTAAAGATTGTTGTTTTTGCTGTGTTTAATCGATATAAACGAATATGATTGAAGTATAAACGATGAGGATTGAGTAGGGATTGAAGAAGGGGAGAAAAGGGGGTAAAACGTAGAGCATACGCGTTCTACGTAATCTGCGTTGCAGGTTGCGCTGCAGCGCAGGTTGAGGCGCAGTCCTCTAGAAGCTGCGTTGCAGGTTGCGCTGCAGCGCGGGTTGAGGCGCAGTCCTCTGGAAGCTGCGTTGCAGGTTGCGCTGCAGCGCAGGTTGAAGCGCAGCTCGCAGAACTTCTGTTTTTTATGTGATTTTGATGAGTTCTTTTGGAGTGAGGATGGTTTTCCTTTAATACATGGAATTGAGATTGATATGTATTTAATATAATTTTTTGTGGATTTGATGATATTTAATGATGAAAATGATGATGTATAAAATGATACTTGACGAGTATGATGATGAGGTTTGATGATGAGTACGATGTTGATGATGATGATGTATATATATCTTTATGATGATGATAATTATGATGACTGGTGATATTTAGGATGATGCTTGGTTGATGATACCTATGATGATTTATGTTGAAAATATAGGAAGATGATTCTATGATGATAATGATGATTGAGGATTGTGTGATGATGATGATGATGATGTATATAACTCCACGATGTGTGTAATATGATGATCATGCATTGAGTATATGAAGTGTGGGTACCAAGGAGCATAGCCCGGAAGAGGGGCGAGTGCGACTTGGGAGAGTTTGTACCAAGGAGCATAAGCCTAGAGAGAGGCGAGTGGACTTGGGAGAGTTTGTACCAAGGAGCATAAGCCTAGAGAGAGACGAGTGCGACTTGGGAGAGTTTTATACCAAGCAGCATAAGCCTAGAGAAAGGCGAGTGCGACTTGGGAGGAGTTTGTACCAAGGAGCATATGCCTAGAGAGAGGCGAGTGCAACTGGGAGAGTTGTACCAAGGAGCATAAGCCTAGAGAGAGGCGAGTACGACTTGGGAGAGTTTGTACCAAGGAGCATAAGCCTAAAGAGTGGCGAGGGCAACTTGGGAGAGTTTGTACCAAGAAGCATAAGCCTAGAGAGAGAGGCGAGTGCAACTTGGGAAGGAGTTTGTACTGAGGAGCATAAGCCTAGAGAGGGGCGAGTACGACTTGGGAGAGTTTGTACCGAGAAGCACAAGCCTACAGTGGGCGGAGTGCAACTCTGGAGAGTATTGATGAGGATGGATGAGATTGATGAGATATTGATGAGTTTCGGTGTGAAAGATGATAGATGAACAGCATTGCATTTAATGATGAAATTGATTTATATTATGATGATTTTGAATATGGTACCTGAGTGTAACTCAGGGAGGTGAATGATGATTATGATGATATTGAAATATGGTACCTGAGTGTAACTCAGGGAGGTGAATGATGATTATGATGATATTGGTGATTATGATGGTTATGGTGATATTGATGATGTTGTTGGTGTATATGATGATGGATGATATGTCTTATATATGCTTATATAAAAATGAGTTATACGATGATGCTATGATTTTGTGATGATGAAATGAGTAATAGGTGTTGAGAATGGAGTAGGCGAATTATTTGGTGAATGGGATAGGAGAATTATATGATGATATTGATGTTTGTTATACGATGAATTATAGGTGATATTATCTGGTGAATTATTTAATGTTTGAGTATGTGATGTGATTGATGATGATGTTGTCTATACGAGGGTGAGGATAGGGTAGCCTCCTACGTGTATGTATGAGTAGTATTCTTTTCCTCACCGTTACACTGTGGTTATTTTACAGGTGACGATGGAGACACAACTGGTGTCGAGTTTTGAGTAAAGGGAGTGTTGCTCTGGTACATGTGACATCAGGGCATATCATTGGGGGTTCTTTCTTTATGTTTTAGTTATGAAGAATTTTACAATCCTTTCTCTAAATGCCTTGCACGACGAGTAGGATGTTTTGTTATTTATATTTGGAGATTTCGCTGCTTGTGTATTATGAAAACCTTTGAGTTCTATTTTCGTTATAATTAAGTTGTTTTACAATGAATGATGTTTTAAATGAAGAGTTATGTGAACCTTTTTTACCCAATGTGGGATATTATCTTCCAATATTTCGATTTATTTACTGTATAAGAGTTTGGGGTAGAATGGTGTCACATTAAGTGGTATCAGAGCAGATCGGTTCACCGGCCTTGAGTTATGAGTTTACTATGCTTCTGTGGTGCTAATGTGTTGTGTTGATTGAGTGAATTATATTGCTCGAGTTAACTGTTTGTTTGATTGGTCGGTTCATCGACCTTGAGTTATGCGTTTGTTGTGCTTCCGTGGTGTTTATTGTGATGATTGATTGATTGAATTGTGTTGTTTAATTCTGGTGCGACTCACTCTTTCATATCACATGCTTGCGTGTGTAAGTTAAAACTGCCTGTTTCCTTGTTTGCCTTTTGTGTTGAGTGTGGAAACGCCAGCTAGTGGGTCAGTTTCTACTTCTGATGTGTGCTTAAATTGTTTTATTCGTGTTGAAAGTAAAGAGCTCCTAGTTAATTTGTTCTGTTTGCCTTTGAGTCAATTAGATATTATTCTTGGTATGGACTGGTTATCTTCCAACCATGTCCTATTGGATTGTTCTGGTGAAGCAATTGTCTTTGATCGTCCTGTTGAGAGGAGCCTCTTCCAGAGTTGTTCATCCTGGGAAATTCGAGGACGAATTTTTCTTTTAGGAGGGGGAGAATTGTAACATCCCAAATTTTATTAAATAAAATAAGAGAAATAAATAAATAATAATATTAGTAAGATTAGTATATTTTATGAATACAGATTATTTAATAAATAATAAGAATAATAAATAGAATAAGTGGGTTGAGAGTGGGCCTAGCCCAATTAAGTATTTATTTAAGGAGGTGTTCTCAGTTCACCCTAATCCTTATTCGTATAATCGTCAGAGAGCGAAACTTCAAGGAGGGGAGAAACCAAGTCTCAAGAGGAGGTTGCTGAGGAGTAATCATTGAGAATCAAGAATTGTTACGATTCAATCTTCACTTCAAGGTACAGTGGGGGAGAGGGTGCTGCTTGTATGTGCAATGTGGGGGTGCTTGGGTAGCTCTAAGACTTTAAATTCGAATTAATATAAGTATATGTTGAATTAGTATGATGAAAACTGTTGATTGATGACTGATTTTATGAATCTTGATGAGTTCTTGAATGAGATTGAAGAGTATAGAGAAAAATAGAGAAAGGGGTAAATAAGGGTTTGATGATTTGGGGTTTTGATGGGTTAACTGTATAATCTGTGTAAAGATTGTTGTTTTTGTTGTGTTTAATCGATATAAACGAATATGATTGAAGTATAAACGATGAGGATTGAGTAGGGATTGAAGAAGGGGAGAAAAGGGGGTAAAACGTAGAGCAGACGCGTTCTACGTAATCTGCATTGCTGGTTGCACTGCAGCGCAGGTTGAGGCGCAGTCCTCTGGAAACTGTGCTGCAGGTTGCGCTGCAGCGCGGGTTAAGGCGCAGTCCTCTGGAAGCTGCGTTGCAGGTTGCGCTGCAGCGCAGCTCGCAGAACTTCTGTTTTTGATGTGATTTTGATGAGTTCTTTTCGGAGTGAGGATGGTTTTCCTTAATACATGGAATTGAGATTGATATTATTTAATATAAATGTTATTTTGTGGATTTGATGATATTTAATGATGAAAATGATGATGTATAAAATGATACTTGACGATGTATGATGATGAGGTTTGATGATGAGTACGATGTTGATGATGATGATGTATATATATCTTTATGATGATGATAATTATGATGACTGGTGATATTTATGATGATGCTTGATTGATGATACCTATGATGATTTATGTTGAAAATATATGATGATGATTGATGGGTTTCTGGCAAGCGAACCAAAATCCAGTAGTACAATAGTAAGAGAGTTATCGTATCCACAGGGAACGGTCAATTCACGTAAACTTGTGATCTAATTATCAAGGGAAACAACGGTTTGATAATATTGTTGCGGAATTGTAAATAGCAAATTAATAATCAATGGAATTAGAAAGGAAGAGTTAGAGACACTTTACTTGGATTAGGATTGAACTTCATCTCATCGCACCCCCCATGTATGTCGAGACTACCTACTACTTATAGGCTTTGAACTATAACGCTGTAGACAAACTATATAGCTTATGACCCCGAGTTACCAGGCGCCACTCACACTCAAAGGTAATCCATGCGGGCTCTCCCAGGCGACAGACTTACCCTCGGCTTATTTTGTTTTCTTTTATTCCGTTTGTAAAGAACTAATTGATAAACGAGGCCTACCACATTAGATGCACCTTCGCTCGAGTACTGTCACTACCCATCACTCATTAGAATACGTCCACGTCTCGCTTCCTGGATTGACAATCAACTAATCCTTTGCTATCGGTTTATCAATACCAATCCTATCCTTTAGATGCCCTTCATTAGGATACTCACACTACCCATCAATCATTAGCAACACCCAGAGTGGTTAACCGAGTATTCTCATTCACTCAGAGGTTGAGTTTCCTATGTCAAGGCTCCCCCAAACTCAATCCTAGTCGTAACATTAATTACAAACTAGCCTATAACTCCGGCGCAAGCGCGAAAGTTAGGAATAAAGCACAGAACGAGATTACCAGCATTATAATTAGGGAACTGCATAAATAAATAGATAGAGTTCAACACACACTTGGGAATGGAATCGATTACATTCAATCCTAATGAGGAGTTAACTACACGAGGTAGCCATACAAACCACCGAAGATGTTGTCACCATCTTCAATCCTTGTGAAGCGCTCCTCCTCTCCTACTCTAAACTTAGCTTTGGTGCATTCTTACTGAAATATAATTGTATTACAATAATCGTGCACACTAGATTTGGTGCAAGAGGTTCCTATTTATAGACTAAGGAAAGACAAAGGAAATTGGGGAGAAATCTATCTAAAAATGGCAACAGGGAGCAGATCAGCGTAACCTGCGCTCCAAGCTGCGCTACAGCGCAGGCTGGAGCGCAGGTGAAGCGCAGGTAGCGTCCTGCAGCTCCAACTTTCTCTTTTTAATCTTGATCTCTCCCCGAGACTGGTTTTGGAAGATTTGTCTTTCCTTGTTTCCCTTTTCTTGATAAAATCCTTGCATTTATTGAGCAATCTTTGATTTATTTGGGAAGCTTGTCTGCAGAATCATTGATTGATTGGCAGTGATCTCCTCATTAATTGCCTCAAATCTTCTTCAAATCTTCATTAAATGTCTTCAATCAATCTCAAATCTTGCAGAAATCTCCCTCATTTAATGTTATCTTCCCTTCAAATCAAATCTTTGCAATATCCTGCAAAAATCAACAATATTTCTATCAAAATAGCATCAAATTCAAATCTAAGATTAATAAATACAATTTCTATAATATCTAATAAAAAGGGATTAAACTGGGGCAAAATTACCATTTATCCTTGATAAATGAACTAAAAAGTGCTCTAATTTATCAACTAATTTTCACTTATCAATGATTCTATGATGATAATGATGATTGAGGATGCTTGATGATGTATATAACTCCACGGGGTGTGTAATATGATGATCATGCATTGAGTATATGAAGTGTCGTACCAAGGAGCATAAGCCCGGAGAGAGGCGAGTGCGACTTGGAAGAGTTTGTACCAAAGAGCATAAGCCTAGAGAGAGGCGAGTGCGACTTGGGAGAGTTTGTACCAAGGAGCATAAGCCTAGAGAGAGGCCAGTCCGACTTGGGAGAGTTTGTACCAAGGAGCATAAGCCTAGAGAGAGGCCAGTGCGACTTGGGAGAGTTTGTACCAAGGAGCATAAGCCTAGAGAGAGACGAGTGCGACTTGGGAGAGTTTGTACCAAGGAGCATATGCCTAGAGAGAGGCGAGTGCAACTTGGGAGAGTTTGTAACAAGGAGCATAAGCCTAGAGAGGCGAGTGCAACTTGGGAGAGATTGTACCAAGGAGCATAAGCCTAGAGAGAGGCGAGTGCGACTTGGGAGAGTTTGTACCAAGGAGCATAAGCCTAGAGAGAGGCGAGTCCGACTTGGGAGAGTTTGTACCAAGGAGCATAAGCCTAGAGAGAGGCCAGTGCGACTTGGGAGAGTTTGTACCAAGGAGCATAAGCCTAGAGAGAGACGAGTGCGACTTGGGAGAGTTTATACCAAGCAGCATAAGCCTAGAGAAAGGCGAGTGCGACTTGGGAGAGTTTGTACCAAGGAGCATATGCCTAGAGAGAGGCGAGTGCAACTTGGGAGAGTTTGTAACAAGGAGCATAAGCCTAGAGAGAGGCGAGTGCAACTTGGGAGAGATTGTACCAAGGAGCATAAGCCTAGAGAGAGGCGAGTGCGACTTGGGAGAGTTTGTACCAAGGAGCATAAGCCTAGAGAGAGGCGAGTGCGACTTGGGAGAGTTTGTACCAAGGAGCATAAGCCTAGAGAGAGGCGAGTGCGACTTGGGGGAGTTTGTACCAAGGAGCATAAGCCGAGAGAGTGGCGAGTGCAACTTGGGAGAGTTTGTACCGAGGAGCATAAGACTAAAGAGAGGCGAGTGCGACTTGGTAGAGTTTGTACCAAGGAGCATAAGCCTAGAGAGAGGCGAGTGCGACTTTGGAGAGTTTGTACCAAGGAGCATAAGCCTAGAGAGAGGCAAGTGCAACTTGGGAGAGTTTGTACCAAGGAGCATAAGCCTAGAGAGAGGCGGGTGCAACTTGGAAGAGTCTGTACTGAGGAGCATAAGCCTAGAGAGGGGCGAGTGCGACTTGGGAGAGTTTGTACCGAGGAGCATAAGCCTAGAGAGGGGCGAGTGCGACTTGGGAGAGTTTGTACCGAGAAACACAAGCCTACAGTGGGCGGAGTGCAACTCTGGAGAGTATTGATGAGGATGATGAGATTGATGATATATTGATGAGTTTCGGTGTGAAAGATGATAGATGAACATGCATTGCATTTAATGATGAAATTGAATTATATTATGATGATATTGAATATGGTACCTGAGTGTAACTCAAGTAGGTGAATGATGATTATGATGATATTGAATATGGTACCTGAGTGTAATTCAGGGAGGTGAATGATAATATGATGATATTGAATATGGTACTTGAGTGTAACTCAGGGAGGTGAATGATGATTATGATGATATTGAATATGGTACCTGAGTGTAACTCGGGAGGTGAATGATGATTATGATGATATTGAGGTGAATTATGATTATGATGATATTGGTGATTATGATGATTATGATGATATTGATGATTATGATGGTTATCGTGATATTGATGATGTTGTTGGTGTATATGATGATGGATGATTATGTCTTATATATGCTGATATAAAATGAGTTATACGATGATGCTATGATTTTGGGATGATGAAATGAGTAATAGGTGTTGAGAATAGAGTAGGCGAATTATTTGGTGAATGGGATAGGAGAATTATATGATGATATTGATGTTTGTTATACGATGAATTATAGGTGATATTATCTGATGAATTATTTAATGTTTGAGTATGTGATGTGATTGATGATGATGTTGTCTATATGAGGGTGAGGATAGGGTAGCCTCCTACGTGTATGTATGAGTAGTATTCTTTTCCTCACCGTTACACTGTGGTTATTTTACAGGTGACGATGGAGACACAACTGGTGTCGAGTTTTGAGTAAAAGGAGTGTTGCTCTGGTACATGTGACATCAGGGCATATCATTGGGGGTTCTTTCTTTATGTTTTAGTTATGAAGGATTTTACAAACCTTTCTTTAAATGCCTTGCACGGCGAGTAGGATGTTTTGTTATTTATATTTGGAGATTTCGCTGCTTGTGTATTCTGAAAACCTTTGAGTTCTATTTTCGTTATAATTAAGTTGTTTACAATGAATGATGTTTTAAATGAAGAGTTATGTGAACCTTTTTACCCAGTGTGGGATATTATCTTCCAATATTTTGATTTATTTACTGTATAAGAGTTTGGGGTAGAAGGGTGTCACATTGTGCATTTTATTTTCCTCAATTTAAATTGATACCTTCACACGTTGATATATTTGGCACTTGTTCATGATCAATCAGCATGGAAATTAAGGCTAATATTTATGTCATTTTTATTCTCTATTGATTCACTGCATTTCTGTTCTTATTGTTTATTTTTTTATCAATGGTTAGTTGTATTCTTCCTTTTTTACCATATGCATACACATTTTGGTTTCTTGAGATAATGAAAATCACCTTTGACACACTGAAAATTAACAAAGACATGTACACACAACATGTACACTTGATCCACATTTCAACTAAAGAATTCTACCCAATTCCCCCATATTTCAGCTAAAGAATTCTTCCCAATTCCCCACACCAAAGACTCAATTATGAATAAAAAAGGAGATGAACCTGCCTTAGCATGTCCCTGTGATAATTGCTACCTTCTAAACACCCTCCTTTATTTGTTAATTAAATATATTTTTCTTACAAACTTTGACTTGGTTCCTTAAATTTGGAAAAGCTAAAAGTCGATGCTACACTAATCAAAGCTATGGGCCTTGCTATCGGTGGTGCAATGTGAGCGTCGTTGTGATCTCTTTAGCTTTTGTTTGGCTTACTTTTCATATTTCAAAAATGTGAATGTAGAACTCTTCAAGGGATTAATATTTCATATGATCATATTTGCTATAACTTGCATATTCATGTACAACTTTCATATATGGTCTATAATATACTTAATATATTAATGTTCTTTCTTGTGGGGTTATAAATATATTTCGAAGTTGAAATATTTTTATTAAAAAATTATTTAAATACATGATGTTTGGTTAGATAAAAAAAAGTTTCAAATCTGGAAAAAAAAATAAAGAATAGAGACGGATATGAATAACAATAACTTCTTCGGATTAGAGACGGAACAGAAATCCGTCTATACACAGAGACAGACATGTTAAAATTAGAGATGGAATGCAGCATAGTAATTTAGAGACGGACAACCAGTTCCGTCTCTGACTGGCGACGGACAATGAAACCCTCAGAGCCGGATTATTCGTCTCTAGCAGAAACAGCATTACTTAAAATGTATTATAACACTAGAGATGGATTTGTTAATTCGTAGAGACGGAAATATTCCGTCTCTAACTAGAGACGGACATAAAAATTCCGCTATAAAATCTGCGACCACCAATCAGCGACCACTCATATTCCGTCTCTAATAGGGTTAGAGACGGAAAAAATCCATTTTAGAGACGGATTTTTCCGTCTCTATTTTCAATTTTTCTAGTAGTGTTATTATCAAATTTTACGTTTAATTTGGGTGTTGATCAGTTGATCATGACTCGTTAAATGATCATTGATCAGTTTATTACTCTATTGACCCATACACAAATTTCATGCATCAAATTATTTGAAATTGCTATCCCACCCCATGAAGGGTACCAATCCGAATGAAAATTGCATCATGGTATTAAATGTGATGTCGGGTTAAATGGCAATAGAGCCCTTCAAGCTATCACTACTCTAAATATATCACGTCTTAATCTCTTAAATGCAAGGTTTCTAAGAAACCATGTGATTAGGGATGGCAATTGAGCCCAGATCTTATGGGTACCTGTAAAAATTACCCGCAATGGGCAGGATAAAAACCCGCAAAGCGGGTATGGATGCGGGTACGGGCAAAAGCCCGCATTTTTTCATGGGGACGGGCGCGGGTACGGGCACTTTGATGCCCAGCCCGCCCCATACCTGCACTCATATATATAATTATTTAATAAAAAATACCATATATAATTATATATAGGGATATATTAATTTTATTAAAATATCTAATATATTTATACATATTTTTAAAATTGATATATATAATATATTAGAAATTAAAAAAATATTTTTATAACTATCTATTTGTGTTTTTTTACTTTACAATGTATGACTAATTAGTTTTAATAATCATTTTTTACAGATATTGAAGAATTCTAACACATGATGTTCAAGTTTATAAAATAATGTGACGTGAAAGTATATAGTAATATTGTAACTTTTTCAATTGAAATATAATTTTCTTAAATTAATATATTTTAAGTAAGTTGTTAATTTTTTACTTAATAAAATGCGGGTAACGGGCGCAGGTACGGGCATATAGGTGCCCAGCGGGTAGGGGGACTGACACTAAAGTTACTGTCCACGCGGGTACGGACTTTTTTTGAAAACGCGGGTACGGGGACGGGCACTATGGTACCATGTCCAGAGGGTGCCCATTGTCATTCCTACATGTCATCTTGGCCTGAAATTAAAGGAGGACGCGCGCGATTGATCTAGGAACTAGTGTATATATATATATGAGAAAAACGATCTAATTATAATATCAATTAAAACGACACATTGAACAGAATTATCCACGATTTGAAAAATATGACAAGCAATTAAAGCTTTTGCAAGTGTCCAACCCAAATACTCATACAAGTAGCGTGTCAAGAAACTAGAACAAATATGCAAAGAGTAACGCATTATATAGACAAATTCAACGATCAATTTATGAAGGAGAACAAAACATGTACACTTTGAAAATAATCTTAATTTGACATTTATATTGCTTCTACAACATATAAAAAGTCTAGAATACTGATACAGCGACTTACGTCTATGAATCACATTTGACAGTTCAATTCAAATTTTTTTTCTAGGTTGTTGCCATGATACAATTACAAATATATATATATTCCTGCTTATTGATTACTTCATCCATAAAAAGAGGGGAGAAAATATATAAAGAAATAAAGTGGTATTAGTTTGAAATCATAATCTGCTTGTTCTAGAAATAGGGTGTCAGAGCCAGCTTATAGGATGTTTGGAATGCAACAATATTACATTTAAGAGTGATTTAAATTTTTTATTAGGAAACTATATAACTTTGTTTTACATAAATCATGGTTTTATTCCCTATCCACAAAAGCAATATTTTTCTGCTTTAATTGTAAATTAAAATTTTATTAAACATATATTGATAAAAATACTCTAATAATTTACTATTATATTATTGAATTAATTAATAGTATATATTTACATGTTCATATTTGATCGTGGCTGAGATCACGGGGATGGTCCGAGCGATAAGCGTGGTGGTCCGAGGGCCCTCCAGGCGGCTGACTGCTTTTCCGGTGGTCGCTCCGGTACAGGGTGTGCGGTGGTGTACCTGCGAAGGCACTCCAACGCTCAAGTTAGTGGGGAAGATGATATGAGGGTATATGGTGATAGATTCATTACCTCTGGCCTATGGGGGTGAGGCCCCTTATATAGTCATGGGGTGCTGCGATAGGGGGGAACATGGCAGGTGGAGCAGGCACGCCTCCGCCGCCCTTATTCTGCTACGGCCGTAATCCCCGGTGGCGTGTGTCAGATACTCTTACCTTTATCGGGGGTTGTAGGGGGCGCATTAAATGCGATGAGACTTGGTAGGTAAGCTACCTCTGGGGTTCTAGTCATAGGGTCCAACGCTTCGTCGTTGTGGTGTGGGCATCCAACCGAGTACGCTGGGCGATCGCCTATGGTTGGCGATCGTGTTGGTTCTTGCGTTCGGGACATGGATCGGGCGATCGTCCCGTGGGGGGCCGCTTACGCCGTGGTCCGGATCAGTTGCCCTCCAGCGTGATGGTGGGCGAGCGGCTCACCATCGACGGTGTTGTTCGGCCCTAGGTGCTTACGCCGAGGTCCGGATCAGTTGCCCTCCAGCGTGATGGTGGGCGGGCGGCTCACCATCGACGGTGTTGTTCGGCCCTAGGTGCCTACGCCGAGGTCCGGATTAGTACTGGATGAGTGAGCCACAGCCGGCGGTGATGCGCATGTTGTGATCGTTCATTCCGAGCGGTCCGACGTTACTGTGGAGTTCAGACCGACGTGGTCGCTCAGCTGCTCTGTTGCGTCGCGTCACGTCTTGTCATCTGACCCTTCGTCTGGGTCGGACATCGTGTGTCAGTTACTTTTGGGTGACGGTTCGTGAGAGTGTCACCACGTGGCGTGCGATCAATGGGCAGGCCTTATCGAGACGCACGTTAATAACTGCTCATTATTACTGAGACGTGCGTCGCGCACGTCTCAGATTGTTTTTACTCTCTTGCCCTCCGTTTGGTAGGTGGAATTACATATTGGCCCTCGGTTGGGATTTGGCTGCCAATTTTCTCCCTGTGTGAAATTCCCTTTTTGTCCGTGCCCTTTGCTCGTGACTTCCTGTCTCTAAGGGGAAAAGACTGTTCAGCCCTTGGATTTAAATTTATCTGAAGGGGGGAGTTACTTGCTCCTCACTTCGTCTTCGCTGTTTCCCCGCTCCCTCTGCATTCTCCTCCGTTTTTCCTTCTGCTTGCTCCTCCATTTTCGTTAGAGATTTGGAATCCCAAGCTTTCGTTCTCCATTCTTTGGTTGAGCATTCACTCGAGTTGCCTCCTTCCGCCGGTGCATTTTGGTGGTGGTTTCTCAGTGGGGTTCGTTTTCCTTTCCTAAGCCTTCTGCCACCGTGGTCCGCCGCGCCTTCTCTGTTTTTCCACCGTAATCCTCAGGTACTGCTCTTTTCCCCACCGCTTTATTTGAGTTTCTGTTTTTCATTAGCGTTATGGATCCTTTTGGGGTGGATAGTGGTGGGGAAGGGAGTAGTGACTCTCTGGAGGTGCTTGACGCGCCTCCATCCGCATGGCCGAGGTCCGCGTCAAGGCCGAGCGCCGTACGTCCGCCTCCCCGGGCGTTGACTATACCCTCCATGTTTCGTTATTATGAAAGTGCGGCTGCGTCGGCTCGTGAAGAGGCCCGCGGACTCTCTCCGACCGAGCGGTCGGTTTTCGTGGGAGGTCTCTGCGCATCCTCTTCAGAAACCGATCCAGAATCGCTAGAGGAGAGTGCCGAGATCTCTAATCATAGTGATTCTTTTATTGAAGGTGATAATTACGGGTATATGGACGCGGCTAGCACTAGTGGAGGAGAGGTCACTAGCCGAGAGATGCGGGTCGCCGATCGCTACGCCTGGGTGGATTCCGAGGTGCTCGGAACTGCCTCTCGGTACTGTGGAGAAACCGAGGCGACTCTTCATGCCTCTTTGTTGGTGATGGAAGCATCTCATGATGAAGATTACCAGATATCTCCTCCTTCAGCATCCGATCGGGTTTGTCATTTGGGTGAGACGAATGCTGGTCACCTCTTTATGTCTGCTTTCATGGTGCATAGGTTGAAGATCCGGTTGCCGTTCTCGGCCTTCCAAAAGTCCATGTTGAGACATTACCGTGTGGCGCCGAGCCAACTTCACCCGAATGCCTGGGGTTTTATCAAGGCTTTTGAGGTCCTTTCTGTGCATTTAGGGATTACCCCGACGGTGGGGATTTTTACCTATTTCTTTGATGTTTGTCCGAGAAAAGCTGGACCGAAGGGGTGGGTCAGTCTTCGAGCGCATAGTGGTCGGCCGCTGCTATCGTTGTATGTGGATTCGGCTAAGTCTTCCGGGGTCTCGTTTAAACGCGATTTCTTCAAAGTCGTCCCGAAGACTGGTGTTCTTCCTTTTTGGAGGAATTCTTGGGACGAGTTGGAGCCGTCGTTCAGCATTTACTGGAACAATCATCACTATGATTGGGGTCTGAAGACTTATTCCACATCGCTCGATGGCCTGAGTGAAGCCGAGAGGGCTGCGGTGTTTCTCTTGGAGGAGGCTATCAAAGAGAGGGGTGGTTGCCGTTATTCTTCTCGGGTGTTGGTGGATTCGCTTCCCGATCAGTTGACGGCCGCCCTAGGTTTGTTGTCTTGTAAGCTGTTTGTGTTATAGTGTTAATTATAGGCTAACCCATTGTTTCTCTTTGGTTTGCAGAAGAAGAACAAATGAATCTCCGGGACCTGATGTTGAAGGCCAAAGCTATCGGCGTAGATGGGCCGAGGGGAAAGGAGTCCAGGAAGAGGAAGATTGCTGATGGGTCGGCCTCTACTCACTCGGGTAGCCAGAGCTTGCCTCCTCCCCTACCGACAGTTGAGGCCGAGAAGGTTCAGGAGCTTCAGTCTGGGGATGAGGATAAGAAGATTGAGGCTGAGAGGAGGAAGAAGAAGACCAAGATTCCTCCAAAGGGTGATGCCGATCGTCCAGAGGGTGATGGGGGAACTTCTGCTGGGGTCCCTGTCTTGACCGGGGCGGAGATTTTTATGATGATTTCTCACCCGATCATCCTGCTGTTATTTCTCAATTCTTTTCCCCGGAGATTCGTAGCAAGTTTGTTAAGGGTGAATTCTCCGTCCACCAGTGTCTTCAAGATGCTCAGGTTACCTACTTGCAGCAGGTTAGCCTGTTGCAGTATTTGCACAAGGACGTCCTTCCGGCGGCCGAGCGGGCAAAGGAGGATTATGACAAGGCTCTGAAGGCGTCCACTTCGGCCATGGAGGAATGTGCGAAGCTGACAAGTGAGAAGGAGGCTCTCACTGTCCAGCTGGGGACGATCGGTAAGGAGAAGAAGGTTCTCGAGAAGAAGTTGGGGGAGATGGAACCCTTGAAGAAGAAGGTGGAGGACCTTGGTAAGGAACTTCTGGCGGCCGAGGAACGACGTAAGGATGATTTGAGGAAGCAGAAGGAACTCCATGACGCCGAGGTCAGAGAACTTCAGCGAAAACTGGAGGCTGCTTTGGAGGGGGAGCGCAAGCAAGTGGCCGACACATTGAAGTATGTGGAAAAAGCGTTTGATGTGGCCATCGAACAGGTCAAGGTACGGAACCCGGCTTTCAATCTTGACACGCGTGGAATGTCTTATGAATACGAAGTCATTGATGGAGCTGTGGTCCTTGTTGATGGTGACAACAAAATCGAGGTTCCTCCAGAGGGTCTACCTTCCCCGACCGATACCCAGACTGGTGCTTGAAGCTTTGTTTTTGATGTAATTTTCATTTGGTCGGCTTTGGCCTCGTTTTGTAATGACTCAATTATTATTAACGAAGTTTCTCTTTTTCGTTCTTCCGATCGTATTGTTTGTATATTTTTTCTACCTGGCCTTCGCTGATTTATATGCTTGCATCGTTTTTTCGTCGTACTTTATGTCTGATCACAGTTGTTAATGTGTGCGTCGTATTCGTAATTTGCGAACCTCGTATTTTAGGTTACTCGCCGCTTGCGTCGGACCATGTTTATTTAGCGGTGTACGCCCTGGTTTTCAGGCCGAGGGTTTAGTTTTAGACTTGTGAGGTTATTAACTGAGTATCTCGGTTTTTAGGCCGAGGATTTGGGTACTTGCGAGTATTTGTACTGAATTCCCTGGTTTTCAGGCCGAGGGTGTGTTCTTAATGATCCTTTGGTTAGGCCGACTGGCTTTGTACATTAATTTCTTTAACTAAAATACATCCTTAGGTTATGGGCGTTCCAGTGCCGAGGGATGTCATTGCCCCCAAGTGTTTCCAGTCGGTAGGCGCCTTTCCCTGTTGACTCTGTGATGCGGTAGGGTCCTTCCCAGTTGGGAGCTAGTTTTCCTTGCCGCGTGTTTCTTCCTCCAATGTCGGCTCTCCGTAGGATGAGGTCTCCCGTCTTGAACCTTCTTTCAACTACTTTGTTGTTGTATTTGGCCGCTGCTCTTTGTTTCGCAGCTACCTCTCTGATGTGGGCGACCGCGCGCCGTTCTTCTAAGAAATCCAACTCTTCCCGAATGAGCCGGTCGTTTTGTTCTTCGTCGTTTGTCTCAGTTCGCCAGCTGGGTTCGCCGATTTCAACCGGGATAACAGCCTCGGCCCCATGTGCCAGTCGAAAGGGGGTTTCCCCGGTGGACGAGTGTGGGGTCGTGCGGTATGCCCATAGAACATGGTCCAGCTGATCGGCCCATTTCCCTTTTGACTCATCCAATCTTCTCTTTAATCCTCGGAGGATCACTCTGTTGGCTGCCTCTGCCTGCCCGTTTGTTTGGGGGTGTTCTACAGAGGTAAAATGCTGCTTGATCTTCAGGCCTTCCAACAGCTCCCTGAACCGCCGATCGGCAAACTGGGTCCCATTATCAGTTACTACTGCTTTTGGGATTTCGTATCTACTGATGACATGTCTATAGAAGAACCTCTGGATTCTGGCAGAGGTGATAGTCGCCAAAGCTTCGGCTTCGATCCACTTGGTGAAGTGGTCGATGGCGACGATCAAAAACTTGACTTGACCTGGGGCCGGAGGGAAAGGTCCAAGGATGTCCATTCCCCATTTGAAGAAAGGCCATGGAGTTGAAGTGGTAGACATTCCTTGTGCCGGGGCGTTGTGGAAATCGACATATCTTTGACAGGGATCGCACTTTTGAACATATTCAGCCGCATCCTTCTCCATGGTGGGCAGTAGTAGCCGGCGCGAAGTGCCTTTTTAGCTAACGATCGTCCACCGAGGTGCTGACCGCAACTTCCTTCATGGATTTCTGCCAACACGTAATTTGCCTCAGTAGGGCTCAAGCATTTGAGCATGGGGCAAGAGAAGCCCTTCCGGTACAAGCGATCGTCTACCAGTGTATACCAGGCGGCTTGCCTTTCTATCTTCTTGGCTTCTCTCCGATCGTCAGGGAGTGCTCCTGATTGGAGGTATGAGGTGATTGGAGTCATCCAGCACGGTTCCTGATCGATTTGCATGCAGTGTTGTTTCTCGTTGATGCTTGGTCTGGCGAGTGTCTCCTGGATGACCGTCCTATTATTCCCTGCCTTCTTCGTGCTTGCGAGCCTGGAGAGAACGTCGGCCCTAGTGTTTTGATCCCTCGGTACATGCCGGAATTCGATCGTCTTGAACGCGCTTGCTGATAAATACAAATTATACACTTTAATCATCCCTCAAATTTAACCTTTTAATGCATTTTTTATGCTTAATTAACAAGTCATAAGCATATTATGCCAATTCAGGTTCATATTGGGCTCAATTACATTTTTCAGCATTAAACTGTTTTCGTATTTCAAGCATAACGTGCGTTCTAGATATCTAAAAATTATGTTATTTATAGTGTAGGAAAGATAAAAGAAAGCCCTACAACTTTGATGAAGAACCCAAAAGCTGAATCGGATGTCTAGTGAGTCAAAATGGGCTTGGAAGACGGAATAGTCAGCATCATATGAAAACCTGACCAACACTCAATGATTGGGCCATAACTTGGGCTAGAAAACTCCTTTTGGGCTCAAACCAGCGGCATTTGAAAGCTAAGATCCAGAGCTTGATTTCATATGAAGACAACTCTCTTGGATTCTGTCAGATTGGGTATGATATGCTCGGTGAAAGTGGGAGACAAGTAGATGAATGATAGCTAGAGTAGGTGAATAATTCAAAGTAATGGACAAATGCATTAGGTAATTGATCAATAAGTTCATTTGTGGACAAAACATGCTTAGTCATGGCTGAGTGATCATGTTTGGAATGGCATCTTTTCCCCTCCTATAAATAGGAGGGCTTGCTAAGGAGAAGGGCATCCCAAGTTGTAGTAGAAATTACTAAGAGTTTTATTTACTTTTGTTCATCTTTTTGTAAAGTCTTCATGGAAGGCTAAGTTTTTATTCAATTCAAGGAGTCAAGCTTATTTTCATATTGGTTTTGAGGTTTGATCTTCATTTACATGTTGATTGAATTACATCTACTTTGCTTTTCTACTCCACTTGCTTCAATTCCATATTTCTTTTATCAAAGCTTGATTGGTTAACATGTTTTGGTTATGAAATTTGTTATTGATGTATGTTGTACTCTTGATTGGTTAATCATCATACAATGAATGAAAAGCATAGAGTGAGCAATTAAATTGAAGGTTTTCATTTAATTATTTACTTCAATTGGTTCCGTTTACAAAATTGATTTAGATCTAACATAAGATTTCATGGTTATTTGATCTTGTTAATCTTAATCAATTGAATTCTGGAAATTATTTCAGTAGTGAATCCAGGATCATTGTAGGGGTTCCACATGATTCTATGTTGATAGATTTAATCTCTTGAATGCATGTTATAAATAACCAATGATTTACCATGAAAATAGCCTCTGAATTCCTTGGATTGATGTTGTCTTGAATTGATTCAACCTTTGCTTTTAACTTGATCTTTTATTTTCTTCAGTTTATTCCAATCAATCAAAACCCCCCAAAGAAGGATTAATTTGAGTGGATCTTCAGGGTTCGACCCGGTTTATACCATTCTACTACAAGTAGTTTGCAGATCGGATAATTATAATTATAATTTTGTGCAGGTTCGACAACTGTCAAAATTTTGGCGCCGTTGCCGGGGATCCACTTGATAGTATCCTTTTATTTAATTTTTTTTTATTGTGATTTCTTGTGTCTCTTTTATTTTTCTTCTTGTGTGTTGCTAGTTTATGACTAGATCTTCTACTTCAAAATTAATTGAATTTGATCCAGAAATTGAAAGAACTTTACACAGATCTAAGAGAAAATTGTTTGCTCAAGTTAAACAACCTGTTGATATCAATCAATTTGAACAAATGGCTAACAATGTGCAGGATAGAACTTTGAGGGAGTTGGCTGCTCCTGATGTTACATACCAACCTTTGTGCATTCAATATCCAAACTTGGATGTTGATTTTGAACTTAAATCTGGTTTAATTCACTTGCTTCCTAAATTTCATGGTCTTGCAGGAGAAGATCCACACAAACATCTAAAAGAGTTTGAAGTGGTTTGCTCCTCCATGAAACCTCAAGGAGTTGCTGAAGAGCACATCAAATTAAGAGCTTTTCCTTTCTCACTTACAGATGTCGCTAAAGATTGGCTGTTTTATCTTCCTGCAGGTTCTGTAACATGTTGGAATGACATGAAGAAGATATTCTTGGAGAAATACTTCCCTGCTTCAAGATCTGGTGCTATCAGAAAGGAAATTTCCGGAATTAGGCAAATGACTGGAGAGACTCTGTACGAGTACTGGGAGAGATTTTTAAAGTTGTGTGCTAGTTGTCCACACCACCAAATAAGTGATCAACTTTTAATCCAATACTTTTATGAAGGATTATTGCCTATGGAAAGAACTATGATCGATGCAGCAAGTGGTGGTGCATTAATGAACAAAAGCATCCATGAAGCAAGAAGCCTTATCTCTACCATGGCTTCCAACACCCAACTAATTTGGGACCAGGATCACGCCAACTCGGGCAGTGAACGAAATTCAAGTGTCACAGGCAGAACAACAAAGGCTGCAAAATAGACTTGATGAGCTAACATCCTTAGTGAGACAAGTGGCAGTAGCTCAGCAACAACCTTCTCAAACACAACTACTTTTGCAAGCACCGGAAAAGGTATGTGGTATCTGTAACTGCTCATCTCATCCAACTGATGCTTGCCCTAACATTCAAGCAGGTGAATCTGTTGCTGTAACTGGAGCTTTCCATGGGAGATCACAACAACAACAACGTTATGATCCTTACTCAAATACATATAATCCTGGATGGAGAGATCATCCAAATTTGAGATGGGGTAACAATACAAGACCACAACCCCAACAACAGTTTCAGCACAATGCAGGTACTAGTAGACCATCTTACCAGCAACCTGTGAGACATCAAATGTATCAACAAAATGGTGTAGCTCAACAGCCTCCACAACCTAACTCTGAACCTTCACTAGAAGATCTTGTGAAGCAAATGGCAGCAACAAACCTGCAATTCCAACAAAGGACGGAGTCTACCATTCAGAATTTAGAGATTCAAATTGGACAACTTGCCTCTTCACTAAATGAGATGCAATCTAAAGGTTCCGATAAGCTGCCTGCTCAACCAGTGGTGAACCCCAATGTCAATGCAATTTCCCTTCGATCTGGAAGGGTGATGGATGAGGCAATCATACAAAAAGTTGCTAAAAAACCAAGACTTCATTCAAACAATGCACCAGATGATACAAAAGTACAACCATTGGATCATGCAGAAGGAGCAAAGTCATCAGATGATGATGCATCTTTTCGAAATTCTGAGAAAAGTATGCAGCAGAATGTACCACTACCATTTCCTCAAAGAGCTGCAAAATCCAGGAAGGTAGACGAGATGGAGAAAGAGATCTTGGAAACCTTTAGGAAAGTGGAAGTCAATATTCCACTTCTGGAGGCAATCAAGCAGATTCCAAGATATGCTAAGTTTCTCAAAGACTTGTGCACACACAAAAGAAGGCTGAAGGGAGATGAAAAGATTAGTATGGGGCAAAACGTTTCAGCCATCATTCAACAAATGCCCACAAAGTGCAAAGATCCAGGGACGTTTACTATCCCTTGCATAATTGGCAATTGTAAATTTGAAAATGCTTTGTTAGATTTAGGTGCTTCAATTAATGTTATGCCTATGTCTATCTTTAACTCTCTTGCCATTGGACCTTTGCAGAGTACAGGTGTTGTCATCCAACTAGCTAATAGGAGTAATGCATATCCTTCTGGACTTATTGAGGATGTCCTTGTTAAAGTTAATGATTTGATTTTCCCTGCAGATTTCTACATTTTGGATATGGAGGGAGAGTCTAAATCCAATAAGGCTCCGATTATTCTGGGAAGACCATTCCTTAAGACAGCTAGAACAAAGATTGATGTCCATGCAGGAACTCTTTCCATGGAGTTTGGAGACGTTATTGTCAGATTTAATATATTTGATGCTATGAAGCATCCCATGGAAGAGCACTCAATTTTTCATATTGAGTTACTAGATGATCTGGTTGATGATACCTATTCTGAGCTGTTTAATGAAGATTTCCCTTCTTTTGCTGATTTACATGATGTTTACACCTGTAACAATTGTGTAGATTCTCTATTATGTCATGTTTGTGCTGAGATTGATACTTACTTGCAGGAGGATTTTCATGATGCAGGTAGTATACATTCTGATGATGGTGTACTTGTTGATTCAACAGAGCTAGAAGGTAATGAATTGATTGAATTGGATGTTGTTGAGTTACATGTTGCAAATGCAATTCCATCCACCAGGACACTTCCCTCAATTGAGCAACCACCTACATTGGAGCTCAAACAACTCCCAAAGCATTTGAAGTATGCTTATTTAGAGGAGAATGAAAAGTTGCCTGTGATTATTTCAACAAGTCTTGAGGCTGAACAAGAAGAAATGTTGTTGCAAGTCTTAAGGAAGCATAAAAGGGCAATTGGATGGACCTTAGCTGACATTCCTGGTATTAGCCCTTCTATGTGCATGCATAGGATCTTACTTGAAGATGGAGCCAAACCAATAAGGCAGCCACAAAGACGTCTGAACCCTCTAATCTTGGATGTTGTGAAGAAGGAGGTGACCAAGCTTTTACAAGCCGGCATCATTTATCCTATATCTGACAGTCACTGGGTAAGTCCAGTCCAAGTGGTCCCAAAGAAGACTGGTCTCACAGTAGTGAAGAATGACAAGAATGAGCTTATTCCTACCAGAGTGCAAAACAGTTGGAGAGTTTGTATTGATTATAGGAAACTTAACCAAGCAACTAGAAAAGATCATTTCCCTTTGCCTTTTATTGATCAAATGCTTGAGCGTTTAGCTGGGAAATCTCATTATTGTTTTCTTGATGGCTTTTCAGGTTATTTCCAGATTCACATTGCACCAGAGGACCAGGAAAAGACCACATTCACCTGCCCCTTTGGAACTTTTGCCTATAGGAGGATGCCATTCGGCCTATGCAATGCCCCTGGTACCTTCCAGCGGTGCATGGTCAGTATCTTTGCTGACTTCCTTGAAAAGTGCATGGAGGTGTTCATGGACGATTTCACTGTGTATGGTTCTTCGTTTGAAACCTGTTTAGATAGTTTAGATAAGGTTTTACATAGATGCATTGAAACTAACCTTGTTCTTAATTTTGAAAAATGTCACTTTATGGTTGACCAGGGCATAGTGTTAGGACATGTAATTTCAAAGAAGGGTATAGAAGTGGATCCTGCCAAGATTGATGTAATTTCTAGTTTACCTTACCCATCTTGCATTCGCGAGATTAGATCATTTCTTGGTCATGCGGGTTTCTATAGACGATTCATCAAAGACTTCAGCAAGATAGCCCTTCCACTTTCTAACTTGCTACAGAAAGATGTTGATTTTAACTTTGATGACAGGTGTAAGGAGGCTTTTGATCAACTCAAGAAATCATTGACCACAACTCCAATTATTAAGCCACCAGATTGGACACTCCCTTTTGAGATCATGTGTGATGCATCCAATTATGCTGTGGGAGCTGTCCTTGCACAAAGAGTTGGAAAATTTCCTCATGTCATATATTATGCTTCTAGAACTTTAGATGCTGCACAAGCTAACTATACTACCACTGAGAAAGAATTGTTAGCTATTGTTTTTGCACTTGATAAATTTAGATCATATTTGCTTAATTCTAAGGTGGTTGTTTTTACTGACCATGCAGCATTAAAGTTCCTATTGAAGAAGCCAGATGCAAAACCAAGGTTGATTAGATGGATGTTGCTACTTCAAGAGTTTGATTTGGAGATTAGGGACAAGAGCGGTGCAGAAAACATGGTAGCTGATCATTTAAGCAGAATTGAGAGAGAACCTGACTCTCTCCCTATTCATGATTCTTTTCCTGATGAACAACTTTTGGAGTTGCGTCACACCACCCCCTGGTTTGCTGATTTAGTTAATTACTTGGTTGCATCTGTTTTTCCTGCACATGCATCTAGGGCACAAATAGATAAACTTAAAAGTGATTCTAAATATTATGTGTGGGAAGATCCCTACCTGTGGAAATTTTGCAGCGATCAAGTCATTAGGCGTTGTGTTCCAAATCATGAGTTTAATTCCATTCTAGATTTTTGCCATACATTTGCATGTGGTGGGCACTTTGGACCTCAACGTACTGCTAGAAAGGTTTTGGACTCTGGTTTGTATTGGCCTACCTTGTTTCGTGATGCTTACAGGTATTATAAGAATTGTGAACAATGCCAAAGAATGGGCAACATATCACGAAGAAATGAGATGCCTCAACAACCACTGTTGTTCTGTGAGGTGTTTGATGTCTGGGGCATTGACTTCATGTGACCTTTCCCTAACTCTTTTGGTTTCACTTATATATTACTGGCTGTGGATTATGTTTCTAAATGGGTAGAAGCAAAAGCCACCCGCACTGATGACTCTCATATTGTGATTGACTTTGTCAGGTCTAACATTTTTAGTAGGTTTGGAATTCCAAGGGCAATCATCAGTGATCAAGGATCTCATTTCTACAATAGGAACATGGCATCCTTGTTGAAGAAATATGGGGTGATGCACAAGATGTCTACACCATATCATCCTCAAACAAATGGTCAAGCTGAAGTATCCAACAGGGAACTCAAACAAATTCTGGAGAAAACAGTCCAACCGAATAGGAAAGACTGGAGCAAAAGGCTTGATGATGCTTTATGGGCTTATAGAACAGCTTATAAAACTCCTATAGGGATGTCCCCTTACCGGATAGTCTTTGGCAAAACATGTCATCTACCGGTAGAGATTGAGCACAAAGCTTATTGGGCTGTTAAGCAATGCAATTTGAACTTGGATAAAGCTGGAGTGCATAGAAAGCTTCAATTGCAAGAACTTGAAGAAATTCGATTAGAAGCATATGAGAATTCCAGAATTTACAAGGAAAAAACCAAAGCATTCCATGACAAGATGATAACAAGAAAAGAGTTCATTGTTGGACAAAAAGTGCTCTTATATAATTCTCGTCTTAAGCTGATGCCTGGTAAGTTACGTTCTAGATGGTTAGGTCCATTTTTGGTTACTAATGTTTTTCCTTATGGTGCAGTAGAGATCACAGATGAGACAACCAAAAAGGTCTTCAAAGTAAATGGACATCGGCTTAAGCCCTTCTATGAGGGTTTTCAAGAGCATACGGTGGAAGAGGTGCACCTGCACAATGCCACCTACTTGGCTTGACTTGAAGTAAAAATTTCTCTTCCCATTTTTTTTTTTTGCTATTTTTTTCTTGAGTTATTATTGTTAATGATATGTGTTTTTCATTTTGTTGATTATGTTGGGAGAGTTTTCTTAAGTTTTCATTATTTTTATTTTATTGTTATTGTGTTTTTTGTGCAATGCTTCGATTTGTTCTCCTTAACCATTATATATACAGAACAATCCACCCTTGCACTAAACAAATTTGTTAGAGACAAAGAATGGAGGAAACCCTCGCCAAGCTCAGAGTTCGGTTCCCTACTCTCCCTCAAGACGATCTCAGGAAAATTTACAGATGTAGACTTGAAAGGCTAAGAGTACTGATGCGCTTAGGCCTTCCTGAGGATGTACGTTGGATCATCGAGGCCAAGGTACGCTTAGCAGGTGAATTTCAAGATTCATTTGCTAGACATTTGTCAGGAATGGGTAGGAGTTCTTTTTCTAAAAAAAGAAGAGCAAAAAGAATGCAAGTTTGTTATAAGTGTGCAAGATGGAATTGTAACTCGAGATGTAAGAATGTCGGAGTGACTTCTATAAATCGAGAAGACAAAATTAAATTCATTAAGGATGGACTGAGTAAGGAGTCTTTGGATAACATTAGCCAAGGCTCTTGAGACGCATCCTAGTGGACAGGTTCAAATGGTTCTTCTTGATTTAGCTGAATTATTCCGAAAGGAGAAGGAACAATATAGTCTTGGGAATCTGACTCTAAAAGACCCTGTTTGCCAGTTTATAAGAAAATTGGATGGGAAGCAAATCCCCGACTCATAGAAGGCGTTCAAGCCGTTACTGGACGAAAAACCAGAGGAAGATGTGAGCCAAAATCACAACTACTGTTCATATGCATGCACATTTTTTTTTCAGTTGTATCTTTTTGACTTTATAATTCACGCCTGTCTTTAATTTGTTTTGAGTTTTCTTTTCAGCTGATTATTTTTGACTTTATAATTCATGTGTATCTTTGTTTATCCTTACTTGTCTTTTCACCGACTAACACTTAATCAAAAAAAAAAGAAGAAGAAAAAAAAAATCTGACAATTTGATCTTTGTACCGGTTATTTCATCTTTATAAATTCTCACTCTCACAAATGATTGGTACAACAAAATGTCTTCCTTTAAAGAAACTGCAGGACCATCTACACGCAGATTCCACAGTATCTGTGTCTTTGGTGGAACTAATCTCGGAAAGGATGAAGCATTTCGGCATGCAGCTTATGATCTTGGTAAAGCATTGGCTGCTAGAAAGATCAATGTTGTGTATGGAGGGGGGAATACAAGGCCTGAAGGGTTGTACAGCAGGAACTGCAATCACAAGAGGGAGCCAAGTTTTGGGTGTTGCTCTAATGGATGGTAATAACCAGAAAACCACAAACCTTATCCTAGGCACCGTACTGAGGGTTTCAACAATGCAGGAACGTATGGCACAAATGCTATACAAATCTGATGCATTCATTGCATTACCTGGTGGTCTCGGAACTTTAGAAGACATCTTCACCGTTGTGTCTTGGGCCAATTCTAACTTCCACCAAAAGCCATTAGGGTTCTTAAATGTTAATGGTTTTTATAATGGTTTGTTAAGTTTTCTAGAACAGGCTATGCATCAAGGATTCATACCTCAAGGACTGCAAAGAATCATGACATGCTCTTCAAATGCTAACGAACTTCTTGAACAAATGCAGAACCTTTCACTTGGACCTCATGCATCAGAAAAGCAGGTGGACAAGAATAACAAAAATGATGGAAGGAAGGAAGATCCTGATACCACTCTCCGGTTGTAACTTTCCTTCCTCTTAAAGTTGTGCTCGTATAGTTTTTTTTTTCATTTAAATATCAATTTTTTTTTAAAAAAAAATACCAATCTATTAAGACATTAGGGACAATGTCTTGATTAGGTTGGGGGGAGGGAAAAGATGGTCCGTTTTTATTTTAAAAAAAAAATTAATAGGATGGCAGAGTAAGGAGTTATGTTTAACTCTTGATACGCATCCCGTTAGTTTAAAAAAAAAAAGAAATTGTGTTTTTGTTTAAGCTTTCCAATAAAGTTAACAAGTGTAAAACAAAACATAGAAAAAGAGGTGATTTTAAGATTTTTATAACATGATTGAATTGATTCATAACATCTTGAAATTAATTGGTTTGGCAACAGAGATTTGAATTGAATGGATCAATTTTGATAGTTATTAGCTGTGAGGATTTGAGCCTTGTTGACATATTGAACTTTCTTTCTTGTGTGATTTTCACCCATGGAATTTGTTACTTCAGAACTTGCTTTGATTCTTTTTGAAACTACTCTTGCACGTGCATGAACAAAAATGATGGAGGCAAATTTTTCTTTCACCTGAATAAATTACCTAGTTAAATAGCCAACCTTACATTATTTTCCTTTGAATCACCCTTTTTAGCCTTATTTGTTGTCTCTTGTTCCATACTTAAGTATAAAACCAAACTTTTACCTAACCTTATAGAATAGAAGATTATTGGATTTATCATAAGAATGGATTCTTGAACAAGTGTGGGTAAATGTTAATTATGTGGTTGCTACATACTTAGTGCTTCTTTGTTATGTAAAAAAAAAAACTAGAAAAAAAAAGAAAAGAAAAGAAAAGAAAAGAAAAAAAAAAAGAAGATATGCAAAAGAATGAAGAATCCAAATGATTGAATGATGTACTAAAACTTCAATGTTTGATTTCATATGTATCTATCACACTTGTTACTTGGATTCATTCTCCAAACCTCTTTTACTCTCTTTGGTTTAACTTGTCATATTTGTTTGTACCTCTCCATCATTTTCACTCCATTAGTACCCTAATAAAGACCTCTTGATTTGTGGATGTATGTGTAATTTGCAGTGAATAAGTAGAAGATAAGCAAGCTTATGATAGTACAATTTTCATGGGTCGAATTTGAGAGAAACACATACCTTATAAACACTTGAGAGATTGAGAGTAATTCCTGCGAGGTTCTATCAATTTGAATCCACTATTTTCAATTGAAGTTGCCTTTCTATTTTCAGATGCATAAAGATAAGAATTCATGAATGTTCTGATGCCTTGTAATCACCTCTAGCTCATGTTTTCTTTACATTTCACTAATTTCATTGGAAAGCTCCTTTTTGAGTCAATAATTTATGTTTGTTTCCAATTTTGCCCGGGACGTGCAAAAGGTAAGTGTGGGGGAATTTGATAAATACAAATTATACACTTTAATCATCCCTCAAATTTAACCTTTTAATGCATTTTTTATGCTTAATTAACAAGTCATAAGCATATTATGCCAATTCAGGTTCATATTGGGCTCAATTACATTTTTCAGCATTAAACTGTTTTCGTATTTCAAGCATAACGTGCGTTCTAGATATCTAAAAATTATGTTCTTTATAGTGTAGGAAAGATAAAAGAAAGCCCTACAACTTTGATGAAGAACCCAAAAGCTGAATCGGATGGCTAGTGAGTCAAAATGGGCTTGGAAGACGGAATAGTCAGCATCATATGAAAACCTGACCAACACTCAATGATTGGGCCATAACTTGGGCTAGAAAACTCCTTTTGGGCGCAAACCAGCGGCATTTGAAAGCTAAGATCCAGAGCTTGATTTCATATGAAGACAACTCTCTTGGATTCTGTCAGATTGGGGATGATATTCTCGGTGAAAGTGGGAGACAAGTAGATGAATGATAGCTAGAGTAGGTGAATAATTCAAAGTAATGGACAAATGCATTAGGTAATTGATCAATAAGTTCATTTGTGGACAAAACATGCGTAGTCATGGCTGAGTGATCATGTTTGGAATGGCATCTTTTCCCCTCCTATAAATAGGAGGGCTTGCTAAGGAGAAGGGCATCCCAAGTTGTAGTAGAAATTACTAAGAGTTTTATTTACTTTTGTTCATCTTTTTGTAAAGTCTTCATGGAAGGCTAAGTTTTTATTCAATTCAAGGAGTCAAGCTTATTTTCATATTGGTTTTGAGGTTTGATCTTCATTTACATGTTGATTGAATTACATCTACTTTGCTTTTCTACTCCACTTGCTTCAATTCCATATTTCTTTTATCAAAGCTTGATTGGTTAACATGTTTTGGTTATGAAATTTGTTATTGATGTATGTTGTACTCTTGATTGGTTAATCATCATACAATGAATGAAAAGCATAGAGTGAGCAATTAAATTGAAGGTTTTCATTTAATTATTTACTTCAATTGGTTCCGTTTACAAAATTGATTTAGATCTAACATAAGATTTCATGGTTATTTGATCTTGTTAATCTTAATCAATTGAATTCTGGAAATTATTTCAGTAGTGAATCCAGGATCATTGTAGGGGTTCCACATGATTCTATGTTGATAGATTTAATCTCTTGAATGCATGTTATAAATAACCAATGATTTACCATGAAAATAGCCTCTGAATTCCTTGGATTGATGTTGTCTTGAATTGATTCAACCTTTGCTTTTAACTTGATCTTTTATTTTCTTCAGTTTATTCCAATCAATCAAAACCCCCCAAAGAAGGATTAATTTGAGTGGATCTTCAGGGTTCGACCCGGTTTATACCATTCTACTACAAGTAGTTTGCAGATCGGATAATTATAATTATAATTTTGTGCAGGTTCGACAACTGTCACTTGCCGCCTTTTTACTTTGTCAAGATATTTTTGGAGGACGGGTTCTCTTGCTTGGTATTCACCATTTACTTGGGAGACCATGAGTTGTGAATCGCTGCAAAGGACGATTTCTTTGGCTCCAAGATCTTTTGCTAATTGTAAACCGGCCAAGCAGGCTTCATACTCGGCCTGATTATTGGAGGTTTTGAAGTCGAACCTTAGTGATTGTTCAATAGTTACTCCGGTGCTATCTTCTAGCACCACACCTGCTCCGGCCCCTTTCACGTTTGACGAACCGTCGACGAAGATGGTCCAGGTGGCTGATTTTTCTCTTTGGCCGTCGGTCATCTCCAAAACGAAATCCGAGAGAACTTGGGACTTGATGGCTGTTCGGGGCTCATAAGAAATATCATGCTCTGATAGCTCGATTGCCCAAGTGATCATCCGCCCGGCGAGGTCTGGCTTGTGCAGTACCGAGCGGATGGGCAAATCCGTTCGGACGACGATAGAGTGTGCTTGAAAGTATGGTCGGAGACGCCGAGCGGCACTGATGATTGCATAGGCTGCCTTTTCAAGCTTCTGATATCTGAGCTCAGGTCCTTGGAGACTTTTGCTTGTGAAGTATATCGGGCTTTGAGTGGTTTTCGACTCCTTGACGAGCACTGTGCTTACAGCTTCTTCTCCCACTGATAGGTATAGGTACAGTTTTTCCCCAAGCTGGGGCTTCACTAGTATTGGTGGTTTGGTCAGCGATTCTTTGAAGCTTTGAAAAGCTTCTTCGCATTCAGAGGTCCACTCGAATTGCTTCCCTTTCTTCAGTAGCCGATAGAGCGGGAGGGACTTGTGGGCTGATCGGGCAAGGAATCGAGTAAGTGCTGCTATTCTTCCAGTCAGCTGCTGTACCTCTTTGACCGACGACGGGCTCTTCATTTCCAAGATGGCTTTGCATTTGGCCGGGTTAGCCTCTATCCCTCTACTTGTTAGCATATAGCCAAGGAAATGGCCGGCCGGGACGCCGAACGTGCACTTGAGAGGGTTTAGCCTCATGTTGTGCTGTCGAAGCCTTTGAAAAACCTTCTCCAGGTCGGCCACAAGGTCTCCTCCATCGGCAGTTTTCACGATGATGTCATCAACATATACTTCCACCACTTCTCCGATCAGTCCGTCGAAGACTTTGGTCATCATCCTTTGGTATGTTGCTCCAGCGTTTTTCAGTCCGAACGGCATCATGGTGTAGCAGTATGTGCCGTCGTCAGTCAGGAAGGCAGTTTTTTCCTCGTCATGAACATACATGGGGATTTGGTTATAACCAGAATAAGCGTCCATGAATGAGAGAAAGCGGTAGTCTGATGAGTTATCAACTAACCTGTCAATATTTGGCAAAGGAAAGGGATCCTTTGGGCAGGCTTTGTTTAAGTCGGTGTAATCGACGCACATTCTCCACTTGCTGCTTGATTTTCTGACCGGGACGACGTTGGCAACCCAAGTGGCGTATTGGATCTCCCTAATGAATCCGGCTTTCAGGAGCTCGGCTGTTTGGTCTTTGATGGCTCGTTGTCTTTCTGGTCCAGTCTTCCTTTTTCTTTGCGCGATCGGCTTCGTTCTGGGGTCGACAGAGAGCTTGTGGCAGCAGAACTCGGGGTCAATTCCGAGCATATCGGCTGCCGTCCATGCAAATAGGTCCGAGTTGTCCACGAGCAGCTTTTCCATTCTTTTTCTGAATTCTGGGGGCAATCGAGCTCCCATCTTTGTATCTTGTCCTTCTTTCTCGCCTACATGGATGGGGCAAGTTTCTCCTTCTGGTGAGACTCTTTCCGATCCTCGGCCCCCTTCTCCCGAATCAACCCTTGGGTCAAGGTCAACGAGGGAGACATTATGCCTGGACCTGGTGATCGGGGCCTTGAGGCTTGGTGATGGTGGACTGCTTTTTAGGCTAAGGTTATAGCAAAACCTTGCCGCTTGCTGGTCGCCTTTGATTGTGGCCACCCCTCCTTCTCTGGTTGGGAATTTCAACGCCAGGTGCACTGTTGAAACAACTGCCCCAATGGCATTGAGGCTTGGTCTTCCCATTATGGCATTATAAGAACTTTTGCAGGGGACCACAATGAACTTGCTCCTGATCGTCTTGCTTCCTCCTTTGCCCGTCAGTGTAACGAGCGCTTCCATGTACCCGAGGGGTTGGATACGATCGCCGGAGAAGCTTACGAGGTCGCTGTCATATGGCAAGAGGTCGCTTCTGGTAATCCCCATTTTTTCGAAGCAGTTTTCGTAAATGATATCGGTCGAGCTGCCCTGATCTATCAAAACTCTTTTTACCTCGGCGTTCGCAATGACGGCGGTGATCACCATGGGGTCATCATGTCCGGGGAGAGTGTCTCCGAAGTCGCTACTATCAAAGGTTATGGCGGGAGTTGCTGGCGGTGGCGCCGTCCGGCGTGTCCTGGACCGGTCATCATCCACATGTTGTACCTCCCTCAGGGCTCTTTTTCTTGAGTTGCTTGAGGATCCTCCTCCTCCGAATCCCCCGGCTATCATGTTGATAGTGATCCGAGGCTGTTGATCCTGATCTCTCGGCGGTGATCTGTCCCTTGCCTTTCTATCGGGACCTCCGCGGCCCCGCGGTGACCTGGAGCGGTGTCGTCTACTCTCTCCTCTGGGGGGTGATCTACGGTCCTTTACCCGATCGCCCTGTCCCCGGCTGCCCCAGTCTTGCTTCTCTTTCTTCACATATCGGCCCAGGTTCCCGTCGCGGATCAGCTGCTCAATGGCATCTTTCAACTGATAACAGTCATCAGTTTCGTGCCCATGGCTTTTGTGGAAGGCGCAATATCTGCTTTTGTCGCCGAGCGGGGACTTGATCGGCGGGGGTCTTTTGACTTCGGCTAACTCCACATGGTGGACTTCTTGCCAAATCCTTGAAAGGCTGCTATTCAGGGGGGTATAGTTACCCTTGTATCGTCCCCTGAACTTCTTCTTCTCTTCCCTTTTTTCTTTTTTGTTTCTTTCTTCTTTCTCCGGTGCCCGGACTTCTTTCGCGGTCGTCGTCTTCATCGTTCCTTCCAGGTGCAGCTCTTCGTTCACAAACTGGGCCGCTCGCTCCCGAAAAGCTGTCATATTGTGGACCCTGATCCTCCTTAGGGAGATAGCAAGTGGGGTGCCGGTACGCAGTGCTTCGACTGCGCAATGTAGCTGAACCTCGTCCGCGACGTTAGGTGTGAGGGCGATCTCCTTGTAGAAACGGGCCAGGAAATCTCGCAGGGTTTCGGATTCTCCTTGTTTCACCTTGGCGAGTGTGTGAGAGTCGCGGGGAATCTGGTTAGCCATGCTGAACCTTTTGGCGAAGGCTGCCGCTAGATCGTCCCACTTGTCGACGGAGTTTTGGGGGAGCGTTCGAAACCAGGTCAAGGCTTCCTCGTCCAAAGTCCGAGAGAAGCTCTTGCATATAATGTCGTCTTGAGCACCCAAGAAAAGCATCTCATTGAAGAATCTGTCCAGATGTCGGCCCGGGTCGGTCTCCCCTGTGTAGGAGGCAATGTTGCTAAAAGGCCTCAAGAATTTATCCGGTATCTCTACCTGTGCCAGTCTTGTGGTGAAGGGATGGGTAAAGGGACGATGCAAGGCGATTAGGCTCGGGAGGGCCCGAAGTCGCGGCCGTGGGGGCTGTTGTGACGGTCGGAGCGACCTGGACGACTGGTGTGGTTTCGGCGATCGGTGTGACTGGGGTGGCCTTGGGCGTGGCTTGCGTTTCCGCTTCTGTCTCCTTACTTGGCTTTACTGCTTCTCCATTTTCTTTTTTGGCCGACGCAGCCTGGGTGTCTTGTGCTGTGAGGGAGTCGTTCTTCGGCTACGTCTGCGGGTGTGGCTCATCCGCTCGGTTGTGCGCTCGGATGAGGACGTCTCGTCCGAGGAGGTTCCAGATGATGAATAGCTGGACTCCCGGGAGGGGAGGTCCCTGGTATGATATGTCCTCCGGGAGGTGGAGCTCCTCCTGCTCCCTTCTTTCCGGCGAGATCTCCTTCGCGGGGGCTGCCGGAACCAGGGACTCCAGGTATTTGATCCTCCTTTCCAATTCTCTTACGGTCCCGCTCTTCTTCCTCTTTCTTGGCGGGGTGGGTGGCTCCTCCTCGCTCGTGGGGGAGGTTTCTCTCCTCTTGGTTCTCTTGGGTGGTTTCCTTCTTCTGACTATGTTTCCGGGAGGTTTTAGGTGATAACTCTCCGATGAACTCCCGGTGGTGTGCACAGAGGGTGTTGTCTCCTGAGGAGTGGCCCTTAAGGTTTGACGGGGGTCAGTCCTCGTTCTTGCTTCTTCCACCGGCGCTACTGCGTGGGGCGGTGGGGGTTGGTTGTTGGTGGCTTCCATGTTTGGGTGGACCAGATCTCAGCAAAGGAGGTAGAGATGGTGGAACTTTGTTACACGTTTCCCACAGACGGCGCCAAATGATCGTGGCCGAGATCACGGGGATGGTCCGAGCGATAAGCGTGGTGGTCCGAGGGCCCTCCAGGCGGCTGACTGCTTTTCCGGTGGTCGCTCCGGTACAGGGTGCGCGGTGGTGTACCTGCGAAGGCACTCCAACGCTCAAGTTAGTGGGGAAGATGATATGAGGGTATATGGTGATAGATTCATTACCTCTGGCCTATGGGGGTGAGGCCCCTTATATAGTCATGGGGTGCTGCGACAGGGGGGAACATGGCAGGTGGAGCAGGCACGCCTCCGCCGCCCTTATTCTGCTACGGCCGTAATCCCCGGTGGCGTGTGTCAGATACTCTTACCTTTATCGGGGGTTGTAGGGGGCGCATTAAATGCGATGAGACTTGGTAGGTAAGCTACCTCTGGGTTTCTAGTCATAGGGTCCAAGGCTTCGTCGTTGTGGTGTGGGCATCCAACCGAGTACGCTGGGCGATCGCCTATGGTTGGCGATCGTGTTGGTTCTTGCGTTCGGGACATGGATCGGGCGATCGTCCCGTGGGGGGCCGCTTACGCCGTGGTCCGGATCAATATTAAATTATTAATAAAAACTTAATTTAAATGCACTATTATGATAAAACAATTTTATATTACCATCCAATTATCTATTATCACATTATTTAATAAACATGACATCTCATATATATTATTCATTCCAAAAAACGATATGACAACATATTATTTAATTAGATGATAGTATAAATTCTTTATATTGATAATGTATGTAAACTAAATTTTATTAATAGTTACATGACTAGATTTTTTTGTCAAAACTATCAAAATAACATTCTTTAATGTTAAAAATATTTTTCACAAAAGTGTTTTCAAATATAAGCCAATTCTTAAAGATACTTCTGATTAAAATTAATTTTATAAAATCAAGTTTAATCGAAATTAATTTTCCAAATTTCAAAATATGCACTTAATCAAACTCATACTTAGGTTTATTTTGTAAGTTTAAAATTGGAGATTTCTTTGCACCCCATTTTTAAGGTTACATATAAGTTTTTAAGTGTATATATATTTGATTCCCTTTAAGTAAAGTTTTAAGTTCGAGTCTTGATTGTTGATTATGGAAAAAAACTCTCATTGTTAGTCCTACCACATGGATGTTCCCTATTCGAGTAGAAATATAACATTAGAGAGAAAATAAAATAAAAATTAATTAATGATGCATAATGGTGGGATGTTATTTAAAAATTGTAAAAAGTGAAAGAATGATTTGTATCCCTTGGTGTCTACACCTAGTATGAGAAAGGAAGATGAGAGATAAAATATAATGTAATAAAAATAGAGAAATATAGAGAAATTAGGGATGTCAAATTGGTGTAAAAACATTTTGGGTGTCTATGTATCATTGTTGAAAATGAAAATGGTGTAAATTAATGCATAATTTTTTGGTGTAAACCATAGGTATCCCCTGTTACCAGGGGCAATCCTATTCGGGGCTAGCTTATTCTCACACATTCATTTTCTTTTTTATTATGATATTAAAATATTTTCTCTCATTATTCATTTTTATTAATATGTTTCGTTATAAAAGAAATTTTTTTATGAGCTGCGGGTATTCTCCACGCCAGACAGTCTTGTTCCTACCATTTTTTTTCCTCACACATTAATTTTCTTTTTTATATTATCCTTTTTTCTTTCTTTTTATTTTTTTATCAAAATTACATCTCCATTTATTTGACTTCTTTTGTAGTGTTTTTATGAATCACAGGTATTCTGCACGGAAGGTAGTCTTAATCCTATCGTTTTCTTTTTTCTTTTATATTTTTAATCTCACTTTTATTTTCTTTTTTTATCATGATATTAAAATATTTTCTCTTATTATTCGTTTTTATTAATATATTTCATCATAAAATAAATTTTTCTATGAACTGTGGCTATTCTCCACGGAAGACAATCATGTTCCTACCATTTTATTTTTTTTCTCAAACATTAATTTTCTTTTTTTATTATCCTTTTTTCTTTATTTTTATTTTTTTTATCAAAATTATATCTCCATTTATTTAGCTTCTCTTGTAGTATTTTTTTATGAATCACGAGTATCCTCCACGGGAGGCTGTCTTAATCATGTAGTCTTCTTTTTTCTTTTATTTTTTTATCTTACATTTTTTTATTTTTTATTATGAAATTAAAATAATTTTCTCATTATTCGTTTTTATTAATATGTTTCATTACAAAAGAATTTTTTATGAACTGCACGTATTTTCCACGAGACTGTTCCTACCATTTTATTTTTTTTCTCACACATTAATTTTCTTTTTATTATTATTATTATTATTATTATTATTATTATTATTATTATTATATTATATTTAATGTACATCAACACATTTATTATATTTCCTAATGTGTATTTTTGTGTAATAAAAAATCAGAAATGATAGCTAATATTTTCTTTTTTTCTCATACATTAATTTTCTTTTTATTATTATATTAAAACATATTCTCTTAATATATAAGTATTTATGATAGCTAATGTTTTATCCCGTGCGAAGCACGAGCAACATAAATCATACCATCAATTTACCCGTGCGAAAGCACGGGTCACCTACTAGTTAGGGAGAAAAACACTATCGAAGCCAATAAACAACACCGACCCAAAACAACGCAGATGAGGGTATTCCTTTTAACACCCTCTTTTTGCTATTCACATCCCCTTCCTAAACTATCCACACCCTACTTCCACCGCTACCCACCCCATCGCCTCCTCGTTCCTTCTCTCCATTCCTCACCCCACATCCACCCCATGGTCGCCTCAACCCCTTTTCCTTCTCTCCACTTCTCACTCCCCCTTCTCCATTGTCCCCCACCCTAATTTCCTTCTCCTCACTGCCCCTTCTCCCCTCCCAACTGTCACGTTTTTTTTTTGAGTAAACTAGCAATCTAGTCCTCGACTTTTATAGTGCCTTTCAATTTGGTCCCTGACTTTAAAAAATACGTCTGTTAGTCCCTCAGTTTTACATCCGTCATGCATTTGGGTCCCGAAGTGTAAACGGTGTTACTTAACTGCTGAGTGGGCACGTTATCTGACACGTGGCTTAACTATGGAAACAAAACAGTGTCGTTTTTGGGTGTTTTAAGCTCTCAGCCCTAACGGTCATAAACCATTTTTCTTCTCCATTCTCCTTTACCCTCTGTTTCTCCGTTCTTCTCCATTGTTGTGACTTCCTCTTCTTGTTTCCTTCTTCCTCTTCTGTTGGCTCTTACTTTTCTGTTTTTTCCCTTTCATCGTCTTCATCACAACACAGCCATGAACAGTAGCAATGAAATAAGGCACCACAGTCATGGATCTAAGTCATCTCCGTTGATGCAAAGGGGCCGAAGTGGCTTATTGTGTTACTGCAATCTAAGAACAGTGATTAGGGTATCTAAAACCGAAAAAAATCCTAGGAGATTATTCTACGGATGTCCCAAACTTAGGGTGAGTGACTACAATTATTCTGTAAATTTAGGGTGTTTTTATGTTTTTTTTTCATTTTGTGGGGTTGAATGTTTAATTATGGTTGACATTTGCAGGTTGTTGATAGATGCAAATTTTTCCAATGGGTCGAGAATGAATCTGGTGTTGAAGATAGTGTAAGTGAATATGCTTCAAGTGTGCCATTCATTCCTACTGAGCATGAAGAATGGAGGAACTCTGTTTAAAAATAGCTTATGAAAGTTGATTCTGAACTTAGGAAATTAAGATGGGGAATTTTGTTCTTGTGTACCTTAATGTTATGTTCATTGTTGTTGGGTTTTATGTTGGGATTGTTATGGAAAACTTAAGGTTTTTTAAGTTGTAATGTTGGCAATGGAGAGGGGGAAATCTGTTGTTGGGGACCTATTGTACTGAAATCTGTTTATGTAATCAATATCCTTTCCTTAATTAGATTGAATTTATGTTCTATTGTTTGGGTTATGTACATGATTGAAAAAGTGTGGGCAAAAAACTTAAACAACAAAATAGCTTAAACAACATCAAATAGCTTTAACTTAAACAACAAAATTGCTTAAACAACACCAAAATGCTTAAACAACAGCAAATAGCTTAAACAACATCCATAATTCAGCCATAATATAGCCATAATTTGGCATCCAATATCCATAACATTGTCTAAATCTGACCACAAAGCTTAAAGAAGCACTTAATAAACAACACCAAAAAGCTTAAACAACAACAAATAGCTTAAACAAGATCCATAAATTTTCCAGCAACCTAAGCTCAACAAAATAGCTTAAACCCAAAAGTGATCCATATTCTTCAAATAACAACAGTTTTCCAGCAACTTAAGCTCAGTAAAAAAAATTCAACATCCAAATGGGCCTCAATTTGAATAGAAAGGAGGTTATGTTGATTTGGACTTCAAGCCAAGAGTGGGCATAAATTGATGGGCTTTGGAGGATTCATCAACTTATTCAGATGCAGTAGTTGGTGGTGGGCTGCTTTGTCTAGTGGGCCTTGGTGCAGCTGATGTCCCTTTTCCTCTTATTGTCAGTTTTGACCTTAGGCTGTTGCTACAGTTGGTGTGGGTCTTTGATGGACTTGGAATAATGGGTGGGGGTTGTGATTGTGAAACCTCAATTTCATCTGGGACTGTTGCTATCACTTCAACAGTAGTTGCAATTGGTCCATCTTGGGCTTGTTGTGGTTGTATGTTTGAAGGCCCACTACCATCAACAGGTGCACTTTTCTGTTGGGCTTGAAACTCTTCTAACCTTTGCTTTTTGGTTATTGGACATCCTTTCTTATGATTTTGTCCTTCACAATAGGAGCATGTGAATTCAGCAAGCTTCCTCTTCAATTTGGTTTCTTTGATAGGTTTCTTCCTTCCCTCACTATCCTTCCTCCCTTGTTTCTTTGGTCTCCCTGGGCCTCTTTTCGCTGGTGGTGGCTTTGGTGCAAGGGAGTCTGTTTTCTGCCAATATTCCTCACCCTGCAAAGGATTCACATGATGGTTGTAAGTTGCATAAATTGAAGACATTGTCAGCCAACCATGATAATAGTCCTCTGGTTTGTCATTCTTGCGAGCTATCGCAACAATAGCATGCATGCAAGGCATCCTTACCAAAAAAACACAATAGTCCATGATTAGTAATAAATCCTAGATAGGAATTTAGAAGACATAACATAGCAACTTACCTGTTAACTGCCAAAATCTGCAGGTACAGGTGCCCATGCCCAAATGAACAGCCACCTTTGAATTATAACATTGCACTTCATATTTGTGCTCATCATTATCACCTTAACACGAAAGTGAATAATATGGTTAATACAATTTAAGCATAATATAATAAGAAAACATAATTAAATAAATTTTACTATCTAACCACACTGGAGTCCATCTGTTGCTATCCTTCTTTTCCTTTTCTAGCCCGCTTTGTTGAACCGGTGCCAAATGCCCATTGTGCCTCTCAAGTTTCAATTTGTTGGTGGTGATTGTGGTCATAATGTAGTATCTCACCTCCTCCAGCATGGTGATGATTGGCTTGGTTCTGGAAACTACAATCTTGGAGTTAAAAACCTCACAATTATTGTTGCAGATGTTATCCACCTTTGGTCCCTGACACCGTTTTGTTTCCACAGTGAAGCCACATGTCAGATAGCATGCCCACTCAGCAGTTAAGTAACATCGTTTACACTTCTGGACCCAAATGCATGACGGATGTAAAACTGAGGGACTAACGGACGTATTTTTTAAAGTCAGGGACCAAACTGAAAGACACTATAAAAGTCGAGGACTAGATTGCTAGTTTACTCTTTTATTTTTTTTTTAGTATTTGGGGTAAGCTTGTTGCTAAGGTCTAATTTTTTTAAAAAATATTATATTTCCAAAAGTAAATTTTCTGAAGCTTTAGGAATTTTATTTTTGGAGAGTTACATTTCCGGAATTTAAACATCCGAAAATTAAATGGTAAAATTTTTCCGGAAATAATTTTTATCACTTTCCTTCTGGAAGTTAATTTTAACTTTCCGGAAGTTGATTTCTGGAGGTCTCCGGAAATGTACTTCTGGAAGTGTACTGAACAAGGGTATTTTTGAAAAAAGAAAAGAAAAGAGAGGGTGTGAATAGTAAAAACAGGTGCTAAAAGCATCTACCCACATATGAGAAGAAAAACCCAACTTCGCAAGCACTAAAAAGCATGGGTCCATTGCAAATGCTGCTTTATTAATGGGAGTGCATATGTCGTAGTCCTTAACAGATCCATAGTTATCAATCATATTCTCCTGGTTCAGTGGATCGTATTTTTGTATCTCTAATGGAGCAACTCAAATAAGTTGTTACATTGAATGAATTATAATTTTTTACACTTCTGCGTAATGTTATATTATCTTTACAATTTTAAGCAACTCAACTCACTTTTCTCCAACCCAACAACTCTAAAAAGTTTCTTAAATGGACCACACAATCTACTCCACTCTAAATTATTTTATTATCCAATACAAATTTAAATTAATATATTTATATGTCAATTTTTTAATATTAAGCAAATATATACTTTTACTTAAATAATACTTGAAATTCAAAATTTAAGATGCAAAAACATAAATTCAAGTTAAAATTAATATATGAAAATTTTACATTAAATAATTATTAAAAATACATCAAGAAAATACAAAGATAATATTTTATCAATCATCGTTCAATTTTGATTAATTCGTGTCCAAAACGTTTCCAAATATGTTTCACTAAGTGTGTGTTTGGTTTATCTCAAAACCTAAAATGTGGATCCAGGTAAACGCTACTAAGTGTTCCTTGAACACTTAGATAGATACATCAACACACAGGACTATGAGAAGTCCATAAAGAGTCAAGACAGAGGAAACAACCTAAGCAAGTATGATAGTTCTAAAGATAATCGCGGAAAGCAAAAGAACCCAAAGGACGACAAACTAAATGATTTCAACTATATATAGCCATTGTAACGACAAAAAAAAAACTCAAGAGAATAAAGGTCGATTTGACTGCTTATCGTGTCAAAGGCTGATGTATTGATCTGCAGGGAACATTTTATCCATTAGTGTAGTATTTACTCGTTGCTCTTTTACATACTAAATTATTTCTTTTAAAAACTTTACATAAGGTTCTAACATACCTTCAAGACAACATCTCAAGGTTTTGAGATTTTTTAAGACAACTTCCTAAGGTTCCAACCTGAGACAATCTCTTAAGGTTTTGACACAATACATCCTCTTAAGATTTTAATATAAGACAACCTCTTAAAGTTTTGACATTGAGACAATCTCTCAATGGCCTAACAAGAGATATCTTCTTTGTTAGAACCACAGGCAGCACTAGAAGGGGGGTTGAATAGTGTTTTATACATTTTTTAAACTATTTTAGAAATCTTTAATTAAAACAATCACGTAAGTGATCATTGTGCAAAACCAATCTTAAGATCAGAGTTATTTTAGAAGCGTGCGGAACATGTGAAAGATAAAGATAAAAAATCTTTCTCTTACACTTAAGATTGTTTTGATTTCAAAGAGCTTCTCTAAATGTCTTCTGAAGAATATTACTAAGAGTACCTTCAGAACTATTTCTGAAATACTTTAGATGATCAGAGACCATCTAAATCTTGTGTCTGAACTGAATTCCTGTTGGCCTCACTTCAGACAGATATTTCAGACATCCCTCTGAATATATTCTTCTATAATACTTCATCCTACACTAGAGACGTTTTAATGTTATGTTTGTATGAAAACTTGTTTTATTGAAATCATTGAGTTAAGCTTGTTATAAAAAATACTTTTCAATCCCCAACGTAAATATGAAAACTGTAAGTAAAAGAGATCAAGAGAAAGAAAACTTAGACACAGAATTTATCCTGGTTCACTCACAAACCCGTGAGCTACATCCAGTCCCAGAGGCAAACCACCACTGGATTTTCCACTATCTGAACTTAGATACAAGTATTCTTTTACTAAAGCCTCTTCAGGCTAAACAACAAGTATTCTTTTCTATCAAGCCTCTCCAGGCTCTACCACAAGTATTCTTTCTTTCACCAAGCCTCTCCAGGCTCTCAGACACTTAACCAAGTGTAGAGTATTCTTTCTTCCACCAAGCCTCTCCAGGCTCTCAGACACTTAACCAAGTGTAGAGTATTCTTTCTTCCACCAAGCCTCTCCAGGCTCTCTGACACTTAACTAAGTGTTTACAAACTAAACTAAGTTTAAGTTTCCATGAAACATAAACTTAATCTCTTCTTGTACCAGAGGTTGACTGAGTACTACTCAGGATACAATATATGAATCTAAATACAAGGGTAAGACAGAGACACAAGTGTTTAACTTAAGTACAATCTCGTCTCTAATAAGTGAGGTACTTCTCCCTCAACTAAATTGGCCTAAGTGAGATATGAAATTAAGCTCCAGCCTCATTCTCCAACCATTGGTTTCCATGGGCTACATTCTCACCCGTATCATTGGAATACCAAGGTGTGTTCATGGCTTCAACCTGTTCTAGGTTGACTGTCATTTTGACCAGCATAACAGCTGCCTATTTATTTACCCGAACAGTAATGACAAGCATAGCCAATGTCTCTTTTTCTATGGTTGTTCTTTTCAATTGCAACAACAACAACAACAACCACTTTTGGTTGGGCAGTGATGCCAAATCTTTATCAAATTCAATCTTGAGGCTATTTATATGTTCTGATGAAAAATAGTCGTTTGAAGATGTCTCATAATACCGTTGAGCTATAGATGATGTGGCTCAAATAGCCGTTGTGTAATAGCTTCTCAGACGGTTGCTTCTCCTTAAACAGATTGAGTGTTCAAAACGATCCCGTTCTGACACTTCTATAGATGAGCTCTGTTTGAGAGATATTTCATGATATTATTCTGCGTATTCTCTCTTTTGAATTTCTTCTGCTTTCTCCAGCTTTCTTCTGTTTGCTCCAGCTTGCATTATCTTGCATCTGCTTGCATCTGCTTGCTTTCCTCTGCTATGTTCCATATTGCACAAATGAAGAAATGTCTCTTTGAAATACTATCTTTTATAGATAGCAAATAGTCTTCTTTTAATCCGTTGTGAGACACGCTTCTTGAAAGTTCTGACATAGTACAATGTTGGTGCTGCAGTAAAGCTGCCACCGTTGTTGCTGCGAGTGCTGCGCGTGCAGAGATTTCCTCAGTGGTGTATGAACTTTAAACACACCAGGAAAAGTCTCTGTGACTTTTCCAATTTAAGCTTTGCGTGTTTGCAGAGAACAACTTTTCTTAGCAAACGTTAGATGGCTAAAGTCTTCAGTAGATGATGCCACGTCATTCTTTAGATGACTTTAATACTTCAGATAGCTTTTGTGCTTAAGATAGCTTCTTTGCTTTAGACAGCTTCAGACAGCTTCTTTGCTTCAGACAGCTTCTTCGCTTCAGACAGCTTCTTCGCTTCAGACAACTTCTTTGCTTAAGACAGCTTCTTTGCTTTAGACAGCTTCTTTGCTTTAGACAGCTTCAGACAGCTTTGGCTTTTCTTTGTGGCTTCTTCTTCTTTTTCTTCTTTGATCTTCTTTTTCATTTCTTCTTCTTCTTCTATCTTTCTTCTTCTGTAGAGATGTTGAATTTTGTGTTTTTTATTCAAACATCTTTCTTGCTCTCTTTTGTTTTAGTCTTCTTCATACTCTCATTTTCTGCAGGTGTTGATGCAGTGGATCTGCGTACTCATTCCTTTTGCTTGCAGGTGCAGTATGCCTTGTAAAAAGTCTTTTCATAATTTCCTTGTTATGTGAAAGACTTTGATCGAGGTAGAAAAGCATGTCTTGGATTTTTCTACTATAGAAGTAAGCTTCCATATTTTGAAGTGTGCTTTACTCTTTTCATGTCTTCATTAGATCATCTCTTTAATGTTCAATCTTCAGTCTGCTTCATCTTGTCTTCATTCAATTTCTTCTGTTCTTTAGTTGCTTCAACTCTGTTGAGGATTATTCTTCTTCAGATTCTGCATTCTTGTTCTTCTGATTCTGATTCTGACATTCTGATATTTCTTCATTCTGATTCTGATTCTTATTTTCTGATACTTCCAATAAATATTTTGACTCGAAACATAATCAACAAACATATACCTTTCTCAGTAGAACCTGTTTATATAACCTCGTTAAGTTCTTATTTGTTCTTTATATAATCTTATTTGTTAATCATTAAAGCTAAAGGATGTTAAGTCTTTGAATCAAGTTTGGATCCTCAAACTGATTAATGGACTTCACATTCTTCGGGTTCTAACATAAGATAACCTCTTATGGTTCCAATACAAGACAACCTCTAAAAGGTTTTGGCATAAAATGACCTCTTAAGTTTTTAACATAAGACAATGATATATCATTATTATGCCTAATTATCTATGGGGATTTAGGTTATTTTTGTTGTACTTTCTATACTTTAATCTTGATTTTAATGCTTTCGAGATATATATACATGTGTGTGTGGGCATATGGATATATACATATATATCAGGGTTCTAGGAGAGCTTTATGTCACTTTTAGTCATCTTCAAAGAGAACTCTAGCAAGGAGCTAACATTGCTTATGGGATACACTTTTGTGAAACTAGGATTCGAGGAGAATGAACTTTTGAGTAGATTTATCTTTTACTTTTCTTTTCTTTCTGATGTATCTATGGAAGTCGTAGTAGGAATGTTGATTATTTATTTCTATATTTTCATGAGTAACTAATTCCCTTGGTTAAGGCCAAAAGTAGATCTTGCATTTGATTATGGATCTCTTCTAGTTTAATATATTCTTATTTTGTTATATTGGATTGTTTGATATAATAGAAACTAGCTATTCTTAATCTTTGTTGAGTGATTATCGGCGTCTATATCGTGTTTGATTAACAAAACTATAGAACATATCGGGAATTAGGACTGTAAAATGGACTCATTTTTAATTTTATTGTTCTAATAAAATTTGTTAATTAACTTCCTTGAATGTAACACGGATTATCATTGACCTTTTCTATGGACCAAATAAAAAGATCTAGATTATGATTATAGTCATGATTGTGGGTGTAATCGTAAAATTAGTGAAAGTGGTTGACAATTGAGCATAATATTGAATCTTTCTAACTAGGAAATCCATATAGAATTCAAAAGAAACTTGAAGCCTTAGGTTTAACCATAAGCCCTTTGATACTATTGATTTCTTGTTGTGTTTTCCGCCTCTTACATTCTTATTCTTCTTTTGTGAGTACTCATTCCCTTTTACAAATTTATCTGAATAACATAAAGAGTTAGTGTTTCTAGTAATTGTTAATTGGTCATCATAGGAATGATATCTCGAGGTATGGAATATTCCTATATTACTTATTAACAAGGCATACTTGTCCTTTACAACCCTCATTTTTTAATAATTTATTTTTAATTTATAAAGCCTTATTTTTATAATGTTTATATCACATATGAGCATGTAAACAGACAACCTCTTAAAGTTCTGACACAAGATAACCTTTTAAGATTTGGACAAAACACAACCTCTTAAGGTAATGACATAAAACAACCTCTTATGGTGATGGAATAAGACAAACCTCTTAAGATTCTAATACACCTCTAAGTAAACCTACAAAGATTCTTAAGATTAAATGATGTTTCCCCCCAACTTATTTAGTCACTAAGTCAAAGGGAAGACTCCTAAAAATGTCAACATATGTCTTCACCAAGATTTCAAGATAACAACCAAAGAAGCACTCGAGTCCTCAATCTTCACCAAGATCCAAAGGATTGCCTAAAGTGATAAAAGCTAACACTTTGCAAAATATTTCGAGAAAGCAACATAAGCCAATTGAAAGAGTCTTGTAGAAGGAAACACCAAGGCAAGTAAGAAAATGTTGACATCTTATCCTACTTGTTTAAAGACCAGCACCATTATTTTGCAAGTTCTTCTTCATTAATTTCTAAGTTATTCCTAGCATGCAAAATTCCAAAGTTCAAGTTTTAATGAAGACAAATTTATTGTCTTAGAAACAATTAAGTCGACATCACACATCTACATTATAACATCAACTTAAGGGCGTCTATTCTAAATCATTATCGCATGAAAATTAAACCTTATTCTTATCACCTACAAGAATCTTGGATTACGTACACATCCACTCTTAGATTCATAATCATATATACTTAATGTACAAGGAAATAACTTTTGTATCTTATTAAAGAGTCTCACATAACTAACTTTATCATTATTAAAGAATTTAACTCTGTATAATATCGGATCCTAACGACCCTTATCGGGTTCAATAAACCTTATCATAATAAAGGAGAAGAGTCCTACTACAATACCTATATAAGGGGACATACCCCTAGGTATGGCCATTTAGTGTCCGTTTGGTTTAGAGTTGGGTAGAATTGATTATGAAAATTAATGGTTGAGATGAGTGATATACGTTTTACGAAGCACGTTGAATGGAAGTAATTTAAAATCAATTCCAAAAAATCGTAGTTTTGATTTTTGTAACGCCCAACCAAACGGGCTATTAATCTTATATATCTCTCTAATCTTTATAAGACCTTTTGCTAATTAAGTATTAGAGTGTCTTTGCATGTATCCCCTACGATCTCCATTAATATATCACCATCAAGAGAAACTCCCAACCTGAGAAGGACCCCAATCTTCAAATAAGACTAGTTTCGTTAACCAATAATCTAAGGGCATTCTACCAATACATTGATGCAAGATCATAGATATCTTACATAGAAGGTAATTTTGCTTTAGCCGAGCTGAGTAAGACCTTTATGGATGATAAGTCTCTCATTTCGTATATAATATTTGTTATAGTATTAAATATTTTCAAGTGATTAAAATATTAGATATTTTAACTATTTTATTCAATACTTAATAAATAAAGAGATATGGGAAATTTTATCATAATGATATTTTTTTTATAGAATCCTTTTTATGATAAGGTTATAAAAGTGATAATTTTTTATTAAAAAATTATTAAATTGGAATTACAAAAGTGCAATAAATTAACTGAATATGCATCTATCATCTATGATCCATCGGTGCAAGTTGGCAGTTTTTGATTTTGTAAAAAAAAAAAAAAGCCTTTCTTGAAGCGGCCATGACTTTACGTGGATGGATTGTGTAGTAATTGAATGCAGTTTTATGTTTGACTTCACCTTTAATTGGTTTTTTGTTTGGTTTGACAATTGGGTTAGGAATTAGGATGAAGACACAGAAAATATCACACGTTATTAAGAAGAAAAATGGTGGATAGACTTCCCAATAGGTATAGATGCCTCAAAAGAGATAGATATAACTTATAAGAGAGATAAGTGATATAATGTAATAAAAAAAGAAATAATAAATCAATGTATTAAATAAATGAGTATTTATGTATTATTGTTGAACTAAGAATCAAATGAGTATTATCGCTCGAGTTCGAGCCCTGGGTATGCAGCTATGTTAAATACTCGGAGGGAGAGCTTTGCCGCCCATAGAGGGTCCTACCCGGCTCGACAGGTTGCCTCTCGTGGAGGATACATGTGGTCTTGCAAAAAAAATGAGTATTATCGGGATTAATTGAGATTAATTTAAGTGATATATAATTAATTCTCTTTAACTAAGTTCTTGGGTTCAAGCAATATTGCTTTTTATAAAAATACTTATTATGGTTTAAACATTTAGGACTTACAAGCGATAAATAATTACTCCACTCATTTTAAAATAATAATTATTTTTAAATTATTTTATTTTATTTTAAATTATTCATCATTTTAAAATAGAATATTATTTATTTTTCTAACTTTTTATCTTATATTTTAGTATATTATAAAGATTCAATAGAGTAGTTAGGTCATAGCTAGACTATTAAAATCAATTTTTTTCATCAGACTTGAAACAAATTATGCAATGCATGATTAAGGGTGGAAGTAGGCCGAGCCAAGCTAGGCTTTGCAGGGCCTAAGCCTGAATTGTATTATATTTCTGTGGTCAAACCTGGCCTGTTACTTGTCATGGGCCATTTTTTTAGGCCTGGTCTGACCTGTTTCAAAGTCTGGTTTGACCTATTAGCCTATTTAAAAGCATATTTCGTTGTATGACCTTTACATAGACCAATAAACATATCCCTCAATAGGTTAATACGTTTACAAATGACTTACTTTTTTATAATGTAAATATGTCACTATATGTATATTTAAATATGACAATAAGCCTATCTCTAAATAGGCCAATAGGAGAAATTAAAAAATTATATATTATTATATTATTTATTATATTATATAATATAATATAATATAATATAATATAATATAATATAATATAATATATATATATATGTTTATTAAAATAATATTATTTATAAATAGACTACCCTATCAAATCTAATAGGCTTTTTGATAAGCCTAAGACTGACCTATTTAATTATAAAAACTTTTTCAAAAGCCTAGACCTAACAATTTTATTAAACGAGTAGAGTCCAACTATATTGTAAGTAGGCTAGGTCGTAGGCCTCCGACGAGCATTCTAACCTATTTCCACCCTTATGGATGGTATTAATATTAAAGAATATTCTTTGAATGAAGCTAATCCACCCTTGTATGCATAGGCGTAGTCTTGCTGAGCTCACCACAAACCCAAAATTTTTCATTCTTTTATTATTATATAGATATAACATAAAATATTTTTATAGATTATATATTATTATCTCTTTATGTCTATTTTAGTATTATATATTTATTTTTATATATTTTTTTTAAAAAATAAATTTTAATTTTTTTATTTTTTATCTTTATATTAATTATTTTTCTTTATTTAAAGGAGAAAAAAAATGATATCTAATAATAAATGTAAGATCGGTGAAAAGTACCAAGTCTATAAAAAGTAAAGATAACACAAAGGAAGCATGAGAAAAATAAAAAAAATAAGAAAAAAGGAAAAGAAATGGAGAGAAAGATTATAGGAACTAGAAAGAGAACATGAGATTAATATTTATCTAATTCTTATTTTCATGTAATTAATTTTGATTTTGTAATTTTAATTTGAAGTTTTCAATTTTTGATAGAATAATTATAAGGGATTTCAAATTTCTTCAAATTCAAATTATTACGTATCCTAGAATATTGGTATATCTATTTTAAATTCAAATTAATTAATCTTTGATATATTTAAATAGGGGTAACATATGTTTTTCATCCCTATATTTTTGTCAACTTTGATTTTTGTCTCCGACTTTTAAGATCTTTGCTTTATATTTATGTACTTTTAAAACACCTTAATCATAGTCTCTGACATTAATGAGCTCTGTTAAGTTGCTATTGAATTTAATTGCTTCATAAATGAACTTAGCATCCACATGGATTAAATGAGGCCCAAACTAAATGTTAACATGTACGTTTATTAAATAACTCGGGAACACTTATTTAACTCGGGAACTTAACCAAATTAATTAATTGCAAGGATTACGATTAATGTGTTTTAAAAGTACAAGGATATTAAACAAATGTTTTAAGTCAAGAATAAAGACCAAAGTTGATAAAAAAAATACAAGGATGAAAAACATATTTATCCTTCAAATAAATTAGATCTTTACTTTAAACTAGTTATCACTATATCTATATTTAAATTAAATCCCTAACTAATATTAATTACCTTCTAATATCTACATATAAAATTTATATGCTTGATTTTAAATTATATGAAATGATATCATTATTGAAATAATTATATTAGATAATTTATTCTCATAATTGTTCTCACACTTTAAAATAATTATTTTCACAATATATATAATATTTAATAATATTATATTAAGGAATTTGGTCTACCGATATTGTCAAATTTGAGGCACAACGAAGGAGAAGGATGAGGAAGGAATGAGGATTAAGGTGCAATGGATGAGGAGGGAAATGAGGAAGAAGGGTTAGGGTTGAAACTTATAAAATACTTAGCCATCAGTGAGTTGAACACCTCAATTGATGCACTTATGCATTTCAAATTACCGACGACTTAACCATTAATAATTCATATATTAAGTTACTCGCGACTAAGTCGTCATTAAGTTGAAACCAATAATCAGAATGTTAATTAGACATTCAACTTACCAATGACCTAGCTGTCAGTAAGTTCAATAGCAAATTACCAACAACTTAACCATTGATAACAAAAAAAATCAACTTATTGAGGCTTTACTAATGGTAGGGGTGGCAAAGTGCGTTGGATTTGGTGAGCCAACCAACATAACCCGCAAAACATGGTGGGGGTGGGTTGGTGACTCAACCCACCAATGCACCTACCTGCCTAGCCTAATCTGCCAACCTGGCAGGTCAACAACGAGTCATGGTAGGTTGACCCCTCGAGTTGGCTTTTATTTTTAAACTATTATTCTATGTTTGTTTTGTATCTCTTATTCTTAGGGTTTTAATTTTGGAAATACTTTTCACTTTCTTCTCTTCTCTCACTCTCATCTACGATCGCTCCATGCCTCTATATATCCTCCATCACCTTTACCCTCTAAACCCTTCACCACCTCCGGATTTCACTCAGCCTCAGCCTTAACCCCACCCTCCAACCTTTAGCCTTTAGCCATCCAACACAGTATTGTTTGCAGTCTTCTCGTCTACTCCATCGTCGGCACGCCAACTCTTGCATCGCATGTACTTTGTTCCATGGTTCTATCACTGTCAATTCCATTGCGCCACTGTCATGGTCGTGCTAGCCCACTACTTTTGGTAGTTTCTTCCCTTTCCTATCTTCCATCACTTCTCGTCTTTATGTGTTTTTTTTACCATAAACCCTTTTTATGCTTCACATTGGACTTCTTCTTTGTTTTGTTTGGTTTCATTTCACTTCTTTTTCTGGGAGGGTTGGGTTGGCCAACCAGCTAAGCCCACCATAAATGAAGGTGGATTACCCCTATCAACCCATTTTTTATGGCAGACCAACCCGCCTCATCCCATTTTTTGGTGAGTTAATGGTGGGTTAGCCCGTTTTGACAACCCTAACTAACAATTAAGTCACGAGTAACTCTGTCGTTTACTATCAGTGTAATAGCCATCAATAAATGACCCTTAATATTAAACAATTTTCCTATAGCGAGCAAGGAATATGGTTTGCATGTATTGTTTGTTATGACCATATTTTTATTGCAATGATTTACTAGAATAGATCAGTCGTTCCAACAAGGAATAAGATCGATTAGTATTTTCCATTGTGGCCATATTTTGTGTGGCGGTCATTTAGAATCAGGGATCTTATACATACCATGAAATACGACCAAATCTTATTCCTTATTATGGCATATTTTTCCATGAAAAGACATTTTATTAGCTTTTATGATTTTTTTATAGGGCAATAACTCAAGAATCACTTAGGATGATAGAAGGAGAAAGCATTTGAAAGTGATAGGGGGGGGGTTGGAAGTAGAAAAACATCATTAAAGATGAAGATAAGAAAATAGAACCCATGAACAAAATGACATCGGGATCAAAGAATTAGGGATTCTTTTCTAGATTTTTTTGTCTAATCTCAGTCTAAGTAGTTAGCTTTTTTTCCCCCATTTCTAAACCTTTGCTTTGAATTTCATGGTAATTTCATATGTTCATTTTTTCTTTGTATGATCCATGAATTGAGAAATTTATGGTTAAGTTTTCAGTCTTAGCTTTTAGTTGGAATTGATTTAAATGAGCAACTTTATTCTTGTATCTTAGGCATAAGAACAATTTTTAGCGAGAAATTTAGATATCTTTTCTTAATACTCTTGTTAATTTCTATTTATCAAGGAATTAAAAAATATATAATTATTCAATCAGGTTTGTCAAATTAAGGAATTTATGGTTGATATCCAAGAAATTAAATTTTTTCTTGCTTTATGTTTTGAATGAAATGAAAAGGTTGGGGGTAATGGATTTCAAACCTCTAACACACTCATTGCTTGAATAAATTAAAATTTTTAATTGCGGTTTATTTCTATTTATAATTATGTTTGAAATTTTAGTTTACTCTTATCCACTCGTTTTGAGTTGATTATTTTGAGTCTCAAACATATGAATTTTGTTTGGCCCTAAGTTTTGATGATAACAAACTAAGAATGATTATTCTTTATTTTGTGTAATAAAGTTTACAATTACAACAAGTATGGAAGGACATAAACAACTTTACTTTCAAACCGTGTTTGAAGAACTTTAAAGTAATAGCATCTGAAGCAACATCTAAAGTCCTAATTTAAAGTCACTCCATTCAAAATCAAATAGTTGGATGGAAAACTAGGCGCGGTGACTAGCGTGAAGCACCGCGCGAATAGTCTACGGCTAAGACACTTAAATATAGCGTTGGATATATTATTAATTTATTCAACGGTTCGGATTTTTTACCGGTAACATGAAAGACTGGTAAGCTTGTTTATTATGAATTTGACATTACTGAATCAAATTATTACAAAAGTTCCTTGTACAAATAAAAATAATAATTATGTTCCGGCATGAATTTTTTCTGAGCAACCCATGTCGTCGCAGTGAGTGATAAAAAAAGGGGGGGATTGAAGTTCCATTGGTACAATGATTGAATGGTGTCGTGTAACCAAAATGTCGCCACCGTGGTCTATGATTTTAGGGGTCAAAGAACTAGTAATCTTATTGAGGCAGTCCAATGAATTTAATGCAGAGGCTTAAAAAGATGCTTGTAATATGGAATGAGATTTGAGGCATGTCGTTGCACTTTGGAGATTCAAAAAGCAAAAGAGCAAAAAAGCTCCTTTATATCTCAAATTCTCCCATTTGTTGGTCCAGAGAGGCGTGGAGGTGGAGTCATCAGCCGACGACAAGAAGTTCTTGGGGGTCCGGTGGAAACACGAACCCAAACTCTGCCTCAGCATGTGCGAACTTCGCATCAGAGAGACCCGATTGCATCTCTATGCCTAAACTGCGGAGCTGTGTTATGACCTTCTCTACCACTGAAGAAAATGGAACGCCACCATTACATACTGGGAGGGATATTGCCGCCGCCGCCCGGGCTGATAACCGTTGTAGACCAGTTATGTGAATCTGGTTTAAACCACTCATCCTCCTCTCGCACACTTTCACCTGAATCGATTCATCCTTCTGTAGAGCTTTAACACCTTCAATGGCGTCTCAGATCTAACCCTCTATGAAGTCCCAAATCTTCTTTTCCGTTCACAGAATCCTCAAAACAGTTTCCACCTTCAACAAATTCAAATTTATTAATTTACAATAATGAAATTTGTGTTTTGATCACTTTAGGTCTGCTTTCTTATTTTCAAAAAAATTGAGTCAAAATGCAAATAATCCCTTTTCATCCTACCCAGTTAATCAAACATGTTGGGACAAGTAACTTTTGTTGCTTTAGCCATGGACCACCCACTGTGGTACTTCACGCTAGCAACCACCGAAAAACTAGTCTTGTTTCAAGTCAACCCAACAGTAGTACATAAGACTCTTAATGCGTGTAGTGTCCCAATACTATGAAAAGAAAGACAAAGGGAAGCTCTTTGATTGAACAACAAAATGAAACAACATGCAAAAGTTAAAACAGAAATCTTATCTACTGTTGTGGAATATATTATTCATCTAACAAAAGCAACAGCTACAGCAGAACAAATACAATTACGTCTCCATGCATGTAATGCATTATCAGAACATTCAATCTACACAACAAGTTTCAGTCGCAACTTTCAAAATCTATGGAGTCTATAAATAGAAGATCAATTTAAGTGAGGAAGAACTTTTATGCTCACCAAGTCTTCATATATATTCTTTATTCACTCCACTCTCCTAAGTATTTAATCTTCTTTATCTTGTACCTCCACTACAATGTGAGAATCTCTATAGGTTAAACTTAATTTTCTTATTTCCTTTGAGCCTAACCTGACTTTAGCTTGTAAAAATTTTCTCTGTCATTTCTCTGCCTGTAATTTCTTGACCTTGAGGAGGCTAAGTGAGCAAAGAATATTTGTAGACATATGAGTCTAAAGAGACTAAAATTAAAAGAATTCTTATACTTGTTTTCTCTTGCAAGTTAAGGGTGACATGTAGGAAACTGGGATAAATCTCTTGGTGTGTTTTCTTAACCTTATCTCTTACATACTTGTTTACTTTGTTCCTTGTTGAACTAACTTGGGGTTAACTATGGTCTTCTAAGGGAGTTTATATTTTATCTTTAAGTTCCTTTTTCTTCAAGTATATATCTTTCTTTAGACATTGGTCTAAAATTTCTTCATATTTTTGCAAACGGGAGTCTAAAATCATAATAATCCTTTACAGTCTAGTCTTATAAAATAGATTTTGTCTTTGAAATAATTTTGAAAAAAATTAGAAAAGCAAAATTAACCCCCTTGAATTTAATCAAAACTAGTGACTAGTAGTTAACAAATACAATCCTAGAGGATGATAAATTATACCACAATTAGAATTGAGATTAGGTACACCTTTCAATTCCATAGCAAGTATTTTGCATCATTATCAGAAACTGTATTTTTTTTTGTTAATATTAATATAGCTAGATAGATTTTTTTATTTAAGTATTTTATTATGAATTTTGTATAATTTTTACGATCAATCAATATTTTAGGGTTGAATGAATGGATCACCTGCTCGATTCTTAGTCAGACCGATCGAAACGTGTCAGTCTTGTCCGATTTTTAAAACCATGAAATTTATAACATGATTTGATTAAAAAAATCAAACACGCTATTAGTCATAACTCTAAATGCTAAATAACACACGCCAAAATAAAAGTAAGAAAAAATAAGACTATCTTGAATTCAAATGTTGGTATGCGCATGTTTTAGAGCATCTCTAATGGTACTCCTCCCTATTTTATTTTTTATCACTTTTAAATTTAAGGACTAAAACTAAATATTGACTATATTTTATGGACTAATAACATATTTTTCCCTTAATATTTTTATAAAAAAGTGATAATTAATTTGTGTTGTTGACCGGAGCAATATAAAGAACTTTAAAAATAAGGGTCGCAATTTGGTACCCTCCCGGTCGAGAGGGTTTTGGTACCTTTTTGTCATTTTTTTATTGAATAGAACAAAATTACATAGAAAATAAGTCGTGTATTCCGTCCTAAATTATTTCGAAGACATAAAGTAGATTTTAAATGAGACACATGTGTATTGCAAATGAGAATGTGAAAAAATGGGGGAATACAATAAAAATACATGATAATGGTTTATAGGGGGTCAAAAAGTCTTTTCAAAAGTTAAAAATACAAATTATAATAGTTAAATATTGTCCTATAAGTATAAAAATACTAAGATCATTTAAAAAAGTTGAGAGAAATCGATTAAATGACCAAGGTACCAAAACGCTCTCTTACCCTAGAATTTCCCTAAAAATAATTGATGAGAGAGAATAAATTAAAAAAAGAATTGTGTAACAAATCTTCAGTAAATTCCCGTTTCCCTGAATTTATGGGCAAGACCCTCTGGAAGTGGACACCAAGCCAGTGTGCACAGAGTATATATGAATGAGTCTTGTTTTCCCTTTCCCATGGCATGCCAGTGTTGCTGGGTGGCGTGGGGCACTGCACATTAACCACACCAAACACCAACTCCAACTCCTCTCATGCATCCCTCATTGCCAGTGACACACCCTAAAGCTTTCACTTTCGTGTCACCATCTCCTTTCCCAGCCTTTTTCTTTCGCCAGGTATACACACATCACTTACTTTCACCTCTATTTAAGCAAACATTGAATTCCAATTCATTCGCATCATATACACAAATATACATTCTAATGTATGTACATATACATATATGATCAACTCCCTTTCTTCTTTCTATTTTCCTTAGTTTTTGTGTCATCATTCATTCACCAACATAGTAAGACAAAATGATGTTACGGCGTGAGGGAGAGAAGGGGAAGAGCAGCGAGTTGGACCCTTTGAAGTGGGAGGCGGCGGCGGAGTCGTTGAAGGGGAGTCATTGGAGGAAGTGAAGAGGATGGTGGAGGATTACAGGAAGGAGGCGGTGAGGGTGGGAGGGGAGACGTTGACGGTGGGGGAGGTGGCAGCGGTGGCAGAGAGGCGGGTGGCGGTGGAACTGAACGAGGCGGCGAGGGTGAGAGTGAAGGCAAGCAGTGAGTGGGTGATGGAAAGCATGCACAATGGGACTGATTGTTATGGGGTCACTACTGGCTTTGGTTCCACCTCACATAGAAGAACCACACAGGGTTTTGCCCTCCAAACTGAACTCATTAGGTACTCAATTATCCATTCATTTTTCATTATTAATTAATTAATTAATTATCAATTCTTATATATAGACACACCTACAGTAATAACACCTATTTGAGTAGTTGTTTTATCACTTTTACTATCACATGATATCACTTGTTATATCTATCCTTTTTCTTTTTATGTGTCTACATCTCCATGGTGTTATGAATAATTTTCCTTCCCACATGTGTAGTTGTTATTATGATGAACTCTAATTAGGATGTGATGGTTAAGTAAAGATAATAGCAGGATTTGAACCCTTGATATTGGCTTGTTGTCCACTTCTGATATTGTCTTTGTTGTCTTGTCCACTTCTTCTATCAAACACTATTATTAGACTATTCATTATTAATTGAAGGATTATATAACCTCTGTTGAAATCCATGTACCAATTAATCTTCTGCTGGAATTTTTGGAATGATGCTTGATTATTCATTTTGAATACTAGATTATACATTTTTAAATTGTGATTGCTTGTTACAGGTTTTTGAATGCTGGAATTTTTGGGAATGAGGCAGAAGCATGCCATACTTTGCCACGCACTGCAACAAGAGCTGCAATGCTGGTAAGAGTGAATACCCTTCTTCAAGGCTACTCTGGCATTAGATATGAGATACTAGAAGCCATTGCAAAACTGCTCAATCACAGCATCACACCATGCTTGCCATTGCGTGGTTCAATTTCAGCCTCAGGGGGACTTGGTTCCATTTTCATACATTGCTGGACTCCTGACAGGGAAGCCAAATTCAAAGGCCATTGGACCCAATGGTGACTCCCTAAGTGCTGCAGAAGCTTTCCATGTAGCTGGTATTAGTGGGGGCTGCTTTAAGTTGCAACCCAAGGAGGGTCTTGCACTTGTTAATGGAACTGGGGGTTGGAGCTGGTTTAGCTTCTATAGTTCTATTTGAGGCTAACATCTTAACCATCTTATCTGAAGTCATGTCTGCCATTTTTGCTGAAGTCATGCAAGGAAAGCCAGAGTTTACAGACCATTTGACTCACAAATTGAAACACCATCCTGGTCAGATTGAGGCTGCAGCAGTTATGAACATATCTTGCATGGAAGTGCTTATGTTAAAGCAGCACAAAAGTTACATGAGATAGACCCTTTCCAAAAGCCTAAGCAAGACAGATATGCTCTTAGGACTTCACCACAATGGTTAGGTCCTCAAATTGAAGTTATTCGGTCATCAACAAAATCAATTGAAAGGGAGATCAATTCTGTGAATGATAACCCTTTGATTGATGTATCAAGGAACAAAGCTTTACATGGTGGCAATTTTCAGGGCACCCCAGTAGGGGTTTCTATGGACAACACAAGATTAGCTTTGGCTGCCATTGGAAAACTCCTGTTTGCTCAAATGTCTGAGTTGGTTATGATTTCTACAATAATGGTTTGCCTTCAAATCTCTCAGGAGGTCACTGTCCAAGCTTGGACTATGGATTTAAGGGTGGTGAGATAGCAATGGCTGCATATTGTTCTGAGCTTCAGTATCTAGCAAACCCTGTTACTAATCACGTGCAAAGTGCAGAACAACACAATCAAGATGTGAATTCTCTGGGTCTAATCTCTGCAAGGAAAACAGCTGAAGCTGTTGAAATATTAAAGCTCATGTCTTCAACTTATCTGATTGCTCTTTGTCAAGCAATAGATTTGAGGCATTTGGAGGAGAATCTAAAGAACACAGTTAAGAATACGGTGAGCCAAGTAGCTAGAAAAGGTCCTGACTGTGGGTGTCAATGGGGAGGTTATCCTTCCAAGTCCCTGTGAGAAAGATTTGCTCAAAGTGGTTGATTGTGAGTATGTATTTGCTTACATTGATGACCCTTGCAATGCTACATACCCACTTATGCAAAAGCTTAGGCAAGTGCTTGTGGAACATGCATTGAGGACTAGTAATGGTTTGAAAAGTATAAATGCTTCCATCATTCTGAAGATTGGTGCCTTCGAGGAGGAATTGAAAAGAGTCTTGCCCAAAGATGTTCAATCTACAAGGAATGCCTTTGAAAAGGGGAGTTCATGAGTCCTAACAAAATAAAGGAATGCAGGTCCTACCCGCTGTACAAGTTTGTCAGAGAAGAATTGGGGACAGAGTTCTTAACCGGAGAGAAAATGAAATCCCCTGGAGAAGATTTTTGATAAAGTTTTTAATGCAATTACTCAAGGAAAAATAATAGATGCAATGTTCGCATGCCTCAGGGATTGGGATGGTACTCCTCTTCCATATATGTTGGAGCTCCTCATAGACCTCCATTAGTACTATGTGCACTTACCATTTACTTTGTTAAGAAGAAAGTAACTATGATATATCTTGTATTTTAATATAAAAATGTAATCATGGTACATCAAGAAATATCACTCACTAAAAATTTAGAACCATAGTATTCACATTACTACAAATTCTACATTTTTTTTCATAACTCATTTTTCTTTTTTATCGCCCTTTCTCCTTAACCCACGTCACTTGTTATAATTTATACTTCCTCATATTTTTTATTGTTTAAAATTATGCACATAGATTAAGAAATATCTATCTATGCATTATTTTATTATATTTTTTACTAAAAGACTCTTATTCAACTCCACTTTTTTCATTTATTATTAAATTAGTTGAAAAAATTATTCATGATATTAAATAAGGATATGTTGGAAAAAAAATTAAATTATACTTGAATTTTTAAAATAAAAAAAACTATGGAATGGAAAGAGTTTTCTCACTTCTGTCTCTTTCCTTCCTCTTTATGACCTCCATTACTGCTGTGAACACTTACCAATTACTTTGTTAAGAAGAAAATAATTATGATATATCTTGTATTTTATATAAAAAATTAATCATGTACATCATGCAATGTCACCCCACTAAAATTTTAAAACCATAATATTCATATTCCTACGAGTTTTACCTTTTCTTTCGTAACTCATTTTTCTCCCTATTGCCTTTCTTTTTATCACTTCACCTATTATAGTTCTCTTCCTTCCATATCCTTTATTGTTTTTGGTACTTGACCAGGGTTCCACCGCCGACAGCAGTGACTAATCCCCTCGCTGGTTTGTAAGCACCTCGATGGGTTGGGACAGCTGGCCCTGATTTTAAAGGAGCTGCATGCCCAAGGCGGGAAAATTCGAACCTCGACCTTGGTTAAGCTGGATCAGCCCCCTCCGCTGAACCAACCCCAGGGTTATATCCTTTATTGTTTAGTCACTATTATCACATCACCTATTTATTATGTATAATTGTAGGATCAGTGTTTCACCTTAAGGGTGTGTGTTACCGTGACACACATGCTAGTCACCGTTAGATTTAAGTTTTTTTGATTGAAGGGTTAGATCAATTACAGGAAACCTGTTGTGTGGTTTTTCATTTATTTAACATTGGTCCCTTTGTGAAATGTTATACAACTGGTTGTTTTTTACAAATTACTGTCTGCACCGTCGTAGTTCACCTCCTTCACCCATCTCCTTCTTCACTCCTTCTCTACCAACCACCACCGCCATATTAATCCTTCTCTTTCATTTGGTGTCTCTCCCAATCAGACACAACACAACAGAAAAAAAGCCCCAAATACATGTGCCTTCTCCGGTATGCACACACAGATTTTGCTGCTGCACCATACAAATACCAATTGCACTTGCAACTAGTATTGACACTAAAGCTGCTGGACCATTTATTTTGCAGCCATTGTTGATACTTCCTTTTCTCCGCAAGTGCACGAATTCTTTTGGTCGCACAAGCGCACGGTTTTTTTTATTTGGTCGAACAAGCGCACGATTGAAGAGACTTAATACTAACAATAATTTGGTTTCTGATAGTTACCTGGGTTTTTTTATGATGCACAGAAGCCACACACGAGTGAATCATCAGCCAGTGGAAGTGGTAGCCTATTAATTGATTCCACTTTACAGATTATGGGTTTTGGCCTCAATTCTTCAACTTCACCGAGTTGGAATCAACCTCTATTGTGAGTTCTCATATAATGCTTAATGTTGTTTGCTAATATTTTCTAGTGAGAAATTTCATCAATTTTATATAGGAGTGAGTGGAAGGTTAATTATATAATAATATGTTCCAAAGTTTCCGGTAGAAGAAAGAAAAAAGTTCATTTTCCTAACTTTTTTTCTCATTGATTTTATTTGGAAAAAGGAACTTCACCTTATCAAAAGCATATATGGTGCATGCTATTCTTTACTACTGTTTTTTCCTTATTGGATTCTTCTTATTATCATCATGACTCCTTATATTTTGTCATTTGTAATGGAAGGCCAGAGAGAAATTTTTCATTCCATGCTTCAAGAAGAAACGGAATTGAAGCACTGTCGCAGGTAGCCATATTTTGTTTTGGTCCAAGTCATTTCGGTTTATTTTTGTCCAAGTCAATAGGCCGTGAAATAATAGTAGTGTACATCAATTCTACTGAACATAGGTCTTTGACAACAATTCTAGTTATTACAAGGACAAAAACCTAAAATGATGAACAGGTAAATAAACCTACTGTAGCAGGTCAATTAAGTTAAAATAAGGTGTTTCACCGGTGACACACCCGCGAGGTGTTTCACCCTAGAAGCACCCATAATTGTATTATATCTTTATTAAAATACTCTTATTCAGCTCCACTTATTTCATTTATTATAGTTAATTTAAATAAATATTCATGATATTAAATAAGAGTATGATTGAAGAAACATTAAATTAATTTGAATTTCTCAAATAACAAAATTTTGAAACATTAATGAAAATAAAAAATAACAAAAATATATGAAATAAAATAAAAAATAACAAAAACCATATGAAATAAAATAAAAAATAATAAAGTGATATTTTTTATGATTAAAACTAAAAACATAAATGAAAATAGAAATCAAACCCTCCCTACATTTTTCACCTATGCAGTACAATATTTAATTATTTTATATTAGAAGTGTTTGATAAGGTCAAGAAATTAGCTTCTAACTCTATTTTACTAGTTTATAAGTTAGTTTGACCAACATAAAAATATTTGGTAAAATACAAGCTTCTAGGTTCTAGCTTATTTTAAAGTTTCATATAGCTTCTAATTTATAGCCTTTTTTTTATTCTTCCATTTTTATCCCTCACATTTTCATACACTTCCCTATTTATATATTTTTTTACATAATTTTTTGTTATTTTACATTTATTAGTAACTTATCATCTACTTTTGCCAAACTTCTAATTCAATAACCTAGCTTATCCGCTCGAAACTTATCAACTAGTTAAATTAGCTAGTTTTATCAAACTCACATGATTATTAATTTTAGTAAGAGAAAAAGGATTGTGCACTGACAGTGTAAAAAGTTTTACACAGACGGTTAATCACAACCCTTGATTTATGGTAAGTTGTTGACTTTACTAATTAATATTTTAAAAGTCATATAAATGAAAAATCATGATTAAACGTCAGTGTAAAACTCTTTTACACTGTCAGTGCATACTAATTAAACTCTTTTAGTAATATCAAATAGAAAGGGCTTGATACAACCTTTCCTTTCCTCAAATAGATGTAATCTTATCCATCAAATAAGGAAAAAAAGTATGAAATAATGAAAATAAGATTAATTTATAATTTCATACAATTTAGAGGTGGTTTAAAGGTATATGATGATTTGATTTCTTTCAATGAATTGTACATGGAGTAATAAATTTTGTTTATAACTTACATTGACATATGTCAAAAAAAAAATGATGGATAATGATTATATATTAATTAAAAGAATGTTAAGGATTGTAAGTGAGTACAATGTTGTAAGGAAAGACAAAATGTAGAGGGTGACACTCATATTATTGATGATGTGGTAAAATTAGACATCTTTATCTTTATCTTTATATATATATAAAAGTAAGGTGGTCTTGAAGTTGCTCTAGGAATAGTTTTTCCCTCCTAAACTAAGGGTAAAAATGTCATTTTACTTAAAATATTTTATTTTAGATTTTTTATCCTTTATTAATATATTATTGACATAAATCATATTAATGTCTTTTTTAATAATGTTAATGGTTTTTCCATAGACACATGTACCATTATTGAGAATGATTATATCATTTCATAGAATTTTAACACCCCTTAATGTTGGGGGCTTTTCATATTCATCTTTATAGTAACTATTCCAATTTGAATATGGTTTCACCTTTTATTATTCCTTTGAGTGCTTTTACACATTTTTTCGTTTGTTAACAATTTATACCTTCACATTATCGATTCTCCTTTAGCATTTTTTTTCCTTTTATGTAATTAAAAATTATAATATTAAATGAAATAATATATTTTTAAAATTTAGAATGATAAGATATATTTTATTTGAAATATTTAAATATATTAATATATTTACTTTAATACAATTGAGATATTGATATAAAATTTTTTATATATATGTATATTGTTGGAGTAAAAAATATTAAAATAAATTAACAAAAAAATTACTCATTAATAATAAAAATTAGTTTCATAACTATTTTTATTAAGTTTTTAAGAAAAAATGTAATATTATTTAATTTATATACATAAAATAATATTAAAAATTATTTAACTTATATATATAGTTAATTTGTTGGAAATTTTTTGTTTAATTTAATTTGATTCGTATGATTTAATTAAAAATATTTTTCATTATATCTTTTCCTTAATATATAAAACTTTTATTGATTAAGATTTATACAAAAGAAATGATAATTTTATGCAAATACATCATTAAATAAAATTTATATTAATTTCTTGAATTTATTATTTTTGTCATAAATCTTAAATGATACAATACTAACTGAAAATTAAATAGAAAATATAATAAAATAAAAATAAAAATTATTTTAAATATTTCTCTATTCATACACATGAATAACAAAAATATTAAAATTTTGATATATATGACATAAAAATGATATATTTCAATACTATTTTAATTGTAGTTTATTAACAAAGTTTTTCAACATTTAAAAAAGTTATTTTATTTTATTTTTTGTACATATTGCTGTTATAATTATTTATATTATAAATTAATTGATATGTATATTACTTTTCATCGAAATAAGGGATTAATATATGTATGTTTTCAATAAGTTTATTATGAAAATTTGATCTATCAATTGAGTTAATGTATTCCTCCATATAATAACATTTTTCAAACTAGAATGTTATTTTCTTAAATATGATAATATATTTAAAAATTCATTGGTTGAATTCAATTCATTTGCATTTCATTATTTATTTTAAGACGAGAATACTTTTGATATTTTGTGTGTTCAAACAGCAACGTGACTTTAATATATCCCTTTTCATTTATAGAATTAGGAAGTAAATGAATTGTAGATGAAAAATAGTTACTTTTATTTATTTTCTACGCAAAAAATATTGACAATTATATAAAATATTTGCACACAATTTATTTCCTTAGTTTCATTTATAAATTATGATTACATATATTCATTATTTTACTCAAATGTTTTAAATAAAAAAGATGTCAAAGAACCCAATTTCAATAATTTACATAAATAAACTCAAACAAAGAATGATATATTATGTATGTGAAAAAAATGCTATAATTTTATTAGAGCAGGATGATGATTATTAGGCATTATGACAAAGAAATTAAAAAGTGAAAAATTATTTAGACACAATTATAATGTACAAGTCTTTTGAAAAATTAACTTAGTTAATGTTGAGAATTGTAAATCTTTTATGTTTTAGTAAAAAAGTATAAAAAATAAAATTCACATTGTAGTGGGTTATTTAAAGTATAATTAATTAATATGTAAATATGTAGTGGTATTATATATTTTCAGGAATTTATTATCTTTAACATATAGATTTTTATATATGTTGTTTCAACTCCTTTAACATCTTATATGTTGTGAATGTAATAGTCGAACATTTGATTCAGTTAACAATACCTTATATATATCATTTTGGTTACTTATAATTCCATATGTTTCCTTACTTTCTCTTTCAATAAAAAATTTATTCAATTGACTTTTGTTTAATATCTTCAACTTAAAACACGTTCTATTCTTTTTCAGGAACTTCAATAACATATTGTATTTACAACCTTATTTCTATTTATTCATTTTCTTATTTTTATAATATTATATTTTATAGTATAAACAATTACATAATTCTAATACTGTTAAATTATTTATGATGTGGGGTATCAATTTTTTTATCAAGTTGTTTCTATTGTCAATAGATATGTTAGTACATAATAATTGATTAATTTATTACATTGTATAATGTATGTTTATTGTAAAAAATATATTAAATTATTAAAAAACTAAACTCATTGTTTTTGAACCGTTAGATTCACGTGTATCGCACGGGTTCACGCACTAGTCAATGGTAATTTGAGAGTTGATGTGACAATTTTATGACGGTGTAGTTTTTATATATATAATAGATGTAATCATGTACATCAAAAAATAACCACCGAGCACGTGGATTAGCTGGTAAGGGGCTCGACAGGATTCCTCCCGTGAAAGATACGTGGTTTTGCACCAAAAAAATGTAAATCAAGAAATATCACTCACTAATTCACATCACTACAATTCTACATCTTTCATAACTCATTTTTCTTTTCCATCACTCTTTCTCTTTAACCACGTCACTTGTTATAATTTATACTCTCTTCATTCCATTTTTTTTAAATTATGCACATACATAGATTAAGAAATAACTATTTATGCATTATTTTATTATATTTTTACTAAAATCTTATTCTTTTATTTCGGTCAACTAAAATACTCTTTATTCAACTCCGCTTTTTTTCATTTTATAATTAGTTGAAAATTTATTCATGATATTAAATAAGTATATGTTGGAAAAAAACATTAAATTAGACTTGAATATTTTTTAAAAAAATATGGAATATGAATGAGTTTTCTCACTTCTGTCATTTCCTTCCTCTTTATGACCTCCATTACTGTTGTGAACGCTTACCAATTTACTTTATTATGAAGAAAATAATTATGATATATCTTGTATTTTAATATAAAAACTTAATCATGTACATCAAACAATGTCACCCACTAAAAATTTTAAACCATAATATTCATATTTTTACGAATTCTACATTTTCTTTTATAACTCATTTTTCTCTCTATTGCCTTGTCTTTTATCACTTTGCCTATTATAGTCTCTTCCTTCCATATCTTTTATTGTTTAAGTCAACTAGTATCACATCACCTATTTAATTATATATAATTGTGTTATATCTTTATTAAAATACTCTTATTCAACTCCACTTATTTCATTTATTATAGTTAATTTAAATGATTATTCATGATATTAAATGAGAGTATGATTGAAAAAACATTAAATTAATTTCAATTTCTCAAATAACAATAATTTTGAAACATTAGTGAAAATAAAAACAACAAAAAATATGGAATGACGGGAGTATCTCTTACTTCTGCCTTTCCCCTTCCTCTATGTTATGAAATGTATACTACTAAGGCAATATAAATCCCAGCACCCCTAAAAAAATTTTTAAATTAATATTTAATATTTTTTACACTTTTTCATACTATTATATTATTTTTATTTCTTTAAGCAACTCAATCACTTTTATCTTCATCCCAACAACTTCAAATAAATTCATAAATGCACCCCACAACCACCTATCAACCAATCTAACACCATACAATCATTATTTTTTAGAAAAAAATGTTAAGTATCAAATGCTTATTAAGAACCCGTTTCAATTTCTGCTCCATCGGTACTTTTACGTAAGCACTGCTGCAAATCTTTAGCAACTTTTAGCATCTTGCGATAAAGTTGCTCTAAGTGGTGTACAAGTCTCTTATTAGAAAATTTTAACCATACTCAATTTATGGAATATACAAGGCAATTGGTTTGTTTTTATTTCCTGTTTTAAATTTTACTTATAAAAATATTTTTAATTTTTATTATAAAAATATCACATTATTTTTATCATTTTTTTTTTCAAAATTTTATAAAGAAAACAGTAAAAAAATTATTGTTCCTATTTCCTATATAAAATTCTAAAAACATGAAATAAAATAAAAAATATAGTGATATTTTTTATGATTAAAGCTAAAAACATAAAATGAAAATAGAAATCAAACGCCTCCCCCGTTTTTTCACCTATTCAGTACAATATTAATTATTATATTTGAAGTGTTTTAATAAGGCCAAGAAATTAGCTTCTAATTTATTTTACTGATTATAAGCTAGTTTGACCAATATAAAAATATTTGGTAAGACACAAGCTTCTAGCTTATTTAAAAGTTTCATCTAACTTCTAACTTGTAGCCTTTTTTATTATTCTTACATTTTTATCCCTCACATTTTGATACACTTCCCAATTTATATTAATTTCTTTTTACATTTTTTTTTGTTATTTTACATTTATAGCTAACTTATCAGCTAATTTTACCAAAACTTCTAATTCAATACCCTAACTTATCCGCTCGGAGCTTATCCGCTAGTTAATTAGTTAGTTTTATCACATGCACTCTAGGACACATGATTATTAATTTAGTAATATCAAACAGGAAGAGCTTAATACAAACTTATTTCCTCAAACTCAATCACTCTACCAATACAGTACAAAACTCATACTTACTAGCGCAAACATGATTGTTAGTTTTCGTAATATCAAACAGAAAAAGCGAGCCTTTTCCATCAAACTAAAGCATTCTATTTTCCATCAAACTAAAGCATTCTACTGTCCAGTAAGACGGCAAGGTATTCATTCAAAACTATTCATGAGCACCAAATTGGGTGTTTGAACCGCGTCGGATAGAGTGAAATGTGCGCCAAATCTAACGAAATGTGCGCCACTCTAACACTACACAAATAGCTTTCCACATCCAAGTCACACTATGGTGATTTTGAAAGCAGATCCAAACTCACTAAATCCTACTTGTCCCTAATAATCCTCCTATTTCTCACCTTAGAAACTTATGGCACGGTCTGTGGTTAGTTGCATAATTGTTAGTTGCATAATTGTTTCTAAGGTGCAGCCAGTTCACGATTCACCATCATGCTACGCTAGTAGCTGGCCACCGGCCATTCATCGCATGCCAGAGAGAAAATCAGACAGAAAATTAGTTACATATATATATGTACATTTTAATATCAATAATTAGAACCAAGCGCTGTTAAAAAAAAAGGAACCTACTGGTAACATCAGCCAAAATAATATAGCCCCTCTCCATCAAATCAAAAAAGAAAAAATAAGGGGGAAAAATATGCTATTTGACTCAGTATTATGACAAGTATGCACAAAACTTCCTTTGTTTAGTCATCGTCAGATAAACAGACTAAATCCTGAGATGGAGCTTGATGTGATGAGTTAGCCAGCACGCTACCACTAGTGCCAAATCTGGATAGGTTCACTGAAGGCACATCTGACACTCGGGGCAAAACATTTGGGAGATTTGTAGAAGATTGACCTCTGGCGTTAACACGCAAGTCCATGGCAGGTAAGTTAGGAGTGGCTAACCCACATGCACTATCAGGCCGGTGTCCCATATGACGATCAGACTGATAGGCTGTTGGTATTGGTCGAGGTGGTCCATGAGAAAATGAGGGAGAAGCAGCAGGAATGTTACTAGGTGCTGGCTGACTTGGCATCCCAAGCGGAAGAGAGGGGAGACTGGAGGCTGGCACAGATGTTGGAGGTCTATAAGGCTGGAGATGTGGTGCAGGGGCACGTATCTCGCCACCAGTGTGATCATTTCCTGACGGTGAAGGGACAGAGTTGATAGGAGGTAGTCCTGGTGAGAAAATTCCTGGCATACTATAACCAGCCTGTATAGATGGTACCATATGCTGAGAGCTAGCACTAGTGGAGGGACTCTGCAGACTGGTCGCAGAAGGCCCACAGGAAGAAGGACCAGCAACCAGGGAGGGCCGAGTAGCACTTTGCTGTCTTGAAAGCTGAAACAACTGCTCTGCAAGACTTGAATCTGACATTAAGATAGTAGTTAGTAGAAGACTCAAAAACAGAAAAACCAGTGCTGCAATCATCTAAAATCAGTGATCTGTATGTCTGCTAATGAGTAGAAAACATAAAACATGAGATGAGCGTACACACTCAGACAAAAATATATTAAGGACAGAAATTTGTCACCTTTCGCTGATGTTAGAATAATCTTAACAGCCAAAACAAAAGACCAATAACTGCTGATACAATCAGTATATAGCATTCATTACTTCAAATCTTTTCTTTAAAAAAAATTACATAACTATAATTTAGTTAATGAAAAAGAAAAACAGCAGGTTCCAACACCAAAATTATTGATTTGCATTGTTTGCTTGAGGGTTAGATATATAGATTTGATATGGCTTCCACAATACATACACCAGTATACCACCAAATGAAGGAAAACTCAGCCTCCTATACAACACTGCAGTAGAAGTTAATCTGTCCACATTCTTTTGTGCAGATTTGTTTTTTTATCTTTCTTTTTAGGTTATTTTTTAGGAAAGGGAGGAGTTTTAGAAATTGTCCTACATAAAGGAAGATAAATAATAAGAGAAGCACAGTATTATTCTTGTCAAGAACTCTCCTCAAAACCTTAAAATCATCTGCCAACTCAGGCTTACTGCTTAAGTTGAAAACTTGATCAGTCAACAAGAGAACATAGATTGGCAAGGAAAAACAACATAGTTGGAAAGGAACTGAAGTGAGAACAGGTTTTTAACATATCCCAGTCAGGGCTGTAAAAGCAATATTAAAGTTTACATGTCTCTAAAAAACTAACATACCTTGGTGCATTCCTGGTGTACCAGATACTTTAAGATCCAAGCATTTAGACCTAAATGCATCTGCCAATATCTTATTCACACGAACTATTTTGAGACTTGTATCCAGGGTTTTCTTTGATTGCTGAAATTCTACTTCAATCTCTTGAAATTTAATATCATACTTCCTGCGAAGCTCCTCGAATTCCTTGTCAAAATCTGATTTCAACCGCAATTTCTGCTCCAACGAGAATAATATCATAGTAATCAGAAAGGACAGAAATATAGAAGAAGTATATCACCAATGTAATGTAATATGTAAACAAGAAACTAACCATATCTTCATAGTTTTTCATGGTTTGTTCTGTTACTTTCTGTATTCTTTCCAATTCATTTTTAAGTGGATCATAGCACAAATGCGGAAGCATTCTGGAAGCAGAATTGGTTGCAGTTTGCATAGGATGATTATTGATCTCCGAAGGAGTTGACAAATTTCTCGGGTTGGAAGACTGTGTTCGTACTCCACCCGGTGCAAGTGAATAAGGATCTGAATTTGAGGCAGGGTGCAAACCATCTTGATGTGAATGTGAATCAAGTTCTGAATTTGAGTCAGGTTGCACAACATCTTGATTTGGAACTACATTTGATGCCTCAGGATAATGGCTGGGGAGATCATCTTCATTGATTGGAGGATGTTCAACTTGAGTTGCTAAAGGAAAATTAGATGAATCCAGGTTGGAAGGGAACTCTGCAGATGGTAATTGATGTACCTGCTCTGGAGGCATCATGATCACTGAATCATGATTGGTTGATTGGCTGGTACAACATCAAAGGAACTAGATACTAGTTCAACATGTTCCGAAGAATTCTGCATTTCCCCAGCTGTATCCTGGTTAGGAGGGGACTCTACTGATGATAATTGTTGCCCTTGCTCAAGAGGCTCCATGACATTAACTGATCTAGATACTGAAGTTTCCTGGGACAAAATGCATTCTCTCATGGTTCTAGGCACTCCTTCCTCCTGGTCAGATGTGATACTTTTATCCACCAATACAGTATTCATTAAAGGCTCTATATCATTGTGACAATCAGCCACTGCATGTCTATTTTCTGGCAATGTAACTGGAATATATCCATCAAGAATTTGTTGCTCCAAAGGTAGATTTGAAAGGGAAATTGTAACTGGACCACTGCTTGAACTAGCAGCTTGACAAGGCCTTGATGCTAAATCACTATCTAAAACTGGGACATCTAACGAATCTCTGTCAGATATTTGATCCGCAGATGAAGGGGGATTCAGATGAGCTGCATTCTTCAGACAACTCGTAAAATTGACCATAACAGGCGTTTCAACAGGTACCTGTCTTTCTAATACACTTACAGAGTCCCCTTCGTTACTAGTTTCTTGCCTTCAACTGGAATTCGTCCTTCAGGTACACTTGGTGAGATTCCATTAGAGTTTTGGTGCTCTAGATGTGGATTCAAAATGGTAATGTTATCTGTACCATTACTTGACTAGCAGTCCCAGGCATTCCTAAAGGAGCCTCTCTATCTAATACATTTACTATGGCCCCATCACCAATTCTTTCATCAGACAAAGGTGAACTGACAGGGACTGAATTATATGAACCATTATAATCATCAGCCACATGGATTTGTGCCGCATTCTCACATTCTGGCAAGGACATGGCATTTACACTAGGTACATGTTTTTCAGGTGATTGAGAATTCAAGGAAGCAGTATGTTTTGTGCCATCTCTGGACTTGCTCGACATAGACCTAATAAGCTTCCTCTGTGTAGAAGAATGGACTTTGTCCTGACCATCAATAGAACTGCTGGTTTTACAAAATTCACGAGTCACCTCTCCACCTGGGAACATTTGATGTTACCCCAACACATGTCTCTCCATTTGATGAAGGTAGAACCAATTTTACTGTGTCATTCCCACCATCTCGAGAACCATGGGTAAAATTTTCACACCCATTACCTTCATCTGTCATGCTTGGGGCACCATCAGAATTCTGTTCTCTGGAATGGGAATGTTCAGAGATAATATTTCCTTGACTGTCATATTGATTTTCAGCTATATTACGGCCCTCACTTGCAGAGACAAATTGATCTTTGGAAACCATAATGCCCATTTCATTAGCACCAGTGTGCTTGACCAGAGGATTTTGCAGTTCAACTGTGCTACTGCATGGTGCAACTGCAGGGGAATTGTTAACAGGAACTCCAGTCCCAGTCTTTGCTATGGCTTCAACCCTATCATCATGACCCTTTCCTTGAGCAAAATGATTCTTTGGACCATGGCGAGGCTGTACTTGATCACAAATCTGCAAGTAGTCAACCTCAGTCCGAAGTTCCTTTGAAGTAACTATGTTTAACAATTCATTTTGTGCCCAAGACTCCACATCTTCCACCCATATGGCCTCCCTATCTCGAAACTTCAGCATTTGAGCTGATTGCACATCCTCAAGATCCTTGAGACGTTTTTCATGCTGACATGTTAGTTCTGCATTTCTTTTTTCATATCTCTATTCAAAATCTTGAGCTTTTCTGCTCTCATCACATTATTGGGAGAGCAGTTTGCATGACTGCTACTCTATCTGCGCCTTTTCTCAAAGTCAGCCTTTTCAACCTCAAGAACTGCTCTCAACCTTTGTTTCTCTTCCTGTTGCATCAGGCAAGCTTCTTCAGCTGCTTTTCACACTTTTTCCGAATTTCTTTAATGCTTTTGGACAAATCTTTTTGAACAATTCAACCTCTCGTGCCACTAGTGTACATGAGTGAACCCTGTTCGATGATGATTCAGAAGCTTTTGGAGAACCAGTATTATCATCATACTTTCCAGTACGATATAAAAATATTTTCTTTAGACACCGCAACATAGAATAAATGTAGTCCACCTCTTCTTTCTTACAGTCAAAATTCAAATGTTGTTTTGCAAGTATAAGAGAAGTTTTGTGGTCAAGTTTGTGCCTTAGCAAAGCAGCAGCAGTCCAACTCTGAAATTTGCACAACACATGGTAAAAGGGGGGAAACTTATCAGTTATATATATACATGCTAAATACAATTGTGAATAAAAGCATTTAACTAGAATTATATACTTAAAAAGGCATAATTGCACGAAAAAAAGTGATGTGACTGTAAGATTCTCTCTGTATCAAATAGGTTGATAAGATGGTCATCAGATTGCAAATAAGCAAGAAAAGAATAGTGTAAAAATTCCTTAATAACAAAAACAAATAGAAGGGGAAAAATCATATTCAACTTTGAATCTATCCGATTTTGTCCTTTTAATTTTTTCTTTATATTATCTTCCACAAATGTTAACAAAATTACTTCAAGTTTAGCCTATTTGAATATATTACATATGCCCTACAGGCCTACACCAATGACAATATGCTTGAATCCAGCCAGATCAAGTGAAAAGGAAAAATGGCTTTGATGGTTGGCTTGGGTTGCAACAGAAAAATATCAACACGTGAAAAATCATCAGAAATTAATTATTAGTTTTTACCAAAATGAATAGATAAATAAAATAAGCACAAATACACTCTTATAATTTAGGGAGATTGGGTACAATATTCGAAAAAAATTCACAAGATGAGACTGCAGGAAAGGAAAAGGAAGCCAATAATGTTAACAGAAATCATATATGACATGGAGCGTAAAACAATGAAGACATAAATATAGAGCAAAATCAAAAGACCAATTTTCTTTGAGAAGCAAAAGTGATATCAAAAGAGAAATGAGAGAAAGAGGTAAAAATGGATGCAACAGAAGAAAATGCAAGAAAATATTCTGACCAGAGATATTTGAAAAGCCTGTAATATTGACACTGGTTCCCTATTGACATGGTGATTGTTCATAACATACTCAAGAAATTATCAGCCATAATCTTGACGTTATCCTGCATATAAAAATGTCACCATAACATCAAATTCAGTTCATAATAGAGCTCAGACAGAAATAAATGAATACAGGTTTTGCCAAAACATGATACTCATGAGTAATAGTGTACAAAGCTATATCATTCTTTGGGAAGTCAGGATTGAATTATAAGAATTGACTGCAACATTTGTCAAGGCTGAAGTCTTGTGGATTCAAACACCTAAGGAAAATGGAACTGTTAAGTATTGACTAATTTCACCTTCCTTAAGTTCTGCTTCTGCATTCACAGTAATGAGTCCTAGTTTCATTGATGATAGTTAAATTCATTATTCATATCATATTTCAAAGACTCATTGTTTAGTGTTTCATAATCCGAAAAAATCAATCCACCCATCAACGACACAAATGCCTTCTCCAAAAAAGCTAAACAATCACCAAAAACACTTGAGCAACAGAACACGATAACAGAGATATGATCTTATTAATTCTTTTTTCTCCTTTTCCTTCCCCTACTTTATATAGCTGATAGGTCTAGAGCAATATAAGATCTAAGATACATATATTTACCCAAGTTATTTTTTCCCTGTACTGCTTATTATCACTTATCATAGTAACCATTTCCAATCCATTATCCTCCTTCCACTTACTATTCTAAGCAATCTCCTTAGTTGTTAGTCCTTCCGGATAATATTAGAAATCTTTTCCAAATCATAAATCATTTCAGTTTTTAAAACCGAAAGTTTACAACAAAGAACAGTAGAATCAGTAATTCAGCAAAAAAGTTCTTCAATTTTTATCAAGTCTCTTTACCTTCAACCTTAGCCTTCAAATTTGCAGATCAGTGATACTTAATTCCCACATCATTATAAGCCTAAAATCACAAGTTTTAAACCATAGCATCGCCAAAACTAAGGCAGGTTTAGTAATCTATCCCAACCTCAGAATCTCAATGGGACAGCCTATACTTGTATAAAACTCTCACAAGTCACATCTCATAAACACAAACAATCTGGTAATTAAAATGCAAACTTGTCAAGGGACTAGAGCAGGACAACAAACAGCAAGTAAAACTTAACAAAGAGACATGCTGCATACTGGGAGATGAAGAACATCACAGAGCTTTGCAATCTCTGGCTTCAGCAAAAGATATAAGCTCCTCTGCTCACCATGCACTCCGCATTCTTTCTCAGATTCAACATCATTACCCTGAGCTGTATGGTCTCCAGATGCTCCTGCAAAAGTATGTAATGGTTTCAGAGGGTACCATAGAAACATCAAAGGCTACAATAATTCTTAGGTAGTGTTTGGCCCAGCATGTTTTGAGCTTCTCTTCTCCTTAAAAGGAGAAGCTGGGCAACTACCATTGCAGGAAAGCTCTTTAACAAAAAGTAGCTTATTTTTTATAAAGATTTTTTTTTAAAAAAAAAAGTAACTTAAAGTTACTCACAAGCTTTTGACTTGAAACTTAAAAGTAGTTTTTAAATAAAAAAAAATCTCAAACTACCAATTTACCAAAAAAAATTAACTTCACATTTAAAAGCTCTTATTTTTAGCTTCAGCTTTAAAGTACTTTTAAGCCCAAAACAAGCTGAGTCAAATGCTACCTTACAATTTCTCAACTTCAAGAACAACGAAGGTCATAACAAAGTGAAAGTAACAAACATGACCACTAACCTGCCTTGATTCCAGTGGATAACTTTTCACCCTCAGATTTAGAAGAGGCTGATTAACAATATTGTTGCTCACTTTCCTGCGCTTCTTTGCTGTGCCTTCACTCACAAGATGAGAGCCATCTACTGAACCATCAAAATGATGAACTTTCTTCCTGCTCCGCTGAGATGAACTACATGAGTATTTCCATTGAAAGGATTTTCCCTCCAAAAGTTTGTCCAAAAATTTGGGGTGACTCCTCATCCACTGACCCAAATTTCAGCTCACCAGGCAAAGAAGCATTTGAACAGTATGTTACCACATTTTGCTTGATTTTCAATAAAATTGAACGGTTGCTTGTGTCAGGATCTTCACCATCCATAGATAGAATGGATGAGAATTCATGGATTGCTTCTTTTAAAAGTGGTTGTCCAAACAAGGAGTTTGGACTTGGCACAGAAGTTGCACCATCATGAAAACTCTCAATTCATCAAATAGACAAGAAGCACCCCACATCAACAGCATATGACTGATACCCCGGCTTATGTTCAGTAAATTGATGTCAAGTGGCTTATCTTGCTTAGCAAGGATTAAGGATTTTTCTTCAACGGTGGAAGCTGTATATAAACTAATACTTTTATCAATTCAAACTGTGAATCAAGTGTGATCTTCGAAGGGATCTTATAAACGGAATCTTCAATTCAAACTGTGAATCAAGTGATCTTCTGAAGGGATCATGTCATTCATTGGGTTCCAATCACTATCAATATAATAATAACATCAACTGATGACAATTTGATGCTTGGAAGGCAAGCACACGTTTCCAACAAAAAGACAAATCGCCCATTTTTCTTGTCATTAAATTGCTTCATGGCAGCTTGCTTCTTGGAAGACGAAAGACCTTATCGATCCTTTCATAAGAATCTAGACCAAATCTTTGTCGCAGGAAGTCATCCAAAATATCTCCTATTGAATCCCTTCCAGAACCTCCAATAGACTGCAAATTTAATAACAATTAATATAACTCAATACCTACTTTTCCTTAAGTGAATGATGACGTAAAGGAGAAAAGAAGGGGATCACAGTCCCTACATACTCACTGACACACAAGTACAGTGAGAAAATTAGAGCAAGCAGCTAAGATAAAGCAAAGGGGCAAGGAACTTTCAGGACTTAAGAGTGTGTTTGATTTGTTGAAAAAGGAAGGAGTGAACAGCACAAAAATACTTGTTCCATGGTTGGTTTTAGAAATGTCATAGAACAAAACAAAACATGTTTTTCTGAGCTTTTCTGATAGTCCTCACTCATACAATCCCAAAATATATAAAAAAGAAAATAAATCATCCATGTATTGCTCTAGCTTTAATCAGAACTAAAATGTGATCACGCCAAAGGGGGGAAAATAGCTGATACAGGGCAATTTTAACAAAAATGGCATCCGCTGAAAAGTCTAATAAACACTTCTCTACTCAACATGTTCACATAAATTGTATATACAATGAAAATAAATCACAAAGTCTAATCTATAGAATTTTTGTTCATCTAATACTCAACACATTTTAACAAGTGAAAGACAACAAAGATAGGATAAACCGATCTATTGCCCACAGAATGAATAATTAATCCATAACACACAGGTATGGAGCATGCTCTCTCTCTCTCTCTCATATATATATATATATATATATATATATATAAGTATTAAATAAGATTAATTGCATTTCTGGTCCCTTTAGTAAGGCTATTATGCAATTTGGTCTCCCAATAATATTTTCCTTGAATTTAATTTCTCAATTTTTAATTGCTACAACTAAGCCCTTCCATTTGCTACCCTCTAGCTAAAAGTTCCAATCCTCACTTTTACTCAATAATTGAAGGTTTTTTATTGGTTTGGGATAAAAAATTATTTGAAAGGTTAAGAAGACAAAAATTTGGTGGGAATCTGAAAGATATTGTAGGAAGTAAAGTTACGGATTCAAAGAGGAAAAATGTTTGGATTTTCTGATTTTTGACGAAATTGATGTTTTAAATTATAAGTTTTGAAAGGAAGAGGGCTTAAAATGATTTAATCAGTTCATTTGTGGAGATTGAGTAAACTATGAGGATTTGAAAGTTTTAAGTACAGGGAGTTTGACAAAAGGACTTGATTGTAATAAATAAATAATTGAGGGACCAAAATTGCACATTATTCATAATAGATGGACTAAAAGTGTAATTGAGCATATTAAATATTAAGCTGGATAGATACATTTCAGTAATATTTAGGGTTTTGTTAACATGCCCTTAGAGTACATGCTAAGAAATAAAAATAATATTTTACTCATCCTAATTACTTATAGTGAAAAGTATTAAAATAAATAATTTAAAATTTTCAAGACATTAAATATGTTCTGTTTTATTTTTCATTTAATAGTTTCTATTTTTTATTCCTTAACATGTATCCAAAGGGCACACATTAGCAAAACCTTATTATTAATATATCATTATAAGAATATTTTGGACAAAAAAAAGGACTATGTCTGATATTTTGTTGTGTTGTGTTCTTCCTTCACACATCATGGTTCATACTCCATCATTCTTCTTTGTTTCGTACCTATGTTCTCATTTTCATTAATTATGATTACGTTTTAGATTGAGCAATCTTTTATTTTCAAGCATTTATTATATTTAGTAAAAACTATTTATAACTTGGGATCATGAGTTGCTCTGCTCCTCCACAACCACAATCTAGGATTGATAACTTTTGAACTAAAAACTTACAGATGATGTGATGGAAAGATAACCTGCAAAATGTGTACCTGAAAAAGAATGAGTGCTCTTAAATCATTTTTTTTATCTCCAAGAGCATTGAATCAAGAAGTTGCAGCTTGCCACTTGCTTTTATTCCAACATCCAGATACTCAACTGCTTCAAGGTCCTTGGTAAGCAAAGTTTGCAAGGATGGATCAACAATATAGGGATGATTACAACACTGTAAAGAGATACCACAACCCGAAAATGAAACCACTAATAAAAATTACAACATGACAGATTTGGAGTCAAATGAAAAAAGCAAAGGAACAACAAATCAACTATAAAAAAGAAGAAAAAGAAAAAGAAATACAAGGTCATTTATCAAATTTATTTTAATTTTCAGTTAGGGACATTAAATCAACATCATAATATATATCACAAGATTTTAAAGTTAAAAATAATTCAATTCAACAACACAAATCTAAAATCAAATTTATTTCTGAGCACTGATGAATCATGCGAGTATCCAATTCCAATTGATTAAAAAATTTTGTGCCAAACTCGAAATTATAAATATTATACTTCATACTAAAAGGAATCATTAACAGTTGACCAATAACCATAACCATTAATCATAATAAATGCAATTTAATCAATATGGTACTAATAAAATATTGCAGCACAAAACAGCTAGAACCTAAACCAAATTTATGTTGTCTTTGATCTCATGCCATTTGTGCAACTAATTCAAAAAGTACAACCTAACCTTTCGGATTGCAATAAGGATATCACGTATGCCCCAACCACTATCAATCTTTGATGATGAGCAAAGAATTGAAGCATTGGAAAGTAAAGTGGCACAATACTGCTCAAGCTGCACGTGAGATATTTGTACAGGAACCCAATACTCAACAAATCTAAAGGAGTCAGACTTGCATCTATAGGCAATATGACCTGTCAACCTCTCCTTCAGTTGAACAACACTGTTATTGGAATTAGATATTAAACCATCTTTTTCGTTATCACTTTGATCATCAAGAAGAGCCAGAAAATTAATGTTTTCTACAATGCTATCCTGCAAAAGCAGTAGGATTACATAAGGTAACAAAACAAGTTTTAGTTGAGGGAGAACCTGAAACCTAAGCATCAAAAGAAACAAACCTTTAGTTGACCACGGAAAAGAAGATCCTCAAATGTGTGTTTAACATCCTAATTTGTTTGAAATAAGAAGAGATTTTAGGGGATTGGCCCTCATCCACGGTGATTGCTTCCCATTCTATGCCTCCCAAAACATCCATATCCTGTAGAACAACATTATCTATGTTGACAAGCATCACATTATGATTTTATAGGAGAATAAAAAGCAGACAAAAATATGGAAGGAAAACATAAATCCAAATCAATGAATGGGACTACTCATCCAACTGCCTACCACTTACTGAGGACCAATTCCAAACCAAAGATATCATTGACAAACCTGATTAATATTAGCAACCAGCTTCTTGAACATACCTCAATGAGGATCTCTGGAACAACTATAAGCACTTGGAAGAGTATATGATGCCCTTCATCATAAAATTCAAGTCTCCTAACAATGTTACGTATCTCTTTGTTTCCATTGTAAATAACAACATCTATAGATGGGTCCAACTGGCAAAACTCTTTCTCCCACAAAAGGAGAGAAGCAGCAGTTGTGATGATAAGGAAAGGTCGGTAAGTATCAGAGTGCAACGATAAGATAAATGCAACCACTTTCAAAATTCGCTCCTGAAACTCATTATAAGCACAGATTTAGTTCTAGGAATACCAAATTAGACAACTTTCAGCACAAACAATTTTAATTGACTCTCCAATGAAGATCAAGAAATAAAAATATAGCACAATCTTAATATAATAAAATTAGTGTTAAAGAAAAATCTCATGAAACAAAAAATAGATAAAAGACATAATTTAGATGTCAAGCCACCAGACTTCATAATGAATGAAATAAAACTAGTAGCGTGTTAGGTTTACTCTAAAATCACGTTTCAAACGTGGATCCGGACCAACGCTACAGAGAGTAGCTTCTGTCGTCGTATCCATGTTTGAAACTGTTAGTGATAGCGATTACTTTGTAATTTGTAATAGTCTTCTGCTGCAAGCCTTATTTCTGTTGTATCTAGCCTAGCGCATTGTGCATGCATGTGGACCCATGTGGTCAGTTAGGTGCAGCTCAAATTCTGAGTCAGTTATAAGCTGACTCAGCAATTTGTTATTCTTTCTGTTTTCGTAAAGCTGTTCAGAGTGTATAAATATCTCTCAGCTCTTGTAATCAATTGAATAACATTTTTCACAATTCTGAAATCCAAAATCAGAGTTCTCTCATTTTCTCTCTCTCTTCCTTTTCACTATGCAAATCTAACAAAAACGTGGTTTTGGAGTAAACCAAACACATACTAGGACAAGCTAACACATAAGCAGGGAAACCATTAATTAAAATTATAATAAAACACAGTGATACTGTAAAAACCAAAGCCAACACACGTATGTTGATCATTCCCTTTGCTTGAACACAGTGCTTCCATCCAACAACCAGATACCATCATTTTGGTTTTTATATATGGAGATAAAGATTGATAACAAGACACCAAATCAGAATTAATAAAACCAAAATGAATCTATTGAAAGGCTTAAGTTTAAAACATAATTAGCCATGCTCACATGATCATCAACAACAATAGCATTCTGACCCTTGTGCCAATGCTCGCGTAATTTGTTAACTGCATCCAAATTGTTGTTACCAAATCCAGCAGAAACTCCACCAGGCATCTGAGATAATTTAATAATAGATTTTCCCCTGTCTGGTTTCTGCAGATGATTGAGATAAGCCAAAAAAAGACCAATCAGGATGGGGGAGATTTACTAAAGTAAAACTATCAGGGAACTTGGCTTTAATTTAATCAGGCCGAAACACATAGAGAACAATTGAGGATAGCATCTCATATCATGTTCATTATAATATGAAGAGCATAGCCTGATTGCCCCCTGCTCAAACAATAAGCTTGTAAATGTTTAGGCCATGTTAATTGACCTTGGTTATCCTGTCTATTGATTCATTAAGAATGCAACACAATTTAATAAATGTTGAATCCATGGGTAAATCTTTTTAGAGCCCCCTGCTCAAATAATATAATCTTTATATGTTTAGGCCATGTTAATTGACCTCGGCTATCCTGTCTATTGGTTCATTAAGAAAGCAAAACAATTTAATAAATGTTGAATCAGTAGGTAAATCTTTTTAGTGCAAGAATAAGGGTTCTATTGCAATCTGATTGATTCAGGATTCACAATTGACAATATAACTTGAATATTGAATTATTTTAGAGTTTACATTTTTAACTTCTGAATACTTGATGACATATTTGGCTATAGATATTTGACACTATTTTAAATTGCTGTATCATGTATTATTTAGAAGATGCATTTTATGCTATTATTAATTTAACATTTAATCACTAATATTATCCAATTCATGATTTGGAAAATCTGCCTTCAGATTCATGATTCATTTCACAATTTGACAGTCATGTTCATAATCATATGTCTGAGGCACCTTATCCAATTCGGAGCATGAAGAAATTCTCTTTGCTCTCTGGAAACGCCCTTCATAGCATCTTATTAAGCTCTGGCCTTCAGGTGAACAAAGAAAAGAAGCATTATCCATCTCCCATGTAGCATGCTCATAACCAAGATCACGCCACTTCACAAGCCACTCGTAGCAACAGTCAAAATTATCAGCTGCATTGTTGTTCCTGTTATCATCATGCTGCTGACCACAGATTAATGCTCTCTTCTGCAGCAGACGATGGGGTAAACTCCATTCTGGCTTCAACCTAAGGGTCTGAAGTAATGAAACTCTCAGCACTATACATTCATTCTAGCATGACAGCCATAAAGTTTGACATACCTAACATGATATGCAACAGCAAAGATTGAGAATTAAAAAACCTGATTTTTCTGATTAAATTTCATAAGTGCCAAAGGAGCTTCAAGAAGTAACTGATTTTCTGGCACCCAACGATTGTGAACATGAGCAAGGTCTTTGTATTTCACAAGAAATTCCTTCTGAGACGTAAATCCTAAAACAGTTACCATTCAACAGACAATTAATGACAGACACCAGCGAATGCACCAAATATTGGCAGCATGTAAGGGAAAGTAAAGGTGAACTTTTGTTGATTCCAAATAATAATAGAACCATTAACAAGAATAGTATAAACTGTGATTTATTATTACTGTACCATCAACATTTGCAAATGAAACTTCTTTGACATCCCAAACTGATTCTACTCCTCTGACACTGAATATACAACCAAATTCAATCTTCTTCCTTACACAGAAATGGCAATGCCAAACTCCAATGGGAGGCATCCAGCAGCGGAGGTTCAAGACAAGAAAGATGGTAGCATCGATCGCATCCTTTTCCACCACAAAACCTGCAAAACGTAGTCTAGTCTTAGATAGCAGAACCAATGCATGCACTTTAAACAAGATGTCGACATACATCATGTACTGAAATTCATTTGTCTATTAAATGCACAATGGTAAACATTTAAATCACAGATACAAGAGTTATAAAAACAGATTCAACTGGTCCTACTGACAAAGTTGAGCTAGAATTGAGGTTGAACCTACCAAAACTGGAGTAAAGGATCCAGTCAGTGAAACATAATTCGGCAATTCGCGCCACTTCCCCTGAGAATCACGAATTGGTTTGTGCGTACCAATTCGCAAAATTTGGCAATTCGCCCACTTCCCCTGAGGATCATGAATTGGTTTGTGCGTACCAATCGCGCTGCCTTTGCGAATTGGGTCGCTAATGGGACGTTTCAATTCGCAAGGGTATTGGAACTCAACTTACTCATTAAGAATGAATGAAGAAGGTGAAAGGAGAAAGAAAAACTGGCCTGTTGCTGAAAAAAAGCTGAAGACGAAGGGAGAAAGGAGACTGGTCTTTTGCTGGAAAAAAGCTGAAGGTGAAAGAGTAATGAAGATGGGAGATGGGAAGAGTGAGACACCCAATTCTGGTTTAGCTCCACTAAGAAATGAAGATAACAGGAAGAGTGAGGGACACAACATAAGAAAAAAAGTGAGTGGGTAGAGGCCAGATGGTAGATTTCACGTTCACGAGACATTGGGAAAGAAAATCAATTTACATCAATTGACATTGGGATGGGAAACAACTCTTTAAATTACAATCTAAAAAAATTAAATTAATAGTACGTTAACTCCATATAAATTATATCAGTAGTGTATCACATCTAAATTTAACTCAAACTACATTTTTTATAGAAAATAAAAAAAAATAATAGAAAAATTTTATTGGCAAGTGTTAGAATGTACCACTAACCTATATAGTGTATTAATTATGTATACCCCCACGTACCGCATTCTTCATAGTGTAGCGTATCGCGTATTCATCGATAAAAATATTTCCTCTTTCCGTTGTGAACATTGCATTCTTGTTAAACAATCTCGAACTAATTATCCCCCTCATTCCTATCAAACATCATAACCCTTCCACCTCATTCATAGTGACATATGGGGGCCTTCTCACGTTCCTACCATAAATGGAACCCGATGGTTTATCACCTTTATAGATGACCAAACTTGTGTTTGTTGGGTGTACCTCTTAAAAGAAAAATATGAAACTAGCACAACCTTTAAACAGTCACCAATAATTTTGGGTAATCAACCACTCCTTCGTACTGATAATGGATAGGAGTACTTCTCTAATGATCTTAATGGCTACCTACAGGAACATGGCATATTAAGTTCTTGCAACCACACCCCTCAATGAAACGGTAATGCTGAAAGAAAAATTCGGCACATTTTGGAGGTTGCTCATTCTCTCATGTTCACGACAAAAGTTCCCTATCATTTTTGGGAGAAGCTATGTTAATTGCTACCTGTCTTATAAATCATCTTCCATCCAAACCCCTCCACTTTTAACCCCTCTTAACTGTCCTAAAAGGTTTTTTCCCTTCAGTCAGAATGTTGGAGTCTCTTCAACCAAAAATATTTGATTGGACAGTCATTGTTCATAACTCAAGTCCTACAAGAGGAAAACTGGATCCAAAATCTCATAAATGCATATTCCTTGGCTGTTCTCCCACATTCTCCCACAAAAAAAGGTACAAATGTTACTACCCAAAATCCAAAAGGTTCTACACAACATGTGATACCACTTTTCTTGAAAATTGACCTTTCTTTCACAATTTGTTTCAGGGGGAGAATATGATTGAACTTCATCATTGGGATCCTTCCATCTCTTCCAATTTCGCTTCTTGTACCTGAATCTATACAGGGAGAATCCCATGAAATCTCTACCCAATCCAAATCAAAATCTACACAAATAACCAGTAAGGGGAAAAATTAGAAAATAGGACTCAGTGAGTTCAAATTTTTTCCAAAAGTTTTCACTAGGAGACATCATGTTCCTTTGCAAGGTCAATCTTCAGACTTGGAGCCAAATCATGTGGAAGCAGCAAAATGTAACACTCAAGGTGATTGTGTAGTTGACAATCTTAGTGCTGAAAATGTTACTATTGATGAACTTGACTTGCCTATTGCCTTAAGGAAAGGAGTTAGATCTTGTACAAAGCTTTCTATATAAAATTTCCTCACATATTCTAACCTGTCCCCGAGATATAGAGCTTTTGTTGCAGAATTGGATAGAGTTCAGATCCCAAACAATCTTTGAAGCTCTATAGGATGAAAAATCAAGTGCTTCTGTTCTAGAAGAAATGGCTGCATTAGAAGGAATTAGAGTCGGGATATTGTCACTCTTCCCAAGGATAAGAAAGTTGTGGGCTGCATATGGATATTTACCACAAAAATGGGTGCAGATAGATATTTACCATAAAATGGGTGCAGATGGGAAGATAGACAGATATAAGGTGAGGCTAGTGGCCCAAGGCTATACCCAAACCCATGGTATAGATTATGAAGAAATGTTTGCACCAGTCACAAAACTTAATTCAGTTAGAGTTTTCATTTCTCCTACAGCAAATCTGGACTGGAAACTACACCAATTCGATGTAGAAAAGTGTCTTCTTGAATGGTAAGCTGTAAGAGAATTGCCCCTTGGATTTGAAGGAGAGCAATGATGCTATGTGCAGGTTAAATAAGTCCCTTATGGGTGAAACAGTCCCCAAGGCCCTGGTTCACAAGATTCAACACACTATGAAGCAACTTGGTTGTGTGTTCAAAGCAGGCAGACTACACCTATTTATAAAAAAATCTAAAAACTGAAGTGTTATTCTTATTGTCTATGTAGATGACATGGTAATCACTGGTGATGACAATCAAGAAATTGACAACCTCAAAAGTTGTTTGCAAGCAGAATTCAATGTTAAAGATCTTGGACAGCTTCAATATTTACTTGGGATGGAAATAGCTAGAAGTAAGAAAGGTATTTTCATTTCACAAAGGAAGCACACTCTTGATTTGCTTAGAGGAAGAAGGAAATTAGGGTGTAGACCTACAGAAACTCCCCTAGACTGAAATTGGAAGCATAAGATTCCTGAAGATGATACTCTAGTCGAGATGAAGAGGTATCAATGCCTTGTAGGAAAACTACTCTACCTATCTCTCACTAGACCGGATATCAATGCCTTGTAGGAAAACTACTCAGCATCAGTCAATTTATGCACTCTCCAAGGAAGAGGCATCCGGATGCTGTAAATCAGATTCTTCGTTATCTCAATGGTACTCTTGGAAAGGGATTACTATTCAAAAAAGTGAACACAGAAGTGTAGTGTATTTTGCAGATGCTAATTGGGCAGGTTCAGTTGAAGGTTCAAAGTCCACCACATGATGTTTTACAAAGTATGGGGAAACTTGGTGACATGGAAAAGTAAAAAACAGTCAGTTGTTGCAAGAAGCCATGTAGAGGCGGAATATAGAGCAATTGCTCAAGGAGTTTATGAATTGATCGGGATAAAACAGTTATTGCATGACTTATTTATTCCCTTTCAAGAACCTGTGAAACATTACAATGATAGCAAGTCAGCCATCAACATAAAGCATAACCCAATACAACATGACAGGATGAAGCATGTAAGAATTTACAGAAACTTCATCAAGTCAGAAATAGAAAATAGTACATTTTCTACATTATGTTCCAACCAAACTACAAGAAGCAGAGCTGACAAAGGCTCTGTTGAAGTCAGATTTTGAGTCTAACCTTAACAAACTGGGAATGACTAGTATCTATTCACCAGTATTAGAGTAATATCTGTAATATAGGCTTTATAATTAATTGTATTCAGTTAGTTTCTGTTCAGCTGAACATATTCAGCTTTAGATTAGTAGATAGTGGTAGGCGCTGTTTTTAGTACAACTCAGGTTAGTATTGGGCCTTGGGCCTTGGGCCTTGGTCAAGTCCAGTCTGTAACAGTTACAGAATTATATAAATAGAATTGTTACCTTGTAACTCATTCAGTTTTCTCATAATAACAGAATCAGTTTCAGATCTAGTTTTTCCCTCTCTTTCTCTCTTTTTCCTTTTCTCTCATTCTCTTTGATGGTATCAGAGCTCTAAGAGCTCTAGTACACTCTCTCTCTACCTCCTAAATGTCTTCCTCAAACAACGAACAACCTCAGGTCACCGGAGAAGAAATTCCGGTGAATCAGCGCTCTTCTTCTTCAACAATTGTTACCTTCTCACAACCTGTTTCGGTTAAGTTGGACGACGAGAATTTCCTTCTCTGGAAACAACAAATTGAATCTGCGATTAGAGGTCATAAACTGCACAGATTTGTGGTTAATCCAGAGATTCCACTGAAGAACATCGAGAAAGAGGAACTGTAAGTGTTGCTTATCAAAAATGGGAACAGCAAGATCAGTTGCTGTTCTCATGGCTTCTATCCTCACTTTCAGATTCTATTTCATCTAGAATGGTTGGATGTGTACATGCTTTATCAACTTTGGGATAAAATTCATGCATATTTTGATAAGATAACAAGAGCCAAGGTTAGGCAGTTAAGGCAAGAACTAAGAGTACTAAGAAAGGTTCAGATACAATCTTAGAGTTTTTACTGAAATTGAAAACTACTGTTGATGCTTTAGCTTCAATTGGATCTCCTATAACTGCTCAAGAGTATATAGATCTAATGCTAGAAGGACTGCCTGAAGAATATGAATCATTTGTGTCAAATTTAATTAGCAAATTAGAGTCATATACTGCTGATGATATAGAGTCTATGTTGCTGACCTATGAAGCAAGATTAGAGCAGATTTGAAAGAGTGTACCAGACTCATTTTCGGCTAATGTTGCTTACAAACCTAGAGATAAACAAGCTGAAAATCCAAATATGCAAACCTCCTGTGACAATAGTGTTATTCAGTTATCTCTTCCACGGTTTCAGCAACCTCCACAGTTCCAGCAACCTTATAATAATTTCAGACCACCATTTAAAGGTGGAAGAGGGTCAGAGGAGGCCGTTTTAGAGGAAGAGGACGTGGTAACTACAGATCACATCTCTTTTGTAACATTTGTTACAAAACAGGCCACACTGCTGTTTGCTATTACAGAGATTCAGGTTCCTATGCTCCTGGTCCAGGATTATATGCACCACGCTTTGTTGTACCACCTGCTCCTTCTACTCAACCAACTCAGTAATGGAATCAACAGTATAATCCAAATTATCCTGCCTACTACAATTCAGGACCATAGCAGCAGCTTACACAGTCACATGTCTTCTACTCAGATGCCCCTTTACAGTCTTTTCATCCACAGTTTAATTGTTGTAATCAGCCTATTGCAGGGAATATTAATACTGCAACACAAAGTCTTCGTACAACTCAAGCTGCAGCTCATCCTAGATTAGCTCCTCCAGCACCAAGTGTCTTCTCCACTGCCTTAACTTCTTCACTACCAGAATATGATTGGTATCCAGATTCTGGAGCATCACATCATATTACTGCTCATCCACATCTTGTTGGTCAGAGTTGATCTTGATGGAGGAAACTCCATCTATATGGGTAATGGACAGTCAGTTCCCATTAAATCGGTTGGTAGCTCACTTTTCACTTCACCCACACAACCACATACAGCACTTAAACTGAAGATTTTATTATTAGTTCCCAGCATCACAAGAAACCTTCTAAGTGTTAGTCAATTTGCTAAAGATAACTCAGTTTACTTTGAGTTTCATCCCTATCACTGTTTTGTGAAATCTCAGGGGACTAATAAGGTTTTACTTGAAGGCAAACTTGGAAATGATGGATTGTACAAGTTCACCAATCTAATTTTGGAGTAACAGCAAAGTGCAATCAGATTTCAGCTGCTGCATCATCTACTGTACCAGAAAATATTCAATTTTCTTCTGTAAATGATCAATCGAAGTTTCAAGACAATGATTGTTCTCCATATTTTCTTTGGCATAGGCATTTAGGACATCCACATTCTTTCTTTGTAAGAAAATGTTAAATAAATGTGGAGTTGCATTTACAAATAAAAGTGTAATGGACTTTTGTCCAGCATGTGCAGTGGGTAAAATACATAGGTTGTCATCTAGACCTTTTAAAACTCAATATTCCATGCCTTTGGAATTGATTTTTACTGATGTTTGGGGGCCAGCACCAATGTTATCTAGTACTGGTTTTTAAATACTACATTACTTTTGTGGATGCCTACACTAGATATACTTGGATCTACTTGTTGCACTCTAAATCCGAAGCACTTAATTGTTTTCTTCAATTCAAGCAAATGATAGAACTGCAACTCAGTACTAAGATAAAATCCTTACAATCTGATTGGGGTGGAGAATTTCGCTGTTTTTCTAAAACACTGGCAGATTTTGGCATTGTCCACATTAGCTTGTCCACACACTCACCATCAAAATGGCACAGTTGAAAGAAAACACAAACACATTGTGGAATTGGGTCTAACTCTTCTTGGTCAGGCTAGTATGCCTCTTTCTTACTGGGATCAAGCCTTTCTTACTGTTGTTTACCTAATAAACAGGTTACCTTCAACTTCAATTAATTATCAAATTCCATTTTCAAAACTTCATGGAAAGGATCCAGATTTCAGATTTCTCAAAACCTTTGGTTGTGCCTGTTTTCCTTACCTTCGGCCTTACAATAAACACAAGTTTGATTTTAGATCATTTGAGTGTACATTTCTTGGCTACTCACCATCTCACAAAGGCTATAAATGCTTATCACCTAATGGCAGAATTCATATTTCCAAGGATGTTCTCTTCAATGAATTTTCCTTTCCCTTTGCATCACATCTCACTAAAACCGCACTGCCATCACCTAATCACTCTTCATTGTCACCTTCACTTAATATTCCTACTCCTCAATCAGCTGCACCCTCACCTGCACAACCATCTTCTCCCTTCACATCCCACACCCATCCTAGCACCACCTCTCAATGTAATTCCACCCACTTCTTCCAACATTCATCCTATGCAAACTAGGTCCAAGTCTGGCATTGTTCAACGCAGGTTGAATCCCACTCTTTTACTCACACATACAGAACCTAAAACGGTCAAAGCTGCCCTTTCACATCCTGACTGGCTCAATGCCATGAAGCTTGAATATGATGCATTACTGAAAAATAACACATGGACTCTTGATCCTCTTCCTCCTAACAGAGAACATATTGGCTGCAAATGGGTTTTTCGTGTAAAGGAAAATCTTGATGGCTTAGTTAATCGCTATAAAGCTAGACTTGTTGCAAAAGGGTTTCATCAACAACCCGATTTTGATTATACTGAAAGTCTGAAACGTTTTCTCCGGTTGTGAAACCAGTCACAATTCGCATTCTTCTTACTTTAGTTCTCACCTATGGCTGGGATATTCAACAACTTGATGTTAATAATGCGTTTCTTAATGGGGATTTAGCTAAGGAGGTCTACATGACTCAACCTCCTGGTTTTGAATGCCTCAACCATCTTTGGTTTGCAATCTTCACAAAGCTCTTTATGGTCTTAAACAAGCACCACGTGCCTGGTTTGAGAAACTCTCTGCTACTCTAATCTCCTTTGGATTTGCTGCCAGCAAGTGTGATCCCTCTTTTTTATACAATTCTCTACCTCTCACAAAATTTATGTTTTGATCTATGTAGATGACATTATTGTCACTGGTTCTTCCACTCTTTTAATTGAAGAACTTATTTCTAAACTTATTTCTGCCTCTGCTCTCAAGTTGCTTGGTAAACTAGAATACTTCCTTGGTATTGAAGTTACTAAGCTCTCCAATGGCTCTCTTTTTTATCTCAGTCCAAATATGTTAGGGATCTCCTTAACAAGGTAGATATGCAGCAAGCCAAACCATTTCCTACATCCATGCCCAGCTCACAAAAGCTCTCTAAACATGGCTCCACTCCCTTTCATGATCCTTCTCTTTACAGATCTGTTGTTGGTGCTCTGCAATATGCTACCATCACCAGACCTGACTTGAGCTATAGTGTCAACAAAGTCTAGTTTATGTCTCAGCCTCAAGACACTTATTGGAAAGCTGTGAAACGCATTCTTCGTTACCTTTGTGGTTCTTCTCACTGTGGTTTGGTCCTTCAACCTGCTTCCTCTGGTGCTCCCATCTCCTTATCTGCCTTTTGTGATGCAGATGGGGATCAGATGTTGATGATCGCAGGTCAACCTCTGTTTAGAAATTTTCTTTGGTCCTAACTTGGTCTCTTGGTGGAGTAAAAAAGCAGCCTCTAGTTGCTTGATCAAGCACTGAAGCTGAATATCGCAGTCTTGCGAATACCACAGCTGAAGTTCTTTGGATTCAAACTCTTCTATCTTATCTGAGTTACAGGTTCCTCATCAGTGTCCTATTATCTACTGTGATAATTTGAGTATTACTAATTTGTCCCATAATCCTGGGCTCCACACTCGCACTAAGCACATTGAGTTGAATCTTTATTTTGTTCATGAAAAGGTTCTTGCCAAACAGCTGGTGGTCTCTCACATTCCTGCTGAAGACCAAGTTGCTGATTGTCTTACCAAGGCCCTTCCTCAACAACAGTTTCTGGATTTTAGACACAAACTCAGGGTCTATGACAAATCCTTGTTTTGTCAAACCGCTCGAGTTTGAGGGGGGAATATTAGAGTAATATCTGTAATATAGGCTTTATAATTAATTGCATTCAGTTAGTTTCTATTCAGCTAAACATATTTAGCTTTAGATTAGTAGATTAGTGGTAGGCGCTGTTTTTAGTACAGCTCAAGTTAATATTGGGCCTTGGTCAAGTCCAGTCTGTAACAGTTACAGAATTCTATAATAGAATTCTGTTACCTTGTAACTCATTCAATTTTCTCATAATAACAGAATCAGTTTCAGATCTAGTTTTTCCCTTCAATTTTTCCCTCTATTTCTCTCTCTCTCTCTCTCTATCCTTTTCTCTCATTCTCTTTGAACCAGCTTGAGGGGGTGTTCGATAGGAATCCCGAAATTTATGGGAATATGGGATATTATCATGTCGCATAATTTAAGGGATTATGGTCAACTGTTTTTTTTTTTTATTACTGATTTCTAGGGATTCCTAGTTAATTATAGGAATGCCTATTATTTGCTTCCCTATTTGTATTGGATCAATCATTTGAATTAAATATGAAGATTAATGATTTCTTCCTCTTTTGACCATAATAAACTGTAGGCTAATCAATCCAGTTTTAAAACAAAAAGCAGCATTTAAGATAAACACATGAATATACCGAAAACAATGCAACATGCCAAATATTAACTCATTTAATTCATACTCCATACCACTAGTGAGTTAGCAAATACAGAAATTTCACAAGGGAGTAATTCAAGAAAACTAACAGCAGGCAGAAGTATCAGTTCAGCACATGCCAATCCACTATGAATTCTAAATGATGAATCCACAAGAATGATACACAATATTTGCATATACAGGCCAATCAATGCAAGAATGGTACTCACAATAATTGCCCTTCGCCTTCACTCTTGCAAATAGAACATAGATTTTTAGCAACATTTGCTGGACAATCCTTCTGCAGCATGCTTGCATCAATGTCATCTCTATCATGAAGCTGATGACAAAGTACAAAGAGATAAAAGACTTACCCACAGATAAACATAAACACTATAAATGCACATGAATACACATTGCTATTGTTTTAAATAATTTGCCACTTCCGATTTAAGGAAACAGATTCTTTTGTCTTGACACCAGAGCATGGATAATTAATTATCAATCAACACTCTATCATTAGTGTTGTTTCACTTTCACTAGATACAACTTTGTGACCCACATGCATGCTGGATGTTAATTTGTTTAAGCTCCATAACATTGTAAGTGTTTTTCTAACTATTTTAAGTAAAATTTTTTTTTGGGGGGGGGTCATGAGGATCAAAGAAATCAAGCCAACCTCAGTTGCAGAAGTGTTACATGACTCATTGACTGTAGGATTATTATCCAACCTGCAAAAGAAAGAACCAATTACTTATCTCTGAAAAACACCTAATAGATCAAAATGCTGATAAATCATCTTTTGGTAGGAATTTTAGCATCTGTCCTTATGTATGTCGATTTCCATTCACGTACTCATACATATTATTGCAATCAGGTATAGTATTAGTAAGGGTTTGGAGAATAGAAGCAGTAGGGACACTTCAGAGTTGCAGATAACTTGTACTGAAGGAGAAACAATTTTTAATAACTACTAACTACCAAGAATTCCCAACAGACCAACACCATCCAAAACCAACATGTTTAACTACAACACAATCTAAAAGGATAGAGAATGCATAATATGGCATACCAAGCAGTATGTGTCATGTGAATAGTTTAATAAATGAGATGTGTCATGTGACCATGATTAATGAATTCAATATAAACTAGTAAAACATTTTGGTACAGGGGAACAACAAAGCCAAATCTCTCAAACACAATAAAAGCAACAGAACACACCAAAAGACCTGAATAAAGAATGGGTCAGAACTCCTATTTATTTTAATTCAAGAATAATGGGATATGTCACATATGTGATATAATTTCCATTATTTGCCAACAAGTAACAAGTACCTTATTCGTTTGGAACATGACCCATCAGCCCCCACAATATTGTCAGCTAGTCTTGAAGGGCTAGAATTAGGAATCATATTGCAGTTGTCATCCTTAGATAATGAGGCAGAAACATCTGAATCCATGTCCACTGTGATTCCCTTTCTCTTAGAAGGTACTGATTTTTCACCCCCATCATGCCCAACAATGTTTCTGACCAAGCCCTCATCCAATATGGAATTCCTTGACACTGACATCTGTAATGTCTCCTCTCCACAGCAATCAGGTTGGACCCTTTCAGGTACCACACTAGTCTCATAAGTTGGGGCATTAGACGGTACCACTGAACCTTTCCCAGGCTCACTCAACGGAAAGACATCTCCCGTCTCTTTTGCTTTGGAAGCTTCAGATGGTAGTGTACCATTCTTGGAAACTTCTTTACAATCTGTATGACTCCGTTTAGAGCATTCACCAATCTTGCCTCCCTTATTGTTGTCACCTTCTTTATTTGACTTACCAATCCCATTTGGTTCTACAAGGCAATCCGAAGATCAAGCAAGTAAGAAGAGTGGATAATATAAATAACAATAATTAGCATGCCTTGGAAAAACTTTCACGTATCTTCATTTTGATAAATAAACAGAAAAGAAGCCAATGAGAGATTTGAAGAAAAGTCCACCATTACTAGCTACCTTTAACTACCTTTTTTTAACATCATAGTGCACTTAACATTAACCACCAAATTAGTATTGCTTTTTATTAAATTTTGATAAGTAACAAAACCCATGCCTAAGTAAAGAACAACAAAGTTTGTCAAGATTAGAATGGCACTATGCAACCCACTATTACCTTTCTTTGGATTTTTAAAGATAGACCGGTAAATGCGGGCATCCATTCTCTTTATTTTAACCTGGGAATTTCCCAAATCATCTTCCTCATTTTCATTGACTTCCTTGGCTTCAAATGTCAACTGTTTCACACTCTTCTCTTTCTTTGGCTTCTGCTTTGAACTTGATGTCCCTGAGCTTTTAGAATCCGAAGGACTGGAAGAAGAGTGACTCCTGGTTCTTCCAGATCTCCTCAATAGACTTGGCATCTTTTTTGTCTCGACTTCTTCAGGTTTCCTTTTAACTGCGGGAGTTGGTGGTGTTCTCTTCTCAATTCGCTCAGACTTTCGAGTACTTGAAGGGCTTGGGATTATCTTCTTAGATGATGGCTCTCTCGTAGACCTTCTGAGACCAGTTGGATCTGATGCATTAGAATTTGACTTTGGCTTTGTTTTTCCTTTCTCACCATTTTGTGTCACCCTCCCATTATTATTTTCTTCATCCTTAGCGTTGCGACTAGATTGAGTACTATTTGCCATTTGTTTACCTGAACATGTCGACTTGTGAGACTGAGACCTACAGAATAATACTTCAGATCAGTGTAAAGACACAGCAACCAACATACAATACGCAGATGTCATTTAGCATGTGGCTAGCTTCATCAAGATTAGGTGTACAGCATGGTAACAATTGAGAAGGCAAATAGTAAGGATATAATCAATTGAAATCCAAACATTTATCGCTATTCAATCCGGTGAAGTGACAAACAATAAAAGGAAAAATAATAACCTAACCTGTGTTGAGACGCAAGGGGATGAGATGCACTGATTGAACTTGCTACCAGTTAAAACAATTTAAATATTTATCTAGGTTTGCTCAAGTAGCTCAGGGCAAAAATGTTTATATCAAAACCTAATGCAACTAACATAAATGAGTGATTGTCCACTTCTAAGGGATATATAATCTGAATCTCCTTAAGACAAATTACTCCAACCTAAATATATCCATGAATTCTGCAGGCGCAGTTTGAAAACAAACGTGAAAATAAAAAGTAACAACTAGAATTCAATAATAGCAATGGCATAAACATAATGTAGATATGTTGTGATCGTTTCCTGTCATCTCATGGCAAATTAAGCATATGTTTTACTGCTTAATTCCCAGAAATTCCAGAGGCTTGAAAATGTAGGGGAACTGGCGTTTCGATGGGTATTTGGAAGTTTACAGGAATGCCAGCAAAATCAACAAAATGGCGAATGAGTGCGTAGAGGGATTTATGGGGTTTTCACCTTTCAATGATAAACCTGAATTTCGAACCAAAACAAAGATCGCCATGAGCTCGGCATAATAATTCAACTCAACCCTAATTCACTAACAGCAGAAATTACTCGCAGTAATGTAGAATTTCAGAGGTTAAAAATGGTGTAACGTGACCAACCTGCATGAATCGTTTGCCAAACGAGAGAAGATTGAGAAATTTTACAGTCGGTCTGGCACTGTATCAGAGAGATTTATGGTATTGCATTCTCCAATAAAATGAGACAAGGTTTGAGAATAGTATTTATATTTTGGTAGAATGAATAAATAAAAAGTTTGATTGATATTGATATACATAATAAAGATAAAAAAAATATGGATAAAATATTTTTATCCCTATATTCTTTATCAAAACTTTAAAAGTTGGGATAAAAAAAATTCAAAAATACTTATATTTATCTCACCCAGTGACATGAGTGGGGGTGAGGTATCAGATACGTTGGATGGTGAATTTCTCTCTCTTTGAGTGTGAGACACTCACTCACTCACTCTACTTTCCCTCTCAATGATTTTTGGCACTCTCTCTTTTTTCATTGGATGGTGAATTTCACTCACACTTATGAGTGAGATTCTTCTTCTCAATCATTAATACTAATTTTCTCTCTCTTTCAATTTGAATTTTTAAATGCTAATAAATGTTAATCTTAAATTTTGAAATTTATTAAGATTTAAAATCGTTATCCTATTAAATTCTATTTCAATATTTTTTAGGGAAAAGAGTATATAAACCCCTTAACTTTTACCCTTTTGTAAATAGGCATTATGAACTTTTATTGTGTCCTAATTAATCCTTAAATTTTCATCGTTGTTGCATTGTGTCATTTTGTTAGCAAGAAGTTAAAAAGTTAACAAATATAATCTCAACCCTTCCAAATTGTGTTTAAAATATTGAAATTATATAAAATAAAGTTCCAAAAATTAACAAAATAAGAAAAAAAAACTCTTAAATTAAAAGAACACATGGTCATATTTCACTTTTAAAGTTTAAAATATGCTTAAAATTTGACATAATTCAAGAATAAAAGAAATGTAAATTTTACTTTTTTATGTCTTTTTAATATTTTGAAACACAAAATCTCGAAAGATTGAGATTGGTTATGGTAATTATTTAACATATATTAATGAGTGGACTTATTGTAATAATATAAGAGTTTAAGGATTAATTGTGACAAATTAAAAGTTCATGGTGCCTATTTGCAAAAGGGCAAAAGTTCAAGGTGATTTTATACTTTTTCCCCCCTATTTTTTAATATATAAATATTTTCTTATCTTTTTTATTTTAATTTTCTTTTATATTCTATTACCATATAAATTATATTTTAATAATAAAATATAATATATTATAAGAATTTAAAATTAAAAAATTGTCATTTTGATTAAATAAACATAAATGTTTTACTTGCATATTACGCAAGTTAATATACTAATAATACATAAAGTGTCATTTCATTGAATAATGTAACAACACATCATTGAATATCTGTGTAAATAATTTATAATAACGATGCATATCCATTAAATCCTAAATGAGGAGTTTAATTTTTTTACGACTAAATGGACAGTTTAATTGATATACACTACATGTGTAAAATTATTTATTAAATTTAATAACACATGAGATATCATTAAATATGACAAACCATAGAAAGGATTTTTAACAATTTATTTTTGTATTATTTATAGTAAAAATTAAATAAAAATTCATTAAATTATTGTGTTACCTTGATTCCTTGAGGATTGATAAATTTTAAGTCCATGTAATTATGATAAGTTGTTATCTATTAATCATTGCTAATTTTCTAACTCAAAATTGATCAAGTGAAATATGACAATGTTGTACATTATCCACAATCACGCACTTTTGTTCAACGAAAGCGACAAAAACATTCGACTTCTTTCTAATATAGCAGTAATAATAGCTACGAAATCAATCATAATAAGGGTCCTTTGGAAGCTGGGTTGATGGTGACGAAGATAGTGGAAGTTTTTGTAAAAGGGAGGTTACGTGTCTTTTATTATTTATTTTACAAGCTGACTTTTAAAAAAAAATTACTCCATATATTGTAATTTTCTGATTGGGCTTATCTAAGGTTAAGTTGTTAGTTTTGTGTCCATGCAAGAATTACTCCATGAATTTATATCATATTTGTGAAGATCTTGACTTAATAAACCTACCTTTATTATCAAGGTGCTTTTTTTAAGATACATGTTACGGTTTGATTCTAAAAAATATTATTTTTCTACTTGTTATTGTGGGTTAATATGTCAGATTTAGTATTTATGACAAATCCACGGGTATCTGGCTTATAATTAATCATTGATGTCAAGATTCCGCTTGGGATATAAATCATTTCCCAACTTAAGAGCTATCAACGATGGTAAAAGACTCAACCGACATTCCAATAACGCACTATCTTGTGATTACACATACTCAAACATAGATTTATAAACATTGACATCATCTATTGGAATCTTGGTAAATTCATATTCCTACCACTATGGTGACAACAATAATGACCACTCACAAGCCTCGAATAGTAAATTGAGACATCACAATGACCAACAAAGAAATGTCACATTCAGCAAATCGAACAGATCAATGAACCCACTCTAAAGTTCCATGTTGCAAGTTGCCACTCATAATACCACCAAGGACAATATTGTGATCATAGGTGATCTCTCGTTCTAAAAATGAATCATATTGTTCTTCGTTGAGATGTCTAGTTTCCCAACATAGAATAATATGGCGAGGCAAGGGACCCTAGGTACACCTTAGCATCTTCAAGCTGGCACTTTCCTCTAAAGGCGCTTACAAACATCGTATGCACAAAACATTTTTCCACTGTTACTCAAGAAATAAAACTACAATGGTTTCAATCTCTGCCATCTTGGCCAATCAAATTATGAAACAAGGTGAAGGCAAAATTTGTAATGCATTATGTAACAATCAACACTAACCTAAAATTGTGGAATCATTACAACAAATATGACAATGGCAAAATAAGTTTTTAAGGGCGTACATAACCAATTTCACACGAGGATCCAACTTAGTAACTAACATAAAGCTTGGTGTTTAGCCTCACTAGCCCATTTACGATCTCCTTTGTCAAGTGCAAAGCAAAAACAATGGATGAATATCTTGAGTGCTTAGGGAAACACATCAATGTTAGGGAGTTCAAGAAGATGCATGGAATATGAGATTGAAAAAGCAATTGTTGTGTTATGAAATAGAAAATGCAACAAATAGTGAATTTAATTTTTTAATCATCTCATAATCCTCCAAGAATACGTGTAAATAGCCATAAAACCATGTTAAGAAATATATCTCTTGGTCAACGAGATAAAAGCTCACAACTTTGCTTAGCGAAATCACCCATAATTGTTTTTTCATTTGTCCAAGTAACCATGTATACCCAGAAATATTCATCAAAAGGAATATCATAGTATAGGGAAACGCAAAATTATGCAGATTATTGATAGTCGCCAGTTCCTACTTGCTCCCAGCAATGAGGTTGCCTTGATCTCTGAGTGGATGTTATGGTTTCTGGATGCTTAAGTGTTCAGTTTGCCGATCTGGAATCCTTCGTCATCATCCTATTTATAGGTACACCTCATAACTGCTGAAAAAACTGCATGTAATTGCCTCTGGGTCCCACACAAGTTACTCTTTCAAAAACCACGTTACCACGTTCTTTAGATGTTATGGAGGGTTTATTAATATATCATTCTAACAAATTTCAATATCCTTATACAAGAATTCCAGAATGGTTGTACACTTTGGGGAAGTAGCCGAGGACATATACTCTAAGTTAAACAAAAATGATCTTACATATCATTATGTTACATTTTTTTTTATTATACAAGATGTCCAAGGTAGGTTTGTTAATTATTATTCTAATTTCTTAGTTATATCGAAAACTTTTTTGTTAAATAAAATTAATGGAATTTTTATTTGAATGATCATGTAGGGAATCTTGAGTTCTCAAACCTCTATGTTTGTTTTTGAGTTAATTCAAATCGGGAGGAAGCTACTAAATTAAAATGAGATACATATATATGGTTATATTGTTATTATATCTTTTAACTTGTTTACCATTGAAAGTACTTTTAACACTTCATTATCTTCAACTAATTTTTGCTTATATATATAACTACATTTTTTAGGATAGGCAATCTTTTTCCATACAATTTTCAGCAAGTTCAAATCAAAAGTTAGAGAGGATTGGATGAATTCTACTTATAAGAAAGCAATTTAGAATAAAAAATTCAGGACGGGTGTAATCATTGTTTCATGAGATTCAAACTCCATTCATCCATTTTTTTTGAAACTTATTCCTATACGTTTACTATTATCATATAGAATGGGACATGGATTGTTATGGTAAAAGTTAAGAAATTAGTGACAAGTTATGACTGGCGTTACATAAGATGCTTTATATGCATAAAGGAAAGTTATTTTTTAGATAATATAAATCTGATTCCAATATAAGAAAAGACCGTTTTTTATTGTGCTAATGTAAAAGGACTTCAAATTAGCCAAAAGATGTATTCCATTTTTAAAATTCCAACCCAATACTACATTTAATTTATTAATTACAAATCTATACAAATATGGAGTCCAACTCTAGGTCAAAAATAATACTTATTGTGCTGAATTTGTGATTTTGGATCATGAAGCTTACCAATGAATTCAAAAGTCGGTTGCAAATGTTAAAAAAGAGGGATATAGGTACTTTTCATTTTATTCTAACTATTTCTTCACAATACTTAACTAACATTACAAATACTTTTATTATAGTTTATAAGTAAATAATTACCATAACTTATAGGTATCTGTCATTTTCATCTTTTCCTTGGGTCTGGACATAAACTGGCTTTATTGTTGAACAAAATAAGAGATATAAGGTCTTGTAAGTGAGATACAAAAATCTACCAACCAATCTCATATAACCAGCAACTATCAGAAAATGCTTGTCCTTTATCATTTTGAAGTTTGACAGAGGGATCAAAGGGAGTTTATGTTGGTTTTGAACCAATTAAACCACTATATCCTCCAAAAGCTCAAGGGCATACTTCATTTGATTCATATGAATGTCAGTCTTTGTGCAAGCAATCTCAAGGCCTAGAAATATGTGAGAGATCCTAAGTCCTTGATTTTGAATTTGTTGTCCAAGGCTTGTTTAACATGAAATTTCAGTCATATCATTAGCCAATACTTTGTCATCAACATAAACTAGTAAGGCGGTAAAGATGTAGGAGTAGATTTTACAAATAAAGCTTGATCTGCTAAAGACTGTTTGTAATTGAGAGAAAGAATAGAAGATAAAGTGTTATGTCATTGCCTACTTGCTTTCTTTAGGGCATATAGAGACTAATGTAGCTTGCAAACCTTAGAAGAACCAGGTTTGAGTAATCTAGGAGGAGACACCTGTTTGTTGAAACTTTTCAATCAAGTTTCGAAAACTTTCTTGATTCTGAAAGTACAATCTGGGACTAGAATCTGAATCTTCTAAAGGTTCTTTTAAAATTCGATTTTACTCAAAATTATATTCAAAGAGTAACAAATTTTGAATCACTTATTTCTCCCAAGAGATTAACTTCGAAAACCAGTTTTGAAGAATAAACAGAATTTCAAAGAGATGAAAATTTAAGGACAAAGTGCAGGAAATTGAAAGTGCGGAATTTAAATAAAGAAAGAAAAAGTTGCAGAAATTTAAATGCAGGAAGTAAACAAATCAAAGAACGGAAAATTGGAGAAGTGTAAATTGCATTGATTGAAAGTTGGTATGGGTACACATACTGGACACTCTCTTTATTAACCTCTTAGTCGCTTACAGGATAGACATTGAGTGTTTTCAGAGACATTTTCAATAAAATGAAATCCAGCCCTTTTACATCAGAATTCTGCCTATTTATAGACTTCTAATCCTAACGGACACTTAACCACATTTTGACACGTTTACAAGCCTAAATGAGGTGTCAAATTTCTAAGTGTGAGACGTATTCAAAGCAGCAACGGTCTTCTACTTGCCAAATAACTGATAGCCTAAGGTCTTGACACTTGTCTCTGAGTGATAACTTCCAGTAATTGCTTCATTTGAAATTTGAATGTTCTTCGAATGACTTTCCAGGCTTCTGACTTCATGAATTCTTCTAAGTTACTGGGCTCATTTCAAACTCGAACAAGTCTTCGATTCTGCTCAGATCTCGTACCACATTGAGAAACTTAACCAAATGTTGATTGATTAATTTTCTTAAGTTCACGTGTTGAAAATCATGATTGGTCAATTCATTGGTGAACTTGACCACCGATCACACATGGGTTTGACCTTCAAACTGATTTTACCATTCTACAAGCACATTGATGGCACCGTCCAGTCCTATCAGTATAAATACGTTTTGGCTTTGACGTTTTTCTTCATTTTTTTCTCTGTTCAAAAATGAAGTTTCTTCATTTGGCTATTACGTACAACCTGATCTTCTTGACTTCATGTTCAATAAGGTTGACGGAATAACCAAAGCTATAAGCTTCTTCAAACCCTATTAAGAATTTTTCTCCAGGTTGAACGTACTAACCAATTATAAATTTAGTTATTTAATAACTAAATTTTCTTTCTTACTTTCCCAGTCTTTCTTTGTTTTCACCCCATGCACCAAGGGTTGCACAACCAGGATAGCATAATGCTTTTGCCTTGGCTCAATCAAAGCCTGTGGGAAGAAGAAGAAGGACGAGGAGGGTCAAATGAAGTACAGGTAGGCAGAGTCAAGTTCTCTGAAGACCCATGAAGACAGGAGTCAAGTTTTCTGAAGATTTAGAATAGCTTTTATTTTCATGTACATTATATTTCTTATGTATTTCCATTCGAACTATGTAATTCAAATTTCATTTGTACATGAATAAAGGACATTTCTGTCTCTTTTTCCTTCAGATTCTTTAAATTATAGAACTCATTTTCCTCTCCTTCTATTTGTATTCAAAATACATCTCGAATTCGAATAAGCACTTAATCAAAAATTTGTATTCCTTTTGAAAACATATAACATAATGCATTACCTTTCGAATTCAACATACAAACTCCATACTTCACTAAGTATAATGTATTTCGATTCAATATGCTTTTCGAATCCTTCATTGTATACATCGAATTCGAAGATACCATTGTTATAATAACTTAGTAAAATTTGTAAATTTTACCCCAACAGCACCATATAAACTTCCTCATGAAGATCTCTATGAAGGAAGGCATTGTTCACATCTAATTGCTTCAAAAGCCATCCCTTAACAGTTGCCAGAGCAAGCAACACCCTTACTGTGGTGATCTTATAGCAACAGGAGATAAGGTGTCAAAGTAATTCATTCCTTCTAATTGAGTGTAGCCCTTGGCTACTAATTTGGCCTTGTATCTCTCAATAGTACCATCAACATGGAATTTAACCCTATAGACCCATTTACAACCAATGAGACTCTTACCTACTAGGAGATCAACAAGGGACCAAGTTCTATTTTGTTGTAGAGCTAGTAACTCAACATTCATGGCCTTTTTCCAACAATCCAATTTAGAAGCTTGTGTGTAAGAAGTGGGTTAAGAAACAGTGGTAACAGAGAAACAAAATTTTTTATAAAAGGAATTACATGAACTATAGTCTAGTATAGAATAAAGGCAATAAGGATGAGTACATGAAGAAGGAATCACAGAACTGGTAGGTGCAACAAGTGAATTGCAGTGAAAATCTTCCAAGTAAGAGGGTCTGTGTTTGGCTCTAGCTAGTGGAGTGCCTGGTAGAATGAACTGGTTCTTGTGGGGGTTGAGTTGGTGGAGAATTTAATGGCAATGCATTTCTGATGAAGAAACATGAGGATTGGCAGTGGGAGAATCAAGGCATGGTATGAATTTGTAGAAATAGTAGGAACTTGAGAAAGATATGTGTCATTTGGTAACAAGGAAGTCTGCTGTGTAATGTGAGAAGTTGTATAGGAAGCTGAATCTTTAAGGGAAACACATGTTTATAAAGAATGACATTCCTAGAAACAAAAATTTCATGAGATTGGAGATCTTACAAAAATAACCTTTGGTCCCTTCCCTATATCCCAAAAAGACAGATTACCTTGCTCTAGGTGGTTCAGAATATAGCTTTTGATAAGGACATTTAAAATTTAGCAAAGGAGTGGGTAATCTAATTAACAATAGAACAAACACGAGAAAGAAAATCAATTGAAAGTGGAGTGACTTTGAATAGAAAAATTCCAAAAAATTGAGGTAAATTACCTTGATAAAATAGAGCTCTACCTACATTCAAAATATGTTGATGTTTGCGTTCAACAAGGCCATTTTGCTGAGGAGTTTCAACACGTGTCCTTTGATGAATGATTCCTTTAGAAGAGAAGAAATCATTCATCAAAAACTCTATTCCATTATTACTTCTAAAGCATTTCAATTTAGTTTGGAATTGAGTCTCAATAAAAGAATAAACTACATTAGATGATGTCTGGTTTCAGATTTATGTTTCATTAATTTGATCCATGTAAAACGAGAAAAATCATCAACTAGAGTAAGGAAGTATCTATGACCAAATAAGGAAGGCACAAAGTATGGTCCCCACATATCTCCATGAAGGATGTCCCCACATATCACAAGGAAAATCATTCATACAATAAGGTATAAAAGGGAATTATTTTTAGATTACTTGTAAAACTAAATTAGAAACACACTACAAGAAATTCATCATTTGCCGGGTTTTTTTTTCTTCATATTACGACGGTTTTTGCCCCCCTCAAAATAAGTAACGATGTTTTTAAAAAACGTTGAAGTTACGTTCGCTACAAGCATATACGACGGGTTTTTAACAACCCTCGCTACCTTATTCACTCTGCGACGGTTTTTTTAAGGGGGGGTTTTTGCCTTCCTCTATTTGCAGAGGTTTTTTTATTTTTGTGGGTGTTTATGCAGCGTCCAAAAATCTCCTATTATGGGGTTTTCAACACAATTTTGTGGTGTTTGAAACCTCCGCAATTTGAACGAAGTTTTTTTATTTCACAACATATTTTATTTTTTAATCTAAATTACATTTAACCATGTATATAGAAAAGAAGGTACTCGCAACATAAACCAAAATCCATTGAAAATATTCATTTTTTATAAGTAAAAAAAATGGGAGTACAAGTCAAAATTAAACTCCAACCTGTAATAGTAATGGACAATGGATCAAAAGTAATGAAAGTAATAGAACGACAAAAGTGCAGTAATAATAAAAGCTAATATGAAAGTCCAAAACTGACAACAATTAATACACCACAATATATAACCAAAAAAAACTCCAACCATCAACTCAATGAAAATATTCATTGTCGATAAACATAGTAAAACATCACCTAAAGTCAAATCTCCAAATATAACGAATCTCGATCGAGATGATTCATCCACCTAAGGTCAAAACAAAAATGTGCTAAATTTGTCCATAATAAACTAAATGTAATTAATCACCATACTGTTTACAATACTATTATAAATTCAAAAACCATGATTAACTACAATAGTCCATAATATAAGAAACTAAGCCTAAATATTATTCTGACTATTCAAGTTGCTACCATCCGATGATCCTCTAGCATGTAACGGTGAATTAGGTTCACTTGCACATCACTTGGCTGAAATAAGAAAAATAAATTAGTATTAGTACAACTTAGAAATAAAGGAAATGCGATTAGGTCATAATTTACAATTCCATAGTTCAAGTGCAATCTCAAAGCCCAAAATAATAAGTTATAATACTTTACCTGTGAAGCAAAGAAGCTAGTCAATTTATCAGGAATCTTTCCTTCCTTCATTATCGTATAGGCCTTTAGTGCATTCAAGGTACCTGTAGTTGGGATTCCAAAACAGTTTACTTCTCCTTGCATTGGTTAGAACATGATGATGATGAAGCAACATTGGATGAAGAGAGACTCAAATCACTTATTCGAAGTCTAGTATTACGAAATGTATTAGTAGGAGCTGCCCCCATACCCATGCATCTATTTCTCCCTAGAGTGTTCTGACCCAAACACTCTACCAACAACATCATTATGGGAAATTTCATATTCATCAGCAGTGCTTTGAGTTAGACCAACTTCAATTTGTTCCTATAAGCATGCAAGATTATCAATAACAAAGTCAACACTATTGAAATATGGAATTTTTTAAAACAACAAACAAAAGTTATAATTACCACCACCCCTATTGCCTTTGCTGCATCATTTACATAAGATCCATCCTTTCTCTTATGAGTTACGATATATTTTTCCACGACTAGGATTTTGACCAGTTCCAAAAACTGAGATAGGAAAAGAAAAGTTAAAATGATTAGTTAATTATGTACAGTAGTAAAAAGTTTTAGCTTTAGTGTGATTACCATCTCATGCCTTCTTCTTGCATTGGACTTAGAACCACCTGTATGTGGAATTTTTTGCTTGCTTCGAATTTCTTTATTCCTTCTACAAAGCTCCTGTGAACAAAATAATCAGACGGTAATGATCAAATATTTAGTGCTTACCAATGAAAATCCCTGTATTACATTCAAATCAATCAAAATGTTTCCATTTTAGATTAGCCTACTGAGCTCCATGACAAGGACAACTGATAACTGACTACAAATAATTAATTTTTCTATATTATACCTATATAAAAAAGCATTGCTACCATATAATGCATTACATAAAAAGGACACCTTATCTTATAAAATCCAACACTGCAACTCTGCTAGCATCTAGAAATGATTGAATTCCTATTAACAACACCACAACAGCCACCATGAATTCAAATTCATTTTATGAATTGGTGTTAACATTCTTTTTTATTTTACCTGGGCACTGATAAGTGCAAATTATATGATATTCTTGTATTTTTACTGCACTTATTCAAGGGTAAAATAGTAATTTATGCCCCAAAATAATCTTTTTTATTAATAATTGTAATAATTGTGTTTATTTAATTTGAATTTGATGCTATTTAATATAAAATCTGTTGATTTTGCAGATTTATGAAGGAAGATTTGAATGAAAGAGAAGATAGCAATTATTTGAGGATAAGATCTGCAAATTTGAAGTTTAAATGAGAGCAAATAAAGATAAGATCAACAACCATTTAACAAGGATTCTGCGGATAACTTCCCAATTTAAATTCAAGGGCAAGATAAATACAAATCAGATAAAAAAGAAGGAAACAAGGAAAGCCAAGCAAACAAGGATAAGACCAGGAAGGGATCAAGTTAAAAAGAGAGAGAATCAAGGGAAGCAGGAACGAGAAATACGCTTCACCTGCGCTGAGCGCAGGTGAAGCGCAACTATCAGGGATTTCTCTCCAGGTCCTGCGCTTCAAACGCGTTGAGCGCAGGTGAAGCGCAGGAATGTGAATTAATTTTAGATCTGTTTTCAAAAAAGATTCCTTCCAGATTTAAGATAGCTTTCCTTGGTCTATAATAGGACCTTTTATAAAGATCACAATAACGTTTAGTAAAGGAGCGTTTAGGAAGGAGATTAGAGAGACGGCAAAGGTAGATGTTAGGATTGAAGAAAAGCGTGACAGTTTCTTCATTGGTCTGTATGGCTACCATGCGTAGCTAAACTCTCCAATAAGGTTGAATGTAGTTGATTCAACCCCAAGTGTATGTGAATTCTCTTTATTATTTATGAATCCCTATTCTATAATATTGGTGCTTTTATACTTTGCTTAATGCGTAGCTTCCGCACTTGTGCCGGAGTAATAAGTTGTTTTTATAAAATACATCGGTAAATGGTTTTATTAATTCAACAGCGAGTTAGGGGAGCCGATACCTAGGAAACTCAAATTCTGATTGGTAAAAGTACTCATAGATCGCTATAGGAATATAGGGGGAATCGATGATTGAAGAATTGGAATGTGACAGCCTCTTCATAGTAGTCCCTATAGGAATATACGGTGAATTGATAGTGTTAACGAACGGAAAAGTAGAGCAATCAAGTCGGGGTAATTTGTTGCCTGGGAGAACCCCCATGGATTATCTTCGAGTGGTTTACTGCTGGTAACTCGGGTAAAACAATATAGTTTGGCTAGGATATTATAGAAATATATTCATAAATAATATCGGGGTTTACATGCATAAGGGGTGCGATGATACGAAGTTCGATCCTGATCCAAGTAACGTTATCTTACCTTATCTCTATTATCTCTTTACTTATGCAAATTTACTTTCTGGACAACAAATCATCAAAATACTGTTTCTTACTTGATAGTCTGATCACTAGTAAATACGAAGCGAACCGTTCCCTGTGGATACGATAAACTCATACTTACTATTATACTGCTGAAATTTTGGTACGCTTGCCAGAATCTCATCAGGCACATGTAAGGACAAGTTCCAACTAAAGGCCCAATATCTATGAAATAAGAAGAAAATGAACTTGACATTATATATAAAATATGATTGAAAGAGAATAACCCCACATAAGAAAAAAAATTAGTCTAATAGCCTATGAACTCAAGTCATTAACTGATATAATACATGCATGAAAAAAATAAAAAGAACCATTGGCAAGCTAAAAATATAGAAGAAGGATATCTTAATCAATGATGGCACAATAAAACAAAAAGAACAAAATTGGGTCCCATTGAACAAATGGTTTAAAATATTTATCAGCAAAAGGCAGTAACATGTAACTATCAATAGAAAAATTTATAAAGAATTTGATTGAACTAGAAATTAAAAAAAAAAAAAACATATTGATTTTATAATAATATAATAATATTGATCATGAACCATAAATTAAAATAAAGAAAATATTTATCATGAACCAGAAGATACCAGAAGTTACTCCCACGTGAACTGCTATTGCACTTGGATTGTTAGAAATACTTGGATGATTGCACTGCAACCCTTTCAAAACAATGCACTACAAGAAAAAAATGGTTTTTCCGTGGGTTAATTTGGATTTACTGGGGGTTTGAACCCATGTTAAGTGATTTTCCAGCGGTTGCTCAAATTGTAGGTAATCCTGGCGTGGGAACATATTACACACAATTTGAGACAACCGCTGGAAAATATGGAATTTACCCGGGGTCCAGAAACCGTGGGTAATTACCGGGGGTTTAAAATCCCAGTAATTCCTTGGGCTTTCAAAACCCCCAGTAAATTTCCTGGGTTTAATCCTTTCTTGTAGTGAGAGTCAATGCATAGGGGCTGTAGGGTGTGAAATTACAATAGAATTACAATTGAACAATAAAATGCATGATGCACCACCTAAATCAAATTAAATAATATACATTTGAATTCCAACTTTTACATATTCATTTTTAATTATTATATTTTAATTGCCAATGAGATACATTGTTAAATGGGGAAGGATATTTCAATGAGATACATAAAAGGGGAAGATGAGAAAATCGAAATTCATAGTAACTAGCATTTAATGTCAATGTCAGCCTCATGCCTGCAAAAGTCACCAAAACACAAATTATAGGAAATTCAAGAACCTGAACAAAAACAATTCATGCTCAAAGATCGCTATTAAAAACTAACGGATTCTGTGGACTTCATTTAAAGAAATTAAAATACCACATTACTCTGAAGAACCCAATATCTATCTTGACTGTGATTTGTGACTATTCACTCTTAGTAGACATTGTTAAATTCAAATGCAACTTTTGACCCAAAAAAAAAAGATAGCTTACTGTTGTTGTGCAGCTAAATCAATTTGAACTTCTGGTGGAGCCATTGCAGGAGATTCAACAAAGTGCAAGTTAGGATCACTGCAAAATCCACACAAGTAAGCAAACAATAAGTTGAATGCATTTAAAAGTTTGATTCGCTCTTCTTTTTGTAGAAAGTAGAAGCTGGTGGTACCTACCCAACAAGTTTCCTGACAAGGTACAGGAAAGGCTTCTCAAAATTGTAGTTGCTCTTAGCAGATATCTCATAGTACTGTAAATTCTTCTTCCGGGGAAAGTGACTTGCTTTTCCTTCACTTGCCTGTTTCTTCACATCAACCTTGTTACAGCAGAGAACAATTGGGATGTTTTCACAGACCCTGAAAATCAGTTGCATAGAAAGCGACCATCCGGTAATATGAACAACTTGGTGCTGAATAATAAATTATTTGATGTAAAACATTTTAAAAGGATTCAAAGACTTCATTACGAACCGACAAAGATCACGATGCCAGGTAGGGACATTTTTGTAAGTTATTCGGGCAGAGATATCAAACATTATAATCGCACATTGCCCATGGATACTGCAACATAAGGCAGAATATGTTATAAAAAGCACTAGATAGGGAGTTGCATAAAACCCTCTACGGTCCAATAATAACTATTCCGATAATTTAAATTCCAATAATTTAAATTCTTAAGTAGAATGTATAAATCCCCTTTTCAGCGACCACAAAGGAGCTTTAACTCCTTCCCAAGTTGAATTACAGCTTTAACTCAATACTAACAGAAGAAGCAATGTCATTTTATTTCCTTTACAGTGATGATCTACACAATGTCACATAAAAGCAAATGAAACTAATCAACTATTCAACATTGTTATTAATCTTAATAGATTAAGGAATAAGGACATTACCTTGTTTCCCATTGATTCTGCTTCCTCCTTAGCTACCTTTGAAGCTTGTCTCTTTGCTAGTAACCTCCCTCTGAAGCATGCCACAATGTTTCAAACCCTCATCCCCTTCCATTTCTTGCTGCTGGAATGACACTTTGATTGTACAATGTCATTCCATTTTTTCTTTCCACTGAGATATAACAACAGTAAGTTAAAAACTGACTCAGTATTATGTTAACACTGAACAAATTCTTCAAGAACCCACTTCAACAATAGAGGAAACTAACTCATTATTTATATTTAAATATTTGTTCTTCCAAAACTACTTGCAGTAGTTAAAAGTATCGAAAACTAAATCAAAAGTAATCTCACAAATATAAATAATTTAGTATGCTAGTCAGTCAAATCCAATATCTTAATATTTATTGTGTGTAATATGGAATGCTGGTCACAAAGGAATGTTAAAATTTAAATTACTTAAGAATACTAAAACAATTGTGCAAATCAGAATGTCAAAGAAGAAAATAAAGGCTGAAAATTTTTGCATGCATTAACGCATAGGTATATGATATACCCTCAATAACTAAATTACTTGCAGACTTGTAGCAATACAAATCATAAGCTCATTCATTTTTTATTAAATTATAACCATTGCACAAACATAGGATTCAAACAAGAAAATAAATTGGAATCAGCAATAGAAATTAGTCTGGATATATAACCATTCACTCAAACTTCGCACAAGGTGAAGAACAGTATACCATTTTCAGCTAATCCCGTGACAAGGGCTCCATCCCTCTCAGAAAAACCAATAAAGCTAAAACTAAACTCGTAATCAATTGTGATACAGAACCACAAAATTCTGTTAACCACAGCATCATGTCTCTCCTGAATTTCTTCTATTGTGCTTACAACCTGCAACAAGCCAGATTTTCTGAATTAGACTTTCACATGAAGGATATTTTAATTTTCCACACAAGCAAATGATGAATCATAACTTCATTTGTAATTGCAGATCTGTTTCCAAAATAGAACAATTATGGACAAACTTTTAATCCTTCATTATAGCCTTTACTCTTCCTCCCACTAAGCATATCATTAAAAAGACATAAGATACTCTTGAATGTTCATGAAGCAACACCCCCCCCACACAAATAATATCTCATATTTCCAACCCACAAATGCAACCATTTTGTCATAAAACAAATAAGAATAAAAGCATGAAAAATAAAGCATGCAAAAGAACAAAGGTTCCAAATTATACAAATCATTCCTATCCTTTCCTTCCACTTTCCACAACATTCCATTCTCAATTTCCTCGTATGGGAATCAGTCATAGAGAAGCTCATCGCCTAAAATTCATCAATAAATTGAAGTTAATAAGATGAAGAATTTGAAGATTACAATCAGATCAACAATATTTACGATCTTAATCCCTCAGCAACCAAAGCTATAAGCTTAAATCTTAGCACTATCCCTAACTGGCAAACTAACTAAAAACCACAACCAAGTGCTTCCCTGCTTTTGGGGATTAAAATTCCAATATTTTATATCAGTCTTGAGGCAAAAATAAAAGCTAGAAAAATCACACCTGACAACGATATAGATTATCAGCTTGCAAAAGATTAGTCTAGTGACTCTAAACTCTAAAGAATAAGAATCATAACCTATAAAAACATATGTATAGAATATTGTTCACCTAAGAATAAGATTATCCTATATAATTTTTGATTTAAAGTAAAAAAAATACAGTATTGTTCAGCTATGCTTACAAATTTAAAGATATGCTTACAAACAGGGTTTTGCCTTGTTGGCATTATGGACCAGTTCCTGTAGGGCCTTCATCCTCTTTGCAATTCTCTCCCTTCATATCTGCCACAAAACGCAAAACAATTTACCTAAACGTATAAAAAACAAATCGATTTGGTCCTATTACTATTATTTTTAACAGAGTTATAAACCCTAACTATTTTTTTCCTGTCACCGATGGCGTTTCCTGAGAAATCCGAAACCTCTATTTAGTAAGTGATAAGTGAAAAATATATGATAAATTAGAGTACTTTTTAGTGCACTTATAAGGGCAAAATGGTATTTTATGCCCCAAATTAATCCCTTTTTATTAATAATTAGATGAATTGTATTTATTAGTCTTTATTTTGAATTTGATGCTATTTTAATATAAATTATGCTGATTTTTGCAGATTATGGCAAGATTTAATATGGAGAGAAGATAACATTAAATCGGGAAGATATTTGCCAGATTTGAAGTTTAATTGAAGATAATTAATGAAGATTTGAAGTTTATTTGAGACCAATTAATGAAGATATCAACTGCCAATTAAACAAGGATTCTGCAGACAACTTCCCATTTAAATTCAGATGGTCAATAAATGCAAGATTTCATCAAGAAAAAGGGAAACAAGGAAAGACAATCAACCAAAACCAGTCTCGGGAAGAAATCAAGTTGAAAAGAGAAATATTGAAGCTGTGCAACTCGTGTTGCTCGCTTCACCTGCGCTGTAGCGCAACAATTCGGACATCTGCGCTTCACCCCACGCTGTAGCGCAGGTGAAGCGCAGAACTCGTAACTCTTGCCTTGTTGCCGTTTTTAGATAGATTTCTTCCCAATTTCTTTTGTCTTTCCTTAGTCTATAAATAGGACACTCTTGCACCAGATCAAGGTGTGCAGGGAGTAGTACAAGATTAGTATAATTTCATGCACGAGGATTGAAGAAGGTGACAAATTCTTTGATGGCTTGTATGGCTACCATGAGTAGCTAACTCTCCAGTAGGATTGAATGTAGTTGATTCTATCCCCAAGTGTATGTAAACTCTCTTTTATTATTTATGATTCCCTATTTTGTAATTTCGGTATCCTTATTTTGTGCTTAATTCCTAACTTCCGCGCGTGCGCCGGAGTTATAGGCTAACGTTTGTGACATAGCGTGGATAGAGACTTCCGGCTAGGACTGAGGATGAGGGAGCCTAGACCTAGGGAACTCAAACTCTGATTGTTTAAGGGTACTCGGTAGTCATATTGGAATATATTCGGAGTCTCGGGATTGACTGGGTAATGACAGCCCCCGAATGAAGAGCGTCCATAGGAAGGTATGGTTATCGATAGTAACATAATTGAAAGTTAATTGTATGTGAGGGATAAACGGGGTCTTGTGATTGATGGGGTAGTGACAGCCCTTGAATGAAGAGCGTTTATAGGGAAGTACAATTAATGGACGATTCAAATGAATGGAACAATAATTAATTAATTAAGAGCTTAATGAGCTGAAGGTAATTTGTCGCTTGGGAGGGCCCGCGTGGATTATCTTTGAGTGGTAGGCTACTGGTAACTCGGGGTTTTATCAATTCAGTTTGGCTAAGTCATTGCAAGAATATAGTCATAAATAATAAATAGTTTTTACATACACGAAGGGTGCAATGATACGAAGTTCAATCCTAGTCCAAGTATAGTGCTCTAAACTCTTCCTTATTATTGTTTTCTTTATTATTCAGTAATTTATATTTTCCGCATAATTATTCTCTCAAATCCATTATTCTCACTTGATAAGTAGATCACAAATATACGCGAATTGACCGTTCCCTGTGGATACGATACCTTACTTACTATTATACTGCTGGACTTTTGGTTCGCTTTCTAGAATTCCATCAAGTATTTTGGCGCCGTTGCCGGGGAATGGCTTCCAATTCGTGTAGACCTTGGCAGGTCTAATTATCAAGTCATATTTATCTTAGGATTTATTTAATTAATATTCTTATTATTTTAGGATTTTTTTAGGAATTTATAGTTTTTCTATTATTATTTAATTTTTCTTCCACACTTACCTTTTTCAAGGTTTCTTGTTTATGTTTTTGCGAAGCCAGGTGTCCCCTAATCAATTACAATTCGACCCGGAAATAGAGAGGGCATCTAGGAGGAACAGAGGCAGAAACGGGAGAAGGAGAAGAAGGATATTTGTAGAAGAACCCAAAAACATGGCTGAGGAAACTCCTAAAAGGACTTTAGGGGATTATGTCACTCATCAAGGACTACGTCACTTCTCAAGCATTGTGTTACCTACAACTGCAAGAGCTTTAGAGTTGAAACCTGCTCACCTCAACCTCATTAGTGCACATCAATTCGCTAGATTGGATCACGAGGATCCAAATACTCATCTCTCTAACTTCTATGAATTAGTTGGCACTATGGATTTCGAGGAGGGTAACCTAGAATCTGTTTACTTACGCTTGTTTACTTTCTCTTTGATAGGTAAAGCTAAGGAATGGCTGCAATCACACCAAAATCAAAGTCTAACCAGTTGGGGTGTGGTTGAGGATAAATTTTTGACAAGATTCTTCCCACCATGGAAGCATATTCAAGCCAAAACAGATATTTCTACATTCAGACAAGGGATAGATGAGCCGCTATGTGAAGCATGGGAGAGATACAAGTCTTTGCTGCGCAAATGTCCCAATCATGGCTATGACGATATAGCCCAACTCAACACATTATGCAAGGGACTACGATCAGATTCAAGATCATTCATAGATGCTGCAGCGGGAGGAACTATCTTATATGTGGATGCTGATCGAGCAATAGTTATCATTGATAATTTTGCACAAAACGATCAACAAGCTCAATGTGGAAGACAACCTGCTCAATTACCAAAGAAAGGGGTGCTGGAACTTAATCAAAGTGATGCTCTCTTAGCCAAGAACAAGCTCATTAAACGACAAATAGAAGCACTCACTGAGACGTTAAAGGCACTTCCTCAATAACTAAAAGTTGTCTACTCACAACCTATCCAAAACCAACCATTGATTTTGCGACTTTTGTGGAGGTGATCATCCAAATGGTCAAAGTGTTATTCAACGTATGCAATCAAAGCAAGTCAATTTCATGGGAAACCAAGGGAGGCAAGGTAATTTCTCCAATAATAATAACCAGTACTCACAAGGATGGAGGAACAACCAAACCAACTCTGGTTGGGGTCAGAATGGAGGATCTAGACAAACACCTTATCAGCAGCAACCTTCAACCTATGACAAATTAAATAGTTTGGAAGGAAAGATTGATGATCTCGTACAAGGATTCAATGGATTCAAGAAGAATACAGAGGCATCAATCAAGACCTTGGAAAATCATGTGGGTCAGCTAGCAAATGAAATGGTAGAGCACAAGCAACATCACTTCTCAACTGTAACCCAAACCAACCCAAAGTAACAATGCAACTTGGTTGCTACTAATGGCAACAAGTCAGAACAGGAGGAGCTTGATGAGGAGGAGGAAATCATCTTTGAAGAACAACTACCCTAGGAAGAAATATCCAAAGAAATTGTTCATCAAGATGAAGAAGAAGTAGCACAAGAGGAAGAAGAATATCATGAAGAAAAGGTCTATATTACAAGTAAGTCACTTGACCCAGGTAAGTTTACTATACCTATCTCTATTAGTAATCTACCCCCTACTCAAGCTTTATTAGATCTTGGAGCGAGCATCAACTTGATGCCGCTGTCATATTTTAACAAGTTGGGTAATGTGAAGGTCAAGCCTGCAAAAGTAAAGTTGCTTCTTGCAAATAAATCTGCTCAATGCCCTTATGGGATAATAGAGGATATATAAATCAAAGTGGACAAGTTTGCATATGTCGTAGACTTCTACATTGCAGAAACAGAAGAGGAGGATACTGATGTCCCCTAATTTTAGGAAGACCTTTCATGAAAGCTGCGAAGATGATTGTTGATGTTGATCGGGGAAAATATGAACTAAGCTCAAAAGATGAAAGTATTGTGTTTCATATTGATAGAGGAGTCCCCACATTACAACAAACTCCTGAAACGATAAATCCTACTGATGGGATTTTCAAATCTCATACAAGCTGCCAGGTTCCGAATTTTTGAGGAAGCCTAGAATGAGAGTAAAGCAGCCAGAATCTATATGGGAGTTCAAATTTAAGAAAAGGAAAGGATCAACATCTGATACTGAGGAAGATAGTGACATTGATGGAAGAATCAGGAACCGGCATGGAGGATGGGAGCTTAAAGGAAAAACTGGAATGGAGCCAAACATCATCCTCCACCTGAGGCCACCATAAAAGATTTGAGTAACCAGGCGTCGAGCTAAAATACGTTAAACAAGCGCTTCCTGGGAGGCAACCCAGCCATTGTAAGTCTTAATTTTCCTTTAATTCCAAATTAGTTAATTTTTAGTTTTTAGACATTACCTGTGTAATTAGGAATTTGTTAAGTGAAGAATTTAATTTAATAGGAATGCATGAAAACAGTTAGGAGTAGGAAGTAGCAGAAGCAGAAAAATATAATTCTATATCCGCGCTTCACTTGCGCTTCACCTGCGCTGTAGCGCAGGTAAAGCGCAGAATTTAAATAATGAAAGGTAGTTTCTGACTTCTGCGCTTCACCCTGCGCTGTAGCGCAGGCGGCGCGCTTCGCATTCCAGGGAGTACGCGCTCCACCTGCGCTGTAGCGCGGGTTCTTACAAAAAGAGTCGTTGAACGAGGGAAGTTCATTTGAACTTCCCCTCGTTCTTTCTCTTTCGTTTTCTCTTAGTTCCTAACCCTTTGCTTTCCATTTTTCACTCTTATAGCCTTCCTTTTCACATTTATGAGCTTACACCAGGTATGTTTTTATAGTTCTCTTTACTTTTATCCGATTGAATTTTTTTTTATTTTATTTGAGCAAAAACCTTAGGATAGGAAACTTAGGATTCTAGGGACCTTTAGGATAAAAATGATTGTCCATAATGCTTAGGTTTATATTGCATGTTGCTAGGAAATGATTGGGAGTATTTTTGGTTTGCTCAGGTGGTAGTTTTTAAGTGCTCAATAATTTTTGCAAATTATTTTGTTGGTGCATGTATGCTTAATTAATTGCCATGATATTTTTACATGTCCATATATAAATAATTTTGCCTTATTGCATGTTACTGATGACATGATATTTTTTAGCATGATTTTTATTATCAATTTTGCCTGTTTAGAATTGTTTAGGACTTGCTTTAATTGATCACTTTAGCATGTTCTTAATTAATTGGCAATTATTGGTAATTTTTAAAATCAAAATTTTATGCAATGTTGCTTGGTTGGTTGATTATTCTAATTATTGAAATTAATTGGCCATTTATTTCATTAATTATGAATAATTTAATATTATTATTTTGCATAACTAATTTTTTTTTTGCATTGGTTTTTCACAGATGGCACGCACCAAGACAGTTAATGCACCCAGTACATCTAGGAGAGGCACATGGGGTGCGGAGAGGAAAGAACCCCAAAAGGAACCTGAATTTGACCCTCACCGCTTCAAGGACCTCAAGTCCTTTGAAGCCTACATTGCTATTGAGGGGTGCAACTTCATCAAGGAGCGCCCAGTCACCCTTCAAGAGGATGAGTATGAGGAGTTCAGCGCTGAGATTCAGAGGAGGCGATGGGAGCGCCTCAGTCGCCCTGACGACTATTTTGACCCAGACATAGTCAGGGAGTTTTATGCCAACACGCGCCATTGGAGACCACAACGTTAATTTCAAGAGGGAGTCCTACGTGCGAGGACAAGTCATCAGGTTTGATTGCGACACAATCAACACATTTTTAGGCTACCCTATACAGGAGGACAGGGACCTCGTGGAGTGACAATACCACGAGAGGATGCGTGTTGTGGGGCTTCATGGTAATGATCCCCTCGATACACAGACTGCAGAGTTACTTTGTCTACCAGGGCATTCCTTTGAGAGGAATGCATATAATGAAGCTGCTAGGATCTATAGGAGGCATATGAGGAGCATCGCTCAGATGTGGACAGTGCTGATACTGGCCAACATCCATCCTACCGGGCACGTTTCTGATGTAGTTATGCCCATGGCCCACCTAATCTACACCATCCTCACCGACGCTGACATTGATATCTCACGGGTTATCACCCAGAAGATATCAGACTTCGCATCTTCTGTAGGGCGCAGGAGCGCCAACTCCAGGATTAGTCTTGGCTTCCCTTCTCTCATTACCGCACTCTGCAGGTCTAGGGGTGTGGATGTAAACCCCAGGGTTCGCATCTTACATCCTATGACTAGAGCATACATTGAAGCCAACTATATCCCAGCCGAGGAATTAGAGGTTGAGGATGAGCAGCAGCAGCAGGCACCACCACCACCATCAGCAGACATGGATGCTCCTGTTTGGGCCCAGCAGCGTTCGGCCCAGAACACTCACATGATGGTACAGTTATCCACTCTTCACCGAGAAACAGTTCACTTTCAGGATATGCATTATTAGGCTCGTGTAGACCCCTACCCAGGCATGACCCCTGAGCAGTTTCAGGCGTATCTACAGTGGCCTGGGGACAGGCTTATTTTTCCAGGGGGGATGGAGCGGCTGGAGCCGGAGCTGAGGATGGAGATGCTCATATGGATGACCAGGATGATTGATTTTTTTTCCTATTTGGTGCTTTTCCTTCTTTTTCTTTTTCATTTTTATTTTCTCTTATTTTTCTTTTCTTATTTTTCTCTTATTTTTCTTTTCTTCTTATTTTTCTTTTGATATGTACTGTATATTTCTGCCCCACTGATACATCGTTTATATTATGCAGTGCATATTCAGTTATATTCTGATTTTTCTGTTAAGTTTAAAATTTTTTTAGGATTTTTAAAATTTTAGGACCTTAGGAAGTAAGATTTAAGGCAAATTTTTGGAATTCTCTGTAATTAGGTAGTTTAACTAACCAGATTAGGAAAAATGATAGGGTTCTGTGATTAACTCCATAATCAGTTAGGATTAAGATACTTCTCAGGAGAAACTATCAGGTTAGTTAATTAAAACCAGTAAGTGCTTTATCAAGGAATTTTAGCCAATAACCGGTGAGCTGAGAGCCTAAACACCGAAATTGAGACTTTTTCACCGCTGCTTGTCAACTGTTATTGCTTGAGTTTCTAAATTTTATCTTGCTAGTGGAAAATATGGAAGTGACAAAGGCATATTTTGTGATTATAATATTTTGCTCGGTGCCAAACAGCCAACCTTGATTAAATTTTTCCAATTCTTGATTTCCCATTTGAGCCTTTAATGTTTCTTTTGATGCACCCTAGCCATACTCAATGATTATATCATGTCCCTTCAAACTTGGGATAGAGAGCAAGGTGCAACACAACAAAATTGGACAAAAGGTTGGTGAATTGAAAGGTCAAAGAAATTCAAAGAGCAGGCACAAGAAATAAAAAAAAAGAGTACTCCCTCATGAATACATTCTCTATTTTATTGTAAAAAAAAATTTTGCACAAAAAGTGTGGAAATTGAATAAGTTGGGGGGGAGTACATCTTCAAACAAAGAGGCCAACTGCAAAAGGGTGACAATTCAAGAATGACATGGTAGATGGAGAGAAGTCCCAAGCACAATCACAAGCTGCTCTCTATTCAAAGTGTTCATTGCATATCCAGAAAAACCATGATTTCTTGATAGCCCAGCCTCATTACAACCAAAGAAAAGACCTTTTGATCCATATTGACTATTTGCAGGTTTAGAAGTTGGAAACGACTATCAATCTAGTTGCTCAATGGTGGTGAAAAAGATTGAGGGAAACACTTACCCGTGAGAATGAGAGATTTCCTTGATTTATCACTTATTGCTTTAATTTCTATTTTTGAGAAGTTTAATTGATGATTATGTTCTGTTCTGATTGAGGATTGGTAAAATCGCTTAATCCTGATTTTTTCTAACATCTCGAAAGTGACTGCTGCTTAACAAGGAGATGATGAAAAGTTTTCCTTGAATCTGTTTTTGTTTTTGAGTTATACAGGGGATTGAATTGATTTTCTTATTACAAGGAGGTCTCTTGCTTGAGGACAAGCAAGAAGTTAAGTTGGGGGGTATTTGATAAGTGAAAAATATATGATAAATTACAGTACTTTTTAGTGCACTTATCAAGGGTAAAATGGTATTTTATGCCCCAAATTAATCCCTTTTTATTAATAATTAGATGAATTATATTTATTAGTCTTGAATTTGAATTTGATGCTAATTTAATATAAATTGTGTTGATTTTTGCAGATTATGGCAAAGATTTAATATGGAGAGAAGATAGCATTAAATCGGGAAGATATTTGCAAGATTCGAAGTTTAATTGAAGACAATTAATGAAGATTTGAATTTTATTTGAGACCAATTAATGAAGATATCAACTCCCAATTAAACAAGGATTCTGCAGACAACCTTCCCATTTAAATTCAAGATGCTCAATAAATGCAAGATTTCATCAAGAAAAAGGGAAACAAGGAAAGACAATCAACCAAAACCAGTCTCGGGAAGAAACAAAGTTAAAAAGAGAAATATTGAAGTTGTGCAACTCGTGTTGCTCGCTTCATCTGCGCTGCAGCGCAGGTGAAGCGCATCAATTCTGACATCTGCGCTTCACCCCACGCTGTAGCGTAGGTGAAGCGCAGAACTCGTAACTCTTGCCTTGTTGCCATTTTTAGATAGATTTCTTCCCAATTTCTTTTGTCTTTCCTTAGTCTATAAATAGGACACTCTTGCACCAGATCAAGGTGTGCAGGGAGTAGTACAAGATTAGTATAATCTCATGCTCGAGGATTGAAGAAGGTGACAGATTCTTCAATGGCATGTATGGCTACCATGAGTAGCTAACTCTCCAGTAGGATTGGATGTAGTTGATTCTATCCCCAGGAGTATGTAAACTCTATTTTATTATTTATGATTCCCTATTCTGTAATTTCGGTATCCTTATTCTGTGCTTAATTCCTAACTTCTGCGCGTGCGCCGGAGTTATAGGCTAGCGTTTGTGACATAGCGTGGATAGAGACTTCCGGCTAGGACTGAGGATGAGGGAGCCTAGACCTTGGGAACTCAAACTCTGATTGTTTAAGGGTACTCGATAGTCATATTGGAATATATTCAGAGTCTTGGGATTGACGAGGTAGTGACAGCCCCCGAATGAAGAACATCTATAGGAAGGTATGGTTATCGATAGTAACATAATTGAAAGTTAATTGTATGTGAGGGATAAACGGGGTCTTGTGATTGATGGGGTAGTGACAACCCTTGAATGAAAAGCGTTTATAGGGAAGTACAATTAATGGACGATTCAAACGAACGGAACAATAATTAATTAATTAAGAGCTTAATGAGCCGAGGGTAATTTGTCGCTTGGGAGAGCCCGCATGGATTATTGTTTGTTGTGAAAATTTTCAATTAAAATCGAAAATGTTCTTGATTCTCAAAGCACAATCTGGGACTAGAATCTGAATCCTCTAAAGGTTCTTTTTAAAATCAGGTTTATTTAGAAATACGCTTTCAAAGAGTAACATAATTTTGAATCAATTACTTCTTCAAGAAAAGGGTTTCTTCAAAAATCAGTTTTGAAAGATAAACAGAGTTTCAAAGAAATGAAAGTTTTTAAAGGACAAAGTGCAAGAATTGAAATTGCAAAATGTAAATAAAAGAAAGAAAGATTTGCTGAAAAGTAAATGTAGAATTTAAACAAATCAAAAGAAAAATGTGCAGAATTGTAAAGAACAAAATGTAAATCAAAGAAATGAAAATGACTGAATTGTAAATGACATTAATTGAAAGATGGCATGGATACACATACTGGGCACTCTCTTGAGTTAACCTCTTTGTCGTTTCAATGTTAGACGTTGGGTGTTTCAGAGAAGTTTCAGTAAATGGAATCCAACCTTTTTTATATCGTATTTTGACATATTTATAGACTTCTATTTTAACAGACACTTAACCAAATTTTGACACGTTTACAAGCCTAGATTACGTGTCAAGTTTATAAGTATGCCACGCGTTCAAATCAGCAGCATTCTTCAATCTTCAAATAACTGACTGCTTGAGATTTTGACACCTGTCTTCAAACAGCAACGTTCACTAACTGCTTATTTGAAATTTGAACGCTTTCTGCACATTCTTCCAATAACTGCTCCATTTGAAATTTGAATATCTTCTGAATGATCTTCCAGTAACCGTCCCATTTGAAATTCAAATTTCCTTCGAAGAGGCTTTTAGTAATCGCTTCTGTCTTCATGAATTCTTCTAAGTTATTGGGTTCCTTTCAAAATCGAACCAGTTTTCGATTTTGACTAACTGTCAACCCAGATCAGGAAACTTAATCAAACATTGAGTGCTTAATTTTCCTTAAGTTTCACGTGCTGTAAATCTTGGTTGGTCAATTCAACGTTGAACTTGACCACCGACCATACGTGGGTTTGACTCCCAAACTAATTGGATCATCCTGTAGGCACATTAATGGCACCGTCCAGTCCTATCAGTATAATTACTCCATTGGCTTTGACGTTCTTCTTCATTCAGTCTTTTTTTTCAACCATTTCTCTGTTTACAATGAAAAAGTTTCTTTCTTTGGCTATTACGAGCAACCTGTGTAACATCCTGAATTTTATTAAGTAAAATAAAATAAAATTAAATTAATAAAGTAGAAGAAATAAATAAATAAATAAATAAATAATAGGATTAATATTATGAGTAGTTTTATCCTTAAAGTTATTTTAAATTAATAAGAGGATAAGTGGATTGAGTGTGGGTCTGGACCAATTAAGTATTTATTTAAGGAGGGGTTCTCGGTTCACCCTAATCCTTATTCGTATAATCGTCAGAGAGCGAAACGCCAAGGAGGGGAGAAACCAAGTCTCAAGAGGAGGTTGTCGAGGAGTAATCATTGAGAATCAAGAATTGTTATGATTCGATCTTCACCTCAAGGTACGGTGGGGGAGAGGGTGCTGCTTGTATGTGCATGTAGGGGGTGCTTGGGTAGTGGTTTAAGAATTTAAATTCATATTGATATATGTTTATATTGAGTATGGATGATGAAAATTATTGATTGATGAATGATTTGATGAATCTTGATGAGTTCTTGAATGAAATTGAAGAGGATAGCGAAAATAGCGAAATGGGTAAATAAGGGTTTGATGATTGGGGCTTTGATGGATTAACTGTGTAATCGTGTTAAAGATTGATTATTTCATTGATTTTGTTTGATAAAAAACGTGTTGGATCAAAGTATAAACAATGAGGATTGAGTAGAGATCGAAGAAGGGAGCAAAAGGGGCAAAAACGTAGTGTTGTCGCGTTCTGCGACACCTGGGCTGCAGGTTGCGCTGCAGCACAGGTTGAAGCGCAGATCTGCGTTGCAGGTTGCGCTGCAGCGCAGGTTAAAGCTCAGCTCGCAGATTTCTGTTTTTGATGTGATTTTGATGAGTTCTTTTCAGAGTGAGGATGGTTTTTCCTTAATATATGGAATTGAGATTGATATGTACTTAATACAAATGTTATTTTGTGGAATTGATGATATTAAGAGGAAAGTTTAAAGGGTATTGATTGTGGTATGAGTATATGACATATCCTTGATGATAGATGTTTATACTATTGCGATGTATGATGATGATGCTTGATGATGCTTATGATATTTTATGATGATGATGAATAATGATGTTGATGACGAATTATGATGAGGATGTTTATGATGATGTTTTGATAATAATGATGATGATGTAATTAATCTTATGATGTTGATGATGTTTGAGCATATATGATGTTGTACTTGAGGTACACGAGTCTAGTTAGAGGCGAGTGTAACTCAGGGAGGTGATTGTACTTGGGGTATACGAGCCTAGTGAGAGGCGAGTGTAACTCAGGGAGGTGATTGTACTCAAGGTGCACAATGCCCAGTGAGGGGTAGAGTGTACTCGGGGAGGTGATTGTACTCGAGATGCACGAGCCTAGTGAGAGGCGAGTGTACTCGGGGAGGTGATTGTACTCGAGATGCACAAGCCTAGTGAGAGGCGAGTGTACTCGGGGAGGTGATTGTACTTGAGATGCACAAGCCTAGTGAGAGGCGAGTGTAGCTTAGGGAGGTGTTGTACTCGAGATTGCACAAGCCTAGATAAGGGTGCAGTGTAACTCGGGGAGGTGAACTGCGCGGACCCATTAGAGGGGGGTGCAGAGACCATGATGGGATCCATCATTGGTGACAACTAGGGAGATTGATGAGGAACGCCCATCGTGCGGAGTTCTAAGTTATGATCCTTAGGAAGATGTTGATGATGATTTGGTGTGCATAATGATAGATGAATATGCAATGTGATTAATAATGATATTGAATAATATGAAGATATTGATGATGTTTTGGTGTGTAGAATATACGATGTGATTAATGATGATGATGAGTGTTATGATGATGTCGATGATGTTTTGGTGTGCATGATGATAGTTGAACATGCAGTATATTTAATGATGATGTTGATTTATATTATGATGTGAGGAGGATTATTGATGAGATGAGTGTTATGTATTGAATATAGAGAATGTGCTTGATGATTTGTAAAGTGTGATTAATATAACTATGATGAGGTAAATAACTTGATGATGAAAGAATATAAGATGATAAGAGTGTGTGAATATTTGATGATTATGAGGGTTGTATGTGGGTGAGGATAGGGTAGCCTCTTATGTGTATGTATGAGTAATATTCTTTTCCTCACCGTTACACTGTGGTTAATTTTACAGGTGATGATGATGACACGACCGGTGTCGAGTATTGATTGAAGGGAGAGTCGCTCTGATATATGTGACATCAGGGTTTACTGCCGGGGGTTTTTATTTCATGTTTTCTATTTCTAGGAAAGGATTTTGTAAACTGTGAAGTGCCTTACATGGCCAGTAGGTTATTTTGATGATTCCGCTGCTTAAAATATTTTGAAACATTTGACTTCTATTTTACCTTATATGGGTTTATTTATGAAATAAATGACGTTTATTATGATGAGAAATGTGAACCTTTTTACCCGTTGTGGGACACTATTCTTTCTATATCTCGAATTATTAATTGTATAAGAGTATGAGGTAGAAGGGTGTCATATTAGTTGGTATCAGAGCAGGTCGGTTCACCGGCCTTGAGTTATGAGTTTACTATGCTTCTGTGGTGTTAATCTGCTTGATTGATTGAGTAAATTGTGTTGCTTGGCTTAATTGTTTGTTTGATTTTATTTTCCTGATTCACCTAGTATGTTTGTTTATTCTTTCTTTACTCCAGAAAGTGTAATGGCTGGGGGTAGGAACGATCGAGCGATGGTCGATGCCTTAATGGCGTTAGCACAGGCTGTTGGCAACCTAAACCAGCATCACGAGACGGATTGGCTTGCACGGTTCCAGAGGAACCATCCACCTACTTTTCGTGGGGGTTATGACCCCGATGGAGCTGCTGATTGGATATTCGAGATCGAGAAGATCTTTAGAGCGATGGACTGCCTGATGATACAAAAGGTGACGTTAGCTGCGTTCATGCTATCAGGGGATGCTGGATTCTGGTGGCAGAGCACTTATCAGAGGATGATCGATGAGGGTATTCCTTGAGAAGTACTTCCCTCATAATGTTCGCAACAAGAAGCAGATCGAGTTTCTTGAGTTGAAGCAAGGGGATGGCACCGTGGTAGACTACGTGTCAAAGTTTGAAGCGCTAATACGATTCTTTCCTACATATGAAGGAGCTGATAATGAAGAGTCAAAGTGTGTTAAGTTTCTCAGCGGTCTTCGTCCGGAGATCAAGCAAGTGTTTAACTACCAAGGGATGACGCGCTTTCATGAGCTGGTGAACAAGTCAAGAATTTATGATGAAGACAGCAGGGCTAGAGTTGCACATTACAAGAGTGGAGGGCCTTTAAGAAGTCAGAACAAGTTCCAAGCGTCTAACAAGGGCAAACTGAATTCTCATGCAACGGGAGGCTCTAAGTTTGGAGGTGGCAGTGAGGGTACAATGCAGAAGAAGAGCTATGTTCCGGCGGCTGGCCAAGCGTCCAAGGGTAGAAGCGTGGGTGCTACGACTCCCATTATTTGTTTCAAATGCGGAAAGGAAGGACATAAATCCAACCAATGTGAAGATTCAGAGATCACCTGCTACATCTGCAAAGAGAAGGGACACATTTCTCGTGATTGCACTCAAAAGAAGAAGCAAGGAGCTGCAGCAGCAAGTGGAGGTGCTAGTGGGAGCGCTAGTAAACCTCAAACTACGGGGAGAGTCTTTGCCTTGAGTGGCATTGAAGCTGCTCAATCCGAAGATTTTTGATCCAAGGTACTGGTTTCGTTGCGGGTAATCCTTTAGTTGTTTTATTTGATTCTAGTGTGACTCACTCTTTCATATCACATGCTTGTGTGTCTAAGTTAAAATTGCCTATTTCTTCTTTGCCTTTTGTATTGAGTGTGGAAACGCCAGCTAGTGGGTCAGTTTCTACTTCTGATGTGTGCCTAAATTGTTCTATTCATATTAATGATAAAGAATTCCTAGTTGATTTGATTTGTTTGCCTCTAAGTCAACTAGATATCATTCTTGGTATGGACTGGTTATCTTCCAATCACGTCCTTTTAAACTGTGCTGATAAAACTGTTGTGTTTGGTCACCCTGTTGAGAGTAAGAATAAGGACCTTTTGACTGCCAACCAAGTAAAGGCGTCTCTGAGGGAAGATGCCCAGGTTTACATGTTATTAGCTTCTTTGAAATCTGAGAGTAGTGCTAATGTTAGTGAGATACCTATAGTGTGTGAGTATCCTGAGGTGTTTGCAGATAATGTGTCTAGTCTACCACCAGAGAGAGATATAGAGTTTTCTATAGACTTAGTACCGGGTACGGGACCAATTTCAACGGCACCTTATAGGATGTCACCCATAGAGTTAGCAAAACTTAAGAAGCAACTAGAAGACCTGTTAGAAAAGAAGTTTATGAGGCCTAGTGTATCACCCTGGGGAGCACCTGTGTTGTTAGTGAAGAAGAAGGATGGTAGCATGAGGTTGTGTACAGATTACCGCCAGTTGAATAAGGTAACCATTAAGAATAGGTATCCTTTGCCTAGGATTGATGACCTGATAGATCAATTAGTGGGGGAATGTGTGTTTAGCAAGATAGATCTTAGGTCGGGCTATCATCAGATTAGAGTTAAGGAAGAGGATATACCTAAGACTACATTTAGAACTAGGTATGGACATTATGAGTATCTGGTAATGCCTTTCGGTGTGACTAATGCTCCTGCAATTTTTATGGATTACATGAACAGGATTTCTCACCCTTACTTGGATAAATTCGCAGTTGTCTTCATAGATGATATACTAATTTATTCCAAAACTAAGGAGGAGCATGATGAACACTTAAAGGTAGTGCTTCAGATTCTTAAGGATAAACAACTATATGCTAAGATGTCCAAATGTGAGTTATGGTTAGAGGAGGTGAGTTTCTTAGGCCATGTGATTTCTAAATGGGGTATAGGTGTAGATCCTTCTAAGGTAGAGGCAGTGCTCAAGTGGGAGGCTCCTAAGTCAGTGAGTGAGATTAGAAGTTTCCTTGGGTTAGCTGGGTACTATAGGAGATTCATAGAGGGGTTTTCCAAGTTAGCTTTACCTTTGACTGAGTTGACTAGGAAGGGAGTTGCCTTTATGTGGAATAGTAAGTGCGAATCTAGTTTCCAAACTCTTAAGGAAAAGTTGACTAGTGCCCCAGTGTTAGTGTTGCCTGATCTTAGTAAAAGCTTTGTAGTGTACGACGATGCCTCTAAGATGGATTTAGGAGGAGTGTTAATGCAAGAGGGTAAAGTAGTAGCTTATGCTTCTAGGCAATTGAAAATCCATGAGAGGAACTACCCTACCCATGACCTGGAGTTAGCGGCTGTAGTGTTTGTGTTGAAGATGTGGAGGCATTACTTGTATGGTTCCAAATTTGAGGTTTTTAGTGACCATAAGAGCCTTAGGTACTTGTTTGATCAGAAGGAGTTGAACATGAGGCAGATGAGGTGGTTAGAGTTTCTAAAAGACTATGAGTTCGAGTTGAGTTACCATCCCGGTAAGGCTAATGTAGTGGTTGATGCTTTAAGTAGGAAATCCATCCATTTTAGTTCCCTTATGATTAAGGAAATGGATCTTTTGACTCAGTTTAGAGATTTGAGTTTATCTTGTGAGGTGACTTCTGATAGTGTGAGGTTAGGGATGACTAGAGTAAGCAATGATCTGTTGAAGGATATTAGCAAAGCTCAATTGGAGGATCCGTTTTTGGTGATTAGGCGAGAGGCTATAGAAGGGGGTAATGGTGGAAAGTTTGTTCTAGGTACCGATGGGGTAGTAAGGTTTAGAGACCGAGTGTGTGCCTAGTGAACCTACCATTAAGCGTTTAGTGCTTGAAGAGGGTCATAGAAGTAAGCTTAGTTTCCACCCAGGATCAACTAAGATGTATCAAGACTTGAAGAAGGTGTTTTGGTGGCCTAGGATGGAGAGAGACATAGAAGAATTTGTGAGTGCTTGTTTAGTGTGCCAAAAATCTAAGGTAGAACATCAAAAGCCTTCAGGATTACTTCAACCCTTAAGTATACCAGAGTGGAAGTGGGATAGTATCTCTATGGACTTTGTAGTTGCTTTGCCTAAGACTGTAAAGGGGCATGACTCTATTTGGGTCATTGTAGATAGGTTAACTAAGAGTGCTCATTTCCTTCCCATTAACATTAAGTACTCCTTAGAGAAACTAGCTCAGGTTTACATCAGTGAGATTGTGAGGTTGCATGGCATACCATCTAGTATAGTTTCGGATAGAGATCTTAGGTTTACCTCTAGATTTTGGGAGAGTTTGCAGCAGGCCTTGGGGACCCAACTTAGGCTTAGTTCAGCTTATCGCCCTCAAACTGATGGTCAGACCGAGAGAACCATTCAATCCTTAGAGGATTTGCTTAGAGCTTGCGTGTTAGACCAAAGGGGTAGTTGGGATAGCTTCTTACCTTTGATAGAGTTTACTTATAATAATAGTTTTCACTCTAGCATAGGTATGGCGCCTTATGAGGCACTGTATGGTAGGAGGTGTAGAACACCCTTGTGTTGGTGTGAGCCGGGAGAGAGCCTTGCGTTAGGACCGGAGTTAGTGCAGCAGACCACTAATAAGGTTAGAATAATCCAGGAGAGGATGAGGACAGCTCAGAGTAGGCAGAATAGTTATGCTGATAAGAGGAGGAAGGAGTTAGAATTCAAAGAAGGAGACCGTGTATTCCTGAAAGTCACTCCGTGGACTGGGGTTGGTAGGGCATTAAAGTCTAGAAAGCTTACACATCGATTCATTGGTCCTTACCAAATTCTCAAAAGAGTCGGCACTGTTGCCTATCAGATTGCTTTACCTCCACACTTGTCAAACCTTCATAATGTTTTCCATGTTTCTCAACTCCGGAAATACATTAATGATCCTTCGCATGTGATCGAGTCGGATCATCTTGAGATTAAGGAAAACCTGACAGTGGAAACCATGCCGGTGAGAGTTGAGGATCGGAGGGTGAAACAACTTCGAGGTAAAGAAATTCCTTTAGTTAAGGTAATCTGGGGAGGACCTACACCCGAGAGTGCTACTTGGGAACTTGAAGAGAAAGTGAAGGAGTCCTATCCGGAGTTATTCGCTTCAGGTAAAATTCGAGGACGAATTTTCTTTTAGGAGGGGAGAGTTGTAACATCCTGAATTTTATTAAGTAAAATAAAACTAAATTAAATTAATAAAGTAGAAGAAATAAATAAATAAATAAATAATAGGATTAATATTATGAGTAGTTTTATCCTTAAAGTTATTTTAAATTAATAAGAGGATAAGTGGGTTGAGTGTGGGCCTGGCCCAATTAAGTATTTATTTAAGGAGGGGTTCTCAGTTCACCCTAATCTTTATTCGTATAATCGTCAGAGAGCGAAACGCCAAGGAGGGGAGAAACCAAGTCTCAAGAGGAGGTTGCTGAGGAGTAATCATTGAGAATCAAGAATTGTTACGATTCGATCTTCACCTCAAGGTACGGTGGGGGAGAGGGTGCTGCTTGTATGTGCATGTAGGGGTTCTTGGGTAGTGGTTTAAGACTTTAAATTCATATTGATATATGTTTATATTGAGTATGGATGATGAAAATTATTGATTGATGAATGATTTGATGAATCTTGATGAGTTCTTGAATGAAATTGAAGAGGATAGCGAAAATAGCGAAAGGGGTAAATAAGGGTTTGATGATTGGGGCTTTGATAGATTAACTGTGTAATCGTGTTAAAGATTGATTATTTCATTGAGTTTGTTTGATAAAAAATGTGTTGGATCGAAGTATAAACAATGAGGATTGAGTAGGGATCGAATAAGGGAGCAAAAGGGGCAAAAACGTAGTGTTGTCGCGTTCTGCGACACCTGGGCTGCAGGTTGCGTTGCAGCGCAGGTTGAAGCGCAGCCCTCTGGAATCTGTGCTGCAGCGCAGGTTGAAGCGCAGCTCGCAGATTTCTGTTTTTGATGTGATTTTGATGAGTTATTTTCGGAGTGAGGATGGTTTTTCCTTAATATATGGAATTGAGATTGATATGTACTTAATACAAATGTTATTTTGTGGAATTGATGATATTGAGATGAAAGTTTAAAGGGTATTGATTGTGGTATGAGTATATGACATATCCTTGATGATAAATGTTTATACTATTGCGATGTATGATGATGATGCCTATGATATTTTAAGATGATGATGAATAATGATGTTGATGACGAATTATGATGAGGATGTTTATGATGATGTTTTGATAATAATGATGATGATGATGTAATTAATCTTATGATGTTGATGATGTTTGATCATATATGATGTTGTACTTGAGGTACACGAGTCTAATTAGAGGCGAGTGTAACTCAGTGAGGTGATTGTACTCGAGGTGCACAATGCCCAGTGAGGGGTAGAGTGTACTCGGGGAGGTGATTGTACTCGAGATGCACGAGCCTAGTGAGAGGCGAGTGTACTTGGGGAGGTGATTGTACTCGAGATGCACAAGCCTAGTGAGAGGCGAGTGTACTCGGGGAGGTGATTGTACTTGAGATGCACAAGCCTAGTGAGAAGCGAGTGTAGCTCAGGGAGGTGAACTGCGCGGACCCATTAGAGGGGGTGCAGAGACCATGATGGGATCCATCATTGGTGACAACTAGGGAGATTGATGAGGAACGCCCATCGTGCAGAGTTCTAAGTTATGATCCTTAGGAAGATGTTGATGATGATTTGGTGTGCATAATGATAGATGAATATGCAATGTGATTAATAATGATATTGAATAATATGAAGATATTGATGATGTTTGTAGGAACACAGGGAAACACTAGAAGGGGGGTTGAATAGTGTTTCTAAATATTTTAAGAAGCTTTTCGAAAACAGATTTACAAAACAGACTTTCAGACAGGTTACTAGTGGGCTGTCTGAAGTTTTTAGATAGTTGTCTGAAGTTGGTTTCAGACTGCTTTAAAATGGTTCTAAAAGAAGTTTCTTCTTTTTAAAATATTAAATAAAATATTCAGTCCCCTTAATTAGTTTAAAACTGAAATGACAAAGATAAGGGAAGAGAAACTTAGCCACATAATTTATCCTGGTTCACTCACTACCACTCGTGAGCTACGTCCAGTCCCAATGCCAACTAGCACTTGGATTTTCTCTTAATCTTGCAAGATTACAAGTATTCTTTTCTAACAAGCCTCTTCAGGCTCTACAACCAAGTATTCTTTTTCAGACAAGCCTCTGCAGGCTCAACAACACAAGTATTCTTTTTCAGACAAGCCTCTCCAGGCTCAACAACACAAGTATTCTTTTTCAGACAAGCCTCTCCAGGCTCAAAAGCAAATACAAATGAGAGAAATGCTTAAGCTCACAAACTATATTAGTTTTGAGACTTAAACAGCTACATAGTGTACAGGAATTACTGAGGTATGCTCAGAATAAAAATTTGTGTGTACAAAGATGATAAAATCTATCATAGTGTTACAGCGAAAAACTTGCAGAGTTTCTGTTCTTTTGCTATGCTTCTCTCTATATTCCGGTCTTCAAATGAGGGGGTATTTATAACCAAATGATTGAATCATTGAAGACTCTCAAGTTTGTGAAATCCATGCTAGCCGTTGTGAGACAGCTGCTGCAGTACAGAATATTCTCTGACATATTCTGATATTCCCTGACAATTTCTGACATTTTTACAAGGTTTGCTCCTGCCAAAAAGGTGCTCTTTGTTGCTGCTGCAATTGCTGCGTAGCAGAGGACACGTTGTGACAGAGCGCGTGCTTGAATTGCATTGCACAGGTGCCAGCTGTTTGTAACAGAGAACATGCGTGAAAAACGTGCAAAGGTGCATGGATTATCACAGCTTCAGACAAGAGATGCCATGTCATCAAAAGCTTTCAGACGGCTTTGATGCTTCAGACGGGTTGATCATCTTCAGACAGCATCAGCTTCTTCAGACGGGTACAACACTTAGTCTTATAAAGTAGGCTTCTTGCTGAAAATCATAGATAAACATTTAGACAATTGTATCTTATGAGAAACATCTTAAGTTGAATTTGTTGATCATTAAAACTTAGAGAAATTTCAGTCTTTAAAACATCATAAACCTCTTTATGATATTTTTGAGACTCAACATTCTCCCCCTTTTTAATGATGACAAATTTAACTTAAATCTGCAAAGTTGAGAGATTAAGATTTAGCTCCCCCTGGGACAAATATATTCTTTTAGATGCTTTTATATAGAATTTTCTCAGAAGTTCAGACAACTTTGGACTGTTTCATGTACTCCCCCTGAATCCTGTAATCACTTCAGATTTTGTTAGATTTAATACTCCCCCTTTTGTCATCAATCAAAAGGGAATATAGAGCAATACAATAACCTAGCAATAAAACAAACAGGATTATGAAGTACAGATAAAGTAAAAACAAGTATCAGAGCAAAGACCTCATGAGATGGATTGAAGGCACTGATTGTATTAAAATAATGTAAGGATTAAACAGACAATCAGCACTTGAAAAAGAAATATGAACATAAGACAATGGCAATAAATTAGTCCTTCTTCTTCAGCAGGGCTTCAGACAGAAAGGAGATCAGTTCTTCCTTCGCCTTGTCAATGGCAGCTTCAATAGAAGATTTCAACTCTTGTTGCCCACTTCTTATCAGCTGCTGCTCATGAAGAATTTCTTGCTGATTCTGAATAACTTTTTGAGCCTTCTTTTCTGAGACAGCACATCTTCTTTCAGATTCTTCACATCTCTTCTCAAGTGCCTTGACCTTGGATTTCAGCTTCTGGTTTTCTTCAAACAGGTCAGGTTCAGACTCAACTAGGATGAGCTGAAGGTAGGGACAAACAAATCTCAAAACTCCAAAACCAGGCTGTAAGCCATATTCTGAAGGATTGTAGACTGGACAGAAAAAGGTCCCAACATACTTCAGAAGCACCCAAGCTTGGTTGAATGAATCTGCCTGTGGGGGAAAGTGATCTCTTAAGAAATGGTACTGAACATTTGTGAAGTGTCCAACACCCATTGCAGATTCAGCATCAGGACCACTACACCCAGAAGAAGACCCAGCAGCTTCTCTGATCTTCCAGTAAGATTCCCACATCCAGTTTTCAAACAGGTGATTCAAGCCTCCTCCTTCTGATATGATAAACTCAGGAAGACCTTCCCATTCTGAAGCAGTCATGGCTTCAGACAGGGGTGCTGATACAGAATAGACCTTAGGACCCTTCAATTTTTCATCTTGACCTTCTTTGAGGGGATACCTAGGAACAATCCTATCAGGTTTCACCAAGATTTTGGTTGAAGGCCTGATTGAACTGGTTCTAGGAGGCCTGTAGCCTATCATTCCAACTCCTCTAGCCAAGTCTCTTTGGAACAACTCAGCTTCAGTGTTCAGCATTCTTACCATTAGCCATTCTTCATTGTTCAGCTTCCATGAGTCTTCAGAGAATGGATTGATAAGATCCCATGTATGATTAGGAGGGACAACACCCTTCCTTATCTTCTCCAAACCATCAGCATTGTTGGAGTACAAAGCCCTTTCATCAGACACAGTCTTCTTAGTGAGACCCTGATGAAGTGAGACAGCAGGGGCTGTTCTAAAGTGATGCAGCTCTTCAGACAGATGCTGGAATTTTGGCAAAGGACAAGAGCCAAAGGAGGTTCTTGTCAGTCTCTTGCATAAGGCTGCAATCTCAGCTGAAAGGTTGAATTGATGAACAGATGAAGGTGGTGAGGGAGGTAAAGGTGTGTGAGGTGGAGATGATGATGGTGAGGAAGGTGATGAAGGTGAAGGTAATGAGCTATCAGATAGCTGTATGTACAGAGGTGAGGGGGGTTTGGATGGTGAAGATGTGGGTTCAAGAACTTGGTTTTCTTGAGGTGCAGGGGGTTCAGACAACAGGTTGTCTGATGGTATGATGGGTGTAGGTGATGAGGGTTCAGATGGTATGAAAGGTTCAGAGGGTAATGTAATTAGCTGTAAGGTTGGTAAAGGTTGGGAAGTAGGTGGAGAAGGTTGCTTTTCTGGTGAGGTGGGTTTAGATAAGGATTGAGGTTGCTTTTCAGGTGATGAAGGAGGTGAGGGAGTTACATTATCAAATCTCACCTTGATCCTTTTGTAAGGTTTGGGAGCAGCAACATCTTGAGCTTTAGCAGCTCTTTCTTTTTCTTCCTTATCCTTGGCTTCCTTATCCTCCCTTTCTCTTTCTTCAGAGGAAAGAGCCCTTCTTCTCTTGAAGTATTGATTAGCCTTTACAAACTTTTGATACCTTCCAGCAATGTCTGCTTCTTCTAGGTGAGAAGCAGTACTTCTGGTAATCCTAACTTCAGACACTGTCTGAAGTAGTTTACCCTTCTTCTTTTTCCTCTGAGGTGCACTTGACCTCTTTCTTTTCTTTGAGGCTTCAGCAATGGCTGCTTGCTTGTCATCCTCAGCATAAGCAAGTTGTGAGGCTATTGCAAGAGCTCTGTCAGTTCTCTCTTGCTCTTCTTTCAGTTCTAACTCTTCTTGTTCAATGGCAGTAGCCAAAGCAGCAACCTGAATCAGTTCAGGGTCAGAGGAGCATGCAGCAAGAGGTTGAGCAGCAACTGCATCAATATCCACAGCTTCAGCCTGTCCTTCCATTATAGAAGTAGGCTTTGAAGATTGTGCAGGTTCAGACACCTGACCCACAATTTCAGACAACCTTTGAGAAGGTTTCTGAACAGGTTCAGATGCTTGAATCTGTACAGATGCAGAAGCTATCTTAGCTGAGCTTCTTACAGGTAGCTTCTTCAGCTTAGGTTGAGGTGACGCCTTTGAGGGCTTGAACTCATGTCTTCTGATATCTCCTTTTAGTTCATTTTCCAGAATCTGCACAGTGGAACTTCTCCTCTGAGCTTTCTCCATCAGCAAACTTTCTTTCATGGTTGGCGAGGGAGGCCTTGGAGTCAGCTTAATCTTCATGCTCTTCAGATTTGATTCACCAAACATAGGAATTGAGTGGTGATCAAAGAGCTGGTGAACTGGAACTTTAAAATGCAACAACACCTTGGTGATGATGGTGTTGTGAGGAAAACTTCCAGCAGAGTCTCTCAGCCTCTTCTGAAGGTGGTACATGATGATATTTGGAAGATTTATCTTCTGCTTCTTCAGAAGGTGAATGAGGCAGAATCTCTCCAGTTCAGACACATGGTTTCTGCTGCCACTTTTAGGGATTACAGAGTTCCCCAAGATAGCATGCAGAACCCTAGCCTTATCTGACATATTCTTAGCATCCAGACTAGCAGGAGAGGGAGTTCCATACAAAAACTCAGTAAAATGCTTCTGACCTCCATTTCTTGATTCCCAGCCAGGAGAGAAGACAACACCTTCAGTCTTGACACCACAGACAATGGCCAAGATGTCTTCATCAATAAAGATAGATGTACCAAGCACATTAGCCTTGATGGTGGTGTAGATGCCTTGAGGGTTAGGGATTCCTCTGGCTGTGGCCCAGAAATCAAGTATACTCTGCTCATGCCAATGTGAACGATTTTTGTTGAAGTATTCAAGCCACCCAGCTGCTTGAAATTCTGCATGAAGATCCATTCCTAGTGCTTCAAGCTCTTCCAGAAAGACACCCTTGGTCTTCACAATATTATCAGCTCCAGACTTCTTTGGTGCCATTGTTGAAGGATGGAAAGAACTTGAGAGAGAAAATGCTTTCTTGAAGATGAAGAATAGCAAAGGTTCTGAGAGGGTAGTGAGCTGTAACGTACCAAGGACTCACTGCCTTACAGTACTTATAGACCTCTGAGGCAATGATGGCAGAAACTGGCTGCGCAGACATAGGGTAACGTGCAAAGTGGATTTAAACCGTCCCTTTATTGCCACGTCATTTGTTCATTTCAGACAAGTGCAAGATTTCAGACATCCAGTTAATTTCAGACGACCAAAACTTCAGACAGGTCACATGTTTCAGACAGGCTGAAGTTTCAGACACATCATTTTTCATACACACTCACAATGCATGAATGTTCAGTTTATCTCTGATGAACTTAAACCTATCTTCAGTTAGAGGTTTTGTGAATATATCAGCCCATTGATGCTCTGTATCAATGAACTGAATATCAAAAACACCTTTCTGAACATAGTCTCTAATGAAATGATGTTTGATTTCTATATGTTTAGCCCTAGAATGTTGAATGGGATTTTTAGATAAATTAATGGCACTGGTATTATCACATAACACAGGTATAACAGATATTGCAATATTAAAATCTTCAAGTTGATACTTCACCCATAATAGTTGTGAGCAACAGCTGGCTGCTGAGATGTATTCTGCTTCAGCTGTTGATAATGCAATTGTGCTTTGCCTTTTGCTTGACCAGCTGATCATATTTTCTCCAAAGAAGTGACATCCACCACTGGTGCTTTTTCTTTCAACTCTGTCTCCAGCAAAATCAGCATCACAGTATCCTACTAACCTGCAATCCTTACTTTTCTTATAGCACAGACCAAGATTAGTAGTACCTTTAAGATATCTGAAAATTCTTTTTACAGCTTTGTAGTGAGTGATTCTTGGATCAGATTGAAATCTAGCACACAGGCACACACTGAACATGATGTCAGGCCTGCTTGCTGTTAGATACAATAATGAACCAATCATTCCTCTATACAGAGTTTGATTCACTGGTTCTTCATTCTCATCTTTATTTAGAGATGCAGAAGGGTGCATTGGAGTTGTCATGGGTTTGCAATCACTTAGGTTGAACTTTTTAAGCATTTCCTTTGTATATTTCTCTTGATGGATCCATATACAATCAGAATCTTGCTTAATCTGAAGTCCAAGGAAAAACTTTAGTTCACCCATTAGGCTCATTTCAAATTCAGATTGCATTAACTCAGAAAACTCTTTGCACAATGAAGAATTAGTTGAACCAAAAATAATGTCATCAACATATATTTGGACAAGTATAAGATCCTTGTTAGACTGTTTTCTAAAAAGAGTTGTGTCAACTTTTCCTCTTTCAAAACCATTAGTTGCAAGAAAACTGCTCAGTCTTTCATACCAAGCTCTTGGGGCTTGTTTCAGACCATAGAGAGCTTTCTTGAGTTTAAAAACATGTTCAGGAAAAGTTACATCTTCAAAACCAGGGGGTTGTCTAACAAAAACCTCTTCTTCAATGAAACCATTGAGGAAGGCACTTTTGACATCCATTTGATATAGTTTGATGCCATTATTTACAGCATAAGATAAAAGAATTCTAATTGCTTCTAACCTGGCCACTGGGGCAAAGGTTTCAGTGAAGTCAATACCTTCTTGCTGGTTATAACCTTGAGCTACTAGCCTTGCCTTATTTCTGATAACTTTGCCTTCTTCAGACAGCTTGTTTCTGAACACCCATTTGGTTCCAATAATTGTTTTCCCATGGGGTTTAGGAACAAGGGTCCAGACATCACTCCTAGCAAATTGATTTAGCTCCTCTTGCATGGCTAGGATCCACCCTTCATCATGCAGAGCTTCATCAATGCTCTTTGGCTCAATTTCAGACAGGAGAGCAAGAGAATTCAAATGTCTGAATTTTGATCTTGTCTTAACTCCTTCTGAAGTGCTGCCAATGATTTGCTCTTTAGGATGATGTGACTTGTATCTCCAATCAGATTTATGAGGAGGTATCACATCTGTCTGAGACTCAACATTTGTCTGAAGAGGTTCAGAAACAGCAGGAGCTTCAGACAGGTGCTCATCCTTCAAATTGCTTGTGATCATTCAGCTCCATTCCTGCAAAATCATCCTCTAGATCTGATAGTTCCCTATCAGTCTCTTTGTTATCATTGAATTTTACATGTATGGTTTCTTCAACAGTTAAAGTTCTAGAGTTATACACTCTATATGCTTTAGATGTTTCAGAATATCCAATGAAAAATCCATTATCAGACTTTGCATCAAATTTTCCAAGATCATCTTTGGTGTTCAGTATAAAACATTCACATCCAAAGATGTGGAAATATGATATGTTGGGTTTTCTTCCTTTCCACAACTCATATGGAGTCTTTTTCAGAATTGGTCTTATCAATATTCTGTTTTGAAGGTAACAAGCTGTGTTAACAGCTTCTGCCCAGAAGGTTCTAGGTAAGTTGCTTGAGTTGAGCATGGTCCTTGCCATCTCTTGCAAACTTCTGTTCTTTCTCTCAACAACCCCATTCTGTTGAGGTGTTCTTGCCACAGAGAAATTGTGTGAGATCCCATTCTCATCACAGAACAATTTGAAATTTGCATTCTCAAACTCCCCACCATGATCACTTCTTATGACAGAAATACAGAATCCCTTTTCATTCTGTACCTTCTTACAAAATATTGTGAAATTCTTAAAAGTCTCATCCTTGTTTCTAAGGAATATCACCCATGTGAATCTAGAATAGTCATCAACAATGACCAAACCATATTTCTTTCCACTAAGACTTTCTGTTCTAATAGGACCAAACAAGTCAATGTGTAAAAGTTCTAGTGGTCTGCTAGTTGAAACAACATCTTTACTCTTGAAGGAGTGTCTTGTTTGTTTCCCTTTCAGACAGCTATCACATAAAATGTCAGATTTGTATGAGAGCTTGGGCAATCCTTTAACAAGGTTGTGTTTTGCTAATCTTGAGATTAATCTCAAGCTGGCATGCCCAAGTCTTTGATGCCAAATCTGTTTTTCATCTTCAACAGAAATGAAGCATTTTACATTTTGACTTGCTAGATCCTCTAGATCAATTTTATACACATTGTTGTGTCTCTTAGCAGTAAAAAGTGTTTGATCAGAGGAGTCTTTGACTATGCATCCTTCCTTGGTAAAGGATACTACATAACCACTGTCACATAATTGACTTATGCTCAGTAAATTATGTTGTAGTCCTTCCACAAGAAGAACATTTTTAATGAGGGATGAAGGAATTATACCTATAGTCCCTATGCCAGTGATCTTCCCTTGCTGATTTCCACCAAAGGTGACCACTCCTCCTTCCTTAGGTCTAAGGTTTTGGAACAAAGACCTTTCTCCTGTCATGTGTCGCGAGCACCCACTGTCCAGGTACCATTTGTGGGGTCTCCTTTGTCCTGTTAAACACATCTGCAACAGGAATGATCAAGTTTTTAGGTACCCAAGTTCTTTTGGGTCCTGTTTTGTTAGCTTTGGGTCTTGCTTTTCTCTTGTGCTTGCACTGAATCACATTGTGTCCAGGCTTACCACAGTGAGAACACCCAGTGACCTTCTTTTTGCTTTTAGAAAAATTTAAGACAGTAGGAGGTTCAGACATGTTGTGATCAAAAAAAGCCTAGTCCACTTTTGTCAGAGGAATGTCTTTGATTTCCAAGCATTATGTTTAAATTTTTTGTTCCTTTGACAAACTTGGCTAGATCATTTGTCAGTTCTACAATCTGTTTCTGAAGTTTTTTATTTTCTTCAGACACAGTTTGTGAACTATGGTTTTCAGTCTCAAAGACCTTTTCCTTGAGCATAATATGTTCTATTTCCAGAGACTCATATTTGTTACACATTTCTGTGTGAGCCTTGGATAGATTCTTATACTCTAGGAACAGTTCCTTGGAACTTTCCACCAGATCATCATACATTTCTTGCAAGGTAAGAGGGAATACCTCAGCTTCAGAACTGTCTGAAGATGGTAGGCTTGCCATGAGACACAGATTTGCCTCTTCTGAGGTGTCTTCCTCCTCTTCTGAAGTTGATTCATCCAGGTCCTCCCATGTTGCCATGAGACCTTTCTTTTTCTTGAAAAACTTCTTCTTCTTGAAGTTGTTTTTCTTCAGTTTTGGACACTCAGCCTTCATGTGCCCTGGTTGCTTACACTCAAAACAAATAATTTTGTCAGTTTGTATGTCTTTACCTGACTTACCTCCTTTTGAGGTTGAGGGTTGATTCTTTCTGAATCTTCCTCTGTTCTGTAGCATTCTCTTGATCTTCCTACTTAGAAGAGCAAGATCATCATCATCTTCTGAGCTATCTTCAGAGTCTTCATCTCCCTCTGAAGCTGCCTCAGCTTGCATAGCCTTGATGTTGCCATGCCTAGACTGTTTGGTCTTGGAGTTTAGGGCTAGAGATTTTCTCTTGTTGTCATCTTCTCCAAGCTCAAGCTCATGGACCTTAAGAGATCCCAACAGTTCTTCCACTCTAAGAGAGTTCAAATCTCTTGCCTCTTGAATGGCAGTAACTTTGGGTCTCCAGGACTTAGGCAAGCTCCTTAGGATTTTTCTGTTATTATCTCCAGAGTTGTATGTTCTGCCTAAGGACCTGAGTCCATTTGTTATGGTCTGAAACCTTCCAAACATTTGGTCAATGGTTTCAGATTCTTCCATCTTGAACATCTCATACTGATGTATGAGCATACTTATCTTGGATTGCTTGACAGTCTCAGTACCTTCATGGGCTGCTGCAAGAGTATCCCAAATCTCCTTGGCAGAGGTGCATCCATGAACCTTCTCATATTCTGATTTGTTCAAGGAACATATCAGATAGAGTTTGGCCTTAGCATTCATCTGGACTCTAGCCTTTTGCTCCAAAGTCCATTCAGTCTTAGGTATAGGCACATCATTTAGCATAGGCACATAGTCTCCATCAGTGACCACATCCCAAACATCAATGTTTGTGCTTTCAATGAACAGCTTCATTCTATCTCTCCAGTAGTGATAATCTTCTCCATTGAAAGCTGGAGGTCTTGTGATAGAGGCTCCTTCTGTGATGTATTGCCTGTTACTGTTTGAAGCTTCCATGTGGATCTTTCAGTCCTCAGACACTTGTTAGGTGTATCAACCCTGAGTAGAGCTCTGGTACCAACTGTAGGAACACAGGGAAACACTAGAAGGGGGGTTGAATAGTGTTTCTAAATATTTTAAGAAGCTTTTCGAAAACAGATTTACAAAACAGACTTTCAGACAGGTTGCTAGTGGGCTGTCTGAAGTTTTTAGATAGCTGTCTGAAGTTGGTTTCAGACTGCTTTAAAATGGTTCTAAAAGAAGTTTCTTCTTTTTAAAATATTAAATAAATATTCAGTCCCCTTAATTAGTTTAAAACTGAAATGACAAAGATAAGGGAAGAGAAACTTAGCCACAGAATTTATCCTGGTTCACTCACTACCACTTGTGAGCTACGTCCAGTCCCAATGCCAACTAGCACTTGGATTTTCTCTTAATCTTGCAAGATTACAAGTATTCTTTTCTAACAAGCCTCTTCAGGCTCTACAACCAAGTATTCTTTTTCAGACAAGCCTCTTCAGGCTCAACAACACAAGTATTCTTTTTCAGACAAGCCTCTCCAGGCTCAACAACACAAGTATTCTTTTTCAGACAAGCCTCTCCAGGCTCAAAAGCAAATACAAATGAGAGAAATGCTTAAGCTCACAAACTATATCAGTTTTGAGACTTAAACAGCTACAGAGTGTACAAGAATTACTGAGGTATGCTCAGAATAAAAATTGTGTGTACAAAGATGATAAAATCTATCAGAGTGTTACAGCGAAAAACTTGCAGAGTTTCTGTTCTTTTGCTATGCTTCTCTCTATATTCAGGTCTTCAAATGAGGGGGTATTTATAACCAAATGATTGAATCATTGAAGACTCTCAGGTTTGTGAAATCCATGCTAGCCGTTGTGAGACAGCTGCTGCAGTACAGAATATTCTCTGACATATTCTGATATTCCCTGACAATTTCTGACATTTTTACAAGGTTTGCTCCTGCCAAAAAGGTGCTCTTTGTTGCTGCTGCAATTGCTGCGTAGCAGAGGACACGTTGTGACAGAGACGTGCTTGAATTGCATTGCACAGGTGCCAGCTGTTTGTAACAGAGAACATGCGTGAAAAACGTGCAGAGGTACATGGATTATCACAGCTTCAGACAAGAGATGCCATGTCATCAAAAGCTTTCAGACGGCTTTGATGCTTCAGACGGGTTGATCATCTTCAGACAGCATCAGCTTCTTCAGACGGGTACAACACTTAGTCTTATAAAGTAGGCTTCTTGCTGAAAATCATAGATAAACATTTAGACAATTGTATCTTATGAGAAACATCTTAAGTTGAATTTGTTGATCATTAAAACTTAGAGAAATTTCAGTCTTTAAAACATCATAAACCTCTTTATGATATTTTTAGACTCAACAATGTTTTGGTGTGTAGAATATACAATGTGATTAATGATGATGATGAGTGTTATGATGATGTCGATGATGTTTTGGTGTGCATGATGATAGTTGAACATGCAGTATATTTAATGATGATGTTGATTTATATTATGATGTGAGGAGGATTATTGATGAGATGAGTGTTATGTATTGAATATAGAGAATGTGCTTGATGATTTGTAAAGTGTGATTAATATAACTATGATGAGGTAAATAACTTGATGATGAAAGAATATAAGATGATAAGAGTGTGTGAATATTTGATGATTATAAGGGTTGTATGTGGGTGAGGATAGGGTAGCCTCCTATGTGTATGTATGAGTAGTATTCTTTTCCTCACCGTTACATTGTGGTTAATTTTACAGGTGATGATGATGACACGACTGGTGTCGAGTATTGATTGAAGGGAGAGTCGCTCTGATATATGTGACATCAGGGTTTACTGCATGGGGGTTTTTATTTCATGTTTTCTATTTCTAGGAAAGGATTTTGTAAACTGTGAAGTACCTTACATGGCCAGTAGGTTGTTTTGATGTTGATTCCGCTGCTTAAAATATTTTGAAACATTTGACTTCTATTTTACCTTATATGGGTTTATTTATGAAATAAATGACGTTTATTATGATGAGAAATGTGAACCTTTTTACCTGTTGTGGGACACTATTCTTTCTATATCTCGAATTATTAATTGTATAAGAGTATGGGGTAGAAGGGTGTCACAACCTGATCTTTCTTGATTTCATCTTTGATGAGGTTGTCGGAATAGCCAAAGCTATAAGCTTCTTCAATCCTTATTAAGGATTGATTTAGGTTGATCGTAATTGCCAATTAGCATCTCAATTCGTCTTCACCCCATCTTTCTTACTTTTGATTTGAACTACAGGGTCATACAATCAAAGCTGCATAATGCCCTTGCTCTGTTGGTTCAATCAAATCTTGTGGGAGAAGAGGAGGAAGAAATGGGTCAAATGAAGGACAGGTAGGCAGAGTCAAGTTCTCTGAAGATTTAGAATAGCTTTTATTTTCATGTATTCTCTATGTATTTTCATTCGAATTATGTAATTCGAATTCTGTTTATGCATGAATAAAAGACTTGTACTTTTAATCTCTTTTATTCTTCAGACCTTTTCAATATAGAACTCCTTTTCCTTTCCTTCGCATTCAAAATACTCTTCGAATTCGAATAGTCATTTTAATCAGAAATTTGTATCCCTTTCGAATACATATAACAAAATACCTTACTTTTCGAATTCAAAGTAAATATTCCAAACTTCACTAAGTTATAACCTTTCGATTCTGAATAAGCTTTTCGAATCTTCAGGTATATACTTCGAATTCGAAGGTACTAAATATTGTAATAACTTAGTAAATTTGTAATTTCTCCCCCACAATTATCTTTGAGTGGTAGGCTGTTGGTAACTCGGGGTTTTATCAATTCAGTTTGGCTAAGTCATTACAAGAATATATTCATAAATAATAAATAGTTTTTACATACACGAAGGGTGCGATAATACGAAGTTCAATCCTAATCCAAGTATAGTGCTCTTAACTCTTCCTTATTATTGTTTTCTTTATTATTCTGCAATTTATATTTTCCGCATAATTATTCTCTCATATCCATTATTCTCACTTGATAAGTAGATCACAAATATACGCGAATTGACCGTTCCCTGTGGATACGATACTTTACTTACTATTATACTGCTGACTTTTGGTTCGCTTGCCAGAATTCCATCAGTAAGTTTTCATAAAATTATAAAATCCGAAACCTCTATTTTGGCCACACCAATGTCTTTCACCATCGCTCCCTTCTTGCACTTCACCTTGATCGTGATGGACCTCACGTGTATGCCTAACTCCACCAATCCTCCATGAATGGAATCCTACTCCGCCGCTAGTCATCAGCGTCATGTGGCTGGTGATAGACTTCGCGCGAACAACGACGAAGACATTCTTTGTGGCAGGCTTTCCGTTTAGGTGGAGGGCCTCCGCTGATAACAAAAGCTCAACCATGGTCTAGAGGTGATTCTGGTGAGCAGAGGGTGGCGACGAGGCTTACGTCTTGAGGAGGATGGTAGCGATTTGGAGAGATTTGCATTCACAATTGCAAATTGGGGGTTAGGGTTCAAAGACGCTAGGAAGAGAAGAGAAGAGAGTAGTGAAAAGTTTAGAGAAATTTTTGTTTTAGTATGGACTTCAAAAATTGTGTCTCTGTAAAAAGCCACGTGAACTCTTTTTATTTGTTTGTTTTAATGATTAGCAGGGGTTCCATTGAGTAACCTCCAGTAGTACAACTTTTTAACAGAGGTTGTGTAAACCGTGGCTAAACAAACAAATTAGGAGGGGTTGCTACAACCGTGGCTAAATAAACGTGTTAAATCTCCATTTTCTTGTAGTGATGCCATCAATTGATTGTATAATATTATAATAATAACAATACCATTATTTAATTCCTAATCATATATACATAAGACAATTACCCCTAAGATTCGCTAGTCATAATATAATAATAGTTATGCCATATTGATTGAAATTCAACCATATCCTAAGTGTCGTATCTCTCTAAAATTGGTGCATCCCCTTGACATTTTCATTTGAAAAAGAATTCCCAACATTCTATTAGCACATTACATGCGTTCCCCCAATTTTTAATAGCATATAAAAAATTGAAAAATTTATAGCAACTGCAAGCATCCAAATATTTTATCAATCAATCAACAATACAATAACCAAAATTCTTTTATCAATGATAAGGAGTCTTACCACTAACAAAGCAATTACTCTTTCCTCTCAGTTTCAACTATATATTATGCCATCTCCGACAATCTGGGTACATGCTGAAGTGTTTTTAGATGAGTTGTTTTTCGCGAATGTGCTGAACCGTTTTTTGGAAAGTGAAATGACGAAGATGGCACACTCGTTAGTGAGAATGAAGAAGATGGCACACTCGTTACAGACACAAATAGGACTGTTAGGGTTCAATAAAAACATTGAAGGAGGGAAAGTAAAAAAATGATGGTATAAAAAAGAGGGAAATTGTAAAAATTAGAATGAAAAAGTATTTCAATTTAAGGAGGTTATTAATCTATTTAAAAAAGAATAAAAAACGCCTTGTTTTTATGATTTTGAGCGGTCCACCCAAACGCCGTAAGTTATCCTAAATTATGCTAAATTGAGGGGGTTTCAAAACTCCCACAAAATAACCCCCGCTAAATAACCATTTTTTTGTAGTGACATAGCCCAATCTAAGATGCCAGAAAAGAAGCATCCTTGGAAATAGTAAGTAGTATTATGAGTAGAAGCAACTGAAATTTGTCTTGATGTGGTCTGTCTTAGTGTGGAAGCAGATTATCACATACAATCCTTGTAGCAACCTAGCTGAACCAACCATCCTCTTGGAGATACTATGAACAATAATACATGAATCATCATGTAAAATAGTTGAAATTTTAAGATGGTAATCAATTTAGTAACATAAACTAAATTGACATGAAAATTTGGTACATAAAGAACACCATATAGTGTTAAGGAATTGGATAAAACAACTGTACCAGAAACATAAGCAGAAACTTTAAGACCATTTGGTTAAGTAATGAATATAGGTTGAATGGATTTGTGATTCGTAAGGTTGTGAAAATCAAATGTGATATGATCAGTGGCACCCGTGTCCAGAAGCCACTAATTATTTTGCTTACCTTGTGAACGTTGAGAGGTATTGGGAAGAGTATAGTAAACAAAATTAAGGTGATACAACAGAGTTAGCTGAATGTGTGAACACTTGAGGCAGAAGATTTGGATTACTGTAATAGGTCAAGAATGCCATGATACCATTCTTCAGTGAAATTGATTCCTGGCCTTGAGACTCCTTGCAGATTTGGGTTATCAACTGCAATTGTATCTAAAGGGAAAGAATTAGTGTTAGCTACATTAGCCATCCTAGCAGTCTTGGATTGGAAACTTGGTGGAAAACCATATTTAAAGTAACATGTATCAACAATGTGATTTGTTCTCTGACAATGCATGGGTGTAAAATTCATTTCCCTTGCCGACCTCTTCCTCCATTATTTCTTCCTCTACCTCTATTAGAATAGCCTTATCTTCCTCTTCGAGCATTGGAACTTCCACCAGTAAAACTTCCATTACTCCTTGTCTATGAATAGCTATAACTTCCATCACTAAAGTTTCCATCGGCTTTTGTGATTGTAAATTTGGTTGATACGTGACATATTGATAAATGCAAATTATATGATATATTCTTGTATTTTACTGCACTTATCAAGGTTAAAATAGTAAATTATGCCCCAAAATAATCACTTTTTAGTAATAATTGTAATAATTGTGTTTGTTTGATTTGAATTTGAATTTGATGCTATTTTAATAAAAATATGTTAATTTTGCAGATTTATGAGAAAGATTTGAATGAGGAAAGAAGATAGAATTATTTGAGGATAAGATCTGCAAATTTGAAGTTTAAATAAGAGCAAATAAAGATAAGATCAACAACCATTTAAACAAGGATTCTGCACATAACTTCCCAATTTAAATACAAAGGCAAGATAAATACAAAATTAGATCAAAAAGAAGGAACAAGGAAAGCCAAGCAAGCAAGGATAAGATCAGGAAGAGATCAAGTTAAAAAGAGAGAGAATCAAGGAAAGCTGGAACGAGAAATACGCTTCGTCTGCGCCTCAGCGCAGGTGAAGCACATCTATCAGGATTCCTCTCTGGATCCTGCGCTTCAAACGCGCTGAGCGCAGGAACGCAGATTTAATTTTTAGATCTATTTCAAATAGATTCCTTCCAAGATTTAAGATAGCTTTCCTTAGTGCTATAAATAGGACCTTTGTAAAGATCAATGGGAGGTTAGAAAAGGAGCATTAGGAAGGAGATTAGAGAGACGGCAAAGGCAGAGCTAGGATTGGAGCAAGGTGACAGCTTCTCCATTGGGTGTGTAATGGCTACCATGCGTAGCTAAAACGTCTCAGTAGATTGAATGTAGTTGATTCAATCCCCAAGTGTATGTGAATTCTCTTTATTATTTATGTAATCCCTATTCTATAATATTAGTATTTTATACTTGGCTTAATGCGTAGCTTCCGCTTTGTGCCGGAGTTATAGGTTAATTTAGATTCCAGGTGAAGATGTTTCCATAAAATTAACAATGAGTTTGGGGAGCCAATACTTAGGACTCAAATCTGATTGGTAAAAAGTACTCATAAGATCGCATAGGAATATAGGGGAATCGATTATTGAAGAAAAGGAATGGTCAGCCTCTTCAAGTAATCCCTATAGGAATATCGTATATTTGATAGTGTTAACGAACGGAAAAATAGAGCCACAAGCATGGGTAATTTGTCGCCTGGAGAAACCCGCATTGGATTATATTCGAGTGGTTTACTACTGCTGGAACTCGGGGTAAAGCAATATAGTTTGGCTAGGATATATAAAATATTCATAATAATTGGGATTCACATGCATAAGGGTGGCGATGATACGAAGTTCAATCCTAATCCAAGGTAAAGTATTTTATCTTCTCGTCAATTGTCTCTTTACTCTATGCAAATTTACTTCTTCACCACATACTCTCAAATACTGTTTCTTACTTGATAGTCTGATCACGAGTAATACGAAGCGAACCATTCCCTGTGGGATATGATAAACTCATACTTACTATTATACTGCTCAGAATTTGGGTACGCTTGCCAGAACTTCATCACATATAGAGCCTTAAAGATCAAAACTAATGTCAGAAGCAACATTAGTATTTAGCTGCCTTTCTGTTGTGTTATCATGGAAATACTTTGGTAATATCGGATAGGGGATCAATCAACAATTATCTGTGATCTAACCTGAGCATATTGTTCATTTAAACCTTTAAGGAAGGCAAATTACATAGTCTTGATCTCTGTACTTTCTAACAGATGTAACAACACCACAAGGCACAATGAATAAACATTACACTCAACAATCGGTCTAAAATTATGAATTTCTTCCCAAATTGAATTCAACTCAGTGTAGAAATTCGAAACTAAAAGATGTACCTTGATTTAGATGATATAAATCTTCTGTATGTATGCTAAAGACATCTCCTTGGTAAAATCTGTTGTGTATGATCTCTCCATACATCTTAATCTTTTTTTTTGTCCACAAAATTGATTCAGTATTGATTTTTGCACGAAACGTTGGAGCCATGAAAGAATCACGGTGTTGCATTTATCCCAAGGTTCATAGAGAGTTATCACTTAGGTTTCAGACAAAGTTCCATCGACAAACTTCAACCTTGTTCTTCGAGATTTCAAGGCAAGTCTCATAGCCCGAGCCTAGAAGCGTGAAGAGTTTTTTTCCATCTAACAAAGGAGGAAATAGGAACTAAGCGACTTTTCGTTTTGAATGAAGAAAGAACAGGTTTGAATGGATTCGTATTGTAATCCATGTAACTCTGGTTCGCCATTGTGCAGAAAGGAAGAAAATGATAGAGAGAAAGAAATAAGAAGCAGATTAATGAAGAAGTTGAAAGGAAACTTGAGAGTTGCATGAATCGAACCAGAAGCTCTATAATAGAGCTCTGTTACCATCTTCAGATTGAAACGTAGGCAAGAATTTCATTATTCGTTGATCTGAATGAATACAAAGAACCAATAGCTATATTAGTTACTAGAATGCAAACAAAGTTATACAACAGAAGAAAAACTGAACTAATGAAACTAAAATGGTTGCAAACAGAATATAACCAACACTAACTAACTAACCGAAAAGGAAAGCAAACAGAAGCTAACTGAGAAATAATTATATGGTAATAACTAGAGGAGTACAAACAACACACTCTCTAAACACACTCCTTAGGGCTATATATGATTGATTGTAATTCACATGAGTCCCATCAAATTATTTAGATCTCACGTCCTATTGTGGTGGGACTCATGTGATTTTCAGCCAATCACAAAGAATATGTTGAGAAGAATGTGTAGCATTTTTCTTACTATTATATTGAGTTGTATTTAATAATATTCTACATATATACAACTTGATTATTAATTTTATTTAAATGAATTTATCTCTATTTAGTTAACTTCAATGATATCTAGAAAATTTTACCTTTTCAATTATTTGTATTAAAAAATATAACATATCCAATTTAATCTATTAATTTATTTGTTTACAAATGTTATGTTAAAATTAATTGGTATGTTATTCCTTATATATCAAGCACAATTTATTCTTCAGATGACATATTGTACAATTCAAATTATAACTATTTGCCCATTAGATATAAGCATTTACATGTCTAGCACAAACCTCTTAATATTTACATATTTATTCCAATTTAACCAGTTGGTCTCGCGCGAGTTTAATCTAGCTTAACCAGTTGTGTTAATTGTTAAATACTCGGAGAGAGAGCTTTGCCACCCATAGAGGTCCTACAAAGCTCAAACCAGGATTGTCTCTCGTGGAGGATACCTATGGTCTTACACCCAAAAAAATTATTTATACTACATTATCTTAGATTTATTGAATATCAATTTGAGTGTAACAAGTTTTATACAAACATCCAATAATGTGTTGTTATATCATTTAATGAATATGACACTTCAGTGTTATTAAACGCAATAAATGAATGTGATAACGCATCGACCATTGAATGTTCTTGTAAAACTTATCTTACTCTGACAGTATATATATCTATTAAACTCTATCTAGATATATAAAAAAATCTAAAATACAATTAATAGTATATTTAGGAATATTATTTGTTATGTTTATTACCGTTTATTAAAAAAATTATATATATGCTTTTACCTCATACATTACACATATTAAATACTATATAGTGAAATTGTTAAACCATACTATTTAATTATATTAAAATACTAGATCACTCGCCAATATGTCCTGGACTTTAATGTTCACCATCTTAAGATATTTTGGTCCATAGAGTTGGCAGCAGGCGGTTGTTTATTGGTTGCAGAGGTCTTGCATTTAGTATATGCTTCCTGCAAAGGGTGCCAGGTTTAAAAACGCAATAATTTGTTACGATCTCTCTTCCGGTATTCAAGTTAATTAAGATGATCAGAATTTAATGGATACATAAGGGTTAAGTGTAAAAAAAATTATAGTCATATTAATTAAGTGAGATGATGTATTATTATGTCACTAATAAATATCATACCCTTTTTCACACTTAAAAACAAACAATGAATAACAAAAATAACCAAAATTTTAACTATTTTTTTTTTCAAATTGAGCTTACTGTTGGCAAATTAATTTTATATTATATAATATTTATGAGCATATATAAGTTTTTTCTATAAAAAGCTAAAGAATTAAAACTGGGTTTAATAAAAAATAGTTATAGAAAGGAAAGTCATTGATCTTAGATATGTGATTCAATTACAATTTTAATTTTATTAGTCTATTATGCCTATGATAATGTTCGATACAATTATCTACAAAGATATTATGGATCCTAAATTAATTGAGCTAATATATTCACTCTAATAACTACGAGTCTGTTTTAATAATTATATTCCTAGTTTACTCATATTTATAATGCATATATAATATATGGTCCTACATTTTCTATCCCTTGGTTATGTGAGACATTTTGAAATTCATAAATTAATTAACTTACATCATGAACAGCAACTCGAAGCAATCTGACTTGCTCCTTTGAAACGGATCTTATCTGATCAATTAAACAGAGATTAATTTATTCAATTATTACAATTAATTAAGAAAATATATATTAAATTGACGCATGCCTTGCAAATTAAAGATACCTCTCTGATGATTGTCCATGTAACATTCTCGGTGCAAGGAGGAATAGTCAGCGAACCAATATACCTGTAATACTGCTTGTACACAACTTTGATCTCTCTAGGATCAACTACACCCCCACTCTTTCTGCTTCCGTTGTATCAGAAATCGCCTTTAAATCTTTCATCAACTATATAGGGAAAAAACAAATGTTCAAGTCCAACACGTACTCCATAGTTTATGTATATCGATATACGAAAGGTGACGACTAGGGTGGAGCAGCATAGCGGGTGGTCTAAATTGAAGGCAACACTTTTTACCTGGTCTAGCAGGTTTAGTTACCGGAAGGTTTTTTTTTTGAAACTTTTTAAAATTGCATTGAAGCACCTTTTTGTCTTATCTATCCATTAAATATTTGAAATAATAATTCATTTAGCACTGAGTGATTTTAAAGATTACTAAACCCTACATTTTAGAGGGTGTTGTTGGAGCTTAGAGCTCAGTGGCTGAAGAAGGTTTTTCTCACGGTGATTTCCGGCCAGACTGATGAAGCTATTTGCATTGGGTGCAAATCATTAAGCCTAGCACCATCTACTTGTTCACCGTAAGCGAGCACCACCTCTGTTTCGCAGAGATCTGGAGTGGATCTGAGAATTTAATTTTGTATTAATCTGGACTTATTATTTTAAGCCAGTAGCACCCAAACTACAGCTTCTCTCTGTAACCTGGTTGCGGTGGTGGCAGGACAACGGTGACTATCATTTAATCGTTGTCGATCACCACCCCTGTTCAACCACAGAAACTAGCCATCAAATGACATGCACCGGTGACTATACCCTTACCACCGTCGTCCCCCACTTACCCGTTTGTTCCCATCTTTCACCCTCAAACTTTCAACGACTGAGTTTAATGGCCAAAAAACACAATTCCCTTTGCACTGTCGGAACTCCACCGCCGGTCATTTATTGAAATCATCGGCGACGAGTTGTACCAACAACCATTACCAATAAGGGGCTTTTTTGGAAAGGTTAAAATTTAATATTTACATAGACTTGGGGTTTTTTGGGAAAGGTTAAACATTAATAACATTATAATTCAAGGACTGTTTTGCAATGCTTACACACTAGCAAGAAGCCGGTAACCAATCTTTAATCTCGGCCGTCTAATATAAATACATTATATCCAATGGTGTAAAGAAGTGCCTTAAATCTAAACCACCCTCTCGCTGCTTCACGCTAGTCGTGGCCTATACAGAAAATCAGAGACACAAACAGAGATATTTATTATTTAGTTTACCGATGCCAAGAAAGGGTCTGGTTTTCCAATCTTGTACAGTATTCCAATCACTGCCGTTTGTCCTGAAGGAGTTTCATGCACCATGTGTACCTCTAGATCAAGCCTGCACAGTGCCATTAATTGAATCTTTAACTAGTTTTAGATAATAAATATATTTAATTTCCAGTGATTAATTCGGGTTGCTTTATGTTTTTTAAATAGAAAAAGATGGAATGAAATTTGGAGCATAAATTTTGTAAACAAATTAAAAAACATGTATTTAATACCTTTTGCCATCTATGGTGTGTTCAGAGGGAGAATGCCAGTGGCATTGTTTTAATACGTACTTAGTTTCATTAATTTGAAGGTAGCCTGCGTCTCCGACCCATTCTAACTGCATATATTCACAATAGTTAATTAGATCAGATTTATTATTATTAGAGAGAGAGCAGAGGAAGAAATAATTAACGTTGGAAGACTCTTTGCTAGCTTTATCTTGGTGATTTAATTTCAATATGAGAGCCAATTAATTAACTAGATTAATTAAATTGGTAATTTGTTAATTAACCTTGATATCATGGCCCCTATTCTTAATAGTGGCATTGGAGGGATGGTAGTTCATCTGAAGCCTCCCTAGATGGGATACTATCTCAACCCTCTCATTCAATAGATCATCGGTGACTGCATTGATCCATTTTTACACAAACTCCATTCGGGGTGTATGTCTCCCCAATTAGATGGCCCCTTTCCGCTCTCTTCGTTGTAATTAAACTCGCTTTCATCTTCTGTACTTGCAAATTGCAATTAAGAGAAGAGAATTAACATGCAAACTATATAATTAATTAAGCCAACAACAATTATCTTTAATTTGACAAAATTCAAAAATCATTAAAAAATGCATATATATAATTTTGAATTCATAAGTATCATATATAGTCATTTAATTTTCTAATAAGTATGCATGCAAAATAAGAACAAATAAAGCAACTAATTAAGCAAGTCGATGCTAACCAACTTCTTGAGACATCACAGGTAGAGAGAGGATAACAAATGCTGTGAATAAACTGCAAATCACAAGCAGGGTAGCAAGCTTCTCCATTTTAATTGCCACCTTTCAGGTTATGTTTGTAGAAAACTAGAAGTTTTCAATTGGGTAGTGTGCTGTCTTGGATTAAGAACTATATATATGTGTGTGTGTTCATCGGGTAGGCGAGCTAAATATTGTATGAAACTGAGAATTGAAGTGTAGGCCCAAGCTTTGAAAATGGGAAAGGCATTAATTTGACCACATTGAGTAATTTTTTCCATTTCAAACCACTATGATGCCGAGGGAATGGATCTTAGGTAAGCCAGTCACAGGTCAACAGCGTGACTCATTTAAAATCCAGACTTTTTTTTTTGGTAAGCAAATAAATTTAATTAAATGAATACAAGGGGTACTCCAACCCATTACAAAAGTAACAAATACAAACCCAAATAGTTATAACAAAAATTAACACCAAGCATCAATAACCTAAACTTTGGAACCAAATACTCCTATGTGAAGAGGAGTGAAGTCTTATCTCACTTAAGAAGAAATTGATCCTGGACCACCGGAGAATCCAAATGGTAACCAAAAGTTATTAGACAGCACCAATACTTCCCAACATTCACCTGGACAGCAACATCTAAATCCCAACAGAAATTGCAGTAGTACAAAGAGCCACTACCTATTAACCAAAAGAGCCAGAAGTGTAGCCTTCAAATAAGCAGGAAAGTGGAGAAAATTCCCAGGATGAGAATGGATAATCAAAAGTTAAATCCTTGCATGATAACCAGTTCCAAGATCTAATTTTAATGAGGTCAAGCAATTCAGCTAGACTCAACACCTGTGCAGAAAAACCATAGCATTCCTAGCAAGCCATAGAGACCAAGTTATGACTAACCAAAATATGAGAGAGAGAGAGGGTGAGAAAGAGTGGACCTTGGTGAGACCAAGGAGGAGGAAAGACTGACGATCGGGACCACGACGGATTTCAGAGGACACTAGACCACTAGTAGATGACCATGGTGAACAACGTTGGAAGAGGATAGCTAATGGTGTTAGATATGAAAAGCAGGTTGCGTACTTCTTCACAAATTTTCCAGACACATATGGCGTAGAGGATTTTTGGAAGGTCTTCTCATTGTGGGGGGGTGGAAGAGTGGTTGATGTTTACATACCACAAAAGAAAGATAAGAGGGGTAATCGATTTGGTTTTGTGAGGTTTAAGGACAATACTAATCCTAATGCTATGGAAGAAAGGTTGCGGCAGATTTGGATTGGCACGTATAAGCTACATGTTAATATTTCCAGATTTCGAAGGAAGGAGACAACCTATGGTGATGTGATTGATAAAAAACAAATTGACTACAAATCCGTTGTTTTGGGAAGGACTGGAGGGGTAAAGAGAGGGAAAAGTTTTGTGGATGCAGTTAAATGGAATGGCAATGCAATATGGCAACCGAAGAAGACTACAAAATTGGCTGATGAAGATAAATGGACCGGTTTAGAATTTCATGTGGGAAGGGAGGATATGGCATGGCTGGATAATACTTATGTGGGGCAAGTTCATCAGGCTGATGAGATGTTTGTACTGCAAGATAAAATAATAGCTAAAGGTATTCGATCAATAAAGTTGACTCCAATGGGAGTGACTTGGTTCTAATCGTACCGGATCGTGAGGAAAATTTTCTAGAATTGCTGAAAGAGTTGGAGGACCTGTTTTCACAATGGTTTATTGATATACGTCCTTGGACTCATGGTGAAATTGCACGTGATAGGTATGTATGGGTCCGTTGTCATGGTGTTCCAATACATGCATTGACAGAACCATTCTTTGATATGTTGGCAACTCACTTTGGGAGATATGTTTCCATTGATACGGTCACAAAAAGAAAGAACGACTGGATGTGGCGCATATTTTGATTCAGACAACTTCAAAGGAGACAATTAACAGGATGTTCAGAGTTAAGATTAATGAGTTATTCTTTTTAATTTCTGTTGTTGAAGAACCTTTCGTTGATCCATGGAAGGTATTACAGAGAAGACAAACTGTTTCATCTTCAATTTCAAGTGATTGCTTTTCCGAGCTTTTCTCCTCAGATTCGGATATTTGGGACAAATTTGGCTATGGAGGTGAAGAAGAAGATTTTGATTTTGAATTTCAAAATGATGTTATTCCAAATCAAATATGAATCGTGATATTGCTGTGCGCGAATCTCGTGAACAATTAAGGGTTGTTAATGCTGAACACCAAGGTGGGTTATTGAATTTAATTGATGATGAAAACGGTCAAATTAGTGGTACTAAAGGGGTCCCAAAGTGATTGCTATAATCTGGCCTTGGGAGGGGTGTCTTCAAATTCAGGGCCGGATAAGGTTGCGCTGATGAATGAGAATTATTTAGGGGATGAAAATCTGTTAGCTGAAGATACGGGTGCAGTTCAAGTGAGCAAGGATGGATTGCGGGGGGTAGATGTTGGGCCCGCAATTTGTAGCTGACCCACAAGTGCCCAGCGCAGTTAATTACGTGTATGAGCAATCAGTGGCACATGCCGCAATTAATGGGCTGGTGGATGACGTGTCTATTGGGCCGGATCATCTTGCTGTTGAAGACAAGGCCGCAACATTGGAGCACGAGGCAGGTGCGGGCGGTATTAGCAAGGGGAATGATCTACCTAGGCCGAGGTACGTAGTGGCTATGCCTCTCCATGCTACTGGTCCTATTGGTAGTGAGGTAGGTGCGCGCAGTGCAGGGGACAATGTGCATGTTCTAGCTGGGCCGAGTCCATTAGTGGCTATGCATCTCCCTGTTATTGGTCCAAATGGTAATGAGGGTGGTGCGCGTGGTGCAGGGGCCAAGGAGAATGATCAATCTAGGCCGCGTCCACATGGTAATTCTAGTGCGCATTTGGGACCCAAGAACGCAGCGGGCACAATTTCAGAAGTTGAAAGCCACGTGCAGTCCGACGGTAGTGGTGACCTACAGAAGAGTAGCTCACAGTTACGCTCATTGAAGATGTGTTGCACCTATGTGAAGTCCCAATCTTGGAGATGTTTGATGCGACTGATGTGGGTTCTCTAATTGAAAAAGCTAGGAGCCGCGAGCATATTCATGATACAAGAAATTTGAAGAAAAAGATAGGAAGACCAAAGAAGAATAAGGGACCCCATCCTGCCAAGGTTAGTAATGTTATGAACTTCAATCTGAAATTTCCCTTGCTTCTAAGGCTCTTTCTGAGAGTGCTTCTAAAATAGCAGAGCATGTCTGGGATATTGGTAAAGGGCTGGGAGTATCTACTGTTGGTGATGATCAATTTTTTGTTAATGTTCTGGAAAGCTTGGAACTAAGGGATAAAGAGTTGTGGGAAGGGGTGTGGAAGATTGAATTTGTTTTTGCAGTGTTGTTTATCGTTTTGGGTGGTTGTCCTGGTTTAATGATAATTGCTTCATATAATATAAGAGGTATTGGGGGAAGGTGTAAGAAGACAGAAATAAAAACCTTATTGCTTCTGAGCATGTAGATTTTTTTGCTAATTCAAGAAACAAAAAAGAACAGATTGATGACAGTTTGTGTGCTTCTCTTTGTGGTAGGGAAGAGTTTGAATGGACTCATAGTCCATCTTGGGTATGTCAGGGGGGTTGTTATATATGTGGCGGAAAGATAATTTTACTGTGGGGATCTTCATTGATTCACATTTTATAGCGGTTGGTGGTTGGTGGGGGAGGAAAAAATTAGGTGTTGTATTGTGAATGTGTATGCACCTTGTGATGTTAGTGGTAAAAAGGATCTTTGGTCGAAATTAGTTGATTTTAAGTGTAGTTGTGAGGGTGATGTGTGGTGTTTTGGAGGTGATTTTAATGCTGTAAAATCTGAGGCGGAAAGGAGAGGATCCTCAACTTTGTGGAGGAGGGAGGATATTTTGTCGTTCAATGAATTTATTGAAGCAGCATAATTAGTTGATCTTCCACTAGTAGGGAGAAAATTTACCTGGTATAAAACTGATGGGTCTACTATGAGTAGGCTTGATCGGTTTCTGGTTTCTAATGCTTGGGTGAATCAGTGGAGTAATGCATCACAGTGGGGTCTCAGGAGGGGTCAGATCATTGCCCTATTTTGCTGAAAAATGAGAATATTGATTGGGGTCCTAAACCATTCAAAGTTCTTGACTGTTGGAGGTGTGATCCTCTTATAAGAAATTTGTTGTTCATCAATGGGGGGTTGCATGTTGAAGGTAGAGCGTGTTTTGTGTTGAAGGAAAAGTTAAAAGCAATGAAGAACAGGCTTCGCCAATGGAATAAAGATTCTTTCGGCCATTTAGATTCTAAAATTAGTGAGGTCACTAATTGTGCAAATGTTCTGGATCTCAAGGCTGAAGAGTCATCTCTTGAGGAGGTTGAAATTAATCAAAGGAGGGATTTGAGAGCTCAAATATGCCATTTCATGTCTTTGAAGGATAACTTGCTATTTCAGAAGTCTAGGGTAAGGTGGCTACGTGAAGGAGAAGCCAATACAAAGTATTTTCATGGCTGCATAAAAAAAACTGCGGATGGGATTCGTTCTCTGTTGATCAATAATGAGAGGTATCTACAACCGGAGGAAATGAAGAATGAAGTTAGGGGGTTCTTTGAATCACACTTTCGGGAGCAACCCTGGTCACGACCAACTCTTGACGGAGTATCCTTCAAAACTCTGTCAAGAGTAGATGTTGATTCCCTTGTAGTGCCTTTTTCAGAGTTAGAGGTAAAGGAAGCTATATGGGAGTGTGGAGGTTCGAAAAGTCCGGTCTGGATGGATTTAATTTCAACTTTTAAAGGATTTTTGGGATATCTTGAAGCCTGATGTAATGGCTTTTGTGCATGAATTCTTTGCAAATGAAAGTTTGTTAGAGGATCAAACAACTCTTTTATCGTTTTAGTACCAAAGACAGACAATCCTCAAAGGGTAGAAGAGTATAGACCAATTTCTCTGATTGGGTGTATGTATAAGATTGTGGCTAAGGTGCTAGCTAACAGGTTGCGGAAAGTAATTGATCATGTCATTTCTGAATGCTAATCGGCTTTTGTCGTGGTAGATTAATTTTTGATGGGATGGTGATAGCCAATGAGGTTGTTGAGGAGATGAAGAGAAGATCTAAAAGTTATCTATTGTTTAAAGTTGACTTTGAGAAGGCTTATGATTCAGTTAATTGGGCATTTCTACAATATGTAATGCGCAAGATGGGCTTTCCCTCAAAATGGAGACTGTGGATTAATGAATGTTTTAGCTCAGCAAAATTTCAGTTCTAGTAAATGGAAGCCCTTCTGGTGAGTTTGGTGTTGGTAGGGGATTGAGGCAAGCGGATCCATTAGCCCCTTTCTTGTTTCTAATTGCTGCTGAAGGATTAAATGCTATGATGTGCAAAGCGGTTGATTCTCAATTATTTAATGGCTATTCTGTCGGTTCTATGTCAGTGATGGTATCTCACTTACAATTGCAGATGACACTATCTTTTGGGGAAGCCTCAATGCATAATGTTTGGGCCATCAAATCAATTCTACAACTTTAAAAGGTTAGGTTTTTTTAAATATCTTTTCTGCTTGATGGAAAGTTATTTATTTATAATATATTTTTTTAAATATATAATAAATATAAATAATATTTGGGAAATATTAATTAAGGGTATTGATTAAGGAATTAAGAATTTTTTTTATTGAATTGTGCAACATTTAGTCACTACAAAAAATTTGAAAATTAGAGAAGCCGTCGCTAGAAGGGGAAAACCGTCGCTACTATGCAATTAGTGACGGCTTAGCGACGACCACAAGGACATCGTTAATATAGTAGCGACGAGCAAATCAGTCGTCGCTAGATAGCGTATGCTTACTCAACGCTAAAGTCATCGCTATGCTGAAGTCCGTCACGACGTGAAATGATCATATATAGAGTCGTCGCTTAGACATCACAACATAGTGACGACAATGACCGCCGCTAATAAATTATTATTTTTTAAAATTTTTTTAACTAGTGACGGTCATGGTCGTTGCTATAATTATATTAATTTTTAAAGTTTTTTAATTAAATTTACAGTTTTTATATTAATTTTATTTCATTTATGGATTATTATGGTTAATTATTATAGAAATTCAACTTTATTATTTATTTATAAATTTTATATCATATTATTAACGATCTAATATATAAATAAAAATAATAAGACAATATAAAAACACCCATATAGAAAATAAAAAAATATATAAAAGTACATATAAAAATTGTACACAAACATATATAAGTCAATAAAAAGGAAAAAAATCACGGCAGATGGCGACAACGCTACTATGGTGGTGGACCGATCCTCATCAAGGGGCTGGTCATCCAGGTCGTCGTCGTAGTGCGGGTGCACCTGACTGAGCTGTAGAAGCACCTGCACTGCAGGCATCCAACACTGTCGACAATTGTTGTCAAAGTCGTGTGAAGTCCTCCTCCAACCGTGCATACTGGCGCCTAACAGTGATCAACCCTCTCTTCAGTTCGGCTGGCCTGCAGCTTTGCTTCAATGACCTTCTGCCTCAGCGCCTCGTCAGGACGAATGTTGAGACCCGTCGCTAACGCTGGTATGGGCCTGGAGACTCTTGGTGAGGCTGGTCACACCAGGACGAATGTTGCTTGACAAGTCCCCGGTGCCATAACAACGGCCTCGAGTCTTGTCAACCAACAACATCCTTTCAGATCTGTAACTTGGTGGACCCATCAGTGATGGAGTTGTCCCCATATGTGAACTCCACCCGTCCCTCAAAGTGGTGATTTGTTTGTTGATTAATAGAGATGAACTGATAATTAGTTAGTTATTCTATTGCAAATATATCAAATTATATAAAAAACACTACTAAGGCATAATTTTTCCTTACATATGTGGATCGCGCTCGATCATCTCACCCAATTAACAACAATCCTTTTTTGTGTGGGTGGCTACATAAAACTCATTTGGATCTACATCCCGCCCAAGCCTCTCGAGCCTACACAGGAAAAAAATTACACAAATAAATTATTTTAGTTACAAATACAAAGTTAATATAGAAAAGTAGGTTATGCATACCATATCCAGAGGCCACCTCAATGTGAGCCTTGGGGCTCCATGGTGTAGACTGCTCCGCCTCGACAAGAAGCCCTGGTTGGTCTTGTTACGAGTGGACTTCCCCTTGACTCAGCAGAGGCCCAGTAGGCCAAAAGACCCTTCCATGCCTATCCTCACCACACCAAGTAGGCCTAGTCCTACTCGTTTGGGCCTTATTGAGCAAATCTCGAAGGCGTCTGACAATCCTCTGCTCATACACCTTTTTAATTTGGGCCTCATCCTCAAGGGCCCAAGTAACTTGCTCTGCAAAAAAAGTATGATGGTAATAAGTTGAAAATGTTGTAACATTAATAAATGTATTCAAATGAAGGCATTTTAACCGTAAACTCCTCCCCACCACTTGTCCTTCACATCTTGCGGGGTGACCTCCGACAAGTAGTGAGGACCCGAGAATTGCGATCGAGCGCATGACCAATGGATGTGGTAGGGGTGAAAAAAAATTTAATATTAACTCTAAAAACTTATAAAGTTTCATTATTAACAATTCAAAAGAAGTATAATATATATAGAAACTCACCCTCTGCCATAAGGTTCCACCCTCTGCACCCCGATACCGAACATGCTCAGCATCAGGCTCGGGGTCAGCCTCAACATCACCTCAGTCTGCGGGTCGGCCTCGGGCTGAGCGTCCACCTCGGGCTTAAGAGAGATGTGGAAGCTCATCCTCCACCTCGAGGAATCTCATGATATCTCGGTGTAGGGATGAACCTCATGCCCTCAAATGCTGGCTGCTCAGATGTAGCATGTTGTGACGTGGGAGGTCTGCGGAAGAGGGGTTGCACGTACAGTGGAGGGGCTAAAGTAGAAGGATGCTCCGGCAGCTGATGAAAGAGGTTAAGGTTGGTCCTCTCCCGACATGTGCGAGTAGCAGCAAGCTCGCCCGGAGGGATGAACCTCCCTCTAATTGGTGGAACATTCTGTCCACCTCGACCCCACATATAGGAGGCATAATTACCTAATAAGTATATACATATAAAAATTAATCCTAATCATTAAAAACATAACTAAAACTAATTAAACCTAATCCTAATCATTATAAATAAGATTAAAATTTATTCTAATTATTAAAAAATTAATTAAAACTAATTAAACCTAATCCTAATCATTATCGAAATAATTAAAATTAATCGTAATCATAAATATAATTACAACTAATTAAACCTAATCCTCATTATAAACATAATTAAAACTAATTAAACTTATCCTAATCACTATAAAAAATTAAAATTAATCCTAATCATTAAAAACATAACTAAAATTAATTAAACCGAATTCTAATCATTATAAACATAATTAAAATTAATCTTAATCATTAAAAACATAATTAAAAACTAATTAAACCTAATCTTGATCATAATCAAAATAATTAAGATTAATCCTAATCATTATAAACATAAGTAAAACTAATTAAACCTAATCATAATCATTATAAACATAATTAAAATTAATCCTAATCATTAAAAACATAACTAAAACTAATTAAACCTAATTCTGATCATTATCAAAATAATTAAAATTAATCCTAATCATCATAAATATAATTAAAACTATTAAACCTAATCCTAATCATTATAAACATAATTAAAACTAATAAAACCTAATCTTAATCATTATAAAAATAATTAAAATTACCTATACAACAATAAAACTAACCTGGTGGCCGACAGAGAAGGCTAGACGGTAGTTGGGGCGGCAAACGGCGGTGAGCTCCTCCCTGAACGGTGAGGAAGAGTTTTATAATCGGTCAAAACCACACAAGGAGGCGGGGGAGGGACGGAAATAGGGGGAATGGGGGCACAAGGGAGAGACTGAGGAGGGCTAGGGAGGCAGTGAAGACGGGGATGACAGTGAGAGAAGGGGAGAAAGACGAGAGAGGAGAGGGAGGAAGACCGGGAGAAGTGGTGATCAACAAAGGGAGAGGGAAGGGTTTTTGTTCGCAGTCATTTTTATACTTAGCGACGGCCATGGTCGTCGCTACGTTAAAAAAAATAACGTAGCAACGGCCACGACCAAACCATCACTAATGTGCGCGAAATTTAATTTTTTAACCAATTAAAACTGATAAGATAGCGACGGTTGAGGCCGTTGCTACGTTAAACTATAATATAGCGACGACCAAGCCGTCACAAAGTTGATGCGGCCACGCAAAAATAAAAAATAATTAAAAAGGAATTTCAATAGTTGCGACCGGTCGGACCGTCGATCCCAGAAAAAACCTAGCGACAACCAGACCGTCACAATGTATTAATGACACAATTACACATTGAACTTCACATTTAATAATGTAGTGAAGACGTAGCGATGGCTGAGCGACGGGTGGTCGTCGCTACGTTTCACGTCTATAAACGCGCATTCTTGTAGTGAATATTACAAATAATAAATGTTATGATTTTCCATCCCTAACTATGCCTATGTTTTGTAAAACTAGTTGATAGTTGCTAGCTAGTTTATAAGTTAGTTACTACGTGATAGTTGATAAGCTACCATCACATATGCTAACTTGTTAAATTAGATATGTTTGTTAAAACTAGTTATTTAAGCAGATAATAAATATAAAATGATATAAAACAACATATTTACTCAATTTTATTATATAATTTCTAATTTCTTTCAAGAACAATTTTTTAGGTAGTTATAAATTTTAGATTCCATTTAATTTATAAATTTTAAATTCTGATTAATTTTTAGTGATAAATATTTTATTAGAAATTAAAAAGAATAGTGAAATAATTAAAATAAATAGTATAATTAAAAAATAATAAAAAATAATAAAAAGAGAATAATAATTAAAATAATTCATAAATATTTAAATTACTTACATTACATATATATAAATTATGAGTACTTATCTTAATTTGGTATTTTATTAAATTAAATTAAATTTATAGATGATATATATAATTAAGAGGTAATTGTATTGTTTTTTATGTTAAGAGGATAATGTTTGTTAATAACTTAATATACTTTAATTTCTTTGTGTAATATGTGAAATATACTTCCATTTATTTTATTAAAAGAATATATATATATATATATATATATTATATATATATATATAAACAAAGAAATTGAGGGTAAATAAGAAAATTTATTGAAATATCAAGGATAAAAATGGAAGAAGTTAGCTAGTACTTATAACCTATAGGGTCATTTTTATCCAACACTCTTCAAAAGTTTTTTAAACAAATTACTTTATAATTTTGTACACTTTTCTATACTATTATAATATTTTATTATTCTAAGCAACCCAATTACTTTTTATCTTCATCTCAATAACTTTATTTTTTTTTAAATGAACCTCACAATTTATTTATTAATCAATCACACATCACACAATAATTAAATTTATTTTTTTAAATATTAAGCATTGGTGCTTATAGAAGCACTTATGCTAAAATAAATCCACAAATTAATTGCTCCATCAATCATAACTTTTAATTAAGCACTCGGTGCTTATATTTAAGATTCCCCCAAGCATCGTGGGATGCGGATGTTCTATAAGTTATAAGAAACTAAGAAATAAGCTTGAAGTTATGTATATAATAAGCTATGCATTTAAATATACTTATAGAAATTATATATAAGCTATTTTTGTTCACTATGCATTTTCGTTTCGAGAACCACAGTACGTTGTTTTGGAAAAATATATAGTTTTTCATATATTCACGTTTGGGATGACGAATCTAGGTTTGAAAAAGGACTTTTTCTTAGGTGCTGAACTCATATGCGCACGACTACCTCACTGAACGGATTTGGGTCTACGTTTAACATGGACTAACAGAGAATTCACGGAGGAAATTTTGTTTACAGCTAGGCGATTAAAAGTTAAAATCAACTGCTACTAAAATTATTTGTACGATTCTTGCACAGTTCCTTTTGACTTTTAATAATTAGTTTGATTTTTGGTAGCAATACTATAATAAATAAGTTTAACTCAACTTTGAATTCAGCCACATGTAAATTAAATAAATTAAGTAGGCGTTTTAGATCGTCAGTTTTGACAAAAGAAAGGTATAAAAAAGAAGCATACAATCAAGAACTTTCCAATACTCCACGTGTAAATCTCCTGCATATGCAATTATGCACATTATGTCATAAGTTGGAAATAGATATAAAGAACCATAAGTTCAAATTGTTGCATAGTAAATACGTTCAAAAAAATCAACTGCTTGAAGTTTAAAATTAAAGGATTAACTAGTGCTTCCACAGTAGTCAAAGGTTTTGAAATTAACTTCCATTTAATATTCAAAACCCTAAACCACAACCTAATTAAACAACAAATGAACAAATGAAGGACACTTCATACATAGCCAAACATAAATTTGATAAATACTTCACGCAACGTTATTTTACATAGTATGTTTCAATATCCATTAACAATAACGCAAACATACATTCATAAAAAAAAACATGATTCTTAATGGATTTGGTTAAATATACGCTTGACATTTTACCAAACGACACTATAAATAGTTGCATATGAGCTCCATAATACTTCTTTCAATCCCTCTAAAGACTCTAAATTCGTATGGATGTATGTGTAAATAGGAATGAATGATATAATTTGTTGATTGATGATTGATTGTATGTAAATTGATGAGTATTGGATGAGATTAATGATGTTATTGAGAATAATGAAAGAGGGGTGATTAGGGATGAGAAATTGGGGATTTTGATGAATTGATGGTAAAATCTGTAATTGATTGATGATCTACTGTGTATTGGATGTTATTAATGAGTATGAATGATGTCTGGACGAAAAGATTGATTAAGGATTGATTGGATGAGATTAGAGAGGCTTGAAAATCGTGAAATCTGCGATCTGCGTCGCGGGTAATCGATTACCAGGTGTGGTAATCGATTACCAGGGTGTTCTGGGCAACCCAGAAGTACCTTTTGATGACTGGTAATCGATTACAGGGGTGCTGTAATCGATTACCAGAGAGTCTTTCTGTGGGTAATCGATTACAGAGGTGCTGTAATCGATTACCAGAGAGCTTTTCTGTGGGTAATCGATTACCAGAGGTTGGTAATCGATTACTAGAGTGGATTTTGAGATCCTGAGTGTTTGATATTGATGATTAATGATGTTTAATGATGTTTGTGATGATTATGACGATGTATAACGATGATGATTGATGTTAATAGTGTTTATCACTTATAATGATGTTTGATGATGAGCATATTGATGCATGATGATGGTGACAAGTGTTATCACTTATAATGATTGTTTGATGATGAGTGTATTGATGCATGATGATGATGATAATGATAATGATGTCGGTGTATATCACCATATTATGATGATGTTTAATGATGAGTGTATTGATGTATGATGATGTCGATGATAACGATGTTGGTGTATATCACCTTTTTGACGATGATGTTGATGATAACGATGTTGGTGTATATCTCACCTTTTTGACGATGATGTTGATGATAACGATGTTACTACATATATCACCTTTTTGACGATGATGTTGATGATATTGATGATGGTGTATATCACCTTTTTTATGACGATGTTACCTAAGTTGTGCGGGCCCATAGAGGGGGTACAACTTGGGAGGAGCCATGAGCACATGTGATGAGACCTGAATTGTGCGGGCCCATAGAGGGGGTACAATTCGAGAGGTGAACTGAGTTGTGCGGGCCCATAGAGGGGGTACAACTCAGGGGATCAAGATGGGGCGTTCGATGCACGGGCCCATAGAGGGGGTGCAACCTAGGAGTGATTGTACGGGCCCATAGAGGGGGTACAACCTAGGGTCGAATGTCGTTGTGCGGACCCATAGAGGGGGTACAACCTATCGGATAGTGTATGGTAACACCGATAGACTGTCTTCGTACTAACTAGAGTGACTGACGAGGTGCACCCATTGTGTGGAGTTCCAAGTCAGGATCTTTGGGCAGACGATGATAGATGAATGATGTAATGATGATAATGAATATGATGATAGATGAATGATGATGATAGATGATAGATGATGATGATAATGATATGATGATATGATGATGATAGATGAAATGATGATAGATGAATGATGAATGATGATAATGAACTATGATGATAGATGCATGATGTATGATGATAATGAGTATGATTGCTATATGCATGATGTAATGGATGAGAATGAGTATGATGATAGAGGATGATGCATGATGATAACGAGTGTGATGTTATATAAATGATGTTATAATGTTAGTGAATATGATGATATATGAAAGATGCTATGATGATGAGTTTGGGCTAATGTGTGATATATCTACATGTCGATATAGATGATCAATTAGATGGTGGATTTTAATGAATGTTATTATTGGTGATTGATGTATTGATGGCATGATGTAATGATGTTGTGGGTAAGGAACGGGTATTTCTCTATGTGTATGTATATGTAGTATTCCTTTTCCTCACCGTATTCTGTGGATATATTTTACAGGTGTTGGTGAGGACAACGACTGGTGTCGATTATTGATTAAAAGGGTATGCCTGATAGATGTGACATCAGGTGTATTTGGGAGTTTATCATGTTTATAGACTAGGAGTATGTTTATGAACCTTTTGGGATGCCTTGTATGGCAGTAGGTTATTAATGGTTTTATGTATTGGTGATTCCGCTGCTTTATGTTTGACTTATATCTGAGAGTTTACTTTCTTTTAATAAAGTCATTTTCGAACTATGAGATTTAATAAGAACGATTGTGAACCTCTTTACCTATCGTGGTGCTTTCCCTTTTTCTAAGCTTCGATTTCTTAAACATATAAGAGTATGGGGTAGAAGGGTGTCACATTAGTTAGTATCAGAGTAGGTTGGTTTCACACCGGCCTTAAGTTATGAGTCTACTATGCTTTTGATGTGCTAATATGATTGATTGGTTGCCTGAGTGGATTGTCTGCTTGGATTGATCGTTGTTTGTTTGATTTTCCTTTGATTTCTGCTTTATTTAGTATGTGTGCTTACCCTTTCTTAATACAGAAAGAGTAATGGCTGGGGGTAGAAACGATCGAGCGATGGCCGATGCCTTGATGGCTATGGCACAGGCTGTTGGCAACCTTAACCAACATCACGAGACGGATTGGCTTGCACGGTTCCAGAGGAACCATCCATCTACTTGTCTTGGGGTTATGACCCCGATGGTGCTGCTGATTGGATATACGAGATCGAGAAGATCTTCAGAGCGATGGACTGCCCGTTGGTGCAAAAGGTTACGTGGCTGCGTTCATGTTATCAGGGGATGTCGGATCCTGGTGCGACTCACTCGTTCATATCACGTTGCTCGTGTGTCTAGATTAAAATTTCTTGTTTCTTCTTTGCCTTTGTATTGAGTGTGGAAACGCCAGCTAGTGGGTCAGTTTCTACTTCTGATGTTTGCTTAAACTGTTCTATATCTGTTAATGATAGAAACTTCCTAGTTGATTTGATTTGTTTGCCTCTAAGTCAACTAGATGTCATTCTTGGTATGGACTGGTTCTCGTCCAACCATGTCCTTCTAAACTGTGCTGATAAGTCTGTTGTTTTTGGTCACCCCTGTCGAGAGTAAGAGTAAGGATTTTATGACTGCCAATCAGGTAAAGGCGTCTCTAAGGGAAGATGCCCGGGTTTACATGCTCTTAGGCTTCTTTGAAAATCTGATAGTAGCGCTGTGGTGAGTGAGATACCTGTAGTGTGCGAGTACCCTGAAGTATTTGCTGATAATGTGTCTAGCTTACCACCTGAGAGGGAGATAGAGTTTGCTATAGACTTAGTGCCAGGTACAGGACCGATTTCAGCTACACCTTATGGGATGTCACCCATAGAGCTAGCAGAACTTAAGAAACAATTAGAAGACCTGTTAGAGAAAAAGTTCATAAGGCCTAGTGTGTCACCCTGGGGAGCGCCTGTGTTGTTTGTAAGAAGAAGGATGGTAGCATGAGGTTGTGTACAGATTACCGCCAGTTAAATGAGGTAACCATTAAGAATAGATATCCGTTGCCTAGGATAGATGACTTGATGGATCAGTTAGTGGGGGCATGTGTGTTTAGTAAGATAGATCTTAGATCAGGCTATCATCATATTAGAGTTAAGGAGGAGGATATACCTAAGACCGCTTTTAGGACTAGGTATGGACATTACGAGTATCTGGTAATGCCTTTCGGTGTGACGAATGCTCCTGCCATTTTTATGGATTACATGAACAGAATTTTTCACCCTTATTTGGATAAATTTGTAGTTGTCTTTATAGATGATATACTAATTTATTCCAAAACTAAGGAGGAGCATGAGGAACATCTCAAGGTAGTGCTTCAGGTTCTTAAGGATAAACAGCTTTATGCTAAAATGTCCAAGGGCGAGTTCTGGTTAGAGCAAGTAAGCTTCTCAGGCCATGTAATTTCTAAGGGAGGTATAGGTGTAAATCCTTCTAAGGTAGAAGCCGTGCTTAAGTGGGAATACCCTAAGTCAGTGAGTGAGATTAGGAGTTTCCTTGGGTTAGCTGGGTATTATAGGAGGTTCATAGAAGGGTTTTCTAAGTTAGCTTTGCCTTTGAACGAGTTGACTAGGAAAGGAGTTGCCTATGTGTGGAATAGTAAGTGTGAGACTAGCTTCCAAACCCTTAAGGAGAAGTTGACTAGTGCACCAGTGTTAGTGTTACCCGACCTTAGTAAAACCTTTGTAGTATACTGTGATGCCTCCAAGATGGGTTTAGGTGGGGTGTTGATGCAAGAGGGTAAAGTAGTAGCCTATGCTTCTAGGCAATTGAAAATTCATGAGAGAAACTACCCTACCCATGACCTAGAGCTAGCAGCCGTAGTGTTTGTGTTGAAAATTTGGAGACATTACCTGTATGGTTCCCGGTTCGAGGTTTTTAGTGACCATAAGAGCCTTAGATACCTGTTTGACCAGAAAGAGCTGAACATGAGGCAGAGGAGGTGGTTAGAGTTTCTTAAGGATTATGATTTTGAGTTAAGTTACCATCCCGGTAAGGCCAATGTAGTGGTTGATGCCTTGAGTAGGAAGTCTATCCATGCTAGTTCCTTGATGATTAGAGAGATGGATCTTTTAACCCAGTTCAGAGATCTAAGTTTGACTTGTGAAGTAACATCCTCTAGTGTGAAGTTAGGGATGACCAGGGTAAGTAATGAGTTGCTGAAGGATATTAGTAAGGCCCAGTTAGAGGATCCATTTTTGGGTAGTAGGCGAGAGGCTATAGAAGGGGGTAGTGGTGGAGAGTTTGTAATTGGTACCGATGGGGTAGTGAGATTTGGAGAACGAGTGTGTGTGCCTAGTGAACCTACCATTAAGAAATTAGTGCTAGAAGAAGGGCATAGGAGTAAGCTTATTTTCCACCCAGGATCAACTAAGATGCATCGGGATTTAAAGAAAGTGTTTTGGTGGCCTAGGATGAAAAGGGACATAGAAGAGTTTGTGAGTGCATGTTTAGTGTGCCAAAAGGCTAAGGTAGAACATCAAAAACCTTCAGGATTGCTTCAGCCCTTAAGTATAACTGAGTGGAAGTGGGATAGTATTTCTATGGATTTCGTAGTTGCCTTGCCTAAGATCGAGAAAGGACATGACTCAATTTGGGTTATTGTTGATAGGTTAACTTAGAGTGCCCATTTCCTTCCCATCAATATTAAGTATTCTTTAGAGAAGTTGGCTCAGTTGTACATCAGTGAGATTGTGAGGTTGCATGGTATACCATCTAGTATAGTCTCAGATAGAGATCCCAGGTTCACCTCTAGATTTTGGGAGAGTTTACAGCAGGCCTTGGGGACCCAGCTTAGGCTTAGCTCAGCTTATCACCCTCAGACTGATGGTCAGACCGAGAGAACCATTCAATCCTTAGAGGATTTGCTTAGAGCCTGTGTGTTAGACCAAGGGGGTAGTTGGGATAGCTTTTTACCTTTGATAGAGTTCACCTATAACAATAGCTTTCACTCTAGCATAGGTATGGCGCCTTATGAAGCATTGTATGGTAGGAGGTGTAGAACCCCTTTGTGTTGGTGTGAGCCGGGGGAGAGTCTTGCATTAGGACCTGAGATAGTGCAGCAGACCATAGATAAGGTTAAGATAATCCAGGAGAGGATGAGGACAGCCAGAGTAGGCAGAAGAGTTATGCTGATAAGAGGAGGAAGGAGTTAGAATTCAAAGAAGGGGATCATGTATTCCTGAAAGTCACTCCGTGGACTGGGGTTGGTAGGGCATTAAAGTCTAGAAAGCTTACACCTCGATTTATTGGTCCTTACCAAATCCTTAAAAGAGTCGGCAATGTTGCCTACCAAATCGCTTTTGCCTCCACACTTGTCTAATCTTCATAACGTTTTCCACGTTTCTCAACTCCGGAAATACGTTCACGATCCTGCGCATGTGATTGAGTCGGACCATCTTGAGGTTAAGGAAAACCTAACAGTGGAAACCATGCCGGTGAGAGTTGAGGATCGGAGGGTGAAACGACTTCGAGGTAAAGAGATTCCTTTAGTGAAGGTGATCTGGGGAGGACCTACACCCGAGAGTGCCACTTGGGAACTTGAAGAGAAAATGAAGGAGTCTTATCCAAAGCTTTTTGCTTCAGGTCAAATTCGAGGACGAATTTTCTTTTTAGAAGGGGAGAGTTGTAACATTCTAAATTCTATTAGGATAAATATTAATTAAATTAAATAGATTAATTAAGGAGATAATTAATTTAATGGGAAATAAATAATAGGGTTATTATTATTATTAGTTTTATTTCGTAAAAGTAAGATTAATTGAAAATAGAAATAAGGGGATGAGAGTGGGCCCAAGCCCAATTAGACATTTCAGTAGGGAGGGGTTAACAGAGCACCCTAATCCTTATTCGTATCATTCGTCAGTAAGCGAAAGGCTAAGGAGGGGAGAACCCGAGTCTCAAGAGGGAGCTGCTGAGTAGTGAAAGTCAAGATCAAAGAAAGGACTTCATCGCTGTGATCAAAGCTTCGCTTAAGGTACGGTGGGGGAGGGGGTATTGTCTGTATATGCATGTAGGGATATTGGGTAGTGAGGGCAACCATAAGACCCTTTAAAGACTCTAAATTCGTATGGATGTATGTGTAAATAGGAATGAATGATATAATCTGTTGATTGATGATTGATTGTATGTAAATTGATGAGTATTGGATGGGATTAATGATGTTATTGAGAATAATGAAAGAGGGATGATTAGGGATTGAGAAATTGGGGATTTTGATGAATTGATGGTAAAATCTGTAATTGATTGATGATCTACTGTGTATTAGATGTTATTAATGAGTATGAATGATGTCTGGACGAAAAGATTGATTAGGGGTTGATTGGATGAGATTAGAGAGGCTTGAAATCGTGAAATCTGCGATCTGCGTCGCGGGTAATCGATTACCAGGTGTGGTAATCGATTACCAGGGTGTTCTGGGTAACCCAGAAGTACCTTTTGATGACTGGTAATCGATTACAGGGGTGCTGTAATCGATTACCAGAGAGTCTGTCTGTGGGTAATCGATTACAGAGGTGCTGTAATCGATTACCAGAGAGCTTTTCTGTGGGTAACCGATTACCAGAGGTTGGTAATCGATTACTAGAGTGGATTTTGAGATCCTGAGTGTTTGATATTGATGATTAATGATGTTTAATGATGTTTGTGATGATTATGACGATGTATAATGATGATGATTGATGTTAATAGTGTTTATCACTTATAATGATGTTTGATGATGAGCATATTGATGCATGACGATGGTGACAAGTGTTTATCACTTATAATGATGTTTGATGATGAGCATATTGATGCATGATGATGGTGACAAGTGTTTATCACTTATAATGATGTTTGATAATGAGTGTATTGATGCATGATGATGATGATAATGATGTCGGTGTATATCACCTTATTATGATGATGTTTAATGATGAGTGTATTGATGTATGATGATGTCGATGATAACGATGTTGGTGTATATCACCTTTTTGACGATGATGTTGATGATAACGATGTTGGTGTATATCACCTTTTTGACGATGATGTTGATGATGGTGTATATCACCTTTTTTATGACGATGTTACCTAAGTTGTGCGGGCCCATAGAGGGGGTAGAACTTGGGAGAGGTGCCATGAGCACATGTGATGAGACCTGAATTGTGCGGGCCCATAGAGAGGGTACAATTCGAGAGGTGAATTGAGTTGTGCGGGCCCATAGAGGGGGTACAACTCAGGGGATCAAGATTGGGCGTTCGATGCACGAGCCCATAGAGGGGGTGCAACCTAGGAGTGATTGTACGGGCCCATAGAGGGGGTACAACCTAGGGTCGAATGTCGTTGTGCGGGCCCATAGAGGGGGTACAACCTATCGGATAGTGTATGGTAACACCGATAGACTGTCTTGGTACTAACTAGAGTGACTGACGAGGTGCACCAATTGTGTGGAGTTCCAAGTCAGGATCTTTGGGCAGACGATGATAGATGAATGATGTAATGATGATAATGAATATGATGATAGATGAATGATGTAATGATGATAATGAATATGATGATAGATGCATGATGTATGATGATAATGAGTATGATGCTATATGCATGATGTAATGATGATAATGAATATGATGATAGATGAATGATGTAATGATGATAATGAATATGATGATAGATGCATGATGTATGATGATAATGAGTATGATGCTATATGCATGATGTAATGATGAGAATGAGTATGATGATAGAGGAATGATGCATGATGATAATGAGTGTGATGTTATATAAATGATGTTATAATGTTAGTGAATATGATGATATATGAAAGATGCTATGATGATGAGTTTGGGCTAATGTGTGACATATCTACATGTCGATATAGATGATCAATTAGATGTTGAGTTTTAGATGAATGTTATTATTGGTGATTGATGTATTGATGGCATGATGTAATGATGTTGTGGGTGAGGACGGGTATTCTCTATGTGTATGTATATGTAGTATTCCTTTTCCTCACCGTATTCTGTGGATATATTTTACAGGTGTTGGTACACGACTGGTGTCGATTATGATTAAAATGGTATGCTCTGATAGATGTGACATCAGGGTGTATTTGGGAGTTTATCATGTTTATAGACTAGGAGTATGTGTATGAACCTTTTGGGATGCCTTGTATGGCAGTAGGTTATTAATGGTTTTATGTATTGGTGATTCTGCTGCTTTATGTTTGACTTATATCTGAGAGTTTAATTTCTTTTAATAAAGTCGTTTTCGAACTATGAGATTTAATAAGAACGATTGTGAAACTTTTTACCTATCGTGGGTCTTTCCCCTTTTCTAAGCTTCGATTTCTTAACATATAAGAGTATGGGGTAGAAGGGTGTCACAGGTTTCATAAAAACACCTTAGCAAAAGAGGACAATGGTCTGAATAAAAACGGCAGAGATTTTCAATAGTTGCTTCCGGGAATACCATCCTCCAATTATTATCCGCTAAGCCTCTGTCCAGCCTTCTTGAAATGAATTGACCCCCGCGACAGCGTATCTGCCAAGTGAAATTCATGCCCACACACCCTAAATCTAATAAATCACAAGCATTCACCATGGCTGCAAAATCTGATTCTCGAGATAAAGAGAAGCTCCCACCGTGTTGTTCTTGTGAAAATAGGATTTCATTAAAATCCCTAATTAGCGCCAAGGATATTGGAACAGAGCTCTTAGGGAGGCAAGATGCTCCCAAAGTTGACGTCTCAAAGCGAAGGTTAGGCGAGCATAACACCCTGTACAAAAATACACCTAGAGTTGCTTGCACTTACTTGGACCGAAATTGCTTGGGAACATACATCCAAAACCTGGAACGAGAACATACACCTAGAGTTGCTTGCACTTATTTGCACTTACTCTGGTTTGCATTTATTCAACAGATCACGGGGATGCCTTTGACCCCTTTTGTTCGCTGCACCCCTGATGTTCCAGGATAAAACACTGAACTCTTTAAATTCAATCATAAATAAACTTTATATAAAAGGCCCACTCTTGAACCACGTAGTCACCTTATGTGTCCATAGAGTCTAAAGCCACCACATTTTCATTGTCCCCCTACACACTGGATTCGTCCATATCCTCACTCCTTTGATCCGCAATCCTATCAAGCTCCACGCCGGCCCTTTCCTCATGTTGTTCATTAGGATTAGGGGGCTTTGCCTCATCAATGAAGCAAAAATGGTTGGGGCTGACCTTCTCTATGTTCAGGGTTGTTTTCGAATTACCCGCGAAAACTCTTATTCCCTCATCAGAGTTCATAGAAGAGGCCAAATTGGGCTTGTTGGACGCACGTGGCTCTTCACTCGCCTTAGGCCCACTTGCAGCGCTTGCCTCCTCCCTCGCCTTAGGCCCACTTGCAGGCGTCTTGACATTCAGTTTATGCAAGGTTGTATCTACAACTTTCATTATGGGTTTGTAATACTCATCTAGCAAATTTTGGGCTGAGGCAGAATGGGCTCGACCCGTTGTCTTTTCTTCCTGGACCAGACCTTTGGAGGTAAGGGTTGACTAAAGAAAGTAGGGGGCCCACTCATCTCCTGTGGCTCATGATTGATCAACTCCGCAAATTTATTTGCTCCTGATCCCGAAACTTTTGCCTCCTTATTACTTTCAAACTTCCCTTTAATAGACGCTACAATCCCGATAAACATACATAATACATGATCTACTATGTTTTTACCACACTAATTTTTTTTTTTATTTTTTAGCCTCCCTTTCCCGTTTTTTTTACCCGTTCATTTTTTTTTTGCCCCCTCCTCTTTTTTCAACCTTTTTTTAAAAATAATTTATATTTTTTATTTATTAATATATTTATTATTATTTATTTATTTTATTAAATAAAAATATAAACTAAGAAATACAATAAATGTGTGTTTTTTGAAGGGTTGACATAAGTTTCATATCATCATTATTCTATTTTGATGCTAATAACCAAATATACTATTTCATTCATCATTTCTGTGCATACAATTAACCTCCTAAATTCAATTAACCAAATATCCCACTCTTTAACCGCCAATATATATATCATTAACCTCATTTAAAAATATGTTCACCATTTCTGGACATATAATTAACCTCGTGTTAACAAGAGTTGCAATTAACCTCACAAATTCAATTAACTAAAAATTTCACTCTATTAACCGTCAATGTATACACCATTAACCTCATTTTTAAATATACTCACCTGTTTTTTGACACATAATTAACCTCGTGTTAACCGGAGTTGTAATTAACCTCAAAAATTCAATTAACCAAAAATCTCACTCTGTTAACCGCCAATGTATACACCATTAACCTCATTTCTAAATATATTTACCGTCTTTGACACATAATTAACCTCGTGTTAACAGGAGTTACAATTAACCTCACAAATTCAATTAACCAAAAATCTCACTCTGTTAACCGCTAATGTTTACACCATTAACCTCATTTTTAAAAATGTTCACCATTTCTGGACACATAATTAACCTCATAATAACAGGAGTTGCAATTAACCTCACAAAATCAATTAACCAAAAATCATATTCTGTTAACCACAAATGGATACAACATTAACCTCATTTTTAAATATGTTCACCGTTTCTGCACACTTAATTAACCCCTTGTTAACAGGAGTTGAAATTAACCCCACAAATTCAATTAACCAAAATCTCACTCTGTTAACCACAAATGGATACACCACTAACCTCTCATTTTTTAATATGTTCACCGTTTTTTAACACATAATTAACCTCGTGTTAATAGGAATTGCAATTAACCGCACAAATTCAATTAACCAAAAATCATATTCTGTTAACCACAAATGGATATACCATTAATCTCATTTTTAAATATGTTCACCGTTTCTTGAGACATAATTAACCCCGTGTTAGCAGGAGTTGCAATTAACCTCACAACATCAATTAACCAAAAGTTGTATTCTATTAACCACAAATGGATACACCATTAACCTCTTTTTTAAATATGTTCACCGTTTTTGGACACATAATTAACCTCGTGTTAATAAGAGCTGCAATTAACCTCACAACATCAATTAACCAAAATTCGAATTCTCTTAACCACAAATGGATACACCATTAACCTCATTTTTAAATATGTTCACCCTTTCTGGTCACATGATTAACCTTGGTTAACAGGAATTGCAATTAATCTCACAAAATCAATTAATCAAAAATCGTTTTCTATTAACCACAAACAAAAACACCATAAACCTCATTTTTTAATATGTTCACTGTTTCGAGACACATAATTAACCTCGTGTTAACATGAATGATTAACACAAATTTTATGTGATCATTTATTGTATTTCTTAATCTATATTTTTATTTAATGAGATAAATAAATAAAAAAATAAAACTATTTTTTTTAAATGAAAAAGGGTAAAAAAAGTGATGTGGCTAAAAAAGGCCTAAGAAATGGGGAGGGGCAAAAAGAAAAAACAAAAAAGCCTATAATATGGGGAGGGTGTGAAAAGAAAAAAATCAAATAGGGAAGGGGTGTAAAAAGAAAAAATCATTTGTGGTAAAAGTATTGTATTACTGTATTATGTATCTTTAACATTTTCCTAGACGCTAACTGTGCCTCCTGATACCCTCCGCTTTTGTTGCAATTTTTCAACGGTTTCTTTGCCCGGGATATAGAAATCCAATCCCTGTGTAATCCATCACCTACGTGATTTTCGCCCTCGTGCATTGTGGTAGGGTTACTATCAATGGTCTTTCCCATCTCCTTCCCCAAGATCTCCGCCGTTTTCCCACTTCTGCCGCCGCTTAAACATGGACCCCTCCATTAGTGAGTTTGCAATTGCGAACCACATGCCCATAATGTCCACATCCTGAACATAATAGATGTAAACCCTCATACTCCACCTTATACCAATGATCCTGAAGCCAAACCTTACCCACTACTGATTGATCCAGGAGATTTCTACACAAACTCATGCAAATTTTCCGCTAGCAACATTGAGAGTGGTGGTGTCTACTTTTATTGGGGTACCTACAACAGCTGCGAGTGATAGGAGAATACTTTCATCATAGTACTCCAGTCCCAAACTAGAAAATCTTATCCAGACCAATGTTTTGTTAATAACCATATCAGAGGAGATAAAATCTGGTGTCCAATCCTTAACCTCCAGGTAGTGATCAAATAGCATCCGGGGACCAATTTGGATTACCTTTTCCCAGTCATCGGCACAATCAAATTTGACAACGAAATAACCATTCCCAATATCCATCATCTCAAAACCACCATTCAACTTCCACAGTTTCTTCAATCTATCATTCAAAACTACAAAACCAACCGATCTCCCTAGTAGTTTTACTACGATTGCATCCATCCAAGGCTTCCATAACTCATTAAGAATAGTATCTACGACATAGCATCGAGGCTTTAAACGATTTCCATCCTCTAGCTCTATCTTGAAAAGCTTGTTGCTAATTAAATCCACCCGCTCCCTTCTAGCCAGAGGCTCCTTCTGCCTCATCATATTGTCCCGGAATGAAACTTTTGTGGTAGATGAACCACCAATCCCCTCTGGGGGCTTCGGTGGGGGAGTCACCGTGACCCTGTCGCTCTCGCTAATGGGAATAACACTAAACCCAATCGCTTCAGTGTGTGACAAATTACACGTCACTGCCTTTTTTTTTTATCACGGACATAACTTTTTCTAACTCAAGATGCTTATTCAATTTTATTTCACTCTAATTGATTGTATTTGGACCATAGTTCTGAAAAATCGGACCGGATCGGCCGGTCCGACCAGTAAACCGGTGAACCGGTCCTGTGTCCGGTCCAAATAAACCAGTGAATCGGTGTTGCAAAAAATCGGTAAACTGGTAAAAAACCGGTTGAACAGGTCTTTCATAAAAAAAATTATTTTTTTATTTTTTATTTTTGATTTAATTTAAAATACTTTTAAGATAAATAAAAACATATGTTTGAGAATTACACAAAAATATTTATTATTTTATCAATTATTTTTATTTTTTTGTTTTATAAACCATAATAAGGTTTTTTATGTAAGGTCCAAGAATCCTTCCAAGATGATTTTAATAATGTCAAATTATCAAAATTCACTTGACATAATTCCGATTCATGAAGAACTAATCATTTCATTTGAGATTGTGTCAAGAAGATTCAGGTAACATTCTGCAGAAGATATAAGATAAGTCCAGAAGAAAGAAACTTGTCATAACAACATTAAATAAATGCTTCAAATTATTTAAGAATGACAAATCTGTGAATGAAAGCAAAAATTTGTTGATACAGTCAAAGGGAATCTTCTGCAAGTTAACTAAATCTTCAGAAGATGCAATCAGCACTTCCACAGAAGGAGTCATGACGAAACCATTTTAGAAGGAAGATTCATTTTTAAAGAAGCAAAAGAAGTATTCCCAAAGTTTCCAAGGATCAAAATAAATAAAATAAAGATCTGGAGAACTTCACAAATCTTGAAGATCATCTACAAAAGGAAGAAGATAATTCTGCAGAAGGAACATGATGGCAGCCTTCCTACAGAAGATACATAACTCATCATAACTTGCTTAAATCATTTCTATGGCTGCAACTGAAGCAAATACACTTGAGATGATTTATGTTAATCCATTTAATACCCTCAGTATACATACAGAAGAAACTGCTGCAGAATCTACAAACTTCACATTCTGCAGAAGATAGTCTCCAGAAGATTCATCCAGTCAAAGGAGACAGATGTACCTGTCTGTGTCAGCTGCTGTATGATGGAGACTTGTCATGAAGGACCAGCTGGAGTTACAAGGAACCTCTCCAACGGCTAGCTGCCTATTTTCCCTATAAAAGGAGGTGTTCTCCCACATTTGAACACACCTCTCTCTCTCTCCAGAAGATCAGAAAGTCTCACATTATCATCTCCATCTTCTAGAACACTTTCTCTCTCCTCTATTTCTTAAGCATCTGCTTCTGCAAGTTGTTGAGGGGGAGCTGGCTCAATACTTAGCTTCTGCTGTGCTGTATATGTATTTATTTTGAGCCTTATACTCATCTTGTTCTTCTATTTCATCTTGTAAAGTCACAAGGAGACTAGAGATTGAGTGTATCTCTTGTGACAGTAATAGATTGAGTATTTTTGAGAGGATTGTAGATTCAGACTGATCAGAAGAAGTTACAGATTCTGCAGAAGGTACTCTGCAGTATTCTGTTTCATCTGAATCTTCTGCAGAAGGTTCTGCAGTGAGAAAAAGCTTGAAGTGTGTGTGATTGGAAGTGTGATAAGCCTAAAGAGGCTAGAGAAAGAATACTAGTGGTAGTGTGTACCCAAGAAGATTGTAATTTGGTTATTGAGTGAGAAAATCCTACTTGGTGTAGGGACTGGACATAGCCTCAGGTTGGAAGAGGTGAACCAGTATAAAATCTTGTGTGCATTTCTCTCTTCCCTACTCTCCTTAATTATTACATGTGCATAAAACTATTTTGAAAACTATCTAATACCTAAGTAAGTGTTAACTATCAAGATTCTAGAGAAGGAATCCTATCTTCTGCATATTGCATTATACCTAACTTCTATCTTCTAGTGGTTAACTTCTTTAATACTAAGCCAAGTAATACTTAAGAAGATTAAGTATTAAAAAGGAAATTGCAGAAAATTTTATTCAATCACAATTCAACCCTCCTTCTTGTGATTGAAGCTTCAACTTCAATTGGAACCAGAGCTTGCCTCTAGGGTTGAACTCACTTAACAGTGAGAGAGGAAAAGATCAAGGGAAATGGCCAACCATGGAGCTGCAATGTTCATTCCAGAAGAATATTCCACAAACAGACCACCAGCCTTTGATGGAAAAGACTATTACTATTGGAAAGATAGAATGAAGTTATTTCTAAAATCTCAAGACATTGATCTTTGGGACATTATAGAAAAGGGAAACTTTATTCCAATAGTCAGAAGGACTAGAATTCCAGTCCAACCTAAAGAAGGAGAACCAGAAGTCCAAACAGAAGGTCCTCAACCTAAACCCAGAGAAGAATGGACTTCAGAAGATAAGCAAAAGTATATTCTGAACTCCAAATCTAAGTACTTCCATCTCTGTGCTCTTAGCAGAAGTGAATATGATAAAGTTGTTGGGTGTTCTACAACAAAAGAAATATGGGAAACCCTTCAAATTGCACATGAAGGCACTGATCAAGTAAAAGAGTCAAAAATCAATATTTTGACTCACCAATATGAAATGTTCAGTAGATTCACCATCATCTTCAATGACTTAAAGTCTCTTGGTAAAAGCTATACCGACCAAGAGCAAGTAAGAAAAATTCTTAGAAGTTTGCCAAAAATTTGGAGACCAAGAGTAACAACAATACAGTAAGCCAAAGACCTTTTTGTTCTAAAGTTAGATGAACTTAATGGATCACTAAATGTTCATGAACATGAACTTATGGATGAGCTGCCAAGAAGAGGAAAGTCAATTGCATTAAAAGCTTGCACCTCCAGAAGAAACAACACAAACCTAGTAGAAGAAAATAATTCTGATAAAGAAGTATCATCTGAAAATGATGATGAACTTGCCTTCATCTCCAGAAGAATTCAGAAGATGATTAGAAGGAAAGGAAAAGGCAGAAAGTTCTTCAACTTCAAGAAAGATGGGCAAAAATTTGATGGAACAAAAAATCAAATTATTTGCTATGAATGTAACAAGCCTGGACACATCAAGGCTGAATGTCCTCAATTAAAAAAGGAGCCAAAATCACTTCAGAAGAAGAAAGCAATGATGGCTACATGGGATGATTCAGACAGCTCCTCAGAAGAAGATTCTGGAGAAGAAACAACCAACCTATGTCTCATGGCTGGAAGTGATGATGAAGATAATGAGGTAATTACTTACAATCCCACTGCATATAGAGAATTAGAAGATACATTTGAAAACCTGCTATCTGATTCTTACACACTAGCTCAAAAATGTGCACTTCTTAAAGAACAACTCATTAAGACTAAAGAAGAGAATGAAAAACTAAAAGAAGACAACAATATGTTAATTAAAACCAATCAATATCTTCAACAATCTCATCTTAAATTATCAGAACAGATAAAAATGATTAAAGATAACTCTGCAGAAGATACCAAGTCTGCATCACTGCAAAAGGAGAATCATCTTCTGCAGAAGAAAATTGATGAATTACAGTTAGATTTAAGTAGATTTGTTAGCAGCACACATAACCTAAATAAATTAATTGGAAATAGCAGATAAATCTCTGATAAAAGAGGATTAGGATTCAATCAAGATCAACCCCCAAAAATTCTCAAAACTGTTTTTGTTCCTGCCAAAAGGAAACCTCCCAAATGTTCTTGGTGTAACAGATTTGGACACATTTATAACAACTATTACAAAAGAAAAAAGGAGTTTCAGAAGGAAGGTATCTAACAACTCAGGACCCAAGAAGATTTGGGTACCTAAATCTTTATTATCTTCTAATGTAGGAACAAGCAAGATTCATCAAAAGGAAAGAGCAATGGTTCTTGGATAGTGGTTGCTCAAGACAGATGACTGGAGACAAAATCAAATTCATCCAACTACACAAAATGGAAGGTGGAACAGTAACCTTTGGAGACAACAACAAGGCTCATATCAAAGATAGTGGAAAGATAGTTATGAACAATTCTACCCAAATTAATAATGTGTACTATGTAAAAGGGTTAAAACATAACCTTCTTAGCATTAGTCAAATGCGTGACAGTGGCTATGAAGTTATGTTTCAACCTACATTATGTGACACTCTTCTACCCCAAACTCTTATACAATCAATAAATAGAAATATAGGAAAAGTAGTGTCCCACAACGGGTAAAAAGGTTCACATTTCTCATCGTTTAAAACGTCATTTATTTCAAAGTCAACTTATTTAAAATAGAAATTGAAGTCAAAGGTTTCCAACATAAATAAAACATTTCTACCTCGAAAGTTAACAGTAAAATATCCTTCTTAGCCATGTAAGGCACTTAAAACAGTTTACATAATTTCTTCCTAAAATAGAAACATAAAATAAGACTCCTAATACTAAGCCCTGATGTCACAAGTATTCAGAGCGACACTCCCTTCAATTAATATTCGACACCTGTCATGTCATCATCATCACCTATAAAATTAACCACAGTGTAACGGTGAGGAAAAGAATACAAATCATACATACACACAGAAGGCTACCCTATCCTCACCCACATATAATCATCATTACCATCAAGTAATATCATACTCATATTATCTTACACTCTTTATTAGCAGATAAATTCCCTCATCACAGTTATATAAAGCACACTTTACAAATCATCAAAGCACATTCTCGACACTCAACACATACTATTCATATCATCAATAATATTCATATCATCATAATATAATTCAGTTTCATCATCAGATACAATGCATGTTCATCTATCATCATGCACACCAAAACCTCATCCCAAGGATCATGACTTGGAACTCCGCTCAATAGGCGTACCTCGTCAATCCCCTTAGTTGTTACCGATGATGGCCCTACCGTTAATCACCACACAGGTCGGTAGGTTGCACATCGCCCCACTCTAGGCTTGTACAGAGACATTCGCCCCCTTCATCATCACCCCCACTCTAGGGCTAGATGACTCATTATCATCACCCCCACTCTAGGGCTAGATGACTCGCATTGTAAAAACTCCCTATTTAGAGTAAATACATCGAATGTCCCCCATCATGGTCTCTGCAATCCCGCAATGGGCCGTACAGTTCACCTCCTGAGTTGCACAACACCCCTCTCTAGGCTCGGGCATCTCAGGTACCACACCTCATATGCTCAATGCATAATCATCATCATAACACACCTCAGATGCTCAATGCATCATTACATCATATTATCACATAGCTCTTATGCTGAACGCATTAATACATCATCATCATTATAACACACATCATCAATCATCGTTATCATTATCCTTGATCATCATCATCATAAATCATCATAAGCTCAATGCATCAATATATAATCATTATACACCTCATTCCTCATATGCTCATTCCATCAATACATCGTCATCATACATCTTAACATTATAGACATCTAACATCAAGGGAGATATTAATATCATCATACTCAAACCACAATCAATACACTTTAAACATCCATTTAAATCTCTAAATTTCACAAAATAACATTTATATTAAATACATATCAACCTCAAATTCATGTGTTAAGGAAAACCATCCTCACTCAGAAAAGAACTCATCAAATTCACATAAAAAACAGAAATCTGCGAGTTGCGCTTCAACTTGCGCTGTGGCGCAACTTGCAGCGCAAATTCCAGAGGGCCACGCTTCAACTTGCGCTGCAACGCAAGTTGCAGCCCAGGTGTCGCAAAACGCGACTACATTGCGTTTTTGCCCCTTTGAACCCTTTCTTCAATCCCTACTCAATCATCATCGTTTATACTTCGATCCAACGCGTTTTTATCAAACAAATTCAACCAAAAACACCAATCTTTACACAGATTTCACAGTTAATCCATCAAAACCCCAAATCATCAAACCCTGATTTACCCCTTTTCACTATTCTCATTATTCTCATTGAACACCATTCAAGATTCATCAAGATTCATAGAACTAATCAATAATCACAGGTTTTCATCATCCATACTCAATATAATCATTAATCAATTCGAATTCAAAGTCTTAAAACTACCCAAGAACCCGCACATGCACATACAAGCAGCACCCTCTCCCCCACCGTACCTTGAAGGTGAAGATCGAACAGCAAAGATTACTCTTTCTTGATGATCACTCTGCAGCAACCTCCTCTTGAGACGTCGTTTCTCCCCTCCTTAGCATTTCATTCTTTGACGTTTTGAAAAATAAGGATTAGGGTGAACTAAGAACCCCTCCTTAAATAAATACTTAGTTGGGCTAGGCCCACTCTCAACCCACTTATCCTCTTTTAATTAGAAATAACACTATTAATAGAAATACTAATATTATTAATATTATTATTTATTTACTTCTCTTATTTTATTGATTTTATTTTATTTAATAAAATTTGGGATGTTACAACTCTCCCCTCCTAAAAGAAAAATTCGTCCTCGAATTTTCTTGAGATGAACAACTCTGGAAAAGACTCCTCTCAACAGGTCGATCAAAGACAACTGCCTTACCAGAATAATCCAATAGGACATGGTTGGAAGATAACCAGTCCATACCAAGAATAATATCTAGTTGACTCAAAGGCAACAGATCAAATCAAGACAACACAATTCAATCAATCAATCATCACCATAACACCACGGAAGCACAACCAACACATAACTCAAGGTCGATGAACCGACCAATCAAATAAACAGTTAACTCAAAGCAATATAATTCACTCAATCAACATAACACATTAGCACTACAGAAGCACGGTAAACTCATAACTCAAGGCCGGTGAACCGACCTGCTCTGATACCACTTAATGTGACACCCTTCTACCCCAAACTCTTATACAATCAATAAATCGAAATAAAGGAAAAGTAGTGTCCCACAATGGGTAAAAAGGTTCACATTTCTCATCGTTTAAAACGTCATTTATTTCAAAGTCAACTTATTTAAAATAGAAATTGAAGTCAAAGGTTTCCAATATAAATAAAACATAACTACCTCGAAAGTTAACGGTAAAATATCCTTCTTAGCCATGTAAGGCACTTAAAACAGTTTACATAATCTCTTCCTAAAATAGAAACATAAAATAAGACTCCTAATACTAAGCCCTGATGTCACAAGTATTCAGAGAGACACTCCCTTCAATCAATATTCGACACCTGTCGTGTCATCATCATCACCTATAAAATTAACCACAGTGTAACGGTGATGAAAAGAATACCAACTCATACATAGACACAGAAGGCTACCCTATCCTCACCCACATGTAATCATCATTACCATCAAGTAATATCATACTCATATTATCTTACACTCTTTATTAGCAGATAAATTACCTCATCACAGTTATATAAATCACACTTTACAAATCATCAAAGCACATTCTCGACACTCAACACATACTATTCATATCATCAATAATATTCATATCATCATAATATAATTCAATTTCATCATCAGATACAATGCATGTTCATCTATCATCATGCACACCAAAACCTCATCAACTTCATCCCAAGGATCATGACTTGGAACTCTGCTCAATGGGCGTACGTCGTCAATCCCGTTAGTTGTTACCGATGATGGCCCTTTCGTTAATCACCACACAGGCCGGTAGGTTGCACATCGCCCCACTCTAGGCTTGTACAGAGACATTCGCCCCCCGTCATCATCACCTCCACTCCAGGGCTAGATGACTCACATTGTAAAAACTCCATATTTAGAGTAAATACATTGAATGTCCCCCATCGTGGTCTCTGCAATCCCGCAATGGGCCGTACAGTTCACCTCCTGAGTTGCACAACACCCCACTCTAGGCTCGGGCATCTCAGGTACCACACCTCATATGCTCAATGCATAATCATCATCATAACACACCTCAGATGCTCAATGCATCATTACATCATCATTATCACATAGCTCTTATGTTGAACGCATTAATACATCATCATCATTATAACACACATCATCAATCATCGTTATCATTATCCTCGATCATCATCATCATAAATCATCATAAGCTCAATGCATCAATATATAATCATCATACACCTCATTCCTCATATGCTCATTACATCAATACATCGTCATCATACATCTTAACATTATAGACATCTAACATCAAGGGGGATATTAATATCATCATACTCAAACCACAATCAATACACTTTAAACATCCATTTAAATCTCTCAATTTCACAAAATAACATTTATATTAAATACATATCAATCTCAAATTCATGTGTTAAGGAAAACCATCCTTACTCAGAAAAGAACTCATCAAATTCACATAAAAAACAGAAATCTGCGAGTTGCGCTTCAACTTGCGCTGCAGCGCAACTTGCAGCGCAGATTCCAGAGGGCCACGCTTCAACTTGCGCTTCAGGGCAAGTTGCAGCCCAGGTGTCGCAAAACGCGACTACATTGCGTTTTTGCCCCTTTGAACCCTTTCTTCAATCCCTACTCAATCCTCATCATTTATACTTTGATCCAACACGTTTTTATCAAACAAATTCAACCAAAAACACCAATCTTTACACAGATTTCACAGTTAATCCATCAAAACCCCAAATCATCAAACCCTTATTTACCCCTTTTTCACTATTCTCATTATTCTCATTCAACACCATTCAAGATTCATCAAGATTCATAGAATTAATCAATAATCATAGGTTTTCATCATCCATACTCAATATAATCATTAATCAATTCGAATTCAAAGTCTTAAAACTACCCAAGCACCCCCACATGCACATACAAGCAGCACCCTCTCCCCCACCGTACCTTGAAGGTGAAGATCGAACAACAAAGATTACTCTTTCTTGATGATCACTCTGCAGCAACCTCCTCTTGAGACGTCGTTTCTCCCCTCCTTAGCGTTTCGCTCTCTGACGTTTTGAAAAATAAGGATTAGGGTGAACTAAGAACCTCTCCTTAAATAAATACTTAGTTGGGCTAGGCCCACTCTCAACCCACTTATCCTCTTTTAGTTAGAAATAACACTATTAATAGAAATACTAATATTATTAATATTATTATTTATTTACTTCTCTTATTTTATTAATTTTATTTTATTTAATAAAATTTGGGATGTTACAAGAAGCAAAAACCTATATAGCATTTATTTAGAAGAATTATCTGACCAAACTTGTTTTGCTTCTTTTGAAAATGACAAATGGACTTGGCATAGAAAAATTGGCCACCTGAATATGAAAAGCATTTCAAAGCTATCTAAGTCAGATTTAGTTAGAGGTCTACCAAAAATAAAATTTGACAAAGATAAAGTATGTGAGGCATATGTTAAAGGTAAATATACCAAATCCAGCTTTTATCCTAAGAATGTAATCACCACTAAGAGAGTCTTGGAACTACTACATATAGACCTATTTGGTCCTACCAAAACACTAAGTTTGGGTGGTAAAAAGTATGGCCTTATTATAGTAGATGATTACTCTAGATTCACATGGGTTTTCTTTCTTACCACTAAAGATGAATCTTTTGATGCTTTCAAGATCTTCTCCAAGAAGATAAAAAATGAAAGTGGCCAAATGATTGCTTCTGTAAGAAGTGATCATAGAGGGGAATTTGAAAATCATTCTTTTAAAAGCTTCTTTGATGAAAATGGAATTTCACACAATTTCTCTTGTCCTAGAACTCCACAACAAAATGGAGCTGTAGAAAGAAAAAATAGAACCCTTCAAGAAATGGCCAGAACCATGTTAAGTGATAGTGGAATTAAAAAATACTTTTGGGCTGAGGCTGTATCCACTTCATGCTACATACTAACAGGGTTTCCATCAGAAGCATTCTAAATAAAACCCCATATGAAATATGGAAAGGTAGAAAACCAAACATTGCATATTTTCATATTTTTGGTTGTGACTGTTACATATTAAACAACAAAGAAAATCTTGAGAAGTTTGATGCAAAATCTGAAAAAGGTATATTCCTTGGCTATTCTACCACTTCAAAAGCTTATAGAGTTTATAATATAAAAAATCAAACTATAGAAGAAAGCATGCATGTTGTTTTTAATGATGCTAACCCTTCTTCTCAAGAAAATGACAAAAAGAATTCAGATGATGAGACTGAACAAGTGCAGAAGATATCTTCTGTGAGTAAAAATCCTCTAGAAGATACCACAAATCATGAAAACCCTGCAGAAGATTCTGCAGAAGATGCTTGTGTTCAGAAAGAGGATCTTCCTAGGAGTTGGAAGTTAATCACTAATCATCCTCATGAACAAATCATAGGAAATACTGCAGCAGGAGTAAAAACCAGGGGACAATTGATTAATGAAAATAACTCAGCTTTCTTATCCCAAATTGAGCCAAAGAATGTGAATGAGGCTCTTGAAGAAGAATCATAGATTAAAGCCATGAAAGAAGAGCTTGATCAATTTGAGAAAAATAAAGTATGGACTCTTGTTCCTCCTCCAGAAGATCATTCTATAATAGGAACAAAGTGGGTTAACAGAAACAAAATGGATGAAGAAGGTAATGTGATCAGAAATAAAGCAAGGTTAGTATCTCAAGGTTACAACCAACAAGAAGGTATTGATTTTGATGAAACTTTTGCACCTGTAGCTAGATTAGAAGCAATTAGAATTCTTCTTGCATTTGCTGCATACAAAAATTTCAAACTATATCAAATGGATGTGAAAAGTGCTTTTTTGAATGGTTTTATAAATGAGGAGGTGTATGTTCATCAACCTCCGGGTTTTGAAAGTAAGAAGCATCCAAATCATGTTTTCAAGTTAACTAAGGCTTTATATGGTTTAAAACAAGCTCCAAGAGCTTGGTATGAAAGATTAAGTAACTTTCTTCTTAAAAATGAGTTTACAAGAGGACGGATTGATACTACTTTGTTTAGAAAAACTCTTAAGAAAGATCTTCTAATTGTGCAAATCTATGTTGATGATATCATTTTTGGTTCAAAAAATTTAAAAATGTGTGAAGAATTTTCAGAATTAATGAAAGGAGAATTTGAAACGAGTCTCATGGGAGAATTAAAATTCTTTCTTGGACTGCAAATCAAACAAGGAGATTCTGGTATCTGATAAATACAAATTATACACATTAATCATCCCTCAAATTTAACTTTTAATGCATATTTTGTGCTTAATTAACAAGTCATAAGCATATTATGCCAATTCAGGTTCATATTGGGCTCAATTACAGTTTTTTCAGCATTAAACTGTTTTCGTATTTCAAGCATAACTTGACTTCTAGACATCTAAAAATTATGTTCTTTACATTGTAGGAAAGATAAAAGAGAGCCCTAAAACTTTGATGAAGAACCCAAAAGCTAAATCGGATGGCTAGTGAGTCGGAAATGGGCTTGGAAGACCGAATAGTCAGCATCATATGAAAACCTGACCAGCACTCAATGATTGGGCCATAACTTGGGCTAGAAAACTCCTTTTGGGCTCAACCCAGCGGCATTTGAAAGCTAAGATCCAGAGCTTGATTTCATATGAAGACAACTCTCTTGGATTCTTCCAGATTGAGGATGATATGCTCGGTGCAAGTGGGAGACAAGTAGGTGAATGATAGCTAGAGTAGGTGAATAATTCAAAGTAATGGACAAATGCATTAGGTAATTGATCAATAAGTCCATTTGTGGACAAAACATGCTTAGTCATTGCTGAGTGATCATGTTTGGAATGGCATCTTTTCCCCTCCTATAAATAGGAGGGCTTGCTAAGGGAGAAGAGCATCCAAGTTGTAGTAGAAATTACTAAGAGTTTCATTTACTTTTGTTCATCTTTTTGTAAAGTCTTCATGGAAGGCTAAGTTTTTATTCAATTCAAGGAGTCAAGCTTATTTTAATCTTGGTTTTGAGGTTTGATCTTCATTTACATGCTGATTGAATTACATCTACCATGCTTTTCTACTCCACTTGCTTCAATTCCATATTTCTTTTATCAAAGCTTGATTGGTTAACATGTTTTGGTTATGAAATTTGTTATTGATGTATGTTGTACTCTTGATTGGTTAATCATCATACAATGATTGAAAAGCATATAGTAAGCAATTAAATTGAAGGTGTTCATTTAATTATTTACTTCAATTGGGTTCCGTTTATAAAATTGATTTGGATCTAACATAAGATTTTATGGTTATTTGATCTTGTTAATCTTAATCAATTGAATTCTGGGAATTATTTCAGTAGTGAATCCGGGATCATTGTAGGGGTTCCACATGATTCTAAGTTGATAGATTTAATCTCTTGAATGCATGTTATTAATAACCAATGATTTACCATGAAAATAGCCTCTGAATTCCTTGGATTGATATTGTCTTGAATTGATTCAACCTTTGCTTTTAACTTGATCTTTTATTTTCTTCAGTTTATTCCAATCAATCAAACACCCCCCTAAAGAAGGATTAATTTGAGTGGATCTTCAGGGTTCGACCCGGTTTATACCATTCTACTACAAGTAGTTTGCAGATCGGAGAATTATAAGTATAATTTTGTGCAGGTTCGACAACTGTCAAAATTTTGGCGCCGTTGCCGGGGATCCACTTGATAGTATCCTTTTATTTATTTTTTTTATTGTGATTTTTTTTAGTTCTTTTGTTTCCTTTTTTTTTCCTAGTTTATGACTAGATCTTCTACTTCAAAATTAATTGAATTTGATCCAGAAATTGAAAGAACTTTACACAGATCTAAGAGAAAATTGTTTGCTCAAGTTAAACAACCTGTTGATATAAATCAATTTGAACAAATGGCTAACAATGTGCAGGATAGAACTTTGAGGGAGTTGGCTGCTCCTGATGTTACATACCAACCTTTGTGCATTGAATATCCAAACTTGGATGTTGATTTTGAACTTAAATCTGGTTTAATTCACTTGCTTCCTAAATTTCATGGTCTTGCAGGAGAAGATCCACACAAACATCTAAAAGAGTTTGAAGTGGTTTGCTCCTCCATGAAACCTCAAGGAGTTGCTGAGGAACACATCAAATTGAGAGCTTTTCCTTTCTCACTTACTGATGTTGCTAAAGATTGGTTGTTTTATCTTCCTGCAGGTTCTGTAACATGTTGGAATGACATGAAGAAGGTATTCTTGGAGAAATACTTCCCTGCTTCAAGAACTGGTGCTATCAGAAAGGAAATTTGCGGAATTAGGCAAATGACTGGAGAGACTCTGTACGAGTACTGGGAGAGATTTTTAAAGTTGTGTGCCAGCTGCCCACACCACCAAATAAGCGATCAACTTTTAATCCAATACTTTTATGAAGGATTATTGCCTATGGAAAGAACCATGATCGATGCAGCAAGTGGTGGTGCATTAATGAACAAAAGCATCCATGAAGCAAGAAGCCTTATCTCTACCATGGCTTCCAACACCCAACAATTTGGGACCAGAATCACGCCAACTCGGGCAGTGAACGAAATTCAAGTGTCACAGGAAGAACAACAAAGGCTGCAGAATAGACTTGATGAGCTAACATCCTTAGTGAGACAAGTGGCAGTAGCTCAGCAACAACCTTCTCAAACACAACAACTACTTTTGCAAGCACCGGAAAAGGTATGTGGTATCTGTAATTGCTCATCTCATCCAACTGATGTTTGTCCCTACCATTCAAGCAGGTGAATCTGTTGCTGTAACTGGAGCTTTCCATGGGAGATCACAACAACAACAACGTTATGATCCTTACTCAAATACATATAATCCTGGATGGAGAGATCATCCCAATTTGAGGTGGGGTAACAATACAAGACCACAACCTCAACAACAGTTTCAGCATAATGCAGGTACTAGTAGACCATCTTACCAGCAACCTGTGAGACATCAAATGCATCAACAAAATGTTGCAGCTCAACAGCCTTCACAACCTAACTCTGAACCTTCACTAGAAGATCTTGTGAAGCAAATGGCTGCAACAAATCTGCAATTCCAGCAAAGGACGGAGGCTACCATTCAGAATTTAGAAATTCAAATTGGACAACTTGCCTCTTCACTAAATGAGATGCAATCTAAAGGTTCCGATAAGTTGCCTGCTCAACCAGTGGTGAACCCCAATGTCAATGCAATTTCCCTTCGATCTGGAAGGGTGATGGATGAGTCAAACATACAGAAAGCTGCTAAAAAACCAAGACTTCATTCAAACAATGCACCAGATGATACAAAAGTACAACCATTGGATCACGCAGAAGGAGCAAAGCCATCAGATGATGATGCATCTTTTCGAAATTCTGAGAAAAGTATGCAGCAGAATGTACCACTACCATTTCCTCAAAGAGCTGCAAAATCCAGGAAGGTAGACGAGATGGAGAAGGAGATCTTGGAAACCTTTAGGAAAGTGGAAGTCAATATTCCACTTCTGGAGGCAATCAAGCAAATTCCAAGATATGCTAAGTTTCTCAAAGACTTGTGCACACACAAAAGAAGGCTGAAGGGAGATGAAAAGATTAGTATGGGGCAAAACGTTTCAGCCATCATTCAACAAATGCCCACAAAGTGCAAAGATCCAGGGACGTTTACTATCCCTTGCATAATTGGCAATTGTAAATTTGAAAATGCTTTGTTAGATTTAGGTGCTTCAATTAATGTTATGCCTATGTCTATCTTTAACTCTCTTGCCATTGGACCTTTGCAGAGTACAGGTGTTGTCATCCAACTAGCTAATAGGAGTAATGCATACCCTGCTGGACTTATTGAGGATGTCCTTGTTAAAGTTAATGATTTGATTTTCCCTGCAGATTTCTACATTTTAGATATGGAGGGAGAGTCTAAATCCAATAAGGCTCCGATTATTCTAGGGAGACCATTCCTTAAGACAGCTAGAACAAAGATTGATGTCCATGCAGGAACTCTTTCCATGGAGTTTGGAGATGATATTGTCAGATTTAATATATTTGATGCTATGAAGCATCCCATGGAGGAGCACTCTGTTTTTCATATTGAGTTACTAGATGATCTGGTTGATGATACCTATTCTGAGCTGTTTAATGAAGATTTCCCTTCTTTTGCTGATTTACATGATGTTTACACCTGTAACAATTGTGTAGATTCTATATTATGTCCTGTTTGTGCTGAGATTGATACTTACTTGCAGGAGGATTTTCATGATGCAGGTAGTATACATCATGATGATGGTGTACCTGATGATTCAACAGAGCTAGAAGGTAATGATTTGATTGAATTGGATGTTGTTGAGTTACAGGTTGCAGATGCAATTCCATCCACCAGGACACTTCCCTCAATTGAGCAACCACCTACATTGGAGCTCAAACAACTCCCAAAGCATTTGAAATATGCTTATTTAGAGGAGAATGAAAAGTTACCTGTGATTATTTCAACAAGTCTTCAGGCTGAGCAAGAAGAAAGGTTGTTGCAAGTCTTAAGGAAGCATAAAAGGGCAATTGGATGGACCTTAGCTGACATTCCTGGTATTAGCCCTTCTATGTGCATGCATAGGATCTTACTTGAAGATGGAGCTAAACCAATAAGGCAGCCACAAAGACGTCTAAATCCTCTAATTTTGGATGTCGTGAAGAAGGAGGTGACCAAGCTTTTACAAGCCGGCATCATTTATCCTATATCTGACAGTCATTGGGTAAGTCCAGTCCAAGTGGTCCCGAAGAAGTCTGGCCTCACAGTAGTGAAGAATGATAAGAATGAGCTTATTCCTACCAGAGTGCAAAATAGTTGGAGAGTTTGTATTGATTATAGGAAACTTAACCAAGCAACTAGAAAGGATCATTTCCCTTTGCCTTTTATTGATCAAATGCTTGAGCGTTTAGCTGGGAAATCTCATTACTGTTTTCTTGATGGCTTTTCAGGTTATTTCCAGATTCACATTGCACCAGAGGACCAGGAAAAGACCACATTCACCTGCCCCTTTGGAACTTTTGCCTATAGGAGGATGCCATTCGGCCTATGCAATGCCCCTGGTACCTTCCAGCGGTGCATGGTCAGTATCTTTGCTGACTTCCTTGAAAAGTGCATGGAGGTGTTCATGGACGATTTCACTGTGTATGGTTCTTCGTTTGAAACCTGTTTAGATAGTTTAGATAAGGTTTTACATAGATGCATTGAAACTAACCTTGTTCTTAATTTTGAGAAATGTCACTTTATGGTTGACCAGGGTATAGTGTTAGGACATGTAATTTCAAAGAAGGGTATAGAAGTGGATCCTGCCAAGATTGATGTAATTTCTAGTTTACCTTACCCATCTTGCATTCGCGAGATTAGATCATTTCTTGGTCATGCAGGTTTCTACAGACGCTTCATCAAAGACTTCAGCAAGATAGCCCTTCCACTTTCTAACTTGCTACAAAAAGATGTTGATTTTAACTTTGATGACAGGTGCAAGGAGGCTTTTGATCAACTCAAGAAATCATTGACCACAACTCCAATTATCAAGCCACCAAATTGGACACTCCCTTTTGAGATCATGTGTGATGCATCCAATTATGCTATGGGAGCTGTCCTTGCACAAAGAGTTGGAAAATTTCCTCATGTCATATATTATGCTTCTAGAACTTTAGATGCTGCACAAGCTAACTATACTACCACTGAGAAAGAATTATTAGCAATTGTTTTTGCACTTGATAAATTCAGATCATATTTGCTTAATTTAAAGTGGTTGTTTTTACTGACCATGCAGCATTAAAGTTCCTATTGAAGAAGCCAGATGCAAAACCAAGGTTAATTAGATGGATGTTGCTACTTCAAGAGTTTGATTTGGAGATTAGGGACAAGAGCGGTGCAGAAAACATGGTAGCTGATCATTTAAGCAGAATTGAGAGAGCACCTGACTCCCTCCCTATTCATGATTCTTTTCCTGATGAACAGCTTTTGGAACTGCGTGACACCACCCCCTGGTTTGCTGATTTAGTTAATTACTTGGTTGCATCTGTTTTGCCTGCACATGCATCTAGGGCACAAATAGATAAACTTAAAAGCAATTCTAAATATTATGTATGGGAAGATCCCTACCTGTGGAAATTTTGCAGCGATCAAGTCATTAGGCGTTGTGTGCCAGATCATGAGTTTAATTCCATTCTAGATTTTTGCCATACATTTGCATGTGGTGGGCACTTTGGACCTCAACGTACTGCTAGAAAGGTTTTGGACTCTGGTTTGTATTGGCCTACCTTGTTTCGTGATGCTTACAGGTATTGTAAGAATTGTGAACAATGCCAAAGAATGGGCAACATATCACGTAGAAATGAGATGCCTCAACAACCATTGTTGTTTGTGAGGTGTTTGATGTTTGGGGCATTGACTTCATGGGACCTTTCCCTAACTCTTTTGGTTTCAATTTTATTTTACTGGCTGTGGATTATGTTTCTAAATGGGTAGAAGCAAAAGCCACTCGCACTGATGACTCTCATGTTGTGATTGACTTTGTCAGGTCTAACATTTTTAGCAGGTTTGGAATTCCAAGGAGCAATCATCAGTGATCAAGGATCTCATTTCTGCAATAGGAACATGGCATCCTTGTTGAAGAAATATGGGGTGATGCACAAGATGTCTACACCATATCATCCTCAAACAAATGGTCAAGCTGAAGTATCCAACAGGGAACTCAAACAAATTCTGGAGAAAACAGTCCAACCGAATAGGAAAGACTGGAGCAAAAGGCTTGATGATGCTTTATGGGCCTACAGAACAGCTTATAAAACTCCTATAGGGATGTCCCCTTACCGGATAGTCTTTGGCAAAACATGCCATCTACCGGTAGAGATTGAGCACAAAGCATATTGGGCTATTAAGCAATGCAATTTGAACTTGGATAAAGCTGGAATGCATAGAAAGCTTCAATTGCAAGAACTTGAAGAAATTCGGTTAGAAGCATATGAGAATTCCAGAATTTACAAGGAAAAGACTAAAGCATTCCATGACAAGATGATAACAAGAAAAGAGTTCATTGTTGGACAAAAAGTGCTCTTATATAATTCTCGTCTTAAGCTGATGCCTGGTAAGTTACGTTCTAGATGGTTAGGCCCATTTGTGGTTACTAATGTTTTTCCTTATGGTGCAGTAGAGATCACAGATGAGACAACCAAAAAGATCTTCAAGGTAAATGGACATCGGCTTAAGCCCTTCTATGAGGGTTTTCAAGAGCATACGGTGGAAGAGGTGCACCTGCACAATGCCACCTACTTGGCTTGACTTAAAGTAGAAATTTCTCTTCCCAATATTTTTTTTCTATTTTTTCTTCAGTTATTGTTGTTAATGATATGTGTTTTTCATTTTGTTGATTATGTGTGGAGAGTTTTCTAGAGTTTTCATTATTTTTATCTTATTATTATTGTGTTTGTTGTGCAATGCTTCGATTTGTTCTCCTTAACTATTATATATACAGAACAATCCACCCTTGCACTGAACAACTTTGCTAGAGAGAAAGAATGGAGGAAACCCTCGCCAAGCTCAGAGTTTGGTTCCCTACTCTCCCTCAAGACGATCTCAGGAAAATTTACAGATGTAGACTTGAAAGGCTAAGAGTACTGATGCGCTTAGGCCTTCCTGAGGATGTACGTTGGATCATCGAGGCCAAGGTACGCTTAGCAGGTGAATTTCAAGATTCATTTGCTAGACATTTGTCAGGAATGGGTAGGAGCTCTTTTTCTAAAAAAAGAAGAGCAAAAAGAATGCAAGTTTGTTATAAGTGTGCAAGATGGAATTGTAACTCGAGATGTAAGAATGTCGGAATGACTTCTATAAATCGAGAAGATAAAATTAAATTCATTAAGGATGGACTGAGTAAGGAGTCTTTGGATAACATTAGCCAGGCTCTTGAGACGCATCCTAGTGGACAGGTTCAAATGGTTCTTCTTGATTTAGCTGAATTATTCCGAAGGGAGAAGGAACAGTATAGTCTTGGGAATCTGACTCTAAAAGACCCTGTTTGCCAGTTTATAAGAAAATTGGATGGGAAGCAACTCCCCGACTCATAGAAGGCGTTCAAGCCGTTACTGGACGTAAAACCAGAGGAAGATGTGAGCCAAAATCACAACTACTGTTCATATGCATGTGCATCTTTGAATTCTTTTCAGTTGTATCTTTTTGACTTTATAATTCACGCCTGTCTTTAATTTGTTTTGAGTTTTCTTTTCAGCTGATTCTTTTTGACTTTATAATTCATGCGTATCTTTGTTTATCCTTACTTGTCTTTTCATCGATTAACACTTAATAAAAAAAAATAGAAAAAGAAAAAAAAATCTGACAATTTGATCTTTGTACCGGTTATTTCATCTTTATAAATTTCCACTATCACAAATGATTGGTACAACAAAATGTCTTCCTTTAAAGAAACTGCAGGACCATCTACACGCAGATTCCACAGTATCTGTGTCTTTGGTGGAACCAATCTCGGAAAGGATGAAGCATTTCGACATGCAGCTTATGACCTTGGTAAAGCATTAGCTGCTAGAAAGATCAATGTTGTGTATGGAGGGGGAGTACAAGGCCTGAAGGGTTGTACAGCAGGAACTGCAATCACAAGAGGGAGCCAAGTTTTGGGTGTTGCTCTAATGGATGGTAATAACAAGAAGACCACAAACCTTACCCTAGGCACCGTACTGAGGGTTTCAACAATGCAGGAACGTATGGCACAAATGCTATACAAATCTGATGCATTTATTGCATTACCTGGTGGTCTTGGAACCTTAGAAGATATCTTCACCGTTGTGTCTTGGGCCAATTCTAACTTCCACCAAAAGCCATTAGGGTTCTTAAATGTTAATGGTTTTTATAATGGATTGTTAAGTTTTCTGGAACAGGCTATGCATCAAGGATTCATACCTCAAGGACTGCAAAGAATCATGGCATGCTCTTCAAATGCTAACGAACTTCTTGAACAAATGCAGAACCTTTCACTTGGACCTTATGCATCAGGAAAGCAGGTGGACAAGAATAACAAAGATGATGGAAGGAAGGAAGATCCTGATACCACTCTTCGGTTGTAACTTTCCTTCCTCTTAAAGTTGTACTTGTATAGTTTTTCATTTAAATATCAATTTTAAAAAAAAAAAATCACCAATCTATAAAGACATTAGGGACAATGTCTTGATTAGGTTGGGGGGAGGGAAAAGATGGTCCGTTTTTTTTTTTTTAAAAAAAATAAATTAATAGGATGGCAGAGTAAGGAGTTATGTTTAACTCTTGATACGCATCCCGTTAGTTTAAAAAAAAAAAGAATTTGTGTTTTTGTTTTAAGCTTTCCAGTAAAGTTAAAAAGTGTAAAACAAAACATAGAAAAAAAGGTGATTTTAAGATTTTTATAACATGATTGAATTATTCCTAACATCTTGAAATTAATTGGTTTGGCAACAGAGATTTGAATTGAATGGATCAATTTTGATAGTTATTAGCCGTGAGGATTTGAGCCTTGTTGACAAATTAAACTTTCTTTCTTGTGTGATTTTCACCCATGGAATTTGTTACTTCAGAACTTGCTTTGATTCTTTTTGAAACTACTCTTGCACATGCATGAACACAAATGATTGAGGCAAATTTTTCTTTCACTTGAATAAATTACCCAGTTAAATAGCCAACCTTACATTATTTTCCTTTGAATCACCCTTTTTAAGCCTTATTTGTTGTCTCTCGTTCCATACTTAAGTATAAAACCAAACTTTTACCTAACCTTATGGAATAGAAGAGTATTGGATTTATCATAAGAATGGATTCTTGAACAAGTGTGGGGGAATGTTAATTATGTGGGTTGCTACATACTTAGTGCTTCATTGTTATGTAAAAAAAAAACTAAAAAAAAGAAAAAAAAAGAAAAAAAGAAGATATGCAAAAGAATGAAGAATCCAAATGATTGAATGATGTACTTAAACTTCAATGTTTGATTTCATATGTATCTATCACACTTGTTACTTGGATTCGTTCTCCAAACCTCTTTTACTCTCTTTGGTTTAACTTGTCATATTTGTTTGTACCTCTCCATAATTGTCACTCCATTAGTACCCTAATAAAGACCTCTTAATTTGTGGATGTATGTGTAATTTGCAGTGGATAAGTAGAAGATAAGCAAGCTTATGATAGTGCAATTTTCATGGGTCGAATTTGAGAGAAACACAGACCTTTTAAACACTTGAGAGATTGAGAGTACTTCCTGCGAGGTTCTATCAATTTGAATCCACTATTTTCAATTGAAGTTGCCTTTCTATTTTTGAGATGCATAAAGATAAGAATTCATGAATGTTATGATGTCTTGTAATCACCTCTAGCTCATGTTTTCTTTACATTTCACTAATTTCATTGGAAAGCACCACTTTGAGTCAATAATTCATGCTTGTTTCCAATTTTGCCCGGGACGTGCAAAAGATAAGTGTGGGGGAATTTGATAAATACAAATTATACACATTAATCATCCCTCAAATTTAACCTTTTAATGCATATTTTGTGCTTAATTAACAAGTCATAAGCATATTATGCCAATTCAGGTTCATATTGGGCTCAATTACAGTTTTTTCAGCATTAAACTGTTTTCGTATTTCAAGCATAACTTGAGTTCTAGACATCTAAAAATTATGTTCTTTACATTGTAGGAAAGATAAAAGAGAGCCCTAAAACTTTGATGAAGAACCCAAAAGCTAAATCGGATGGCTAGTGAGTCGAAATGGGCTTGGAAGACCGAATAGTCAGCATCATATGAAAACCTGACCAGCACTCAATGATTGGGCCATAACTTGGGCTAGAAAACTCCTTTTGGGCTCAACCCAGCGGCATTTGAAAGCTAAGATCCAGAGCTTGATTTCATATGAAGACAACTCTCTTGGATTCTTCCAGATTGAGGATGATATGCTCGGTGCAAGTGGGAGACAAGTAGGTGAATGATAGCTAGAGTAGGTGAATAATTCAAAGTAATGGACAAATGCATTAGGTAATTGATCAATAAGTCCATTTGTGGACAAAACATGCTTAGTCATTGCTGAGTGATCATGTTTGGAATGGCATCTTTTCCCCTCCTATAAATAGGAGGGCTTGCTAAGGAGAAGAGCATCCAAGTTGTAGTAGAAATTACTAAGAGTTTCATTTACTTTTGTTCATCTTTTTGTAAAGTCTTCATGGAAGGCTAAGTTTTTATTCAATTCAAGGAGTCAAGCTTATTTTAATCTTGGTTTTGAGGTTTGATCTTCATTTACATGCTGATTGAATTACATCTACCATGCTTTTCTACTCCACTTGCTTCAATTCCATATTTCTTTTATCAAAGCTTGATTGGTTAACATGTTTTGGTTATGAAATTTGTTATTGATGTATGTTGTACTCTTGATTGGTTAATCATCATACAATGATTGAAAAGCATATAGTAAGCAATTAAATTGAAGGTGTTCATTTAATTATTTACTTCAATTGGGTTCCGTTTATAAAATTGATTTGGATCTAACATAAGATTTTATGGTTATTTGATCTTGTTAATCTTAATCAATTGAATTCTGGGAATTATTTCAGTAGTGAATCCGGGATCATTGTAGGGGTTCCACATGATTCTAAGTTGATAGATTTAATCTCTTGAATGCATGTTATTAATAACCAATGATTTACCATCAAAATAGCCTCTGAATTCCTTGGATTGATATTGTCTTGAATTGATTCAACCTTTGCTTTTAACTTGATCTTTTATTTTCTTCAGTTTATTCCAATCAATCAAACACCCCCCTAAAGAAGGATTAATTTGAGTGGATCTTCAGGGTTCGACCCGGTTTATACCATTCTACTACAAGTAGTTTGCAGATCGGAGAATTATAAGTATAATTTTGTGCAGGTTCGACAACTGTCAGTATCTTCATTAATCAAGAAAAATACACTAAAGATCTTCTCAGAAGATATAAAATGGAAGGATCCAAACCTATGGGAACACCAATGCATCCTTCTACAGCTCTAAACTTAGAAGAAGATGGAAAATCTGTTTCTGAAAAGGAATATAGGGGAATGATAGGTTCATTATTATATTTGACTGCTAGTAGACCTGACATTTTATTCTCAGTAGGACTTTGTGCTAGATTTCAATCTTCTCCAAAAGAGTCTCATGTTGCAGCTGTAAAAAGAATACTTAGATATCTTGTTGGAACAACTAATCTTGGACTTTGGTACAAGAAAGGTACAAATTTTGAGCTTACAGGTTACTGTGATGCTGATTATGCTTGGGATAGATTGGATAGAAAGAGTACAAATGGTGGATGTCAATTTCTTGGAGAATCTTTGGTATCATGGTCTTGTAAGAAATAACCTACCATAGCCTTATCCACAACAGAAGCAGAATATGTTTCAGCTGCTAGCTGCTGCTCACAAATGCTATGGATAAAGCATCAAATGGAGGACTATTGTCTAAGGTACTCTAAAATCCCCATCTTTTGTGACAATACTAGTGCTATTAACTTGTCCAAGAATCCAATACAACATTCTAGATCCAAGCATATTGACATAAAACATCATTTCATAAGGGATCATGTCCAGAAGAATGACATTGAGCTGAAATTCATAGAAACCAAATTTCAAATTGCTGATATTTTCACAAAACCTCTTGTAGAAGATAGGTTTGTATTTCTTAGAAAAAGATCTTTTCCAGATTTTGGTTCACCAAGAGTTCTAATTAGTGATGGGGGTTCTCACTTCTGCAATGAACAACTACAGAAGGTTATGGAGCACTATGGGGTAAGGCACAAAGTAGCATCACCTTACCACCCCTAAACAAATGGACAAGCTGAAGTTTCAAACAGAGAAATCAAGAGAATTCTTGAGAAAACAGTAAGTTCATCCAGAAAGGATTGGTCGAACAAACTTGATGATGCACTCTGGGCATACAGAACAACTTACAAAACTGCCACATGCCTCTCACCTTTCTAGTTAATCTATGGAAAAGCTTGCCACTTGCCAGTTGAATTAGAGCATAAAGCATACTGGGCTCTAAAGGTCTTGAACATGGATACAAAAGTAGCAGGACAAAAGAGAATTCTTTAGTTGCATGAACTAGAAGAAATGCAGCTAAATGCTTATGAATCTTCCAGGATTTACAAGGAAAAGACTAAAGCATATCATGATAAAAAGCTTATCAAGCGAAGGTTCTACCCAGGAAAATCAGTTCTGTTATTCAACTCTAGGCTGAAATTTTTTCCTGGTAAATTAAAATCTAGGTGGACTGGACCTTTCATTGTTAAGGAAGTAAGAACTTATGGAGCTGTGGAAATAGAAGATCCTAATACCAGAAGATGTTGGGTGGTGAATGGACAGAGACTGAAACCATACCTGGGAGATGACATTAATAGATCTAAATCTGTCATTTCTCTTCAAGATCCATAAAGAAGCAGGCGTCAAGCTATATGACGTTAAACGAGCGCTTGCTGGGAGGCAACCCAGTGTTTACTTAGTGATTTTTAGAGTGTTTTAGTTAGTTTTCTTTTTTGATTAGGATAGGTTAAGAAGTGAAAAAGTACTATACAGACATGATTGAAGCAGCAGAAAATCAAAGTGATGTCAAAAATTGCACTCTGTTTCTGCGCTTCACCTGCGTTTAGCGCAGGTAAAGCGTAGAAATGCAATTTTGCCTCTGTTTTCTGCGTTGAGCGCCAGTGAAGCGCATTTTTCAATTTTTGCTTCTGTTTTCTGCGCTTTACTTACCCTAAGCACAAGTAAAGCGCAAGCACATGCTACAATCATAACTGTAATACGCGTTCCACCTGCGCTGAGCGCAGATGGAGCGAGTAACGCCCGTAATCTTAAAACTGCACCAGAAAAGGCGGAAGGCCATTCTTGGCACTCTCCCTTGCTTTCTTGGACGATTTCCTCACGATTTTTCTGCTCCTCTCCCCATTCCAAGCTGCAATTCCTTCAATCTTTTCAGTTCCCCAAGGTATGTTTCTGAATCTTCAACTGCTATTGGAATTTTGGAACATTAGGATAGAAGCCATGATGATTGCTAGAATACTCAGTTTTTCAGTCAAAGGTACAATTTGATAAATTGGTTCTTCATTGATGAATCTAGGTAACTCTGAAATTCAATGATGTTTTGTTGCATTGGCTTGTCGAACCATTAGTGGAGGAAAAAGTGTTGACTATTTTCTTGCAGGATTGTTGATTCAAAAAGAAAAGTGTTGATTGTGATTGTTTTTCTTGAAACTGAAATTGTTTAGTTGAATCATTGGACCGGTACAATAGTTGATAATTAGTTTTATACAGGTGGTGCGCACCAAAGTGACTTCAAGGGCCAGTATATCAGGACTCAAAAAAAGGAAAAAGAGAGTTGATAATCCTTCCCTGGATTATGGGAAGTTTAAGGATATCAGTTCCGCAGTTCACTACAACTATATTCAACACTGTGATTTTCTGGTAGAAAGACCTGTGGAACTAGAAGTTGGGGAATTTGAAGAGTTTAATTTAGAATTGACTAGGAGGCAATGGCGACATTTAGCTGAACCACATCGAAAGTTTGATATAGAAGTAGTGCGTGAATTCTATAGTAATGCAATGGTCACTTTTGAGGGAGAAGTTGATAAGAGGACTTTTGTGCAAGGGTTTTGGATCTCCTATGACCGCGATAAAATCAAAGAACTTCTGGATTACCCTTCACCAGAAGTTGTTGATGCCTCATACTGCCAATATAATCAGCGGATCAAGGAGGTCATCCAATTTGGTAATGAAGCACTTGACTCGCTGACCACTCAGTACCTGATCCTTCCTAGAAAATCTTATGAAGTCAACATTTGTGGGGAGACAGTGAGGATATTAAGACAACATTTACGAGGCATATCCAGGATTTGGATGGCTTTGGTGATAGCCAACATACGACCATACCAACTTCCTTTGATATAGATATGGCAACTTCACATCTCATATACAATATACTGACTGGGGCTCAGATTGATATTGCAAGAGTCATCTCTAATCAATTGCATTATATAATTCAGGTCGCTCGAGAGAGGAGGAGCGCGCACTCTAGGGCAAATTTGGGATTCCCTTCCCTCATAACAGCTTTATGCCATTTTGCAGGTGTAGAGGTTCATCCCACTGCTCCCATTGGAGCGCCTATTAATAGGCTGTATATTGAGACTCAATGTATTCCAATAGAGGAGGTGATACCACCGTCAGATGTTCGGGAAGTCCTTCCACATCCTCAGCCACCACCACCAGTAGACAGACCATATCAGTTCTTTATGGAGCATATGTCTCGCCAGATTGGAGCAGTCCATTCAGGTATCATGCACCTGCAGGAGTTCCTCTATCACAATGTCCAGGGTCCACACCCGGGCATGTCACCTGATCGCTTTCAGGACTCCTTGCAGTGGCCTGGGGACAGGTCAATTTTTCCGGGAGGAGGAGGAGACACAGGTGACGAAGACTGACAACATACATAAAGGAGTGATAATATTCATACACTGGTGTTTTTCAATCTTTGTACTTTTTCATTTTTTACATCATTCTTTCATTTTACATCATTTTAGGAACCTATATTGTACATGACATTACACTTGATATAGCATAAAGAGCATACATTTTTTGTGCAGTATAAATTGTTAGATTTATTAGGATTTAATTTTAGGATAATTATTTATATTTTTTTAGGATTTTAGGAATTAGGGATTTAATGAATTAATTTTAAAATCTCAAAGCTAAGCAGTCTAACTAACTGAATTATGAAAGAAATAGGAATTTTGTGATTAACTCCATAATCAGTTAGGATTAGGATATTAAGCAGGAAAATATATCAGAGTAGTTAATTAAATTCAATAAGTGATTTCATCAAGGAAATTAGCCAAAAAGTTAATGAGTTGTGAGACCAAACACTTGAAATGAGAGTTTTCACCGCTGCTTGTCAACTGATATTGCTTGAGTTTTTTGGATTTTATTCTGCACATGAAAAATATGGAAGTGATAAAGGGAAAATTTTGTGGTTTAATTATTTGCTCAGTGCCAAAAAGCCAACCTTTGAAAAAAAATTCCAATTTTTTTTTGTAACCCATTTGAGCTTTAATATTTCTTCTTATGCACCCCAGCCAAAATTAATGTCTATATCCTGTCCCTTACACATTGAGATAGAGAGCAAAGGTGCAATATGATAAAATGGGAGAAATTGGTTGGTTACTTGAAGTTGAAGAAATACAAAGAGCAGGCACAAGAAAGCAAAAGAAGATCACTCCCTCAAAAATAAAAAAAAAGTGAATAAAAAGGGGGAGTGAATCATCAAACAAAGAAAGAGGCCAGCTGAATGGTACAAATCAAGAATGAATTGGAAGAATGGAGAGAAATTTCAAGTTCAAGAAAAATTCAAAGATGCTCTCTATTCCAGTGTTCTCTTTGCATATCCAGAAAAACCATGAATTCTTGATAACCCGGCCTCATTATAACCAAGAAAGACCTTTTGATCCATGATTTACCATGTGCATGTCTAATAACCAGAAACAACTATCAATTTTAGTTGTTCAACTGCTGTGAAAAATTGAGGGAAACACTTACCCGTGAGCATGAGAGAATTCCTTGATTTTTTCTTCACTTATTGTTTTGGTTACTATTTTTAAAAAAAGTTTGAATGTATTTTTATTCTGTTCTGATTGAGTCTTGGTAATATCACTTGATTCTGATTTTCAATCTGACATTTGGAAAGTGACAGCTGCCTAGCAAGGGTAAAATAGTAAATTTATCACTTGATTCTTGTATAATTACAACACTTATCAAGGGTAAAATAGTAAATTTATTCCCCAAATTACCTCTTTTTAGTAATAAATGCATATTTTGTGATTATTTGATTTGAATTTGAATATGATGCTATTTTGATAGAAATTCTGTTAATTTTGCAGATAAAAGGGAAGGTTTTAAATGGAGAAACAAGATAACATCTATTTGAAAAGAGAATCTGCAAGATAAGGATTTAAATGGTAGCTGATCAAGATAAAATCAGCAATTATTGGATAAAGATTTTGCAGATGAAATTCTAAATTCAAATTGAAGATCAAATCAGCACAAGATCAAGCTAAAAAGAGGGAAATAAGGAAAGCAAAGCAAACAAGGATAAGATCAGGAAGAGATCAAGCTGAAAAAGGAGGAAATCAGGAGCGCTGGAACGAGAAATACGCTCCACCTGCGCTGAGCACAAGTGGAGCGCAGAATTCAATTTGCTCTCTGTTTCCTGCGCTTCATCTGCGCTGAGCGCAGGGTGAAGCGCAGGAATACGGAATCAGTTTTTAAACGGATTTCAAACAAGATTCCTTTTAGATTTCAGATAACTTTCCAACTTCTATTTAAAGAACCTTTTGCATAGATCATGGAGAGCTTTTGGAGAGCCAGAGAGACGGCAGAGCAGAGCTAGGGCTGGAGAAAAGTGTGACAGTTTCTCCATTGGTTTGTAATGGCTACCATGCGTAACTAAACTCTTTGATAAGATTGAATGTAGTCGATTCAATCCTCGGTTGTATGTGAATTCTCTTTAATATCCATGAATCCATGTCTTTATGATATCAGTATTTTTATTCTGTACTTAATGCTTAGCTTCCGCCTGTGTGCCGGAGTTATAGGTTGATTTTATGGGGCGCATTGGAAAATGGTTTTATAAAATCAATAGCGAGTTTGGGGGAGCCTAGGAATAGGAAACTTGAACTCTGATTGGTAAAAATATTCATATTAGTTGTTGAGGAATCAGGGCGAATTGATAGTGTTAACAAACCGAAAACAGATCTTTAAAGCCGGGGTAATTTGTCGCTGGGAGAACCCACATGAATTATTTCTGAGTATTTCGCGATCCGGGGAACCTACGTGGAATAACGTAGTTTGGCTAAGGTATCATAATTACATATTCATAAATATTATTGGGGTTCACATACGAAAGGGGTGCGATAGATGAAATTCAATCCTAGTCCAAGTAACTTGCTCTACCTATCTCAATTTATTTTCTGTTTTTATTTACTTTCGCAATTCTCAACAACCAACAACCATATTCTCTACTTGATAGTTGTGACCACTGATCTTTATAAATTGAATCGTTCCCTGTGGATACGATACTCTTACTTACTATTATACTGCTGTTTTTTTGGTACGCTTGCCAGAAATTCAACAGCCATTATGGTCTTTTCTCAAGTCCATGGGCAACACTTGGTTTCACCCACATCAAAAGGCAAGGGTTTTCCTCAAAACCCTAACCTTTCATTACTTTCCATTAAGATTTTTCCATCTTTCCCTCCCCCCTTACCTAGTGGTGGAAATTCAGCCAAAGTAAGCCCTTGAGGTGACCAAGAAACTATCCAAAAAGTCTTCCTTCAAGTGGTTAGAATCAAAGCTTCCAACACTTCAAAACCAAACCATGAAAAGCATACAAATTGGTTAGATTTTCCCACCCTCAAGGAAGAAGAACGAATAAGAGGAAATTAATGGTGAGGGAAGTGGTACCTCACGGCTGTACCAAGGAAGAAAAAGAAGAATGTGAAACCATCTCACAAGGGTTGGAGCTTAGAGTAAAATTTGGGTGCTCAAGAGAGGGATATTTCTCTTGAGTGAATTTCTTAGTGAGTATAGGAGAGGATTTTCATTTGGGGAAAGGGAAATGAAATGAAAAAGTGAAGAATCATTTTAGGGAGAAGGTGAACGAATGGTGAGGCAAAGAGTGGTGAAGAAATGGGTGATGTGGCTCCATGGTGATCAATGAGTTAGGTAGGAAATTAGGCCCAAAATGAGACACATCACTCATTTAATTGTGGTTAGGAGATTTCCACCAATTAAGATTAATTAAAAATGGTAAATCTTATCAAACAATTGAGATTTATCTCTATTTTAACTTTTCATGGTCGAATTTTCACTAGGTGGGTGTGAAAGACCATTTTGCAATTTCACAAAGTTTAAGGGCATTCTTGCAAAATTACCAAAAATTCGAAAAAGTTCCAGAAAAATTCTAGAAAAATTGTTTTTATATTCTAAATCCATTTTTATGTTCAAAAAATATTTTTATTAAATATTTAGATTTTTATTTCAATTAATAGAAATTACTTCTGTCAAGTGCTCATAGTTAGTGGCAATTTTGGTAATTATATCAAAATGACTTCAGAAAAATTCTCAAAATTCTTAAAAATTATTATAAGACTAGTTAAATAATTATTTTCATCAAATTATAAACCAAATATTTATTCATTATTTTAAACGGTGTTATCATCTTCACGATTTCCCGTTACGGGGAAAAACAAATGTTACAGCTTCGACCTAGAAAAGTATGTGAAAACTTGACTTCGGTCCATAAAAATTGGCGGGTATTAGTCCCCAAAGGACACGTTCCTTGTAATCTGAGCTCAGGTCTAGCCTTAGAATTAGTGAAAAGAACCTGTCTGCCGAGAAAAGCAGGTTATGAGAATTATAGTCACTTGAGTTGAGAATGATTGTATTATTTGATATATTTACTTGCTTAATTGTTGCATAACATCTGCCTGCTTGTCCTACATTGCATAAGCATAGTTATATTCACTAAGACATCCGTCTCACCACACGTTATGTGGGCTATATTTTAGATGCACATGTCCCTCCTAGCACTGGTCCATGAACAAGGAGCTTGGGAGCAATTCTCTTTATATTTTGATTGTGGGCTTAGGATATTATGTATTCGATTTGTTAGGCCCTGTTATTTTTAGATTATGATACACTGTATACTTATTCATTTGTGGGATATGACTGTACATGTGCAGCATTCAGGCCCTTCTATTTTGTTCAGGGCACATGTATGGGGGTATCCCAAGTCATTATTATGTATTGGTTAGACATGTAGCCTTGTTGGCAATTACACACACACACACACACACACACACACACATATATTCAGTTATGTTTTCATATGTTGCTTAAGTAGTCATTGAAACTTAAGCGATATATGATGTATATGCTTGCAATATTTAAATGGAGCGAAATAATTTCAGAGATTCGGGGATTTTGCTTCCAACGGGCTTAATCTTTGGATTTGGAAATTAGGACGTTACACCCACCCCTACCATTTTTTTCTTTCCTAACTACCTATGCCCTTCTCCCTTTCCCCCTCCCCCAACGCACTGTACCCCACCCCTTCATCCTCTCCCCCATCCCATAACCACCCCACCCCACTCCATAACCAACTCACCCATATCCAACCTTTTCCCCTTCTCCCTCTTCCCATCTCACACCCTCTCCCACTCCTTTCTCTACCACTTCAACAAATATTCAAGAAAAATTAGCAAATGTAACCTTGACAACCTTAGAAAGAAGACACAGTGGTAGAGTGGTGCAGTGGTAAGGATCTACAATGAGTGACTGAAAATCGAACCTGTGAGGCTGACAAGCTGCAAAGCTTTGGCAGTGTGTGTTGTGAGAGAAAGAAAATATAAGGTTTAGCTTGAGTTGGCTTATGGACATGGGGTGTGTATAAGCCAATTTTTTTATTTAAATTGACATACGGATACTCTTGTTCTGGAATGGTTCTCGAACACTTGTGTCTGTTAAATTGACTTATGAACACTCTTGTCCGGGAAGGGTTCCTTGACAGGAGTATCCGTAAAGCCAATTTTTTTTAAAAAAATTCCTTAAGGACACAAGTTCCAGGGAACCAATATTGATCAAGAGTAATCTGTAAGCAAATTTTATTCACTTCCGGACATTTGTGTCAGGAAGAGGTGAGGATAGAAAGGGAAAAACATTTCAACAAAATTAGAAGGGGTGGAATAGGAAAAAGGGGTGGAAAAAGCAAGGACACTCTGCTCATGTAAATTATTTTTTAAAAGATTTATAATTGACTAAACTAGCATATCAATCCCTGACTCTTAAGGGACTATGCAGTTTTCATCCCTGACTTTTTAAAATTGCACTTTAATTAGTCCCTAACTTTATTAAAAGTATGCACTTTAATCCCTAAAGTGCATGTTTTTTAACAAAGTAAATGACTAAAATACATGTTTTTAATAAGGTAAAGACTAAAGTGCATGTGTTTTAATAAAATAAGAGATTAAAGTGCTATTTTAGAAAAGTAAGGGACAAAACTGCATGGTCCCCCAAGATTAATGGAGAAATTAAAAAAGAAACAAAATAATCAAGATTAATGAGCAAATTAAGTTAACACGCAATTCGATCTTGCAAATTTGCAAGTGATAATTACTTATGCTGTTTTAGGTTGAGTGTCGTGTATACAAATTCGTGTCTTTAATTGTTTTAGAGTATATATAAATTAGTCTCTAAATATATAAATATATTTTCACAAATCCATCTTTCTATGAATGGTATATGATCTTCCTGAACTTCCGGCGGTTACTTCAAGGGCGGAGAAGGGAGATTGACGGCGGCGAGGGCGCTAGATCCACGGCGGAGCAGGGGGTACCTGCAGGGACTCCGATGCTTAACGTAAATAAGGATTATGAATATAGTGGGTTTAGGGATTATGAAAATGCGTACCTTAATAGAGGAATCTTTCTGGTATATATAGGGTAAAAATGGCGGGAAATTCCGTTACAAGCGGTAACTGACGTGAATCTCGATATGACGCGCCTACAAGGAGGTGGTTCCACGCGCGCGATTGGTATCTCGGTGTTGAGATACTTTCCGTTATGCAGCATCAACATTCGTTATGTCAGTATTGATTCACCGACATATCATCACGGCTGGGTTCTCTACATGTCGGGTTGTTATCTTTAGATCATGAGAGATGTCAGATGTCAGAGGTCTGGGTGTATGGTAATACTCCAGAACAGTATACTTAATAAGATGTAGAGAAATATTGAAATAGTTAATATTTTTTGGTCCCGAGCATATATTATATCGGTTAATATATTATATGTATGTAACTAACCTATCATGTCAATTATTTCATAATATTAAATGCTAGCTATTGATTAAAAAATGGATTAAATATACTTTTAGTCCTTAAAATATAACTCGAATTTAATTTTAGTCCCTAAATTAACACTTTTTTAAATTTATTAATATTTTATTTTATATATACCAAGATATTTCCTATTTTAAACTCCATCTCCTTACTCTAAATTTCTTGTTAAAAAAAGATTAAAATAATATAATTTATTATTTTCAATGATAACATTATATGTTAACTCTTTAAATATATATTAGTATATAAGTTAAAAAATGATAGAAATACTCATTTATTAAAAAGTCAATAATATATAGTTTGACAAAATCGTCAAAAAAATAGTTTGACAAAAATAATTTAACTGTCTAATTTTTATTAAAAAAATTAATACTACTTTAATTGATACGTGAGGGTCCTTAATGGTCTCCAACTCCAACAACCACTCAATACAATTGTCTCGTGATACTATATATATAAATTTAAAGATCCATTACTTTGTTTTACACCTACGTGGATTATGAGGTAATAGATGATGCAAGATATACGTTTGTTATCATCAAATAATTCATGTTTAATTTTTTTTATTGACAAGGAATAATAGAAAAATAAACAAAAGAAAAAACAAACTACAGGGCGTCCTCTATAAACACTGAAAACAAATCCAAAGGAGGTGTAATGTAATCCAATGCTTTATGTTATCTTGCCTAAGGTAACCTCGTGTCACTAGGCGAGGAAATCGGCCACAATATTTAATTCGTAGATTTTGAATCTAGAATTAACTCAACTCTAAAATCGGCCACAAAGTAACTTTTGCAGTGATTTTGAGTTTTTAGTTTTTCATTTTTAAAGGATTTCAATTAAGTTTACAACTAAAAACTGAAAATAAAAAATATTTTTTGTGGGTTTTAAAATGTCCATTTTAAAAACCACAAAAACGATTTTTAATTTTCAATTTTGAGTTGTAAAAACTTGATTGAAATTTTTTAAAAATCACAAACTGAAAATCATCACCCCAAATGACACCTTATATATAGGATAATAATTACTCAAGACTTATATATATTATAAATTGGTCTTATCACTAATCATTAATCAATACGGGACTCTCCAACACACCCTCTCACGCCCAGGGTTGGACATCTGGAGCGTGAACATCTACGGATGGGGTTCCAATAATGGATCTAGGATATACTCTAATACCATATTAGATTTTGGACCTGGGCCTAAGGGGTTGAGTTAGGCCTAGGTCCAAAATCTAAGATGGTATCAAGGTTTATCCTAGATGATCCGTTGTTATTGTGCCACCATCCGTTTAGATGTCCACGTTCCATATGACCTGCAGTGCCCTCTGCGTGAGGGTGTGTTAGAGTCCCACATTGCCTGAAAATAATGCCAAATAAAAGTATATGAGTTTTGGGAGGTTCTCACCCTATAAGCTAGCTTTTAGGGTTAAGTTAAGCCCAGAACTAAAAATCTAATATCAGGGCCGGCCTCAGAGGGGGCCGGTAAAGCAACCACTTTAGGTCTTCCCTGTTACAAAGCCTCAAATTTTTTTAGATATATTTTATATATTAAAATTAAATATGTTTATAGTTTCTGTAAAATTAAATAAATTTGATTTTGGTTCTCATAACTTAAAATTGGTATGTTGAGTCTATCTCTTTTAAATTATCCCAAATTAATTTTTATCAAGTGTGTTTTTAGTTTTTGGTATTTCTTATCAGATATATTTTTATTCCAACGAAAGGGGTGATAAGGATTAATTTGAGGTGATTTTAAAAAAAGAGAAAATCAACACATTGATTTTAAAGTATGAGAATCAATTAATCAAACTCAAATATGTTTAAATTTATAAAGATTAAAAGCATATTTTACCCAAAATTTAATAAATCTTTATATCAAATAAAAAAATATTATTAATTATTAGTTAATAGATAATAATTAAAAATATTTTTTCTTATAAAAAATTAAATTAAATATAAGTTTCTTTTCTTAAAAATAGACTCATATTTTTTTTAAAAAAAATATATGTCATTTTTTGTCTTTTATCTATTAAAATTAGGTCTCAGTCTTATAATTTATTTTAAGCCTACATATATGTTGGGTCAACCCTATCTAATATTAATTATCTTCACGATACACATATGCTTAATTTATACAAATCTTGCACGTATGAACTGTCCAAAATAAATAATAGGGTGATTTTTTGGACTTGTTTTTGTAATATCACATATTTTTCCATGAGAGACCTCTTTGATGTGGGTAAAATCTCTATGGATGGTAAAGCTCCCATCTGAATATTTAACACAATTGTATATTTAGGACTCGAATTTGACACTACTGTTTAAGCTGGAATGGTCCCTTGAGATTGCATTTGCGTAATTGATTTTTTTTAAAAAAAAAATTATTTCTTGAAAAATATTTTCAAAAAACTTTTACATCATTTAGTTAAGTTTTTTTTAAAATATTTTTAAAAACTATATTTGTAACTGTTTTAAAGAAACGCACTTTTTATTATTATAACCAAATTAAATTTTTTTTAATTTACATAAAATATTCTTAAAAAATAATTTTTAAAATCATATATATTTTTAAAAATTAAAATAACTTTCTAAAAAAAGTCTAACGATAATGCAAAACATCGACTGATTTTTAAAATTATTTTATTTGAGATATTCTTATGCTAACGGTTATATTTATAAATTTTAGCATTCATCAAATTTATTTAATAGATTAAGAGTGTGTTTGGCTTGCTATTTCAGCCAGCTGAAGTTAAAAATAGTAGTTGAAGCTATTTTAGACTATTTGAGAATGTAGCTTTTTTAGGTAGCTAAAAACTTTTATCTGTTAAAGATATATGCGCTCTCCACTCTAATATTATATTCTAGAGAAGCTCTTTTTTTTTCCTTGAAATTTTAGAGAAGCTACTCAGTAATTGATCACCGAACGAAATTGAATTTGGTCCACACGTAGCACAAAATGTTTTCATTTTTCAAGGGGAGCCTAACACAATTGCATTATGGTCCCACACAATAGAGTGGGAAAGATGTTACTGGAAATGTAAAGCTACCCCAAATCCTCGGTCAATTTTCTCAAGTTCTAAAGTTTTTCTAGCTAGATCTTATTCTCAAGTCCACGTTGATGCACACTACCATATATATATAAGAGGATATTAGCTAGGCTGCTAGAAAAAGCCTTCGCTATGTGAACTATAATGAGCAAATTTGAATAAATTTCTCGAGAATTTAGAGGAGGAAGAAAATACCATGAATATTGAAAAAGCTGTTGAATGTATTTTAATTCTTAATTCATTGTAGTTTTTGCTCTATAATTTTTTATGAAAAAGTTTATCCAACCCTATATCATAGTGGGTTCGATCAACCGAGTAATTTGATCAAGTGACAAGCAGCATTTTTAGTAGTTTAACAGTTTTAAGTCTTGACGTAAAAAAAAAAAACAGTTTTAAGTCTTAAAAATATCAGCCAGATATGAATATAAAAAAAAATATTAAAAAATATTTAGTACAATAAAAAATATCTTTAATAAAAAATTTTAATTTTTCATTTTTTTCATTCCTAGTCTTTAGAGTTGATTATATTAACATCGACAAAAAAAACTTTAGAAAGTACGCGAGGAAAAGTGATTTAAATTTTTGAAAGGTTATAATATAATTTACAAAAATATAATCTAAATAATATATTTTTAAAGGAGGAGAAAAATAATGATGCTTAATTCCTTCTGTCACATTATACTGCAGGCGACGATTATTAATTTGCATCTATCATTTTAATATATAGAATACTTCGATGAATTAAAAACTAGCATTATGAATTCATGATCACTTACCTTTTTGACATACATATATATATGGAGGACTTCTAGAATATGCCACTATTAGTAATGGTATTATTCAACTGCAAGAAAAAAATTTACCAAAAAAAAAACTGCAAGAAAAAGTGACCATTTTCAACAATAAATTAATTTCAACAACTTAATATGGTTGCCAAATTTGCCATAAATCTTCAATTATCAAATCAACAGTTAACTATTGTTAATGTCCTTACCAACTAGGTCGGTTTAGTGATTGATTTAGTGATCGGGAGTTTGGGTAATTTTATTCTAAATTTAAAACCTCGCTTTCCTTATTAAACTGAAAAAATAACTATTGTTAAGTCCTATTGTTTTCCATAAGTACTGTTATAAAGTTTTTGTGGCAGGATTTCTAATGACAACTTTGATAATTTTATTTTGTTGGAAAAACTTTTATGAAAAATGTTTCATTTTATTTTGGGTTGAAACCTGAATAAATTTTCTAAAAATGCGCGCGCGCGTGCGTGTGATTTTTAAACAAAAAAACAAATGTGAACAAAAAGAAGGATTTAATAAAACTTTGAGCGTTGATATTAAAGATCAGTGCTGTTTGTTTAAATTTAAAATTGAAAGGTAATTTATGTTTCAAAGATTTTATACAAAGTTTTTTATTTTAGTTAGAATTATAAAAAATATTTTTTTATTTTAAAAGATAATTATAATTACAATTTTTCCGTGAGCTACTAAAGATAGTGATCACTTCTAAAAATTATAAAAAAATGTCTTTAAATTTTATTTTGTTAAAAAAATTAAACAAACACACAAAATTATTAGAAGTATTTTTCTTCAAATATATATAAGTAATTCTTTCATAAAAAAACTGAAACAAACAGCACTCATTAATTGCATGAACAATGTGCTGTATGAATATTAATCATCTATACCAACAAATAGATATTAATCGCACTACATTGTGGGTCGTTGACTTTATTGGATGATGATATATCTTTTTCCAATAATCTGATTTGCAGTTTCCTATTTATGGTTGTGCCAATATAATTGTGTGAAGTCCATGGTTTAAACAACAATTTTTTTATGATAGTTTGGGCATCCCACCTCATCTTGTCTCACTTAGTGGGGATTCTAAATAAGTAGAGGCTGTAACATAGCTAGGTTGCTCCTGTATATAAGTAGCTTAGTTTCTTCTACCTTCCTCATTAATTAAGCCAGACACTTAGTACATCTCCAGCATAAGAGGTAAGATTAAGTAGCTAGCTTCCAATTTAATTATATATTATCTTGATGGATTGATTTAATAATTTACTCTCTTGCTTTAGGCTAATATATTTAATTAATTAATGTTTCATGTTGATTGAATAGATCAGGCAAGCATATATACATATATATAGGAAGAATTAATGAGGTCTGCAACTGCAACCCTTGCGTTTATACTCCTTATGATGTTGAGCATATCAATATGCTTGGCTGCGCGCGAGATGGCCTCCATGAATGAAAAGAATATGAAGAATAGCGAGCAGCTTTCAAACCAAGAAGATGAAAACAACAATCCGGGTTATGGGTATGGTGGAACCGGTGTGAATAACCATCATTACATCCCCAGGCAGGACTATAACAACAATGGTGGTGGTGGTGGTAAAAACGATGATGGAAGTGGATAAGTGTGATCTTGTCGTTTGAGGCACAAGATCGATATGGTTCAGTCAGGTCTAGAAAATAAATAAAAGATACTCAGAGCCTCTGTAGTATGTATGTATATATAGTGAATAATGTATAATTTGTACGCCCTTATAGTGTATATATATATATATATATACAGTAAGTTTCTAAATTGCAGTTGAGTTCATGATTATGTCACGACCCTTATGTTGTGAAAATTAAAATTATGGAAAAATACAGTTATATTATATGGTCACAATACAATTGTGGAAAGCTCCAAATTCTTGTTATATGGTCACAATTAATTAATTAGCTCCAAATTCCTCTTCCCCTTATTCCTTAACTATTGGTGGAAAATTTTCTAGTTATATATATATATATATAGCTCTACTTCTAAGCCTCTGTTAGAAATTCTCGCACTCAATGTGCAAAGTTGGTTACTATTTTCCACCTTTCTTGTTTTTTTTTTCCTGACATATTTAGCTCTCTAGTACATATTCTTCGTCTTTCTTACATCCATAACTGCTAATAGGCAACCTAACTATTTCGATTAAAAATCCGCAGATTGTAGGGACAATTTCTCAAAATTCAAGAGCATATTTAATTGTTTAGCGGTTTTAACAATTGTTTTCTATTTTAGAAATAAAAAATTGAAAAACTTATTCGATAGACAATTTTTATAAAAAGTTTTAAAAAGAGTGACTGTTTTTAGTTTTTAAAAACTAAAATTTTGAAATTACTTTTAGGTATTTTGGAAAATTGTTTTTTAATTTTTCTATTTTTGTATTAGAAATTTTGTAATTAAATAATTTTATTTATAAAAAAAGTTTTCAAAAAACTAAAAAACAAAACTGAATTAAGCAGGCTCAAGTCTAATCTTTTATATTTTTTTTCTAATATGGTAAGGGTCTAATTGGCGGTTAAAATAGGATAAAAATAGATAGAATAAAAGAATTGGATAAGAACAAGAAATGATATAAGAGTGATAAATCATTTGTCCCATTCACCAGATAGGATTATGTTATCTTATCTTATCTTGTGTTTGAGGTGATGAAAATAATGATCAGATATGATATAAACTATATACAAATGATAAAATTACCCTCTTAACAAAATATAGAGGGTGCTTGGCAATGGAAGGTACATGCTTAGTGGCAGAAACAATGAAGGATGCATGACAATGATAGCAATCGTGGTGGTAGTGGTGGTGGTGGAAGAAGGTGTTGGGGGAGGGGCTAATATTGATGGTAGTGGAAGGTGCTAAATAGTGGTAGAGATGGTGTTGGGCAACAGTGGAAGATGTCGAGCGGTGGTGGTGGTGATGGTGAAAGTCAAAGGATAGTGATGAATGGTGTTGAGCGGTGGTGGAAGTGAAAGGAAATGGTAGGGGTGGAAGGCATAAGGCGTCAAGGTGCTAGGAAATGGAGGATGCCTAGTCACAATTAAAAATAATGAAAGATACTAGGGAACAATGGTAGTGGTGGTAGAAGGTGGCAAGCAATGATGGTAGTGAAAGATGCTAGATGGCGTTGATGATGGTGTTGGGCGGTGGTGGAAGGTGTCAGGAGGTTTTGGTGAAGGGTTCTGCTAATGACAACAATTGAGGTTATCAAGTGATGGCATCAATGGAGGGTCTTGAGTTGTTCTGGTGGTGGTGAAAGGTGCACTATGCCAAATTTGGGATATAAGAGCACTTACGTAAGGGCGCTTCCGTGTTTTTAAGTGTTTCAAATGAACGTTTTACCTTCAGGGCGCTTCAAATTTGGGCGGAAGCGCCCTGAAATTAAAAAGTGCAGGGCGCTTCACTGAAGCGCCCTCTTAGCAGGGCACTAATTTTTTTTTAATATATAAATTAACGTCCAGGGCGCTTCATGGAAGCGCCCTCGTATTTGGTAATTAAGGGAGCTTCATGGAAGCGCCCTACACGTGACTGTTGTTTTTAATTTTTTTTATTTGATGTCCAGGACTCTTTGGCAGAACACTTATTTTTTTTAAATTAACTTTCAGGGCGCTTCTGGAAGCGCCCTCCATTTAGGGCGCTCCATGAAGCGCCCTCCCTAGTTAGTGACAGACTTTAAATCTATATTTTTTCTCTCCCACTATTCACACACAATAGCAACCCCTGGCACGAACCCCTCTCTCTAAACCCATTTTTATCGTCCGAACCTCTCTCTCTCTCAACAACTTATCGTCCGTTCCCTCTCTCTCCGCCGCGAAAGCTTCTCGTCATCGCCGTCTTCTCCTCCGCGAACAACCCCTCTCTCTCCGCCGCGAGCTTCTCCGTGCGAGCTTCTCCGCGGCGACTTCATCTTCTCTGGGTGGGAGCTTCGTCTTCGCCGTCGCGAGCTCCATCTTCTCCGGCGGCCGCAACAGTTCCAGTCGTCTCCTCCGCCTCCTCCATCTTCTCCGCAGCCGCAACAAGGAAGCTAGGAAGAAGGGGTAAGTCCCATAATGTGGGTTTAGGGTTTCTGCAACATATTTTCTTTCTGCACCTCATTTTTGACTATTTGCACCCCTTGCTTCAACTACATAATTTATTTTGCTAGTTACACCACTATTTTTACTAGCTGCACCACTTATTCTACTGTATCATTTTTTTGCTAAGTGCACCGCTTTTTCTGTTAGTTGCACCCTTTTTTATTTTAATTGTTTTTAGTAAAATAATTATGTTAACATTATTGTCATTCATATTGATGTAATTGATGATAGTAAGATTGGAAATGTGTTGCATAAAATTGTGATACTTAAAAAAATAAACTGAAATGCTGATAAAATTTTTAGAACTAATTAGTTACTTATGCATGATATTAAGATTGGAAATGTTTTGGTAGTAGGATAGGGATCGTTCTTGTATGTTTGCAAACCGTTTGACAAGTGTGTATGAGGAAGGAGTGGAAATGTTCATTAAGTTTGCCGTTGACCATGCAACAAATCCTAGAAAGATTGTGTGTCCTTGTACGAAGTGTTTTTGTTCTAAGCAACTAAGTGTAGCGGAGTTGAGGAACCATCTTTTCTGTTTCGGAATTGATAAGAGTTACACATGTTGGACATATCATGGTGAGACTGCAATTGAACATAGTGCTGAGGGAGAGAATAATGTCAATGTGGAACCTAGTGATGATGAAATTTTGGGTTTTTATATAGTATTTTGCTCAACACCGATGCCCGAGTTACACTGTGGAGCAACTTGATAAGGTTAGAGAAGAATGGGCAAAACATGTTGTAACCAATTGTCTGTGATTGATTTGTAATTGTTGATGGTAAGTAATTACACATGTACTATTAATATGAAAATGTTGTACAAAGATGTTAACTAATGATAAGTTCAATTTCAATTTTGTATACTTTGATTTGAATGTTATATATACTTTAATGACAAGCACTTGTTTCATGACATGAATTCTGGCTGCTGGTATGGAGTTTTACAGGTGTTTGATAAAGTGGGATAACTTGTAAAAATAGAGGAAACTCTGCCAATTTTTTTTTGCTTATAATGAGTACACTTATTCATGGTTTAGGATGTTGTTTGTTAAGCATATTCTATGCACTTGTGACATTACTTTCATGACATGCTTTCTGGCTGTTGGTATGGATTTTTACAGGTGTTTGTTAAATTGGGAAAACTTGTAAAAACAGAGGAAACTCTGCCAAATTTTTTATAGGTTAATAACTAGACTTAGTCTTGGTTAAGGATGTTGTATATATTAAGCATATAATTCAAAACTTTTGAAATTAATTTCAAGGATGAAATTATGGCTGCTGTATTGAGTTTTGCAGGTGTGAAATACTGTATTCACAGCTTCATCTAAATTATAGAGCAAAAAAAAAATAGAGCAAAAAAAAAAGGGGAAGGAGGGTGCTTCATTGGAGCGCCCTGGTTGGTCAGGAAGCGCCTTCATATGCACGTCCTGTGCATATGGAGGGCGCTTCAAGGAAGCGCCCTTGTCCTGGCCAACCAGGGCGCTTCCTTGAAGCGCCCTCCTCACCTGACACATTGCAGAGGGCGCTTCCGTGTTTTTCAGAAGCGCCCTTGTTTACTAACTTCAGGGCGCTTCTGGGCACGCCCTCGTTTTAACGACGAAACAAGAGCAGTTTCTACGAGGGCATACGGAAGCGCCCTTTTATGCTACACGGAAGCGCCCTTAAATAGCTTTTTTGGCATAGTGGTGCAAGGTACCGGTGGATGGTGTCGAGCGATAATGGGCCGGGATGGAAGAATCCAAATGGTAATGGTATAGGGCATCATGCAGCGTAAATGATGGAAGGTGTTGGGTGGTGGTCGCAGTAGAGGGTGTTGTGAGGTGGTGGCGGTGGAGGCAGTAATTAAGGATGGCGGTGAAGGTTACTGGGCCACGGCTAGCAGTGGAGGTTGTCAGGTAGTGGCTTTGGTAGAGATGTAGAGTGCATCGAGGCGGTAATGCCAACAATGACAACAATAACGGGTATAGGACAATGGTGGTAATGCTAGTCATGAAAGGTGCCTAGTGGTGGTAGAAGTTGTAGAGGGTTCCACATGAAAGGGAAAAAGGGGGAAAATATTATCTTATCCTACTCATTTCTAATCCAGCTCCTTCCTCATGGTAAAATTTACAATAGGACAACATGATAGGATAATAAATAGGATAAAGTTACCTTATCTTATTGGCTCAAGAATCACTTGATTAAATATAAAAAGGGATAACTTGTCCTATCATATCCTTTTTATCTTGACTACCAAACATGTCTTAAGGGTATTTCTTAATCCAATATATATGTTAGTATAATCAATCGTGCATCTTGTATGTGGGCTTTTAAGACTCGCCAATTTTTTGTAGATCTCCTGATATTTCAAACGTTAATAATAAATTGTGGCCTTAAATTTCCCTATCATTTACATCTTTTCGATGATAATTTTATTTTCTTGTAACAATCATCTTCGGAATACACAATAAATTATTAACCATGTAATTAATTTGGGTCGGACACAAACAAAGAATCATGACATCATTAATAGTAAATTAATGGAAATTTTCGTAAGTATAAGAAATTGATCAAGTAATAACCAACGTCAAGTAATAACCAACGTCAATTGATTCAAGTAATAAGGAGCTTGATATTCTTTAAGTAAGATCTCAAATTCAAATGTTGTGAATAAAAAACAATATCGAGAAAACTTTTCCTCCTTAAATGGGTCCATTCAACATGATTTGGATTGGTTGGGGTTTATTGTGACTTTCGAATATCAAAGGGTCTCAAATTTAAAAAAAAAAATTGATCAAATAATAAAGTGGATAACTATAGAATTGTTCACACAATAATATAACTAATTACCAATTACTCTTTTTCTTTTACATTGTATTTGTTTTGAGAGAATAAAAGAGAAGTTACATGGAAAGATAATGAAATTGATATATTATTTTTTTTCATTTAGTATTGGCGAGAAAGTAAAGAAGAGTCAAAATATATGATAAGATCCAAAAAAAATATCTTTCCTCTCATGAGAAGAAAAAATATAAAAGTGCATATGAAATGGCAAGTTAATTTACTTACACATTTACCATTGTTTTAAAAGGGTGTAAAAATAATTTGATATACAATTTTCTTTTCACTTCCCCATTAAACTAAACAAAAATAGGAAAATTTTAACATTTCTTTCTTTCCTTTTCTCTTCCATTCAAATAATACATAAAATCATATTATTTTCTTTTCCTCCCATTTTTTTTTCATCTTCTCTTCACATCCAAACAAACTATTAATTTTTTTTTGGAAGAAATCAAAGTACAAAACAAAAATTTAAAACTATAAAGAACGTTGGTCCTTAATGTTGGTTCTCGCGAAATTAATCTTTTTCGAAATAGATCTCACCGTCAATGTTGGTTAATGTCCAAATGACGTGGTCGTTAGCATATGAATGACATTTTCAAAATAGTCCTCATGAAATCAATCTTTCTCAAAATAATCCTTGCGAAATTAACCATATTTTCCTGTCAAATCTCTCTTCGTTCAGCTTGCACTATATCTTCATCACCTTCCTTATTAATTATGTAATTAACTTCTTCAATTCTTCTACTTCTTGGTTTCCATAATCTTCATTACTAACACCCTCATACCATCGAAAATAGTTACATTTCAATTCCTACCACCTCCAAAATGATTTCCCAGGACGATTTGTAGATCGAGTTGTCTTCAATCTTAGCAGAACCACTTTCTCCCCACATCTATACACTACTCGTTGTGAGAATGAAAAAGAGGAGGATGATTTCATCCTCGATGTCTTATTTTCCCTCACAGGCCTCACAGTTTCTATGGATGACTCACATTCATGTGAGGACGCTTTCATAATGGGAGGAGATGGAGCTCTAAGCTTCAACAATGGCAGATTAAGGTTCTAGTACTGGGGACTGGGGAGGCATCAATCGATTTCGATTTTCACCTTATTACAGACTTCCAGAACCTAACTATCTTCAATGGTGTGAGGATGAGGATGTTAGTGATGAAGGTACGAGAGTGAAGAAGTTGAAGCATTAAAAGGTGAAGTTGCAAAATTGAGAAGGAGGGTGATGGAACAATGCAAGCTGAAGGAAGAGATATTTGGTAGGAAAAGGTGGTTAATTTGGTGAGAACTATTTTGATAAAAATTGATTTCGCGATGACTATTTTAAAAATGTTAATAAATATGGTAACAACCACATCATTCGAATGTTAACCAACACTGACAGCGGGAAGTATTTTAAAAAAGATTGATATGGATTAAAATAAAAACATATTATAGAGCGAAAAATATATTTAAACCTAAACAATAAAAATAATATAGGGGAAGGAAAAAAAATGTTGAAGTCTCATATTGGATGGAAGCTTTCAAGTCTCACATGGGGAGAAGTAAACTTTGAAGTCTCCCACGGTAAATGGAAGTATATAACTAAGCCAAAATACTAAGTGTCCGTTTGGTTTACAGTTGAGTAGAATTAATTTTAAAAATCAATGATTGAGATGAGTGATGCACGCTTTACGAACCACGTTGGACGAAAGTGATTTAAAATCAATTCTACAAAACTATAATTTTGCACTGTAACAACGGTAAAATAAACAAGCTATAACTAGCGATGCTTAAATTAAATAATACAAGTTAAAGAATTGACAAGTCAATCTGAGAATAAAACTGTAGCTCTCTTAACCCTTATTGCAAACCAACACCATGATCCAATCTTTGATCTAGGGGTGGCAAAGTGGGCCAGCCCGCCCCGCCGTTGGCCCGCCCAAAAACGGGGCGGGGCGGGTTGGCCCGCCTTAAAACGGGCTGGGATGTACAACCCACCCCGTTTTAAGGCGAGTTGGAGGGCCGGCCCGCCTGGCCCACCCAAAAAAATTATAAAAAACAAATAAATTAAAAATAATATAATACATAATAAATTTAAATTTTAATAAAATTTCAAAAAAAATATTTATACTTTTTTGTCTTTACATAACATTTTTCCTTAATATTCATAAAATTATTATAATTAAATACTAAATATAAATAAAAAAGAGTTAAAGAAGTTAATAAATTTGGCGGGCTAACCCTACGGGCCAACCTGTTGGGTCGGCCCGCCCCGACCCACCTATATGCCCGGCGGGTTGGCGGGTTGGGCTGAGTGGGTTGGCGGGCCGGAGGGACCTAACCCACTTTGCCATCCCTACTTTGATCAAATGTATCGAATGCTTAAATTAAATAGCAAGGCTATAAATGGGGAATAGAAGAATGGGAAAAGTGGGAAAGGAATTCATCCTTTGGATGTTATAACTAGGTTCAAACTTGTATGGAAAAGGAATAGAAGAATAGGAATCAGCATTATAGATAATTTACCAAATTATTTTTTTTCTAAGCAAAGAGAAAATATAAAATTAAAGGGAGTACAAGGGGTACTCCAACCCATAAACATAAAATACACAGAGTAAAAAACTTAAAAGCCCCTCACAAAAACCACCCAACAAACCAACAAGTTGGAGAACCAAAGTAGAAACCTGTACATAAAGAAGGAAAAGAAACCCATGCACCTAATTACAAAGCAATGACCACTAAATGACACCCCAGTGCATATTACAAATAAACAGAAACTCCCTTGCACCTAAACCAAGCAGAAAATTAGATTTTAAAGTTCAGGAAAACTGAAGGAGCATAATCCCATGATGAGAAAGGATAATGAAACGATGAATCCTTAGCATTAAACCAATTCCATGACCGGATTTTTATTAACTCTAAAAGGTCGCACACCGAATTCATTTTTTTTTTTGAAACAGCCTCATTTCTAGCAATCCAAAGAGTCCAAAGAGTAGCCATCCAAACAGTTGACCACCGCAAGGCATTATCACTTGAGCAATTTGGAATGCCTAGAAAGTTTTCTAAATGCACATGACAACAATTGTGAAGAGCATAAGTATAACCAAACCAGTTCAAACACGCCATCCAGATGCTATAAGCAAAATGACATTAAAAAAACAGACGAGGAAGTGTCTCTGGCTCATCACCACACCACACACAGAACCCACCACTCGGCAATATAATCTTCCTCTTGATCAAGTTCTGTTTTGATGGAATTCTATTTAACATAGCTCTCCAAACAAAACCGGAGATTTTTTATGGTAAGAACTTTGACCAAATAAACTTGTAAGAAGGCAAATCTACATATATACCAGCATTTACCACCACTTCATAAGCTGAACGTACAGAATACATACCTTCAACACATGCCTTCCAACACCAAGAATCCAATTTGTCTGGTTTCAAAGATAATGAATCGATTTCTGCTGACATCAAAGCTAACTGTTCAACCTCCCATTGGAACAAAGGTCGCCTCTAACTCCAATTCCATAACCAAACCCCATCCCTCCTAACTAGCAAGTCCGCAACAGTAAAGCCTTTAACAAGAGTTAGAGAGAAGAGTCTTTTATATTTGACATAGAAAGCTGACGATCCACACCACAACTCTAACAAAAAATATGTATTGCTCCCATCACCTACAATTTTTTTTAGTTACTAGAAAACCACTCATCTGTATAATTGACCTCCTTATCAATACTCCACAAGTCATTCCACCAAACTGACCCTTTTTGCACCCTATAGCATCCCCTCAAGATATCGTCACCATAATTAGAAACTAACACCCTACTCCACAACCTATCCTTATCTACTAAAAGTCTCTATCTCCATTTTCCTAACAGAACAATATTAAAAGCCCGTAAGTCTTTAATTCCAAAACCCCCATGCCTCTTACTTCTACACACACCCTCCCACGCCACCCAAGCTATCTTTCTATACTCATCATTCCCACCCCACAAAAAATTCCTAAAAAGAGATTCGAGTTTAGAAATAGTACCTTTCGGAGCCTTGAAGAAGGAGAGGAAGTAGATCATGATTGAATGAAGAACGGATTGCAAGAGGACGCTTTTGCCACCACAGGATAAAGTTTTGCTTTTCCACTTAGACAACCTCTTCTTCACGTTTTTAATAACCGGTTCCCAAGTGCTCAGCTTTCTTGGATTTGCACCAATAGGGAGACCCAAATATGGGAAAGGTAAGGAGCCCACTCTACAATTTAAGAATAATGCCATATCACCCAACAATTCCTGGTCGACATTTACCCCATATAAGTTACTTTTATGAAAATTGACCTTAAGGCCTGACACCAACTCAAAAAGTTGAAGGATGGCCTTAATAGCCCAAATGTTAGGCATGGAGACCTCCCCTAGAATTAATGTGTCATCTGCATATTGTAGATGAGACACTACCACAAAATCTTTACCAGACTTATGAGCATGGAATACTTGAGAGGCGACAACTTTACTCATCAAGGCATGAAAACCCTCACCAGCAATGAGAAACAAAAATAGAGCTAGAGGATCCCCTTGCCTTAAACCCCTTTCAACACCAAACTCACCAGAAGGACTCTCATTCAGCAAAATAGATATCCTAGCAGTGCTCAAACATTCACCTATCCAAGCCCTCCACCTATATAGAAACCCCATCCTCTCCATCACAAACTGAAGGAAATTCCAATTGATTGAGTCATATGCCTTCTCGAAATCCACTTTAAATAACAAACTTGATATTTTTTTCTCTTTTGAGCTCCTCCACAATTTCATTTGCAATCAAAACGCCATCAAGAATAAATCTTCCTTGAATAAAAGCAGACTGACACTCTGATATGATACTGTTGATCACTCCCCTCAATCTATTAGCTAACAACTTCGACAAAACCTTATAGATACAACCAATTAAAGAAATTGGCCTATATTCTTCAATTCTTTGTGGATTTTTAGTTTTGGGGACTAGCACAATAAAGGAGCTATTTGATCCCTTAACAAGTTTTCCATTGGTACGAAATTCATGCACAACAGCTAAAAAGTCAGATTTCAATACCTCCCAAAAGTCTTTAATGAATCTGAAATTGTAACCATCTGGACCAGGGCTTTTTGTGCTTTCACTTCTGCCTCAGAGAAAGGAGAAATCAGCATACTAGCATCCCCTTGTGACAATTGCTTAAATTGAACTCCATCAATACAAGGTCTACTTTGCAGTTGTTCCTGGAAATGGTGCTTAAAGAAACTTCTAACTCCCTCCTTCATCAAATCTGGTTCAGAATATCTAACATTATGAATCAACATAGACCTGATCTCATTCCGCAATCTTCTTTTATTAATAATACCATGGAAAAACTTAGTATTGGCATCACCCTCTAGCAACCACCTAAGTCTTGACTACTGAAAAAAGCATACTATCTTTCAAGTGCATGAAATGACTAAATTTAGCACGACATTCTTGACATAACTTTACTTCTTCCTCCAAGAGCCCAAACTCTTCAGCCTTAAAGTCTAGCAAGTCAGCATTTAATTTAGCATCTGGAATTTTACTATCTAAATTGCCAAATGATTCCTTATTCCACTCCCTTAACAAAGCTTTCATTGCCTTTAATTTTTCTTTCAGAACATAGATTGCTCGACCCTCAACATGTAATTCACTCCAATGGTGAGTAAAAAAATCTACACAACCGGGATTAGACCTCCAACAATCGAGAACCTTAAAAGGCTTTGGTCCCCAATTAACATCCTCAGTTTTAAGTAGTACAACACAATGAACAGACAAACCTCTTTGCAGCCCCCACTGAGAAAAATTCCTCCGCTGAAGTAACCACATAGGGGAAACCAAAAAATGATCCAGTCTACTCATACTGCTGCCATCGGCCTTGTAACAGGTATATTTCCTCCCAATCAGTGGAAGATCCACTAATTCAGATGCGTCAATAAAACTTGAAAACCAGTAAATATCCTCTCTTCTCCACAAAGAATTAGAACCTTTTCTCTCATGTTCAGATTTCACAGCATTAAAGTCTCCACCAAAGCACCACAAATCACCCCCACGACTTCTCTTCATGTCAACTATTCTTCGCCAAAGACCAATTTTACCAGCCACATCACAAGGAGCATACACATTAACAAAGTTGCAAAATATCTTATCCTCCCCGACCAGCCACAAACTCCAAAAAAATGTTGATCTGAAAAGAAATCATGCAAATGGAATTTAGATTTTCTCCATACAGACAACAAGCCTCCTGACAAGCCTACTGCAGGTACAAACTTCCACTCAAAATCATCATCCCCCCACAAAAATGCACACAACTTATTATCAATCACTTCTTTTTTTGTCTCCTGAATACAGATAAAATCAACCTTCTCAGATATGATTAACTTCTTGATTTCAAGCTTCTTTAATTTACCCCCAATTCCCCTGATGTTAATTGTTGCAATAAACATAAACAAATTATGTACCCTAATTCTCCCAACACAGACAATAGATCATTAATCCCTTCCCACAGATATGCTAATAGCCACTCGGTCCCTCTTCTCTAACTCCAATAAGCTTTGGAGAATATCACTACCAGAACTAGGATGAGAAACACCCAACACCTTCCCAATATCCCAAACATTCTCTGCAATCTCACCAAGTTCCAAATCCAGAGATAAAATAGTTTGAACAGTATCTACATTTGAGCTACTAACCTTCATACTAGATTTTGTTACTTTCTTCGGTCTTCCCCTCCTCTTCTTTGGACGTTCTTCTTGAAATTTTGCAAAGAGTAAATCTGAATCAACAGCATCTAGAATAGGGACATCACACAACCGCTCCTCATTCTCAAACGAAGCCCCGTTGACACAAACCGTGCTTCACAATTTGCACCGTCACCCACTCTTTGTTCATTATCTCCCAAAAAAACCTGTACGCTCCCAGATTTTCCTGACCCATAAACCGTGATTGGAATTGCTTTTCCCCCAACAAGTAGCTCAGATTGAGTATTCATTTCTGCAATACCAGTGAAACGCTCTACATCATGTGTTGGTCGGTCTAAATATGTACACCAATTAGTGACACCAATTGGCCCAAGTTGACCGTCCAAGCCTTCATGATCCACCTGCATGTCCAAACCTTCATGACAAGACAACCCATCATCGGCCCATGATTCACGCCCACGCATAATCGACCCATGATTCACGTCTTCATGTTTGACACCGCTCATAATCGGCTCATGGTTCATGCCCACACATTCATAATCCTCTTGTAGACAAGACAACCCATTAACCCGTTGGACTCCGTCCTTAATCAGCCCAAGATTCACGCCCACACCTACATAATCCTCTTGTAGACAAGACATCCCATTAACCTGTTGGACTCCGTCCTTAATTGGCCCAAAAATATGATCTTGCCGTCCCACTCCACAAACCATCTCACACCCGCTCAAACCATGTGATAAGTGGGCTATTTCGGAATTAAGCCCACCTGCATCACGAACTCTCCCAGTCGGTTCTAAACTATTATGTCCATGACCAATTTTTGCTTTCAAATCATGTCCATCTTCTATGTCACGTACAGACTGATGTGTTTCCTCAATGATAGCCTCATCTACAGTAGGAGAGAAAATTGCACCTGCACCATTAAGTAAGTCACGATTCAAAATATCACCAATCAAGGGATCCTCCTCCAAAATAGTCTCAGTGGTTCCGTTACAAATAACAGCTTGTTTTGAACAATTTTGAGCATTTATCTCCATTCCTTTAATTAAGGAGATATCACTAAAACAATATCGCAAATCACTCTCTAATGGAAATTCAAAATCTGATTGATTTGTATGTCCCCCAAACTCAAACTGCTCCCACCATTCTTCACTAGAAAAACTTGAATCAGTATCACTTTGTGAAGAGTTGGATAATAGCACATTTTGCCTATGCGGTAACACCGGCCAAGGATTGTTAGATCGAAAGATCCTTAATAACACTGATTGAAAAAATAAATCTTTAATCTTCACCTTAAACACCCTGTTAATAGTCTCATTTGAACTTGTTTGTATCAACACACGTGCTATATCCAATCTATCTCTCCTCTTAGTAGTAGTATCAATACCTACATATATATCTTCCAAAATGATTTGCAATCAACTTGAAAAATTCTTCAGACCAGGCATGTAAAGGAACACCTTGACACCGAACACACACGTATCTCGCATTTGCAACATCCCCATAGCTCCAAGGACGAATGTACACAAACCATTGTTTAAACATATCTTCTAGTTCTTTCAATAATTCCGATAAATCTTCATTTGTATGTGGTCTAATTAGCACCATATCACCACCTATTGGAGTCACTGTAATTGTACGAATTCCCTCTCCCAATATTTTATCTTGTAACAGAAAGACCTCATCAATTTGATGCACTTGACCAATATAGGCAGTAGACAACCATCCCACATCTTCCTCCCTAACATGAAACTCCAAACCATTCCATTCTTCAGAAATGTTTGATTTTTGCTTCTTTTTTAGTTGCCAAATAGGTTTGTCATTACCTCTTACTACATCTACAAAAGTTTTCCCGGTCTCTACATTTCTTGAGTTACGACCAGACTCATGCCCCATCTGCTTTCCAACCCCAGTGTTAACGCTTGATCACCATCACGTCCATTATTCCTCATGAATCTGAAAATATTGGCTTGAAGTTTATACGTCCCAATCCATATATTCCTTAGTCTATTCTCCATCGCAAATGGGTCTTCAACATCTTTGAATCTAACAAAACCAAATCGATTCCCCCTTTTATCCCTCTTGTTCGGAATGAAAACATCAGTAACTCTTCCTCCCCACATAATGAAAACTTTCCATAGTGCCTCTATGCCATACTCCTCTGGGAAATTTGTGAAAAAATATGTCGTTTGACCAACCACATCAAAATCAAGACGAAACCTTTTTTTACGAAGATTATCCTTGAGATCCTCTGGTGGTAGCTTATTCTTTGTTGTCCTCGCCAATCCCGATCGCGATGCTCTCCTCCTTCGCGGTCTCACCAAGATCCACTCTCCTGTTATCTCTCTCTCCATCTCTAGTACATATTATAAACTAGTACAAAAAAACACAGATATTTTATACATGATAGAAGAGTTAACACGAATTAATCCGCATTTGAATTTGAGATAATCAAAATGTACTAGCTCGTTGAAGTGACTAAAATGATGATGGGCTATAAGTAGGCTAAATTGATTTCGGTGGAATTCACCCCTCTATCAGGTAGCCCTCAAAATGATTTAATTTTTATCTGAATTAGTCTTTTCCCAACAATACACCAAGTTGCAACCGCGGATATTATTTTTTTAAAAGAAGAAGGAATACCGATCGCAAATTACTTTGCCTTCAATCAACAACATAACCAATACCCCTGAATCAGGTGGAATTTCCCTATTTTGTCCACATATAAATTCGGGCGGAGCATTTCATCATTTGCTCTTGTTGAATAAAACCTTTAATGGGCATCGCACTTAAGCTTGCCTCGCTCAATGACGAGTTGACAACCTCCACCATTATATTATTTGAAGTTGACTTCCCAATTCCCCATTTGGTTAGCCACAGCCTTCTCCTGCCCCCCAGCTATAAAAACGGCTTTAGCCTCTTCTTTTCACCAAACACGATCATATATACATAACATAACATACATATTTAGCATCCAATTAATTATATCCGGTGAGTTAACTAACTTGCTGAGTTATTAATTTTTGGAATTATTGTATATTTAATTTCATATATCTATCTGACATAAATTACTCCCTCTGCTTCCTTTCTCTAATTTTCTATCATATATTTAATATACATAGATTATGTCATTGCTTATAATAATATGATTGTTGTAGTTAGAAAAGAGCATAAAGCAGACATGCATACTATGAGTTCATTTCTTTAATGACCTTTTCGCTATTTTTGGCTAAAGTAAATCCAGTTACTATGAAGAGAGAGGCAGGGGAAGGTGGTATTGTTATCATGACTAGTGTCCGAATGGGGCTTGTGGCAATTGCACTAGTGTTGATGCTGATGGCAAGCTTTTGTATGGCCAAAGATAGGAGAAATTTAGCTGCGGAAATGAATGAAAACAACCAAATGAGTGACCAGAATGATCACCATAACATCCCTCGAAAGGACTATGGAAAACCAGGCTCTGGCCAGTTTGATGTTACTGATGATAATGATCATCATTACATCCCTCGCGACCGTTATGGAAAACCTGGTGGTTCAGGCCAACTCCAAGTTGCTGACAATAACGATCACCATTCCATCCCTCGCAGGGATTATGATGGCACGCATACTGGCAAGGAATGAAACATATGTTTGGCAGATGAAGAAAGAATATATATATATATATATATATATATATATAGAGTTGTAGTGTTTGATAATTAAATCGATGACTGCTTGGTAGGTAAATAAATTACGAGAAGCAAAGGAATTAAGGGCTGGGGTTTTAGTTGTATGATGCAAGTAGGCAAGAATATATTATCAGTACTCTAGAGTCTAGACATGTGATATGATATCTGTATGCGTAGATCAGTATAACGATTGTATCATTGTAGTAATTACAATTAATAATCGTTTGCTGCAGTTAATAAAGATCTAAAGAAGGTTTGTATCTACTATATTTTGTCAGAGTTTCCTTATTTCCATAAAAACATATAGAGTTCTTTTTTTTTGGTTACATTACAAATCATATTTTTCACTTTTTTTTCTTATATATCTCTTCTTTTCACTTCTCTCAAACATAGAGGCTAGAGCTGTGGCTCTCATTTAATTTTCCACATACATGATGCTTAAAACCAGTAAGTGATTTAATTGTTTTATTATTTGCAACATAGCAATGGCCTGATTTTTTTTTCATGTACACTCCTCCATACATCTTTTACAGTCCAAAATAATTCTATTGGGTCAACTTTATATAGTATGATAGTGCATGGTTATATTGTTTGGATTTTGTTCCAACCCTTACTATGGAGCATTTAAACAAGATTTGGATCTTCATTGATAACTCCGTACTACTTGACAAAGTTTATACTTCGGAGAAAGTATAAACTTTATGAGTTACACCTCTTAATAACTTTTGAAAAAATGTGAATTTGATCAATCCAACCGTTGAATCACATTATATTACCTTCATGATCATGTATATCAATTTTCAGATAATTTGGACATTCGTAGGTATATTATCTAATAGTAGACTTTTACTTTTATTTTAAAAACATATTATACGATAAAATAAATTAGTTTGATGAAGTATCAATTAATTTTCGATTTTTATGAAATTTTATAGGCTTGATCTACTTTATAAGAACTTTCAATTCAACGGTTGGATTGGTCAAATTCACATTTTTGAAAAAGTTATTAAGAGGTGTAACTCATAAAGTTGGACACCTGGTGTCAACGGATCCTGACTTTCTCTCTCTATATATATATATATATATATTAATTTTGAAATTTACACTTGAAAAGGGATAAATATTATAAAGTAAAGTATGATCAAATTTCAGTACAATAGTAACAAAGAAGTAAGAAGTTAAGTAAGGACAATATACTTATAAAGACATTAATGTTTAATTAAACCTTGAATTTAAGTTCATTAATATCGATTAAATGTATAGCCCTTAAATTTACAATTTGCAAGCATCACGTGTATTGAATGAATATTTTTTGTAAAATATTTTTAAAAAATGAAATATATTTAAAATATAAAATATTTGAAAATTTTGATTTAAAAAGTTAAAAATTTTAATCTAATTGATGAATTAATTTGTTGATGATTTATAAGTATTTCATTTTAGTTAATATTTATTGATGACATAGATTTAAGTATTGATTAAATAAATTAATAATACACTTTTATTAAATAATTATTAAAAAAGTTAAATAATGATTATATCATTTTTATTTTAAATGGAAATTCAAGACATGTGTCATAATATAAAGAAACGCTTAACTTTATGATAAAAAATATGTGATATGACTTCAAAAAATTTAAGCATGAGATTTTACATATATATACATAAAATGGATTTGATTTATTAATTAAGTCAACTGATAAATATCTCCCTCATTTGAGCTTGCTTCTTGCTTAATTCTATCAGTAACTTCTTTGCATATATGCATAAGAATATATAGTCCCATATAGGGATGGTAATGGGTAGGGTTTGGGTAGGGTACTATAGTACCCGTCCCCATACCCGCGTTTTAAAAAAATACCCGTACCCAGACCCATACCCGCGTGGGTAGTGATTCTAGTACTCGTACCCTTACCCGTTGGGTACTCAAGTACTCGTACCCGTACCCATTTCCCGCACTTTTGTTAACTATAAAAAATAAATCGATTAGAAAATAAAAATTAATTAAAAGTAAATGAAAAATAATCCATAGATCATCCAAGTTTAACCTATAAAACAATTATCATATGTGGAAGTGGATGAGAGATTAAAACATTGAGACCGGAAATGGAAATTAGTTCATGTTTTGCTATTTTTAGTGTTTAGGACAAAATTATAACATTTGAATTAATTAAATTAGTAATATATATTAATGTTTTTTTACTATAATATATATTAACATTAATTATTTTTTGGAAAAAATATTAATTAATAATATAAACAAATATATATATATTAAATTAATTATATGTATATAAATTACATTAATTATATATATTATATAAGTGCGGGTATGGGTAGGGTAGGGTACCTTAGTACCCGTACCCGCACCCGTACCCATTAAAAAGTGCGGGTAATTACCCATACCCGCACCCATACCCATTTGATGGGTAATTACCCTACCCATTGTGGGTAATTTTTGCGGGTACCCACTGGGTCTGGGTCCAATTGCCATCCCTAGTCCCATACTATTAATATTATTTTCATATTAATTTTTGTATATACACAAATATCTAAATTAATACATGATATAGAGTCAAATTAAACTTCCTAACAAGCACTTATAAAAAAATAATCGAAAAAGTTAAATAAATTTAAATTTTTTCATAAATTAAAATTAACCTCGGTATCTCAACTTTAATTTCTTTGTATTCAAGTACTTATCTTTATTGAAAAACTTTTATAAACTAAAAATTAATTCAAATTGGGCCTAAACTGGGCCTAGTATGTGTTATCCTCTGTTTTAGTACATTTTCTTCTTCTTCTTTTTTTTACTAAGAGTCTATTTCTATACTCCTTTCATTTCAAACTAATAATTACATTTGATGTTTTAATCTATTTTAAATTGTTTGTGTCTGTGTGGCCTTTGTTGGTAATTGCAAAATCTCACTGTCATTTATATCATAGCTATAGCTAGAAGTCGAAAATTGGATAGTAGCATTTTTCCACCACCTATCAAGATTTTTTTTTAAGACAAGGGTATCCCTCAGCCAGCACCAATTGGAATTAAGCCCCAAGCAGTATTGTCGTCCCAATTAATAGTGAATACATATGATTAACCAAAAAGAAATACTTAAGCTTGATTACTTTCTCACAAGTGTTATTTTATTTGAGAGGAAATTTTTCCATCATATATATAAATATATTACCACGGATAATAACACGTTTCAATTATATTAAAATCACGTTTTTAACTCAGCGCTACTCTCAACAACGGAGAGTGATCCACATATGCAACGTGATTTATGAAAACCAAACTGGCTATAATCTAACAGCTATTCTTTTCTCATCTTCCAAGCTAAAGACTACATTATGTTAATAAAGAAATAATGATACAGATAAGGATTCTTAACCCTAATGTTAACCCTGCCTTACACCCCATCTTTTTCAAAACAGTGACACAATATATGTTGCCACTGCTTGCAATTAATGCCCTTGTGGAACTGCCTATCTAATATTTTCTGCAATGGCAAGTTGGAAAAATTCTCCTTTCCTTCTCAAACAAATTATTGGGAACAAATTTTCAGTGTCACTTCCATCTTTTTCCCTCTTACTCCTCCCATCCCCAATCCCAACCCATTTACAAGGCAATCAGCCTACAAAGTCATGGATCATTTGCCCTCCAAGGTGACACCTAAGCTGCTCCTCTTGTAGTTGTTGTTGTTGGTGCTGTACACCTTCAACACCATGCCTCAGACCCAATGTCAGTGACACAGACCCAAGTCCCCCAACCTCAAGTCCACCATGTCTGCATGGCAAAAAACTCATCAGTGTCCCATCCATGCTTGAACTCATTTGACATTCCAATTTAGATCGCTTCTCTTGACTCCATTGTTCTGCATTTAACATCCCTCTTTCTTCTTCATTGTTGGCAACAGCTATGGATGAATCCATTTCCATGCCATGAAATTGGTTTTCAGGTATTGTATGCATACCAAACTTGCTCAGAGACTTATCCACTCTAGGCTGGCTGGTACCACCTTCAGTGCCAGAAGCTCCCTCATTCTCATTGCCACCTGTTGCTTTTGTTTCAAGCATGTGTATTTCCTCAACCATTGGCTTCCACACACGAACTCGAGCATTAATGAACCAATTAGATACCTGCAATAATCGGTTACACCATTATTTCAGCAGTAAGTAAATAACATGAAGCAGCTTAGCAGGATATAGTATGTATTTGCACAATTGCACCCAATTAATGGAAGCCAACCACACAGACCAATATCTTCTAGCCGGCCATGAAAAGATGAAGAAAATCACATTGCTAAAAAGGTTTCATGGCCCAAACAACTTGGGAGGACCCTAAAAAATGCACCTGCTAACATATACCCCAAGAGCACATTAAGAAATCAATAATTTATGCATTTCTATAAAAAAAATTATTTTTATAGGTTTTACCACGCAATATATATAGTTAGTGTAAAAACTTTCATATTGGCAATTAATAATGATGTTATCACAACTTATTTCAATTTAATGAAACATAATGTATCAATTTTTATTAAGTGAATTGACAATTTATCATTAACTAATAGTGTAACTTTTTTAAATAGACAGTGCATACAAAATTACAAATCAAACTCTTATATTAAAACATTCAATTGTCAAAAGGTCAGAAATGTGTATATTGAAATATTTGACCATCGATAAGGACCCACTTAAGAGCTACCAATGTGAACAAATATCAATTATACCAATTCAATCAACCAAATTAAAAAGCCTGCGGGTGTAATAATGAATTTAAAGGAGTAGGCCCCACCTGGTTTCGAGAAAGACCTGTTTGAGTAGCCAACATTTGTTTATCAATGTCTGTGGGGTAACTGAAAAAAAAAAGGAAATCAACAGCAAAAAAAAAACATAATTCAATCTCAATTTTTTTCATTTTGGAATACAAAGAAGAGTGACGTAGCTAGAGACAGGGACACAGAGACAAACATACGGATGAAGAAAATGTTCAAATAACCAAGCTCTAAGAATTGCCACTGAGCGTTCTGGTAAGCCTCTCTGTGGCCTCCACACATGTTGTTGGGCTTCAATAAGGCCAGTACTACCCCTTCCAGATTTGTTCTTTTGAAAGCTTTGGTCCATGCACCTTAGCCTTGCCATATTAGTGTCAACTTTACTACTAGTACTGGTGGTAGGTATTGACACATCCTCCACCAACACTTCACTTACAACCTTGAGCTGATCTGAGATAGAATTGTTTAGGCACCTGAATTGTTTTGACACTGACTTAAAAGCCAAGGAGATGTAAGGAGTAGCTGAACTAAGACCCGCTACTGATTCAAAGGATGCAACAACCATTTGCATTTGTTGATGGTACTGCTTGTATCTCCTATTGACCTATCATGTTCATATGGCCCAACACAACAGTGTGATCAAAAGCAATCTTTCAAAAAGAATCAACTCAAATGATAACTAGCAACAGCATAACTCCAAGAATCAAATTATTTCAGACCAATAAAAGTACTACTTTGCCTTTACATGAGCAAATTGTCACAACCAAATTTCTGAAATAGAAACTGTAGCACGCCTTGTAAAGTTATGGTGTAAAAACATGATCACATGACATTTGTTTATCTTTATAACAATCACAATTGCTTATTCAAAAAAAAAAATCACAAAATAATGTGGTAAAATTATTACAAGCATGATAGAGTAAATTAGAGATAATAAGCATCGAGTGCGTGTCAATTTGACCAAGTAAACAATATATCAGGTAGGGCATTCCTTCCACCAAACTTTAGAACAGAGAAAGAAATTATCTGACTTTGGAAAGAGAATGTACACAGTTGACAGGCAATTAATTTACTAGCTCTATATTCATGATTTCATGCTTACACTTTGAACTCCTAGATAGATTTATTAATTACAGTGGACAAGTGAATACCAGCCAATGTTAGAGACACAGTTTGTAAGTACAACGAAGAATTGATATTGTTTAAATTGGGTGACCAGCCCCAATTATTCATCCCTATCGAACATAGTACAAACTAACAAAGTTGGATACAGTTGGCAGATAATTAATTGGGTCCCTTAAGCACATTGACAGGGATTCGATCTTAGATAGTGTGTATGGAAAAATCTTTATTGAAAGAGGCAAAAGCCACCTCAGTTATCGATCTCTACACCTCGAAAGGAATTAGTCTAGCTATCGGCTAACATAGTACAAATTATTCATCATCTAAATCAAAATTTGAAAGCTTTTTTTCTTTAGAATACATGTTTGTGTCAAGACTGTTGAGAAAGGTAAAACTCATTTCGGTGATCTCTATAACTAGAAATAAATTAGTCTTTAGCTATCAGCTGTGATACTCTTGTTTCACACAAAAAAAAATATCTGTTTGAAGAACTAAAGTTGGGGATACATCAGCATATAAGTGGATGCACTAAGGGGATTTCTAGATGTAAATTTGTATGAACAGGAATTTACAAATGTATCCTTAAATTCTTCGGTTAGGAAGGCATTTTATTTATTTTATTTATTTCTTATAGAAAATGCAACTGAGGATTACACATTTTCCAAAAAAATATTCTTGCATGAATATATTATCTATAAACACAACCAATTAAAATTTCAAAATCATATTAAAATAATTTCAGTATAACTTTCGATGTGCTTTTTACTATAGACAGATGCTCACACAAGAATTGCTCGGTAAAAAAACTGAACGTTCAGAACATATCAATCTAAGACCACTCTAATCATGATGTTGACAAGATTACAGCTGATACCTTTAAAAATTATAGCCCATTCCAATGGTGATGTCGATTAGGGGTTTAAATTATTTAATTTTATTTGGAATAATTATAAAAAATTAAAAATAAACATCAAGATAAATAAATCTCATTATATTACAAAAAATAATTCTTACTGACCAACTTAACTACACAAGTGGTAGTTCACAAACTGATAATATTTTACAATAAAAATTTCCAGTTTATTATAATTTCCCATATCATTTTTGTCAGTGTGCATAGACTGATTCAATTAAAATCATTTAAAACTTTACTTAGAATTTATAAGATATGGAAAAACATGAGAATGAATGATGAAATAAACGCCTATCGCCAATGAAAAGTGAAACAATAAACATTACGGATGACATAGAAATCAGTCAACACTCTAGTCTATATAACCAAAAGAGAGAAAATTAAAAATGCAAAATAAAGTTTAACAAATAACTTGTTTGCAATGCATTCACAACAATGTGTGTGCGTCACCTCACTTGAAGGCCTTCTGATTATATAACATCAAATGGACCTTATCAGTGTCCTTTTTATTCATGTTTTCACATTTTCAGGAGAACCTATGACTTAAATGTATGAGCCAGAAGAAGCAACGCCAATTGTTCAAAGGAGATTCAAAGTCAAGCATCACCAACAATGAGACAGAAGAGAACAGAATAAGAACAACAATTAAGAGACCACACAAATGAACAATAAACTTAAAAATGACTAGATTTGACAATAAAGAGACCACCCAATCAAAGGAAAGTTAATGATAGCATTACCAACAACCCATGTGGTATTATATTTAGGTGATGAAACCTTTATTCTTTTGCTCTTTGTTCTTCTAAAGGGACATCTCTTTATATATCCTCCTAATAATGAAGAAAGTATTAAATGAAAAATTGAAGGCACTTAATTTTTGAAGGGTTAATGAACATGGAATGTGGAATGTTTTTTATCTAAAAGGAAAATATTTATTAATCTTTAACGTTTCTAATATATAATAAATTCTTAAAAGCCTTTTTCAGTTTGAAATGTTCTTAAGAACCTAAGGACTAATATATAAAAGACATTTAATACTTACTACATTCAGTAAATTATCAGAATTTGTAGTAGGAATAAATAAGAGAATTTAAATTAGGAAAATGTAATGATGAGTATTTTAAGAATAAACCTAATGTAACAAATGCAATAATTTCAAATACAAACTTATATTCATTGATTATTTGACGATTGCCTTAGCTCTCATGATACCTAAAATTATTCCCGGAAAAAATCAAAACAAATAGAAAGGAATTGACAAAATCAAAGGTACACAACAAGGATGCATTTTTGTTTCCCCACACTCTAAAACAGTGATACGTTAAACCGGGTTCTATCTTCCCAAGCCAACTTTTCAGAAACCAAGACTTGTTGAACCAGCACACGGCAGTGTAAAAGCATTTGGCCTTTTTCGTTTTTTTTAAGTAAAACAGTAAGATTCTGACAGAAATTATGCCAAAATAATAAATACGTAGAAAAGCAAGTCATAAATAAAACAGGTTAATAAATTAAACCAACGAACCTCCTCTTGCATGTACAGGAGCTTTGCTTTCTTCTGTTGATAATCCGGCCGTGAAGAAACACCAAAGCTACTTCGTTTCTCCCAATCAGCACTGTTTTCTTTTGACATATACAACATGGAGGATATTGATGAAGAACCTGAATTACTACCTTTTGAAGCAACCCCAGTAGTTTCATTGACAGTGACAGTATCAGCTGAAGTAGAAGCACTAACTTCTCTAGAGAGAGAGACCCTCTCTGAAACATCACATGTTTTCGCAAATTTCGAACAACAAAACTCATCTAACAACTGTTGGGCTGTCTTTAAGAACCTTGAACTCTTAAGAATAGTCGCATACCCAGTAAATGGGCCGAGTGGGCCCACATTCCGATAACTAGTCTTTAACACGGTGTGATCTTGAACTGATTTCCCACTCTCTCTAGAAATGATAGATTTCACATGCTTCAGATATTGAGAATCATCTGATGCAGATCCCTCTTCAAAAACAGGAGCCTTGGATTGTGCATTAGATGAAAGCGATAAGGATAAGCTCTGAGGATTAGAATCAGAAATGAAAGGCCCAGTGTGTTCATAAACCTTTTTGTCTGAGAAACCCAGCGGGTTAAGGGTATTATTGTCAATTTGTCTATTTGTCCAACCAAAACGCAACTGATTAGGCTGGTTTCCATATTGAAGTTCAAGTTCACTAGCATTGTTACTCCCACCCCCAAATTCCTTGGCCAGTTTGCTGCATCACTGAAGCTGATTTGACAATTTCCTGTAATGTATTCTGATAAATTGGAGATGGAGGATGCATCTGTTGCTGGTAAGCATCAACATTGTTTGGCTCAGCAGCCAAGAAAGTGTTGGTGTTGGTGCTTCCGTTTGCCAGAGAACTGTTTGCATAATTTACAACCCAATCACAGCCTTGATGCTGGGGAGCACTGTTTCTCCAATTTTCCAAATGTTCTTTTTGGGGAGAATGAAGACCAACCAATGAGGAATGAGGAAATGAACCATACTGATGCATCATTAGCCTGCTCGGTTCATCCTGATACTCCAACGCGTTCCTTGGATTTGAAGCGGTTGAGAAGTTTGGCACTTGTGAAGAATAAACAGCTTGTTCATCAAGCATGTTAGCATTTCTAACACTCCTAACTTGAAGAAGATCCATGTTAAACCCTGGGTGTAATGACAATTGCTCTATATTATTAGGGTATTCCTGTAAATTCTGGATTCTCAATTTATCTCGCCGAATTTGCTGTGCTACATGAGACTCAGGCCTTAAGCTACTCATTCCAACCCAGAAAGTTTATACCAAAGCCTCTTTTTAACTTCCAAAGTCTAAGGCCTTCCAGAAACGAACCGCTGCAGCATTAATCAAAGCTATACAACATTACTTCTGGATTTAAGTAAAGAACAATAATGAACTATTAGTATTAAAGACAAAATATAATTTCAGATATATATATTTAATTTCTGACTGAAATTTTAATTTTATATTAATATATCTACAAATTGCAGTGCAGAAGTGCAGAGGCACAGAGGGAGTCAGGAAACTAGCATAATAAATAGCAAAATAATTATGTGAGGAAAGGCAAGACAAAACTGAGAGTGAAGAAACAGATCCAGTTTCAGTTATTCTATAATATTATTCTCATGACCTTGTACAGGCTCAAATAAAGCTATAGCTACTTGTTCTTGTTTTCCTTTCTTAATTCTCACTACCTTTAATCATCTCATCACTGTAACAAAATCAAACAAAGCCCCTCCACTGCCAACAAACAACAAAAAGATCAACAGTATCACTCAAAAGGAACTCCAATATATGATGCTTTGAACAAGATTAAGTCAACACTATGAAAATAACAAGAACAACTTCAAGCTCTCGTATATACGTAAATCACAACGACAACGTTTAGAGAAGTTTTCATTTAACGAGTGAAACCCTAGTTATTGGGCTCGCTCGGATCTAGTTGCAGATTCTCACCAACAATAACTCAAAGCTAGCTAAACTCTTTTCTCTAAAAACAAAAAATGAAATAAATTTGGGTTGAGGCCTTGAAACTAAGCATTACATGTGCAGAAACAAGAACAAGGGAGTTAAGTAAGAAGGAAACGCAGATACGTTGAATTTTACTGGGAAAAGGACGACGCAGGAAGAGATAAACGACAGATAAAAGTGGTCATGTGTTTCAAGCGGAGGAGCCAAGAAAAGAAAGAAAACGTGAAGTTGTTTATTGCCGTAGTAGGTGTGGACAACCTGAAACCTGTGAAAGAAAGAAAGGGGGGTACCTGTACCTGTGCTGTGTGTCTGTGTATAGCAACTTGGCGATGGAGACCCGCGAACCGGTTTAGAATTCAGAAGATGAGATGAGATGAAGCTACTATAGCACTACCAACCTAGCAAGCATAGCACGCACCACAATCATTGTGGATCGCCCGTTAGCTTTGACGTTTAAATTAACGTAAAGTCGCAGTTAAAAAGTTAAAAAAAAAATGAGCGAGGGAGCTGTCCTCAATGTTCATTCAAGTTGTGTGGTTGGGGGGCCCTCTCTTCCCTTTTTCATCCTCAGCTCCTTCCATTTTCCATTTCCGTGTTTTTTCACCTTTTTACTATTCTGCGTTTGAAACTATGTCCCTTCCTGTCCGATGCAATGCGCGCAGTTATTATAATTATTAATTCACTTTTATTATTAGCTTCATCGATCGATCTTTTTGTTTTCTATTTAGTATTTAGTATAAGTGCTTGCTTGTTTCTTTATGGCTTCAATCAAACATTTTGAACTACTTCTGAACTACTTTTAATAATATGATATGATGTCATGTCATATCACATAAAAAATTTATGGATATGTCGATGCTGTATTTATAAAATGTCTGAAAATATGTGTTGATTGCAAGAGAAGCAGCTTATACTCAAGGGATTTTAGCGAGAAGAATTTTGGAAGGATAGATTTTAATATAAATTCAAAAAAAAACATAATATATTTTTCGTCATCTTAATTTGCTTCACAGAGCAAAATGGGAGGAAGGTAGAACTGTAGAAGAATAGCGATGGATAGGGTCTCTTGTGTAGGGCAGTTTCCGTCATTGTTCTCCGAAACACTAGATCAGTCAAAATTTAAACAAATTAATAGTATTAATTTACTTACGTTATGTTTTCTTTCAACAGCATTAAAAAATGTTATGTTTGGTGGGAGTAGAAAAATAAAGAGAAAAGAAATGGGTAAGAGAGAAGTGGAAAGAAGAGAAATTGAGGTAAAATAGAGGAGAAATAAAGGTTATTTGGTGTGAATGAAATTGGTGAAAAATAAAAGAGAAATGTTAAGGTGTGTTGTTTGGTGTGACTGAAGGAATAGAAGTGAAATAGAAGTATTTTATTATTTGGGATAATTTTGGCGGCGGACTACAGTAAAAATCGATTTTCACTGCATAAAAATCGATTGTCTGCGGCTGCACTGATTGGTCTTTGTATAGGTTCAGTACAGAAATCGATTTTTTTTTCCATAAATCGATTTTCTGGTAGTAAGAAATCGATTTTTTTTTTTGCCATAAGTTATTTCTCTCCTTTTCTCTAGGTATAAGCCGTGAAATGTTAAAAGCATGGGTCCCACCATGTTTTGCAATTTCACTTCTTTTCAACAGGCTCACCAAACAAGTGTTGGAGGTGAATAATTTCAATCCACTTCAACCCACCCAACTCCATTTCCCCCCTTTTCCACAATCACCAAATAAGGGCTTAGTGTCTATTTGGTTTACAGTCGAATAGAATTGATTTAATTAATGATTAAAATGAGCGATAAACGTTTCACGAAGCACGTTAAACAGAAATAATTTAAAATCAATTCCACAAAATGATAGTTTTGATTTTCTCAACGCCCAACCAAACCGGCTATTACCCAATTATACAAAAACTATCAATTTAATATTTCAGATAATTTAAAATTATATTATCGTATTATTCTTCCAGTCTTCCATATAAGGCTTTATCAATAATAATATTTTATTATACGTATGTTAAAAGATATAGAATAATGTTTTTCATACAATAAAAAATATACAATAACTCATACAATATACTTTTTCTCTCTATATCTCTCTCATATTACCTATTACATTCCACATTTCTCTCTCTTACTTTTATTTTTTATTTTACCTTTTTATGTTGTATTGTTGTAGTGATGTATGAAAAACATTACTCAAAGATATATAGTTTATAAAGAAGTAAAATTAATATTTAATGAATATTATTTTATTCCATTTTTTTCTTTACTTAAGATTATTTATATGATTAAATACATATTATCCGAATGTTATATGGGTTTATAACTCAATATGTATAATAATAAAATTGTTAATTTAATAAATAAATATTTAGTTGGTTAAAATTAATAAATAGTCTTAAATTTCTCAAAAATAATGAAAATGTTTAAAAATTGAGTTTTGATATTTTCAAACTCTAATCTTTCACATCTTTTTTTATGTATCTCTCATTTTCCATCAATTAAATAATATATTTTTCATTTTCTCGCTCTTCATTTTCGTTTATATATTTCTATGCCTCTCTTATCCTTACACCTCCAAAATCCCAAAATTGAGGTGTGAGCCTATTATTTTACTTAAAAATTCATCCGTTTCATTAATTTTTCTCTCCATCTTAATTACATATCTCTTCAATTTTTCTCTCCACCTTATTTTGTTCAATATATTTCATTGTCTCCTCCAAAGAATTTGCCATCCAACTTACTGATAAATAGTCATATTAAAAAATTGAAAAACAAAATAAAACTTTTAAAATATAACTTATAAATAGGATGGGAGAAATACATATTGTAATAGATGGGAAAAAAGAGATAAAAAGAAAAATTAAAATGAATAGAGAAAAAAATTAAAATGTGTTAATTGATATGATGATAAATTGACATAATAGAAAAAAAATATAAAAAAAATTGTCAGACTTTCTTTAGTATAAATCACTCCTATCCTCCACACAGATAATTCTTCCCAAACTCACAACATCTGCGTTAATGGAACTAATTAATATTTTTATAGGTATTTTTTTCAAACACAATAAGTTCTTATTTGAAAAGAAATCTGCAAGTTGTTTGGAGCTATCATCTTCAATGGAAGTTGTTTGATATGAGTTATTTAACTTAAAAATTATTATTTTAATGTGGGTTCCACGAGTTAAATTGCTTAAAAATGGATAAGAGTTGCTTCAATAAATAATTCTTATCCATTTTTAAACAACTCAATTTATAAATTCCATGTTAAAATAATAATTTTTAAGTTAAGCAATTACCCTATTATGACGTTTGAAAAATCAAATTGTTTAAAAAAAATAGTACGGCTGTTCCTTCCATAATTATTAGTTTCGTGAGATTTTATAAATGACCACTGTTCTCGTACAATTGTCTTGGAGTACTGCTGCAGCTATAGCAACACATGTGATGAAACTTATACAAATATAATTTAATAATTAAATTAAAAAACACATGTATAAAAATGGAACCGCGGTAAAGATAATGGTTTATGATTTATGGCTTCCATAGATTTGTTTTTTCGCTGGACCACGGCTATTCTTTAATTTTTTGAGTAGTGCTTCTATTTAAGTTGGATATGATTTTGATGAACGTCAAAGCTCTTCTTTCATGTATTTAATTTAATGTAACTGCATTAATAAAGATTTTTTCCGGCAATTACTGCATTACTAGAGATTGAATTAGAATCAAACTGATAATAATTAAATGGCTTAAATATATTTTTGGTCCCTATACTTTTATAAATGGGTGATTTTGGTCCCCTTAGTTTTAATTGCTCAATTTTGGTCCCTATACTTTTGTAAATGGGTGATTTTGGTCCTCCTAATTTTAATTGCTCAATGTTGGTCCCTCTCTTCTTTAAAAACTGAAGAAATCTAATTCCACCATTAGCCTCCCATTAAATATTTAGCAGAGTTTGCTGACATGAATTTTATTTTGTGACGTGTAAACTATCACATGACAAATATTATTATTTGATTTTATCTCTTAATTTTTTTAAACGAAAAATTAGAGCTTGCAGATTTCAGTTCGCTTTCGATTTCATTTTAAATTTCATTTCATGCTCGAATGAGATTTCAGATCGCTTGGTTAATGGCTTGAAAGTAGACCTGCAATTGTTTTAATTTTGAGACTTATATTTGCTTTATTGTATTTTAGGAAATTAGAGTGTAATAGTGAGATTTTGTTTTTATTTTGTTTTCTCGTTGTATTAAATTATGCAGAATCTGATTTTATTTTCCGATTTTTGTTTAAAAAAATTAAGAGATAAAATTAAATAATAATATTTATCATGTGATAGTTTACACGTCACAAAATTAAATCCATGTCAGCAAACTCTGCTAAATATGGGAGGCTAACGATAGGATTAGATTTGTTCAATTTTTAAAGAAGAGGGACCAAAATTGAGCAATTAAAACTAGGGGGACCAAAATCACCCATTTACAAAAGTATGGAGACCAAAATTGAGCAATTAAACTAGGAGGACCAAAATCACCCATTTACAAAAGTATAGGGACCAAAAATGTATTTAAGCCTAATTAAATTAATAAATTTTTCATATTGTTTAATAAGTGGATATATTTCTACAGTAATTTTTATTAAAATCATTTCACTTAATAACCGTTTATAAATTATAAATGGGAAAAATATGTTTTTCGTTCTTGTAGTTTCGGTCAACTTTGGTTTTTGTCTCTATACTTTAAATCCTTTGTTTTTTTGTCTCTATACTTAATTTCTAAACTCTCAAACCATGGTCTTTGGCCATGACATCCGTTAACCTGATGAGTTGGATAACAAAAGTTATATGTTAGACCTCAATAGTGGCCCCAAATAGCTGACTCATCTAATAATCTTTTTTATTAATTTTTTAATTATTAAAATAATTATAATTATGAAATTAGTTTTTTATCGGGTAAAACTCCTTAGGTGAAAACCCTAATTTAACAATTAGGATTATTTTAATAATTGAAAATTTATAAAAAAGTTAATTAGATGATTAGTCAGTTATTTGTGACTTACTATTGAGGCTGGCATGTAACTTTTGTTAGTCAGCTCATCAGGTTAACAGATCTCACTGACGGGCAGACACCATGGTTTGGGGGTTTAGAAAATTTAGGGACAAAAAAACACAAAATAAGTACAGAGACGAAAACTAAAGTTGACTAAAACTAAAACTATTAGGACGAAAACATATTTTCCCGTTATAAATTTAACAAAGCCAACTATTCAAAGCATTAAATCATTTGGTAAGTGGGGTATTTTTTATATTTATAAAATAAAAATAATTAACTAACGTAAAATTATAAAAAAAATTAACATATATAAAAATATAAGTTAATATAAGTATTTTCTAATATAAATAATTAATTAAATAATAAGTATTTATATGTAACTTTTTGAATATATATTTTTATTTTTTTAAAAATATCTTAGATCAAATAAAATTTTATGAAAATATAAAAAAAAAATTGAAAAAAAAACTAGATTAAAAGAATACTCTTTATTATTCTTGGTCTTTCTTTTCTTTTGTTCATTTTAAAAGAAAAATTATGTTTTTTTATTTATCTACTTTAAAATTTAAGAAAATATTTATTTATCTTTTTTAATTATATTTCTATGTCTATTACTTCCTTTTATAATTAATAAGAATATTAATTCTTTTTTTAATATGCGTGCTTTTCAACAAGATAAATATCAAAAATAATAATAAATAAGATTTAACCAATCTTCACGAAACAATAAAAATAAAAGAGATAACATATTCATAAAAAAACATATAAAAAATTATATAACATATTTTTTTTCTATTTTTATTCATTATATTATTTATCAGATCCTATATTTTTCTCTATTTCTTCTCTTATTTTTACATCTTTATATTGTACATGTTATTATATGAAATCAACCTTCCGCAAAATAAAAAAGGGGGAAAACCATGGAACGTGAGTTTTATTAATTAAAAAAAATATGCACTCAGTAATTAGAAAAGTTAATTAATTAAAAGGAAAGGGGGAAAGTAATTAAGAGGTTGGTCATACGAGGCAACTGGAGATTACGTCACCTGCGGATTGTACCCTGTTGTTTTCAATGGGCAGAAGGGAGATAGAGATGGAGATAGAGTGTGAGTTTTAGGGGTTCGAACAAAACAGGTTGCAGTAACAGCAGCAGATCTTTTGCTTAACGGCAGTGATAATTTGCCATTTACCGATAAATTGAAAAGCTGGTCACACTAAATTCCTAGCCCAGAAAGCCTGTCATTATATATTCCCTTTAATTCCCCCCCCCCCCCCCCCCCCCCTCTCTCTCTCTCCCTCCCTCCCTCCCCAACCCAAACAAATCTGTGTCCCGTCACCATCCCACCATGTTCCTCATTAATCCCTCACCCGTGCCCACCGTGGATTGCGTTTATTATGGTAGTATGTGTTAGTCACAGAATAGAAGATTATGTCAGCTGTATTTCATTTCTAGATCCATTTCCAATTAATGTAACGAGGCAGGGAAACCTACTGCATTGTGTTTAGCTTGGGATTGATAGTAGTAGTACTGGTTATTCAAGTTATCTATATATCCCGGGACGGATCGCGAGAATTTTTTAATAATAAATATTAAATATCAATCAAATTCATTAAATCTTTTAATTAAGTTATATATATATATAATATATTCATGTTATAAAATTTATCAATAATAATATTTGTATCAAATAATTTTTTTAATAAAAATCACTTAAAGGGGCTAAATTTCAATAAAAAATAAATAAAATTTTGATTATAAAAATTAAATGCATCACACTCATTTTATTTATTACACATATATTGATAGTATTTTATTTTTTTATTTGTAATGTGTATTATAATGGTAATATAATAGGGGAGTGGGGGCTAAAGCCCATGCTTGCCCCCCCTTGGATCCGTCCCTGTATATTTCTCATTCGGACCTGGATATGTTGCAGTTCACACTGCATAGGGACTGTTGTGAAAATAGGAAATTAGGAAAGAAAGAAATGAGTGGAAAAAAATAGATAAAAAATATTAAAAGAATTAAGGTTGTTTGGTATAAAATAAATAGAAGTGCAGGGTGGGCACAGGGACAGTTGTGAATCTCACACTTAAAATTTTGTTTGGTTTGTAATTAAGGAAAAAATAGAATTAATTTATAAAATTAATTTTAAATCACTTTCATTTAATGTGTTTTATAAAACATACATCATTCATTTTTTTTCTAAGCAAAAGTAATTAAATTAAATGGAAGTATAAGGGGTACTCCAACCCATGATACAAAATACAACCACCAAATGAAAATCAATGTAGCTTTATTCCTGGGCGGCACAGTTCCGATCTGTGTTGTAAAAACCGGACCGGTAACCGGTGGTGGGAGCGGTTCGGTTGGCCCAGAAAACAGGATAGACACAAAACCGGTGACGAATCGGTAAAACCGGCCCCAAACCGGTGAACCGGATCAAAACCGGTGGTTCACCGGTTCTGTGAGAGAAGACCAAAACTACGTCGTTTCACGTAAAAAATTGCAAATTTTTTTTTTGAATTAATGTTGCTGTGTTGCGTTTTGATGTGAGCTCAGCTGAGAGTTTTTTTTCCTATCCCTAATTAGTAATTGGAATTTGGAAGCAAGTAACTAGTAAGAACTAAGCAACAGAGCCTTCTTTCTCTCTAGAGAACCCTTTCTCCTCCTTCTCATATTGTCACTCGAGTCTCGGCCGGCCGCGTCCTGTCCGCACGTTCGTCGTCCGCCGTCCACCACCTGCCCGTTTGTCGTTTGCTGCCCTTCCTCCTTCTTCCGTCACGCGCGTCCCGGCTGTTCCGTCGAGCTTCCGTCGCGCGCGTTCCACCTGGTGTGATTCCGATCCGCTTCACCCCAACCGCTTCCAGCCGTGCCTCGTGGCCACCGGAGATGAACCACAGCAACAGCCTGCGCAGGTAACAAATGAATGTGCATTTGGCTGTCCAAAACTCCAAATAACACTACAAGAAAAATGGGATTTAGCTGCAAAAAAATTAGCGTAGGCCATGAGGCCTTGGCTAAATTTTTCTTTTAGCGTAGGCTGGCCTACGCTAAGCAGACGCTAGGGCATCAACTTCTTTTTCCAAAATACAGAATTTAATTAGCGTCAGTTGGCCCCCGCTAATTTTATTTTAAATTTTTTTATATATTTGTTAGCGTCGGCCAGCCAACGCAACTTTGAAATGAATTTGGCTGCAAAAATATAGCATCGGATGGCCGACGCTACCTGAAATACATATTGCCCTCGCGTCTCTCCCTTTTCAGAACACACACGCGAACCCTAAGTTGTTCCTCCCTTTTCAGAACACACACTTCGCCGCCGCCCACTGAAGCGGTTCCTCCCATCGTTGCCGCATCACAGGCCTTCCACCTCCGGCGGTCCTCCCTTCGTTGCCGGCGTTCAGGTGAGTCTCTGTTCTTGCAAGATTTGGGATACGAGTTCTTGTACTCTGTTGAAAACCCTCATGCATCGATGATTAGGTACCTGTTGTTTCCTTCGCTAAGTTCTCCCCCAACGGCAAGTTCATTCTCGGATCCACTCTTAACGACACCCTTGTGTGTTTCTCTTTCTTTTTTCAATTAATGTTGATGATGGTGCATTTTTCTGTTATCTATAAAATGGATTCAAACTTTAGCTAATATGGTTTGCATTCAACCCATTCAACCCTTTCAGGAAATAGTTGCTTGGCTGCAACGGGAAAAGGAAAAAAAACAAAGGAAAGAATCAAAAACAAGGTAAACACTGATAACTTCACACAGTATGGGGGTTAATTTTAAATTCCTTTCCTGTGGCAGTGATTGATTTTTGCTCTTTATTAACATTGAATTTGAAAGAGTACCCTCGTGATTTTGGTAAGATTGAATTTTAAAACCTTCCTGAACCAATTAGATGTAAAGAATAAAAATAAATAGTTTCCTCACCACCGATTCCCCACCTCACCTCATTGTATGCATTTTCTCCACTCTAGCTAATGACAGATTAGCTACCTATAACAGTTAACACCATAAATTTTAATATCCTACCTTGATCAAAATAAATACATGATGCAATGGAAAAAGGAAAATGAGTCAATATTGTCATAATGCCATCTATATGTGTACTAATAATATATACTGACTGGAGAAGATATAGTCTTAGAGTTATATTCCTTTACATCACCTGTGTTTAGCCTCTTTATTCAATAATTATCTCTATGCTAATGTTTAGCCTCTTTTGAGCATTAATTTTTTTTCATTGAATAAGTCAAACTCTTCCAAGAGACATTTTAGAGCTCAGTAATTGAGCATCAATTATTTGGTCATTTAAAATGGTTTTTTGTCATACTGGATACACTGTGTTTCTCTCACTTGGGAACTTGGACCTAAAAATGCTTAAAGTTTTGGTCTTGGAAGCTAATGTCTACAATCATTATAGGGTAATCACTATAGGGTGCTCAATTTCAAGTCAACTATCGGTTTACGAATATTGAGGAATATGGGGTTGTTAGTTGTTATGTAATTCGTAAAAATACCAAGTATTGAATAAAGTCAAATTGAGTTGAGGGTAGGCTTATATTGCAAGTTCCTATTAAGACCACTCTGGTGGCATATCACTGGATCCTGATGCCGTCCGGTCACCATTGACACAAGTTGGTTACCGGCCATGAAAGTGACAAGTTGTTGATCAATCTCACTTACTACAGATGTTGACTTCAAATTTCACTTGCTTTATTTAATTTTTTTCTGCTCACAACAAACTTTTCATCTAAAAACTTTATTCTGGTTACTTTCTGGTTGAGTCTCTAACTTTTTTATCTAAAACTTACTATGGGTTTTTTGGGCTTATTTTAAAATTATAATTGTAATTTATGTGTTGTAGGTTGGAATAATAGAAGGAAGAGTTGGGGTATCTCTCTTAGAAGTGAATAGTGAGCTCTTCTCTACTGTGTTATACAATCGAGGTAAGCTAGCAATTGCACAATAACATGTTTTCTTAGTAAATGGTGTTTGTTATATATCTGTGTTGTTTGTTAGTGGAGAGCTGAGCTCAATAGGGTGTGATCCTATTTTTTAAACAGGATGCTGGTTGTGTGCTGAGTATTTAGAAATTGTGTATGTGTTTGTTATATAATCAGTGTTGTTTGTTAGTGGAGAGCTGAGCTCAATAGGGTGTGATCCTGTTTTATAAGCAGGATGCTGGTTGTGTGTTGATTATTTAGAAATTGTGCATGTGTTTGTTACATAATCTGTTTTTTTTGTTAGTGGAGAGCTGAGCTCAATAGGGTGTGATCTTATTTTGTAAGTAGGGTGTATTTGTTATATATTTGTGTTCATTTTACAGAAATGGATCGTAGTTGGATGTATGATAGGATCAACCCTGACAGAATAGGGTTAAAATCTAAATTTATTATTGGAGTTGATGAGTTTGTTAACACTGCTAAGGAGCAACCTTACTTTCAGTCAGAGGGTGGGATAAGGTGTCCTTGTGTCAAGTGCAGGTGTATGAAGTTGTTGTTGCCTTGCACGGTTAAGGAACACTTGTACAAGTTTGGATTTCAACCAAACTATTGGTTCTGGACTGAACATGGAGAAGAGAATCCACATTTTGATTTAGGGGGTCAATCAAGTGGTAGTGGTTTTTCGGCCAATGAAGACCAATTTGTCTCAATGCATCAGATGGTGTGTGATGCTTTCAGACACACCAATGATTTCCCACCGCTCTCTCCTGACGTGGGAAATGAAACATTCCAAGAGTAAGAGTTACCCAATCCGGAGGCTCGACGATTTTTTATATGTTAACATCAGTAAATCAGCCAATTTATGAAGGAGCTACTGAATCAAAGTTATCAATATCTGTAAAGCTTTTGGCAGCTAGATCAAATTGGCATGTTCCCCAAAAGTGTTTAGATTTTTTTGCACAAATGTTTGTTGATGTAGCGCCTACAAAACAAAACATACCCAATAATTATTACGAAGCAACAAAGTTAGTCAGTAAGTTAGGGTTGAAGGCTGAGAAGATTCATTGTTGTGTAAATGGATATATGTTATATTACAAAGAGACAAGTACTTTAACTGAGTGTTGTTTCTGTTATGCTGCGAGGTATGTTCCTCGGAAGACCGGGTTGGGTACACACAAAAATGTTCCTGTGAAGAGAATGTTCTACTTGCCAATAATTCCTAGGTTACAAAGACTATATGCTTCAATGGAATCGGTTGCTCAAATGAGATGGCATTACGAGAACAAAATGAGTTCGGGTGTTCTACGTCACCCATGCGATGGGGAAGCTTGGAAACATTTTGACGATGTTTACCCCGAATTTGCAAATGAGCCAAGAAATGTAAGACTAGGTCTTTGTTCAGATGGGTTTACTCCTTACATTCAAGCCTATTATTCTCCTTACTCATGTTGGCCCGTCATTGTTACACCTTACAATCTCCCTCCTGAAATGTGCATGACCAAGCCATACATGTTTTTGACATGTATCATTCCTGGACCGGCTAACCCCAAAGTAAAAATAGATGTGTACTTACAACCTTTAATTGATGATCTGCAACGATTGTGGAGTAGTGGAGTTTTGACATATGATGTGTCCACAAAACAGAAATTTGTCATGAGAGCATGTTTAATGTGGACAATCAATGATTTTCCGGCTTATGGTATGTTATTAGGGTGGAGTACACAAGATAAATTGGTATGCCCTTATTGTATGGAAGACACAAAATCTTTTACCTTGAAATATGGTAGGAAAAATTCATGGTTTGATTGCCATCATCGATTCCTACCAAGAGATCATTCTTTTAGAAGAAGTAAGAGGGGGTTTACAAGGAACAAGAATGAGGAAGATGGTCCGCCTCTTATGCTGTCAGAAGAACAAGTGTTGGAGTTTGTTCAAGACTTTCCAAAAGTTACAGAGGGTGATTGTAGAAGATTACCAGGGTATGGAGTCATTCATAATCGGACTAAAAAGAGTATATTTTGGGATCTTCCATACTGGAAAGACAATCTCTTACGACATAATCTTGATGTTATGCATGTCGAGAAGAATTTCTTTGATAATGTGTTCAATACTGTCATGAATGTCAAGGGTAAAACAAAGGACAATGAAAAGGCCAGAATGGATTTACCTCTGTATTGTGCACGCAGAGACTTGGAGTTGGTTTAAGTTCAAAATGGGAAGATGGGAAAACCGAAGGCAAGATACACTTTGAGTTTAGAAGATGCCAAATTAGTCTGCAAATGGATTAAGCAACTAAAAATGCCAGATGGTTATGCTTCAAACTTGGCTAGGTGTGCTTATGTCAATAATGGTACAATTCATGGGATGAAAAGCCACGATTGTCATGTATTTATGGAGTGTTTACTCCCAATTGCATTCCGTTCATTGCCCGAATGCATATGAAAACCGTTGACTGAGTTAAGTCAATTATTCAAAGATCTTTGTTGTAGTACATTGAAGATTGATGACTTGGTTAGGTTGGAGGCGAACATTCCGATCGTCCTATGCAAATTGGAGAGAATCCTTCCACCGGCTTTCTTTGACTCCATGGAACATCTCCCAATTCATGTGCCGAATGAAGCAAAACTAGGCGGTTCAGTTCAATATCGATGGATGTATCCATTTGAAAGGTTAGTAAATTATGTTTGTAACATTGATTTCATATAATCTCAATGTTGAATGATTGGGTCGTTCTAAATGAGTTGTGCAGATTCATGAGAAACTCAAAGCGGGCTGTGAAAAATAAGGCTAGGGTGGAAGGTTCAATATGCGCCTTCTATTTACATCGTGAGACAACATACTTTTGCTCTCACTATTTCAAGACTTTCAACTTGTCAAATACAAGCATTAGGAATGATCCTCGGTCAGGACATGAGGGCATAGTTCCCATGCTTTCAATCTAGAACAAATCTGGACGTCCTAGTGGAAAGAGTCAAACACATTGGCTAACTGATGATGAATGGAAGTCTGCTCATGTACATGTCCTCATCAATTGTAATGAGGTTAAACCATATCTTGAGTAAGTAAACTTTAAAATTTATGTCATGTTGGAATTATCACAATCATACAAACACTAAGTTTACATATAAATTATGTTCCTCATTTCAGTGCTTTCTTGCAATACTACTCCAACAATGATCAAGAAGCCTCTAGTCATATACATGATGAATTTCCGGAATGGTTTAAAAAATATGTAAGTGTAATGAAATGGTTAACAAGCGTCTAGTCATATACATTGTCTAACATGATTAATATTTTAATAGGTTCATGATGAGAGGAATGGGGTGATAGACACAAACTTGAAGTCCTTATCATGGGGTCCCAAATCAGAAGCAACATCATGGAACATGTACTTTGTTAATGGATATAAGTTTCATACCAAGGCATGGAGTGATGGTAAAAAAAACTATAAACAGTGGGGTACATGTAAAAGGTCTTACTGAAGGAGGTGAAGATTATTTTTATGGCACCATTCAACATATATATGAATTGGATTATCATGGCTTGAGTAACAAGGTTACTCTTTTTTATTGTGAATGGTTTGATCCATCAAGGAATAGAGGCACAAAAATTCATCCAATGTATAAAATTGTAGACATCAAGATGAATAGACGGTATGCTCGCTATGATCCATTCATTCTTGCACAAAAGGCAAGATAAGTATATTGTGTTCCTTATCCATACATGTGTAAAGACATGCGTGGTTGGTCTGTGGCCATCACAACTAAGCCAAGGGCCCATGTGGAGGTTGATGACACGGAAGATGAAGTGCCTTATCAAGCTAATGAACCCTCACAAGTCATGCCAATTACAGAAATTGAACATTTAACCGGCTTACTTGATAACACAATAGATCGTTATGAACAAATAGTTGATCCTGTTAATGAACCAATGATTCAAGATAATGAAGAGGATGATGAAGAGGATGACGAAGAGGATGAGCATGATGATGAGGAGGAGGATGAAGAGGATGAGCATGACGATGATGAAGAGGATGAGGATGACAATTAGGTTTATTGAAACTTTCTTGTGTTAGCCAATTTTAATTTTTTTTGTTGTGTTAGCAACTATTAAATTCTCATATGTAGGTATATGTTGTAACCTTTTATATTTTTTCCTATTAACAGATGGCTTCACGAGGACGGACCGACAAATTGCCTCCTACCCGTGGTCGAGGAAGGATGATCAGGCCAGGTCACCTAGCCGCACAGGGTGAGTGTAGGCGTCGCCAACCTATACCACCGGTCCAACCTACTCCACCATAGGTCCAGCATACTCCACCACCATCAGCCCAACCTTCTTCACCACTATCAGCCCAGCCTTCTCCACCACCATCAGTCCAACCTTCACCACCACTAGTCCAACCTACTCCACCATCAGTCCAATCTTCACCTCCATCAGTCCAGTCTACACGACCACCATTGCAGCCTTCCCGTTTAGCATTTACGATGATCCCTACTCCTGGATGGCATGACTTGTCTGCCACTTCTTCACAACAGCCTATACCATCAGCCCAACCTATACCATCAGCCCAGCCTACTCCATCACCATCAGTCGACCTTGAGGAGGATGAGAGGGATGCTGAGATAGAGGACATGCAGCAGGATCATGATGAGTTTGAGCGAGATGCTTATGGGAAGTATATCATACGTCCTTTTGGAAAAGGGTAAGTTAGTATTGTGTTTTATATTGAAACAATTTGGATTTACAATGTTTGATTAATACTTTCAATTTTTTTTGTAGTTTGTCTCTTGCTTCAGTGGCCACTGATGCGATAGGGACAGCCATTAGGCAACACTTTCGGGGTCCTTACCCTAGTTGGAGTGAGACACCTGGGGATGTCAAGGACTATTGGTTTAAGCTATTTGCAGTAAGTTTAGTTTTTTTAAATTGATTTCAGTAATGTACTACCAGAGTTCTAACTCTCATCTTTTTTTCTTGAATGAGGTTGTTTCCTGGCACCCTTCCCATACTCCACAGATTAAAAAGGCGTTTCAGCAAAGAGGAGCAAAGCACCTTTCTGATATGTTGTGAAAAGCAAGGATGAAGGCAAAAAATCCCAGTTGGATGGGAGATGATGCTTGGACCGACCTTCTTACCTATTGGGACCAAAATCCCGATTTTAAGAAAATGTCGGCCCAAAACAAGGCTAATCGGGCTTCACATAGAGGAGGAGTTCTCCACACATCAGGTCATGTGGCCCATATTGATGTTGCACTAAAGAAGGTATTAATTTAATAAATATTTTTAATTTTTAATTATGATGGAATCCGTACTAATTATGCACTTGTTTAAATTTATGCAAGCTCGAGAAATTGGCCGGAATTTGGACCCTGATGAGTTGTTTCTTGAAACCCACAAAAAGAAATCTGGCGAATGGGTTGATGATCGTTCTAGGATGACATATGTAAGTTAATGAAGTAACATTTTATTTGTATCGATCACCAAAATGAGATTCTAACTAACTTGTTTATTTTTTCATCAGACTGAATATCAATCACAGATGCAGGAGGTACAATCCCAGGTTGATGTGGTCTCCTCGAATGGTCCGGAGCAAGCGGATGGGGCCACCAAGTTAGGAGTATGGGTGGAGGTTGCTGGCGACAAATCAAAGGTTCGTTGTTATGGCACTGCAGACATGTCTTCGCATATCCAACAAGATTCTACATCATTGACTCAGGAGTCACGAGCACATACTACCTGGGAGTCTCAGTACGATCCTGAGAAAGAGAGTCTACGAGAGGAGGCTGCTGCAGCTATTCAAAGGGCAGATTCTGCTGTTCAGCAGACACAGGTAGCTGAACAGCAGGCACGAGTAGCTGAACATCAGGCACGGACAGCGATTGAGCTATATGAGCAGCAGAAGGACCAAATTCTCATACCCGCCGAGCGTATGGCATCTTTCGAGCGACAATCAGGTGGGGCTTCCACTGGTGCGAGTCACTCTCGTCATCCACATCTTTACTATGATCAGGATCTTGATGAGCAGCCATTGGATGAGCCGTCTCATGATCGTCGTCGTCATTGACATTTTATGTTAACTTGTTTTTAGGAGTTCATGTTTTTATGTTATTGTGTTTTAACATCCTATGATGAGACATTATATATTTTATGTTATGTGATGTGATGTTATGTTTTAGTTTACTATTATGAGTGATTATGTATTTCTTTCATGTTAGTTAATTAGTTATTTTATTATGGATAATTATGTTATTTGATGTGTTTAAAAGCATTGGCAAGTTTTATATGATAAATATTATAAAATAATGGTTTAATTTAATAAGAAGGTTAATTAAAAAAATCATGTTGATTAGCGTCGGCCAGCCCTAGCTAAGTTAGCCTTGGATAACTTTAGAGTAGCTAACTTTAGCGTAGGCCAGCCTACACTAATGTAGACAAGCGTCCGCCAAGCCTCCGCTAAATTAGTGTCGGCCGTTTAGAAATTGGTTAGCTTCTACGTAGCGTCCACTTTAGCGTAGGCTGGCCGACGCTACTTAGCGGCGGCCTTGCAACAAATATTTACCTCGAGGGTTTTACCGGCGGCCCCGTGGCCGACGCTAAGCCGACGATAAATTTGTTTTTAGCGTCCGTTTTCCCTTATTAGCGTGGGCTTTTGGCCTACGCTAAAGTGCATTTTTCTTGTAGTGTAAATGTCATTCGTGAAGTGTGGATTATTTCTTCATTTGGCAGTCCATAGTGATCATTTTGTAGAATGCCAATATGAAGTAATTGGAAGAAGATGAACGGTTTAAAAGAGCAATTGTGATGATGGTAGTCTGGTACTAACAGTATTAAGAACAAAATGGAAGAGTCAAGAATGACATAGTTCCTGTTCTGGCGGAATTAGAGTAACTGTGATTGTGAGATTAGCTTTGAAAGTAGACTCTTTAAATTTTAATTTTAATTTTAAATGTTTTGAAGTAATGGTTATCAATTTTTTTCTATTTAAATTTTAATTTACTAGGTAGTGTTTGTGGTGAAAAAATCTAATTTCGAAAATTAAACTTTATCACTTTGATTCTAAGAACAATCTGGGGATTAGAATCAAATCCTCTTACGGGACTCTTTTAAAAAGTAGATTTATGGTGTTTCTGATTTATCAAAGACTTTCAAAAGTTCAAGTTTTCTGGAAGAAAAAGGTTAATTGGTACAAAATTTCACCAAATTACTTGTTATGTTTTAGAAATCCAGAAATGATAAGTTTCAAAGAATTTGATTTAGAATTTCATCAAAGAACTTATCTTTAAAAGAATTAGAACCACTTGATTTAGAATTTTATCAAAATTCTAAATTTTCACTTGACTTCTTTTAAATTCAAAGAAATATGAACGTACAGTTCAGAATAAAGAAAGAAAATTGCTTGAAAAGATAAAATGAAAGATGTAAAGTGCAAAAAGTAAAGGAATTGAAATAACAAATTGCATGAATTGAAAGGTGGATGGGTTCATCACATACAGTCAATCGTCGTAAACCTGTTAGTCACTGTGTGATCGGATGTGAAGGTGTTTAAAGGTATGAGTGTAATGAATTGCCAACCTTTTTTACATCAAAAGTTCACCTATTTATAGTTTCCTAATCCTAACGGCTAACTAATGTACGTGTGACACGTCATCTAGCCCTATGTGCTGGCAGCATGCATGCTTGCCACGTTTTCTGCTAACCAGAAAACTGCTTCTAATCTTTGCATTTTTTCAAAAATGCTTCCATTGAGATGTTGCCATCTGTCCTTGATCAACAAACTTCTGTAACTTCCACTAACTGTTTTTCTGGTATCTTCTGTTTCCTCGAAAAGTCACTTTTGAGATTCAGAAATCTACTAAGTCTTCACACATTCTGCTTCTCGAATTTCTGCTCTATGTCATTTCGAGATTTTGCTGTTCAAATTCTCGAAATCTTCTTTCTGGAATTCTGACTTCTGATTCTCGAAATTCTGCTTTCTTATTCAGAAATCTTCTAAGTCTTCAGATACTTTGTTTTCGAGTTTCTGCCTTCTGTTTCCTCGAAAACTTACTTCCAGAATCTCAAAATCCTCTTCTGAAATCCTGACTTCATGTACTCGAAAATTCCTTCTTCTTTGATACTTAGCTTTTTCTGTTGATACTTGAACTCACTGAGTACTTCCTGATTTCGATTTTCCAGAAGTCTTATGACTTCGATTTTCCATAATCTCTTTTTGATTCTGATTTTCCAGAACTCTTGACTTTGGTTTTTCCAGAGTCTCTTTTGACTTCGATTTCTCGAAGTTCCTTTGTCTCTTTTTTCGAGTTTCTAAAGTTCCCTTTTAATGTTAACTTTAACAAATTTCTAAGTTATGAGATTCACTTCTGAAACTCGAATTCTGAAACTTATAAGCTTTCTAGAAACTCGAATTCTGGAACTTGTAAGCTTTCTGGAAACTCGAAAAGTATAAATGATTTTCAAATTTGTGAAATTTGAAATACTTGAAATTCGAATCCCAACAGATGCCCCCCAAAAATAGTCTGTTTCAAGAATCAATCTTTTATTTGCAGAAAGAGATATTTTTGGAACAACCTTTGGTATTCCTTTTGGCCTTTATTACCTTTTCTCATTCGAAACATGTTAATGTAAAACTCAGAGAGTTGGGCAAAGGTTTAAGGTTAAGGCCTATAAGAAACAGATCCCTAGTGAGGTTGTGGAACTTAGGTTATTTGACAATTTCAGATAAACATTTCTTCTCTTATTTCGAGCATGGGCTCGAATTTTATGATGTCCTCGAACAATTTTTATTTTCCTTTATGCACAATTTTGATTTCTTGCAAGTTTGGTTTATACTCCTTTAAATATTTTCCATTTATTGACATTATGCGCAATTCACCAGCTAATTCTCGAATTGAATACGCATTACTGGAAAACACTTTTTCTATCTCAAAAGGTCCATCCCAATTAGGTGACCATTTACCAAACTTCTTAGACTTTTTATCAATTGGCAGAATCAACTTCCAAACATAACCACCAATTTGGAATTCTTTTTTCTTAACTCTTCTATTATAACAACGAGTAATTTGCTCCTTTTGTCTTGTTACATTTTCAAGAGCAACCAGCCTTTCTTCATCAAGTTGATTTAATTCATCAAACATCAAATTCCAACAATCTTGAGAAGGTAACTCGAATTGTCTTTGAACCCTTAATGATTGTAAGTTCACTTCAACTGGCAATATAGCATCATGACCATACACCAATTTATAAGGGGTAGTTCGAGTAGCTTCTCTTGTGAATTTCTATAAGCCCAAAGAATTTGATTCAAAGTCTCATGCCAATTTTTGGGACGTTGCCCAATATGTCTTTTAATCAAAGCAATAATAGTTTTATTAACTGCTTCAACTTGACCATTGGCTTGGGCATAATAAGGTGTAGAAGAAAGTAATTTTATTCCTTTTGATTCAGCAAACCTAACCATTTTTCTCCCAGTAAACATTGTTCCTTGATTTGTGGTTATGGTTTCTGGTAAGCCAAATCGAAATATAATGTTTTCTTCAATGAAACGAATGATATCTTCTTGAGTTACTTCTCTTAGAGGAATTGCTTCTACCCACTTGGTAAAATAATCAACTCCAACTAAAATAAACTTGTGGTTTCTCGAAGAAGCTGGATGTATCATTCCAATTAAATCTAAAGCCCATCCTCTAAAAGGCCACGGCTTTATTATTGAATGTAATTCACTTGCTGGAACTTGTTGTACATTTCCATGCTTTTGACACTCTTCACAAGATTTTGCGAAATTGTGACAATCTTTGGCCATTGAAGGCCAAAAGAATAATTTTCTTTTCAAAATTCATTCCATTTTCCTTCCTGCTTGGTGAGCACCACAAGCTCCTTCGTGAACTTCAACTAAAGCCAAATAAGCTTCAGTTTTTCCCAAACATCGAAGTAAATTCCCATTAATAGCTTTTTTATAAAGCTCTTCACCTAAAATACAATAACTCAGAACTTTATATTTCAAGTGTCTTTTATTTACCAGGGAAGGATTTTGGATAAGATTCACAATTTCTCTTCTCCAATCATTCTGATCTAAAAGATTTATATTATGGATATCAAATTCTTTCATTGGAAACCTTCTTTGAATATCACTAATTTTTCTAAGAGTCCCAATAGAAATTCTATATCCTGAAGCTATTTGAGCCAATTCATTGGCTTCAAAATTTTGGCCTCTGGGTATATGTTCAATTCTTACTTCATCAAACATTTTCAGAAGTCTATTGGCTTGAACCAGATATTTAGCCAATTGTGGATCTAGACATTTATATTCTTTATTTACCTGTTTAATAACTAATTGAGAATCTCCTCGAATATGAACATTTCTCGAATTTAGAGAAACCAGAATTTCGAGACCAACAATCAGAGCTTCATACTCTACTGCATTATTCGAACAATGATGTTTTATTTCGAACATCATTCGAGTTGGAAACCCTTTGGGTGAAATTAATAGAATTCCAATTCCTGATCCATTCTTATGTTTGGATCCATCAAAATATAATTTCCAAGGCTCTAAACCTACATATATTGATTCTTCAATTGGAATTGGTGGATGATCAACTAAGAAATCTGCAACCACTTGTCCTTTCATAGATTTCAAAGGGACAAATTTTAACGAAAATTCAGTTAATGCTAATGCCCATTTTCCAACTCTATTGTGCAATATAGGCTTTAATAACATGTGCTTTATTATATCAAAGTGAGAAATTACAAATACATCATGAGGTTTGACGTAATACTTAAGTTTAGTACAAGAAAAGTACAAACATAAACATAATTTTTCTATAGCACAGTATCTAGTTTCTGCATCATTAAGGACTCTACTTAAATAATAAACAACTCTTTCAATGTCATTTTCGTCCTCTTGAGCCAACATACTTCCTATTGTGGCTTCTGAAGCAAAAATATATAACTTTAATGGTTTTCCTGGCAAAGGAGGAGTCATGATTGGAGGAGTTGTCAAATATTTCTTGATTTCTTCAAAGACTTGCTGATGTTCATTTTCCCATTTGAAGTTTTCTTCTTTCTTTAATTTCAGCAATGGGGAAAACACCCTTGTTTTTCCTGATAAGTTCGAAATGAACCTTCGAAGGAAATTTACTTTTCCCAGAAAAGATTGCAATTGTTTCTTGGTAGTAAGTGGAGATGCTTCGAGAATTGCCTTAGCTTTTTTCTTATCAATCTCTACACCTTTCTTATGTACAAGAAATCCTAAGAAATTTCCTGCAGATACACCAAAAGCACATTTAATAGGATTCATTTTCAATCCATGCTTTCTCATTTTCTTGAAAACTTGTCTTAAGTGATTTAAATGCAAGTCTTTTGTTTCGGACTTAACCACAACATCATCTATATAAACTTGCATAAAGTTTCCTATTAAATCATGAAAAATCGAATTCATGGCTCTTTGATAAGTTGCACCAGCATTTTTTATGCCAAAGGGCATCATTACCCATTCATAAGTGCCTATTGCGCCAGGACATCAGAAAGCTGTTTTCGAAATATCCTCTTCAGCAATGAAAATTTGATTATAACCTGAATACCCATCTAACATACTCAGAAGTTCATTTCCTGCTGCTGAATCTATTAACATATCAGCAACTGGCATTGGGTATTCATCTTTAGGGGTTGCATTATTAAGATCTCAAAAATCAATACATACCCTTAAAGATCCATTTTTCTTAATAACGGGCACAATATTAGAAATCCAATTAACATACCTGGCAGTTCGAATGAACTTAGCCTTTAAAAGACGCTCTATTTCTTCTTTGATTTTCGAAACTATTTCTGGAGCGAATCTTCTTGGAGATTGCCTCACTGGTCTTTTTTCTGGAAAGGTTGGAAGTTTATGCTCCACCAGTTCTCGGTTCAAACCAGGCATTTCATGATAATCCCAAGCAAAACAATCTTTATATTCTTTCAACAAGTCAATGACTTTTTCTTTGAATTCCCCTTCGAGATTCTTACTTATAAACGTGGGTCTTTTCTCATTATCATTTCCCAAGTTTACTTCCTCTAAAGGATCCCGAGCTTCCATTTTCTTAATGCCTTGAGACAAAAATCCTTCAAAACCCAAATGGGAGTCATCATAAATGCAGTCTAATTTTTCGAACTCAAACCCTTGTGTTTCTTGAACATATGTCTCAACCTTTTTGACCATTTCCTCAAGATACTTCTTTTCAGAATCTTTAATTTTCTCAGAAATTTTTTCAGAATCTTCACTTCTTATTTCTGATGAAATTTCTTCTTCTAATATCTCCTCAATGACTATTTTTCCTTCTTGCCATTCGGCCTTGGGGGTCGTTTCTTCTTTATTTTGTTTATTTTGATTAAATTCGGCTTCGAGAGCCGCTCCTACCATTTTTCGGCCATATAGGCCGAAATTCGAGCCCAAAAGCTCGAATCTATTCTGGGTCTGACCATTCAGATATTTCTACGGCCTCGAAAGGGCCGACATCACATTGTAACATAAACCCATAATCAGGATTTAATCTCAATGAATAAGGTATTTTTGTCGGTACCAACATGTACTTATCAATCACTTCATATGGTCTTGTTTTCATAACCTTCTTTTCTGTGCTTCTCACATCTACTGCATCTTCTTCAACTTTAAAATAATTCTTGTCCCCATCAACATAAATGGTTACGCCTTCTTTAGTCCACATGCAAAGCCTCTTATGCATTGAAGATGGAACAACACCTATACCATGGATCCATTCCCTTCCAAGTAACAGATTATAGTTTGCCTTTGAATCAACCACAACAAACATAGTGGGCCTCGTGATGGTTCCCACTGTTAACTCCAAACATAATACCCCTTCTGATTTCGAAGTCTTGCCACTAAAGTCTGTGATAATCATTTGATGAGGCATCAAATCAAACTTAGTCTTCATCAATTTCTTCATCATAAATTTCGGGATCAGATTTACTACCGCTCTAGAATCTACAAGTACCTTTCCAATACTTACATCCCCAACTAAAGCTCTGATAAACAAAGGCTTCATGTGAAGCTGCATCTCCTCAGTTGGTTTTTCGAATATTGCAGAAGTATTCTGGCAAATCTGTTTGCCAATGTAAGTATAACATATTGGATCCTCACCTACATCATCTTCCTCGAAATCCTTATCTTCTAAATCTTTCTCAAGTTCCTCGGCATATTCAGCAGGTAGTACAGAAACAACTGCACAGATGTCTTCAAGACCATCTGCAAATCCAGTTTCGAAATTCTCTATTAATAAATCATTCTCATTCTCATCAAAACCCCCAATAACTTGGAATGAAGGCTTCTTTTTTACCACTTGAGCATAAGATGGATGATTCGAATTTGCTTGAACTTGGATTACTTGAGCATTTTTTGCTTGCACAGGTTTAGGTTGTTGGTTATTTTCTTCAGCAACCATGTTCCTCTTTCCTTGTTTCTCGAAGGCAGCTTTTCTCATTCTTTGTGCCCTTCTCCACTGGGTCTTCGTCATTTGAGGTCTATTTCCATAATAAGGTTTCTGATGAGAACCTTGGAAATTGTTCTGGTATTTCACATAATCTGGACGGACACATTGATTCGGAGAAACTGAAGATGAAGGCACAAAAGTGCGAGGTTTCATATCTCCTTGAAACCCGTGGTTCATGGGTTGTTTCCCTTTATCGAACCTATTCATATTACCAGGTGCCCTTCCTCCAGAAATGGATTCAGACTTCAAAATCCACCCCCATAAGAAGGATGAGGCTTCTTCTGCTTATTTTCATTCTGTTGACGATGGGCAGCCACTTGCTGATTGTGTGTTTTCATTTCTGATCCTCAAAAAACCTTGGCTGCAGACCTATCGAACAAAGCATGACACCTTGGACAAAGGTCAATTGAGGCATCTTCTGCCTTCTTGCGATTCAGAAATTCTAACAAAGATTCACCCCCTTTTGGGTAAACATCATGTAATTCCTGATCTCCATCAAGAGCCATTTATGTGGCCTGTCCCACAGAATTGGAATCCTCCACTTCGACCATGTTCACACTTACAGGTTCAGCGTAATTCGCGTTCACCTGGAGTGGGTCAGAGTCAATCTTCATGGCCATTGGAAGCTTTTCTTCAAATTTCAATCTACCTTGTTTGATAGCTTCTTGAATAATATCCCTGAAACGAACACAACTATTAGTCCAATGTCCATAAGTATGATGATATTTACAATACTTTCGACCTTTTCTTTGTTCTTGAGAAGGAATTTTATGGTCATCACTTAGAGTTATTTGTTTGTCTTTTACCAATATATCGAAAATTTGATCTGCTTTCGAAATGTCGAAACCATAATTTTTCTTAGGAAACCTATCTTTAGTATCATTATTAACATTTCCACTAGGTTTCAAAGATTGACAAACATAAGGAGGTCCTGGCTTAAGTTTTGCCACATGAACATCATTATCCTCTATATCATATTCGAAATCACTATCATCAGATACTTCCAAATATGCTATTTTATCTTTTCGAAAAATCTTTTCTGGTTTTCGAAACTTTTCTTTTTCTTTCTTAAGATGTTCAATTTTCCTAACTTTATCAGCCAATTGGGCCATATCTCTAAGTTGTTGATTAATCAATTTCTTTCGAATTGAATAATCTAATCCTCCTGCAGCCATTTGGACTAATTCATATTCAGGAATTTGAGTAAAATACCTAGCTTTCATTTGTCTAAATCTATTCAAATAGTCGTCAATGGACTCATTTGAAGATCTCTTAATATTTACTAAATCCATAAGAGTAACTTTTGTTTCCCCTCGAAAGAATTGTTCGTGAAAAATTCTTTCTAATTGATTCCATGAATGAATCGAATTTGGGGAAAGAGTTGTAAACCAAGTGAAAGCATTTTTGGTTAAAGAACTTGGAAAATATTTCATTTTCAATTCTTCATTATTTGCCAAATCACCTGCTTCGATTTGATATCGAGCAATGTGTTCAACAATAGATTCTCCTACTTCTCCAGAAAATTTAGTAAATTTGGGAACTTTCCATCCCCTTGGCAATTCAGTTTGTAAAACCATCTGGGTAAAAGGAGATACTACATAAGGGTGATTCGCAAATCCCACATTAAATCCATGTCTATTCAGGACCTGTTCAACAATTCCAACAACATTTTGTTGCCCCCTAAGTTATTTGCTCTTATCCTTTCGAGAATTTCATCAGATTCTGATTTCTATTCAAGATAACTCTAGGAGCATTTTCTTCCCTATTTTCGACAGGATTGACAAGATTTGGTATTTGATTATTTTGATCCCCTTGATTCACAGGGGGATTCATATTAGCCACTTGTCTTATTATAGGATCCGTGGGTGCTCCAAACACATCCGCAATCCTCTCCATTTGCCTAGCCAACAAATTATAATTTGTATTTGTTGTTTGTACTAGTGGATCAAATACTGTGGCCATTTGTCTTGTCAACATATTCAACATTTCATGGTTACTTTCATCCATTTGTTGCCTTAAAGTTTGCAACGTAGAATTTGTAATAGATGAAGAAGAACTTCCCGCAAAGGGACTAAAAATGGGTCCACGAGTAACTGTAGGACCTATTGTTGACATAGTTGGTGGGGCTGTCCCAGAATTTGGGACAAATCCATATGGCAACCCGTAAACTGGTTGTCCATTTTGAGGCACTGAAACAAAATTGGGTATAGGGATAGTAGAACCAATCTGACTTACTACATGCTCTGGCATAGTAGTAGTAGTTGTAGTAGTGTTTGTGGTGAAAAATTCAGATTCGAAAAGAATGAATTTTAACACTTTGATTCTACGAGCAATCCGGGGATTAGAATCAAATCCTCTTACGGGACTCTTTTAAAAAAAAGTAGGTTTATGGTGTTTAGATTTTCAAAAGTTAAATTTTCTGGAAAATTTGGTTAATTGGTACAGAATTTCACCAAATCAATTGTTATGGTTTTCTAAAATCCAGAAGTGATAAGTTTTCCAAAGATTGATTCAGAATTCTATCAAAAAACTTATCTTTTATCAAAAGTAAGAACTACTTGATTCAGAATTTTATCAAGTTTCAAAATATTTGTAATTTTTCAAATAAGTCAATGAAAGTCTCAAATAAATGTAAAGCAAAGAAGAATTGCAGAAAGTAAATTGCAGAATGTAAACAAAGAAAAGAAAACGAATTGTAAGAACAATATGCATTAAGATAAAGATGGATGGGTTCATCACATACTTGTTTCCCTTTGTAACCTGTTTCGTCGCAGTGTGATCGGACTTGTAAGGTGTTTTAGAGAATATGAGTATGAGTGATTTGCCAACCTTTATTACATTGTGGGTTCTACTATTTATAGATTCCTAATCCTAACGGCTAACTAATGCATGTTTGACACATCAGCAAACCTATGTGTTGGCAGCGTAGATGCTTGCCACGTTTTCTGCTATCCAGAAAACTGATTACAATTTTCAAAATAAACCACTAATTAATTGACACATGTCTTCATCTTATATAACTTCCATTAACTGTTGTCTTGGTGTCTTCTGTCTTCTCGAATTCTTATATCTGTTTCCTCGAAATCTTGCTCTCTGATTTCTCGAAATCATTTCTCTGTTTTCTCGAACTCTTGCTTTCTGATTTCTCGAAATCATTTCTCTGTTTTCTCCAACTCTTGCTTTCTAATTTTCTTCTTCATGAATTCGAGAAAATCTCTCCTCTTCAGACTTGGTCTTTTCTTGTCATTTAAAGTCAATAAGTCTTTATTCATTTTCAAAACCTGATTATACTTTCTTCAGTACCATGTGCCAAATTCTATTTAACCATTCAAAAGTCATGAAGACCACCGGCCACTTAATTTCCATGTGGGAATTCTTTTCATTGGTCATTATAATGGTATCCATTAATGGCACCTGGCTCTTTTACTCTTATAAATAAGAGTGAATTTTGTACAATCTCTTCACAATTCTTCGTTCTTTTCTTCTTCCTGTTTTAACTTCTCTTAGATAATTTCTTCAAAAGCTATGAAGAAGTTAATCTCTTTGGCTTTTACGTTCAATCTAATCTGGAATGATTTCATTTTTTTTTATAAGATTGACGTAATAGCCAAAGTCATTGGCTTTTTCAACCTTTACCTTCAAAGGTTCTCTTTTAGATTGAATGTAACAGCCAATTATAGATTCATTTATTTGATAAATGAATCTCTCACTAATTATTCGTGCTTCTCTTTAGGTACACCCCAAACACCAAGGTGGTTTAACAGTTTGGAGAATTCATTCTTTTTGCCTTGGCTCAATCAAAGCTTGTGGGGAAGGAAGAAGAGAAAGAGGCATGGAAGACACGAGTCAAAGACTCATTCTAGTTTAAGACAGTTTCCTTTCTAATGTTTTAGGGACTTAGGATAGTTTTCTTTCTAAATGTATCTCCATTGTATTCGAACCACATGTAATTCGAATTTGGATTATGAATGAAAGAATTGCCCTTTACCTTTTGGAATACCTTTTATATACTTTTCCTTGAATATTCGAGTTCACAATTACCTTCTTTCTCAAATTTCTAAAGTCTTTGTATTAACTTTACCTCAAATATTCTCTAAGTCATTAGACTTATTACCAAAATTCGAAATAAGGTAATATTAACCTTCTTCTGTAAATTCGAAATGACATCATATTGTTATCACTTGAGGAATTCGAAATAATTGAAAATCAAATCCCAACAAGTAGCAGTTGTTGATTGTTCTCTGTTAACACTATTATTCCCATTTACCCCATTCTCATTGTTGTTTACAGACTCAATTCTTTGGGGTGACGAATTCTCAGAATTCGTAACATTAGTATTATCCCTATTGTTGTTTCCATTTTCATTTTGTCTTGAATTGTTAGCCATTTGAACAGAAATTATTCTCCCACTTCTCAAACGCATGCAAGAACAAATTTTTTAGAAAATCATAACACACACTGCTTTTTGGTAATTAGTCCCACCGGGCGTGCCAATTTGTTTGTGGTGAAAAAATCTAATTTCGAAAATTAAACTTTATCACTTTGATTCTAAGAACAATCTGGGGATTAGAATCAGATCCTCTTACGGGACTCTTTTAAAAAGTAGATTTATGGTGTTTCTGGTTTATCAAAGACTTTCAAAAGTTCAAGTTTTCTGGAAGAAAAATGGTTGATTGGTACAAAATTTCACCAAATTACTTGTTATGTTTTAGAAATCCAGAAATGATAAGTTTCAAAGAATTTGATTTAGAATTTCATCAAAGAACTTATCTTTAAAAGAATTAGAACCACTTGATTCAGAATTTTATCAAAGTTCTAAATTTTCACTTGACTTCTTTTAAATTCAAAGAAATATGAACGTACAGTTCAGAATAAAGAAAGAAAATTGCTTGAAAAGATAAAATGAAAGATGTAAAGTGCAGAAAGTAAAGGAATTGAAATAACAAATTGCATGAATTGAAAGGTGGATGGGTTCATCACATACAGTCAATCCTCGTAAACCTGTTAGTCGTTGTGTGATCGGACGTGAAGGTGTTTAAGGGTATGAGTGTAATGAATTGCCAACCTTTTTTACATCAAAAGTTCACCTATTTATAGTTTCCTAATCCTAACGGTTAACTAATGTACGTGTGACACGTCATCTAGCCCTATGTGCTGGCAGCAAGCATGCTTGCCACGTTTTCTGCTAACCAGAAAACTGCTTCTGATCATTGCATTTTTTCAAAAATGCTTCCATTGAGATGTTGCCATCTGTCCTTGATCAACAAACTTCTGTAACTTCCACTAACTGTTTTTCTGGTATCTTCTGTTTCCTCGAAAAGTCACCTTTGAGATTCAAAAATCTACTAAGTCTTCACACATTCTGCTTCTCGAATTTCTGCTCTATGTCATTTCGAGATTTTGCTGTTCAAATTCTCGAAATCTTCTTTCTGGAATTCTGACTTCTGATCCTCGAAATTCTGTTTTCTTATTCAGAAATCTTCTAAGTCTTCAGATACTTTGTTTTCGAGTTTCTGCCTTCTGTTTCCTTGAAAACTTACTTCCAGAATCTCGAAATCCTCTTCTGAAATCCTGACTTCATGTACTCGAAAATTCCTTCTTCTTTGATACTTAGCTTTTTCTGTTGATACTTGAACTCACTGAGTACTTCCTGATTTCGATTTTCCAGAAGTCTTATGACTTCGTTTTCCAGAATCCTTATGACTGTTTTTCTAGAAGTCTTATGACTTCGATTTTCCAGAATCTCTTTTTGATTCTGATTTTCCAGAACTCTTGACTTTGGTTTTTCCAGAGTCTCTTTTGACTTCGATTTCTCGAAGTTCGTTTGTCTCTTTTTTCGAGTTTCTAAAGTTCCCTTTTAATGTTAACTTTAACAAATTTCTAAGTTATGAGATTCACTTCTGAAACTCGAATTCTGGAACTTATAAGCTTTCTAGAAACTCGAATTCTGGAACTTGTAAGCTTTCTGGAAACTCAAAAAGTATAAATGATTTTCAAATTTGTGAAATTCGAAATACTTGAAATTCGAATCCCAACAGGTATAAATTATTTACTACCGGTCCGACCACGGTTCGACCATTGAACCTTGAACCGGTGGCCAGCCGGTTCAATGACCGGTCCGGTTTTAAAAACATTGGTTCCGATAAAATTATTATCGCTCAGGAAATCTTTCATTCTATGAGGATTTTGAAATCCAAGAAAGGCTACATGGCGATTAAGGTGGATCTGGAAAAGGCTTATGACCTTTTGAGATGGGAGTTTATTGAAGATACTCTTCGTGATATTGGTTTTTCTGATCACTTCTGTCATTTGATAATGGCTTGTATTTCCTCTTCAGTTATGCAAGTCATTTTTAATGGTGATAAAACCAGGGAGTTTAAGCCAGGTAGGGGGATTCGTCAGGGATGCCCGTTATCCCCTAATATTTTTGTCCTCTGTGTGGAGCGTTTGGGCCATCTGATCAATAGTAAAGTTAGAGACAATTCTTGGAAGCCTTTCTCTATTGGACGTTCAACTATCAAAATTTCTCACCTCTTCTTTGCTGACGACCTGTTACTTTTTGCTGAAGCTAGTATCTCTCAGGTCAACGTTATTTTACATTGTCTCAATCTGTTTTGTAATGCCAGTAGGGAAAAAGTTAATCATGCCAAGACAAAAATTTTGGTCTCTAGAAATGTCAGTGCCGCTGTTGCTAATGAGATTAGCCATGTCTCAGGTTTCTCCTTATCTTCTGACCTTAGAAGGTATCTTGGAGTCCCCTTGCTCCATGGTAGAGTGACTTCCAACACTTACTCTTATATCCTGGATCATGCCCACCGCAAGCTTGCTGGTTGGAAGACAGATTCACTTTCATTTGCGGGGAAAATCACTCTAGCAAAGGCTGTTTTAGATGCTCTTCCTTCTTACACAATGCAAACAATTCTATTGCCTAAATCCATTTGTAACAGGCCGGAGCAGCTCTGTAGGAATTTTGTCTGGGGACATAATCATGGTGAGAAGAAATTTCATTCTGTTCCTTGGTCTCATTTCTGCCTTCCTAAGGATTTGGGGGGCATGAGCTTTAAAGACCTTCACGCCTTTAATAAAGCCTTTATCATGAAGCTTGGTTGGGGATTGGTTGATAATCCTTCAGCGCTTTGGGTCCGCTTTCTTCGTACTAAGTATAAGGCGGGTGTGGATTCAATTCCTGTGATGAGGCGTTTTTCCAATGAATCTTCTATTTGGAGGGGTATATTCAAGTCTTGGGATCATGTGCTAAATGGTTTCTTTTGGAGAATTGGTGATGGAGAGGCCATCAAATTCTGGAATGATTATTGGCTGCGGTTGGGTAGGGTGTTGGAAGATTTACTTACTCATAGTTTATCTCATCATAGACTGCAGGAAACGATTAAAGAATTATCAAATTATAATGACTCTTGGTGTATGGATCGAATTGCACCCCGGCTTTCCAATAATATTGTTGCAGATATTTATGCATCTATGGTTGGACATGATGATCTTGGTCAGGACCGTGTGACTTGGAAGTTTTCACATGATGGGAACTTTTCTACTAAAACTGCTTATAATAGTATCAGGGAGTTTCCTCAAACTTCTTCTACAAAGTGGAAACACCTTTGGCTTTGGACGGGTCCCACGCGAGCTAAATATTTTCTTTGGCTCCTAGTTAAAGGTGGCCTTAAGACGAATTGCCTCCATTGGGAACGTGGCATATCTGATTCGGATACCCGTCCTTTATGTGGCGTGCATGCAGAGACGGATGTTCACATCATCCGTGATTGCCTTCATGTTGGGAATATTTGGAGGACTATCTTTAATGGCCAGCTGGAGTCCACTCAGGGTGCCACCCCTTTTCACAAGTGGATTTTTGATAATGTTGCCTCTGACCGCCATCATCCATCAGGTATCTCATCTATTTGTTATTTGGTATAGCTTGTTGGGTTATTTGGAACTCTAGAAATGAGATGATTTTCCAACGTGTCCCATGGGATAGTTCCAAAGTAATTAACAAAATTTGGCTTTGTGCCCGGGAGTTCGTGAATGTTAATACATCTATTGTTAGTGCTACGCGGAAGCAAGTGTATAAACGAGTTTCTTGGACCCCTCATTCACAGGGCTGAGTTAAATGGAATTTAGATGGGTCAGTGTTGGGCCAGGATAATAGTGATGCTAATGGCTGTGTTCTCCAGGACATTATGGGGAGGTGGATCACTGGTGCAATTCGTCATATAGGTCATTCCTCTATTACAGTTGCTGAGCTGTGGGCCTTCAAAGATGCTTCCCATATTTCTCTTATGAGAGGGGATTCTTGTGTTTGGCTTGAGAGTGATTCAATCACTGCTGTTAATTTTTTCAAACATGGTGTTCCCCATTGTCACCCCTATTTTAGGTTGGTCTCTTCTATCCGCAATGATCTGGCTAAGATTCCTACAGTTCATGTGTCTCATGTCTTTCGTGAGGGGAACTTTGTTGCTGATGGGCTTCCTGGCCTGGGTCATTCTTTTCCCCTTGGCTTACATATTATCCCCGATCCCCCTTCTTCTGTTTCTTTTTATTTGTATGCTGATAGTTCTGGTATTTGTTATCCTAGGCTCTGTTTGGCCTAATGGGGTGTAGTCCCTTCCTTTTTATAAAAAAAATTACAACCACCAAAATATATAATCCATGACCATACATATATCATTCATTTTCAGTCATTAATTTCAGAATCAATTTTACTCAATACTAAATAAAATAATCTAATTTTAAAAACATAAATCACTTAATTACAAGGGGGAGATACATGCAATTTTAAGTATGGGATTGTCGCAATTATGTTTCAAAAAAAAAAAATGTCTCTGATAAGATTGTCGCAATTTTGTTTTCAAAAAAATATGTTGTCGCAATTATACTAAAATATATATCTATATACGATTAATTTTGAAAAAAATATTTATATATGATCCTATTTATTTATCTACTCTAATGAAAGAATAATTACGGTTTTGATATATCAGTCTTAGAGCTGTAGAGCTGAGGATAATACTTCGAAAAATAGAATATTTTTATTTATTAAAATAAAAGTATTAGTTATTACATCAGAAAATAAATACTTTTTATGTTAATAAAAACTTTTTATTTATGGAAGTTTTATTCTCCGCCCTAAGAACTGGTGTTATTAAAATTGTTATATTTATTTAAAGAAATATTAATGAGTGTATTAAAAATATTTATTAAAAAAATAAAATAGAAAGATTTTATTAAAAACATTACATAAAAATGCTATTTAGCGGGGGTCATTTTACGGAGGTTCTAAACCCCCTAGGAAAACGACTAAAATCAAAATAATATCGACAGTTTTTATCCCTTTTTAAGAAGGTTTATGACCTTTCGAAATTAAAGAGAAAACTCACAAATTTTTTAAGACTTCCATTTTAACTTTCCTTCTAGGGGTGGTAAAATGGGCTGGTCCGTCCCGGCCCGCGATCAACCCGTCGGAAAAATGGGACGGGGCGGGCTGCCCTAAATGAAAAATGGACAAAAAAACCAACCCAGCCCATATTTGAACGGGCTGAACGGGCCAGCCCTTGTAACACGTGGCTTACCAAAATTCAGTCCAAATCTTACCAAAAAAAATATCACTCCAAATCTTTACATTTTGCTCTGTCTGGAGTCCTCTCCCTTTGGTTATTAATTGGAGGTACTCAAATCCCCTTATTATTGGAAGAACGCATACCAAACAACACAGATCAGAGAAGTTGCACGGACCGACGACGTCGCGCAGAACTTGCAGGGACACGTCGTGTGGAGGAGAAGGTGTTGCGCTGCTTGCTGCACGGACGGACGACGTCGCACGGAGGAGGAGCTGCTATCTGCTACATGGACAGACGGCGTCACGCAGAGCTGTAGGGACGCATTGCGTGGAGGAGAAGGTGTTGTGTTGCCTGCTACATAGACGGACAACATCGCACGGAGAAGCTTTAGAGGACGCGCGGAGCTGATGATCAGTGGAGGTTGTGGAATATTGGTCTTCACGATGGCAGCCGCACAAGGGAAAGGGAAACTGCACTTTCTGAACTGAAGGAGAAGGAGGAATACTACTAGTCTACTAACTCTAACTACTATAGCCCTAATTTGATTTAATTCCAATTAAAAAAATCACCTTCAGCCAACAATTTGTTATAAATTCGATTTTGTTTTTATTTTTCACTGGCCCGACGGGCTGGCCCATCCCGAATACTTTCTAGCCTATTTTATAACGGGCCAAAACGGGACAGGTTAAATGAGCCAATGGGTTTGAAGTCCCCAGCCCTATGAAATTGACTGGTCAGGACGGACTGGCCCATCGGGCCAAGCCCGTTTTGCCATCGCTATTTCCTTCGTATTTTTTCACCCCTTCCCCCTTTCAATTTATTATAAACAATTTTATTTTAACCAAGTTATTAAGTTGTTTTTCATCCCCTCCACTGCACCATCATTGTGCATGTTTTCTTTCTCCATTGCGTCTTCTGCATGCAAAGCATCATCTCTGTGTTCGCCATGCCCAAACCTGCAAAGCAACCTTAAACGAAAATCCCAACTAGTTTTGAATGAAATGAGTTCTGGTGAAGAACCCATTGGCTGTAGTTGAAGCACACTCACGAAGGACCATTCGAACCCGATCGTTATAGAGTTGTTGTTTGACTTTCTTCCTTTTGTGATTCCAAATGTTTTGTGGAACGGGGTACATAATCTGTATTATATTGTTTGACTTTGCTTTTGTTACATACAAATTGGGAGTAGGTGAATGTGAGGGTGGGCATGACTGTTTGATTTCTTGAAGATGTATGATTTTTCACACTCTTAGCTTTTAGATCTCTTTTCATACTTTCATTTTTCTTTCTTTTACTTTCTTTCTCATCACGTCAATTTTTACATCTTTCATTTTCTCTCTCTTTATTTCTTTTTTTCTATATGTTTCTCTTTTTTACCCTTCTCACCCAAAAAATGGGATGTCAAAGTTTTATATCCCTCATTGAGATACACATCATTTAATGTTATAAATGTTATGATTTCTAATAAAAAAACTTCTATTTATTGCTTTCTTAAGAAGTGAGTTGAGGGCACTCATTAACTTAACCCTTCTAGATATCATTTATCTATTTACAAGTTTAAGGCATTCCTACCTCGAGCTAGTCATAGGTATAAGACCCATTTAACCCAGCGGATTAGGATCCACTCATGATGCAATTTCGCATAACCACGTCATGTTGAAATTTTGGGGCCTGTTTGGCTTGCATTTTCATTTCCTGTTTCCATTTTGTTTCCCGTTTTCTGAAATTCTATAAAGGAAAAACTGGAAATGCCGGAAACAAAACATTTCCGTTTCCAGCATTTCCAGTTTTTCCTTTGTAAAATTTCAGAAGGCAGGAAACAGGAAATGAAAATGTAAACCAAAGAGACTCGTGTATCACTCTCTTCTTTAATATTAAATAAGCGGAATCATATAAAAAATGTGAGCATTTATGAAGAGCGAGATAGACACGAGATTTTAACATGTCATGGTCATGTGAAAGTTGATACCTATTATCCATACAATTAAAACATATAACGCACTTTTTTTCTCTATTTTTCTCAATCACATCACTCGTAATATCTTACAGTATTTATCTCTCTTCTCTCCTTCTCTCTCATTTTTGTATGTATCAATGCACAATTAACATTTCTCATGAAATTTTAACATGAGAGGATCTTGATCAGACCCTAGCACACTTAATAAAGAAAAGAGAAGTGTATGTTATTTATACAACAAAAACATACAACTCACACAACACACTTTTTCTTTCTACCTCTCTCTGTCACATCACCTATCACATCTCACACTTCTATTTTATTTCTCTCTTTATCTCTCATTATTGTATGCAACGTTGTACATCATCGATATACAAATGCAATTTCTCTAAAGAAAAGATGTTTCAATGTATTGGTTTTTTTAAAAAAATCTGGCAACTTTCAAGTTCTCCCCTATTTTAAATCAAACTTTATTAAGTTCTCCCAGAGTAATAACTGAAACATGCAAACTAAAATGTTAATTCATTATGAAGGTAGAAATAAGAAAAATATAATAAATAATTCTAAAACTTTGGAAAATGACTTACACTTGTTAGAACCACAGGCAGCACTAGAAGGGGGGTTGAATAGTGTTTTGAATATTTTGAACATTTTGGAAATCTTGAATTAAATTGATAAAAATTAAGACATGTTATGAGGAAGTAATTATAAACAAAGTTTATATAAAAGTGCGGAAGTTAAGAAGGATTGATCTAAACACTAACTTGCTTGGTTTCTTAATTAAAACTGAGTTATTTAGATACATCTCAAAGTATCCTCTGAAGGATATTACAAAGAATCTTTTTAGAACTGTTCTGAGCTACTTCAGATGATTGATGATCGTCTGAAGTATATTTCTAACTTCTGAACTGAGACATTTTCAATTCCACTTCAGAGAGTTATTTCAGAGGTTTCTTCAAGTACATTTTCTGTAATGCTTCAAATTGTATGAGATCAATCAGAAAGATTAATTATCTTTAGAACTTGTTTTATTGAAATTGTTGAGTTAAGTTTATTATGAAAAATACTTTTCAATCCCCTTAAGAATTATAAAGCTGTAAATAAATGAGTTTAAGGGAAAGAAGACTTAGCCAGAATTTATCCTGGTTCACCCACCAAACCAGTGAGCTACATCCAGTCCCAGGGCAAACCACCACTGGATTTTTCACTATCTGAAACCACAAATATAAGTATTCTTTTCCACAGCCTCTTCAGGCTAAACACAAGTATTCTTCATTTTCAACTGCCTCTCCAGGCAACTCATGCAGTATTCTTTTACAGACAAGCCTCTCCAGACTTAACAAGTATTCTTTCTTACAGAGCCTCTCCAGGCTCAACACCAAGTATTCATTCTTACAGAGCCTCTCCAGGCTCAACACAGAGTATTCTTTCTTACAGAGCCTCTCCAGGCTCAACACCAAGTATTCTTTCTTACAGAGCCTCTCCAGGCTCAACACTGAGTACTCTTTCTTACACCAAGCCTCTCCAGGCTCTCACACAAGTATTCTTTATTCCACCAAGCCTCTCCAGGATCTCAGACACATAAAGTGTTTACAACTCAATCTAAGTTTAAGTTCGTTAGAAACATAAACTTAGATTATTTCTCGTACAAAGTGATTACTGAGTCTAACTCAGGATACATGAATTACAATCTAAGTACAAGGATAAGACTGAGATACAAGTATATGAATTAGGTAAAATCTCGTCTTCTAAGTGAGGTAAATCTCCCTCAACTAATTGGCTAAGTAGGATATGCAATTGTTGCTTCAGCCATTGCTTTCTGGTGAACTTCAATGTCCCCATTTTGGTTGACTTGGTTGGGTCTACATGTTTTTCGAACATCTAGATATCAACCAGTTATCGGTTAGCAACCAGCCAACTTTTACCAACCTTGACCAACCTGCTTCAAAGTCTTTCTTGAGGCTATTTATATGTTCTGTTGAAATATAGCCATTGAAGATTTCTTGGTTACCGTTAGAGAAGAAGTGATTTTGGCTCAAGTAGCCGTTGTGAAATAACTTCTCTAAACGGTTGCTTCTTCTTAAGCAGAATAGGTGTGCAGAAAGCTTTAGCTCTGACACACCACTGATGAGTTCATTAACCTTTGAGAGAATTTCCTTAAACAGATGGATGCCTTCTTTTCTTATCCTCTTTCCTTTCTGTGAATGTGAGGATGTATCCATTGAGTATGTCCTTTAGCTCGAATTGTGCTAGCTTCCTTTTAGCTCAGCTTCTGACAGACTGTGCTTTCATCTTTCTTTCTTGATCAGAGTTCCTTGCTAATATTTGAATAAAATCTTTGACGTTTGAACAACTGATCTTCACTTTTGTTGAGACTTCTCATATTGGACTTTGTTCAAGTAATCAGTAGTGAGAGTCTTCATAACCCAAAATATGTTCAGAGAGTGTGAGTGTTCAGATATTTAAACTCTTCACATATTTTCAGATGATTTGTGAGCTTTAACCTTGAGTCATTATCTCCTTAGAATTCATCTGCTTTAACATATCCATTTCTTGCTTTCTTCATTCTTAGAATTCATTCAGCAAAACTCTTTCTTCTATTAGGAGTTGCTTCTTCATTCTTCAGACGATTCAAGCTCTGTTTTACTTTGTCTCTTCTGATTCTTCTGATATGTAGATGAATAAAGATTTGAATTAAATATCCTTAGTTCAACATCTTTCTTGTCATTTTCTGGTTCAGACTTCTGATCTGCTTTGGGTAGCAGTAGGTGCGTATGACTGCGTGCACAGTGCCTTTTGTTGAAGGTGCAGCAGCCTTTGCAGAATTTCCTTATTTGCGCAAGTCTTTGATCGAGGCAGAAAAAGCATGCCTAACTCTTGCACTGAAATGATATGTAGTCTATTGAATAGAGTGTTTTCAAGGATCATTTCTTGATTTTGTTGTCTTCAGCTTTCAGACTGCTTTTGATCAGCTTCAATTCTTCAGATGATAGATGTTCTTCAGACGAGATCTTTTGTCTTCAAGTCTTCAGATGATAAAGATGTTCTTCAGATGATTGAGTTTATTCTTTTCTTCAGATTCTTGTGCTCTTCTTTTTCTTCTTCAGATTCTCCATTGCTTCATCTTCTGCTTCTCACTTCGTTCTTCTTCTTCTTCTGATCTTCTTCTTTTGATCTGATCTTCTTCTTCTTCTGATCTGTCTTCTTCTTCTTCTGATTTGATCAACTTCTTCTGATCTGATCTTCTTCTCTAATCCGTTCTTCTTCTTCTGATGAATACTTCAACCTAAAACATAACAACAAAACAATACCTTTCTCAGTAGAACCTGCTTATATGATCTTATTTGTTAATCATTAAAACCGAAGGATACTGAGTCTTAAATCAAGTTTGAATGCTCAAACTGATTCCTAGACTTCACAACACTAAGGAGTATAAAAAAATTTAAAAAGGTTTATAAATAGGAGTAGAGGTAGGATTAATTATATTTTTTTGGATTATATTTTATGCTAATTTTCAAGTAATAATAAATGTTCCATTATTGAGGGGAGAGATAATGCACTCCCTTTTTTCCTTTTATATGTTACATTTTTATTTAGACACATGCATTAATTAAGAAAATAGAATTAATATTCTCATGTATATTAAAATTTTTTATCTAATTTTTTGTTATACTACTCAATCGAATATAAGCAAAATAATAATGATAATACTCACAATAATTAAGAATATTAATTCACCTCATTTAATATTTTTATGTCATCTACAAATGCATTGCATTCCCTAAATGACACTTCATATATAGATAAGTTCAATTTTATTGAAACTTATTTCAAGTGGAAATACTCTCTCTATTAGTATATCGTACATTAATTAAGATGATTGGAAAATAAATTATGAGTTAAATAAAGAGTATTTTGGGAAGACCTCATTAAATAGAGTGAATTTAGTTGAGACTTGCTTACGTTTGAAACCACTATATGTGAAATTTTTTATGTTTATATTCAAATCCGAGGGTAAGTACCTTTTATCTCTCTCACTATTACTACTATTTTGTTGTTATATTATTATTATTATTATTATTATTATTATTATTATTATTTGTTCTGAAGTTGGAAAAAATGATTAATGTTGTATATGGAACTGTTAAAGTGACATATAAAAGGAAACGAAAATATGAATAGGATCGAATAGAGTAAAATAAATAATTAGTAAAGGATGCTTATGGTTAATTGGACTTGGATTCGATCGATTTTGGAGGGAAAACTCATTCAACCTAATCACATTTGTTTTTCTTCCTTTGATCATCCAATGGGTTTGATTTTAATTAGCTTAAATAAATTTCAATTCAAACCAATTTAAAGCGATTTAGATTGGATTGCTTTTTTATATTTATGTTATTATATTATGAAGCATGTAATAAATAATGAAATATATAAGTAAATTACTACTAAGTGCATCAATCAACTTACAAGAGACTGTTACAGCTTAACTAGTGGTTTCAGATTCAAACCTGGGTATGCAATTACTTAATACTCCCGTGGAGGATATCTTCAAAATTTAAAATTTCTCAACCAATAAAACAATTTTATAAACATGTGATTAATATAGATTAAACTAAAAAAACACTTAGGGTGTGTTGTGAGTTTAGAGAGGGAGAGAGAGGA